>OX463226.1:54043644-55373644 GCA_949820135.1 Sylvilagus floridanus
GCCCTAGCCCTAACACTAAACCTAGTCCAAACCTTAACACTAAACCTAGCCCTTACACTGACCCAAACTCTAACCCTGAATCAACCTTAACCCAAACCATAAACCCAAACCTAAGCCTATCACCAGCCCTAGTATTAGGCTTAGCCATAATCATAGCCCTAGACTTAGAAATAGACCTAGCCCTCACCCTAAACCAAACTCTAGCCGTGACCTCTTCATAAACCTAATCCTAACCCAAGCCTAATCTAACACAAGCCCTAACCCTAAACCTAAATCTAGCCCAAGCACTAACCCTAAACCTAACCCTAATGCTAAACCTAACCCTAACCCTAGCCCTAAACCTAACCCTAACTTAATGATAACACTAACATTAACACTAACATTAAACCTAACCCTAACCCTCACCCTAGCCCTAATCATAACACTAGTGCTAACCTTAACCCTAACCCTAACCCTAGCCCTAACCTTAACCCTAACCCTAACCCTAGCTTTAACACTAACCCTAACCCTAACCCTAACCCTAGCCCTAACCTTAACCCTAAAACTAACCATAGCCCTACCCTAACCCAAAACCTAGCCCTGATACTAAAAATAGCCCTAACCTTAACACAAACCATAACCCTAACCCTAGCCCTAATCATAAGACTACACCCAAACCTAACACTAACCTTAAAACTAACCCTAACCTCACCCTAGCAGTAATCTTTACACTAGCCCTAACCCTAACCCTAACCCTAACTATAAACCTAATCCTAAATCTAGCCCTAACACTAACATTACTCCTACAGAATCCTAACACTAACCCTAACCCTAGCCCTAAGACTAACCCTAGCCCTAACCCTAACCCTAAACCTTACCCTAGCCTTAGCACTAACCCTAACACTAAAACTAAACTAGCCCTAACCTTACACAAACCATAACCCTAACACTAGCCCTAATCCTAAAACTAGAACAAACCCTAACACTACCCTTAACCCTAACCATAACATTCTCCCTAGCCGTAATCATAATACTAGCTTAAACCCTAACCCTAGCCCCAACTCAAAACCTAACTCTAACCATAGCCCTAATGCTAACCCTAACCCTAGCCCTAATCATAACACTAGCCCTAGCCCTAACCCTAACCCTAAACCTAGCCATAGCCCCTGTCCCAGGCTTGGCCCTAAACCTAACCCTGGCCTAGGACTTAGCACTAGCCCTAACACTAGTGCTAGTCCTAGCCCTAGGCCAAGTCTTAACCATAACAATAGTCTTAGACCTAGCCCAAACCCTAACCCTAACTCTAGCTGTAACACTTGTCCTAGCCATAGTCCTAGAACCAGCACTAGATCAACCCAAACCCAAGCCTTAACCTTAAACCTGACCCTAGATCTTGCCCTAATCCTAACCCTAAACCTAGTCCTAGCCTTAGCTCTAGCCCTAACCCCAACTCTAAAACTTGACCTAATGATAACCCTAACCCTAGTCCTAGCAATAACATTAACACTAGCCCTAAAACTAAGACTAGTACTAGCCCTAGCCCCAGTCCTAGTTTTCGCCCTAAACCTAACCCTAGCCTTAGAATTAGCCCTAGCACTAACCCTAACCCTAACACTAGCCCTTACCCTAACCCTAACCCTAACCCTCACATAAGACCTAGCCCTAGTCCTTACCCTAACCCTAACTGTAAACCTAGACCTAGCCTTAGCTTTAAGCCTAACCCTAACTCTAAAACTAGCCCTAAGCCTAACCCTAACCCTAGACCTAATCCTAACAATAGACCTAGCCCTAGCACCAGCCCTAGGCCTAACACAAAACCAAACCCAAGCCCTATCTGTAACCATAGCCCTAGTCCTACACCTATCCATAACCATAGTCTTAGATGTAGCCCTAGCCCTATCCATAAACCCAACACTAGTCCTACCCCTAACCATAACCCTGTTCTAAATATAACTCTTGACCTAGTCCTAGCCCAAGCCCTAGGCATAGCCCAAAACCTAACCACAACCTTAGACCTACCCCAGCCATAAACGTAAACCTAACACTAGCCCTAATCCTAACACAAACTCTAATTCTAACACTATCCTTAATCCTAACACGAGACCTAACCCTTACCCTAATCCTAACCCTAACCATAACCCTAAACATAGACCTAACCATAACACTACACCTAACCTTAGCGCTAATCCTAGCCCTAGCACTAACACTAATCCTAACCCTAGCCCTAAACCTAACCCTAACCCTAAGCCTAGCCCTAGCCCTAACTCTAACCCTAAAACCAGCCCTAACAATAACACTAGCCCTAATCCTAACACTAGACCTAACCATAACACTAACATTAACACTAACCCTAACGCTAGCCCTAGATGTAATAACAACACTAGACGTAACCCTAGCCCTAGACCTAACCCTAATGCTAGCTCTAACCCTAAACCTAAATTTAGACATAACATTAACCCTAATCATAACCCTCGCTCTAACCCTAACACTAACCCTAGCCCTAACCCTAACTCTAAACCTAGATCTAACCCTAATCCTAACCCCAACACTAACCATAAACCTAACCCAAACCCTAACCCTAACCTTACCCTAAACCAACCCGAACACCAACCCTATCTATCACTAGCCCTAGCACTAGGCTTAGCCCTAATCATAACTCTAGACTTCGGCCTAGACCTAGACCTAACCCTAACCCTAACCCTAGAGCTAACCCTAAACTTAACCTATTCTTGACCCTAGCCTAATCACAACACTAGCCCTAACCCTGACACTAACCCTAACCCTAAACCTAAACTAATCCTAACACTTGACCTAACCCTAACCATAACCCTAACCCTAGCCCTAAAACTAATCATAACCCTAGCCGTAGCCCTAACCCAAACACTAGCCCAAACCCTAACCCTAACACCAACCCTAAATCTATCACTAGCCGCAGCACTAGCCTTAGCTCTAATCAAAACCCTAGCCATAGACATATACCTAAACCTAAACTAACCTTATCCTTAGCCCTAACCCTAACCTTAAACCTAACCCTAATCCTAACCCTAGCCCTAATCATAACACTAGCCCTATCCCTAACCCTAACCCTAACTCAAATTCTAACCCTACTCATAACCCTAACCCCAAACTTAGCACTAAGCCTATCCCTAACCATAGCCATAATGCTAACACTAACCCTACCCTAGCCCTAACACTAATACTAACACTAGCCCTAACACTAATACTAACACTAGCCCTAACCTAACCCTAAACCTAGCCCTAACTCTAAACCTAAACCTAGGCTGAACACTAACACTAGCACAAAACTTAACACAAACCCTACCCTAATCCTAATCCTAACACTAGACCTAACCCTAACACAAGCCCTAACCCTAGACCTAGACCTAACACTAAACCTAACCCTAACCCTAACCCTAACCTAAGCCCTAAAGCTACTCTAACCCTAACCCTCACCCTCACCCTATCCCTAAACCTAACCCTAACTCTAATTAAGCCCTAACCCTAACACTAGCCCTAACCCTGTCCTTAAACCTAGCTCTAACCCTAAGCCTAACCCTAAGATAACCCTAGCCTTTATCATAACACTAGCCCTGACCCTAACCCTAAACTTTATCCTAAAACAAACCCTAACTATAGCCCTAACACTAACCCTAACCCTAGCCCTAAACCTAACCCTAAACTTAGCCGTAATGCTAACCCTGACCCTAGACCTAACACTAACCCTAAACCTAGCCCTAACCCTAAACCTAACCCTAACCTGGCCCTAGCCCTAACCCTAACCGGAACCCTAGCTCTAACCCTACACCTAAGACTAGCCCTAATCTTAACCCTAAACCTAGCCCTAAAACTAACACTAGCCTTAACCCTAACAAAAACCCTAACCATAACCCTAGAGCTAATCCTAACACTAGAATTACCCTAACCCTAAACTTAACCCTAACCCTAACCTTAGCCCTAATCATAACACTAGCTCTAACTCTAACCCTTGACCTAACCCTAACACTAGCCCTAATCCTAACACAAGCCCTAAAACTAACCCAAATCCTAAACATAACCCTTACTGTAAACAGACTAGTCCTAGCACGAGGCTTAGCGCTAATAATAACCCTAACCCTGACACTAGACCTAGCCATAACCCTAACCCTAGCCCTAGTCCTAACCCTAACCATAGGCTTAACCCTAACTCTAACCCAAACTCTAACCATAGCCCTAAACCAACCCTAACCCCAACCCTAAGTCTATCACTAGCCCCAGCACTAGGTTTAGCCCTAACATAACCCTAGCCTTAGACATATACCTAAACCTAACCCTAAACCTATCCTTATCCCTAACCCAAACCCAAAATCTAACCCTACTCATAATCCTAACCCTAAACCTAGCCCTAAGCCTAACCCTAACCCAAGTGGTAACACTAATCCTAATCCTAACCCTAGCCCTAACACTAATCATAATGCTAGCACTAACCTAGTGCAAAGTCTAGCCCTGCCCCTAACTTTAAACCTAGCCTGAATACTAACACTAGCCCTAACCTTACACAAACCCTAACCCTAAACCTACCCTAACCCTAACACTAGCCCTAACCTTACACAAACACTAACCCTAACCCTACCCTAATCCTAACACTAGACCTCAGCCTAACACTACCTTAACCCTAACCCTAACCCTAGTCCTAATCACAACACAAGCCCTAACCCTAGCTGTAGACATAACCTTAACCTTAAACATAACCCTACCCGTAACCCTAACCCTACTCCTAACCCTAATCCTATCCATAACCATAGCCCTAACCCTAACCCTAACTCTAGCCTTAATTCTAATCCTGACCTTAATTAAGCAATAACCTTAACAATAGCCCTAACCCAAACACTAACCATAACTCTAACCCTAGACCTAATTCTAACAATGGACCTAACACAAACACTATCCCTAATACTAACACTAGCCCTAAACCTAACCTTAGCCTTACCCTAAACCAACCTAACACCAACCCTAAGTCTATCACTAGCCCTAGCACTAGGCTTAGCCCTAATCATAAACCTAGCATTAGACATAGACCTAGCCCTAATCCTAAACCAAAACCTAACTCTAACACTAGCCCTAACCCTAACCCTAACCCAAACCCTAGCCAAAGCCCTAACCCTAACCCTAACCCAAACCCTAGCCAAAGCCCTAACCCCAACCCTAGCCCTAGTCCTAACCCTAATCCTAAACCTAGCCCTAACCATAACCCTAACCCTAACCCCAGCCCTAACCCAAACAATAACCCTATCCCTAAACCTAGTCCTAGAACTAGCCCTGGACCTAATCCAAACCCAAGCATTAACCCTAACCCTGACACTAGACCTAGCCCTAGTCCTAACACTAAACCTATTCCTAGCCCTAACACTAGCCCAAACCATAACTCTAAAATGAGCCCTAACACTAACCCTAACCCTAACCCTAAACCTTACCCTAGCCCTAACCCTAACCCTAAACCTAGCCTTTGTCCTAGGACTAGACCTAACCCTAACCCAAGAAATAAACCTAACCATAACCCTATCCCTATCCCTAACCCTAGCACTAACACTAACACTAAACCCTACACCTAACACTAACCGTAGAACTAGAACTAGCCCTAGCCCTAACCCTAATCCTAACACTAGCCCTAAAATTAACCCTAACTCTAACCCTAACCCTAATCCTGAACCTAGCCCTAACCCTAACCCTGGCCATAGTCTTAGCCTTAGCCCTATCCCTAGACCCAACCCTAACAAAAGCCAAAACCCCAATACTAAACATAAGCCTAACCCTAGCCATAATTCTAACACTACCCTAACACTAACCCAACCCTAAACCTAGCCATAGCCCTAGTCCTAGGCTTGGCCCTAAACCTAACCCTGGCCTGAGACCTAGCCCTAGCCCTCACCCTAGCCTTAGTCCTAGCCCTAGCCCAAGACTTACACTAACCCAAGCCCTAACCCTAAGCCCAGCCTGAGCCCTAGGCCTAGTTTTAACCCTAACAATAGCCTTAGACCTATCCCTAACCCTAATGATAACCAAAACCTTCACCCTAGTCCTAGTCCTAGCACGAGCCCTAGACCAACCCAAAACCCAAGCCTTAACCCTAAACCTGACCCTAGACCTAGCTCTTGTCCTAACCCTAAACCTAGTCCTAGCCCTAGCCCTAACCCTAATTTTAAAACTAGCCCTAATCCTAACCCTAACCCTAGACCTAACCCTAACCCTAATCCTAGTCCTAGCACTAGCCCTAGCCCTAACCCAAAACCAAACCCAAGCCCTAAACCTAACTCTAACCCTAACCCTAACCCTAATCCTACACCTAACCTTAACCATAGCTTTAGACTTAGTCATAGTCCTAACTGTTAACACAACACTAGCCCTAACCCTAACCTTAACCCTACCCTAAAGGTAGCTCTAGACCTAGTCCTAGCCCTAGTCCTAGGCCTAGCCCTAAACCTAACCGAGCCTTAGACCTAGCCCTAGCTATAAACATAACACTATAACTAGCCCTAACCATAAACAGACCCTAACACTATCCCTAAACGTAGCACTAGGCCTAACCCTAACCCCAAACCTAGCCCTAACAATAACCCTAAACCTAGCCCTAACCCTAACCCTAAGCATAACCCTAATCCTAACCTAATCCTAATCCTAATCCCAGCTCCAAACCTAAGTCTATCATTAGCCCTAGCACTAGGCATAGCTCTAATTATAACCCTAGCGTTAGACATACACCTAGCCCTAATCGTAATAATAACCGTAGCACTAAACCAAACCCTAGCCCAACCCTAAACCAAACCTTAACACTAGCCCTAATGCTAACCCTAACCCTAAGCCTAGCCCTAGGACTAGCCCTAACCCTAACATTAACCCTAGCCCTAACCCTAACCCTAACCCTAATTTAGCCCTAACGCTAACACCAGCCCTAACCCTAACACTAACCCTAACACTAGACCAAATCCTGACACTAGACCTAAACCTAACACTAACATTAACCCTAACCCTAAGCCTAGCCATAATCATAACACTATAGGTAACCTGAACACTAGCCCTTAACCTAACCCTGACACTTACCCTAACCCTTACTCTAAAGCAACCCTAACCCCAACACTAAATCTATGACTGGCTCTAGCACTAGGCTTAGCCCTAATCATAAACCTAGCATTAGACATAGACCTAGCCATAGAACTAGCCCTAACCCAAACACTAACCCTAACCCTAACCCTAACATTAGCCCTAACCCTAACACTAACCCTAGCCCTAAACCTAACCCTAACCCTAGCCCTAACACTAACACTAACCCTAACCAAAACCCTAACACTAACCCTAACCCTAATCCTAGCACTAACCATAAATCTAAACCTAGCCCTAATGCTAACACCAACCCTAACCCTAGCCCTAAACCTAACATTAACACTCTCCCTAGCCCTAGTCCTAGAACTAGCCCTGGACATAACCAAAGCCAAAGCATTAACCCTAACCCTGACACAAGACCTAGCCCTAGTCTGAAATCTAAACCTAGCCTAGCCCTAGCTCTGGCACAAACCATAACTCTAAAACTAGCCCTAACACTAACCCTAACCCCAGCCTTAGTCCTAGCACTAGACCTATCCCTAAATCAAGAAATAATCGTAACCATAAAACTAACCCTAATCCTAACCATAGCTCTAACCCAACTGTAGCCTTAGTGCTAACACTAGACCTTACCCAAAATCTAGCCTTAACTCAAACCCTAACCCTAACCATATCCCTATGTCTAACCCTACCACTAACACAAACACTAACCCTACACCTAACCCTAACTGTAGTCCTAGAACTAGCCCTAGCCCTAACTCTAACTGTAACTCTAGCCTTAGCCATAGCCCTAGACCTTACCCTAACCCAAGAATAACCCTAACCCTAACCCTAACCCTAGCTCCAACCTAACACTAGCCTTAGTGCTAATGCTAGACCTTACCACAAATCTAGCCTTAACCTTAACCCTAACACTAACACTAACCCTAACCCTAAACCTAACCCTATCCCTAATTCTAGCACTAACACTAACACTAGGCCTACAACTAACCTTAACCATAGTCCTAGAACTAGGCCTAGCCCTAACTAACCCTAAAATTAGCCAAAAACTCCCTAACTGTAACCTGAGCCCTAGCACTAGGCTTCGTCCTAATCTTAACACTAGACTTAGACATACCTAGCCCTAACCCTATTCCTAACCTTAGACCTAACCTTAACACTAACACTAATCCTAACTCTAGCCCTAAAAATAACACTAGCCCTAACCCTAACTCTAACCCTGACCCTAACCCTAACCCTAACCATAGACTAACCCTACCCTTGCCCTAACCCTAAACCTAACCCTAACCCTAGTCCTAAAACTAACCCTAACTCTAGCCATAATGCTAACACTGATCCTGGCCCTAAAACTAACCATAAACCTAGCACTAACCCTAAACCTAACGCTAACCCTTCCCCAAGCTCTAATCCTAACCCTAACCCTAACACTAGCTCCAACCCAACCCTAGCCTTAGTGCTAACGCTAGATCTTACCATAAATCTAGCTGTAACCCTAACCCTAACCCTAAAACTAACCATAACCTACCCATAATGATAAACCTAAGCCTAACCCTAGACCTAACCTGAATCCTAACTGTAGCCCTAACACTAACCGTAACCCTAACCAAAGCCGTAATGCTAACTAAAACCCTAGCCCAAGACCTAACATTAACCCTAGCCCAACCCTAACCCTAACACTAACCCTAATCCTAAACCAACCCTAATCCCAACCCTAAGTCTATAACTAACCCTAGCACTAGCCTTAGCCCTAATCATAACCCTCACCTTAGACATATACCCAACCCTAACCCTAACCCTATCCTTAGCCCTAAACTAACCCTAATCCTAACCCTAACCCTAACCCAATTCTAAACCTACCCATAGCCCTACCTAAAACTAAGCCTAGCCATAATGCTAACCTTAACCCTAACCCTAGCCCTAACACTAACCCTAACCCTAGCACTAACCCTAATCCTAGACCTAGCCCTAATCCTAATGCTAGCCCTAACCTAACCCTAGCCTAGCCCTAACCCTAAAACTAAACCTGATCCTAACATTAAATTTAAGCCTCACCCTAACCCTAACATAACACAAACCTTAACCCTAGCCAAAACCCTAATCTTAACACTAGTCCTAACACTAACACTAACCTTAACCCTAACCCTAGCCCTAACCCTAACAATAGCCCTAATCCTAACACTAAGCTTAACCCTATCCTAACCCTAAACCTAGCCCTAACACTAACATTAACCCTAACCCTAACCCTAGCCCTACTCCTAATGCTAAACCTAAAGCTAAACCTACCCTAACCCTAACATTAACCCTCACCCTACCCCTACTCCTAGAACTAGCCCTGGACCTAACCCAAACCAAGCATTAACCCTAACCCTGACACAAGACCTAGCCTTAGTCCTAACTCTAAACCTATTCCTAGCCAACCTCTAGCCCAAATCGAACTCCAAACCTAACACTAACCTTAACCATAGCCCTAACACTAGCCCTAACACTAACCCTAAACCTAGCCTTAATCCTAGCCCTATACCTAACTCTAACCCAAGAAATAACCATAACCCTAACCCTAACCCTAACCCTAACCCGATCCCTATCCCTATCCCTAACCCTAGAATTAACACTAACACTAGCCCTACACCTAACCCCAACAGTAGCGCTAGAACTAGACCCAGCCCTAACTCTAATCCTAACACTAGCCCTAAACATAACCCTAACCCTAAACCTAAACTTAACTCTGAATCTAACCCTAACCCTAACCCTAGCCCTAGTCCTAACCCTAACCAAAGCCCTAAACCCAATCCTAAACCTAACCCGAGACATTGCATTAGGCTTAACCCTAATCTTAAACCAAGCCTTAGACCTAGCCCTAGCCCTAGTCCTAACCCTAAATCTAGCACTAAATCTAACCCTAACCCTAGTCCTAATCCTAACACTAATCCTAACCCTAACCCTAAACCTAGCCATAGCCCCAGACCTAGGCTTGGTCCTAAACCTAACCCTGGCCTGAGACCTAGCCTTAGCCCTAACTCCAGCCTTAGTCCTAACGCTAGCCTAAGACTTGACACTAATCTTAGCCCTAACACTAAGCCAAGCCCAAAATATAGGCCTAGTCTTAACCCTAACAATATCCTTAGACCTTGACCTAGCACTAACACTAACCCAAGCCCTAACACGAACCCTAAATCTAAACTTAGCCTTAACCCTAAACATAATCCTACCCCTAACCGTAGCCCTAACGCTAAACCTAACCCCAGCCCTCTAAAAACCCTAGCACTAACCCTAACCATAACCGAGCCCTAACCCTAACCCTAACTTAAACCAACTATAACCCCAACCCTGTTTATCACTAGCCCTAGCACTAGGCTTAGCCCGAATCATAAGCCTAGCCTTAGACATATACCTAACCCTAACACTTACCCTAACCCTAAACCTAACCCTAGCCCTAACCCTCACCCTAAACCTAGCCCTAATCATAACACTAACCCTAACCCTAAACCTAACCCTAACCCTAAACCTAGACTTAAATCTAACCTTAACCATAACAATAGCCCTCACAATAACCCTAATCGTAGCCCTAACACTAACCCTAAACTTAAACCTAACCCTAACCCTAAGCCTAGACCTAGCCCTAATGGTAAACCTAGCCCTAACACTAACACTAGCCATAACTCCAACAAAAACACTAACCCTAACCATAGCCCTAATGCTAAATTAGACCTAACCCTAACACTAACCTTAACATTAATCCTAACCCTAACCCTAGCCCTAACCATAAAACTAACCATAACCCTAGCCCTAACCCTAATCTTGACCCTAACACTAGCAGGAACCAAAACGCTAATCTTAACTCTGACCCTTGTCCTAACCCTAACCATAAACCTAGCCCTAACCCTAACCCTATCCCTAGACCTATTCCTAACCCTAACCCTATACCTAATTTAGCCCTGACCCTAAACTAGGCCTAACCCTAACCTTAACCCTGACCCTAACACCAGCCCTAACCCTAACACTAGCCCTAAACCTAACCTTAAACCTTTCCCTAACCCAATCCTACCCCAACCCTAAGTCTATCACTACCCCTAGCACCAGGCTTAGCCCTAATCATAAACCTAGCCTTAGACATAGACCTATCCCTAACCCTAGCCCTAACTCCAACCCTAACCCTAACCCTAGACCTAACCCTAACCATAACCCTAACCCTAGCCCTAAAAATAACCCTAAACCTAGCCCTAACACTAACACTAGCCCTAACCCTAACTCTAACCCTAAACCTAGCCCTAACACTAACCCTAAACCTAGCCCTAACTCTAACCCTAACCCTCACCCTCGCCTACTCCTAGAACTAGCCTTGGAAATAACCCAAAATTCAAGCATTAAACCAAACCCAAGCACTAGACCTAGCCCTACTCCTGACCCTTAACCGAGTCCTAGCCAGGGCTCTAGCCTAAATCGTACCTCTATAACTAGCTCTAACACTAACTCTAACTTAGCCCTAACCTTAAACATAACCCTAGCCATGAGGCTAAACATAACCCTTACCCTAAACCTAAACCTAAACCTAACCCCCCTAACCCTAATGCTAATCCTAAACCTAGCCATAATGATAACATTAGCCCTAACCATAACCCTAAACCTAAACCTAGTCCTAACCCTAACCATAGCACTAACCCTAAATATAACTCTAGCACTAACACTAACCCTAACTCTAACCCAACCCCTAACACTAACCCTAACCCTAATTCTAGCCCTAACCCTAACCGTAACCTAACCCTAGCTCTAGCCCTAACCATACCCTAACAATAGACCTAACCCTAACCCTAACAGTAAACCTAGCCCTAACCCTAAACATAAACTTAATCCTAGCCCTAACCCTAACCCTAAACCTAGCCATAAACCTAACCCTAAGCGTGGCCCTAAACCTAACCCTGAACCAAACACTAATCTTAAACATACCCTAGCCCTAATCATATCACTAGCCCTAACCTTAACCCTAACCCTAGTCCTAACCCTAAACCTAACCCTAAAACTTGCCCTAAACATAGCCCTAGCCCTAAGCATAACCCTAACCCTAATCCTAGGGTTAAACCTAACCCTGGCCCTAGATCTAACCCTAACAAAACCCTGTCCGCAATCCCAACCTAACCCTAGCCCTAGCATTGGTCTTAAACCTAACCCATACCTCAGCCTTAGACCTAGCCATAACACAAACCCTATCCCTAAACCTAGCCCATATCCTAGACCTAACCCTAAAACAACCCTAACCCAACCCTAAGTCTATCACTAGCCCTAGCACTAGGCTTAGCCCTAATCATAACTCAGCCTTAGACATACACATAACCCTAGCCCTAAACCTAACACTAACCCTAACCCTAACAATGACCTAATCCTACCCCTAGCTCTAACCCTAGCCCAAATGCTAACCCTAACTCTAACCATAACCCTACACTAACCCTAGCACTGGCTCTAATCCTAACCCTAAACCTAACCCTAACCCTAACCCTAACCCTAACCCTAAACCTAGTCCTAACACTAACACTAGCCCTAACTCTAACACAAACCCCAACCCTAAACCTCACCCTAAGCCTAACCATGAACCTAGCACTAATCCTAAACCTAACCCTAGCCCTAAATCTAACCCTAACCCAAATTAGCCCTAACCTTAACACTAGCCCTAAACCTAACACTAACCCTAACCCTAGCTCTAATCCTAACACTAGATCTAACATGAACACTAAACTTAACCATAACCCTAAGCCTAGCCCTAATCAAAACACTATCCCTAACCCTAGGCCTAGCCCTAACCCTAACACTAGCCCTAACCCTAACTCTAGCCCTAATCCTAACCCTAACCCTAACCCTAGCCCTAACCCTAACCCTAGGACTAACCCTAACCCTAACGCTAACCATAGCACTAAAACTAAACTTATCCATAGCCCTAATCCTACCCTACCCTAACCTTACACCTAGCCATACCCCTAACCCTAACCCCAGCTCTAAGCCTAGACCTAACCCTAACTCTAAACCTAGCCCAAACACTAACAATAGCCCTAACCCTAACACAAATCCTAACCCTAAATCAAGCCATATTCCTCACACTATACCTAACTGTAACCCTAAACTTAACCTAACCGTAACCTTAGCCCTAATCACAACACTAGCCCTAGCCCTAGCCCTAACCCTAATGTTAACCTTAGTCCTAACCCTAACCCTAACCGTAATTTAGCCCTAACCCTGACAGTACCCTAACTTAACACTAACCCTTACCCTAACCCTAACCCTAGCCATAACACAACCCTAGCCTAAGTGCTAACGCTAGACCTTACCCTAAATCTAGCCTTATCCCTAACTCTAACCCTAAATCTATCCTTATCCCTAACTCTAGCACTCACACTAATACTAGCCCTAAACCTAACCCTAACCCTAGCCCTAACCCTAACACTAAACCTAGCCCTAACACTAACACTAGCCCTAACCCTAACCCTAACACTAACAATGACCCAAACCCTAGACCTAACCCTATATCTAGCCAAGACTTAACCCTAACCCTAAACTAGCCATAAACTTAACCCTAACCCTAGCCCTAAACATAACCCTAAGCCTAGCCATAACCCTAACCCTGACCCTAGACCTAACCCTAATCTTAACCCTAGCATAATGCTAACCCTAACACTAACCCTAGCCCTAACATTAACCCTAATTCTGGCCCTAACACTAGCCCTAACCCTAGCCCTAGCACTAACCCTAACCCTAATCCTAGCCCTTACCATAAAGTAACACTAACCCCAACCCTAATCCTAACATTAGACCTAACGAAAACACTAACCTTAACCCTAGTCCTAGTCTCTCTGTGCCCAGTTAACAAACCTGCCATAAGCTACATCTCCAACACTCAGGGTACAGAACTCCCATACATTGCATCTCTCTAAACCCAGACTACAGAAATTCTGTATGCTGCATATGCCTACTCTCAGGCTAAGGAATTCCAGTAATCTGCTTCTCTCTACAACCAGGCTATAGATCTCATGTAAACAGTGTCTCTACACCCAGGCTACAAAATGCCTGTAAACAGTGTCCCTTAGGCTGAGGCTACAGAAATCCCATAAACTGGATCTCTCCACACCCAGGTCACAGAACTACCATATACTGCATCTCCCTACTCCCAGGCTACTGAACCCTAAACTGTCTCTATACCGAGGCTACAGAACTCCCATAAACTGCGTATATCTATGCCAGGCTACAGAAATTCCATGTAGTGTCTGTCTACACCCAGGCTAAAGAAATCCCACATGCTGCTTATGCCTACTCCCAGGATAAGGAACTCCACTAAACTGCTTCTCTCTACACCCAGGCTACAGATCTCAGGTAAACTGTGTCTCAACACCCAGGCTACAGAAGCCCGTAAACTGTGTCTCCTAGGCCCAGGCTACAGAACTCCCATAAAATGCCTCTCTACACCTAGGCTACAGATCTCCTGTAAACTGCATCTCTCTACACCCAGGTTAAAAAACTCCTGTATACTGTGTCTCCCTACTCCCAGGCTACAGAACTCCTGTATATTGCAGCTCTCTACACTCAGTTAACAAATCTGCCATAAACTGCGTCTCTCTACACCCACACCCAGGGCACAGAACTCCCATATAGAGCGTCTCCCTACTCCCAGGCTACAGATCTCCTGTAAACTGAGTCTCTAAAAACAGTCTACAGAAATGCCATATGCTGTGTATGCCTGCTCCCAGGCTAAGGAACTCCAGTAAACTGCTTCTCTCTGCACTCAGACTACAGATCTCCCGTAAACTGCATCTCTCTGCATGCAGGCTACAGTACTCCTGTGTACTACATCTCCCTACTCCCAGGCTACAGAACTCCCATATACCGCGTCTCCCTACTCCCAGGCTACAGACATCCTGTAAACTGCGTCTCTCTACACCCAGGTCACAGAACTCCCGTAAGCTGCATCTCCAACACTCAAGGAACAGAACTCCTGTCAACTGGGTCTCTCTATACCCAGGCTACAGAAATCCTGTATGCTCCGTATGCTTACTCCAAGGCTATGGAAATCCAGTAAACTGCTTCTCTCTACACCTTGGCTATAGATCTCAGGTAAACTGTGTCTCTACACCCAGGCTACAGAAACACTGTAAACTTTGAAACCTAGGCCCAGGCTACAGACTCCCATAAACTGCATATATCTAATGCCAGGCTATAGAAATTCCATACAGTGTGTCTCTCTCTACACCCAGGCTACCTAAATACCATATGCCTCATATGCCTACTCCCTGGCTAAACTCCAGTAAACTGTTTCTCTCTACAACCAGGCAATGGATCTGAGGTAAACTGTGTACACCCAGGCTGCAGAACCCCCATAAACTGCATCTCCTAGGCCCAGGCTACAGAACTCCCATAAAATGCGTCTCTACACTCAGCCTACAGATCTGCCATAAACTGTGTCTCTCTACACCCAGGTTACAAAACTCCTGTATACTGCGTCTCCTATTCCCAGGCTACTGAACTTGACTAAACTGCATCTACTAAACTGCGTATATCTACTGCCAGGCTACAGAAATTTTATACAGTGTGTTTTTCTACACCCAGGCTACAGAAATCCCGTATGCTGTGTATGCCTACTCCCAGACTAAGGAACTCCAGTAAACTGCTTCTCTTACACCCAGGCTATAGATCTCAGGTAAACTGTGTCTCTACACCCAGGCTACAGAACCTCCATAAACTGTGTATCTCTACACCCAGGATACAAAACTCTTGAATACTGCATCTCCTTACTCCCAGGCTACAGAACTCCTGTATAATATGCCCCCCCTAATCTCAGGCTACAGATTTCCTGTAAACTGCATCTCTCTATGCCAGGGTTCAGAAATCCTGTATGCTGCAGATGCCTACCCCAAGGCTAAGGAACTCCAGGAAACTGCTTCTGTCTACACCCTGGCAACAGATCTCAGGTAAACTGTGTCTCTACACCAGGCTACAGAACCCCCATAAACTGTGTCAGCTAGGACCAGGCTACAGAACTCTCATAAACTGCGTATATCTACTCCCAGGCTAGAGAATTCCATACACTCTGTCTCTCTAAACCAAGGCTACAGAAATCCCGTATGCTGGGTATGCCTACTCCCAGGCATAAGAACTCCAGTAAACTGATTCTCTCCAAACCCAGGCTATAGATCTCAGGTAAACAGTGTCTCTAAACCCAGTCAACAGATCTCCCATAAACTGCCTCTCTCTACACCCAGGTTCCAAAACTTCTGTATAGTGCGTCTCCCAATTATCAAGCTACTGAACTCCTGTATACTACATCTCCCTACTTCCAGGCTACAAATCTCCCATAAACTGCATCTCTCTACACCCAGGTCACAAACTCCCGTAACTTGCATCTCCAACACTCAGGGTACAGAACTCCTGTAAACTGGGTCTCTCTACACCCAGGCTATAGATATCCCATATACTGCGTATGACTACTCCAAGCCTAAGGAACTCCAGTAAACTGCTTCTCTCTACACTTTGGCTACAGATCTCAGGTAAACTGTATCTCTACTTTCAGGGTACCAAACCCCTGTAAACTGCGTATCTCTACACCAAGGATACAAAACTCCCATAAACTGCACATATCTACTGCCAGGCTACAGAATTCCATACACTCTGTCTCTCTAAGTCCAGACTACAGAAATCCTGTATGCTGTGTATGCCTACTCCCAGGCTAAGGAACTCCAGTAAACTGTTTCTCTCTACATCCAGGCTACAGATCTCAGGTAAACTGTGTCTCTACACCCAGGTTACAGAACCCCCATAATCTGCGCCTCCTGAGCCTACTCTACAGAACTCCCATAAAATGCATCTCTTCACCCAGGCTACAGATATCCCATAAACTGCATCTCTCTAAACACAGGTTACAAAACTCCTGTATACTGTGTCTCTTATTCCCAAGCTACAGAACTCCCCTAAACTTCGACTACTATTCTCTGGCTACAAAACTCCCATACACTGCATCTCTCTGCATCCAGTTTACAAAATTCCCGTAAGGAGCATCTCTAACACTCAGGGTACAGAACTCTCTTACACTGCATCTCTCTACACCCAGGCTACAGAAATCCTGTATGGTGTGTATGCCTACTTTCAGGCTAGGAACTCCAGTAATCTGCTTCTCTCTACAACCAGGCTATAGATCTCACCTAAACTGTGTCTCTCCATCGAGGCTACAGAACCCCTGTAAATAATGTCCCTTAGTTCCAGTCTACAGAAATCCCCTAAACTGCATCCCTATACTCTCAGGCTACAGAATTTCTGACAAGTGGGAAGCACGATACACAGTAGACTCATAGAATGGCAGTTGTCCTAAAAAGCACTCTGGCCTCTTAAGGCATTCGGATCTGGCTGAAGAGTCCATGAGAGTATTTTAGGCTTGGAAAACCAAGAAACTCTGGGGGAAAAAAGGACCTAAATGAAATGTCTCTGTGAGTGAGATCCGAGTGGAAAGAATGGGCCATCAGAGAAGGAGGTACCTTCCTCTGAAGGGAGGAGAGAACTTCCACTTTGACTATGGCTTTGTTGAAATAAGATCAAAGACGGAAAGCTCAGGGGCCTTCCATGGCTTTGGCAACTCATGACTAGAGCCTTGGAAGATTGCTGACTCCATAAGGAAGAGTGGCAATTTGTTAAGTCAACAATAGGAGTCACTGTGCACTCACTCCCCATGTAGGATCTCTGTTCTTAATGTGTAGTTCAATGTGAATTAATGATATGACTAGTGCTCAAACAGTATTTGGCACTTTGTGTGCTGTGTGGGGGCAAACTGATGAAATCTTTACTTAATATATACTAAATCGATCTTCTGTATATAAAGAGAATTGAAAATGAATCTTGATGTGAATGGAAGGGGAGAGGGAGTGGGAGATGGGAGGATTGTGGGTGGGAGGGAAGTTATGGGGGGGGAAGCCATTGTAATCCACAAGCTGTACTTTGGAAATTTACATCTACTAAATAAAAGTTAAAAAAATACAGTCTGTTAATGAAAACTTTTATTAATCCCATGTTATTACATAAAGACACATTATGATAAGTGGGATACAATTAAATCATTTTGACTCTCAACTACATAATACTTTGCATGTAATTTCAGGCGTTTGACAGATCTATCTGAATTCTCTTTGGGAGATTTTCAGACCTCACACCATGCACCCATGCTACTGTACAGATGATTCAAAAGCATTTAACAAATATAAGTATGTGGTCAAAACATAGCCCTTTCTGTATCCCTAGACAATGTAAAGGTCAATCAGAGTTTGGCTCCTATAAGAATGTGTAATAATACCTGGTTACTAAGTAACCCATTTTGGAAGTGTTGCTTTCAAAACACCCTACATCATTTAACACCCTCTTCTGATAGGTTTCAAATGCCAACCTGGCATTCCTAGTTTTGGATGCTATTATTCCATGAATCAGTGTTTGTTATGGCTCATTTGCAAGATGCCTTGTATAGCTTGGATTAATGGTAAACAGAGTAATGGCAATAGTTTTTTTTAGATCCCAGCTAAATGTAACAAACGCAGTATGAGCATGGCACAGGCTTAGCATTCTGCATCACCACCCAGAACAGAAGGGAGAAAGTGATTGTAGGGGGATTTATATAATAGGGATATTTACTATTGATGACTAAGTGGGGGGGCAGTTTTTCTTGCCTTCCACAACAATGATAATCATTTGTTGACATTTTATTGGTTCAAAAAGTATTTGTTAGGTGTCTGTCTGTATCAATCACTGGGTTGAGTGGTTGAGGTGCAATGATGAGTAAGGACATCTGTGGCTGTGTTCTGTCCCAGGTATTCAGTGGTTCACAAACGAGGCAAAAGGCATGAAGGAGGGAGGGGTCAGTTCTAGCCAGAGGGTGATCATGAATCCTAGAAATGCAGATGTATTATTTCATCTTGTGTTGTAGCACAATACCAACAAGTTGTTCATTTTCTTATACTTCCTAGAATTGGTGACTACTTATCAATGCTTCAGGAGAGACTAATGGAAAAAATATTTGATTTGGGTCTTGATTATCAAAAGATGCTCAACCAGATCTGGGGAAAGGTCCTGGAAATATATTCCTGCTGAAGGAAATGTCTGCTTTGGGACCCACAAGTGATACTGCTTAGTAGGAGTGTAGGGAGATGAAGCTGAATAAATGTGCAGCAGCCAGATTTCAGAGGGTTTGTAAATCATGTTAAAGAGCATGGATTTTATTTTACAGACAATCAGGAGCCAATGAAGGGTTATGAGCCAGGTAGTAATGGGATCATTCAATCAAAAAAGGTTTATGAAGTGTCTGCTGCTTTTCAGGTTATTGCTGACTCCTGGGTTGCAAAATAATTTAGATGCCAGGAACTCAAGCTTAGTAAAGAAAAATATAAACAAGTTAGTGCAGTGAATTTCACAAATTTTCAATAATAACAATGATGATAATAATATACAAATTTTGAGTATTTACCATGTGTGGACATGCCCTAAGTGCTGATATGTTTTATATTATTTAGTTCTCCTGTTAACCCTCAGAAGTACTATTTTTTAGTCCTATTTCATAGAAAAACTGAAGCATAGAGGTTTGATATAACTTGCTCCTGGTAAGTGGTAGAGCCAGGCAGGGTTCAAATCCTAATGGTCTGATTCCTGATAACGTATCTTCTTATCATTAAGGGTTATGCTATTTATGCATGACAGAAAGCTCTCTAGAGCACTAGGGGCCATACCAGAGAGGACAATCCATTCTGCTGGGATGGAGGTGGCAGTTTGATCTTTATGATATTTATGATGAGATTTGCCTTAATTAAGGATGATTGCCCAGATGGCTTAATGTGCTGAATGAGATTAGATTTCTGGTTTGGATGTTGAGATAGACAGTAGAGCCATTAACCATGATTCATAATACTAGAGAAGAAACAGGTAGGAGTGGGGTAATAGTGGAGTGGATAAATTTTTCAATTGTTGAATTCAAAGTTTCTGTCAGATAGTAAACAGAGAAGTCAGGGACTGGATATAGCTTTAGGTTGAATATCAAAGCTAGATGTTGCATTCAATGTCATCTATAATTTTAAATTAATACATTAGTTATTTGCTTCTCTATCAAACCCTATTTTTAAAAAATAATTATTTATTTATTTATTTGAAAGCAGAGTAACAGAGAGGCAGAGTCAGAGAGAGAGAGAGAGAGAGAGAGAGAGAGAGAGAGAGAGATCTATCCACTGGTTCACTCCCCAGATGGCCACAGTGGCTGGAGCTGCATTGATCTGGAGCCAGGATCCAGGAGTATCTTCCAGTTTTCCCACATGGGTGCAGGGGCCCAAGGACTTGGGTCATCTTCTACTGCTTTCACAGGCCATAGCAGAAAGCTGTATCAGAAGTGGAGCAGCTGGGACTTGAACTGGTACCCATATGGGATGCCAGCACTACAGGGGGCAGCTTTACCTGCTATGCCACAATGCCAGCCCCAGACCATAACTATTGATTCCACCCAAAGCAAAATAAAATAAAATAAAATAAAAACAAAAACAACAGAACAAACAAGGGGAAAATTTGAAAAAATGAAAGAAAACAGTGAAGCTTACAGAGTGCACTCCCTCATATAAAAGCAAACAAGGAGATTTTCTGGTGTATGACTATGAAAATGGTGTGCAGTACTGTGTACATCTTCAAGATAAAATATACTAAAGGTGAGAAGAGTGGATTAAGGAGGTAGAACTTGGGAGTACAGGAGGAGGAAAAGAACATTCCTGAATGTTGCTTTAAGGTTCTAAAGAGCAGGAAAGAATAAAAGTTGCTGGTCCCCTTTCTATTTTGAGAGTTTCTTAGTCTGGGTTTTTTTATTGTTTTATTCCAGTTGAAAGGCAGAGAGACTGGGTTGGAGGGGTGATCTTCCATTTGCTGGCTCACTCCTCACATGCCCACAACAAGCCAGGTAGATGTCAAGAAACTGGAAGTCCATCCAAGTGTTCATTGTGGGTGGCAGGGACCCAAGTACTTGCTGCCTCACAGGGTGTGCATTTAAAGGAAGCTGGGATCAGGAGAGGAGCCAGGACCCAAACTCAGGCACTCTGATATGGAATGTGGGCATCCCAAATGGCCAAACTGCTGCACCAAACCCCACCCCTAGCTTTGAGCTTCTTAAAATGCATCTTAAGAAACAGAACTAGGAGACAAAGGTGAATTTGATTCAATGGGTGTATAAATGGGAATAATTTGGGACTATAAAATACCTCCTTCACACACACACACACACACACATACACACCCCACACACATACACAAAAGATAGGGCATGGAAAACAATCCAAGAAACAACCTTCATCACCTATAAATGTACAGTCCAATTAACTACATTATCATGTGGGCAGAGCACATTTTACACTCTCCTCATTTGGAATACAGAGAAGCTACCATTGTTCACCCATTGTGACAACTATGAAAGGAAAACTACTATTCACCAATCATCCATCTTGGCACAATGAAAGCTAGCCACCTTTAGGACACCATTGACAGAAAAGTAGACTCCTCCCATGAAAGATGCTCTAGTAAAAAGAAAAACAAGCCAATGCCATGGCTCAATAATCCTCCACCTTGTGGCGCCAGCACCCCGGGTTCTAGTCCTGGTCGGGGTGCCGGATTCTGTCCCGGTTGCCCCTCTTCCAGGCCAGCTCTCTGCTGTGGCCCGGGAGCGCAGTGGAGGATGGCCCAAGAGCATGGGCCCTGCACCCCATGGGAGAACAGGAGGTAGCATCTGGTTCCTGCCATCGGCATGATGAGCCGGGCGTGTCGGCCATTGGAGGGTGAAACAACGGCAAAAGGAAGACCTTTCTGTCTCTCACTGTCCACTCTGCCTGTCAAAAAAAAAGAAAGAAAAACAAAACAAAACAACTGATGCTAATGAATAACAACAACAACCTTATTAAGGACCATTAAAGGAAATGAAAACCCTTGATTAGGAATGACAATGATGGAGAAAGAATGAAAGGAGAATAAAGAAAGAGTTCAAAATGACATGCATGGTAATATTGGGTATGGAAGGAAATTCTCCAAATAGTTTTAACAGGATGTCCTTGGACAGAACTCTGCAGAGATGGCATGAAGTGGGCAATGGCCCTATGTTGGTACAATCTGTGTATAAAACAGCAGCTGACAGGAGTGGAGACTTTAAAGATATTTCCTTCCTTGGAACATTTGGACTTTTCAGGGTAGCATGGGAATAGTTTTGGCATTATTTTTACTCAACTAATTTCTTCAGACATATAGAAATATTAGAAACTGCCACATGGTACCATTATTTAATTAATTAATTAATTAATTAATTTTTGACAGGCAGAGTGGACAATGAGAGAGAGAGAGAGAAAAAGGTCTTCCTTTTCCATTGGTTCACCCCCCAGTGACCACCGCGGCTGGTGCACTGCGGCCGGCACACCACGCTGATCAGAAGCCAGGAGCCAGGTGCTTCTCTTAGTCTCCCATGTGTGTACAGGGCCCAAGGACTTGGACCATCCTCCACTGCACTCCTGGGCCATTTATGAATCACAGCTCTGTTGTCAGGTGAAGTTCTGGTTACCTATAGGATGTGCAGCTTTTGCCGTAGTCTACATTTTTGGATACATATTTATTTTTTGGCTTCCAAATGAGAAATATCAATCAAGTATGTGTGACCCAAATAGTGAGTACTGTTCATAGCAACAGTGAACACAGCTGAAAAACCTACACCAACAGAACTCTCTGCCACCTGGGCATGGCACACATCGGCCAGTTCCACTCAACTTGAAGTGAGAAGAGTCCCTTGTTTCCTGGACTAGAGTACAACTTGACTTGATTGGCCCACATCCATCTCCTGATTGTGTTTTGTTCATTCTGGACCAGTGACTCCAAAAGCCAGCAGGATTTGCTCAGATTTCCTTGGTGCTGCTGCTTTCTCAGAACAAACACCTTCTTGCAACTACCTTTATAGAAAGCCCACCTCACATGAGCTCAACAAACAGACCTCAATGTGAAAGAATTCCTCTGTCTAGGCCTACTTTTAGCAATGTGGAAAAACAAGTGTCTTTCATTTTTTTTCTTTAACTCAGCCAAAAATGGGGGCCAGCGCTGTGGTGTAGCAGATAAAGCCACCACCTGCAGTGCCAGCATCCATATCATATGGGCCTTGGTTCCAGTCTCGGCTGCTCCACTTTCAATCCAGATCTCTGCTATGGCCTGGGAAAGCAGTGGAAGATGGCCCAAAGACTTGAGCTTCTGCAACCATGTGGGAGACCCAGAACAATTTCCTGGCTCCTGGCTTTGGATTGGTGCAGCTTCGGCTATTGCGGCCATCTGGGAAATGAATCAGCAGATGGAAGACTCTCTCTCTGCCTCTTCTTCTTTCTCTGTTTAACTTTTTTAGATAAATAAATAAATCTGTAAAAAATGATGTCAAAATTAACAATCTGCTAAGCAAATTGGTCAGCCAAGGGCAGTATCTGTCTGCATTTCACTAACAGACCCTCTTCTTTTCATGGGGATGGGCATTCCTTTTAAAATCAGACAACAGGAAGAGATGTTTCAAACCCAGCTGACCTATCAATAAGTTAGATCCCTTCTTTTGCCCCTGATTTTCTTTCTGTAAATATTTTTACATAACAACTTGGAAACCTGTAGCCACTCTGAATAGGAAGCTATAAATACCTATACTTTTTCACTCTTATGTGCAGTAGAAATGTATATATAAATATATAATTATGAAATTTTATATATATATATATGAGGATGCATCAAAAAGTTCATGGAAAACAAAAGAGAAGTTTATTTTGTTAAAAATTTTGTTAAACCCACAAATAATATTTTTCTCGAATGCATTTTTTATAAACTTTTTGAAGAGCAACTTATTTGCATGAGTTTCAACATTTGGTTTTCAATTTGGGTTTCAATCAAAATAAACACGCCTTTTACTTCTATTTGCCACCACCTTTCAAAACTCTCACATGTATACATGTATTTATACATGATCCAATTTGGTCATAGTCTCCCTAGAAGAATATTTTTACTCCAGAAAGTTAGCTAATTTGCCCCAAATTCAGTTGAAATGATTTACTTTGTTGACGGTAGTGGTAGGAAACATTGCCCTGAGTCAAAAGCAATTCATTATCTTGTTTTCTATCATGATGCATATTTTCATGGTGTTATTAGTTACAAGCTTTGCTATTTTTGTAGATCACATTAAAATCACAAATAAAAACATCTTTAATTGGCAAGTATTCTCTTGGGTGCAGACCAAATTCTACATTTAGTCTGTAAGCTGGAATAATTGGAGGTTACTGCCAAACTATAGCTGTGGCACCTCTGGGCCTACCAGGTCAAAAGGATCTCCATCAGCCCAGAACAACCCTGCAGACCTGGGTGGAATTCCAAGGTTTGACAGATACCCTTGAGCAAGGGGCACCCAGCTCCTCTGCCCCTGGAGGCTGCAGTTACTATGGGAATCAGAGTACATCTATTTGCCTTTGTGAAAGCAAAGTTCCCTCCAATAGAACCCCATTCAGCATGGAAACTGGCTCTGGTTTTCAAGGGCATCTTTAGAATAATATTTGGCTGGAAAGCTTCCTACATCCATATTAACATGTAATTACTCTCTCCACTTCTTTCTGCATGTCTAGGGCTTCTGCAGCAGTCCATGTGTATGCAGTATGTGTAATGCTGGATGTGTACAGTGTAGTACTGGACATGTAATTTGAATCAAATGTGGTGTTCTCTGTTCAACCTGGATGGCCTTGCAGAAATATTTCCTGTGTTACTTGTAGATTTTGTGTGGCAGCTGGGAGATGGGGAGAACAACCTTCATGGTGGCCCCTGGGATCTCATAATCCCAAGCAATGCCTTGAAGCATTCTCATCCCAGCCCTAGACATTTCAAAGTTAATTGTTACAGAACAGAATTTCTGTGAAATGGAAAATGTCAGAGGAGCCACTTATGGAATAGATTTTAGTAGTATTAGGAAGCTAAAGAATAAACGTATGATATGATATTCAAGAACAACAATAAAAAAACAAAAGTAAGTTTGTCAGTAAACATCCAGAATAACTAAAAAAAAATTCTGTTACTTTAAAATGGTGAATTATCAGACAGGCCTAGTGTGGCACTTGCAAAACTGAGTACACAGATGTTTCCAGGATGAATACAGATTTTTGAGAGCATTGATTACTTCACAAAAAGCCAACCAAAGTGACTACAGTTTCCTAGTGCTAGGGTTGCCTTCGACTATATTTAAATATGTATAGGCTACATTTATATGTAAAATATACCAAAGAACAAACAAAAAGAAGGGGCATATATAAATAAATAAAGCACAGAGTGATTATCTGAGAAATCAGTAATTTTGCAGGAGCAATAATAAAACAAACACATAAGCAAATTTACTACAAAATAGTCTTTTGCAAATACATTACAAATGAAAATAAAAGAAGAAATTTGGAAATGTAAATTAAACAAATATCTTGCTACTTTCTAAATAACCATGATGGAAAGATGCCAGAATATAGAAGTACTGTATTGAAACTTTCAAATATCAACAGTAAATTCATGGTCTCATACAAATCCAGAGTTGGGAAAATGATCTTACCTGGAAAGGGTTAATACTCAGTCTTTTCTAAGATGGCTCTTGAAAATTGGATTCATGAAAGTCCTCATGGAGAAAAAAATTAAAAATTTTGAGGGAGTTAATTATTTCACAGTGATAAAGCCAATCCTGATAGTCACAAATTCATAGTGTTAGGATTTATTTACACCAACATGGTAAAGGTGTATATAGAAGTGAGACTTGTGAATTCTAACTTGAAAAAAAAATGGAAAAAGGATAAATATGTTATCAAACAAAGAATATTGTAATCAATTTGAGAAATGAATATTTTCAAAAAAGAAATGACAGAATGAAAAGCAGGTATGAGGGAATTGTTGAAAAGTAGGTCATTTCAATTACATTAAAAATGGGGAAAAAACTGAAAATTCACAAGGAAACATAAATCAAAGAAACATTACTGCACATACCAGAATAAAATAAAGGAAAGATGTTAGTATCTATAAAAAATTCCAATAGAGGGTCCGGTGCTGTGGTGAAGGTTGATCCTCCACCTGCAGTGCCAGCATCCCATATGGGCACCAATTCCAGTCCTGGCTACTCTTCTTCCAATTCAGCTCTCTGCTCTGGCCTTGGGGAGCAGTGGAGGATGGCCCAAGCCCTTGGGCCCCTGCAGCACTTGCGTGGGAGACCCAGAGGGGGCTCCTGGCTCCTGGCTTCGGATCAGCACAGCTCCAGCCATTGTGGCCATTTGGGGAGTGAACCAATGGACAGAAGACCTTTTCTTTGTTTCTCCCTCTCACTGTCTGTAACTCTATCTCTCAGATAAATAAAATCTTAAAAAATTCCAATAGAACTTGCAAAAATAAAATACCAAGTTATAGTCCAATAAAAATCCAATAAATTTAAAAATATCTTATCTGGAAAGGGGGAATCACTAGTCTGGCCCAATCTGTGTTTGAAACACCAGTGCATGAACTTTGCCAAGGTAACCCAGGTGTAGGCAGCCCATAAACAAGTCATAGATAAGTCAAGGTCAGTCTTGGCTTGTGGAATTCCTGGGAGGAAAAAAAGTCACCTATTCCCATGCTCTAGAAGAATGATCAAACAAGAACACTCCGCTAAAATTAACTATGTTATGATTGTGTTGCAGAAAGCCTGATAAGTTGCTTGCCTGTGTTGTTAACTTCTGTGTTGCCTTGAGCTGCAGCTGGTTATGTATAAAATATCACTGAGATGCTGGAATAAATGAGCCTTGATCAGCCTTGTTGTCTTGGCTCCATTCTCTGTGCCCTTGTCCCTCTTTTCATTCCCACTCCCTCCTTCAGGTTCCATTCGACAGATGTGGCTGCCCTGCATCATCCAGGGTTTTTGTGGACCCTATAATCTCACAATGAAAAATCAACCAAGATGCTCACATGTTCCCAGCAGAATTGAACTAGATCAGGGTGTTAAAAGATACACACACACACACACACACATGTGATTGATATGAAGACAAAAAACTATAATGAGATAGTGAAATTTTAAATAAAATATATGGTGATTAAAGGGAAATATATGAATAATTTGGAAGGAATGATATTGCTGCCATATTTTTACATTATTAACAAAAGAAAAATGGTTGCCTTTAAAAGAGATTATTGACGCCATAAACAAGAGTGTCAAATTGTTAAATCAACATCAGGAGTCACTGTGTACTTACGTCTCATGAGGGATCTGTCTTTAATGTGTTATCCAATGTGAAGTAATGCTATAACTAGTACTGAAACAGTATTTTTACACTTTGTGTTTCTGTGTGGGTGCAAACTGATGAAATCTTTACATAGTATATACTGAATCGATCTTCTGTATATAAAGATAATTGCAAATGATTAAAAAATCTTGGTGTTAAATTGGAAATTGCATAGAAAATTAATCAATTTAAAAATATATATATCATGTAGGATCTCTGTCCTTAATGTGCTGTACATTGTGAATTAATACTATAACTAGTACTCCAACAGTATTTTCACTTTGTGTCTCTATGTGAGGGCAAACTGTTGAAATCTTTATGTAATATGTACTAAACTGATCTTCTGTGTATAAAGAGAATTAAAAATGAATCTGATGTGAATGCAAGGGGAGAGGGAGCGGGAAAGGGGAGGGTAGCGGGTGGGAGGGAAGTTGTGTGTGTGGGGGAGCCATTGTAATCCATAAGCTGTACTTTGGAAATTCATATTCTTTAAATAAAAGCTTTATATATATATTAAAAAAGATTTTTTATGATTAGAAAACAGGGTGTTGGCATTGTGGTGCAGCACCTTAAGCCACCAGCTGCAATGCCTGCCCTTTGCCACCCACAAGGGAGACCCAGATAGAGTTCCAGGCTCCTGGCCCTGGAACTCAACCCCACTCAACCCCAACACTCAACCCCAGTTGCTGCAGCTGTTTGAAGAGTGAACCAGTGGATGGTTCTCTCTCTCTCTCCCAGCCTCTCCCAGTCTCTCTATTTCTCTATGTAATCCTACCTTTCAAATAAATATTTTTAAAGGTTGGAAACAAAAGAAAGTCAGGAGCAGACAAATGAGGATTTGGAGATGGATACCTAAGATTTTTCTTTGAAATTTGCAAACTTATCCTGTTCAACAAATGGACTTAAGCAAAAATGTTGACCTGGTGGAGAATATCTGGACAGTTTCCCTGGGAGATTTTTTTGGAAAAGTTTAGATTTATCTAAAACCTCTTATAATGACCAGATTCTATTGCTCTTTGGCCCCCTGGTAAGTCAATATTTAAAATGCCTCAAACATCCCAATAAAACCTTGTCATGGTTTTGCCTTTGTCAGTCTTCTCAACCACCTTTTGGTAGTCATTGGTTTGATGGGGTTTTCTTCATAATTGTATTGGTACCACCATGATTCATCCCCAGATACTGTTCTTAGAAGATATGCTTCAGGATATTATAGAGAATAAATACATTTCTGGTCTTATGTTCTTCTGGCTCTATGTTCTTCCTACTTTTTACTTATTCAATATGATGGCTAGTGTTGAATTAAGCCTGTGATTGTAGAGTGGATTGAAATTATGTTTGCAAATAGTAAAGAAAAAAGAGAGGAAGGAGAGGGATTGAGGTAGGGAAAGGGAAAGAGAGAAATAGTTATTTTCTTAGAACTGCACCTGTAAAATATGTGAAATCTGTTCTATTTATATTAATAAAAATTTAAAAAGAAAAAATTCCTGCAAAAATGAAGTACAACAGACTGATTTAAACAACAAAAATTTATTTTACCACAATTTTGGAGAATAGAAGTCCAAGATCAAGGTGTCAGTAGGGTTGACTTGTTGCAAGTCCTCTTTCCTGGGCTGTGGGTGGCTGTTTTCTCCCTCTGTCTCTTTCCCAGTGTTGTTAGTCTTAAAAGGGTACCAGTCATAATATGGTAAAATAACCATTTTACCTTAATTATGTTTTTAAGGAACCTATCTCCAAATATACTTACATTTTGATGTACTAGGGCTTAGAGTTTTACATGCAAATTTGGGAGAACACCATTCAGCCCATAACCCTGTGGGGGAAAAAAAAAAACATTTTCAATTTTGCTATTCCAGTGCCTCTGCCAGCTCTATTTCTTACTTTCTAAGCTGTTCTTCTTATTCAACAATAGTCCTTCTTCTTGATGGTTTTGCACTCCTAAGTTATGGGGGTTAGTTCAGAGATTAGCAAATGTCCCAGGTGATGAAATACAAAGAAATATAATTTTCGGACAAATGGTTTAAAATCTTTTCTTAACACATGCTAAACTGAGCTCCTGTATACAAAGAGAATTGAAAATGAATCTGGATGTGAATGAAAGGGGAGAGGGAGTGGGTAAGGGGGGAGGGTAGTGGGGGGGAGGGAAGGTATGGGTGGGGAAGCCATTGTAATCCACAAGTTGTACCTTGGAAATTTATATTCTAAATAAAAGTCAAAAAAAAGAAATACAATTTTCATTGGTAACAGAAATCCTACACCCTTAATTGATACATAAAAGTTATCAATATTCCATATCAGAATGCCAATTTCAATTCTAGCTATACTGTACAGATCTAGTTTCCTGCTAATACATCTTGGGGCACAACAGATGATAGCTCAAGTGACTGTGCCCCTTCCACTCACATGGAGATGCCAATGGAGTTCTTGTCTGCTGGCTTCAGCTTGCCGTAGCCCTTGATGCTGCAGGCATTTGAAGAGGTAACCAGCAGATTTAAGATGTCTTTGTATCTCCTTCTCACTTTCAAGTAAAAAAAATAAGTAAATAAGCATTTAAAATTATATTTGTGGATTGTCTTCTGATGTTTCAACACATGCATCCCTCACATAACATTCAAATCAGGGTAAAGGCAGAAATATCCTTAAACATTTAGTATTTTTAATCATGAAAATATTCAAAATCCTTTGTTTTACTTTTATAAAAGTGCACAGTATATTATCTATTCACTCTATTCTGCAACAGAACACCAAGATTTTTTATTCTATTTTACTGTAAATTACTACCCACTGCCAGTAACCAAGTTTCACCCATGCCTCCCTCTCTTCTACTCTCCTGTCTCTGCCTAACCACTATTTAACCACTATTCTAATTTTGCTTTTAAAAAAAAGATTTATTTACTTATTTGAAAGGCAGAATTATAGAAAGGCAGAGGCAGAGGCAGAGGCAGAGAGAGAGAGAGAGAGAGAGAGAGAGAGAGAGAGAGAGGTTCATTTGCTAGTTCACTTCTCAGATGGCTGCAATGGCCAGAGCTGTGCAGTTCTGAAGCCAGGATTGAGGAGCTTCTTTTGGGTCTCCCACAGAGGTACCAGGGCCCAAGGACTTGGGCCATCTTCCACTGCTTTCCCAGGCCATACAGGGAGCTGGATCAGAAATGGAGTAGCCAGGACTCGAATTGGTGCCCATATGGGATGACGGCATTGCACGCAGGTCTTTACCCACCATGCTACAGTGCGAGTCCCTACTTTCAACTTTTAAATAAACTTTTTAGATTCCACATACGAGTGAGATCATGCTGTAGTTGTCTTTCTGTGCCTGACCTATTTAATTTAACATTATGACCTACAATTCCATCCATGTTGTCACAAATAATAGTGCTGACTGGCAATCCATTGTATTTGTATGTACACGCTACATTTTCTTCACCTATTCATCACTTCATGGGCATTTAGGTTGTTCCCATTCTATAGGATTGTTGATTGTTTCCTTTGTGGCACTTCAGTTTAAGGAAGTCCTATTTGTATGTTTTTGCTTTTGTTTCTTGTGCATTTGCAGCCTGATTTTATAATAACCTTGCTATAATCTGTGTCTAATCATATCCTATGGTTTCTTTTAGAAGTTTCATAGTTTCAACTCTTATATGTAGGCCTTTACGCATAGTGAAATATAGTCTATTTTCATTCTTCTCCCTTTGGAAATCAAATTCTCCCTGCATCATTTATTGAGAACATATCCCTTTCTCTAATGTATATTCTGAGCACCTTTGTCAAAGATCAGTTTCCTGTAGATGCGTGTGTTTATTTCTAGGTCTTTATTGCATTCCATTGGCCTATTTATTTATTTTTATTCTAATACCATTCAGCACCATATATAATATATTTTTTTACTTTGTTCTTTTTTTAATATCAAGATTCCAAAGCTGTGTTCTACTTCTCTCTTGAATTGTACTTAAAAGAATTCACTTTCAGAAGTTTCTCAAGCCTTCCTCTCTTGGCATTCCCTTCCTAACACTGTAGCAGGAGGTTTCTGACTTCAATAAATATACTCTGAAGAGAAATTTATAAAATTGTCACCCATGGGCTACAGAATACAAATTTGGCAATAAGTCAAAGCTAAAGAACATGCCAGACCCAAAAGAATGCAATGAATTGTGGTGATGCTTTTTAAGACTCTGAATTAAACTATGTCTGAAGTCAAAATTTTATCCAATCTGTTTCATCACATAAGTCAATATTAACCTTTTTGCCTTAACCATTTGAGTCTGTCCACCTGCCATTCTCAATAGAAATAATTCAAATTAGGATAACTGTCTTACATAGATGAAAAAAAGTCAAACCAAGGAGTAGATTGAAATATAAATTAGGAAAGTGTACTTATTTTTAATGTTTGCCTCATGCAGAGTTTTTGTGTTAAATTTCTAAAAGTCAAGATTGTATTATTTGAACATATGCCTACAAAATGCTGACTATGAACATACATTCTTGATAGAGATGGTACTGTCCAAAGTGGGCAAGAGTGATTTGTCTTAGGATTGAAAAATCTTACTGTTTTTATGTATTAGCTAAGATATGCATGCAATATATAAGCATATCTAGAACATATTGGTAGCATTAAAATTTAGTGAAGGAAAGGGAACAGTTCGGGTAAAATTATACAATAAAGTTTTTAGTAGAGGACAGTAATGGAATAAAGTTAAGGAGAAATTCAGAGAAATGCAGATATAAACAAATGTCAGTGCTATAGGCAGTGTGAGGAATATACAAGTTATAATAAGGACCAAAGATAATTATTTGTAATACTGAAGTAATAGATGATTAAATGAGGAATAAAATTATGTAATAAAGTATACTCTACCTTATTCAGGTGATCAAAGAGAAAAGGCATATCCAGTTACAGGGGCCTGTGTGAGTCGAAGCATGGAAGCATAATACAGCCTGGCTCAGTATGTCTGCAGTTTAGGATGAATAGAGCAAGCAAGCATATCAGGGAGAAACATCTAGTAAAAAACACAGAAAATTGTTTTTGCCTCTTCAGAATTCTAGAGAGTTTAGTTCAGTTGCTCAAGGATATCAAGGCTGGCATCTCTGAAATTTCTGTTGACTTTTCCTATGTTCCTCCTGCTGCATCTTCATTGATTGTCTGCAGTAACTCCAAACAACTATGATTAAGTTCAGAAGATGAAAAGTCACACTTATTTTATTCAACTTTGATAGTGAAAATAAAACTTCACCCTGAAAACCATTTTCCATACTACCCATTGTATCTGTTGAATAATCTGGGTATCTCAGGCAGTCCCCATTCTCAAGGAAGACTGGAAATAGAGATAAAACGATTGTAATTACTTGTTTAAATATTATGACACCTGAAGATAGGCATGCTGATACTGCAAATTAACATCAGGGCTTTTAGAAAGAAATCAGCAGGACCAGTTAACTCTGGCCTCAGCCTATGTACGTATAGATATAGATATATACTTTTAGGTTAAGAAACAAACTATAAAATATGAAATTATTATTTGGTTTCCTATAATTAAGACTAGTTGACAAAATTCTTAATTAAGAAAATTATTATTATAAAGAAGATAAAATTAATTGTTGGTAATTTTTTTATTTGACAGGTAGAGTTATAGACAGTGAGAGACAGAGAGAAAGGTCTTCTTTCCACCGGTTCACTCCCCAAATGGCCACTATGGCCGGCACTGTGCCAATCCAAAGCAAGGAGCCAGGTGCTTCCTCCTGGTCTCCCATGTGGGTGCAGGGGCCCAAGCACTTGGGCCATCCTCCACTGCCCTCCCAGGCCACGGCAGAGAGCTGGACGAGAAGAGGAGCAACTGGGACTAGAACCCAGTGCCCATATGGGATGCCAGCACCACAAGCAGAGGATTAACAAAGTGAGCCACAGCGCCGGCCCCAATTGTTGGTAATTTTTAAATGCTTATATTTTCAAATTTAATATAGTAAAATGTCTTAGTTATATAATCAATAAAAACATATTTTTAATAAAAACATATTATAATGCTTTAGTAAGATAGGCCCCAATAAAATGACTACCTGAGTAACAGAAGCAGATTGTTTTAGCAACTAAGCTGGTAACTAAATTAAGTATACTGTTTTAAGGTAATTGTACCACCAGAATTCATAGAAAATATGTAACAAAGTTAGTGAGACATAACAGCTGAGAAATACTAATTATTTTTTCTGAAATCAATTTATATTCATCTTGATAACTCATTGCTCAAGTTTTTGAAACTTTGGTAGTCAGTTGTTGAGCATAGTTCTTATTTAAAATTAAACTTTATATAAACTTAAAATTCAATAAAAACTACTGAAAATCTTAACTTCTGAGGCCAGCATTATGGTTCAGTTCCAGGTTAAGCCACCACCTGCGATGTTATCATCCCATATGAATGCTAGTTCAAGTCCCAGCTGCTTCACTTCTGACCCAGCTCCCTACTAATGTACCTGGGAAAGCAGCAGAGGATGGCTTAAGTCCTTGGGCCCCTGACACAGGTGAGAGATCCAAATAGATTTCCTGGCACTTGGCTTCAACCAGACCAAGACCCAGCTTTTGCAGCCCTTGGGGCAGTGAACCAACAGATGGAGAATCTCTCTCTCTCTCTCTCTGCCTTTCAGATGAATAAGTCAAATGGAGTTCAAAATGTTAGTCATACGTTACTCAGAAGCAATGAGAAGCAAAATCATGGGTAACAGAAATCCATACATGATGTGACATGGAAGAAAGATTCTATCACGGGATTGAGATTATGAAAAAAATCAAATTAAATATTAGAAATGAAGAATTTAATATGTCAAATAAAAATACAGAGAAGAGCTTTAGCAACAGACTTGGTAAGGCAGAAGAAAGCATATCTGAGCTAGAAGACAAATCTTTATAAACTTCTTAGAACAAAAAAATAAGAAATTTTAAAAATTTTAAAAATTATTTGAGATTTGTAATTTACTATCAAATGACCCAACCTATGGGTGTTAGGAACTTCTTTTTTTTTTTTTTTTTTTTTATAAAGCTTTTATTTAAAGAATATAAATTTCCAAAGAACAGCTCATGGACCACAATGGCTCCCCCCACACACAACTTCCCTCCCTCCCCCCACCCTCCCCTTTCCCGCTCCCTCTCCCCTTCTGTTCACATCAAGATTCGTTTTCAATTCTCTTTATACACAGAAGATCAATTTAGTACATATTACGTAAAGATTTCAACGGTTTGCCCTCGCATAGAGACACAAAATGATAATACTGTTGGAGTACTAGTTATAGTATTAATTCACAATGTACAGCACATTAAGGACAGAGATCAAAAAAAAAAAATCATGTAGGAATTTCTGAAGGTTTTGAAAGAGAGACTGTTAGAAGACCTAAGCAAACAATAGGAATATTTAAGGAAAAATAGTAGAGTCAAGTCATTACTTATCAAAGGTAACCTTGAATGTAGAGGTAGACAAGCCAAATGAACACAGACAAGCCGAATTAATTATAAAACAAGACCCATTTAATTGCTGCCTACAAAAACATGCCTCAACAACAAAGATACAAACACATTAAAAATGAAAGGATAGAAAAATGGACCTAATATTTACAGAACCTTTTAACCCATAGTTGAAGAGCACACATTCTTTTCATCGGTGCATGGAACTTTCACTAAGATATGCCATATAATAGCTCATAAAGCAAGTCTCAGTAAACTGAAAAAAAAATGGAAATCATACCATACATATTTTCTGACCACAATGGAACAAAGCTGGAAATTAACAACTCAAGAATCTCTAGAACAAAAAGACCAAGCCACAGAATTATTCTTAGTATAGTATCTAAACCAGACAGAAGAACTCAGCAAACAAAGTGTTATTCTATAGGCTAAACAAACAAAGCTTAAAAATTGTGTTCTTTCGGGACCTGCACAATGGCTCACTTGGTTAATCTTCTGCCTGTGGCACCGGCAGAGGATTTGGGTGCTGGGTGCTAGTCCTGGTTGCTCCTCTTCCAGTCCAACTCTCTGCTGTGGCCCAGGAGGGCAGTGGAGGATGGCAGTGCTTGGGCCCCTGCACCTGCATGGGAGACCAGGAGGAAACATCTGGCTCCTGGTTTCGGATCAGCATAGTTCCAGTCATAGAGGCCATTTGGGGGGGTGAACCAATGGAAGGAAGACCTTTCTCTCTCTCTCTCTAACTCTGTCAAATAAATTTAAAAAACTGCTCTTTCTACTTTTAATAAAACATAATTTTGTTGCATAACAGTGAACATAACACTTTAGCTGGATATCTTGGAGGTACTAAATAATATTGGAAATCCATCAAAAGGACTTGTACCTACTCCCCACCCCCCACAAATCTGCAATCTTTACAAATAGACAATGTTTGACCTAAATGAAATCTATAATATGGATAAAATTAAGTCATTATATTACATCTTAAAGAGTAAATGCTTTTATCTATATTCTTTCATTAAAAAGGGATTCTATTTATTATCCCTGGTAGGCAATAATTCAGGATGAATGTAAAATTTCTTATGTATATGTTAATACTCTGAATGTACACTATATAGTGCTAAGCACTTTGCCAGTGGACACTACAGAAATAAAGCTGCCTACTGTTGATTTTATACCAAACTATTATTAAAACATGCTTTAAAATATTTCAGGGTCATGCATTTTGCATTGTAGTTAAAACACCGTTTGGATGCCTATTTCTCAGATCCAAATTCCTTGAGTTCAAGTCCCAGCTTCATCTTTAATACAGTATCCTGCTGACACACACCCTGACAGGCAGCAGATAGTGAATGAAGTACTTGGGTTCCTGCCACCAACATGCCAGAACCAGATTGGGCTCAGACTCCTGCCTTTGACCTCAGTCAGCCCATAGGCATTTCAAGATTGTAGCAGATGAATGATATATCTCTCTGTCACTGTTTCTCTGTGTTTGTCTATGTGTCTTTCCAATAAATACATAACTAAATAAAAGCCTTTAAAATATATTCTATTAGGAATTCAAATTTGCTATATGTACTCAGAAATTAAGTTCTATTTTTCATTAGAAAGGCAAACATTTGAGACGTATTTCTGAACTACATTTGTGCCATGAAACAACACAAATGAGAAAATCATAATCTTTGTTTCAACTGTGTAAAATATAGCATAATACAAATGGTCCAGATGATAATAAAATTGTTTTTCACCTGTTACAAACTACAGCTGAAGTCTCTCTGTATGTGTGTATGCTAGATGGGGTTCCTGGCTCCTGGCTTTGGAGTGGCCCAGCCCCTGCTATTGTGGTCATCTCAGGAGTGAAACAGATGGAAGATCTCTTTCTCTATCTCTTCCTCTGCCTTTCTCTGTTACTATGCCTTTCAGACAATTAAACAAATCTTTAAAAATAAATCCATGAGGATGTTAATATATTTTCAAATGTGTATCATTAAGAATTTCACTTAATAAATATTTCTCAGGCTAAATGATACAAAGCAAAATGAAAATTCTACCTAAAAAGATTCTGTAATCCAACTGGAAAAGGTTGTTTTATCAATTATGGTACTGAGAATGAGCTAAGGGAACTAAATAGCATTTAAATAGAAATCCATGCATATTAACATTGATAGTAAGAAGCAAAAATGTCCCTATATGATCTTCAACTATGATTACCAGAAGCCCATGTAGAGGCCTCTACTGCCAGGTCAATATTCTAGGAGGCTAAGGCAAAATATGAGCCAGTACAATCTTAGATCCCTTAAACAGACTACAGAGCCTATTCACTTTTGAGGATCCTATGAGGAAAACCATAACAAGCTCCATCTGGCTCTGTCAAACACATCTAGAATCACTAATCGCTTTTTCATTAGTGAGCCACATTGACATTGGTAATAGTGAGAGTTCTTATTCAAACATCATGAACATTTACAGGAGCTATAGCTCTAACACTGGCCCATGATCTAACATCAATATTATTTTATCTTGCAAACTCTATCACAGGCGAACTTCACTATTGGCCCAAGAACTACAAAACAATTTCACCTCTAGCAGCAACATGATGAACCCTAGCAGACCTAACTAACTCAGTCTCAGGGCCAATCATTAATTTAATCAGGTGGCTGTTCACACTGTCATCATTCTCGTGGTCCAAACTTACTACCATCCTACCAGAGACTAACCGGTGAATTAGCACTGAACTCGGTCTACCTACTAATCACAACACACCAAGGAAAACTTACATATCATATCAATAATATCCCTCTTTGATGCACATGAAGAAATAACCCATTCTCCATCACATTCTTCCCTACTATCACTCAATCCTCAAATCATTTTAGGACACACACATTTTAAACAGTTTAAAGACACATTAGGTTACAAATGTAAAAACAGAAACTTAAGTCTCCTTATTCACTGAAGAAGTATGCAAAAACCACTAACTCATGCTCAGTAATATAATACGGCTTGTTTAATTAATTAATTTATTTTGACAGGCAGAGGTAGTGAGAGAGAGAGAGAAAGGTCTTCCTTCCGTTGTTTCACCCCCGAAATGGCCGCTGCAGCCAGCGCTGTGCCGATCCGAAGCCAGGAGCCATGTGCTTCCTCCTGGTCTCCCATGCAGGTGCAGGGCCCAAGCACTTGGGCCATCCTCCACTGCCCTCCCTGGCCACAGCAGAGAGCGGGACTGGAAGAGGAGCAACCGGGACAGAATCCGGAGCCCCAACTGGGACTAGAACCAAGGCTGTAGGCGCCGCAGGCAGAGGATTAGCCAAGTGAGCCACGGTGACGGCTGGCTTGCTTAATTTATAAAGCATAGAAATAATCCATTGGTTTTAGGAACCAAGAAATTAGTGTAACTGCAACTAAAAGTAACATATCTATTTTCTTCCTCCATAGCTTGACGAATTTTAATAAGTCACCAATATTTATGAAGAAATTGCTTTTTAAATCTCCAATGTGCCTTATTTATTTATTCATTTATTTAATTTTATCTGAGAAACAGGGCCACATTCTTATCTGCTGGTTCACTACCAACATGTGTGGTGCCAAAAATTCCACGTGGGTGGCAGCCACCCAACTATTGCTATGTCCCAAGATATGCATTAGTGGGCAGAGTCAGAAGCCAGAGTCAGGGCTCATGCTTGGGTACTCCAACATGGGACATGGACATCTGAATCAGCTTTGTAACCTCCTGCCGAAATACCGGACCTGTACTGGGGGTAACTTAGGAATTTTCCATGTGGGATGTATATTTAAAAACACATAGAATACATAGGGGTCGATATAATCTGTGTTTTTAGGGATCGCTTGGGGGATCTTAGAATTTGACCTCCAGAGAGAGGGGAGGGCAGCTCGCATTTGTTATCCTTAAGTGAAGACCAGTGGGAAGCACAAACCTAAAGCCTGGGAATAACACCAGACACACCCCAAGGAGAGCTTGGACGGCGGGAGGATTCCCAGCACCGGGCGTGCATCCTAACCCACACTCAATAGAAGAACGATTCCCACCAGGACAACCCCCCTCCCCCCACCGCCACGTAGGTGCTTCCTCCGGGGTCCACCTGACCACACCAGGCACCCTCAGTGCGCACGCCCTGTGGGGACAGCCCGGACCCCGGGGCCACAAGGGACCGCGCGACCGCACCGCCTCCCTTCTCAGAGGCCGAGGCTGCCAGGCGGCGTCTCCGCAGGAGCCCTGCCCGGCTGGGGCTGTTCCCAGAGGAGCCGCGTGGACACCGGCACGATGGACACATGCCCAGAGTCCTCCCTCTCCCTTCCCGGCTGCCCGCTCGGGACGGGGTCAGAGCCCCGACGGCGCCGCTCCGGCCGCGGACACCAGGACTCGCCAGGCCTGAGGAGCTGGCGAAGATGGTGCCGCGCGGATGCAGGAAAGTTCTCCGGCCCGGGCGGAACCCGTAACCTCACCTGGCGCACGACCCCCGGGCCCGCCCTTCCTGCCTGTACCCCCCCCCGCTGTCACTCGCGGTCTAGTCTGGGGATCCGGACTGGAGCCCTGGACGCCCGTCAGGTAACCGCGCAACCCCGGGCAGAAAAGCAGAAAGCTGGACCTCGCGGAGAAAATGGTGGAGAGAACGGAGCCCCTTTTATAGCCCTAGAAGTGGGGCGGGGACTCCTGGGAGACAAACTCTGATTGGACAGCGAGCAAGGGCACCAACCAATCAAAGCACGAAGGCTATTAAAAGCCAGGAACCAGCAAGCGTTTGGTGGTGCTCAGGCCAGGCAAGCGACGGCGAAATGCAGTGTGGAACACAATGTCATGATCCTTGAAGGTCTTGACCTTGATGGAACGTGAGGAGGGGTGAGCATTACCCGCGGGCTCTGTCTTCCGTGGCTCTGGAGGATGAAGCCACAGTGGGAAAGACAGTGCAGAGGGGAAATCAAAATTTGTCCTTTGACCGAGTGACTGTCAGGGGTTCCATAAGGACCCAGGTTCTCAGGGCCAGCATCTGACACAAGATAACCCTGTGGAAGTAGAGAGGCAGTGGGGACTCCCCTGGCGGGGCTGAGCTGGGTGGAGTGGAGGAGGTGCTGAGAACCAACCATCAATCAGACGCAGCTCTGGGGGTGGAATGCGGAGAGGAGGGTGCGCAGGGGAGGGTGGGTTAGGAGATTCTTTCTGTTCCTCGTCAACCACCCAGATATTTGTGCAGGGACCCACAGGGGCCCTGGGGGCATTCAAACAACACAAAGCCGCTCACCTGTGCCTCTGCCCCTCGCTAGAGGGAAGCAAGTACAGCTATCAGCCTAAGGGCTCCTGGGGTTGCTCTGTGGGGTGGAGGTTGTAGATAAGGTGTAAGATGCTGGAGACCAGGACTGACCCCGTGTGAGGGGAGCACTGGTGACACAGGGGAGGAAGGGCAGGCAGGCAAGGGTGGGGATGGGGGAGGGTCCTGGCCCTGGTGGAGTGTGGGTTTTTTGGGGGGAGAGGTGATGCTTGATGCACAGACATGGGGTGTCCACACTGAGCTCATCCCCGAGCTGAGCGACTTCTGAGCTTCTCCGTAATTCTGTAGAAGGGGATGCCCCAGCTCGGGCAGAGGGCAAATTGGTCATTTCACACTTGAGATCCTGGAAGGGAGAGGTGGACATGCACAGAGAACAAAGACAAAAATTCCTGATTGGTCACCGTCAGGACACTCAAGGTTCCTTTACTTTGAACTTCAGGACTCCATCACCCACCCGACACCCTATTCTGCATCCAACAAATGAGTGTCAGTTCTAACCCCCTGACAGGTACCCAGCCCCCAGCCGCCCCCAGCCCTGTCCCGTCCCTTCTGGCACCTTCAAGCCTGGCCTCCGAGTCGCTCCTGCGGGATATAAAAGCGGCCGCCAGGTGGCGCCCTGCACCCAGCGTGGAAGTCGCCCGGCCTCTGGCCTCTATGGATTGCAGGTTGGCGGGGGGCGCAGCGCCCATGGGTCAAGCTCGGACTTACCCGAGTCCTGCTGGCTCCTTTCCACCTGCGCTACCTGGCCACGTGGGAAGGGCGGTGGTCCCCCGGGCAGCCGAAGGGGCCTCGGAAGGACTGGGCGCAGCCTTGCCCCCTCGCCTCGCCACAGCAGTCGCTCCCTGACCGCTTCTGCACACACCCCAGCTGCCCATGCTCCCGCGGATCCGTAAGTTCCTGCGGCCAGAATCCCTGCGGCGCCGTGGGCCCTAATGTGGGCGCCTTCGTGGCGCGGGCAGATGTCCGCGTTTCCGTCACAGCAGATTCAGCAGCAGTGACAGAGACCAACAAGGATGCCCACCGTGCTTACCTGTGCGCCCAGCGCAGATCCGTGTCTGGAACCTCTGTATCCCGCAGTATTCATAGACAGTGGAATAACTCGCTTACAACGTAACTGTGCATCAGTTTATTATTCAGTTTATTATATATCAGTTTATTATTATTTTCATTATTATCTGCGCATGCCCGTGCAAACATACACCCCACGCCAGCTGCCCCTCGTGCTCCAGGTCCATGCACCTGCTGTGCCTGTGATCTCAGCAGAGCGGTGGCGCCAGGGGACACTGGGTTAACCCTCTGTCTCCTCATCAAGGCTTCGCGCGTCTCGCGGCCCCTCTCTCAGGTGGGCAGAGGGCATCCGTCCACTCCCGGGACCGCCGCACCACCCGGCCGGGCCACGTGTGAACTTTGTGAGGGGCCCCTGGTGAGGCCCTGCTTCCCGCTTGCGGGCAGCCAACGAAACCCGTGTGTCCACGTCGCGGCCTCCTGCCCTGCCCCTGGGGTGCAATCAGCGGGACTCAGGGACAGTGGAGGCCCACTCATGCACGGGACTGCGCGGCTGTGACAGGACCCGCGGCCGCCGCACGCGCTTCCAGGTCGGACCCACTCATGCACAACCGCGGGCGCAGACTCGAAAATGCGCGGAAGCCCCCGTTAACGGCCCCGGTCTCCCTAACACAGAGACTGGCCGTTGCCTCCCCCGGGGCAGTACTCGGATGCCAGTGTCCCAGGAGGGTCAGCGTCCGGGTGTGGGATGGTCTCCCCTTTCAGGGCGCCTGGCTCCTAGGGTCCCCGCTCAACCCAGGAGCCAGGAGGTGGGATCTGCAGCCGCAGCACGAGTCCAATCTTTTGCGAACAGGTATGGTGCTCAATCTCTGCCTATCACGGCGCGATCCTGCGGGTGCTGCCGGGCTCCTGGAACTGCTCCCGGGGCTTTGTGATCAGGGCTCAGCTGTCTCTAAATCCGGAGCTCTGGAGGGGGAAAAAATAGAGGCGTCCGCCAGGGGGCGCCCGACAGCAGCGCCAAGGTTGGTGGTGTAGACCCAGACTATGCCTGACCTAGGCCCACCCGCACTCCTCTGAGCGACTCTGGTGCTGGGGTCGCCGAAGATCCTATGTCTCTGCCTTTCTAATAAATATTAATATACAATTTCAAATACTGAAAGACACAAGCCTCACATGAGTTGACGCACTGGGCGACGTGAGGTGGACAGAGGCGGGGTCTGTTGACTGAGGTGATGCAGGGGCTCCAGGCAACTCAGCAGGGTCACGCAAAATTCCATTTGTAGCAACTCTTGAACTTTATTAAAAGAAAAACTTTAACAAAGTTCCCCAGCAATAAAAAGTCTTACGTGTCCCACCCAGCAAAGAAAATCCTTGGTTATCGCCATAAATTTTTCTTTTAAAGATTTATTTGAAATGCAGAGTTAGAGAGAGAGAGCGAGAGAGAGAGCGAGCGAGAGACCCTGGGACTGAGACTTTCTATCTACTGGCTCATTCCCCAAATGGCCACAACTCTGGCGGAAAGCCAGGAGCCAGAAGCTTCTTTCATGTCTCCCACGTGGGTGCAGGGGTCCAAGTGCACGTGCCATTTTTTGAGCTTTCCCAGGTGCATTAGCAGAGAGCTGGACCGGAAGTGGAGCAGCCAGGCCCTGATCACATGGGATGCAGGTGCCACCATCAGTCCCTTAACCATGAATTTATTGGCGCACTCAAGCAGAACTGGGGCCCTCCGGGCCTGGATCAGCTCTTTGACCACGCGCCGGGTGGGTGGAGAGGCGGGCATTGGCAGGACAGTGTCTGCTGCTTCTCCCCTGCACAGGAGCCCGCGGTTCTCCCTTAAATGCCGGGCAATGCTGAGCCCGGGATGGTCAAAGCCAGGGTCCTTTTGTCCTTTCTGTTTCCATGTGATTGCAGCACATGTGCTCCCCTTCCCTGGACAGTTTTTGCCCGCGCAGAGCCAGCACCTAAGGGCTCTGGGAGGAGTCCCGGCTGCAGCCAATGCTTCGGTCTCAGCACTCCTTGGTTCCCTGCCTTCTGCTGCCCTAACTCCCGTGGTTCCTGGTCTAAAAACTGACCCGCATCGCGCTCTGGCATCCGTCTGTGGCAGGTCCCTTGAAAGTCCTCGTGGCCACAGACGCTCAGTGACGTGTGGGTGTGCGTGCCCTGGGCATCAGCGCTGGTTGTTCCTTTGCTTCCCAGCTGTAGATGAGGAGCCTGCTAAGAATATAGGAGATATGAGAGCAGGCTCTCTTCTGCCCACGGATGTCTGGCTGAAACCACCTGAGGATGGCCATGCTTATTTTAATGATGATGAAAATTAAAAGGGAACCATGGGTTGCTTGGAAATTATAGCATAGGCAATTCCCTAATAATAGCGTGCACGTAGCTTGCAATAAAATGGGAAACTTGGTGAGGGTACTTCAAAACATTTCTAGAAAACAAAAGTAAAAACAAGCTTATTTCAGTGGAAAAAATGTGGAATCCATACATGGATGTTTATAATATGCATTTCCATGATCCGTTTGAAGACCCCTCAGATTTATAAACTGCCCCTACAAAAGCTTTGCAAGGAAACATTGTCATAGCCCCTACGTGGAGGTGACCCTCAGAAAGACCAGCAGGGGTCCAGGAAAGCACCAGGTTATGAGAGGAAGAGGGGAGTACAGGCAGGTGGCCCCCAGCTGCACACGGAGCCCCACATGACAGCAAAAGGCAGATGAGGGAGACAGCAAGGGAGGAACTGAGCTCTCAGGCTCCTCAGGGAACCAGACCTCAGAGCAGTGCACTGAATTAGATACAACACACGGTGACAGTGACTGCTGAGAAAATGCAGTCAGTGAAGCTCCTTGCTGTCATCATCACCAGCAAGCCCAGAAGCTGATGTGTCCCTGCCATATAACTGTTTGGCTGTGTAATCGCCACTGAGGTTCCTTCTCTGACTCATTTATTTGTGGAATGTGTTGCTTAGATTTCAATATTTGTTAATTTTCAAAACATCCTTCAATCCGGGTGCTACGCCTACAGCTGTGGTAACATCTGCGTAGCAAAAACAGCTGCGCCAGAGACCTCCACGGGCTGAAGGGCTGAAGTGAGATCTCTTCGGAGAGGGGCCTCAAGCACCTCCTGTGGAGACAAAGGTCAATAATGATCTTGTTTCTACATAGTGGAAGCCAAAAGCCCTTCCTGTGTTGGTTCCTGCGTTTGCTTTGTCCTTTGTACATAATGTTAGGAATGATTGCAATCTACCTTTGTTGTGATTGCAATCTACCTTTGTTGCCTGTATTTGATCTCGGCTCATGCCCCCATGGACACGGAACAACAATAGGATTACCGGAAACCCATTATCATAGCAAACAGTTCCTTTAACATTCCTGAGGAAGCAATTCAGAACATCACGCTTTTTGCACCGCCAGCTGTAAAAGCCTTCCTGGAAGAAGCCTTAGCAACACATGGTAATCGGACTCTGGGAGACTTCCTGGACGCTATGGAGCAACGGAAATTGCTAAAAGAAAGCAAGAATGACCCTGAGGAAACTCGAGTCGAACAGCTCATAGGGAATCCACATTCAGACCCAAACCGAAAGCAAAAGGAATTGTTAGCAACAATCCCAAAAAGAACTCTTCCCGGAGGATATGAACAATACCTAATTAATGGTAGACAAGGCAGGAAAGACAACAGATATGGGAAACTATAAAAATGGCTAAGGCAGTGGCGCATACAATGGCGCATACAATGGCGCATACAATGGCGTGTTCCTCATGATTGGGCACAGATAGAAGAGGAATATCTTTCTGACCTGGGGTGAATGAGGCCTATATGCGGTTAAAATGTTATCACTATTCCCTCATTGTTACCGCACTGTTCTGACCATGTTCCGCGAAATCCTTTTCATGTAATCTTGGGTATAATTAACCTTTGTTCTTCTGTTAATCAATGATGTTTTTCCCTCAAGCTTTAGAAGTTTTACTATAAAAACCCTGACTTAACAGACAATAAACGCAGCAGCATTAGTACTACACTGGTGTCTGTCTGTCATTTTCCTCGCCGATTCCTTGTCTCCCTAGACGCCTTCATCCTGTTCTCCCTCGGTCTGTGAAGTCTCCGAGCTGACAGTCCGCGGCATCCGGGTTTCCCACACTGGTGTCAGGGACCCAGCCAGTTGAGCCATCTCTGCTGCTTCCAAGAGTCAGTATTAGTAGGAAATGGGTAGGAGATAGAATCAGGGGCTGGAATCCAGAGACTCTGATGTGGCTTGGGGCCTCTTAACAAGAGACTTAGCTGCAGAGCTAAATGCCTGCCCCTTGGTGTGGGACTTTATGCACATCTTGCTGGGAGATGGTCTTTAATGTTTGCTGCACCTACAGTGCCTGAAGCTCCAAGTTTCTGCACTTTCCTAGTTGAATTGCTGTCCCCAGAACCTCAGGGCTTTCCTCACCACTTCCCACACAGAGCCTCCTCGCTGCTCTCTCAGCTGTGTTTTCTATTATTACACTGAAACCCCATCATTCTGTGGTACAAGGTGGGGGAATGAAAGCATTCTAGAATCTTGTGATTCAATTCAGTTTCTGTACACCTGAGTCCCTGGATGCTCACCTTTAGAGTTATCACTTTGTGTACTCTTTATCCTAGGACACAAAGCCAGATGGGACTGGAGTTGTCCACAGCTTCATCCTGGTCATGCAAGGCTCTGGCAGTTTCCCACGAGGGCTGTGACTTGGTGATGAGGATCACCCTGGGAGTATGTCAACCTGGCTACTTCTCCCCACCCCAACTCCCTGCCCAGTATTTACAAATGGGTATTTTCCCTCTACCCTTCACCATGGGCGCTAACCCTATGAAAATACAGTGGCCCGTCTTATACTGGAATGTCATGGTTTTTTGCTCTGAAGCTAATGTAAACTCAGCCTTGGCAATCCATCCAAATTCCCATTTGAATATTCCTACGAGTGACAGATTCCACTGTCTTCTGCTTTAGCTGATTTCAGCTGCAGTTCTCAGCATTTGCCTTCTGGAGGTTGAAACTGCACGGTGGTCACTTCCAGTTTGTTCAGCTGTCCTTGTGAGGATGATAGTGATGACATTCACAATCTTTTTATGTCCAAGTGAAACTTGCAGCATTGATAGCTTTTTATTTTATGGACATAGAAATGAGTTTCCCCTAAAGTCACGTGTTTCCCCATGCAATGACAGTAGTTTTTTATATCCACCCAGGTGTGCAGACATCACCAAGACTTTAAGAGGCACGTTGTCACCCAAAGGAAAACAAATCCCTCCACCAGTCCAGTTCCACTTGCTTCAATTTCAGGCCCTGGCAACCATGAAGGGGCTTCCTGGCTTTCCTCCCTATCACTCCATGAATGGATAGTGTATATGTCATATACAAATACAATGGATGCTGTAAAGACACAAGCATGAGTTGAATTTTTATTCAGAATACAACACAGATGGACACAGTAAAACATGCCTACTGAAATACAGCAATCACTTACAATATAGTATCTAAAACAGACAAATTCAAAGGAAGGGGAAGTAGAGACTACCCCAGGATGGAAGGAGAGGGAAGTTTGTGTTGTAATTCAGAATTTGTGTTGGGTGCAATGCAAACTGTTGGTGCATATGGTGGCGATGGGCACATGATATGTCATTGTAATTAATGTCCCTGAATTCTACTAACAAATTACAGAACAGTCAATGTTACATATCATACACACTGTAACAACTAAATGCCCAATGGAATCGATGGTAAACGTGGTAGCAGTTTATGTAGATCTGCACAAGCCAAATGATCTTGGGACAGGTGGAGAAAAGCAGGGATTTCCCTGCCTGCAGCATGGGCAGCAGCAGGGAGAGATGCCCTCATTGTGTCACACAGTGCAGAGAGCATTCACCAACCTCTACACTGGTTCTTTCATGCTGTTTGGTTGTCTGTAGCAAGAAGGCCAAGACTCCATTTCTCACCACTTCCCTGAGCCTCTCCTGGGGCTTCTTGACTACACCGAGGAGGATGGCCTAGCAGTGCCTGAGTCTGTGACTGTTCATTGACCACCTCCACACAACCTAGTCCCATGTCCGCAGCAAAAAGGCTCCCTGCCTAACTCTTCCACAAGACCAATTCACTGACAGTTACCCTGTGTTCTCCTAGTTGTCCTTGAGGATCTGGTGGAAGAGATTCAAAGTGAACAGCCAGGTGAGGAGGACACATCTCTTGTCAAGGTTGCCTTTCTTTGTCAGACACAGAAATGTTGTTTATTTTTGTCATCCTTTTTTATATATGAAAATATGTTCGTGCATATTTAACATAGCCTAAGCCTTTTCCTCAGTGGGGGGGGATTCAAGTGCAGATCTATTATGCATTGAGACTAGACTCAAGATACTATTCAAAAATGACAGCCTGAGCCTGCACCTCAAGTTCGACTTTCCCCTCCCTCTCACTCCCAAGACCTCCCCATCCCAGCCACTGCTCCTGCACTCAGAGGGCAACATGGTAATGTGCAAACAGAAGGAAGTGAAGATTTGCAGGGAACTGAATTCCTCTTGACCCACTTTCTTTCTCCTCGTAAGCTCCTGTTCTTGCTTCCTCTTCACTCCCTTTCCATGCCACAGGTGATTCTCATCCTGAAGGACCAGCGCCACCCAGGCAGTGGATACACTTGCACCGGGGATGCTGATGCAACCTCTCTGCAGCCCTCCTCTCTCACTTGATGAGCCGCCCTCACTCCTGACCCCCAAGCTGCAATGTGACGTCATGCTGAGCAACCTAACTGGCCTGTACAGGAGCTGTAGCAGGACCAGGTAAGCTGGGTCCCACCAAGCTCAGGAGAGAGGAACCCAGGGAATGTGATGGTGGCATTGGTGCCCCCCAAACAGGGCTTATCCTGCAATGCAACAATTGCAGCATGCAAAGAATGCTTGGTGTTTTCATTCCAGAGGTTCACATGTTCTCTCAAGTGAATTACCCAAGAGCATGCAGGACATAGAAAACCTTGACCCAGAGGAGGGAGAGGGAATGTGAATGAGGAGCAGACAGATATGGGTAGTGGCGAGAAGTCCACATGGACTCCATTGCTTCATGTGCTTTATGGCACATCACACAAGCCAAGGAAATGGAACCCCAAACTGGAAAGGTGACCATCTTGCCTAAACCAGCAAGAGAAGAAAAGTGGTTGTACAGGATCTGGGCAGGCAAGAGAGGTATGTACCCTGGGAAGGTGCCAAGGCCAAGTCCCCATTCTATGTATGTCCCTAGCTAGGCCTGCTCGGCTGAACCCTACAGTAACCCTTAGGAAAGTACAAAGGTCCTGGTAGGATCAGCAACTGTGTGACAGCATTGGGGCCATTCCTAGAGGTGTGTGTGCAGAGTGAAGGCAGAGCTCGCAGTCGTCTCACCCTGTAGCCGATGCCTCACCTCCCAACCTCACCAGTGGGGCCTGACCCAGTAAATCACTGGAGTTTGTGAGACATGGGAGGATACCCCTGGCCTCCCCTATCTCTGGCCTCTTGGGAAAAGCATGAGGCATAGAGAGGTCCCCAGATCCTGGCTGAGGTTTGCAGCTCTGTGGGCTCTGAGTGGCTCCTGACATGACCTGGAGGAGATGACAGAATACAAGCACTACTGGCATTTGCCCAAGACCTGGGCTCCCTTCAGCCCTGGAAGGATGGGGGTCATCTCATGGCACCTTTCTTTTGAGGATCAAGGGAGTTTTGTATGTATAGGTCTTTTTTTACTTTTGATATGATTAAGGTTTCTCTCTCTAGCCATCAAATTCACCCATATCACTTGATGGAAATTCACTGCAGTATTCCTTTGAGTGATTTATAGGACTAGGACCACACAGGTCAGTTATGTTTCCTAATTCTATATTTAAGTAATGTAAATACTACTGGCTTCATTAGTCTTTAAAAAGAAGTGTCTCAAATTGTCCATTTCACTTCTATTGACTTCATTATAGGTACTCAGTAGTTATTTTGGATCAAGGAAAACATATTTGGGGCTGGTTTTTCACTAAATATAATGGTTGTTTATAATGATTGTTTATAGCCCTCATCTCTTCCATTGAGGAACAGTGTCTTTTTCTTCATATTATTTGTTGAACTCTTTTACTTAGTGTAGGGTTAACTTTACGACCATTAAATGAACTGAAAATAGATCTTTGTAAAATTAACAGTGGGAATGGGAGAGGGAGGGCAAAGAATGGTTGCTGTGTTGATGGGAGGGAGAGAAGTGTGGGAATTATCATTATATTCCAAAATCTGTATATATGAGATACATGCACCTTGTATAACTTAAATATTTTCAAAAAAATGTCTTCCATAACTCTGGTGGTGCTGAAATATACTTCAATGTCTTAATTACAACAACACAATTAGTTTTCAACAAAACATACAAAGATCAGTTTTATGGGGCAGAGAGACACAACTTTACAGATGTGAAAACCAAAGAGCTCTGGCAAGTTTTCCATAGTCAACAATCAGCTCCATGAGGGATCGCATGGGAAAAGCAAGGGGCGGGCAGGGGCAGCACTCTGCCTTCTGTCCTCAGACCTCCTGCTCCTCTGAGGGCCCAGTGGGCCTTGGCTTCTCCCCCTAGGAACCAGAGACCTCCACTTTCCTGTGATACAAGTTCACTGCTGAAGGGGGGCATCCCCTGAAGGCAGCCCAGGTGAGTGCCTAAGGGGACTCATTCGTAAAGGACAGCTCTCTTCTCTCTGCTGATGGACAGCACTGAACAGATCAGGGTTTAAAGTCACTTCCAGGGCCACGGGGAGCTCTCAATCTGAATACCTAGCCCAGTAGAGGCCTCCTGCCTCTTCTCTGCTCTGGTGATCCTTGCTTCTGTAGCTAGGATAACGATCCTTCTAATTCCTTGGAAGTTTGCAACGTGAAGTCCTGGGACTCAGAGGAACTGGAGCTTCCCAAGCCATTGGTAGCTTGAACAACACAGGAGGAAACACAACAGCAGCCACGTCCATCCTCACAAGGGCCCCTATGTGCATAGCAGGCCTCCATCAAATACCCTCACTCATTGTTGCTTAGCTTCTAATGATATACATCCAGATCTATGTTACAGATACTTTAGAGCCATGTTCTATAGTTAATATTTTCAATTAAATGTGTTATGTTGGAGTCTTTTATGTGAAATTACAGTCACTCAGTACTAGTTGCTTTTCATGCTTGTTTGTTGAATAAAACTCATCAGGGAAAGCATCTGTGCAAGAGTAGAACATAAAGAATTATAAAACAGTCACCCTAGAGAATACTACCATGATCACTCCCTCATGGAAACCTACCTGGGGCAGGAGCTGGATGCAGCAGTTAAGTCAGTAATTGGGATGCCCACAACCCATATCTGAGTGCCTGGTTACGATGTGGGAAGGGAAGTAGTGAGAGGAGGAGTCAACTGATGTGGCACTATGAGCCACTACTGGGCAGCTCAAGCCAACACATGCAGCAGTGCCAGCCGCTACATGACTGCTCTGGCCCAACACTTCATGGGACGGCACCATCGGGGTAATTGTGAGTTGACAGCAGCTGCTGCTCACCCCTGCAGAACATCCTGGGCCAGCCCATAACTCAACACTCCCTTTATGTGTAGCATTCACCCCCACTTCCCATGCACCACTAAGCCCACACACTTCCAGGTAGCAAAAGGAAGCACAAAACCTACACAAGTTTCTCAACGCAGCAAATGAACAACCAGTGCTAGCTGCAAATATGCAATACAGCTGCAGGGTACGTCCCCATGATGCCTTTAGGTCACTATAATGCCATTAGTTTAAATTTACCATGGCCAGCACTCCCATTCCCATTAAGCACCTGATGCTATGACAATCCAATAATTTTAAATTCAATTAAGTCCTACCCCAGACACCAGCTCCCACACTTACCAATAGCATAAAAGTGTGGTCTGAGCCTTGCTGAGGTTTCTGCAGTGTTGAAGTCATTTTCCTATTTTGTCTGTGTGTTCACTCTCTCTTTTTCGAGCTGGCCTGACTTAGCTCTTAAATGTGCACTTTTCCTGTGCTTTACATGAATCCTGCATTTCTATGCACTTTTTCTCTCCACTTTGAATTCTTACACATGTGGAGTGAAGATTCTGGGATAATCCCAGCCCAGGACTCCACTGCAAGCAGTTTGAGTCCAAGGTTCTCTGCTTCCAATCCAGCATCCTCTAATGTACACCTTTCTGCATCACTTCTTTCAGTCTAGATGCCCAAAGGATTTTTCTTCAAGGCCGAGATTTTACTGCAATATCACTTGCAATCAGTTACTCCCACTCAGAAACCAGTAATCTATTCAGATGGGATTTGAAAGTATATTTCCATTGACAGAAAAAATTGAATTATTTTCAACATTACCTTTGTATCCCCATTATGTTTTTTTCCCCAAGAACTTCATTTATACTTCAGATTTCCTCTGGTTGCATCTGTATTCAACTATTTCTCTCAAATAGTAAGGAATCTTCTGCTTAATTTCTATTCTTAATGTTCTACAGGGTTTTTTTTTAAAGTTATTATTTAATGAATATAAATTTCCAAAGTACAGCTTATGGATTACAATGGGTTCCCCCCCCATAACCTCTCTCCCACCGGCGACCCTCCCCTTTCCCGCTCCCTCTCCCCTTCCATTCACATCAAGATTAATTTTCAATTCTCTTTATATACAGAAGATCAGTTTAGTATATATGAAGTAAAGATTTCAACAGTTTGCCCCCACATAGCAACACAAAGTGAAAAGTATTGTTGGAGTACTAGTTATAGCATTAAATCACAATGTACAGCACATTAAGGACAGAAATCCTAGATGATATTTCTTTTTTAAAAAATGATTAATTTTCTATGCAATTTCCAATTTAACACCAAGTTTTTTTCCCCCTTTTCCATTATCTTTATATACAGAACATCGATTCAGTATCTACTAAGTAAAGATTCATCAGTTTGCACCTACACAGAAACACAAAGTGTAAAAATACTGTTTCAGTACTAATTATAGCATTACTTCACATTGGACAACACATTGAGGAGAGATCCCACATGAGACGTAAGTACACAGTGACTGCTGATGTTGATTTAACAATTTGACACTCTTGTTGATGGCATCAGTAATCTCCCTAGGCTCTAGTCATGAGTTGCCGAGGCTATGGAAGCCTTTAGGGTTCACCAACTTCGATCTTATTCCAACAGGATCCTAGTCCGAGTGGAAGTTATCTGCTCCCATTGGAGAAAGATACCTCCTTTGATGGCCCTGTTCTTTCCACTGGGATCTCACCCGCAGAGATCCTCTATTTAGGTCTTCTTTTTTTTTGTCCAGAGTGTCTTGGCTTTCCATGCCTAAAATACTCTCATGGGCTCTTGAGCCAGATCTGAATGCCTTAAGGGCTGATTCTGAGGCCAGAGTGCTATTTAGAACATCTGTCATTCTATGAGTCTGCTGTGTCTCCCACTTCCCATGTTGGATCATTCTCTCCTTTTTTATTCTATCAGTTAGTATTAGCAGACACTAGTCTTGTTTGTGTGGTCCCTTTGACTCTTAGACCTATCAGTGTGATCAATTGTGAACTGAAATTGATCACTTGGACTACTAGTGAGTGGCATTGGTACATGCCACCCTGATCTACAGGGTTATACAAGCACACCTCTGGCTTCCTGACCTGGGGATGCTCTGCTGCTCACTAGCCATGGACTCCCTCTGGTGGGGCAGCTGCACCAGGATCCAGCTGCATCTGAAATAACCAACGGCACCACTTCTCAGCAAGAGACAAGAGTTACCTCACACAAGCCCTTCCTGCCTCTGACACTCCATACCAGGGACAGGTGACCTGCCACAGAGAAGGCCAGCACAGGTTGGAAATATGCATGATGATGTAGTGCATCCTGAGACTTCAGAAACACAGGCAGGTTGGGCAGTGGAGGTACTGGTCAGGCAGGGTGGGCAGTGGAGGCACTGGTCAGGCAGCAGGGGCAGTGGGGGGACTGGTCTGGCCTCCCGGTGTACATGTGCATGATGGAGACAGTCTGGAAGCAGTAGATCCACACATGAAGACAGCAGTGGTTGCAGCAGCAGCTAAGGCCTCTCGAGACATGAAGAACTCCCCATGGGCACCCTCCAGAGTGTGCACTGGGACTCAGGCTGATCTGTCCATCCCAGGAGCCTTCCCTGTGGAATCTGTACAAATAGAAATGTCCAACCTGAGTGTGTGCCCAGACACATCCCAGCACTCAGATAGTTTGGTTAGTTAATTAATGCAAAGCAAAAATGCACAAATAGCCATTGCTAGGACATCTGGGAACTACATGAGAGCTTTTCAAATAGTTTAGAATCTCTGGCTTGAAAATTACAGCAATATTCCAGAGGAAATATCCACAAACTTACAAATAGTAAATTCTATTGAAATATCATTGCATCTTGGAGAAAAAAAAATGTTTGTTTCAAAAGCCTGTGTGTGTGAGGAACTTTGTATTAATGGGGAAGACAATTCTAAGATTACTATTTCAGTGATTACGGTGACTACAAAGAATTGTGTACTAGAAGCTAAGGTCACTTCTAAACTATGGCCTCTATAATGAAGGGCAGTATTAGAGAAAGCACTAGATTTCAAAGCATGGATTTACATTTTAAATTAAATTCACAGGACAAAGGCTGAGCAGGAAACTTACACAGACTGTTCCACAGTAACACCTACAGTGACACTGCGGTTACTGCCAAAATGCTCTGAAGTTCAGAATCGGCATAGAACATGAAGCACCAGGCACAACCTGAGAGCAGTCACATTTATATGGGGTAAGAAGAGCAATTTCACTTAATGTGCATCATCCCCTCACCTATCTGGGTTTAGCTAACACAGACAAGGCTGCCTTTACCCCTGACTTTTGCAGGAGAGAACATGAGACTGCACAGTGTACCTGGCCACGTGGCCTCTGACCTGCACATGTCGCCCTCCATGGGGTCAGGGTATGGGCTGGCTCTTCCTGCACAGTGAGCAGCCCACAGAGCCTGACTGATGGGACAGCAGAGAGAAGGGGAAGGTCAAGGCCTGCACTCAGAGCCAGTGCTGATCCTGAATATTTCAGTGTGGTTCAGGTCTGAGGTCCTCCCTGTATAATGGGAAGGGGAGCAGTGATGGGGTCTTGCGCCCAGCCTTACAGAGCGCACCCTAGGCTAAGTCTCTGTCTCGCCTCCAGCTGATCACTGCTGGGTTCTGTGGACATGCCCTGTGAAGACTGTGTATAAAGAGTGGGAGTGGTGGCTGCTTCTCCCAGTGCACATGGGGAGTGAAATGCATGATAACAAATACCCAGTAACAGCCCCAGAAATGGGGAGATCTGCAAATTGCTGAAAGAATGTCAAAAAGTCACTTGAATGGAAGCTCACTGAGTTACACAAGACATGCATAGACCAACAGATAAAATCAGGAAAAATTACATGGTTATAATCAGAACTCCTCAGATGTTAATAAAGAAGAACCAGGGGGCTGGCGCTGTGGCTCACTTGGTTAATCCTCCTGCCTGTGGTGCCAGCATCCCATATGGGTGCCAGGTTCTAGTCCTGGTTGCTCCTCTTCCAGTCCAGTTCTCTGCTGTGGCCCAGGAAGGCAGTGGAGGATGGCCAAAGTCCTTGGGTGCCTGCACTCACGTTGGAGACCAGGAAGAAGCACCTGGCTCCTGGCTTCGGATCGGTGCAGTGCGCCGACCATAACGGCCATTTGGGGGGTGAACTAATGGAAGAAAGACCTTTTTCTCTGTTTCTCTCTCTCACTGTCTAACTCTATCTGTCAAAAAAAAAAAAAAAAAAGAACCACACAGAATAACTGGAGATGAGGAATTCAATATTAATTTTTAAAAAATCTTCTCAGAAAGTAAAAAAAAAAAAAGATACTGGAGTGGTTGCTTGGCCTCACAGCTGAGATGCAGGGAAAGAGGCTCACATTCCATGCGCTAGTGCCTGGCTTCAGTTCCCGGCTCTAGGTTTGAGCTGATGCAGACACTTGGAAGCAGCAGATCAGGGCTCCAGCAGCTAGGTCCTTGCCGCTCCTGGACTCAGCTTCCAGCTCCTGACTTTGGCCCCAGACTTTGGCCACGGCAGGCATTTGGGGACAGAAGCAGTGGATGGAAATGTGTTTTCTTCCCACCCTATCCCTCTCATTCGATCAAAAACAAGTAAATTTAAAAAACTGTGAATGTATTTTTCCTTGTGAGAATTACCTAAATAAAGATGAGAAAAACTAACATCCAGATTTACATGGAATTGTTTTTTTAAAGAGTAAAATCATTAATGAAAACATATATTTTGAAATAACTAATCATAAGTTCCCTCTATTGGGGTCATATTCTACAAAATATTCTTCACAGTTGTCCTAATGTTTGCATGAACAAAAATATTGTTAAATCCCAAAGCATTAAAATGATCTGGACAGAGGCAGGGTGTTGGGCTTGCTGACCCAGGTAGATGCTCAAGCAGGGAGTCTAATTCCAGTCCCAGCACTCAAGGGTGAAGAGTGTCACTCTAGCTAAAGGATGCGTGTGGGGACTATACTGCCATGTACAAGGCCAGGACAGATTAGGAAGCAGAGCCTTGTTCAGTCCAGCTCCTTTCTGAGTATAGCTCAGTGAGGTTTCCAGATGTTTCCTGGATCATCAATAACAGGTCACAACCTGTATGGTTGGACCAGTGTTGTGATGCAGTGGGCTAAGCTGCTACCTGCAATGCCAGCAATTCATATGGGCTCTGGTTTGAGTCCCAGCTGCTTCACTTCCAATCCAGTTCCCTGCTAATATGCTTGGCAAAGCAGAAGATGGCCCCTGCATCTATGTGGGAGATCCAGATGAAGCTCCTGGCTCCTGGCCTTGGCCTAGCCCAGTTCAGGCTGTTGGAGCCATTTGGGGAGTGAACCAGCAGATGGACCCCCCCTCCTCTCTCTCCTTCCCTCCCTCCCTCCTTCCTCTCTGCCTTTCAAATAAAATAAGTAAATGTTTGGGGGAAAAAAACCTGTATGGTGTCCCTATTGAAAATATCTTCTTGTGGCAATACTTAGTTGTGTGCACTTGTGTAAATGAATAGAAAAACTTAAAGGAACTCTAAGGTACACACAAAACTGCAAAAATACTCAAATGAGTCTAGATATAGAGAAAATTGTCTTACCTGTGTGGCTGTATCCTTGGGCTCAGCATGCTTCAATAGCCTAGGAGGAAGGAATTTATTACTACCATAATTTCTCGAAATGTATACACACAAAATACATACACATGCATTACATAATAATATAACTGGACATAAGTCTACAACTCCTAAATACCAGAGTTTATAACAAGAAACTATACACCACACTAAATATACATGAAACACAGGAACATACACAATCTCACACTCACCACACACACACACACACACACACAGTAATCTTAATGTCAGGCAATACTGGGCCCACCACTCACCTGATAGAGATCATGGGGGCATAAATACCCAGAGAGTCCCTCTGCTGCCAGATATAAGAGACCATGGCAGACACCAGACACCAGGTCCACATCACTGAAACAACTGACAACAGGTTTGTCACTCTCAGTGTGGAACTGGCTACTTCCCAAAATTTTCCATTGGATGGAACACACGTCCTCTCAATAACCTATCAGGTGTTCAGGTTCTCAGGTGCCACAGGGGTAGCTGCAGCTGGGCCCCTCCTTGGAGAACATTCCCTCATTCTGTGTTCTGAGGTGATCATGGCAGCAGTGCATGTAGGCATGAGGTCAGATGGCTAAAGGACAACTCAGCCCGGGTGCCAGTGGAAAGTCAGTATTTGGTGACTTTTCATTCCCTGAAGGCTACATTGAATGACAGGCCCTGATCCTGGAGTGGAGTCGACAAGGGGTACTTCTAACTTCCTGAAGGGTCTGAACTGTGTCTCTGAGATTTACCTACTCTGGCAAAGTCTGAATTCTTCAAATGAGTTCACAGAGCAGAGGCTGATTCAATTAGAATCTATTCATTTTTTTTTAAAAAAAGGAATGAGAGCCACATCTTCAAAGCATCCTACATGGTATGGTTTCCTTGTAAACCTCAGTCCTAGAGCCCAGAGCAGCCCTGAGCACCAGACAGTACTGCAGAGATGGTGTTGAGGGTGCCTTGTCCCAGTGGAAGTTATCGAGGGACACCATCAAGGACAATCACCATGCAGAAGTTAGCGTCACCACAACTGGCGAGAAGCAGCCTCACATTTGTACATTTCAACTTTGACTCCCAAGGAGTCAGAAAGGAATTCTCTGGAAAGGGCCATGGAAGAGGTTGGAAGATAGTCTTTAGCAGTTAGGAGTAAGCAGGAGCCCCTGGGAGGGGGAAAGTCACCTTGGAGTCTATGGGGAAAGCAGAAGATGCTGCCAAAGATGAGGTTTTTGGCACTCGAGTCAGTAGAAAGAAATCAGGGGGCTGGTGCCATGGCAGAGCGGGGCAAGCCACCACCACTTCAGATCCAGCTCTCTGCTATGGCCTGGGAAAGCAGTGGAAGATGGCCCAAGTCCTTAGGCCCCTGCACCCACATGGGAGACCTGGAAGAAGCTCCTGGCTTTGGATCAGCACAGCTCCGGCCGTTGCGGCCAACTGGAGAATGAACCAGCAGATGGAAGACCCCCCCCCCCCCCGACTCTCCTTCTCTCTCTGGGTAACTCTGACTTTCAAGTAAATAAATAAATCTTTTTTAAAAAGAAAGAAATCAGAGAAGAGACCAAGTAAAATGGTAACATGTATCAAAGTAACCATACAGTTGGCTTTTGGTCAGCTCCTCATTACAAGGTCAGCTACTATATGGGTGGGGAAGGCTGTGTTTAAAGCCTGAATGGGAACTGTTAATATATCAGGCATCCAGCAGCTACTTCATGTTTTTGAAAGGGCCAAAATCTATCTTGTTTCTTCACTGGTCTGTCACTGACAAATGACAGGCCAGGTGGTGTTGGTTTGCACTTGCATCTCACTTTCCTGATCATATCTATAAAGCACAATTCTCACTGTATGTAGGCCAGCAATGGTACTGGCACCAATGGTACATTCACCAAGTCCTAAGAGACTCATGGGATAGAAACAAAGGGGTTCACAGGTGAAACTTCACTTTGATCATTGACCTCAGTGATTTTTATTTTTGAAATTTCATAAAGCAAGTGGCCCCAAATCTAAGAGATTCCTACAGAATGATCCCTAATTTTATCTTATAGTGTATTAGTCTTTTGCCCGTGTATTCTTTCCACGGGATACACTGAAGTATCTGCCATTGGATGAGTTTCATCATTAACAACTCTCAACTGGGGACACACCAGGGCTCCTCCTTCAGTCACCTGGAGTCTCCTCTCTGATTGTTAAGGTCCCTGTCTCCTGTTGGTAGGTGCACTACACATGCTCTGCCACTTCTGACAGGGAGTGAGCACACAGGTCAAACCCAGAGCACTTTGGCAGATTCTCAAACATACAGGTAGGTCCCTGTAGGGCACCTGCATGTAGCGCACAATCTCAGAATCCCATCAACCTAGGATGCTAAGTTCAAGTGAAATTTCTCTCCAGCAGAAGCACCTGTGGTGACACTGCAGCCCTGGAAGACTGGCTTCTGCCAATAAATGCAGTGGAAAACTGGTAGCCTGAGTCCCCAGCCTAGATCCTCTACCTAAACTTACTCTTTATCCCTTAGAGTCATTATGCAGTCAGCAAGCACAGCCCCCTCCACAACCTCCTAGGGCTGTTCATTTTCACTGCACTGCCCACGGCCACTAGGTACTCTCCCACCAGTCTTGATGTGTAGCCCTAGGGCCTCCTTCAGAGGTGTGCTCCCGACACATCCTGGGCCACCAGTCTGCTTTTGCCTCTGCTGAACTTCCCCTCTGAAGCCAGACTCAATTCTTCCAAAGCATTTGAGTCCTAAACAATACTTCTAAACTGATTTCCATTTCCCTTTGTATCAGTTCTACTTCTATCTTCTATCCACCTCTGTAAATCATCAGAATGCTTAAAACTTTCGCTTGTGAAGAGGTGGGGGGAATTGCAGCTAAGCAACTAAGAGTCTCAGGGTAAAGAGAGCATTGCTTATGCGGGCCAGTCTGTGCAGTCGTAAGGTAGCCATTGACCGAGGTCACCAGAGACTGTGAAGGCCAGAGCAGCAGTGCCTGTGACCAGAGATGCACCGTGCATGTGCACTTGGCCATAGATAGAACATGATAGATCTCTTAATCCAGGAAAAGTTCTGAAACAGCAACCAAGACCCTGGCCAGAGGCCTCCCTGCTATGTGGATTTTGTCCTGCTCTGCTAAGTATGTTATTTCATTTTCCACAAGACTATCAGTGTTTAACATTATTTCTTAATTTTACTCATTAAAAATGGAGACAGAGGAAGTGAGAGAGAAACTGAGGTCTTCCATTTGCTGTTTGACTCCCAAAATGCTCATGGCAGCTAAGGCTTGGCCACACAGAACCTTGGCATTCAGAACTCAATCCAGGTCTCCCACAGCTACTTCACCCATCACATGCTGACCCCCAAGGTACACATGATCAGCGAGCTGGAATAAGAAGAACTGGACTCAAACCCAGGCACCTTGGGCCCTGCACCCCATGGGAGACCAGGAGAAGCACCTGGCTCCTGCCATCGGATCAGCACTGTGTGCCGGCTGCAGCGCGCTGGCTGCAGCAGCCATTGGAGGGTGAACCAACGGCAAAAGGAAGACCTTTCTCTCTGTCTCTCTCTCTCTCACTGTCCACTCTGCCTGTCAAAAAATAAATAAATAAATAAGAAAAATGGGATGTGAACTTCTTATCCAATGTACAAGATACCCACTCTCTGTCTTTATCTTTAAATGGGTTGGAGCTACCAAGGTCTCTGAAGCTGTGAGCATCATCACAGCTCTATATAATGAGGTATATAATATCAGGTATGCACGATACTTCATACCATAGGTAATGATATAAGATATTCAGGAATCAGACAGTGAGAATTCAAGGGTTGACTATTTGGCTGTTGTGAATGATATCAGTCATCAGTGGAAGCAGTCTTTTTCAATTCCACTCGCGGCCATGAAAGGCTTCCAGCTGACTCAGGCAGACTGGTCCCCCTGGTCAACAGGATCAGCTACATGTCAATTCTCTTCGATGAAAATGAGATATCCCAAGAAGTTATCTTAAAAAACTCGCTTTACTTCACTTACATCCAGGAAGCCAGGTGAATTGCAGCCCATCTGTAGTCACAGATTTCAGGTAATTTCCCAATTACCAAAGGAGATGGGGAGCACTGAGTAACTTGTGCATGCATCACAGCAGATCGAGACCAAAAGAAGCAAAGACACTGTTAGTATGCCATTGCCTACTTATGTGCTTTATACCTGCAGAGAACAACTGGAATTTAAATGTTACCAAATGCCATTTACTGGACCACATAAAAATAGTCACAGGTCTAGCAAAATATATTCAAAAGTTACCTCCAAAAAGCTATAAAATACAAGGTAGTTTTTATGATCTGTAAACTGGGTATGAAAATATCTCTGCTTTTCTCCTCAACTTGATCTGTAGAGCATCCCCGTATTCCTCCGAAACTGTTTCATAGATACTGACATACTTACATACACCAAGAATTCCAGACCTTTGGGGGCATGACAAACATCACTGGGTCAGACGCCAAGGGTTGGGCCTTCTCAAATGGATGCACATGAGGTGTGACTAATGTAAGCTCTCCTACTGTTGGATTGAGGTATGTCCTAACCACTGGAGGAAGCTATGGACAGAAAGTACCCATGCACAAGGCCAAGAACCAGTTTTATATCTATGGCTGTAGCCAGGCAAGGGCCCCTGTCAGCCAAAAGTTCCTACAACCTCAGTATGGTCATGGTTCACCAATGGGAGGTTAAAGCTTGTATTATGTCCATAGCAAAAACGACAATCTTGGACAAATACTTACCTATATTCACACAGGGAAATGAGAGAAAATATTGAGTGAATCTCTAAAGACATATATTTAACTGCATAAATACTTAGATAACTATAAATTATAAATGAATTTCCTTTACCTATATAGCTGTAATTTTGCATCTGGGAGGCTTCAACAACCTAAGAGGGAAGAAGTGTTACTGTCTTTATTTCCAGAAATGTCTACTTACACACAATATGTATCAATATTTTTACTTATATATACAAAGACATATAAAAAATAATACAAACAGAAATAAACCTATGACTCCTCAATATACAAGTTTATAAGTGTACAAATACAAATGAATTAATAATATACACTACACAGAGACACTTAATCACTGACTACTGGGCCTTCCCATACTCTACTGGCAAGCATGGAGTCATAAGCACCAAGGCTTCCTTTGCCTCCAGGTCCAGGGTCGACTGGCCCAATAACCAAGGCCATATATGAACCACCTCTGACAAGAGAGACCTATTTTTTTCAATGAGCAGCTGACCATTCTCTCCAGAAATAGCCAACAGAGGAAAAACCCATACTTTGAATAACCCCCTGAGTGGGGCTGGCACTGTGGCATAGTGGGTACAGCCACAACCTGCAATGCCCGTTACTCATATAGTCACCAATTCCTGTCTGGGCTGCTCCAATTCCAATCTAGGTCCCTACTGATGACCTGGGAAAGCAGTAGAAGATAGCCCAAGTCCTCAGGTCCCTGAACCCATGTGGGAGACCTGGATGAAGCTCCTGTCTCCTTGCATCAGATCAGCCCAACTCCACCCACTGCAGCCAATTGGGGAGTGAACCAGGGGATGGGAATCCTCTCTCTCTCTCTGCTTCTGCATCTCTGTAACTCTGGCTTTCAAATAATTTTTAAAAATCTTAAAAAATAATCTGGAAATGCCAGTATGAAAGACAGTATGGAGTTTCCTCAGAAATCTGAATGCTGACCTATTTATTATATGACCTAGCAATCCCACTCCTGAGAATTTATCCACGGGAAATAAAATTAGCATATGAGAGAGTTATCTGTACCACCATGTTTATTGCAGCTCAATCACAATAGCTAAGATGTGGAATCAACCCAAATACCTGTCAACTGAAAACTGGATAAAGAAATTATGGGATCTGTACACCATGGAATACTACACAGGAGTAGTAAAAATCCAGTCATTTACAACAAAATGGATGAAACTAGAAAACATCAAATTTAGTGAAATAAGCCAGTTCCCAAAGGACAATTACCATATGCTCTCCTTGATATGTGAAAACTAATAGAGCACCTAAATGGCAATCTACAGAACTGAAATTGACATTTTGAGAAGCAATGTCTTTGAAAAGCCGTTGTCTTGACAACTGAGGAAGTTTTTCTTCTTTTTCATACTATTTGTTGAACTCTTTACTTAATATAGAGTTAATCATATACATATAAAGTTAATTGAAAATAAATCTTAGTGCTGGTGCCAAGGCTCAATAGGCTAAATCCTCCGCCTGTGGCACTGGCACACCAGGTTCTAGTCCCAGTGAGGGCGCTGGATTCTGTCCTGGTCACTCTTCCAGTCCAGCTCTCTGCTGTGGCCCGGGAGTACAGTGGAGGATGGCCCAGGTCCTTGGGCCCTGCACCTGCATAAGAGACCAGGAGAAGCACTTTGCTTCAGCGCGGTGTGCCAGCTGCAGTGTGCCAGCCACAACGGCCATTGGGGGGTGAAACAACGGAAAAGGTAGACTTTTCTGTCTCTCTCACTGTCCACTCTGCCTGTCCAAAAAAAAAAACCTTAGTAAAAAAAAAGTAAGAGTGGAAATAAGAGAGGAAGGAGGAAGGGGGGGTGTAAGTTGTGGGTGGGAGGGTGACCATGGGAAGAATCACCACGTTCCTGAAGTAATTATGAAATGTATGAAGTTTCAACTGTAAAGTTGTATAGTTATGCATACATTCCCATGGACTTACTTCTGAGGGCACAGTTTACAAACCTGCCATAGGACACCAAATCCCCTTACATAGGGTGGTAATAAAGCAAATTTAAGTGTTAAAGTGATCATAGGGGTAGCAATAAGAGTTAAAGAGATCATATAGCTAGGATTAAGTGTTAAAGTGATTATATAACTAGGATTAAGGGTTTGATAATATTAATAGAACTAAAAAGGTGTGAATGATCCAACATAGGAAGATCATTATCATTACCCAACATAGGAAGATCCAACATAGGAAGAATGACGATCACTTAAAGTAGCACTGTGACCTCAGAATTAGCCCTTAGGGAATTCAGGTCTGACTGAAATCCCAGAAGAGCATTTCAGGCATGGAAAGCCAAGACCCTGTGGCAAAAGCTTCCTACATGAAGGACCACTAATGGGTGAGATCCCAGTGGAGAGAAGAGGTCATCAAAGAAGGATGTACTTTTCTCTGAAGGGAGAACATCCACTTTGCTTATGGTCTTGTCTAAATACTGGAGGAGCTTGTGGATTCAAAAGGCTTCCATAAGAATGGGACTGGCAAGGAGAAAGGGAGAAGGAGTGGTGGGAGGGCTGATATGGTGGGAAGAATAACTATATTCCTAAAGTTGTACTTAACAAATAAATTAAAAAAGGCTTCCATAGCCTAGTCAGCTCATGTCCAGAGCCTTGGGGGATCACTGACATCATACATAAAAATGTTGATTATAAGGTTAACAACAAGAGTCACTGTCCACTAACTTCCCATGTAGGACCTCTGTCCTCAAAGAGCTGTATTATGAGAGTTAATAGTAAAACTTATTCTCAAAGATTGACTTCATTTTAGTGTACTAGTGGAAGATATTCTTACGTCTCATAAGTCTTAGATAAGCCTAAGTGCCCAATTCCATTACTTGTTTTCTTAGGTGCTTCTTTAACGATAAAATTTGTTCTCAAAGAAAAAAAAAGAAAGTATAATTGCAAAGATTAAAAGAAAATTAACCAAGGTGCTTTTGGTTAACACCAATCACTAAGACCTCATCACTGAACCTGCCCTGACAACAGGAACCTCACTCTTAGTGAGGAGCCGGCCACTGGCCATTCATTTCAAAGATGTTCACCAGAAGGAAAATCATCATTTGAATACCCCATGGGACTCAGAGACTTGGGTGCCAATGGAAGTGGCTGGAGCTGGATGAATTCACTCTGGGTTCTGAAGTTACCTCTGAGGCAATACACATATGTACCAGGTAAGATGGCATCGGTCTTGAAGGGCAGCCCTGTGGAGCTAGACAGAAAGGTGGGATTCTGGAGACTTCCCAGGGACGTGGAAAAGCCCAAGACCCAGAATGCTATATTCTAAACCTTCTAGGTGGACTCATTGTTTGTCCTTGTGTATTTTATGTCAGTAGAAATAAGTAGGAGAATGCTAGCATAAAATTCTTCATTTGTCTTATGCCTAGAAACTGATAAATTTCTAAGAAGTTCTTAATGTATTTATAATCTTGGAGAAAGAAAAAAGTAGTTCAGCTAACAGATTGGGACCACAACAAAACAGCAAAAAACTGATTCCTATTCCTAAACATATGTTGAAACTTCACTTAAAACCCCAGGAGCGTGGGCATCATGCTCATTGCATTCTCCCTTCTCCCTCCTTTTAAAGACATACTTATTTCAAAGGCAGAGTTACAAAGCTGGAGAGGCAGACATATAGAGAAAGAGATCTTCTGTCTGCTGGTTCACTACCCAAACATCTACAATGGCCAGAGCTAGGTCTGCCACACAGGTGCAGAAGCCCAAGTACTTGGGCCATCCTTCACTGCATTCCCAGGTACATTAGCAGAGAACTGGATCAACGTGGAGCAGCTGGGACTCAAACTGGCACCCAAATGGGATGCCAGCATCACCCACATGGAATGCCAGCATCTTTACCTGCTACGCCACAAGCCTGGCCCCCTCCATACTTCTTATTCCAACCAATCCAGCAGTGCCAAGTTATATACTATCCTTGAATACTAGAAATTTGTTCTTTGCATTTTCCACTGCTCTTATCAGTATTCAGTGCAGGCTCAATGTGAACAATGAATGCTTTCTTCACCCCAGACTAGCAGTATGAAATATTCCAGCTGCATAGATTTGGCAGACATTTCTTCTACTGCTAGTCATCCTTGGTGCCAAGGGCTATTGTAACTTGTCCAGGACCAATCCTTCTTTCTGGCTGGCCATCTGCTATGACTCAACAAATCCTTTCATTTCAGAGACATATAAAGGCATTCAACATTTTATTCATGACAAATCTTAATAAGTGGGAGAAATGAATCTCTTCATTCTGATGGTATCATAAAATGAATTTGGTAGGGTCGGCACTGTGGTACAGGTTATTCTGCAGCCTAGCATCCCATATGGGTTCCAGTTGCTCCACATCTGATCCAGCTCCTTTCTAATGCACCTGGGAAAGCAGTGGAAGATGGCCCAAGGGTTTGGGACCCTGCAACCACATGGGAGACCCAGAAGAATCTACTGGCTCCTAGCTTCAGACTGGCCCAGCTCTGGCCATTACAGCCATTTGGGGAGTGAATGAGTAGATGGAGGACCTTTATCTCTGTGTCTCCCTCTCTCTGTAACTTTTCCCCTCAAATAAACATATAAATAAATAAATAAATCTTTTTAAAAAAAATGACCAAGTATCAATAAATACCTTGCCTTCTCTTCCCTTCATGCTTCTGAGTCCATCCTTTGGGTGAGCTCAGGTGGGCTTGTTTCTCATACAGTGCAACACACACTCACTGGTTTGTATCAAACACTTAGAGCCAAATGATGTCTACGGCAGAAGGAATGTTAAGCTTACCTGTTTGATGAGGGCTACAGGTTTTGAACAATACAGTCAACTCTTCATAGCTCCAGGTTCTGCCTCTCTGGGTTTCTAATATTTACAATAATGTTACAATTACAAATAATCATATTGTAATATTATGATATAAATACTAATATTTACACAACGCATATTTGTTACATATGTTAAACATCAGTATCTGCGATTACATACATTAGTATATGTATATTAATAACTATAATTTCTATATAAATAAAATGAATTACAGCAAGCATTATTTTACTAAAGCAAGCCTCACACTCTATCATCCACCCAATCGCTAGCTCCTACCATGCACCCAGTCAATCAGCTCCAACTGTAACTGATGTCCATTGGGCCCCAACTCCCCCACCCCCATCAACCCTCCAGACCCAATACCTGGCTGAGCTCTTGCTTAGAATCTTTGGCTCCTTTCCTTCAGTTCCTTATAAAATATACAACAAAATTGATGCATGAAGACAGAAAAATTGAATAGACTAAAAAGCAAGGCTTAGGCTGAGTCAGCAATGAACACTTCCTACAAAAATAAGCTCAGAAATTGGTGACTTCACTAATAAATTCTACTGAACTTTTAAGGATGAACTAATAGCAATTCTTCTTAAACTGCTCAAAACAATTGATAAGGAAGGAAACCTTCCAAACTAACTCAACAAGGCTTGAGTTAATTACCTTAATGCTAAAACCAAACAAGAATAGAACAAAAAAAGAGATCTACAGACCAATAACTCTGATTAATGTAGATGTAAAAATACTTGACACAATGCAAGCAAATAGAATTCAACAACACATCAAAGACATCATCCACCCTGACCAGATGAACCATATATCAGTGATTCAGGGATATTTCAGCATACACAGACTAACAAATGTGATGCATAACATCCATATAATTGTCTAAGTTGATGCAAAGAAAGCTTTTGATAAAATACAATACCCTTTCTCATTGAAAAATCAGAAAATCGGGTATAGAAGCAACATATACTAAGAAGGAAATATATGAAAAGTCCACAGCTAGCCAATGATGGGTAAGATCTCCTGGGGCAGCCCTTAACAGCTGGAGTAGTAGTCAAAGACGGGTAAGATCCCCAGAGGGGGACAACTTAAGAGAGGCATGCTCCCTAAAGGGCTGATCCCAGTCAGAGGGGACAACCTAAGACAGGCACACTCTCTGCTCAGTTCCTCTTCCTCTCCTTAATATAAAACAAAAAGGGGGAAATGTTGGGCATTGCCTAAAATCTCTATTACAATATGGCGCCTGGTAGATGTTTGAGGGCCGTGTCTGTGGCTGCTTTGATTAAGGTATGTAAGATCAAAACACCGGCAGGGATAGGTCCGCTTTGTTTCTGGACACATAGACAGTGTGTGATCCCTATACTTTGCTTAAGATGCCCCTGTGTGTGGCCCACCCATGCCTGCATGACCTTTTCACTGATTGGCTCCCCTACTGCGCATGTCTTTTGTAAGCTTTATAAGCCTGTACACTTCAATAAAGTAGTTCCTGCTTTGACAGAAAAAAAAGAAAAGTCCACAGCCAACATTGTAAAAAAATGCAGAAAAGCTGGTAGCATTTTGGTTAAGATCTGGAAGCAGACAACTGTCAACTGTCAACACTTTTATTCAGCATCGATCTGGAAGTTCTATTCAGAGCCATAAGGCAAGAAGAAGAAGCCAAAAAGATGCAAATAGGAAAGGTGGAAATAAAAGTATCCCTGCAGATGACATGATTCTTTATATTGGGAAACAAAAACACCCTTCTATTAGAAATTTTAAGAAAATTTAATAGTTTCAGTATGTAAAATCAACACACAAAAATTGATTCCATTCATCCATAGCAAATTATCTAGCTGAGAAAAGACTTATAAGACCCACTCCATTCACAAAAGGTACCAAATATTTACTAATGGGACAAGTTTAACAAAGGATGTGAAAGATCCCTGCATTGAAAATTAGAAAACATTAATGAAATAAACTGAAGATATAAAAATGAAGAAAATTGTTCATGGTTCAACTATTGGATAAATTGTTATTCCAAGTGTCCATGCTATCCTCAAAATTTACAGGTTCATTGCAACCCCCATCAATAGGATATTCCCCAGGGAAAAAATAATTCTAGAATTTAGATGGTAATACAAAAGAATATGAATGGCCAAAGTAGACTTAAATAGTAAAAACAAAGATAGATGCATTACGATACCAGATTTCAAGTCACTACAGGGCTACTATAATCAAAACAAACATGGCACATACATAAAAATAGACATGCAACCTAATGGAATAGAATAGTAACACCAGAAATAATCACACAAATAGAACTAATTAATCTTTGACAAACATGTTAAAAAAGTCCTTGAGAAGGCATTGAGAAAACTGAATTTCTGCATGCATATCCTACACAAAGAGTCAACTGGAAATGAATCAAGGATCTAACCTTAAGGTCTGAAACTATCACACTACTCCAGAAAAGCATAGGGTAAATGCAGCAGGACATTGTCCTAGGCAAAGACATTTTTGTGTAACACACAAGAAGCACAAGCAATAAAACAAAAAATAGAGAAATGGGATTATATCAATGTTAAGATACTTCTGTACTACAAAGTAAACAAAGTGAAAACTGAAAGAATTAAAGAAAACATTTGTAAACTATGTATCTGATAAAAAAATTAATATCCAGAATATAGAAAGAGCTCAAGAAACCAACAACAAAACTATCCAGTTAAGAAATGGGCAGGAGAAAGGCACTGTGCATAGTAGGATAAGCCTCTGCCTTAGTCAGTGGAAGATGGCCCAAGTGTTTGGGCCTCTGCACCCACGTGGGAGACCTGGAAGAAGTCCCTGGCTCCTAAACACAGATTGGCCCATTTCCTACCATTGCAGCCATTGGAGAGTGAATCAGCAGATGAAGGACCTTTCTCTCTGTCTCTCCTTCTCTCAGTGTGTAATTCTGCTGCTCAAAGATATAAATCTTTTTTAAAAAAGGAATGGGCAAAGGATATCAGTGGATATTTTTCAACGGAAGAAATACAAATAACCAAAAGAAACATCTAAAATGCTTAGTAGCACTAGTCATCAGGGAAATGCAAATAAAAACCACAATGAGATATCATCTTGCTCTAGGTAGAGTGGTTATTATGTCAAAATCAAAATATAACAAATGCTGAAAAAGTCATAGAAAAAAGGATACCCTAATATACTATTGTTGGGAATACAAATTACTATAACTATAATGGAAAACAAGATATGTCAAAAATATCAAGGTATATTTATTTATGATCCAATTACTCAGGGTCATATATCCAAAGGAAATGAAATCAACATACGGAAGAGTTATTCTCAAGTTCATAGCAGCCAAATTCACAATAGAAAAGATATGCAATAATTCTAGATGTCTGAAGGGTGGATAAAGCAAATGTTATATATATATGAAAGAATATGAGTCAGCCACAAAAAAAAAAAAATGAAATCTTGACATCTGTAGTAAAATGAATGGTAATTGAAAAAACAGACCCAGAAGGAAATATATCACATATCTTCTGTTCTTTGTGGAAGTGTGACAAGGGGACTTAAGAAATTGGGAATTTAAGAAATTTTTCCAAAGGATAGAGCATACTGGGTGTGGTTTGATTATCCAGCTGTCACCAGCGCATTTTTGGCTTCTATATAACTGCTTGTTTACTTGCCAAGATGTGGTTTTCACCTTTAAAAACTCCCCAAAATGCAACTCAGGGCTGTCTTCTCCATACTCATTCTGTGAGAAGGGCAACCACCAGCTGGCTAATACTGCTCAATTTGATTTAATTGATTAGAATGGTCTTTGTTTGGTGTGCCCCACAACATTTGGAGGCCCCAGCAAGATCCTGCACTATTTTTCTGCATAGGGGTCACCAGATCAGGTTTCTGTGCTTGGCGTACAGAGAAACTCAATGGGATGGCCACTGAGAGATGTTCCTCAGCCCCGGGCTGAATCCAATTCCTGTGCACTGTCCCTGGGCCCACCAAATTCTAAAGTCAGGAAAAAAAAAAGAGTTGCCTTTACTGGTTAGTAGGAATAATTTTTTCATTTCTTCTGGTCTATGGATCCATCTGGGACTGCTGGTAGGCTGGATACAACACTACTTCCACATCCAGGTCTGAGTTCCAGACGTTGTCTCAGACTTCTGGTCTCCAAATGGAAACATCTGGTTTTGGCTGAATCTAATTTTTGTGAGTCTATTTGTCTGGTTGTTCCTTCTGTATTGTTGTTTTGGTGTCGTCTTTGTCATAGGGATGGGGCATGGATCATTCCTCCCTGCTGGTTATTTTTGACAAAATTTCAGTGAACTTATAAAGCATGCAGCTAGATCTTTTGATTTCACCCTAAATATTTATGATTTCCAGCTCTTCTGTGAATGAGAATGGCTGTTGGGTAGCCAACACTGGGTGGCCACTGGAGGGAACTACCAACTTTTCTATAACTTTGCAGATCCAAAAGGTAATTTACAGAAAACCTGGTCATCCTGACCAGATTCCATACAGTGAAACCTGGATTGATTTCCTTTCCAATCCTCACCATGGCTAAAAGGTTACCAAAAAGAACAGGTAAAAATCATAGGGAGATGACGTGTCCTCTCAGCTAAACTGAATGGTAGGTACTACCACTTTCTGTTATTCAGGGTCCCCTGGGGGGATCCATTCCCACTAGATCCCCCCTCCCTATGGAACCAGTCCATTGGCCTCACCTCAGGAACCTCCAGTGGCCACTATGCCAGAGGCCCCCTACTCTTCACAGATGAGGGACTGCCACCAGGAGTGTGCCATCCTTTCAGCCCCCTACATATGTGGAGTGGGTCGACATATCACCTGAAGCCCTAAGGAATACTTGATTCTACACAGCCACCTGAACTGGTCTATGTTCTATTTTCCACCAGTGACTTGTATAATTGAAAAAATTAAAAAAAAAAAAAAAACTTGTCCTTTTCTGAAAAGACACAGGGAGTAATCTCTCTCCTTGAATCTATTTTCTTCACACATCAGCTGACCTTGGATGATTGCCAGCAAATATTCCAGACTCTTTTCACCTTTGAGGAAAGAGACCACATCCAAAGGGATGCTCTAAAGCTAGTCTTAGGACCAATCAACCTCTGAACCAGCCCAGCTGGAGGCAGTTTTCCCCATAGTCCGACCCCAGTGGGACCTAAATGATGACAGAAGTAAGGAGGCTCTCGATCGGTATTGCCAGACTCTACTGAGAGGGGTCTTAGTGGTGGCCAGGCAACCAACAAACCTTTCTAGGGTGCGTGATTCTGTCCAAAGGCCAGACAAGTCTCCCTCAGCTTTCCTTGCATGTCTCTTTGAGACTTACTGCTTATATACCCCTAGAGATCCAGAGGCCCCCCAAAATAGGGGTGCCTTTGTTTCTTAGTCAGCACCTGATATTTGGTGTAAATTACAGAAGTTAGAGGGATTTGAGGAAAAGCTCCTTTCTGAGTTGGTGGAGATAGCCCAAAAGGTTTATAACAGGAATGATCCTGTTACCTCTCAGACAAAAACGATGGCCAAAATGCAATTCAGGGCCATCTTCTCAGGACTTGTTCTGTGAGCAGGGAAGCCGCCAGCTGGCTAGTAAAGACTCCTCGATTTGATTTCATTGATTAGAGTGGTCTTTGTTCGATGTGTACCACAACAGAAGTTAACTTAGAAATAGCACACAAATTGCATGGACATATTATTTGCATATAACTATAAACGCTGCTTTATGATTTATACCATGCACATTATATCACTTTCTCTTATGTTATCATCATTGCCATGAATCCATTTTGTGATATTATTATATCTGTTTTCACAAAACTAAACACAAAATACTTTATTATGAGCTCTAGTCACTCACTGTGCTGTGGAACATTAAAATTTACTTATTCTACCTTTTGATATTCCTTACTGACCTTTCTCTAGCCTACCTTGATAATCCCCAGTCTCTAGTAACCATTATTCCAATTTCAGGTCTACTTTTACTAAACTTTCATGTAAGAGGGAAAAAAGGCTGTACTCAATTTTCTATGTCTGATTTCACCTAACATAATAAACTCCAGTTAAATCTACTTTGTGGCTAATGTTAAGATTTGATTCTTGATATGGCTGAATAATATTGTTGCTTTTATATATTGCATTTTTTCATCTATACACATAAATAAATAGGTACCTAGGTTGGTTCCATACTTTGCTATTGTGAATTGTGCTGGATATGGGAGCGCAGGTATCTCTTTCATGTGTTTATTTCATTTCGTTCAAACACATGACTAGGTGTGGTATGCTGGATCATAGATCAGATCTATTTTGAATTTTGTGGGGAACATCCATACTGGCCTCCAAAATGGCTGTACTAACTTTCATTCTCACCAGCAGTTTATGAGGGCTTCTTTTTCTCCACATCCTCACCAGCATTTACTTTTTGTCTGAGAACAGCCACTCAAACTGGAGTTGTATTTTGCATAATTGATTCTTGAAGGCATAAAGATCCTAAACAAACCAATAACCAAGGCAGAGATTGAATAAATAATAAAGAACACATACAATCTAACACAATTGACTCCTGAAGCCACAGAAAACCAAACACCAATAATGGAGACAGAGATCGAATCAGTAGTAAAGACCCTCCCAACTAAGAAAATCAAGGAGTGAATGGGTTCAGTGCTGAATTCTACCAAAATTCTAAGTGGAACTAGTTACAATTCTTCTCAAACTATTCAAAACAACTGAAAGGGAGGAATTCCTCCCAAACTGCTTCTATGAGGCCAGTATTACCTTAATTCCAAAAACTAGAAAAAGATACAACAAAGAAAGAAAATCATAGACCAATATCCCTAAAGAACACAGATGTAAAAATCTTCAACAAAATGCTAGCTAAGAGAATCCAACAATACATCAGAGATCATTCATTCACCTGGGCCAAGTGAGATTTATCTTTGGTATGCAGGATTGGTTCATCACATGGAAATCAATAAATATGACACATCACATTAATAGAAAAAAACCATATGGTTATCTCAATAGATGCAGAGGAATAACTTGATAAGATACAATATCTTCTCATGATAAAAAAACTTTATTCATTAACATATTCAAGACAATATATGACAAACCCACATCAGCCTCATACTGAATGGGCAGAAGTTGGAAGCATTTCCACTAAGATTAAGAGCCAGGCAAGCATATCCATTCTCATGATGCTAGTCAATATTGTTCTGAAAATTTTAGCCAGAGCCATTTTGACAAGAAAAAGTAACCAAAGTGACACCAATTGGAAAGGAGAATGTCAAATTATCCCTGTTTGCAGATGACACAATCCTATATATAGTGAAACCAAAAGAGTCCCACCCAAAGACTACTAGAACTCATGAGAGTTGATAAAGTTGCAAAATATAAAATCAACACACTACCAACAGCCTTTGTACACAATGCCATGGCTGAAAAAGAACTTATAAAAACAGTAGCATTCACAATAGTTACAAAAAATTAAATACCTTGAAATAAATTTTACCAAGATGTGAAAGATCTCTACAAGGAAAATTATAAAACATTAAAGAAAGAGAGGACATAAAAAATGGAAGACTCTTCCATGCTTATGGATTAGAATTAATATCAAAATGTTCATTCTACCCAAAGCAATCTTCAAGTTCAGTGCAATCTCAACCAAAATATCAATGGCATTCTTCACAGACACAGAAAAAAAATGTGATAATTCACGCAGAGGGGTCAGCACTGTGGTGCAATGGGTTAATGCCCTGGCTTGAAGTGCTGGCATCCCATATGGGTGCCAGTTCTAGTCCCGGCTGCTCTACTTCCCATCCAGCTCTCTGCTATGGCCTGGGATAGCAGTGGAGGGTGGCCCAAGTCTTTGGGCCCTTGAACCCATGTGGGAGACCCAGAGGAAGCTCCTGGCTTCAGATTGGCATAGTACTAACCAATCTGAAGTTGTGGCCAACTGGGGAGTGAACCACTGGATGGAAGATCAATCTCTCTCCTCTGCATCTCCACTCTCTGTGTAACTCCAACTCTCAAGTGAAAAAAAAATTCATGCAGAAACAAAAGAGACCCTGAAGAGCTAACTTAAACAACTAAAACAAAACCAGAAGGCATCACAGTATTGGATTTCAAAAACACATTTATAGAACAGTTATAATAAAAAAAAAGTCTGGTACAGGTACAAAATAGACATGTAGCCCAATGGAACAGAATAGAAACCCCAGAAACTAACCGACATACACACACACCCAACTAATGTTTCATAAAGAAGATAAAATCAACCCCCAGGGAAAGGGCAATATCTTCAAAAATGGAGCTGAGAAAATTGAATCCATGTATACAAAATTATGAAACAACATCCCTATTTAAACCTTATATAACATTCAACTCAAAATAGATATAAGATCTATGACATGATACCATCAAATTAATAGTGGGAAATGTGGGTGAAACTCTGTAATGCATTGGCATAGCCAAAAACTTCTTGGAAAAGACCTCAGAAGCACAGGCAACAAAAGCAAAAAATAGGCAAATGAATTATACTAAACTAAGAAACTTCTGAACTACAAAAGAAACTCTTAACCAAATGAAAAAGCAATCAACAGAGTGGAAAAAAATGTGAACTATGCAATAAAGGAATAATATCCAAAATTTATTAAGAGCTGATGAAACTCAACAACAACAAAAACAATCTAGTTAAGAAATGCACATTGAACATGAAAAAGCATTTTCAATAGGATGGAATTCAAATGGCCAACAATGGAAAAATGCTCAGGATCACTAGTCATCAGATAAATGCAAATAAAAACCACAATGAGGTGTTGGTGCTGTGGTATAGAATGTAAAGATATTGTCTATACTATCAGCATCCCTGTGGGTGCCAGTTTGAGTTCCAGATGCTAAACATCTGATCCAGCTCCCTGCTAATGCAACTGGGAAACAACAGAAGATAACCCAAGTCCTTTCACCTCTGTACCATGTGGGTGGTCCACATGAAGCTCCTAGCCAAGCCTTGACCATTGTAGTTATTTGGGGAGTGAAAAAGTAGCTGGAAGATTCTCTCTCTGCTTCTGTCTCTCCTTCTATGTAACTCTTTCAAATAAATAAATAATGCTTTAAAAATAAACACAATAGGCTGTCACTTCATCCCATTTAGAACATCTATAGGCCAGTGCTGCAGCTCACGAGGTTAATCCTCAGCCTGTGGCACCAGAACCCTGGGTTCTAGTCCCAGTTGGGGCGCCAGTTCTGTCCCAGTTGCTCCTCTTCCAGTCCAGCTCTCTGCTGTGGCCTGGGAAGGCAGTGTAGGATGGTCCAGGTGCCCGGCCCCCTGTACCCACATGGCAGACCAGGAAGAAGCACCTGGCTCCTGGCTTTGGATCAGAGCAGCATGCCAGTCGTAGCAGCCACCAAAAGAAGGAAGACCTTCCTCTCTGTCTCTCTCTCTCTCTCACTGTCTAACTCCTCCTGTCAAAAAAAAATCTATAAACCAAAATTAAAACAATCAATCTATGTTGGCAAGGATGTGGAGTAAAAGGTACCCTATACACTGCTGATGGGAATGTAAACTAGTACAACCACTATTTAAGGAGGCAGTATGGAGATTTCTCAGAAATCTGACAATTTATCTACCACATTACCCAAACACGCCACTCCTGGGAATTTAACCAAAGGAAGTGAAATCAGCATATGGAAATGTTATCTCTATCCCCATGTTTATTGCAGCTCAATTCACAATAGCTAAGATGTGGAATCAACCAAGATGTCAATAAACTGATGATTGGAAAAGGAAAATGTTGCATATATACACTATGGAATAATACTCAGCCATAAAAAAAGAATGAAATCCTGTCTTTTACAGCATAGTTGGAACTGGAAAACATTATGCTTAATGAAATACACCAGCCCCTAAAAGAAAAATACCCTATGTTTTCCCTGATTTATGGTAACTAATATACACAGTACAAAAGTGTAATATATATGAATGAAACTGAGTCTGATGCCTGAGTCTGAATGGGAGAATTGACAGGGTGCTGAATTACCATGACTGTGTGATGCTGGGGTATCAGGACTGTGAAAACACTGTGGCTGTGGCCAGCGCTGGGGCACAGTAGGTTAACGCTCTGGCCAGAAACACAGGCATCCCACATGGGTGCCGGTTCAAGTCCTGGATGCTCTACTTCCAAACCAGCTCCCTCTTAAGGCCTAGGAAAGCCATAGAAGATGGTCCAAGTCCTTGGGCCCTTACACCCACATGGAATACCTGGAAGAAGCTCCTGGCTGCCACTGCAGCCAATTGGGGAGTACACCATCGGATGGAAGACCTCTCTCTCTCTCTCTCTGCCTCTCCTTTCTCTGTGTAACTTTCAAATAAATAAATAAATAAAAATGTTTTAAAAATTAAAAAAAAAACACTGTGGCTGTTTGGGTGGGTTCAGGGTGCAGCTGGGACTTTGGGCAATCAGTGTGGGTGGCTCCACATGCTCAGGGCTACCTGAGTTCCTGGTGCAGAATCCGTGTTCACAGGGAGGACTGCATAGATTCTTTGTGCTGTTCTTGTGGTGGCAAGGATGAAAATTATACCTGCTGGGGCTCCTACACAGGCGCTGGTCTCCACTGAGGAGAGGAGGTGAGCACAAGAATATGCCAACAGAACAGAACAAATCACCCCTCTGATAAAAAATGAGATTTACCACATCCAACTTGGGTGTCATCCTGGACACTCCATTAACCTTGAAGCACTGTGCAGAACTCCCTGACCACACCCAGCATTCACCTCTGGGCATTCATTGAAAGAACAGGCACTCTCCTAACCCAAAGAAGCAGAGTTCAAAGATAAAGGACATCACAGAGGAAAAAAAACAACAAGTCTCACCACAAATGCCCAATAGTAAATGAAACAATTCAAGAAACAAGAATATGGTAGACAACATGACAATCCCAAAAGAACAAAACTCTTAAATAATAAATGTGAAGAAGAGATTGAGGAAATGCTAGAAATGGAATTCAAAAATTGATCATAGAATTGTAAGTCATAAAAAACAAATTCATGAACTAACGAAATCCATAGGAGGAAGGCACTGTGGTGTAGCAGGTGTTGCCGCTGCCTGCAGTGCTGGCATTCCATATGGGCTCTGGAAGGGGTCCTGGCTGCTCTACATCTGACCCATCAGTGGAAGATGGCCCAGACCTTGGGCCCCTGCATGTCCACTGCAATACCACGTCCCCCATGCGGGGACGTGCAGTAGAATCCTGATTCCTTGCTTTGGATCAACGCAGCTCCAGCCATCGAGGCCAACTGGGGAGTGAGCCCCAGATTGAAGACTTCTCTTTCTCTCTCTCTGACATTGCTTCTCTGTAACTTTGACTTTCAAATTAATAATTAAATCTTAAAAAAAAGAAATCCATACATGAGAAAAAAGAAAAGTTTCCTCGTGAAATTGAAATTTCAATTTGAAATCAAAATGAAATATTGGATAGGAAGAATTCATTTGAACAAATAAAAAATACAGTGGAAAGCCTTAAGAATAGACTTGATGAGGCAAAAGAAAAATATGAGTTAGAAAACAAATCTCTGGAAATTTAACATACTGCTCCAAAAAAAAAAAACACCCAAGAAGAAATTAGAAAGCTTAAAACAGTGTCAGAGATTTTGTGATACTATCAAATCACTCAACATATAGGCTTTACAGATTTCTGAAGGTGTGAAAAGAGAGAATGAATTAGAAGGCCTATTCAGTGAAATAATTACATAAAACTTCCCTAATTTGGAGAAAAGAAGTGAGGTCCAAGTACAAGAAGCACACAGAACTCCTAATGGGTATGACTAGAAAAGATCTGTACCGTGACACATTGTAGTTAAACTCTCCACAGGAAAACATAAAGATTGTAAAATGTGCACCAGAGAAACACAAGTTTACTTTCAGAGGATCTCCAGTTAGACTTATATTAGACTTCTCATCAGAAACCCTTAAGGCTAGGAGAGAATGGCAAGATGTATTCCAAGTCTTAAGTGAAAAAAATTGTCAACCCAGAATACTATACTCTGCAAAGCTCTCATTTATGAATGGAAGTGACATAAAGAACTTCCTTAGCAAATAGAAATTGAAAGAGTTTGTCACTGCTCCTCCAGCCATACAAAAAATGCTTTAGGATATGCTACACACAGCAACACAGAAATAGGCATAGGTATTTTAACAGTTCTGTTCAACAGTGTAATGGAACACTGTGCTAAAGAAATCACACACACACAAAAGAAAAAAACTCCAGACTGCATACAAAAGAGCAAACATGACTTGTAACATCTAAGACATATTTGCAAGCAAAAGACATTCTGAGGTATTCACAAAATCCCAAAGTAAAACTCAGTGATGTTCAGAATATAAAATAAAGATATAAGCATTAATCATATTTCTGTGCAGTAGCAATGAGCATCATGAAAATACAATTAGCATTAGCATTCAATATAGCATCAAAGTGAAAATATTACTAAGAAATTTTAAAAATTGGATTTTATACTACAAAAGAAAAATATAACACACAATTTTTAAAACAAAACAGTGATTTCGGTAAGATTTTAATACAGCAAAAATACAATTATTAGTCATTAGAAATGCAATCAAATCTTGGGAAATTTATCAATTCCTATATAGTAAAATGACTGATTCAGCCATAGATAAATGACAGGGACATGGAGAGCATGGAATCCTCATAAACTTTCAGGGCAGCCACTATGGACAGTAATTTGGCGTTCATTGCCTTAGTAGTTTATCTCCCAGGTATACCACTAAAAGATACAAAATCCACATACCAATAAAGGCTCACTGCAGCAATATTCATGAAAGCCAAATATGAAAGCAACCCAAATACTAATGTGTAAGAAAAACAGTGTGCAGTCCATCTTTTATAATGGCATACTATTTGGCAATACACATCAATTAAGAAACAAAAGACCACAAAAATAATCAAAGTCAAAATATTTTAAGAAAGAGAGGAAATCAGAAGCAAAATCCCACACGCTGTAGTATATCCAAAAGAATGGCCAATCTCTGGAGATAAAGAGTTTAGATTAATGCCTGTCTGGGGCTACTGGTGGATGAGGAATCATTGTAAACAATATTAAGTATTTGGTGATTAATGAAAATGCATTAGACTGTGCTTATGATCATAGAACTCCAAAAATCTAACAAAGCATGGAATACTCACTTGAAACATCATGGCTGGGCAGAAAGGCTCCTGGCTTTGGGCTTCATAGAAGAAACTGAAGACAAACAAATACGACAAGGTTTCACATACTCTGCTCATTTTGGTTCAGAAATATTTAAGACCATAAACACAAGAGATTTTTAACATTCAATGGACAATGTTTAGTATGAAAAAACTATCATTTAAAAATTTTTTGCACCAAAATTAACATTTAATTCCATATTTCTTATTGGATATTGAAGACAGCTCCGACACTTTTCCCGTGGCGCAGGCTCCAAGCCCCAGCAGGTGCGGGGAGAGGAGCTGGGCCTCCAGGTCGTGGTCCAGAGAGCCACTCCACTCCCGCAGGGTCCCCCGCAACCGCGTCCTGTCGCAGCCCCCAGCTGACTTGTCCCTCTGGTGGCAACAGCCCCACTAGTGCCCGTGGAAGACGCCGGGGTGGTAGGAGCCCAGCAGGCTGGGTTGTTGGTGCTCACTTTCGCAGCGCCGACAGCCACTGGCTCAGCTCATTCACACACTTGCACTGAAGGTGGGCGGTCTAGGGCAGGCCCGTGTCCTCCGTGTAGATGACACGCATGACGCGGGAGCTGCAGAAGCCTTTCTCCTCCACCTTTTCGGCCGCCTGGATGTGGGCCAGCCTGACGAGGGCACTGTTCCTGGAGCCAGGAGTCTGGGCGCGGCTGAAGGCCTCAGTGGTGAGGAAGAAGCAGAGCTTCTTGAAGGAGGCAGCCAGGGGACCCCCGCCCTTGGTCTTGTGGATGAAGAGCGGCCTGCAAGCTCAGAGACGGCTGCAGGTGCAGCTCCTCCTCCTCCTCCTCGATGTCCGCGAGCTTGATGATGAAGTCCTTCAGCGGCGCCATGCCCGGCGCACTGTGGGCTGCAGAGGCCTCCTTGGCCCTGAGCGCCAGCGTGTCCATGTTGCCCGCGTTCTGAACGGCCTGGGCTAGCAGGAGCAGGGTGAGACTGGTTCGGGTGATGGCGTGCCGCTCCCGCAGGGGTAAGAGCTTGGACGACATGATGGCCAGAGAGAAGCAGCGCACACACAGGAAGCTGGTGATGGCGACGAGCTGCAGGTTCTCCGGTTCTCCTGCTGAGCGCTGGGGAAGCGCTCGGGAAGCGCTCACGCAGACGCAGGAAGAGCAGGCGGAAGGTGGCGCGGACCACGGCGGGGCATGCGCGAACCAAGGGGCAGCGTGCGCTCAGCAGCGCCCTCAGGTGGGCCCGCGGCGCCTGTGCACCCTGCTCCAGCACTCAGCCTTGGTCTGAGGGCGGTGCAGCCCGGAACACCCTACCTCCTTAACTTCCACCTTGCTGGGGTCCAGCTCCATGTACTTCTTCTCTTCAAACACCCTGTCTAGGATGGGGCCCAGCACGCCCTGCAGATACCACACCCCACCACCTTCAGAAAAGACTCCATGGAGTTGGAGGCCAGAGAGTTGCTGCAAAAGAGAGTGTTGGCCTCGATGGTGTGGCCCACCTCCAGCTGGAACATATATTGTAATTCCATATATTGTAATTTCATATATATAATTCCACATATGTAATTCCATATACACTTGGAGAAATACTTCATTTTTCTTATGTGAAATAATTTAAAAGATGTATTTAGCATCAATTTAAGATAAAGCACTACCTCCTAAGTGCTCCATTTAGCGATTTAATGTACACTAATGCTCTCCAAGTGGGGTTAACTTCAAGAGCAACATCTAGGAACAAGGAAAATGCACTACTGCTAATTATAAGTAACTTTATGTGAAACTTTCTAACAAAGCAAAAGAAAAAAAGACAATATCACTTTTATTATATGTAGGAATAAATAAACCAGGTTCGATTGTCATTGCTATTTTCAAGATTCTGTGTCACTAAAATCTATTTTGGAAGGTGTCACTATGAGAAAAACCTTTAGTATTGATGATAATAGATTTTTCAGTACATAATACACAATTACAAACTGTTGTATTAAGCATTGCTCCTGTGTTAAACCATTGTTAATCCTCACAGTTCTGTGAGGTGGGTAACATTAGGCATCTTGTAAAGGAAGTAACTAAGTACAAGAAGGCCAAATGATTTGCCTAAACTCATACAGCCCACCGGCAGCAGACTATCAATTCAAATCCAGGAATTCTGGCCAGAAGATAGATTGTAATGTGTAGAGTAGATTTTACTTTTAAAACTAATTTTAAAATGTAATTTTTTAAAAGTAGATTTTTACTTTTAAGGATTTGAAGTAGGAAGACCATATAAGGGGCAGGTATGAGAAAGAATAACATTAGTGATGTTTTGGACTTGTTAGGATTTAAATACACAATAGATATCCAAAGAGAAATCTCAAGTAGGCAGTGTGATATACTAATCTGAAATGAAGGAGGGTTCCTGGGCTAGAGATACAAATTTGGAAATCATAAGTACATACAAGCTAGTAAAAGTCATTAGAAAGAATATCAGAGGTCCGGCGCCGAGGCTCAACAGGCTAATCCTCCACCTTGCGGCGCTGGCACTCCTGGTTCTAGTCCCGGTCGGGGTGCCGGATTCTGTCCCGGTTGCCCCTCTTCCAGGCCAGCTCTCTGCTGTGGCCCGGGAGTGCAGTGGAGGATGGCCCAAGTGCTTGGGCCCCGCACCCCATGGGAGACCAGGAAAAGCACCTAGCACCTGGCTCCTGCCATTGGATGAGCATGGTGTGCCGGTCGCAGCGCGCCATCCATGGCGGCCATTGGAGGGTGAACCAAAGGCAAAAGGAAGGCCTTTCTCTCTGTCTCTCTCTCTCACTGTCCACTCTGCCTGTCAAAAATAAAAAATAAAAAATAAATAAATAAATAAAGAATATCAAAGATTGCACTCTATAACAATTCAATGTTTAAACAGAGGGAAGTGAGAAAAAAAAAGAAACAGACTATGATGAATACACTAGAAAGGCAATAGAAAACTAGATAAGTGAGGGATAGTTTTATGCTTATTTCAGAATATTTATGATTAAGGCCAGCATTTGTCGTTTTTGATTTTTGGATGATAGCCATGCTAACTGGAGAGAGGTGACACCTCATTGTGATTTTTATTTGCATTTCCCTGATGACTAGTGATTCTGAATTTTTTGTCATCTGTCTGTTGGCCATTTGTATTTCATCCTTTGAAAAATTCTTGTTCATGCCATTTGTCCATTTTTTAACTGGAGTGTGTTTTGTTATTAAATTTCTTGAGCTCCTTATATATTCTGGATATTAATCCTTTATTGGATGCATATTTTGCAAATATTTTTTCCCATTCTGTTGATTACCTCTTCATTTTGTTAATTACCTCTTCACCTTGTTAATTATTTCATTTTTTGCACAGCAACTTCTCACTTCATGTAATCACATTTGTGTATTTGTGTTTGTTTTATTACCCATGCTTCTGGGATCTTACCCAAGAATTCTTTGCCTAGGCCATATATTGTAGATTTCCCTCTGTGTTTTCCTCTAGTAATTGTGATGGTTTGGGGTATTAAGTTTAGATGCTTGATCCATCATGAGTTGGGTCAAACCAGTCTCAAACTTCAGCACGTGAAATCCAAATTTCCAAATTATATTGTAGAAGAGACTGAATTCATTTTTAAAATATTATTTATTCATTTAAAAGGCAGAGAGAAAAAGACAAGGAGATTAGGAGAGAGAGAGAGAGAGAGAATTGATCTACTAGTTCTCTCCCCAAATGGTTTGGCTGCAATGACTGAGGCTGGGACAAACCAAAGCCAGGAGCCTGGAGGTTCTTCTGGGTCTTCCACATGGGTGCAAGTGCCCAAGGTAAATTAGCACAAGGGTGGATTGGAAGTGGTGCAGCTGGGGCTTGAATCAGCACCTATATGGGATGCAGAAACTGCAAGTAGAGGCTTAACCATCTATGCCACAGTGCCAGCCCTGAAGAGACTAAATTCTACCAAACTTTAAAGGAAGAACTGATCCCCATTCTTATATTATTCAAAACAATTGAAAAGGATAGAATCAATCCAAATTCATTCTTTGAGACCAGCATTTCCTTGATTACAAAAGCAGAGAGATGAAAAAAAAAAAAAGAACTATACACTAATATCCATAGAGGACAAGATGCAAAAATTCTCAATAAAATAGTATCAAATGGAATCTAGCAATACATCAACAAGATCATCTATCCAAAGTGGAATTTATTTGAGGGATGCAGTGGTGGTTCAACATACACAAATCAATAAATGTGTTTTTTAAAATTAACAAAATGAAACATAAAGGCATATGATTATCTCAATATGCAGAGAAACATTTAATAAAATATCACATCTTTTCATGACAAAAACCTTTAAAAATTGCAGAGAAGAAACCTACCATGACACAATCAAAGCAATATATGACTAAACCACAGGCAGTATCATATTGAATGGGGATATGTTGGAAGAAATTCCACTAAATCTGGAGCCAGTGACGACCATTTTCACCATTATTTTCAATATACTTCTGGAAGTTTTAGCCAGAGGCATTAGGTAAGAAAAAAAATCAAAGTGATATGAATTGGAATGAAGGAAGTACAACTACCACCCCAGTTTGAAGTTGATATGACCTTTTATATAGAGAAACTGAAAGACTCCAATAAAAAACTATTAGAGGGGCCAGTGCTGTGGCACAGTGGGTTAATGCCTTGGCCTGAGGAGTTGGCATCCCATATGGCTGATGGTTCAAGTCCCAGCTGTTCATCTTCCAATTAAGCTCTCTGCTATTTCCTGGGAAAGAATTGGAAGTTGGCCCAAGTCCTTGGGCCCCTGTACCCATGTGGGAGACCCGGAAGAAGCCCCTGGCTCCTGGCTTTGGATCAGCACAGCTCCAGCCTTTGTGGCCAATTGGGGAGTGAACCAGTGGATGGAAGACTTTCTCTGTCTCTCCCTCTCACTGTAAATCTACCTCCCAAATAAATAAACACAATCTTTTATTAAAAAGAGAAAGAAAGAAATGACACAAAAATTGGAAAATATCCCATGTTCATAGATTGGAAAAATTAATATCATCAAAATGTCCATTCTACTCCAAGTAATCGATTCAAATAATCCCTATCAAGACGCTAAGGACATTCTTCACAATTATTGAAAAAATGAGCCTAAAATTCATATGGAAAAATAGAAGACCCCAAATACTTCATGGAATCTTAAATAAAAATGAAGCTTGAGGCATCACAATACCAGATTTCAAGGCACGGTAGAGGGCAGTTATAATTAAAACAGCCTGGTACTGGAACAAAAATAGACATGTTGACCAATGAGACAGAAGAGAAACCACAGACATGAACTCACATATTGACAACCAACTAATATTTGACAAGTGAAATAAAATCACTCCCGAGACAGAAAGATATTTGGAAAACAAATGAGGAAGCTATTTTGGAGAAGAGTTGTTTGTTCAAAACAATACTACTGACAGGTTACATAAAATGGCATTGAAGAAATGACTTCTAATTTTATAGAAATAAGTATTAACTTGGAGAGAACAAGCTTTGATGGGATCCTGGGATTGGAAATTACTGGAATGCATTAAGGAGTAAAGGGAAATGATATTTATGACTGTGAGGAAAGGCAATACTCTCACTGGTATTTTTGCTGAGTGACAATCATACATGATCTAATTTTCCTTTATCTGTGTTTTCTAATCCTTAAATAATAATTATAAATTAAATTTGCAACACTTCACAGTTTTTAAACTGTGAAATGAATACATAGCACTAAAAGGCAGACCAAGGCTCTAAATGATAGATTTCTAAAGTTAGAGAATAAAAGGACCTCCTGACAATTCCCAAATATGTATTATGTGTACCAGTTATCATTTTCTTTAGACTTCTAATACCACAGAAAGATCGAAAAATCTCAAAGGCTTGGTAAATATCATCTAATTCTATCCTAGTCAAAGATAAAATTTCCTAATCATATTAAATTTTGAATTGTTTAAAAAAAGGAAAATATAGAAAGTAATCTTATTATATAAATAAAGCTTCGAAGCTTTATTTGAGCTCCCTCTTGAAAAATGTGGTGTGGCACACATTGTTGTCTTTAAAATGAGTAGTGACATGCATGCAGGGTATTCTGAACAGGAAGATTCACTGCATTAGCAATTCTTGTGGGCCAAATCCAGCTTCTTGCTATTTTCGTAAATTCAGTTTTGTTGGAATACAACCACATCTATTTACTTACAGCCTATACATATTTTAGGCAACAACAGAGATATTATGGTTCATAAATCATAAAATATTTACTTTCTGGCTATTTACAAGAAAAGTTTGCCAGCACTAAGCTTAGAAGATCAAAGATCCTTTGATATGTTTTCATAGGTTTTATCTATCATTCAGAAATGTTTACAGAGCATGTAAAATTGTATGCAATCCCTCAACAATAGTCAAATAATTTGAGTGTCTATCATTTGAATATTAATGCACTGGTTGCAAAACCCCAAAATCTCATGGTTAGTCATTCTTTTTAGAAACTGATCAGAAAGCCAGAGTAGCATGGGGCTTTTCTTTGCACATCAACAGATATCTCAAATATTATAACTAAATTTTTTAAGATATGTCATCAAACCAAAGGATTTAAATATACTGTAATGGTGTAATAATCAGTATAATATATATCTGTCCTCATTTTGAAAATGGATACATGCTACGTTGTAAATGTATGATAATTTATTAATTTATTTATTGGCTATTAGCCTATCTTCCAACTTTATGATATGGCATCATTAACAATGTCCTTAAAGTTCTGAGGTATACCTGTAATATATGTATGAAATATTTCAATCAATGTAGGCTATTTATATTACATATATTATCTCATTATGTTATCTATAATACATTATATATGTCCTTAACATAGATGTGCATATTCATGTATAATATTTCTTGTTATTTCTTGTTTTCTATAGGATATAATTCCTGCGAAGTAGTTACAAAATAATTTTTTTTAAAGAAGAGAAGAATCAGAAGCAAAAGCCCACACATTGTAATGTATCCAAAAAAGGGCCAATCTCTGGAGACAGAGTTTAGATTAATGGCAGTCTGGGGTTAATGATGGATGAGGAGTTACGGTAAATAAGAAGAATAATTTGGGGATTAATGAAAATGCATTTATATTAGACTATGAGTATGATTATGGAACTCCAAAAATATGATAAGCATGGAATAGTCACTAAAAACAGTATGACTAGGCACAGAGGTTCCTGACTTTGGGATTCACAGAGGAAACTAAAGACAAACAAATATGCCAAGGTTGCACATATTTTGCTCAATTTGGTTCAAAAATATATAATACGCTAAACACAAGGGGCCTTTACCATTCAATGGATAATGTTTAGTGTGAAAGAATTATGCATTAAGAAATTTTTGCATCAAAATTAACCTAACATTTAATTCCATATTTCTTATTTGATATTGCCTAATTCAAATTAATTCCAAATACACTTAAGGAAATACTTCATTTTTCTTATGTGAAACAATTTAAAAGATGTATTTAGCATCAACTTAAGGTAAACACTGCCTCCTAATCACTCCACTTAGCATGATAAAATACCAATTCTGTTATTTCCAGATTAATAGTCTTAATAAGCTACTCCAAAGACCATAATATTAGACATGAAACTAACTTCAATGTTTTAACACCCCTTAATCTTATACACCAAGTAAGATGCTGTTTGGAGTTATTCTTGACAATAATTATACACATATATGGCCTACAGAGTGAAATTTTAATTTAATGGCTTTGTATCCAATGTGTACTAATGAATTAGGATAAACAATTTTCCCTACTTAGACATTACACTTCATTATCAGAGCCTTGGAACTTCTTTCTTCTATTTGCTCATAAAATATAGAATAGGTTACTGTGGACTATAGTCACCCCCGACATTCTATGTAACACTAGGAACTCACTCCTAAAATCTAAATCTGATTTTACCAATTACTCCAAGTAGTTCTTACACATTTCTTAATTAATTAGTTTGAAAAAGCAGACATACAGAGAAACAGACAGAGAGGGAAAGATAATACTCTCATCCACTATTTTACTTCTGTTATGCCTGCAGTCCGTGGTCCCCCGAAATCAACCACCAGAGACCGAAGTTGAAGCCAATTAGCAGGGTCGTTTTTATTACGAGTTCGAACCCGGGCCTCTCAGTGCCTCCAGAAGAGGAAGCCCCCCTGAGAAGCCCCGAGCCCAATTCTAACAGAGCTTTTATTATCATGTACAAGCAGGCTTTAGGGGAATGCTTAGGTCAAGTTGACACTTCCGATAAGACACCTGCTGCCGACTCCAGGGTAGGGGCTGGTTGTTATCTCAAGCTTTAAACCTCCCTTTTACATTCTTGGACCTGGGTCAGGGCAGAGTCACATCTGGCCAGATGGAGGAAAGGGGGAGTGTAGGATAGCAAGGGCCAGGAACAGGCAGTGGTGCGGTTTGTACAACAATCAACTTATTGTAGTTACCGGATTACTTAGCTCAACATCCAACATAATACATGTATAAAGTCAAGGACTCTTAGCATTGCTTATTATTACTACTAGTTGCCTACTAAGCTAATGTAATTACACTTTAGGTTACATTAAAATAATGATGATATTTTCTAGTAAAAGCTGGTTGTGCTGGTGTCTTCTCATTCCCCCCTTTCACATGAGACTTATTTGGAGCCAATCTTGGCTCTTTTATGGGTCTTAAGCTTTATAATTTCTGTTTATCTAAGGGTCGGTACTGTGTCCACAGCACCATAAGCTGAACCGTGTTTATCCTGTCTTTAACAAATGTTACTAGTTTGTTGATTACGCAGGGGCCTATGGTTAAGATGATTATTAACAGAAGTAGAGGGCCAGTTATAGCCGATAATAATGTTAGCCAAGGAGAACAATTAAACCATGATTTAAACCATCCTTTTTGTTGTTTCCTTAACCCATTGAGAATTTTGTATTCGTTGCCATGCTTTTACCTTAATTTGGATTGGGTTTTTTTTTCCACCTGAGGACTTGACCCACCCACTCTGGCCATCTTTAGATTTTTGTCCCTAGGAGTTAACCATGAGGCTATTGTCTCACATCCCCAGTGATGTCAATAATAATCACCTGCCCTCCCACAGCCTGGGGAAGTTTCTGTAGGACAGACATACCATTTAGTTTGTTGTAAGTTGGCCTCTATACCAGTTTGCCCACACCCCACCAATTTTACCCCGAGATTCCAATGCCAATTGGCCGGTGAGGTAAATGTCTTAATTCCAGGTCTGGAAATCAGCCTTATGTCCACTTTCTGCCACAGGGTGCAGAGATCTATGGTGAACGTGGGCTGTCCTGTGCCATTATAGCAGTCAATTACCCTTCCCGACACACTCAAGGTCCAGTAGCCTGGTGGAGGTCGATGAGGAATGATGTCCAAAGTCACTCTCCCCCCAACAGACAGAATTAGTAAGATTATGAGGTTAGACCTCATTTCTTCAGTGATCTGTGTCCTTGAGGGCAGTGGGGGCTGTCAAGATGACTTGGAAGGGTCCCTTCCACCTGGGCTCCAAGTTTTCCCATTGGTGGTGTTTCACGAACACCCGGTCGCTTGGGCGGTAGCGGTGGGGCACTGGAGGAGGCCCTGTCTCGTACAGGTCTTTCAGCTTTGGCCACACCTGTTTATGGACCCCCTGTAGAATTTGGAGTGAAGACAGGAGTTTAAAATTGTCATCATTTTTAATCAGATTTTTTTTAAGGTTAGGTACGATGGGAGGTGGCCTGCCAAACAAAATTTCATAGGGAGTAAGCCCCAGTTTGTATGGGGAATTGCAAACCCTATACAGAGCGTAGGGGAGGATGGTTACCCAGTTTGCACCAGTCTCCATGGTCAATTTGGTTAAAGTCTCCTTTAATGTTTTGTTTATTCTTTTTACCTGTCCTGAACTTTGGGGCCTGTATGCACAATGTAATTTCCAATCTGCCCCGAGTATGGAAGCCAACCCCTGACTTACCTTAGAGACAAACGCCGGTCCATTGTCTGAGCCTATCATTACTGGAAATCCATACCTGGGTAAGATGTCCTCCAGTATCTTTTTGGCCACCACCTGGGCTGTTTCATTCCTAGTGGGAAAGGCTTCTACCCATTCTGAAAAGGTATCTATAAAAAACTAATAAGTATTTATACCCGTACTTTCCTGGCTTTACCTCAGTAAAATCTACTTCCCAATAGGCTCCTGGTTCATTTCCTTGCTGTCTTGTTCCAGAATTCTGAACATTCTTTCCTGCATTAGTGAGTTGACAGACTTTGCATTTGACAACAATTTGGTCAATTTTGCTGGGGGCCTTTTTTATTCGTAGTTTCGTCTGTCTCATTAAGTCCTGTATCATCCTGGTGCCTAGGTGAGTGCTGTGGTGGATTTTTTGTAATAGTCTTTTTTCCAGTTTTTCAGGGAGTATGATGTGACCTTCAGAGTCTCTCCACTACCCATCAAGGAGCTGTGCCTCAGGGAGTGTTTTTACCCATTGCAGATCTTCTTCTTTGGTGTACTCGGGCATTGGAGGCAAGTTCCTGGGTCCTGGATCAGGAAATTGTTGTAAAACTATAGCCTGAATTGGGGACATAGCTTTTTTTTTTTTTTTTTTTAGCAGTCTGATCAGCAAAATAATTGCCCCTTGACACGGGGTCTATAGGTTTTTGGTGGCCCAGGCAATGCACAATGGCCAATCTTTTTGGCTCCCATAAAGCAGCTAGGAGAGCTAAGATTTCTTCTTTGTTTTTTATGGCTTTTCCCTCTGCTGTCAGGAGACCTCTTTCCCAATATATAGCCCCATGTATATGGGTGGTGGCAAAGGCGTACCGGTTATCAGTGTAGACTGTAAGTCTTTTTCCCTTTCCTAGTTTTAAAGCTTGGGTTAGGGCTATCAGTTCCGCTTTCTGTGCCGAGGTGTCTGCCGGCAGGGGCTCAGCCCATATTATCTCAGTCTCTGAAACCACCGCTGCCCCTGCCTGCATACCTCTGTCCTTGATGCACGAAGCTGCTCCCATCGGTAAACCAGGTTACCTCAGTGTTGGGCAGGGGTTGATCTCGCAGATCTTCTCTTACTACGTGCACCTGGGCTAACACTTCGGCACAATCATGGAGTGGGGCCTCAAAGTCCAGGTCAGGGAGCAGGGAGGTGGGGTTTAGGGTGGTTGGTGGCTGAAAGAAAATTCTGAGAGGGTTTAGCAACAGCCCTTGGTAGTGAGTTAGCTGTGCATTGCTAAGCCATCGGTCAGGAGGCTGCTTTAGGAGGCCTTCAAATGCATGGGGTGTGGTGACCTGCAGTTCTTGCCCCATGGTTAGCTTGTCTGCATCTTTTACCATCAGGGCTGTGGCCGCTATCATTCTGAGACAAGGGGGCCATCCAGCAGCTACAGAGTCAAGTTTCTTTGATAAGTATTCTACAGGCCGTTTTCAAGGGCCTATGGGCTGAGTCAGAACTCCCTTAGCTACCCCCTTACTCTCATCCACAAACAGTTGAAAAGGCTTGGAGGCATCAGGGAGCCCCAGTGCTGGGGCAGAGAGCAGTGCTGTTTTTATCTGCTGAAAGGCGTTTTCAGCCTCCTCTGTCCATTGGAAGGGCTGCTGATTTTTGTCATCAGGTAGAGGGGTTTGGCCAATTCAGCAAAACCCAGGGATCCACAATCGGCAGAACCTGGCTGACCCCAAAAACTCCCGAACCTGTCATTGCAACTGCAGTTGGGGGATTCGGAGCACTGTCTCCTTGTGTGCAGGGTCAGCCATCATTGCCCTCCTTTCAATAGATACCCCAGGTATGTTACCTCAGCCTTGCAGAGTTGGGCCTTTTTAGCAGAAGCTCTGTAGCCCAGGCTCCCTAAAGTGTGCAAGAGGTCCTCCGTTCCTCCGGTGCATTCCTCGAGGGTCTGTGCTGCTATCAGTAGATCATTTACATATTGTAAGAGGGTTAGGTTTAGGTGTGTTTGTCGATACTCACTCAGGTCTTCATGAAGAGCCTCATCGAACAGGGTGGGAGAGTTTTTAAACCCTTGTGGCAGCCGTGTCCAAGTAAGCTGTCCATTGATGCCCCTCTCTGGGTTCGTCCATTCGAAGGCAAAAAGCTCGAGTTGGCTCTTAGGTGCTAGGGGTAAGGTAAAAAAAAAAGCATCTTTCAGATCTAAAACAGTATACCATTGTTTTTCAGGACTGAGAGCACTAAGAAGGGTGTAGGGGATTGGCACTGTTGGATGGATATCAATAGTTCTTCTGTTAACCTCCCTCAAGTCCTGTACCGGCCGACAGTCCCCTGTGGTGGGCTTACGCACTGGCAGAAGAGCGTGTTCCAGGCTGACTGGCATGGTCGCAGAACTCCCTGGTCTTCTAATTTCTGTTACATTTCGTTTATTTGTTCGCCAATGCTAATTGGTTCCACATGGAGACACAACAGGTACACAAAAGAGTTTTCTGAGTAGAATGCTACAGAAACCAGGTTAAAAATTACATTTGTGTTTGTAAACATGACATTGAATCCACTTGCTCACGAAAAAGACTATACTTTTCTCCAAAACCAGTTTCAATATTCTTTTCTGGGTCCTTTGCACAAGAATTCCAGACGACTTTGTCCAGATAGGTCTGGATCTAATGAGAAATATCCCGTTCTGTTCTGCCTAATTCAATCCCAGCTCTTGCTACAGCCTCTGTATTTGTTTCTGTTTTCTGGATATTAACTATGAACTTTAGAGTTTAGAATGAATTCTGGCATGTAACACTTTGTTTTCTTGTTGGAAAACACTGACTGGTAAAACATGGAGACACAACAGGTACACATTCGAGTTTTCTGAGTAGAATGCTACAGAAACCAGGTGAAACATGATATTTGTGTTTGCTAACATGACATTGAATCCACTTGCCCATGAAAGAGATTTTGCTTTTCTCCAACACCAGTTTCAATATTCTTTTCTGGGTCCTTTGCACAAGATTTCCACAGGAGTATGTCCAGATAGGTCTAGATCTAACCAGAAATATCCGGTTCTGTTGTGGCTAAATGAATATCAGATTTTAAAACAGCCTGTGTGTTTGTTAGTATTTCGGGATATTATCTATGAACCTTAGATTTTTGAATTAATTTTAGCGTGTAAAATTGTGTTTTTTCGTTGGAAATGCTAATTCATTTCATATGGAGAGAACAAAAGGTACACATTCGAGTTTTCTGAGTAGAATGCTACAGAAACCAGGTTAAAAATGACATTTCTGTTTGTAAACATGGCATTGAATCCAATCTCCAATGAAAAAGAGTTTGCTTTTCTGCAAAGCCAGTTTGACTCTGCTTTTCTGGGTCCTTTGCACATGAATTCCACACGAGTTTGTCCAGATAGTTCTGGATCAAACCAGAAATATCCGGTCTGTTGTGGCTAAATGAATATCAGCTTTGAAAACAGCCTGTGTGTTTGTTAGTGTTTTATGGATATTATCTATGAACTTTAGAGTTTGGAATGAATTTTAGCATGTTACATTTTGTTTTTTTTTGTTGCAAATGCTAATTGTTTCCACATGGAGACACAACAGGTACTCATAAGAGTTTTCTGAGTAGAATGCTACAGAAACCAGGTTAAACATCATATTTGTGTTTGCTAACATGACATTGAATCCACTTACCCATGAAAAAGATTTTGCTTTTCTACAAACCGGTTTGACTCTGCTTTTCTGGGTCCTTTGCACATGAATTCCAAAGGAGTTTGTACCGATAGATCTGGATCTAACCAGAAACATCCGGTTCTGTTGTGGCTAAATGAATATCAGCTTTCAAAACAGCCTGTGTGTTTGTTAGTGTTTTTGGAATATTAACTATGAACTTTAGAGTTTCGAATGAATTCTGAGATGTAATATTTTGTTTTTCTGTTGGCAAATGCTAATTGGATAAATATGGAGAAACAACAGGTACACATTCGAGTTTTCTGAGTAGAATGCTACAGAAACCAGGTTAAAAATGACATTTGTGTTTGTAAACATGACGTTGAATCCACTTGCTCAAGAAACAGACTTTGCTATCCTCGAAAACCAGTTTGACTCTGCTTTTCTGGGTCCTTTGCACATGAATTCCACACAAGTTTGTCCAGATGGTCTGGATCAAACCAGAAATATCCGGTTGTACTGTGGCTAAATGAATTATCAGCTTTGAAAACAGCCTGTGTGTTAGTTTGTGTTTTCTGGAAATTATCTATTAATTTAGAGTTGTGAATGAATTTTAGCATGTAACATTGTATTTTTTTGTTGCAAATGCTAATTGATTTCATATAGAGAGAACAAAAGGTACACATTCGAGTTTTCTGAGTAGAATGCTACAGAAACCAGGTGAAAAATGATATTTGTGTTGTTAAACATGACATTGAATCCACTTGCCCACGAAAAAGACTGCTTTTCTGCAAAGCCAGTTTGACTCTGCTTTTCTGGGTCCTTTGCACACGAATTCCACACGAGTTTGTCCAGATAGCTCTGGATCAAACCAGAAATATCCGGTTCTGTTGTGGCTAAATGAATATCAGCTTTTTTTTTTTTTTTTAATAAAGCTTTTATTTAAAGAATATAAATTTCCAAAGAACAGCTCATGGACCACAATGGCTCCCCCCCCACACAACTTCCCTCCCTCCCCCCACCCTCCCCTTTCCCGCTCCCTCTCCCCTTCTGTTCACATCAAGATTCATTTTCAATTCTCTTTATACACAGAAGATCAATTTAGTACATATTACGTAAAGATTTCAACGGTTTGCCCTCGCATAGAGACACAAAATGATAATACTGTTGGAGTACTAGTTATAGTATTAATTCACAATGTACAGCACATTAAGGACAGAGATCCTACATGATTTTTTTTTAAAAAAATTGATTAATTGTCTATGCAATTTCCAATTTAACACCAAGATTTTTTAATCATTTGCAATTATCTTTATATAAAGAAGATCGATTCAATATATACTATGTAAGGATTTCATCAGTTTGCACCCACTCAGAAACACAAAGTGTAAAAATACTGTTTCAGTACTAGTAATAGCATCACTTCACATTGGATAACACATTAAGGACAGATCCCTCATGAGACGTAAGTACACAGTGACTCCTGATGTTGATTTAACAATTTGACACTCTTGTTTATGGCGTCAGTAATCTCCCTAGGCTCTGGTCATGAGTTGCCGAGGCTATGGAAGCCTTTAGGGTTCGCCGACTTCGATCTTATTCGCACAGGGCCATAGTCAAAGTGGAAGTTCTCTCCTCCCTTCAGAGAAAGGTACCTCCTTCTTTGATGGCCCCGTTCTTTCCACTGGGATCTCACTCGCAGAGATCTTTCATTTAGGTCTTCTGTTTTTTCCAGAGTGTCTTAGCTTTCCATGCCTAAAATATTCTCATGGGCTCTTCAGCCAGATCCAAATGCCTTAAGGGCTGATTCTGAGGCCAGAGTGCTATTTAGGACATCTGCCATTCTATGAGTCTGCTGTGTATCCTGCTTCCCATGTTGGATCATTCTCTCCCTTTTTCATTCTATCATTTAGTATTAGCAGACACTAGTCTTGTTTGTGTGATCCCTTTGACTCTTAGACCTATCAGTGTGATCAATTGTGAGCTGAAATTGATCACTTGGACTTCTGAGATGGCCTTGGTACATGCCACCTTGATGGGATTGTATTGGAAACCCCTGGCACAATTCTAACTCCATCATTTGGGGCCGTTCCGATTGAGCATGTCCCAAATTTTACATCTCCTCCCTCTCTTATTCCCACTCTTATATTTCACAGAGATCACTTTTCGGTTAAAATTTAAACACCTAAGTATAATTGTGTGTTAATTACAGAGTTCAACCACTAGTACTAGGATAAAGAGAAAAAAAAAATACTACCATGGATAAAGTATTACATTGTACAACAACAGTCAGCACAAGAGCTGATCGAGTCACTGTTTCTCATAGTGTCCATTTCACTTCTACAGGTTTCCCCTTTGGTGCTCAGTTAGTCATCCCCAATCAAGGGAAACAAATGATATTTGTCTCTTTGGGACTGACTTAATTCACTCAGCATGATGTTTTCTAGATTCCTCCATTTTGTTGCAAGTGACCGGATTTCATTGTTTTTGACTGCTGTATAGTATTCTGTAGAGTACATGTCCCATAATTTCCTAATCCAGTCTACTGTTGAAGGGCATTTGGGTTGGTTCCAAGTCTTAGCTATTGTGAATTGAGCCGCAATAAACATTGCTGTGCAGACGGCTTTTTTGTTTGCCAATTTAATTTCCTTTGGGTAAATTCCAAGGAGTGGGATGGCTGGGTTGAATGGTAGGGTTATATTCATGTTTCTGAGGAATCTCCAGACTGACTTCCATAGTGGCTTCACCAGTTTGCATTCCCACCAACAGTGGATTAGTGTCCCTTTTTCCCCACATCCTCTCCAGCATCTATTGTTGGTGGATTTCTGAATGTGAGCCATTCTCACCGGGGTGAGGTGAAACCTCATTGTGGTTTTGATTTGCATTTCCCTAATTGCTAGGGATCTTGAACATTTTTTCATGTGTCTGTTGGCCATTTGGATTTCCTCTTTGGAAAAATGTCTGTTGAGGTCCTTGGCCCATCTCTTAAGTGGGTTGTTTGTTTTGATGTTGTGGAGTTTCTTAATTTCTTTGTAGATTCTGGTTATCAACCCTTTATCTGTTGCATAGTTTGCAAATATATTTTCCCATTCTGTCGGTTTCCTATTCACTTTCCTGACTGTTTCTTTTGCAGTACAGAAACTTTTCAATTTGATGCAATCCCAGTAGTTAATTTTGGTTTTCAGTGCCTGTGCTTCTGGGGTCTTTTCCAAGAAGTCTTTCCCAGTACCTATGTCTTGCAGGGTTTCTCCTATGCTCTCCAGTAATTTGATGGTGTCGGGTCGTAGGTTTAAATTTTTAATCCATGTTGAATGAATTTTTGTGTAAGGTGAAAGGTAGGGGTCTTGCTTCATGGTTCTGCACGTGGAAATCCAGTTTTCCCAGCACCATTTATTAAACAGACTGACCTTACTCCAGGGATTGGTTTTGGATCGTTGATCAAATATAAGTTGGCTGTAGGTGTTTGGATTGATTTCTGGAGTTTCTATTCTGTTCCATTGGTCTATCCATCTGTTTCTGTACCAGTACCATGCTGTTTTGATAACAACTGCCCTGTAGTATGTCCTGAAATCTGGTATTGTTATGCCTCCGGCTTTGTTTTTGTTGTACAAGATTGCTTTAGCTATTCGAGGTCTCCTGTGTCTCCATATGAATTTCACCATCATTTTTTCCAGATCTGAGAAGAATGTCCTCGGTATCTTGATTGGTATTGCATTGAATCTGTAAATTGCTTTTGGGAGAATGGACATTTTGATGATATTGATTCTTCCAATCCATGAGCATGGGAGATTTCTCCATTTTTTGGTATCCTCTTCTATTTCTTTCTTTAAGGTTTTGTAATTTTCATTGTAGAGATCTTTAATGTCCTTAGTTAAATTTATTCCAAGGTATTTGATTGTTTTTGTAGCTATTGTGAATGGGATTGATCTTAGCAGTTCTTCCTCAGCCGTAACATTGCTTGTATACAAAGGCTGTTGATTTTTGTGCATTGATTTTATATCCTGCTACTTTGCCAAACTCTTCTATGAGTTCCAATAGTCTCTTAGTAGAGTTCTTTGGGTCCCCTAAATAAAGAATCATGTCGTCTGCAAAGAGGGATAGTTTGAGTTCTTCCTTCCCAACTTGTATCCCTTTAATTTCTTTTTCTTGCCTAATAGCTCTGGCTAAGACTTCCAGCACTATATTGAATAGCAGTGGTGAGAGTGGGCATCCCTGTCTGGTACCAGATCTCAGTGGAAATGCTTCCAACTTTTCCCCATTCAATAGGATATTGGCCGTGGGTTTTTCATAAATTGCTTTGATTGTATTGAGGAATGTGCCTTCTATACCCAGTTTGCTTAGGGTTTTCATCATGAAAGGGTGTTGAATTTTATCGAATGCTTTCTCTGCGTCTAGTGAGATAATCATATGGTTTTTCTTCTGCAGTCTGTTAATGTGGTGTATCACGTTGATTGTTTTGCGAATATTGAACCATCCCTGCATACCAGGGATGAATCCCACTTGGTCTGGGTGGATGATCTTTCTGATGTGTTGTTGCAGTCTATTGGCCAGAATTTTGTTGAGGATTTTTGCATCTATGTTCATGAGGGATATTGGTCTGTAATTCTCTTTCAATGCTGCATCTTTTTCTGGCTTAGGAATTAAGGTGATGCTGGCTTCATAGAAGGAATTTGGGAGAATTCCCTCTTTTTCGATTGTTCTGAATAGTTTGAGAAGAATTGGGGTTAGTTCTTCTTTAAATGTCTGGTAGAATTCTGCAGTGAATCCATCTGGTCCTGGGCTTTTCTTTGTTGGGAGGGCCTTTATTACTGATTCAATTTCTGACTCACTTATGGGTCTGTTTAGGTTTTCTATGTCTTCCTGGTTCAATTTAGGTAGGTTGCATGTGTCCAGGAATCTATCCATTTCTGATAGGTTTCCCTGTTTGCTGGCATACAAGTCCTTGTAGTAATTTCTGATGATTCTTTTGATTTCTGTGGTGTCTGTTGTTATATTTCCTTTTTCATCTCTGATTTTACTGATTTGGGTCTTTTCTCTTCTTTTTTTAGTTAGTTGGGCCAATGGGGTGTCAATCTTGTTTATTTTTTCAAAAAACCAGCTCCTCGTTTGGCTGATTTTTTGTAATGTTTTTTTGGATTCAATCCTGTTGATTTCTTCTCTGATTTTGATTATTTCTCTTTTTCTACTAGATTTGGGTCTAGTTTGCTGCAAATTTTCTAGATCCTTGAGATGCATCGAAAGCTCATCTATTTGGTGCCTTTCCAGTTTCTTGATGTAGGCACCTATTGATATAAACTTTCCTCTTAACACTGCTTTTGCTGTATCCCATAAGTTTTGGTATGTTGTGCTGTTATCCTCATTTACTTCCAGAAAATTTTTGATTTCTCTTTTGATTTCTTCAGTGACCCATTGTTCATTCAGGAGCATGTTGTTCAATCTCCATGTGTTTGCATATGCTCTAGAGATTCCTGAGTTGCTAATTTCCAACTTCACTCCCTCATGGTCTGAGAAGTTGCATGGTATGATTCTAATTCTTTTGAATTTGCTGAGACTTGCTTTATGGCCTAATATGTGATCAATCCTAGAGTAGGTTCCATGTACTGCTGAGAAGAATGTGAATGCATTACTTGTAGGATGAAAAGTTCTGTAGATATCTGTTAGATCCATTTGGGCTATAGTATTGTTTAAATCTACTGTCTCCTTGTTGATCTTCTGTCCTGTCGATCTGTCAATATCTGTGAGTGAAGTATTGAAGTCCCCCAGTACTATTGTGTTGGGGTCTAAGTCTCCCTTTAAGTTTCTTAACAAATTTTTTAAATAAACCTGTGGCCTGTAATTAGGTGCATATACATTGAGAATTGTTATATCTTCCTGTAGTATTGATCCCTTAATCATTATATAGTGCCCCTCTTTGTCTCTCTTAACAGTTTTTGTGTTAAAGTTTATGTAGTCCGATATTAAGATGGTTACACCCGCTCTTTTTTCATTTCTGTTGGCATGGTATATCTTGTTCCATCCTTTTATTTTCAGTCTGTATGGATCTTCGTTGGAAAGATGTGTTTCTTGTAGGCAGCAAGTAGATGGTTTTTGTTCCTTAACCCAATCAGCCAATCTCTGTCTTTTAACAGGACAGTTTAGACCTTTAACGTTCAATGTGACTATTGATAAGTGGTAAGTTTGCCCTGCCATTTGCCAGATATTTTCTAATGTATGCTTTGAATTCCCTGTGATCTTTTGCCGTGAGGTTCCCTTCGTTTACCTTCTTTCATGTTGATGGTCGTGTTTCTGTGTTTCTGTGTGTAACACGTCTTTAAGTATCTTTTGCAGGGCTGGACGAGTGGCAACAAATTCTTTCAATTTTTGTTTGTTATGAAAGGTCTTTATTTCACCTTCATTCACAAATGAGAGCTTTGCAGGGTATAATATTCTGGGCTGGCAGTTTTTCTCTCTAAGTACCTGGGCTATGTCTCGCCATTCCCTTCTAGCTTGTAGGGTTTCTGTTGAGAAGTCAGCTGTAAGTCTAATTGGAGATCCTCTGAGAGTAATCTGACGTTTCTCTCTTGCACATTTTAGGATCTTTTCTTTTTGCTTCACTGTGGTGAGTTTAATTACAATATGTCGTGCAGAGCATCTCTTTTGGTCATGTTTATTAGGGGTTCTATGAGCTTCCTGGATTAGGATTTCTCTGTCTTTCTCCAAGCCTGGAAAGTTTTCTGCTAGTATCTCCCTAAAAAGGCCTTCTAATCCTTTCTCCCTCTCCATACCTTCAGGAACACCTAGAACCCGAATGTTGGGTTTTTTAATAGTATCCTGTAAATTCCCGACGATATCTTTTAGTTTTCTAATTTCCTCTTCTTGTCTTTGGTTTGACTGTTTCCTCTCCTGTTCTCTGTCTTCTAGGTCCGATATTCTCTCCTCTGCTTCACCCATTCTGGTTTTAAGGCCCTCAAGATTGCTTGTCACTTGATCTATTGAATTCTTCAATTCATTAAGATTTTTTGTCACTCTCGTAGCTTCTTGTTCTACTAGTTGTTTCATTTCGTTTTGATTTCTCCGTAGTGCTTCATTCTCGCGAGAGAGATTTTCTATCTTATCCATTAAAGATTTCTGTAGTTCAAGAATTTGTTTTTGAGAACTTCTTAATGTTCTTATCAATTCTTTGAGATCTGCTTCTTGCATTTCTTCTATCTCATTATCTTCACAATCCTGACTTGGGGTGTCTTTTCCGTTTCGGGTCATCATAGCGTCTTCCTTGATCTTGCTCCCTCGGAATCTGTTTTTATTTGGCATTTTTTTTTTCCCCCACACTCTTTCTCTGGGTTGTCAAGGTAACAGAGTTTGTGTGCGTGGTGTGTTCCCAGTTTTTGGATCCCCTTCAGGTTTCTACAGCCTCGGGTTTTTGGTTCCGTCTGCCTCAGTGATGAGCGGGCGGGCGGGCGCGCCTTGTCCCACTGCGTTTAATCTAGCTCGAATTAGCAGGGTGGGTGACGAGAGAGACTAGTGTCCGTGCAGGCTCGCCTCAATTGTGCTGTTTCCCCCCTGGCATCTGCTTCCCCCCGCCAGTGTCTCGGGATCCCTGTATCGGCCCTCGTTCAAGCGCTCAGTTCCAATGGCGACTGTGTTCCGCCCGGCTTCCGGTTCAGCCGGCGGGCGCACGCTGTCCCACTGTGTTCAGTCTAGCTTGAGTGAGCAGGGTGGGCAATTAAAGAGGCTAGTGTCCGTGTGGGCTCGCCTCAATTGTGCTGTTTCCCCCCTGGCGTCTGCTTCCCCCCGCCAGTGTCTCGGGATCCCTGTATCGGCCCCCGTTCAAGCGCTCAGTTCCAATGGCGACTGTGTTCCGCCCGGCTTCCGGTTCAGCCGGCGGGCGCGCCGTCCCACTGCGTTCAGTCCAGCTAGAATTAGCAGGGTGGGCAACGAAAGAGGCTAGTGTCCGTGTGGGCTCGCCTCAATTGTGCTGTTTCCCCCGTGGCATCTGCTTCCCCCCGCCAGTGTCTCGGGATCCCTGTATCGGCTCCCGTTTAAGCGCTCGAATCCAATGGCGACTGTGTTCCGTCCGGTTCCCGTCCCTCCCGGCAGCTCCCGTGCCACTAAGGCACGATTTGCCGTTCGCAAACTTACTTTCCCCTAGGTCCTCTGCGTCTCATTCACTGGGTCTGGAAGAATTTCCACTGCATTTTTTTCCGTGAGATTTTTCCTGAGGCTACAGTAACTCTGTTTTTATTAAACTATCTTTTTGCGGACTGCTATTGTGCGTCCTCACTATTCCGCCATCTTGGCTCCGCCCCGAATATCAGCTTTTAAAACAGCCTGTGTGTTTGTTATTGTTTTCTGGATATTAACTATGAACTTTAGAGTTTGGAATGAATTCTGACATGTAACATTTTGTTTTTCTGTTGGTAAATGCTAATTCATTTCATATGGAGAGAACAACACTTACACATTCGAGTTTTCTGGGAAGAATGCTACAGAAACCAGGTAAAAATGGTATTTGTGTTTGTAAACATGACATTGAATCCACTTGCCCACGAAAAAGACTTTGCTTTTCCCCAAAACCAGTTTCAATATTCTTTTCTGGGTCCTTTGCACACGAATTCCAAACAAGTTTGTCCATATAGTTCTGGATCTAACCAGAAATATCCAGTTCTGTTGTGGCTAAATGAATATCAGCTTTTAAAACTGCCTGTGTGTTTGCTAGCGTTTTCTGGATATTAAATGCGAACTTCAGTTTTTTGAATGAATTCTGGCATGTAACATTTTGTTTTTCTGTTGGCAAAGGGTAATTGGATTCACATGGAGACACAACAGGTACACATTCGAGTTTTCTGAGTAGAATGCTACAGAAACCAGGTTAAAAAGTATATTTGCGACTGTAAACATGACATTGAATCCACTTGCCCAAGAAAAAGACTTTGCTTTTCTCCAAAACCAGTTTGACTGTACTTTTCTGGGTCCTTTGCACTGGAATTCCACACCAGTTTTTCCAAATGGGTCTTCATTAACCTGAAATAGCTGGTGCTGTTGTGGCTGACTCAATCCCAGCTCTGCCTACAGCCTCTGTGTTTGTTTCTGTTTTCTGGATATTATATGAACTTTAGAGTTTTGAATGTCTTCTAGCATGTAACAGTTTGTTTTTATGTTTTCAAAGACTATTTGGTTCCGCATGGACATACAACATGTACACTTTTGAGTTTTCTGAGATGAATGCTACAGAAACCAGGTTAAAAATGATATTTGTGTTTGTAAACATGATATTGAATCCACTTGCCCAAGGAAAAGTCTTTGCTTTTCTCCAAAACCAGTTCCAACATTCTTTTCTGGGTCCTTTGCACAAGAATTCCACATGAGTATTTCCAGATAGGTCTAGATCAAACCAAAAATATTCGGTTCTGTTGTGGCTAAATTAATATCAGCTTTTAAAACCGCCTTTGTGTTTGTTAGTGTTTGCTGGATATTAAATATGAGATTAGAGTTTTGAATGAATTTTAGCATGTTACACTTTGTTTTCTTGTTGGCAAACGCTAATTGGTTCCACATAGAGACACAACAGGTACATATAAATGTTTTCTGTGTAGAATGCTACAGAAACCAGGTTAACAATGATATTTGTGTTTGTAAACATGACACTGAATCCACTTGCCCAAGGAAAAGAATTTTCTTTTCTCTAAAACCAGTTTGACTCTGCTTTTCTGGGTCCTTTGCACACGAATTCCACACGAGTTTGTCCTGATAGGTCTGGATCAAACCAGAAATATTCGGTTCTGTGGTGGCTAAATGAATATCAGCTTCTAAAAGAGCCTGCGTGTTTGTTAGTGTTTTCTGGATATTATCTTTGAACTTTAGAGTTTTGAATGAATTTTAGCATGTTACATTTTGTTTCTTTTGTTGGAAATGCTAATTGGTTCCACATGGAGACACAATAGGTACACAACCACTTTGACTCTGCTTTTCTGGGTCCTTTGCACACGAATTCCACACGAGATTGTCCAGATAGGTCTGGATCAAACCAGAAATATCCGGTTCTGTGTGGCTAAATGAATATCAGCTTTTAAAACAGCCTGTGGGTTTGTTACTGTTTTCTGGATATTAACTATGAACTTGAGAGTTTGGAATAAATTCTGGCATGTTACATTTTGTTTTTATGTTGGCTAACGCTAATTGGTTTCACATGGAGACACAACAGGTACACATAAGTGTTTTGGGAGTAGAATGCTACAGAAACCAGTTTAAAAATGATATTTGTGTTTGTAAACATGACATTGAATCCACTAGCCCAAGAAAATGATTTTGCTTTTCTCCAAAACCAGTTTGACTCTGCTTTTCTGGGCCCTTTGCACACGAATTCCACACGAGTTTGTCCAGATAGGTCTGGATCAAACCAGAAATATCTGGTTCTGTTGTGGTTAAATTAATATTAGCTTTTAAAACAGCCTGTGTGTTTGTTATTGTTTTCTGGATATTAACTATGTACTTTAGAGTTTTAAATGTCTTCTGCCATGTAACATTTTGTTTTTCTGTTGGAAAATGCTAGTTGGGTTCACATGGAGACACATCATTTACACATTTGAGTTTTCTGAGTAGAATGCTACAGAAACCAGGTGAAAAATGATATTTGCATTTTAAACATGACATTGAATCCACTAGCCCAAGAAAAAGACCTTGCTTGTATCCAAAACCAGTTCCAACATTCTTTTCTGGGTCCTTTGCACAAGAATTCCACACGCGTATTTCTAGATAGGTCTAGATCAAACCAGAAATATTCGGTTCTGTTGTGGCTAAATTAATATCAGCTTTTAAAACCGCCTGTGTTTTTGTTAGTGTTTTCTAGATATAATCTATGAGATTAGAGTTTTGAATGAATTTTAGCATGTTAAACATTGTTTTCTTATTGGCAAACACTAATTGGTTCCTCATGGAGACACAACCGGTACATATAAGTGTTTTCTGTGTAGATTGCTACAGAAACCAGTTTAGAAATGATATTTGCGACTGTAAACATGACATTGCATCCACTTGCCCAGGAAAAAGACTTTGCTTTTCTCCAAAACCAGTTTGATTCTGCTTTTCTGAGTCCTTTGCACATGAATTCCACACGAGTTTGTGCAGATAGGTCTGGATCTAACCAGAAATATCCAGTTCTGTGTTGCTAAATGAATATCAGCTTCTAAAACAGCCTGTGGATTTGTTACTGTTTTCTGGATATTAACTATGAACTTGAGAGTTTGGAATGAATTCTGGCGTGTAACATTTTGTTTTTCTGTTGGCAAACTTGAATTGGATTCATATGGAGACACAACAGGTACACATTCGAGTTTTCTGAGTAGAATGCTATAGAAACCAGGTAAAAATGGTATTTGTGTTTGCAAACATGACATTAAACCCACTTGCCCACGAAAAAGACTTTGCTTTTCTCCAAAACCAGTTTGACTCTGCTTTTCTGGGTCCTTTGCACACGAATTCAACATGAGTTTGTCCAGATAGGTCTGGATCTAACCGGAAATATCCGGTTCTGTTGTGGCTAAATGAATATCAGCTTTGAAAACAGCCTGAGTGTGTGTTAGTGTTTTTGGGATATTAACTATGAACCTTATAGTTTGGAATGAATTCTGGCATGTAACATTTTGTTTTTCTGTTGGCAAACGCTAATTGGAATCAAATGGAGACACAACAAGTACACATTCGAGTTTTCTAAGTAGAATGCTACAGAAACCAGGTGAAAAATGATATTTGTGTTTGCTAACATGACATTGAATCCACTTGCCCAAGAAAAAGACTTTGCTTTTCTACAAACCAGTTTGACTCTGCTTTTCTGGGTCCTTTGCGCAAGAATTCCCCACGAGTTTGTCCAGATAGGTCTGGATCTAACCAGAAATATCCGGTCCTGTTGTGGCTAAATGAATATCAGCTTTTAAAACAGCCTGTGTGTTTGTTAGTTTTTGGGATATTATCTATGAAACTTAGATTTTTGAATTAATTTTAGCGTGTAACATTATGTTTTTTTTGTTGGAAACGCTCATTGATTTCATATGGAGAGAATAAAAGGTACACATTCGAGTTTTCTGAGTAGAATGCTACAGAAACCTGGTTAAACATGATATTTGTGACTGTACACATGAAATTGAATCCACTTGCCCACGAAAAAGACTTTGCTTTTCTCCAAAACCAGTTTCAATATTCTTTTCTGGGTCCTTTGCACACGAATTCCAACCGAGTTTGTCCAGATAGGTCTGGACTAACGAGAAATACGCGGTTCTGTGCTGCCTAACTCAATCCCAGCTCTTGCTACAGCTTCTGTGTTTGTTTCTCTTTTCTGGATATTATCTATGGACTTTAGAGTTTGGAATGAATTCTGGCATGTCCCATTTTGTTTTTCTGTTGGTAAATGCTAATTCATTTCATATGGAGAGAACAGCACTTACACATTCGAGTTTTCTGAGAAGAATGCCACAGAAACCAGGTTAAAAATGACATTTGTGTTGTTAAACATGACATTGAATCAACTTGCCCATGAAAAAGACTTTGCTTTTCTCCAAAACCAGTTTGACTCTGCTTTTCTGGGTCCTTTGTACACGAATTCCACATGAGCTTGTCAAGATAGGTCTGGTCTAGTCAAAAATATCCGGTTCTGTTGTGGCTAAATGAATATCAGCTTTTAAACAGCCTGTGTTTGTTAGTGTTTTCTGGATATTATCTATTAACTTTAGGGTTTGGAATGAATTTTGCCGTGTAACATTTTGTTTTTCTGTTGGCAAATGCTAATTGGAATCACATGGAGACACAACAGGTACACATTCGAGTTTTCTGAGTAGAATGCTACAGAAACCAGGTGAAACATGATATTTGTGTTTGCTAACATGACATTGAATCCACTTGCCAAAGAAAAAGACTTTTGTTTTCTCCAAAACCAGTTTGACTCTGCTTTTCTGGGTCCTTTGCACACGAATTCCCCACGAGTTTGTCCTGATAGGTCTGGATCTAACCAGAAATATCCGGTTCTGTTGTGGCTAAATGAGTATCAGCTTTTAAAACAGCCTGTGTGTTTGTTAGTATTTTGGAAGATTATCTACGAACCTTAGATTTTTGAATTAATTTTAGTGTGTAAGATTGTATTTTTGTTGGAAACGCTAATTGATTTGATGTGGAGAGAACAAAAGGTACACATTTGAGTTTTCTGAGTGGAATGCTACAGAAACCTGGTTAAAAATGGTATTTTTGTTTGTAAACATGACACTGAATCCACTTGCCCAAGAAAAAGACTTTGCTTTTCTCCAAAACCAGTTTGACTCTGCTTTTCTGGGTCCTTTGCACATGAATTCCCCACGAGTTTGTCCAGATAGGTCTGGATCAAACCAGAAATATCCGGTTCTGTTGTGGCTAAATGAATATCAGCTTTTAAAACAGCCTGTGTGTTTGTTATTGTTTTCTGGATATTAACTATGAACTTTAGAGTTTGGAATGAATTCTGACATGTAACATTTTGTTTTTCTGTTGGCAAACGCTAATTCCTTCCACATGAAGATACAACAGGTACACCATCGAGTTTTCTGAGTAGAATGCTACAGAAATCAGGTTAAAAATGACATTTTTGACTTTAAACATGACATTGAATCCACTTGCCCAAGAAAAAGAATTTGCTTTATTCTAAAACCAGTTTGACTCTGCTTTTCTGGGTCCTTTGCACACGAATTCCACACAAGTTTGTCCAGATAGGTCTGGATCTAACCGGAAATATCCGGTTCTGTTGTGGCTAAATGAATATCAGCTTTTAAAACAGCCTGCGTGTTTGTTAGTGTTTTCTGGATATTATCTATGAGCATTGGAGTTTTGAATGAATTTTAGCATGTTACATTTTGTTTCTTTTGTTGGAAACGCTAATTGGTTCCACATGGAGACACAACATGTATACATCCACTTTGACTCTGGTTTTCTGGGTCCTTTGCACACGAATTCAACACGAGTTTGTCCTGATAGGTCTGGATCAAACCAGAAATATTCGGTTCTGTGGTGGCTTATGAATATCAGCTTTTAAAACAGGCTGCGTGTTTGTTAGTGTTTTCTGGTTATTATCTATGAGCTTTGGAGTTTTGAATGAATTTTAGCATGTTACATTTTGTTTCTTTTGTTGGAAACGCTAATTGGTTCCACATGGAGACACAACATGTACACATCCACTTTGACTCTGCTTTTCTGGGTCCTTTGCACATGAATTACACACGAGTTTGTCCAGATAGGTGTGGATCTAACCAGAAATATCCGGTTCTGTGTTGCTAAATGAATATCAGCTTCTAAAACAGCCTGTGGATTTGTTACTGTTTTCTGGATATTAACTATGAACTTGAGAGTTTGGAATGAATTCTGGCGTGTAACATTTTGTTTTTCTGTTGGCAAACCTTAATTGGATTCATATGGAGACACAACAGGTACACATTCGAGTTTTCTGAGTAGAATGCTATAGAAACCAGGTAAAAATGGTATTTGTGTTTGCAAACATGACATTGAACCCACTTGCCCAGGAAAAAGACTTTGCTTTTCTCCAAAACCAGTTTGACTCTGCTTTTCTGGGTCCTTTGCACACGAATTCAACATGAGTTTGTCCAGATAGGTCTGGATCTAACCGGAAATATCCGGTTCTGTTGTGGCTAAATGAATATCAGCTTTGAAAACAGCCTGAGTGTGTGTTAGTGTTTTTGGGATATTAACTATGAACCTTATAGTTTGGAATGAATTCTGGCATGTAACATTTTGTTTTTCTGTTGGCAAACGCTAATTGGAATCAAATGGAGACACAACAAGTACACATTCGAGTTTTCTAAGTAGAATGCTACAGAAACCAGGTGAAAAATGATATTTGTGTTTGCTAACATGACATTGAATCCACTTGCCCAAGAAAAAGACTTTGCTTTTCTACAAACCAGTTTGACTCTGCTTTTCTGGGTCCTTTGCGCAAGAATTCCCCACGAGTTTGTCCAGATAGGTCTGGATCTAACCAGAAATATCCGGTCCTGTTGTGGCTAAATGAATATCAGCTTTTAAAACAGCCTGTGTGTTTGTTAGTTTTTGGGATATTATCTATGAACCTTAGATTTTTGAATTAATTTTAGCGTGTAACATTATGTTTTTTTTGTTGGAAACGCTCATTGATTTCATATGGAGAGAACAAAAGGTACACATTCGAGTTTTCTGAGTAGAATGCTACAGAAACCTGGTTAAACATGATATTTGTGACTGTACACATGAAATTGAATCCACTTGCCCACGAAAAAGACTTTGCTTTTCTCCAAAACCAGTTTCAATATTCTTTTCTGGGTCCTTTGCACACGAATTCCAACCGAGTTTGTCCAGATAGGTCTGGACTAACGAGAAATACACGGTTCTGTGCTGCCTAACTCAATCCCAGCTCTTGCTACAGCTTCTGTGTTTGTTTCTCTTTTCTGGATATTATCTATGGACTTTAGAGTTTGGAATGAATTCTGGCATGTCCCAATTTGTTTTTCTGTTGGTAAATGCTAATTCATTTCATATGGAGAGAACAGCACTTACACATTCGAGTTTTCTGAGAAGAATGCCACAGAAACCAGGTTAAAAATGACATTTGTGTTGTTAAACATGACATTGAATCAACTTGCCCATGAAAAAGACTTTGCTTTTCTCCAAAACCAGTTTGACTCTGCTTTTCTGGGTCCTTTGTACACGAATTCCACATGAGCTTGTCAAGATTGGTCTGGATCTAGTCAAAAATATCCGGTTCTGTTGTGGCTAAATGAATATCAGCTTTTAAACAGCCTGCGTTTGTTAGTGTTTTCTGGATATTATCTATTAACTTTAGGGTTTGGAATGAATTTTGCCGTGTAACATTTTGTTTTTCTGTTGGCAAATGCTAATTGGAATCACATGGAGACACAACAGGTACACATTCGAGTTTTCTGAGTAGAATGCTACAGAAACCAGGTGAAACATGATATTTGTGTTTGCTAACATGACATTGAATCCACTTGCCCAAGAAAAAGACTTTTGTTTTCTCCAAAACCAGTTTGACTCTGCTTTTCTGGGTCCTTTGCACACGAATTCCGCATGAGTTTGTCCAGATAGGTCTGGATCTAACCAGAAATATCCGGTTCTGTTGTGGCCAAATGAATATCAGCTTTTAAAACAGCCTGTGTGTTTGTTAGTATTTTGGAAGATTATCTACGAACCTTAGATTTTTGAATTAATTTTAGTGTGTAAGATTGTATTTTTGTTGGAAACGCTAATTGATTTGATGTGGAGAGAACAAAAGGTACACATTTGAGTTTTCTGAGTGGAATGCTACAGAAACCTGGTTAAAAATGGTATTTTTGTTTGTAAACATGACACTGAATCCACTTGCCCAAGAAAAAGACTTTGCTTTTCTCCAAAACCAGTTTGACTCTGCTTTTCTGGGTCCTTTGCACATGAATTCCCCACGAGTTTGTCCAGATAGGTCTGGATCAAACCAGAAATATCCGGTTCTGTTGTGGCTAAATGAATATCAGCTTTTAAAACAGCCTGTGTGTTTGTTATTGTTTTCTGGATATTAACTATGAACTTTAGAGTTTGGAATGAATTCTGACATGTAACATTTTGTTTTTCTGTTGGCAAACGCTAATTCCTTCCACATGAAGACACAACAGGTACACATTCGAGTTTTCTGAGTAGAATGCTACAGAAACCAGGTTAAAAATGACATTTTTGACTTTAAACATGACATTGAATCCACTTGCCCAAGAAAAAGAATTTGCTTTTCTCTAAAACCAGTTTGACTCTGCTTTTCTGGGTCCTTTGCACACGAATTCCACACAAGTTTGTCCTGATAGGTCTGGATCAAACCAGAAATATTCAGTTCTTTGGTGGCTAAATGAATATCAGCTTTTAAAACAGCCTGCGTGTTTGTTAGTGTTTTCTGGATATTATCTATGAGCATTGGAGTTTTGAATGAATTTTAGCATGTTACATTTTGTTTCTTTTGTTGGAAACGCTAATTGGTTCCACATGGAGACACAACATGTATGCATCCACTTTGACTCTGGTTTTCTGGGTCCTTTGCACACGAATTCCACACGAGTTTGTCCTGATAGGTCTGGATCAAACCAGAAATATTCGGTTCTGTGGTGGCTAAATGAATATCAGCTTTTAAAACAGGCTGCATGTTTGTTAGTGTTTTCTGGTTATTATCTATGAGCTTTCGAGTTTTGAATGAATTTTAGCATGTTACATTTTGTTTCTTTTGTTGGAAACGCTAATTGGTTCCACATGGAGACACAACATGTACACATCCACTTTGACTCTGCTTTTCTGGGTCCTTTGCACACGAATTACACACGAGTTTGTCCAGATAGGTCTGGATCTAACCAGAAATATCCGGTTCTGTGCTGCAAACCTCAATTCCATCTCTTGCTACAGCCTCTGTGTTTGTTTCTCTTTTCTGGATATTATCTATGGACTTCAGAGTTTGGAATGCATTCTGGCATGTAACATTTCGTTTTTCTGTTGGTAAACGCTAATTCATTTCATATGGAGAGAACAACAGGTACACATTCGAGTTTTCTGAGTAGAATGCTAGAGAAACCAGGTTTAAAATAGTATTTGCGTTTGTAAACATGACATTGAATCCACTTGCCCAAGAAAAAGACTTTGCTTTTCTCCAAAATCAGTTCACTCTGCTATTCTGGGTCCTTTGCACATGAATTCCACATGAGTTTGTGCAGATAGGTCTGGATCTAACCAGAAATATCCAGTTCTGTTGTGGCTAAATGAATATCAGCTTTCAAAACAGCCTGTGTGTTTGTTATTTTTTCTGGATATTAACTATGAACTTTAGAGTTTGGAATTAATTGTGACATATAACATTTTGTTTTTCTGTTGGCAAACGCTAATTGGATTCACATGGAGACACAACAGGTACACATTCGAGTTTTCTGAGTAGAATGCTACAGAAACCAGGTGAAAAAGGAAATTTGTGTTTGTAAACATGACATTGAATCCACTTGCCCAAAAAAAAGAATTTGCTTTTCTCCAAAACCAGTTTGAGTGTGCTTTTCTGAGTCCTTTGCACATGAATTCAACACGAGTTTGTCCAGATAGTTCTGGACCAAACCAGAAATATCCGATTCTGTTGTGGTTAAATGAATATCAGCTCTTAAAACAGTGCATGTTTGTCAGTGTTTTCTGGAATTATCTATGAACTTTAGAGTTTTGGATGAATTTTAGCAAGTAACATTGTGTTCTTTTGTTGGATACGCTAATTCCTTCCACATGGAAACACAACAGGTACACATTTGAGTTTTCTGAGAAGAATGCTCGGGTAACCAGGTTAAAAATGACATTTGTGTCTGTAAACATGACATTGAATCCACTTGCCCACGAAAAAGACTGCTTTTCTCTAAAACCAGTTTGACTCTGTTTTCTGGATCCTTTGCACACGAATTTCACACGAGTTTGTCCAGATAGGTCTGGATCTAACCAGAAATATCCGGTTCTGTGTGGCTAAATGAATATCAGCTTTTAAAACTGCCTGTGTGTTTGTCAGTGTTTTCTGGATATTACCTATGAACTTTAGAGTTTGGAATGAATTTTAGCATGTAACATTGTGTTTTTTGTTTGAAACGCTAATTGGTTCCACATGGAGACACAACAGGCACACATTCGAGTTTTCTGAGTAGAATGCTACAGCAACCAGGTTATAAAGGATATTTGCGACTGTACACATTACATTGAATCCAATTGCCCACGAAAAAAACTTTGCTTTTCTCCAAAACCAGTTTGACTCTGCTTTTCTGGGTCCTTTGCACACGAATTCCACAGGAGTTTGTCCAGATAGGTCTGGATCTAACCAGAAATATCCGGTTCTGTGTGGCTAAATGAATATCAGCTTTTAAACAGCCTGTGTTTGTTAGTGTTTTCTGGATATTATCTATGAACTTTAGAGTTTGGAATGAATTCTGGCGTGTAATATTGTGTTTTTTTTGGAAACGTTAATTGGTTATACATGGAGACACAACACGCGCACATCCGAGTTTTCTGAGTAGAATGCTACAGAAACCAGGTTAAAAATGATATTTGCGACCGTACACATGAGATTGAAAGCACTTGCTGAAGAAAAAGTCTTTTTTTTCTCCAAAACCAGTTTGATTTTGCTTTTCTGGGTCCTTTGCACACGAATTCCACACGAGTTTGTCCAGACATTTCTGGATCTAACCAGAAATTTCCGGTTCTCTGTGGCTAAATGAATATCAGATTTTAAAACAGCCTGTGTATTTGCTAGTGTTTTCTGGATATTATCTATTAACTTTAGGGTTTGGAATGAATTTTGCCGTGTAACATTTTGTTTTTCTGTTGGCAAATGCTAATTGGAATCACATGGAGATACAACAGGTACACATTTAAAATTCTGAGTAAAATGCTACAGAAACCAGGTTAAAAAGGAAATTTGTGACTGTACACATGAGATTGAATCCACTTGGCCACGAAAAAGACTTTGCTTGTCTCCAAAACCAGTTTAATTCTGCTTTTCTGGGTCCTTTGCACACGAATTCCACAGGAGTTTGTCCAGATAGTTCTGGATCTAACCAGAAATTTCTGGTTCTGTTCTGCCTAACTCAATCCCAGCTCTTGCTACAGCCTCTGTGTTTTTTATTCTGTTTTCTGGATATTATCTATGGACTTTAGAGTTTGGAATGAATTTTAGCATGTAACATTTTGTTTTTCTGTTGCTTAACGCTGATTTGTTTCATATAGAGTGAACAACAGATACATATTCGAGGTTTCTGAGTAGAATGCTACAGAAACCAGGTTAAAAAATGCTATTTGTGTTTGTAAACATGACATTAAATCCACTTGCCCACAAAAAAGACTTTGCTTTTCTCCAAAACCAGTTTGACTCTGCTTTCTGGGTGCTTTGCCCATGAATTCCACATGAGTTTGTCCAGATATGTCTGGATCTAACCAGAAATATCTGGTTCTGTGTGGCTAAATGAATATCTTCTTTTAATACAGCCTGTGAGTTTGTTAGTTTTGTCTGGATATTGTCAATGAACTTTAGAGTTTTGAATGAATTCTGGCAAGCAACACTTTATTTTTATGTTGGCAAACACTAATTGATTCCACATGGAGGCACAACAGGTACACATAAGTGTTTTCTGAGTAGAATGCTAGAGAAACCAGGTTAAAAATGATATTTGTGTCTGTAAACATGACATTGAATCCACTTGCCCACGAAAAAACTTTGCTTTTCTCCAAAACCAGTTTGACTCTGTTTTCTGGGTCCTTTGCACACGAATTCCGCACGAGTTTGTCCAGATAGGTGTGGATCTAACCAGAAATATCCGGTTCTGTGTGGCTAAATGAATATCAGCTTTTAAAACTGCCTGTGTGTTTGTTAGTGTTTTCTGGATATTGTCAATGAACTTTAGAGTTTTGAATGAATTTTAGCATGTAACATTGTGTTTTTTTGTTTGAAATGCCTATTGTTTCCACATGGAGACACAACAGGTACGCATTCGAGTTTTCTGAGTAGAATGCTACAGCAACCAGGTTATAGGATATTTGCGACTGCACACATTACATTGAATCCACTTGCCCAAGAAAAAGACTTTGCTTCTCTCCAAAACTAGTTTGACTCTGCTTTTCTGGGTCATTTGCACAAGAATTCCACACGAGTTTGTCCAGATAGGTCTGGATCTAACCAGAAATTTCTCGTTCTGTTCTGCCTAAGTCAATCCAAACTCTTGTTACAGCCTCTGAGATTTTTTCTGTTTTCTGGTTTTATCTATGAACTTTAGAGTTTGGAATGAATTCTGGCATGTAACACTTTGTTTTCTTTTAAGCACACACTAATAAATTCCACATGGAGACACAACAGGTACACATTCAAGTTTTCTGAATAGAATGCTACAGAAACCAGGTTAAAAATGATATTTGTGTTTGCTAACATTACATTGAATCCACTTGCCCACGAAAAAAACTTTGCTTTTCTCCATAACCAGTTTGACTCTGCTTTTCTGGGTCCAATGCACACGAATTCCACAGGAGTTTGTCCAGATAGGTCTGGATCTAACCAGAAATATCCGGTTCTGTGTGTCTAAATGAATATCAGCTTTTAAACAGCCTGTGTTTATTAGTGTTTTCTGGATATTATCTATGAACTTTAGAGTTTGGAATGAATTCTGGCGTGTAATATTGTGTTTTTTTTTGGAAACGTTAATTGGTTATACATGGAGACACAACACGCGCACATCCAAGTTTTCTGAGTAGAATGCTACAGAAACCAGGTTAAAAATGATATTTGTGTTTGCTAACATTACATTGAATCCACTTGCCCACGAAAAAAACTTTGCTTTTCTTCATAACCAGTTTGACTCTGCTTTTCTGGGTCCAATGCACACGAATTCCACAGGAGTTTGTCCAGATAGGTCTGGATCTAACCAGAAATATCAGGTTCTGTGTGGCTAAATGAATATCAGCTTTTAAACAGCCTGTGTTTATTAGTGTTTTCTGCATATTATCTATGAACTTTAGAGTTTGGAATGAATTCTGGCTTGTAATATTTAGTTTTTTTTGGAAACGTTAATTGGTTATACATGGAGACACAACACGCGCACATCCGAGTTTTCTGAGTAGAATGCTACAGAAACCAGGTTAAAAATGATATTTGTGTTTGCTAACATTACATTGAATCCACTTGCCCACGAAAAAAACTTTGCTTTTCTCCATAACCATTTTGACTCTGCTTTTCTGGGTCCAATGCACACGAATTCCACAGGAGTTTGTCCAGATAGGTCTGGATCTAACCAGGAATATCCGGTTCTGTGTGGCTAAATGAATATCAGCTTTTAAACAGCCTGTGTTTATTAGTGTTTTCTGCATATTATCTATGAACTTTAGAGTTTGGAATGAATTCTGGCGTGTAATATTGTGTTTTTTTTGGAAACGTTAATTGGTTATACATGGAGACACAACACGCGCACATCCGAGTTTTCTGAGTAGAATGCTACAGAAACCAGGTTAAAAATGATATTTGTGTTTGCTAACATTACATTGAATCCACTTGCCCACGAAAAAGCTTTGCTTTTCTCCATAACCAGTTTGACTCTGCTTTTCTGGGTTTTTTGCACACGAATTGCATATGAGTTTGTCCAGATAGGTCTGGATCTAACCAGAAATATCCGGTTCTGTGTGGCTAAATGAATATCAGCTTTTAAACAGCCTGTGTTTGTTAGTGTTTTCTGGATATTATCTATTAACTTTAGGGTTTGGAATGAATTTTGGCGTGTAACATTTTGTTTTTCTGTTGGCAAATGCTAATTGGAATCACATGGAGACACAACAGGTACACATTCGAGTTTTCTGATTAGAATGCTACAGAAACCAGGTGAAAAATGATATTTGTGACTGTACACATGACATTGAATCCACTTGGCCACGAAAAAGACTTTGCTTGTCTCCAAAACCAGTTTGATTCTGCTTTTCTGGGTCCTTTGCACACGAATTCCTCAGGAGTTTGTCCAGATAGTTCTGGATCTAACCAGAAATTTGCGGTTCTGTTCTGCCTAACTCAATCCCAGCACTTGCTACAGCCTCTGTGTTTTTTTTTTCTGTTTTCTGGATATTATCTACGGACTTTAGAGTTTGGAATGAATTTTAGCATGTAACATTTTGTTTTTCTGTTGAAAATGCTGATTTGTTTCATATAGAGTGAACAACAGGTACATATTCGAGGTTTCTGAGTAGAATGCTACAGAAACCAGGTTAAAAAAATGCTATTTGTGTTTGTAAACATGACATTAAATCCACTTGCCCAAGAAAAAGACTTTTGTTTTCTCCAAAACCAGTTTGACTCTGCTTTCTGGGTGCTTTGCCCATGAATTCCACATGAGTTTGTCCAGATATGTCTGGATCTAACCAGAAATATCTGGTTCTGTGTGGCTAAATGAATATCTGCTTATAAAACAGCCTGTGAGTTTGTTAGTTTTGTCTGGATATTGTCAATGAACTTTAGAGTTTTGAATGAATTCTGGCATGTAACACTTTGTTTTTTTTTAGGCACACACTAATAAATTCCACATGGAGACACAACAGGTACACATTCAAGTTTTCTGAATAGAATGCTAGAGAAACCAGGTTAAAAATGGTATTTGTGTCTGTAAACATGACATTGAATCCACTTGCCCACGAAAAAGACTTTGCTTTTCTCCAAAACCAGTTTGACTCTGTTTTCTGGGTCCTTTGCACACGAATTCCGCACGAGTTTGTCCAGATAGGTGTGGATCTAACCAGAAATATCCGGTTCTGTGTGGCTAAATGAATATCAGCTTTTAAAACTGCCTGTGTGTTTGTTAGTGTTTTCTGGATATTGTCAATGAACTTTAGAGTTTTGAATGAATTTTAGCATGTAACATTGTGTTTTTTTGTTTGAAATGCCTATTGTTTCCACATGGAGACACAACAGGTACGCATTCGAGTTTTCTGAGTAGAATGCTACAGCAACCAGGTTATAGGAAATTTGCGACTGTACACATTACATTGAATCCACTTGCCCAAGAAAAAGACTTTGCTTCTCTCCAATACTAGTTTGACTCTGCTTTTCTGGGTCCTTTGCACAAGAATTCCCCACGAGTTTGTCCAGATAGGTCTGGATCTAACCAGCAATTGCTCGTTCTGTTCTGCCTAAGTCAATCCAAACTCTTGTTACAGCCTCTGAGATTTTTTCTGTTTTCTGGTTTTATCTATGAACTTTAGAGTTTGGAATGAATTCTGGCATGTAACACTTTGTTTTTTTTAGGCACACACTAATAAATTCCACATGGTGTCACAGCAGGTACACATTCAAGTTTTCTGAATAGAATGCTACAGAAACCAGGTTAAAAATGATATTTGTGACAGTACACATGAGATTGAAAGCACTTGCCGAAGAAAAAGACTTTGCTTTTCTCCAAAACTAGTTTGATTTTGCTTCTCTGGGTCCTTTGCACACGAATTCCACACGAGTTTGTGCAGACAGTTCTGGATCTAACCAGAAATTTCCGGTTCTGTGTGGCTAAATGAATATCAGATTTTTGAACAGCTTGTGTATTTGCTAGTGTTTTCTGGATATTATCTATTAACTTTAGGGTTTGGAATGAATTTTGCCGTGTAACATTTTGTTTTTCTGTTGGCAAATGCTAATTGGAATCACATGGAGACACAACAGGTACACATTCGAGTTTTCTGATTAGAATGCTACAGAAACCAGGTGAAAAATGATATTTGTGACTGTACACATAATGACATTGAATCCACTTGGCCACGAAAAAGACTTTGCTTGTCTCCAAAACCAGTTTGATTCTGCTTTTCTGGGTCCTTTGCACACGAATTCCACAGGAGTTTGTCCAGATAGTTCTGGATCTAACCAGAAATATCCGGTTCTGTTCTGCCTAACTCAATCCCAGCTCTTGCTACAGCCTCTGTGTTTTTTTTCTGTTTTCTGGATATTATCTATGAACTTTAGAATTTTGAATGAATTTTAGCATATAACATTTTTTTGTTGGAAACGCTAATTCTTTCCACATATAGACACAACAGGTACATATTCGAGGTTTCTGAGTAGAATGCTACAGAAACCAGGTTAAAAATAATGCTATTTGTGTCGAACCCTCGCCAGCAAAGGTCCAACGGAGTCAAGACACGACCGCTGTTGATTGGTTTTCAAGGAACTTTTATTTAGAGCAACAGTAGAAAGCAAAGAAGAAGAAGAAACAGCAGAAAGAGCAAACAGCAAAAGCAGTAGAAAAAGCCCCCGCAGCCCCTCTCCCAGTCCCTTATATATCCCCAGCCCCCTAGAGCAAGTAGTCCATAGCCATCAGTCCAATCACATTAAAGGGTACGTTTAACTTTAGCTGGAAAATGTATCTTGTTCCATCCTGTTGTTTGAGGAAGTCTTGTGGTCAGCACTTCCTTGACTTGTTTTGCTCAGCAAGATGAAGCAGGTAAAATGTTTGCAATGAGGAGGTTCCCACAGGTGGCCAGCCTGTAGTTCCCCACAGCTCCCCCTTTATTGTATTGTATGGCATGGAATCGTGCCTGTCTTAGGTTCCCAGCGACGTGCCACCTGCTTACCCATCATCGAGTCACTGGGAAGCATGTCCCAAGCTCTGTCTTAGGTTGCTAGGTGCACTCGCCGGTGATTACCCGTCAATGACTACCGTTCCATCATTCTAAGCCATGCTTCCTGCTGAGGGTCAGAGCGTGTCATTGCAATCATGTTAAGATATGCTTCCTGCTGAGGGTCGGAGCATATTGCAAGCATAGTCTGCCGAGCAATCAGGTTAGTGCGCTGCTGGGTCCTAATGATGTTTAAGATAATCTTACTGACCACAATAAAGCCAATGAGTAACAGCACAAACAGACCTCCAATGGCTACCCACTCTTTCACATTTGTCTTTGTACCTGAGATCCATCGTCCCATGATGGAAAAGGGAGACCAGATCTCCACCCGGGCTTTGGTTCTGTTTAGTACCCATATACCATGTCGCAACTCTTGTAACAATGTAGTAAAATTATTATTCCAAGAGGTATTAATCATCAATCCTAGCTTGCGAGACTTATCAGCAAGCTCGGAATACTGCTCTACAGGAAAGGGTGAAACACAAACTGCTAAAGATTGGATCAAACAAGGTGCACGCATGACAGATGCCAAAAGGTCTAGTTCTTCTAGTAGCACATCAACTCTCTGATTAACTACTAACAGACCAGTTCTAAGACTGTGCTCTAATTGCTCCTGATGTTGAAGTGCCTGTGCTGTTTGCCCTGCGACATTATTTAACTGTTGTATTGAGTTAACTTGAGTCACTGCCATGGTAATTGCAGATGCACTGGTAACTACTGCCGCTGTGATGGCCGTCACCATAGCTGCTGTAATCCCAAAATCCCTACGAGTGCGTAGAGCAACAGCAAAATCCTTGGGCCCAATTCTTATGGGAATAGGAATCCATGTAGGCACAAGCATAACAATGCCTACATTGCTGCCATTCCAGCACTGTGTAAGATATCCAGTGTGACAATCAATGGCGTTCATCCTATTACAAACATACCAAACGAATGGTGGTTCAACACAGGCCTGAGCTGTATTATTAGGTGCGACATGGCAATGTGTACTAATGTTTATCGCCCACGTACCATTGGACCAGGACCAATACCGTAAGAACAACAATGGGGAAAGATCAGTACAAGCTCCAGCTACATTACACATAACAATGGGATCCCACACATTGCCTGCACTAGGAAGAGATTTCAAATTTAGCCAGCCTTGAAACCCTAACTCATGGGGCGTAAAAAATCTGGGTGCTAGCCAATGGTGGTTCTGGCCACTCTGGCAGGTGGTAAAGCATGGTGAAGAGGTGCTCACCCTCTCTCTGCATCCTGGTAACAAGCGAGTTAGAGGGGTCCTGGCAGCAGAGCCACAGTCATAGCAGCGTGCGGGGATGGATCCAGATGAATATGCCACGAAAGTGCCATTTGCAGCACGGGGAAACATCAACTCGGTTAAGGTCTGATTAGTTAAGGTAATAGAAGGGGTAGTATTATTCAAATCACTACTAATTTCAAAGCAAAAGGATCCCGGAAGGGAAACAGAAAAATTTAACTTTCCTTCTTGCCTAGGGGGTTTCTCTAAAGCGGACACTCCAAATTTAGATACATCAATATTATCGGCAAAAAATATCGGAAACAATGAAGATGAATTGGTCAATGACATGGGCCAGGGCAGGGCCCTAAGTAGGGCCCTGTACCCTCATCATAACAAGCAACACTAACAACAATCATTGCAAGGCTTAACACTCTACACATGAGAAACATTTTGATATCTGACAAATACAGCTAAAGCGTAATTAATAATTACTCCTAAAATTCCTCCAATGCCAGCTAATAGCAAAAGTCCTTCACTCGTTTCCTCCTGTTGGCGAGTCTGTTATGTTCGTTGGATGTTGTCTGTCAAGGCTTTCCGCGAGAAGCCGGACTCTCCTTTCTGGCATCCAGATGGGTTGTGAGGCTCCCTGTGGGAAGAAACAAACAGCGCCTCGCACCCTTCGCAATAAGGGAAACGGGCCTTTCCATTGGTTATCTTGCAGGTCTTTCCACATCATCCATTGAATTGGCTCCTTTTCAGCAGACTGAGAATGTATCTCTGCTGGGGTTTTGCCACATTTCTTTTTGTTTAAAAAATTTATGGTGTATACTGCTAGGGCTAGAGCATCTTTATTGGATACTGCATATTCTCCTATTCCCCCTTTTTGTTTATTAATTAAAGTTTTTAAATATAAATGGGTTCTTTCTACAATGGCCTGACCTTGGGGATTGTAAGAAATGCCAGTAGAATGTTCAATGCCAAATTCTTTCAAAAACGTGGCAAAGCGAGCCGAAGTATATGCCGGGCCATTATCTGTTTTAATAATTTTAGGTATGCCCCAAGTAGCAAAAGATTGTAAACAGTGCTGGATGTGCCCTGCCTCTAACTGCTGTTGAACTATTTCTTTTACCGCAGCCAATTTCTCCTGTGTGAGGGGCCACTTGGGTATCCACACTGGCTTGTTATCTAACCAGGTTAGTGGTGGTGGTGATGGCTGCTGCACAGTGGCCCCTACGAAAAACCCAAACCCTGCTTGCCTCTATGCCCTCCAGGCTCAATGGGGTCCCTTATGCCCTGCTCGTCTTTTCCTAGTCCTCCACCTGCATATCCCATTTTTTTCATCATTTTCCACCCCGGGGACAACTCAGTCTCATGTTCACTAGTCAATTGGATTCGGAGTTGTGTCAAAACATCCCTTCCCCATAAGGTGATAGGAATAGAACATACATAAGGTTGCACTTTACCAGTATTGCCTTCCTGATCTTGCCAGTCTAACACTTGCGTGCTTCTAGACGGGGCGACAGCCGTACCTAAGCCTACCAGGTTGTTATCCCCTTCTTGAAGTGGCCAAGAGGGAGGCCAGTCCTGCTCAGAGATGATACTAACATCTGCGCCCGTATCCAACAGCCCCTTAATCGGTTTCCCTTTGATGTTAAGAGTCCATAATGGACGATCATCAAGAGTCATAGTAAGGGCTGCAAAATGTTCTCCCTGGGTTCCTCTGGCATCCAGCACAGGGCTTATCACTAGTAATTGAGCAACCGGCTGTGATGGTAGTAACTGTATGATTCCTTTAGTGGAATGCAACATTACTTTAAATTTCTTACAAGGCATTTGGATAATTCTGGTTATGACTACTAGTCCCTTTAAAGAGTTTGCAGCCTTCCCTATGGTAATTCCCAAGCCTTTGATATGGTCCATAGCCTCCTGAGGTTCTACATCTATGGCTTGGACTCCCATTTGTGGTGTTAATACTGTATAGTTGGTGGCTCGCAGCTCTGTGCAGTAAATGCCTGTTGTTCTCCCTGAAACTGTCCTGTTCTTCCCATGGCCTGTCCTCTCACCCATTGAGTTTTCAGGCCCCTGGGTGTGGGGGCCCGCCACTCGTTTTTTTGAGGCGGCTGCCCCGAGCTTTTCGGATTGAGGGGTAGCCCTAGTGGATTGCCAGCTTTATCTAGCTTGGAATAACATTCATTTGCCCAGTGATTGCCTTTACCACACCGAGGGCAGAGTCCTGGCTGCCGTCCTGGCTGCTTTTGGGCCATACATTCTTTTTTCAGATGACCTTCCTTCCCACATTTAAAACACTTACGTCCCGACCCACCATTATGTAGCATTTTTGCCATGGTGACTGCTACATGGGCCCCTGAGGCCACCTCATCCATGATATCCCTGCAGATTTTCAGAAAGGTAGGAATGCCTTTGTGCTGCCAGGGCCTTAGGGCCTCACGGCAGGTTTTGTTTGCTTGTTCAATCCACACCCTATTAGCCTCCGGCGATTTCCCCGCCATTGTTAACTCTCTGCCTACCCTTTTCCACTTTCGTTCTTTCAGTTCACCGTCGTCCATGAACCAGGACGACATGCTAGCAACTGCTCTTGTGAATAACCAAATAACGGCCACTTTCATGGGCGTCCCCGTTGCTTTTAATAAGCGGCTTAACAATACATTAGTCGTCGACGGAAAATTTCCCATTTACACTTTTCCTTTTATAATTCACCCGCGGTTAGAATCCTAGGCCTTTTACTTTACCCGCCTAGATTCCCGTGTATGCACGCTTAAATTTTCTTACCTGCTTCCAGTGACTGGCCTGACGATCCGAGTCACGGCACCACTTGTCGAACCCTCGCCAGCAAGGGTCCAACGGAGTCATGACATGACCGCTGTTGATCGGTTCTCCAGAAACTTTTATTTAGAGCGACAGTAGAAAGCAAAGAAGAAGGAGAAACAGCAGAAAGAGCAAACAGCAAAAGCAGTAGAAAAAGCCCCCGCAGCCCCTCTCCCAGTCCCTTATATATCCCCAGCCCCCAAGAGCAAGCAGTCCATAGCCATCAGTCCAATCACATTAAAGGGCACTTTTAACTTTAGCTGGAAAATGTATCTTGTTCCATCCTGTTGTTTGAGGAAGTCTTGTGGTCAGCACTTCCTTGAATTGTTTTGCTCAGCAGGATGAAGCAGGTAAAATGTTTGCAATGAGGAGGTTCCCACAGGTGGCCAGCCTGTAGTTCCCCACATATTTGTGTTTGTAAACATGACATTAAATCCACTTGCCCAAGAAAAAGACTTTTCTTTTCTCCAAAACCAGTTTGACTCTGCTTTTCTGGGTGCTTTGCACATGAATTCCACACGAGTTTGTCCAGATAGGTCTGGATCTAACCAGAAATATCCGGTTCTGTGTGGCTAAATGAATATCTGCTTTTAAAACAGCCTGTGAGTTTGTTAGTTTTCTCTGGATATTATCAATGATCTTTAGAATTTTCAATATATTCTGGCATGCAACACTTTATTTTTTTGTTGGCAAACACTAATTGGTTCCACATGGAGGCACAACAGGTACACATAAGTGTTTTCTGAGTAGAATGCTAGAGAAACCATTTAAAAATGATATTTTTGTCTGTAAACATGACATTGAATCCACATTCCCAAGGAAAAGACTTTGCTTTTCTCCAAAACCAGTTTGACTCTGTTTTCTGGGTCCTTTGCACACGAATTCTGCACGAGTTTGTCCAGATAGGTTTTGTGTGGCTAAATGAATATCAGCTTTTAAAACAGCCTGTGTGTTTGTTAGTCTTTTCTGGATATTGTCAATGAACTTTAGAGTTTTGAATGAATTTTAGCATGTAACATTGTGTTTTTTTTCTTTGAAACGCTAATTGTTTCCGCATGGAGACACAACAGGTACACATTCGAGTTTTCTGAGTAGAATGCTACAGCAACCAGGTTATAAAGGATATTTGCGACTGTACACATTACATTGAATCCACTTGCCCAAGAAAAAGACTTTGCTTCTCTTCAAAACCAGTTTAACTCTGATTTTTGACTCTGCTTTTCTTGGTCCTTTACACAAGAATTCCACACGAGTTTGTCCAGATAGGTCTGGATCTAACCAGAAATTTTTGGTTTTGTTTGGCTAAATGAATATCAGAATTTAAAACATCCTGTGAGTGTGTTAGTTTTTTCTGGATACTGTCTATGAAATTTAGAGTTTGGAATGAATTTTAGCATGTTACATTTTGTTTTTTGTTTGCAAACGCCAATTGGTTCCACATGGAGACACAAGGGGTACACATGAGTGTTTGCTGAGTTGAATGCTACAGAAACCAGGTTAAAAATGATATTTACAAGTGTCAATATGATATTGAATCCACTTGCCCAAGAAAAAGACCTTGCTATTCTCCAAAACTAGTTTGACTCTGCTTTTCTGGGTCCTTTGCACAAGAATTCCACATGAGTTTGTCCAGATAGGTCTGTATCTAACCAGAAATACCTGTTTCTGTTCTGCCGAACTCAATTCCAGCTCTTGCTACAGACTCTGTGTTTGTTTCTGTTTTCTGGATATTATCTATGAACTTTGTAGTTTTGAATGAATTTTAGCATGCAACAATGTGTTTTTTTGTTGGAAACGCTAATTCATTCCACATGGAGACACAACAGGTACACGTAACATTTTTCTGAGTAGAATGCCACAGGAACCAGGTTAAAATGATATTTGTGATTGTAAACATTACATTGAATCCAGTTGCCCAAGAAAAAGACTTTGCTTTTCTCCAAAACCAGTTTCAATATTCTTTTCTGGGTCCTTTGTACAAGAATTCCACACGAGTTCGTCCCGATAGGTCTGGATCTAACCAGAAATATCCAGTTCTGTGTGGCTAAATGAATATCAGCTTTTAAAACATCTTGTGAGTGTGTTACTTTTTTCTGGATATTAACTATGAACTTTAAAGTTTAGAATGAATTCTGGCATGTAACATTTTGTCTTTCTGTTGGCAAAAGCTAATTGGATTCACATGGAGACACAACAGGTACACATTCGACTTTTCTGAGTAGAATGTTACAGAATCCAGGTTAAAAATGATATTTGCGACTGTAAACATGACCCTGAATCCACTTGCCAAATAAAAAGACTTTGCTTTTCTCCAAAACCAGTTTTGCTGCTTTTCTGAGTCTTTTGCACACGAATTCCACATGAATTTGTCCAGATAGCTCTGGATCAAACCAGAAATATCTGGTTCTGTGTGGCTAAATGAATATCAGCTTTTAAAAGATCCTGTGAGTTTGTTAGTGTCTTCTGGATAGTGTCTATGAATGTTAGAGTTTTGAATGAATTTTAGCATGTTACATTTTTTTTTTCTGTTGGCAAACACTAACTGTTTCCACATGGAGGCAAACAGGTACACACTCGAGTTTTCTGAGTAGAATGCTACAGAAACCAGGTTAAAAATGATATTTGTGACTGTAAATATGACATTGAATCCACTTGCCGAAAAAAAAGACCTTGCTATTCTCCAAACCAGTTTGACTCTGCTTTTCTGGGTCCTTTGCACACGCATTGCACATGAGTTTGTCCAGATATGTCTGGATCTAACCAGACATATCTGGTTCTGTGTGGCTAAATGAATATCAGCTTTTTTTTTTTTTTTTAGTTTTTTTTTTTTTTTATAAAGCTTTTATTTAAAGAATATAAATTTCCAAAGAACAGCTCATGGACCACAATGGCTCCCCCCCCACACAACTTCCCTCCCTCCCCCCACCCTCCCCTTTCCCGCTCCCTCTCCCCTTCTGTTCACATCAAGATTCATTTTCAATTCTCTTTATACACAGAAGATCAATTTAGTACATATTACGTAAAGATTTCAACGGTTTGCCCTCGCATAGAGACACAAAATGATAATACTGTTGGAGTACTAGTTATAGTATTAATTCACAATGTACAGCACATTAAGGACAGAGATCCTACATGATTTTTTTTTAAAAAAATTGATTAATTGTCTATGCGATTTCCAATTTAACACCAAGATTTTTTAATCATTTGCAATTATCTTTATATAAAGAAGATCGATTCAATATATACTATGTAAAGATTTCATCAGTTTGCACCCACTCAGAAACACAAAGTGTAAAAATACTGTTTCAGTACTAGTAATAGCATCACTTCACATTGGATAACACATTAAGGACAGATCCCTCATGAGACGTAAGTACACAGTGACTCCTGATGTTGATTTAACAATTTGACACTCTTGTTTATGGCGTCAGGAATCTCCCTAGGCTCTGGTCATGAGTTGCCGAGGCTATGGAAGCCTTTAGGGTTCGCCGACTTCGATCTTATTCCCACAGGGCCATAGTCAAAGTGGAAGTTCCCTCCTCCCTTCAGAGAAAGGTACCTCCTTCTTTGATGGCCCCGTTCTTTCCACTGGGATCTCACTCGCAGAGATCTTTCATTTAGGTCTTCTGTTTTTTCCAGAGTGTCTTAGCTTTCCATGCCTAAAATATTCTCATGGGCTCTTCAGCCAGATCCAAATGCCTTAAGGGCTGATTCTGAGGCCAGAGTGCTATTTAGGACATCTGCCATTCTATGAGTCTGCTGTGTATCCTGCTTCCCATGTTGGATCATTCTCTCCCTTTTTCATTCTATCAGTTAGTATTAGCAGACACTAGTCTTGTTTGTGTGATCCCTTTGACTCTTAGACCTATCAGTGTGATCAATTGTGAGCTGAAATTGATCACTTGGACTAATGAGATGGCCTTGGTACATGCCACCTTGATGGGATTGTATTGGAAACCCCTGGCACAATTCTAACTCCATCATTTGGGGCCGTTCCGATTGAGCATGTCCCAAATTTTACATCTCCTCCCTCTCTTATTCCCACTCTTATATTTCACAGAGATAACTTTTCGGTTAAAATTTAAACACCTAAGTATAATTGTGTGTTAATTACAGAGTTCAACCACTAGTACTAGGATAAAGAGAAAAAAAAAATACTACCATGGATAAAGTATTACATTGTACAACAACAGTCAGCACAAGAGCTGATCGAGTCACTGTTTCTCATAGTGTCCATTTCACTTCTACAGGTTTCCCCTTTGGTGCTCAGTTAGTCATCCCCAATCAAGGGAAACAAATGATATTTGTCTCTTTGGGACTGACTTAATTCACTCAGCATGATGTTTTCTAGATTCCTCCATTTTGTTGCAAGTGACCGGATTTCATTGTTTTTGACTGCTGTATAGTATTCTGTAGAGTACATGTCCCATAATTTCCTAATCCAGTCTACTGTTGAAGGGCATTTGGGTTGGTTCCAAGTCTTAGCTATTGTGAATTGAGCCGCAATAAACATTGCTGTGCAGACGGCTTTTTTGTTTGCCAATTTAATTTCCTTTGGGTAAATTCCAAGGAGTGGGATGGCTGGGTTGAATGGTAGGGTTATATTCATGTTTCTGAGGAATCTCCAGACTGACTTCCATAGTGGCTTCACCAGTTTGCATTCCCACCAACAGTGGATTAGTGTCCCTTTTTCCCCACATCCTCTCCAGCATCTATTGTTGGTGGATTTCTGAATGTGAGCCATTCTCACCGGGGTGAGGTGAAACCTCATTGTGGTTTTGATTTGCATTTCCCTAATTGCTAGGGATCTTGAACATTTTTTCATGTGTCTGTTGGCCATTTGGATTTCCTCTTTGGAAAAATGTCTGTTGAGGTCCTTGGCCCATCTCTTAAGTGGGTTGTTTGTTTTGATGTTGTGGAGTTTCTTAATTTCTTTGTAGATTCTGGTTATCAACCCTTTATCTGTTGCATAGTTTGCAAATATATTTTCCCATTCTGTCGGTTTCCTATTCACTTTCCTGACTGTTTCTTTTGCAGTACAGAAACTTTTCAATTTGATGCAATCCCAGTAGTTAATTTTGGTTTTCAGTGCCTGTGCTTCTGGGGTCTTTTCCAAGAAGTCTTTCCCAGTACCTATGTCTTGCAGGGTTTCTCCTATGCTCTCCAGTAATTTGATGGTGTCGGGTCGTAGGTTTAAATTTTTAATCCATGTTGAATGAATTTTTGTGTAAGGTGAAAGGTAGGGGTCTTGCTTCATGGTTCTGCACGTGGAAATCCAGTTTTCCCAGCACCATTTATTAAACAGACTGACCTTACTCCAGGGATTGGTTTTGGATCGTTGATCAAATATAAGTTGGCTGTAGGTGTTTGGATTGATTTCTGGAGTTTCTATTCTGTTCCATTGGTCTATCCATCTGTTTCTGTACCAGTACCATGCTGTTTTGATAACAACTGCCCTGTAGTATGTCCTGAAATCTGGTATTGTTATGCCTCCGGCTTTGTTTTTGTTGTACAAGATTGCTTTAGCTATTCGAGGTCTCCTGTGTCTCCATATGAATTTCACCATCATTTTTTCCAGATCTGAGAAGAATGTCCTCGGTATCTTGATTGGTATTGCATTGAATCTGTAAATTGCTTTTGGGAGAATGGACATTTTGATGATATTGATTCTTCCAATCCATGAGCATGGGAGATTTCTCCATTTTTTGGTATCCTCTTCTATTTCTTTCTTTAAGGTTTTGTAATTTTCATTGTAGAGATCTTTAATGTCCTTAGTTAAATTTATTCCAAGGTATTTGATTGTTTTTGTAGCTATTGTGAATGGGATTGATCTTAGCAGTTCTTCCTCAGCCGTGGCATTGTCTGTGTATACAAAGGCTGTTGATTTTTGTGCATTGATTTTATATCCTGCTACTTTGCCAAACTCTTCTATGAGTTCCAATAGTCTCTTAGTAGAGTTCTTTGGGTCCCCTAAATAAAGAATCATGTCGTCTGCAAAGAGGGATAGTTTGAGTTCTTCCTTCCCAACTTGTATCCCTTTAATTTCTTTTTCTTGCCTAATAGCTCTGGCTAAGACTTCCAGCACTATATTGAATAGCAGTGGTGAGAGTGGGCATCCCTGTCTGGTACCAGATCTCAGTGGAAATGCTTCCAACTTTTCCCCATTCAATAGGATATTGGCCGTGGGTTTTTCATAAATTGCTTTGATTGTATTGAGGAATGTGCCTTCTATACCCAGTTTGCTTAGGGTTTTCATCATGAAAGGGTGTTGAATTTTATCGAATGCTTTCTCTGCGTCTAGTGAGATAATCATATGGTTTTTCTTCTGCAGCCTGTTAATGTGGTGTATCACGTTGATTGTTTTGCGAATATTGAACCATCCCTGCATACCAGGGATGAATCCCACTTGGTCTGGGTGGATGATCTTTCTGATGTGTTGTTGCAGTCTATTGGCCAGAATTTTGTTGAGGATTTTTGCATCTATGTTCATGAGGGATATTGGTCTGTAATTCTCTTTCAATGCTGCATCTTTTTCTGGCTTAGGAATTAAGGTGATGCTGGCTTCATAGAAGGAATTTGGGAGAATTCCCTCTTTTTCGATTGTTCTGAATAGTTTGAGAAGAATTGGGGTTAGTTCTTCTTTAAATGTCTGGTAGAATTCAGCAGTGAATCCATCTGGTCCTGGGCTTTTCTTTGTTGGGAGGGCCTTTATTACTGATTCAATTTCTGACTCACTTATGGGTCTGTTTAGGTTTTCTATGTCTTCCTGGTTCAATTTAGGTAGGTTGCATGTGTCCAGGAATCTATCCATTTCTGATAGTTTTCCCTGTTTGCTGGCATACAAGTCCTTGTAGTAATTTCTGATGATTCTTTTGATTTCTGTGGTGTCTGTTGTTATATTTCCTTTTTCATCTCTGATTTTACTGATTTGGGTCTTTTCTCTTCTTTTTTTAGTTAGTTGGGCCAATGGGGTGTCAATCTTGTTTATTTTTTCAAAAAACCAGCTCCTCGTTTGGCTGATTTTTTGTAATGTTTTTTTGGATTCAATCCTGTTGATTTCTTCTCTGATTTTGATTATTTCTCTTTTTCTACTAGATTTGGGTCTAGTTTGCTGCAAATTTTATAGATCCTTGAGATGCATTGAAAGCTCATCTATTTGGTGCCTTTCCAGTTTCAGATGTAGGCACCTATTGATATAAACTTTCCTCTTAACACTGCTTTTGCTGTATCCCATAAGTTTTGGTATGTTGTGCTGTTATCCTCATTTACTTCCAGAAAATTTTTGATTTCTCTTTTGATTTCTTCAGTGACCCATTGTTCATTCAGGAGCATGTTGTTCAATCTCCATGTGTTTGCATATGCTCTAGAGATTCCTGAGTTGCTAATTTCCAACTTCACTCCCTCATGGTCTGAGAAGTTGCATGGTATGATTCTAATTCTTTTGAATTTGCTGAGACTTGCTTTATGGCCTAATATGTGATCAATCCTAGAGTAGGTTCCATGTACTGCTGAGAAGAATGTGAATGCTTTACGTGTAGGATGAAAAGTTCTGTAGATATCTGTTAGATCCATTTGGGCTATAGTGTTGTTTAAATCTACTGTCTCCTTGTTGATCTTCTGTCCTGTCGATCTGTCAATATCTGTGAGTGAAGTATTGAAGTCCCCCAGTACTATTGTGTTGGGGTCTAAGTCTCCCTTTAAGTTTCTTAACAAATTTTTTAAATAAACCTGTGGCCTGTAATTAGGTGCATATACATTGAGAATTGTTATATCTTCCTGTAGTATTGATCCCTTAATCATTATATAGTGCCCCTCTTTGTCTCTCTTAACAGTTTTTGTGTTAAAGTTTATGTAGTCCGATATTAAGATGGTTACACCCGCTCTTTTTTCATTTCTGTTGGCATGGTATATCTTGTTCCATCCTTTTATTTTCAGTCTGTATGGATCTTCGTTGGAAAGATGTGTTTCTTGTAGGCAGCAAATAGATGGTTTTTGTTCCTTAACCCAATCAGCCAATCTCTGTCTTTTAACAGGACAGTTTAGACCTTTAACGTTCAATGTGACTATTGATAAGTGGTAAGTTTGCCCTGCCATTTGCCAGATATTTTCTAATGTATGCTTTGAATTCCCTGTGATCTTTTGCCGTGAGGTTCCCTTCGTTTACCTTCTTTCATGTTGATGGTCGTGTTTCTGTGTTTCTGTGTGTAACACGTCTTTAAGTATCTTTTGCAGGGCTGGACGAGTGGCAACAAATTCTTTCAATTTTTGTTTGTTATGAAAGGTCTTTATTTCACCTTCATTCACAAATGAGAGCTTTGCAGGGTATAATATTCTGGGCTGGCAGTTTTTCTCTCTAAGTACCTGGGCTATGTCTCGCCATTCCCTTCTAGCTTGTAGGGTTTCTGTTGAGAAGTCAGCTGTAAGTCTAATTGGAGATCCTCTGAGAGTAATCTGACGTTTCTCTCTTGCACATTTTAGGATCTTTTCTTTTTGCTTCACTGTGGTGAGTTTAATTACAATATGTCGTGCAGAGGATCTCTTTTGGTCATGTTTATTAGGGGTTCTATGAGCTTCCTGGATTAGGATTTCTCTGTCTTTCTCCAAGCCTGGAAAGTTTTCTGCTAGTATCTCCCTAAAAAGGCCTTCTAATCCTTTCTCCCTCTCCATACCTTCAGGAACACCTAGAACCCGAATGTTGGGTTTTTTAATAGTATCCTGTAAATTCCCGACAATATCTTTTAGTTTTCTAATTTCCTCTTCTTGTCTTTGGTTTGACTGTTTCCTCTCCTGTTCTCTGTCTTCTAGGTCTGATATTCTCTCCTCTGCTTCACCCATTCTGGTTTTAAGGCCCTCAAGATTGCTTGTCACTTGATCTATTGAATTCTTCAATTCATTAAGATTTTTTGTCACTCTCGTAGCTTCTTGTTCTACTAGTTGTTTCATTTCGTTTTGATTTCTCCGTAGTACTTCATTCTCGCGAGAGAGATTTTCTATCTTATCCATTAAAGATTTCTGTAGTTCAAGAATTTGTTTTTGAGAACTTCTTAATGTTCTTATCAATTCTTTGAGATCTGCTTCTTGCATTTCTTCTATCTCATTATCTTCACAATCCTGACTTGGGGTGTCTTTTCCGTTTGGGGTCATCATAGCGTCTTCCTTGATCTTGCTCCCTCGGAATCTGTTTTTATTTGGCATTTTTTTTTCCCCACACTCTTTCTCTGGGTTGTCAAGGTAACGGAGTTTGTGTGCGCGGTGTGTTCCCAGTTTTTGGATCCCCTACAGGTTTCTACAGCCTCGGGTTTTTGGTTCCGTCTGCCTCAGTGATGGGCGGGCGGGCGGGCGGGCGCGCCTTGTCCCACTGCGTTTAATCTAGCTTGAATTAGCAGGGTGGGTGACGAGAGAGACTAGTGTCCGTGCAGGCTCGCCTCAATTGTGCTGTTTCCCCCCTGGCGTCTGCTTCCCCCCGCCAGTGTCTCGGGATCCCTGTATCGGCCCCCGTTCAAGCGCTCAGTTCCAATGGCGACTGTGTTCCGCCCGGCTTCCGGTTCAGCCAGCGGGCGCGCCGTCCCACTGCGTTCAGTCCAGCTAGAATTAGCACGGTGGGCAACGAAAGAGGCTAGTGTCCGTGTGGGCTCGCCTCAATTGTGCTGTTTCCCCCCTGGCGTCTGCTTCCCCCCGCCAGTGTCTCGGGATCCCTGTATCGGCTCCCGTTTAAGCGCTCGATTCCAATGGCGACTGTGTTCCATCCGGTTCCCGTCCCTCCCGGCAGCTCCCGTGCCACTAAGGCACGATTTGCCGTTCGCAAACTTACTTTCCCCTAGGTCCTCTGCGTCTCATTCACTGGGTCCGGAAGAATTTCCACTGCATTTTTTTCCGTGAGATTTTTCCTGAGGCTACAGTAACTCTGTTTTTATTAAACTATCTTTTTGCGGACTGCTAGTGCGCGTCCTCACTATTCCGCCATCTTGGCTCCGCCCCCTGGAATGGATTTTAACATGTAACATTGTGTTTCTTTGTTGGAAATGCTAATTCGATGCACATGGAGACACAACAGGAACACATTCTGGTTTTCTGAGCAGAATGCTACAGAAACCAGGTGAAAAAGGATACTTGTGTTTGTAAACATGACATTGAAGCCACTTGCCGAATAGAAAGACTTTGCTTTTCACCAAAACCAGTTTGGCTCTGCCTTTCTGGGTCCTTTGCACATGAATTCCACATGAGTTTGTCCAGATAGGTCTGGATCAAACCAGAAATACCCATTTCTATTCTGCATAGCTCAATCCCAGCTCTTGCTCCAGCCTCTGTCTTTGTTTCTGTTTTCTGGATATTATCTAGGAACTTTAGAGTTGGAATGGATTTTAGCATGTAACGATTTGTTTCTTTGTTGGAAACGCTAATTCGTTCCACATGGAGACACAACAGGAACACATTCGGGTTTTCTGAGCAGAATGCTGCAGAAACAAGCTTAAATAGGATATTTGTTTTTGTAAATTTGACATTGAATCCACTTGACCAAGATAAAGACTTGGCTTCTCTCCAAAACCAGTTTGACTCTGCTTTTCTGGGTCCTTTGCACATGAATTCCACACAAGTTTGTCCAGATAGGTCTGGATCTAACCAGAAATATCCGGTTCTGTTGTGAATGAATATCAGGTTTAGAAACAGAGAATGTGTTTGTTACTGTTTTCTGGATATGAAGTAGGAACTTGAGAATCTGGAATAAATTCTGGCGTGTAACATTTTGTTTTTCTGTTGGCAAATGCTAATTGGATTCACATGGAGACACAACAGGTACACATTCGAGTTTTCTGAGTAAAATGCTACAGACCGGGTTGAAAATGATATTTGTGTTTGTAAACAAGACATTGAAGCCACTTGCCGAAGAAAAAGACTTTTCTTTTCAGCAAAACCAGTTTGACTCTGCCTTTCTGGGTCAATTGCACACAAATTCCACACGTGTTTATCCAGATAGTTCTGGATCTAACCAGAAATACCCATTTCTGTTCTGCCTAGCTCACTCCCAGCTCTTGCTACAGCTTCTTTGTTTGTTTCTGTTTTCTGGATATAATCTAGTAACTTTAGTGTTTTCAATGAATTTTAGAATGTATCATTTTGTTTCTTTGCTGGAAACGCTAATTCGTTCCACATGGAGACACAACAGGAACACATTCAGGTTTTCTGAGTAGAATGCTACAGAAACCAGGTTAAAAAGGATATTTGTTTTTGTAAATATGACATTGAATCCACTTGCCCAAGATAAAGACTTTGCTTTTCTCCAAAACCAGTTTGACTCTGCTTTTCTGGGTCATTTGCACACGAATTCCACATGACTATGTCCAGATAGGTCTGGATTTAACCAGAAATACCTGGTTCTGTGGTGGCAAAATGAATATCAGCTTTTGAAACAGCCCATGTGTTTGTTAGTGTTTTCTGGATATGAATTAGGAACTTGAATTTGGAATGAATTCTGGCATGTAACATTTTGTTTTTCTGTTGGCAAATGCTAATTTGATTCACCTGGAGACACAACAGGTACGCATTCGAGTTTTCTGAGTAGAATGCTACAGAAACCAGGTGAAAAAGGAAACTTGTGTTTGTAAACTTGACATTGAAGCCACTTGCCGAAGAAAAAGACTTTGCTTTTCACCAAAACCAGTTTGACTCTGCTTTTCTGGGTCCTTTGCACACGAATTCCACACGAGTTTGTCCGGAGAGGTCTGGATCTAACCAGAAATACCTGTTTCTGTTCTGCCTAACTCAATCCCAGCTCTTCCTACATCCTCTGTGTTTGTTTCTGTTTTCTGGATATTATCTAGGAACTTTAGAGTTTGGAATGAATTTTAGCATGTAACATTGTGTTGCTTTGTTGGAAATGCTAATTCGTTCCACATGGAGACACAACAGGCACACATTCTGGTTTTCTTTCTTTCTTTCTTTCTTTCTTTCTTTCTTTCTTTCTTTCTTTCTTTCTTTCTTTCTGTCTTTCTTTCTTTCTTTCTTTCTTTCTTTCTTTATTTTTTTAAGATTTTATTTTATTTATTTTTGCTCTTTTGAATTCCTTGATTTTTCTTTTTAATTTTTTAAATTTTTTTCTGTTTTTTTTTCATCTTTTTAAATGTTTAATATTTTCTATTTTTTTATATAAAGCTGTTATTTAAAGAATATAAATTTCCAAAGAACAGCTTATGGATCACAATGGCTCCCCACCCCACAACTTCTCTCCCTCCCCCTACCCTCCCCTTTCCCTCCCTCTCCCCTTCTCTTCACATCAAGATTCATTTTCAATTCTCTTTATACACAGAAGATCGATTTAGTACATATTACGTAAATATTTCAACGGTTTACCGTCGCATAGAGACACAAAATGATAATACTGTTGGAGTGCTATTTATAGTATTAATTCACAATGTACATCACATTAAGTACAGAGATCCTACATGATTTTTTTTAAAAAATTGATTAATTGTCTATGCAATTTCCAGTTTAACACCAAGATTTTTTAATCATTTGCAATTATCTTTATATAAAGAAGATCGATTCAATATATACTATGTAAAGATTTTATCAGTTTGCACCCACTCAGAAACACAAAGTGTAAAAATACTGTTTCAGTACTAGTAATAGCATTATTTCACATTGGATAACACATTAAGGACAGATCCCTCATGAGACGTAAGTACACAGTGACTCCTGATGTTGATTTAACAATTTGACACTCTTTGTTTATGGCGTCAGTAATCTCCCTAGGCTCTGGTCATGAGTTGCCGAGGCTATGGAAGCCTTTAGTGTTCATGGACTTCGATCTTATTCCAACAGGGTCATAGTCAAATTGGAAGTTCTCTCCTCCCTTCTGAGAAAGGTACCTCCTTCTTTGATGGCCCCGTTCTTTCCACTGGGATCTCACTCGCAGAGATCTTTCATTTAGGTCTTCTGTTTTTTCCAGAATGTCTTTGCTTTCCATGCCTAAACTATTCTCATGGGCTCTTCAGCCAGATCCGAATGCCTTAAGGGCTGATTCTGAGGCCAGAGTGCTATTTAGGACATCTGCCATTCTATGAGTCTGCTGTGTACCCTGCTTCCCATGTTGGATCATTCTCTCCCTTTTTCATTCTATCAGTTAGTATTAGCAGACACTAGTCTTGCTTGTGCGATCCCTTTGACTCTTAGACCTATCCGTGTGATCAATTGTGAGCTGAAATTGATCACTTGGACTAATGAGATGGCCTTGGTACATGCCACCTTGATGGGATTGTATTGGAATCCCCTGGCACAATTCTAACTCCATCATTTGGGGCCATTCCGATTGAGCATGTCCAAATTGTACATCTCCTCCCTCTCTTATTCCCACTCTTATATTTCACAGAGATCACTTTTCAGTTAAAATTTAAACACCTAAGAATAATTGTGTGTTAATTACAGAGTTCAACCACTAGTACTAGGATAAAGAAAAAAAAATACTACCATGGATAAAGTATTACATTGTACAACAACAGTCAGCACAAGAGCTGGTCGAGTCACTGTTTCTCATAGTGTCCATTTCACTTCTACAGGTTTCCCCTTTGGTGCTCAGTTAGTCATCCCCAATCAAGGGAAACAAATGATATTTGTCTCTTTGGGACTGACTTAATTCACTCGGCATGATGTTTTCCAGATTCCTCCATTTTGTTGCAAGTGACCGGATTTCATTGTTTTTGACTGCTGTATAGTATTCTGTAGAGTACATGTCCCATAATTTCCTAATCCAGTCTACTGTTGATGGGCATTTGGGTTGGTTCCAAGTCTTAGCTATTGTGAATTGAGCCACAATAAACATTACTGTGCAGACGGCTTTTTTGTTTGCCCATTTAATTTCCTTTGGGTAAATTCCAAGGAGTGGGATGGCTGGGTTGAATGGTAGGGTTATATTCAGGTTTCTGAGGAATCTCCAGACTGACTTCCATAGTGGCTTCACCAGTTTGCATTCCCACCAACAGGGGATTAGTGTCCCTTTTTCCCCACATCCTCTCCAGCATCTATTGTTGGTGGATTTCTGAATGTGAGCCATTCTCACCGGGGTGAGGTGAAACCTCATTGTGGTTTTGATTTGCATTTCCCTGATTGCTAGGGATCTTGAACATTTTTTCATGTGTCTGTTGGCCATTTGGATTTCCTCTTTTGAAAAATGTCTATTGAGGTCCTTGGCCCATCTCTTAAGTGGGTTGTTTGATTTGATGTTGTGGAGTTTCTTAATTTCTTTGTAGATTCTGGTTATCAACCCTTTATCTGTTGCATAGTTTGCAAATATATTTTCCCATTCTGTCAGTTTCCTATTCACTTTCCTGACTGTTTCTTTTGCAGTACAGAAACTTTTCAATTTGATGCAATCCCAGTAGTTAATTTTGGTTTTCAGTGCCTGTGCTTCTGGGGTCTTTTCCAAGAAGTCTTTGCCAGTACCTATGTCTTGCAGGATTTCTCCTATGCTCTCTAGTAATTTGATGGTGTCGGGTCGTAGGTTTAAATTTTTAATCCATGTTGAATGGATTTTTGTGTAAGGTGAAAGGTAGGGGTCTTGCTTCATGGTTCTACACGTGGAAATCCAGTTTTCCCAGCACCATTTATTAAACAGACTGACCTTACTCCAGGGACTGGTTTTGGATCGTTGATCAAATATAAGTTGGCTGTAGGTGTTTGGATTGATTTCTGGAGTTTCTATTCTGTTCCATTGGTCTATCCATCTGTTTCTGTACCAGTACCATGCTGTTTTGATAACAACTGCCCTGTAGTATGTCCTGAAATCTGGTATTGTGATGCCTCCGGCTTTGTTTTTGTTGTACAAGATTGCTTTAGCTATTCGAGGTCTCTTATTCCTCCATATGAATTTCAGCATCATTTTTTCCAGATCTGAGAAGAATGTCCTCGGTATCTTGATTGGTATTGCGTTGAATCTGTAAATTGCTTTTGGGAGAATGGACATTTTGATGATATTGATTCTTCCAATCCATGAGCATGGGAGATTTCTCCATTTTTTGGTATCCTCTTCTATTTCTTTCTTTAAGGTTTTGTAATTTTCATTGTAGAGATCTTTAATGTCCTTAGTTAAATTTATTCCAAGGTATTTGATTGTTTTTTTTAGCTATTGTGAATGGGATTGATCTTAGCAGTTCTTCCTCAGCCGTGGCATTGTCTGTGTATACAAAGGCTGTTGATTTTTGTGCATTGATTTTATATCCTGCTACTTTGCCAAACTCTTCTATGAGTTCCAGTAGTCTCTTAGTAGAGTTCTTTGGGTCCCCTAAATAAAGAATCATGTCGTCTGCAAAGAGGGATAGTTTGAGTTCTTCCTTCCCAACTTGTATCCCTTTAATTTCTTTTTCTTGCCTAATAGCTCTGGCTAAGACTTCCAGCACTATATTGAATAGCAGTGGTGAGAGTGGGCATCCCTGTCTGGTACTAGATCTCAGTGGAAATGCTTCCAACTTTTCCCCATTCAATAGGATATTGGCTGTGGGTTTTTCATAAATTGCTTTGATTGTATTGAGGAATGTGCCTTCTATACCCAGTTTGCTTAGGGTTTTCATCATGAAAGGGTGTTGAATTTTATCGAATGCTTTCTCTGCGTCTAGTGAGATAATCATATGGTTTTTCTTCTGCAGTCTGTTAAAGTGGTGTATCACGTTGATTGTTTTGCGAATATTGAACCATCCCTGCATACCAGGGATGAATCCCACTTGGTCTGGGTGGATGATCTTTCTGATGTGTTGTTGCAGTCTATTGGCCAGAATTTTGTTGAGGATTTTTGCATCTATGTTCATGAGGGATATTGGTCTGTAATTCTCTTTCAATGCTGCATCTTTTTCTGGCTTAGGAATTAAGGTGATGCTGGCTTCATAGAAGGAATTTGGGAGAATACCCTCTTTTTCGATTGTTCTGAATAGTTTGGGAAGAATTGGGCTTAGTTCTCCTTTAAATGTCTGGTAGAATTCAGCAGTGAATCCATCTGGTCCTGGGCTTTTCTTTGTTGGGAGGGCCTTTATTACTGATTCAATTTCTGACTCACTTATGGGTCTGTTTAGGTTTTCTATGTCTTCCTGGTTCAATTTAGGTAGGTTGCATGTGTCCAGGAATCTATCCATTTCTGATAGGTTTCCCTGTTTGCTGGCATACAAGTCCTTGTAGTAATTTCTGATGATTCTTTTGATTTCTGTGGTGTCTGTTGTTATATTTCCTTTTTCATCTCTGATTTTACTGATTTGGGTCTTTTCTCTTCTTTTTTTAGTTAGTTGGGCCAGTGAGGTGTCAATCTTGTTTATTTTTTCAAAAAACCAGCTCCTCGTTTGGCTGATTTTTTGTAATGTTTTTTTGGATTCAATCCTGTTGATTTCTTCTCTGATTTTGATTATTTCTCTTTTTCTACTAGATTTGGGTCTAGTTTGCTGCAAATTTTCTAGATCCTTGAGATGCATTGAAAGCTCATCTATTTGGTGCCTTTCCAGTTTCTTGATGTAGGCACCTATTGATATAAACTTTCCTCTTAACACTGCTTTTGCTGTATCCCATAAGTTTTGGTATGTTGTGCTGTTATCCTCATTTACTTCCAGAAAATTTTTGATTTCTCTTTTGATTTCTTCAGTGACCCATTGTTCATTCAGGAGCATGTTGTTCAATCTCCATGTGTTTGCATATGCTCTAGGGATTCCTGAGTTGCTAATTTCCAACTTCAATCCCTTATGGTCTGAGAAGTTGCATCGTATGATTCTAATTCTTTTGAATTTGCTGAGACTTGCTTTATGGCCTAATATGTGATCAATCCTAGAGTAGGTTCCATGTACTGCTGAGAAGAATGTGAATGCTTTACGTGTAGGATGAAAAGTTCTGTAGATATCTGTTAGATCCATTTGGGCTATAGTGTTGTTTAAATCTACTGTCTCCTTGTTGATCTTCTGTCCTTTCGATCTGTCAATATCTGTGAGTGAAGTATTGAAATCCCCCAGTACTATTGTGTTGGGGTCTAAGTCTCCCTTTAAGTTTCTTAACAAATTTTTTAAATAAACCTGTGGCCTGTAATTAGGTGCATATACATTGAGAATTGTTATATCTTCCTGTAGTATTGATCCCTTAATCATTATATAGTGCCCCTCTTTGTCTCTCTTAACAGTTTTTGTGTTAAAGTTTATGTAGTCTGATATTAAGATGGTTACACCCGCTCTTTTTTCATTTCTGTTGGCATGGTATATCTTGTTCCATCCTTTTATTTTCAGTCTGTATGGATCTTCGTTGGAGAGATGTGTTTCTTGTAGGCAGCAAATAGATGGTTTTTGTTCCTTAACCCAATCAGCCAATCTCTGTCTTTTAACAGGACAGTTTAGACCTTTAACGTTCAATGTGACTATTGATAAGTGGTAAGTTTGCCCTGCCATTTGCCAGATATTTTCTAATGTATGCTTTGAATTCCCTGTGATTTTTTGCCGTGAGGTTCCCTTCGTTTACCTTCTTTCATGTTGATGGTCGTGTTTCTGTGTGTAACACGTCTTTAAGTATCTTTTGCAGGGCTGGACGAGTGGCAACAAATTCTTTCAATTTTTGTTTGTTATGAAAGGTCTTTATTTCGCCTTCATTCACAAATGAGAGCTTTGCAGGGTATAATATTCTGGGCTGGCAGTTTTTCTCTCTAAGTACCTGGGCTATGTCTCGCCATTCCCTTCTAGCTTGTAGGGTTTCTGTTGAGAAGTCAGCTGTGAGTCTAATTGGAGATCCTCTGAGAGTAATCTGACGTTTCTCTCTTGCACATTTTAGGATCTTTTCTTTTTGCTTCACTGTGGTGAGTTTAATTACAATATGTCGTACAGAGGATCTCTTTTGGTCATGTTTATTAGGGGTTCTATGAGCTTCCTGGATTAGGATTTCTCTGTCTTTTTCCAAGCCTGGAAAATTTTCTGCTAGTATCTCCCTAAAAAGGCCTTCTAATCCTTTCTCCCTCTCCATACCTTCAGGAACACCTAGAACCCGAATGTTGGGTTTTTTAATAGTATCCTGTAAATTCCCTAGGATATCTTTTAGTTTTCTAATTTCCTCTTCTTGTCTTTGGTTTGACTGTTTCCTCTCCTGTTCACTGTCTTCTAGGTCCGATATTCTCTCTTCTGCTTCACCCATTCTGGTTTTAAGGCCCTCAAGATTGCTTGTCACTTGATCTATTGAATTCTTCAATTCATTAAGTTTTTTGTCACTATCGTAGCTTCTTGTTCTACTAGTTGTTTCATTTCGTTTTGATTTCTCCGTAGTACTTCATTCTCGCGAGAGAGATTTTCTATCTTATCCATTAAAGATTTCTGTAGTTCAAGAATTTGTTTTTGAGAACTTCTTAATGTTCTTATCAATTCTTTGAGATCTGCTTCTTGCATTTCTTCTATCTCATTATCTTCACAATCCTGACTTGGGGTGTCTTTTCCGTTTGGGGTCATCATAGCGTCTTCCTTGATCTTGCTCCCTCGGAATCTGTTTTTGTTTGGCATTTTTTTTTCCCCACACTCTTTCTCTGGGTTGTCAAGGTAACGGAGTTTGTGTGCGCGGTGTGTTCCCAGTTTTTGGATCCCCTTCAGGTTTCTACAGCCTCGGGTTTTTGGTTCCGTCTGCCTCAGTGATGGGCGGGCGCACCTTGTCCCACTGCGTTTAATCAAATTCGACTTCGCTAGGTGGGCGGCGAGAGGGGCTAGTGTCCGTGCGGGCTCGCCTTAACTGTGCTGTTTCCCCCGTGGGGGTCTGCTTGCCCCCGCCAGTGTCTCGGGATCCCTGTATCGGCTCCCGTTCACGCGCGCAGATCCTGCGGCGATTGTGTTCCGCCTGGCTCCTATTGCAGCCTGCGGGCGCGCACCGTGCCACTGTGTTCGATCTAGCTCAATTTCGTAGATTGGGCGACGAGAGAGGCTAGTGCCCATGCGGGCTCACCTCAACTGTGCTGTTTCCCCCATGGGGGTCTGCTTCCCCCCACCAGTGTCTTGGGATCCCTGTATCGGCTCCCGTTCAGGCGCGCAGATCCTGCGGCGATTGTGTTCCGCCCGGCTCCCGTCGCAGCCAGCGGGCGCGCGCCGTGCCACTGCGTTTAATCTAGCTCGAATTAGCAGGGTGGGTGATGAGAGAGGCTAGTGTCCGTGCAGGCTCGCCTCAATTGTGCTGTTTCCCCCGTGGGGTCTGCTTCCCCCCGCCCCAGTGTCTCGGGATCCCTGTATCGGCACCGGTTCAAGCGCTCAGTTCCAATGGCGACTGTGTTCCGCCCGGCTTCCGTTGCAGCTGGCGGGCGCACGCCGTCCCACTGCGTTCAGTCTAGCTTGAGTTAGCAGGGTGGGTGACTAAAGAGGCTAGTGTCCGTGTGGGCTCGCCTCAATTCTGCTGTTTCCCCCGTGGTGTCTGCTTCCCCCCGCCAGTGTCTCGGGATCCCTGTATCGGCTCCCGTTTAAGCGCTCAATTCCAATGGCGACTGTGTTCATTCCAGTTCCCGTCCCTCCCGGCAGCTCCCGTGCCACTATGGCACGATTTGCCGTTCGCAAACTTACTTTCCCCTAGGTCCTCTGTGTCTCATTCACTGGGTCCGGAAGAATTTCCACTGCATTTTTTTCCCTGAGATTTTTCCAGAGGCTACAGTAACTCTGTTTTTATTAAACTATCTTTTTGTGGAATGCTAGTGCGCGTTCTCACTATTCCGCCATTTTGGCTCTGCCCCTCATATTCTGGTTTTCTGAGTAAAATGCTACTGTACCAGGTTAAAAAGGATATTTGTTTTGGTAAACATGACACTGAATCCACTTGCCCAAGATAAAGACTTTGCTTTTCTCCAAAAACAGTTTGACTCTGCTTTTCTGGGTCCTTTGCACACGAATTCCACATGAGTTTGTCCAGATAGGTCTGGATCAAACCAGAAATATGCGGTTCTGTGTGGCTAAATGAATATCAGGTTTTAAAAGAGCCTGTGTGTTTGTTAGTGCTTTCTGGATATTAATTATGACCTTGAGAGTTTGCAATGAATTCTGGCATATAACATTTTGTTTTTCTGTTGGCAAATAGTAATTCTTTCCACATGGAGACACAACAGGCACACATTCGAGTTTTCTGAGTGGAATGCTGCAGAAACCAGGTGAAAAAGTATACTTGTGTTTGTAAACATGACATTGAATCCACTTGCCGAAGAAAAAGACTTTGCTTTTCACCAAAACCAGTTTGACTCTGCTTTTCTGTGTGCTTTGCACACGAATTCCACACGAGTTTGTCCAGAGAGGTCTGGATCTAACCAGAAATACCCGTTTCTGTTCTGCTTAGCTCAATCCCAGCTCTTGCAACAGCCTCTGTGTTTGTTTCTGTTTTCTGGATATTATCTAGGAACTTTAGAGTTTGGAATGGATTTTACCATGTAACATTGGGTTTCTTTGTTGGAAATGCTAATTCGATTCACATGGAACAAAACAGGAACAAATTCTGGTTTTCTGAGCAGAATGCTACAGAAACAAGGTGAAAAAGGATACTTGTGTTCGTAAACATGACATTGAAGCCACTTGCCGAAGAGAAAGACTTTGCTTTTCACCAAAACCAGTTTGGCTCTGCCTTTCTGGGTCCTTTGCACATGAATTCCACATGAGTTTGTCCAGATAGGTCTGGATCAAACCAGAAATAACTGTTTCTGTTCTGCATAGCTCAATCCCAGCTCTTGCTCAGCCTCTGTCTTTGTTTCTGTTTTCTGGATATTATCTAGGAACTTTAGAGTTGGAAAGGATTTTAGCATGTAACGATTTGTTTCTTTGTTGGAAACGCTAATTCGTTCCACATGGAGACACAACAGGAACACATTCGGGTTTTCTGAGCAGAATGCTACAGAAACAAGCTTAAATAGGATATTTGTTTTTGTAAATATGACATTGAATCCACTTGCCCAAGATAAAGAGTTTGCTTTTCTCCAAAACCAGTTTGACTCTGCTTTTCTGGGTCCTTTGCACACAATTCCACATGAGTTTGTCCAGATAGGTCTGGATCTAACCAGAAATGACTGTTTCTGTTCTGCCTAACTCAATCCCAGCTCTTGCTACAGCCTCTGTGTTTGATTCTGTTTTCAGGATATTATTTAGGAACTTTAGAGTTTGGAATTCATTTTAGCATGTAAAATTGTGTTTCTTTGTTGGAAACGTTAATTCGTTCCACATGGAGACACAGCAGGCACACATTCGGGTTTTCTGAGTAGAATGCTACAGAAACCAGGTTAAAAAGGATATTTGTTTTTGTAAAGATGACATGGAATCCATTTGCCCAAGATAAAGACTTTGCTTTTCACCAAAACCAGTTTGACTCTGCTTTTCTGGGTCCTTTGCACACGAATTCCACATGAGTTTGTCCAGATAGGTCTGGATCTAACCAGAAATATCCGGTTCTTTGGTGGCAAAATGAATATCAGGTTTAGAAACAGAATATGTGTTTGTTAGTGTTTTCTGTATATGAAGTAGGAACTTGAAAATCTGGAATAAATTCTGGCGTGTAACATTTTGTTTTTCTGTTGGCAAATGCTAATTGGATTCACATGGAGACACAACATGTACACATTCGAGTTTTCTGAGTAAAATGCTACAGACCGGGTTGAAAATGATATTTGGGTTTGTAAACATGACATTGAAGCCACTTGCCGAAGAAAAGACTTTGCTTTTCAGCAAAACCAGTTTGACTCTGCTTTTCTGGGTCCATTGCACATAAATTCCACACGTGTTTGTCCAGATAGTTCTGGATCTAACCAGAAATACCCGTTTCTGTTCTGCCTAGCTCAATCCCAGCTCTTGCTACATCCTCTGTGTTTGTTTCTGTTTTCTGGATATAATCTAGTAACTTTAGTGTTTTCAATGAAGTTTAGAATGTATCATTTTGTTTCTTTGCTGGAAACGCTAATTCGTTCCAAATGGAGACACAACAGGAACACATTCAGGTTTTCTGAGTAGAATGCTACAGAAACCAGGTAAAAAAGGATATTTGTTTTGGTAAATATGACATTGAATCCACTTGCCCAAGATAAAGACTTTGCTTTTCTCCAAAACCAGTTTGACTCTGCTTTTCTGGGTCATTTGCACACGAATTCCACATGAGTATGTCTAGATAGGTCTGGATTTAACCAGAAATACCTGGTTCAGTGGTGGCGAAATGAATATCAGCTTTTGAAACAGCCCATGTGTTTGTTAGTGTTTTCTGGATTTGAACTATGAACTTGAGCATTTGCAATGAATTCTGGCATGTAACATTTTGTTTTTCTGTTGGCAAATGCTAATTCGTTCCACATGGAGACACAACAGGCACACATTCAAGTTTTCTGAGTAGAATGCTACAGAAATCAGGTGAAAAATGACATTTGTGTTTGCTAACATGACCTTGAATCCACTTGCCCAAGAAAAAGTCTTGGCTTTTCTCCAAAACCAGTTTGACTGCTTTTCTGGGTCCTTTGCACACGAATTCCACATGAGTTTGTCCAGATAGGTCTGGATCAAAGCAGAAATACCCGTTTCTGTTCTGCCTAGCTCAACCCCAGCTCTTGCTACAGCCTCGGAGTTTGTTTCTCTTTCCTGGATATTATCTAGGAACTTTAGAGGTTTGAATGAATTTTAGCGTGTAACATTATGTTTTTTTGATGGAAACTCTAATTCGTTCCACATGGAGACACAACAAGCACACATCGAGATTTCTGAGTAGAATGCTACAGAAACCATGTTAAAAATGATATTTGTGTTTGCTAACATGACATTGTATCCACTTGCCCAAGAAAATGACTTTGCTTTTCTCCAAAACCAGTTTGACTCTGCTTTTCTGGGTCCTTTGCACACGAATTCCCCATGAGTTTGTCCAGATAGTTCTGGATCAAACCAGAAATATGCGGTTCTGTGTGGCTAAATGAATATCAGCTTTTAAAACAGCCTGTGTGTTTGTTATGTTTTGTGAATATTATCTATGAACTTTTATGTTTTGAATGAATTTTAGCATGTTCCATTTTGTTTCTTTGTTGGCAAATGGTAATAGGTTCCACATGGAGACACAACAGGTACACATTTAAGTTTTCTATGTAGAATGCTACAGAAACCAGGTGAAAAATGATATTCATGTTTGCTAACATGACGTTGAACCCAGTTGCCCAAGAAAAAGACTTGGCTTTTCTCCAAAACCAGTTTCAGTATTATTTTCTGGGTTTTTTGCACACGAATTCCACATGAGTTTGTCCAGATAGGTCTGGATCAAAGCAGAAATACCTGTTTCTGTTCTGCCTAGCTCAACCCCAGCTCTTGCTACAGCCTCGGAGTTTGTTTCTGTTTCCTGGATATTATCTAGGAACTTTAGAGTTTTGAATGAATTTTAGCGTGTAACATTATGTTTTTTTGATGGAAACTAATTCGTTCCACATGGAGACACAACAAGCACACATTCAAGATTTCTGAGTAGAATGCTACAGAAACCAGGTGAAAAATGATATTTGTGTTTGCTAAAATGACATTGTATCCACTTGCCCAAGAAAAAGTCTTGGCTTTGCTCCAAAACCAGTTTGACTCTGTTTTCTGGGTCCTTTGCAGATGAATTCCCCATGAGTTTGTCCAGATAGGTCTGGATCAAACCAGAAATATGCGGTTCTGTGTGGCTAAATGAATATCAGCTTTTAAAACAGCCTGTGTGTTTGTTAGTGTTTTCTGGATATTAACTATGAACTTGAGAGTTTGCAATGAATTCTGGCATGTAACATTTTGTTTTTCTGTTGGCAAATGCTAATTCGTTCCACATGGAGACACAACAGGCACACATTCAAGTTTTCTGAGTAGAATGCTACAGAAACCAGGTGAAAAATGACATTTGTGTTTGCTAACATGACGTTGAATCCACTTGCCCAAGAAAAAGTCTTGGCTTTTCTCCAAAACCAGTTTGACTGCTTTTCTGGGTTCTTTGCACATGAATTCCACATGAGTTTGTCCAGATAGGTCTGGATGAAAGCAGAAATATGCGGTTCTGTGTGGCTAAATGAATATCAGCTTTTAAAACAGCCTGTGTGTTTGTTAGTGTTTTCTGGATATTAACTATGAACTTGAGAGTTTGCAATGAATTCTGGCATGTAACATTTTGGTTTTCTGTTGGCAAATGCTAATTCGTTCCACATGGAGACACAACAGGCACACATTCAAGTTTTCTGAGTAGAATGCTAGAGAAATCAGGTGAAAAATGACATTTGTGTTGGCTAACATGACCTTGAATCCACTTGCCCAAGAAAAAGTCTTGGCTTTTCTCCAAAACCAGTTTGACTGCTTTTCTGGGTCCTTTGCACAAGATTTCCACATGAGTTTGTCCAGACAGGTCTGGATCTAACCAGAAATATGCGGTTCTAGTAGCTAAATGAATATCAGCTTGTAAAACAGACTGTGTGTTTGTTAGTGTTTTGGGATAATATCTATGAACTTTTATGTTTTGAATGAATTTTAGCATGTTACATTTTGTTTCTTTGTTGGCAAAAGCTCATTGGTTCCGCATGGAGACACAACAGATACACATTCGAGTTTTCTGAGTAGAATGCTACAGAAACCATGTTAAAAATGATATTTGCGACGGTAAACATGACATTGAATCCACTTGCCCAAGAAAAAGACATGGCTTTTCTCCAAAACCAGTTTAACTCTGCTTTTCTGGGTCCTTTGCACACGAATTCCCCATGAGTTTGTCCAGATAGGTCTGGATCAAACCAGAAATATGCGGTTCTGTGTGGTTAAATGAATATCAGCTTTTAAAACAGCCTGTGTGTTTGTTAGTGTTTTGTGAATAATATCTATGAACTTTTATGTTTAAAAGGATATTCGTGTTTGCTAACATGACGTTGACTCCACTTGCCCAAGAAAAAGACTTGGCTTTTCTCCCAAACCAGTTTCAATATTATTTTCTGGGTTTTTTGCACACGAATTCCACATGAGTTTGTCCAGATAGTTCTGGATCTAACCAGAAATATGCGGTTCGGTGTGGCTAATGAATATCAGCTTTTAAAACAGCCTGTGTGTTTGTTAGTGTTTTGTGAATAATATCTATGAACTTTAAAGTTTTGAGTGAATTTTAGCATGTTACATTTTGTTTCTTGTTGGGAAATGCTCATTGGTTCCACATGGAGACATAACAGGTACACATTCAAGTTTTCTGAGTAGAATGCTACAGAAACCAGGTTAAAAATGATATTTCCGAAGGTAAACATGACATTGAATCCACTTGCCCAAGAAAAAGACTTGGCTTTTCTCCAAAACCAGTTTGACTCTGCTTTTTTGGGTCCTTTGCACACGAATTCCCCATGAGTTTGTCCAGACAGGTCTCGATCAAACCAGAAATATGCGGTTCTGTGTGGCTAAATGAATATCAGCTTTTAAAACAGCCTGTGTGTTTATTAGTGTTTTCTGGATATTAACTATGAACTTGAGAGTTTGCAATGAATTCTGGCATGTAACATTTTGTTTTTTTGTTGGCAAAAGCTAATTCATTCCACATGGAGACACAACAGGCACACATTCAAGTTTTCTGAGTTGAATGCTACAGAAACCAGGTGAAAAATGACATTTGTGTTTGCTAACATGACGTTGAATCCACTTGCCCAAGAAAAAGTCTTGGCTTTTCTCCAAAACCAGTTTGACTGCTCTCTGGGTCCTTTGCACACGAATTCCACATGATTTTGTCTAGATAGGTCTGGATCAAAGCAGAAATACCCGTTTCTGTTCTGCCTAACTCTTGCTACAGCCTTGGAGTTTGCTTCTGTTTCCTGGATATTATCTAGGAACTTTAGAGTTTTGAATGAATTTTAGCGTGTAACATTTTGTTTTTTTGTTGGCAAAAGCTAATTCATTCCACATGGAGACACAACAGGCACACATTCAAGTTTTCTGAGTAGAATGATACAGAAACCAGGTGAAAAATGACATTTGTGTTTGCTAACATGACGTTGAATCCACTTGCCCAAGAAAAAGACTTGGCTTTTCTCCAAACCAGTTTGACTCTGCTTTTCTGGGTCCTTTGCACACGAATTCCCCATGAGTTTGTCCAGATAGTTCTGGATCAAACCAGAAATATGCGGTTCTGTGTGGCTAAATGAATATCAGCTTTTAAAACAGCCTGTGTGTTTGTTATGTTTTGTGAATATTATCTATGAACTTTTATGTTTTGAATGAATTTTAGCATGTTACATTTTGTTTCTTTGTTGGCAAATGGTAATAGGTTCCACATGGAGACACAACAGGTACACATTTAAGTTTTCTATGTAGAATGCTACAGAAACCAGGTGAAAAATGATATTCGTGTTTGCTAACATGACGTTGAACCCAGTTGCCCAAGAAAAAGACTTGGCTTTTCTCCAAAACCAGTTTCAATATTATTTTCTGGGTTTTTTGCACACGAATTCCACATGAGTTTGTCCAGATAGGTCTGGATCAAAGCAGAAATACCCGTTTCTGTTCTGCCTAGCTCAACCCCAGCTCTTGCTACAGCCTCGGAGTTTGTTTCTGTTTCCTGGATATTATCTAGGAACTTTAGAGTTTTGAATGAATTTTAGCGTGTAACATTATGTTTTTTTGATGGAAACTCTAATTCGTTCCACATGGAGACACAACAAGCACACATTCAAGAATTCTGAGTAGAATGCTACAGAAACCAGGTGAAAAATGATATTTGTGTTTGCAAAAATGACATTGTATCCACTTGCCCAAGAAAAAGACTTGGCTTTTCTCCAAAACCAGTTTGACTCTGTTTTCTGGGTCCTTTGCACATGAATTCCCCATGAGTTTGTCCAGATAGGTCTGGATCAAAGCAGAAATATGCGGTTCTGTGTGGCTAAATGAATGTCAGCTTTTAAAACAGCCTGTGTGTTTGTTAGTGTTTTCTGGATATTAACTATGAACTTGAGAGTTTGCAATGAATTCTGGCATGTAACATTTTGGTTTTCTGTTGGCAAATGCTAATTCGTTCCACATGGAGACACAACAGGCACACATTCAAGTTTTCTGAGTAGAATGCTACAGAAATCAGGTGAAAAATGACATTTGTGTTGGCTAACATGACCTTGAATCCACTTGCCCAAGAAAAAGTCTTGGCTTTTCTCCAAAACCAGTTTGACTGCTTTTCTGGGTCCTTTTCACAAGATTTCCACATGAGTCTGTCCAGACAGGTCTGGATCAAAGCAAAATACCCGTTTCTGTTCTGCCTAGCTCAACCCCAGCTCTTGCTACAGCCTCGGAGTTTGTTTCTCTTTCCTGGATATTATCTAGGAACTTTAGAGTTTTGAATGAATTTTAGCGTGTAACATTATGTTTTTTTGATGGAAACTCTAATTCGTTCCACATGGAGACACAACAAGCACACATTCGAGTTTTCTGAGTAGTATGCTACAGAAACCAGGTGAAAAATGATATTTGTGTTTGCTAACATGACAAGGTATCCACTTGCCCAAGAAAATGACTTTGCTTTTCTCCAAAACCAGTTTGACTCTGCTTTTCTGGGTCCTTTGCACACGAATTCCCCATGAGTTTGTCCAGATAGTTCTGGATCAAACCAGAAATATGCGGTTCTGTGTGGCTAAATGAATATCAGCTTTTAAAACAGCCTGTGTGTTTGTTATGTTTTGTGAATATTATCTATGAACTGTTATGTTTTGAATGAATTTTAGCATGTTACATTTTGTTTCTTTGTTGGCAAATGGTAATAGGTTCCACATGGAGACACAACGGGTACACATTTAAGTTTTCTATGTAGAATGCTACAGAAACCAGGTGAAAAATGATATTCGTGTTTGCTAACATGACGTTGAACCCAGTTGCCCAAGAAAAAGACTTGGCTTTTCTCCAAAACCAGTTTCAGTATTATTTTCTGGGTTTTTTGCACACGAATTCCACATGAGTTTGTCCAGATAGGTCTGGATCAAAGCAGAAATACCCGTTTCTGTTCTGCCTAGCTCAACCCCAGCTCTTGCTACAGCCTCGGAGTTTGTTTCTGTTTCCTGGATATTATCTAGGAACTTTAGAGTTTTGAATGAATTTTAGCGTGTAACATTATGTTTTTTTGATGGAAACTCTAATTCGTTCCACATGGAGACACAACAAGCACACATTCAAGATTTCTGAGTAGAATGCTACAGAAACCAGGTGAAAAATGATATTTGTGTTTGCTAAAATGACATTGTATCCACTTGCCCAAGAAAAAGTCTTGGCTTTGCTCCAAAACCAGTTTGACTCTGTTTTCTGGGTCCTTTGCAGATGAATTCCCCATGAGTTTGTCCAGATAGGTCTGGATCAAAGCAGAATTATGCGGTTCTGTGTGGCTAAATGAATATCAGCTTTTAAAACAGCCTGTGTGTTTGTTAGTGTTTTCTGGATATTAACTATGAACTTGAGAGTTTGCAATGAATTCTGGCATGTAACATTTTGTTTTTCTGTTGGCAAATGCTAATTCGTTCCACATGGAGACACAACAGGCACACATTCAAGTTTTCTGAGTAGAATGCTACAGAAACCAGGTGAAAAATGACATTTGTGTTTGCTAACATGACGTTGAATCCACTTGCCCAAGAAAAAGTCTTGGCTTTTCTCCAAAACCAGTTTGACTGCTTTTCTGGGTTCTTTGCACATGAATTCCACATGAGTTTGTCCAGATAGGTCTGGATGAAAGCAGAAATATGCGGTTCTGTGTGGCTAAATGAATATCAGCTTTTAAAACAGCCTGTGTGTTTGTTAGTGTTTTCTGGATATTAACTATGAACTTGAGCATTTGCAATGAATTCTGGCATGTAACATTTTGGTTTTCTGTTGGCAAATGCTAATTCGTTCCACATGGAGACACAACAGGCACACATTCAAGTTTTCTGAGTAGAATGCTACAGAAATCAGGTGAAAAATGACATTTGTGTTGGCTAACATGACGTTGAATCCACTTGCCCAAGAAAAAGTCTTGGCTTTTCTCCAAAACCAGTTTGACTGCTTTTCTGGGTCCTTTGCACACGAATTCCACATGAGTTTGTCCAGATAGGTCTGGATCAAACCAGAAATATGCGGTTCTGTGTGGCTAAATGAATATCAGCTTTTAAAACAGCCTGTGTGTTTGTTATGTTTTGTGAATATTATCTATGAACTTTTATGTTTTGAATGAATTTTAGCATGTTACATTTTGTTTCTTTGTTGGCAAATGGTAATAGGTTCCACATGGAGACACAACAGGTACACATTTAAGTTTTCTATGTAGAATGCTACAGAAACCATGTGAAAAATGATATTCGTGTTTGCTAACATGACGTTGAATCCAGTTGCCCAAGAAAAAGACTTGGCTTTTCTCCAAAACCAGTTTCAGTATTATTTTCTGGGTTTTTTGCACACGAATTCCACATGAGTTTGTCCAGATAGGTCTGGATCAAAGCAGAAATACCCGTTTCTGTTCTGCCTAAGTCAATCCCAGCTCTTGCTACAACCTCGGAGTTTGTTTCTGTTTCCTGGATATTATCTAGGAACTTTAGAGATTTGAATGAATTTTAGCGTGTAACATTATGTTTTTTTGATGGAAACTCTAATTCGTTCCACATGGAGACACAACAAGCACACATTCGAGATTTCTGAGTAGAATGCTACAGAAACCAGGTGAAAAATGATATTTGTGTTTGCTAAAATGACATTGTATCCACTTGCCCAAGAAAAAGACTTGGCTTTTCTCCAAAACCAGTTTGACTCTGCTTTTCTGGGTCCTTTGCACATGAATTCCCCATGAGTTTGTCCAGATAGGTCTGGATCAAACCAGAAATATGCGGTTCTGTGTGGCTAAATGAATATCAGATTTTAAAACAGCCTGTGTGTTTGTTAGTGTTTTCTGGATATTAACTATGAACTTGAGAGTTTGCAATGAATTCTGGCATGTAACATTTTGGTTTTCTGTTGGCAAATGCTAATTCGTTCCACATGGAGGCACAACAGGCACACATTCAATTTTCTGAGTAGAATGCTACAGAAATCAGGTGAAAAATGACATTTGTGTTGGCTAACATGACGTTGAATCCACTTGCCCAAGAAAAAGTCTTGGCTTTTCTCCAAAACCAGTTTGACTGCTTTTCTGGGTCCTTTGCACATGAATTCCGCATGAGTTTGTCCAGATAGGTCTGGATCTAACCAGAAATATGCGGTTCTAGTAGCTAAATGAATATCAGCTTGTAAAACAGACTGTGTGTTTGTTAGTGTTTTGGGATAATATCTATGAACTTTTATGTTTTGAATGAATTTTAGCATGTTACATTTTGTTTCTTTGTTGGCAAACGCTCATTGGTTCCGCATGGAGACACAACAGATACACATTCGAGTTTTCTGAGTAGAATGCTACAGAAACCATGTTAAAAATGATATTTGCGACGGTAAACATGACATTGAATCCACTTGCCCAAGAAAAAGACATGGCTTTTCTCCAAAACCAGTTTAACTCTGCTTTTCTGGGTCCTTTGCACACGAATTCCCCATGCGTTTGTCCAGATAGGTCTGGATCAAACCAGAAATATGCGGTTCTGTGTGGCTAAATGAATATCAGCTTTTAAAACAGCCTGTGTGTTTGTTAGTGTTTTGTGAATAATATCTATGAACTTTTATGTTTAAAAGGATATTCGTGTTTGCTAACATGACGTTGACTCCACTTGCCCAAGAAAAAGACTTGGCTTTTCTCCCAAACCAGTTTCAATATTATTTTCTGGGTTTTTTGCACACGAATTCCACATGAGTTTGTCCAGATAGTTCTGGATCTAACCAGAAATATGCGGTTCGGTGTGGCTAATGAATATCAGCTTTTAAAACAGCCTGTGTGTTTGTTAGTGTTTTGTGAATAATATCTATGAACTTTAAAGTTTTGAGTGAATTTTAGCATGTTACATTTTGTTTCTTGTTGGGAAATGCTCATTGGTTCCACATGGAGACATAACAGGTACACATTCAAGTTTTCTGAGTAGAATGCTACAGAAACCAGGTTAAAAATGATATTTCCGAAGGTAAACATGACATTGAATCCACTTGCCCAAGAAAAAGACTTGGCTTTTCTCCAAAACCAGTTTGACTCTGCTTTTTTGGGTCCTTTGCACACGAATTCCCCATGAGTTTGTCCAGACAGGTCTCGATCAAACCAGAAATATGCGGTTCTGTGTGGCTAAATGAATATCAGCTTTGAAAACATCCTGTGTGTTTATTAGTGTTTTCTGGATATTAACTATGAACTTGAGAGTTTGCAATGAATTCTGGCATGTAACATTTTGTTTTTTTGTTGGCAAAAGCTAATTCATTCCACATTGAGACACAACAGGCACACATTCAAGTTTTCTGAGTTGAATGCTACAGAAACCAGGTGAAAAATGACATTTGTGTTTGCTAACATGACGTTGAATCCACTTGCCCAAGAAAAAGTCTTGGCTTTTCTCCAAAACCAGTTTGACTGCTCTCTGGGTCCTTTGCACACGAATTCCACATGATTTTGTCTAGATAGGTCTGGATCAAAGCAGAAATACCCGTTTCTGTTCTGCCTAACTCTTGCTACAGCCTTGGAGTTTGCTTCTGTTTCCTGGATATTATCTAGGAACTTTAGAGTTTTGAATGAATTTTAGCGTGTAACATTTTGTTTTTTTGTTGGCAAAAGCTAATTCATTCCACATGGAGACACAACAGGCACACATTCAAGTTTTCTGAGTAGAATGATACAGAAACCAGGTGAAAAATGACATTTGTGTTTGCTAACATGACGTTGAATCCACTTGCCCAAGAAAAAGACTTGGCTTTTCTCCAAACCAGTTTGACTCTGCTTTTCTGGGTCCTTTGCACACGAATTCCCCATGAGTTTGTCCAGATAGTTCTGGATCAAACCAGAAATATGCGGTTCTGTGTGGCTAAATGAATATCAGCTTTTAAAACAGCCTGTGTGTTTGTTATGTTTTGTGAATATTATCTATGAACTTTTATGTTTTGAATGAATTTTAGCATGTTACATTTTGTTTCTTTGTTGGCAAATGGTAATAGGTTCCACATGGAGACACAACAGGTACACATTTAAGTTTTCTATGTAGAATGCTACAGAAACCAGGTGAAAAATGATATTCGTGTTTGCTAACATGACGTTGAACCCAGTTGCCCAAGAAAAAGACTTGGCTTTTCTCCAAAACCAGTTTCAATATTATTTTCTGGGTTTTTTGCACACGAATTCCACATGAGTTTGTCCAGATAGGTCTGGATCAAAGCAGAAATACCCGTTTCTGTTCTGCCTAGCTCAACCCCAGCTCTTGCTACAGCCTCGGAGTTTGTTTCTGTTTCCTGGATATTATCTAGGAACTTTAGAGTTTTGAATGAATTTTAGCGTGTAACATTATGTTTTTTTGATGGAAACTCTAATTCGTTCCACATGGAGACACAACAAGCACACATTCAAGAATTCTGAGTAGAATGCTACAGAAACCAGGTGAAAAATGATATTTGTGTTTGCAAAAATGACATTGTATCCACTTGCCCAAGAAAAAGACTTGGCTTTTCTCCAAAACCAGTTTGACTCTGTTTTCTGGGTCCTTTGCACATGAATTCCCCATGAGTTTGTCCAGATAGGTCTGGATCAAAGCAGAAATATGCGGTTCTGTGTGGCTAAATGAATGTCAGCTTTTAAAACAGCCTGTGTGTTTTTTAGTGTTTTCTGGATATTAACTATGAACTTGAGAGTTTGCAATGAATTCTGGCATGTAACATTTTGGTTTTCTGTTGGCAAATGCTAATTCGTTCCACATGGAGACACAACAGGCACACATTCAAGTTTTCTGAGTAGAATGCTACAGAAATCAGGTGAAAAATGACATTTGTGTTGGCTAACATGACCTTGAATCCACTTGCCCAAGAAAAAGTCTTGGCTTTTCTCCAAAACCAGTTTGACTGCTTTTCTGGGTCCTTTTCACAAGATTTCCACATGAGTCTGTCCAGACAGGTCTGGATCAAAGCAAAATACCCGTTTCTGTTCTGCCTAGCTCAACCACAGCTCTTGCTACAGCCTCGGAGTTTGTTTCTCTTTCCTGGATATTATCTAGGAACTTTAGAGTTTTGAATGAATTTTAGCGTGTAACATTATGTTTTTTTGATGGAAACTCTAATTCGTTCCACATGGAGACACAACAAGCACACATTCGAGTTTTCTGAGTAGTATGCTACAGAAACCAGGTGAAAAATGATATTTGTGTTTGCTAACATGACAAGGTATCCACTTGCCCAAGAAAATGACTTTGCTTTTCTCCAAAACCAGTTTGACTCTGCTTTTCTGGGTCCTTTGCACACGAATTCCCCATGAGTTTGTCCAGATAGTTCTGGATCAAACCAGAAATATGCGGTTCTGTGTGGCTAAATGAATATCAGCTTTTAAAACAGCCTGTGTGTTTGTTATGTTTTGTGAATATTATCTATGAACTGTTATGTTTTGAATGAATTTTAGCATGTTACATTTTGTTTCTTTGTTGGCAAATGGTAATAGGTTCCACATGGAGACACAACAGGTACACATTTAAGTTTTCTATGTAGAATGCTACAGAAACCAGGTGAAAAATGATATTCGTGTTTATTACATGACGTTGAACCCAGTTGCCCAAGAAAAAGACTTGGCTTTTCTCCAAAACCAGTTTCAGTATTATTTTCTGGGTTTTTTGCACACGAATTCCACATGAGTTTGTCCAGATAGGTCTGGATCAAAGCAGAAATACCCGTTTCTGTTCTGCCTAGCTCAACCCCAGCTCTTGCTACAGCCTCGGAGTTTGTTTCTGTTTCCTGGATATTATCTAGGAACTTTAGAGTTTTGAATGAATTTTAGCGTGTAACATTATGTTTTTTTGATGGAAATTCTAATTCGTTCCACATGGAGACACAACAAGCACACATTCAAGATTTCTGAGTAGAATGCTACAGAAACCAGGTGAAAAATGACATTTGTGTTTGCTAACATGACCTTGAATCCACTTGCCCAAGAAAAAGTCTTGGCTTTTCTCCAAAACCAGTTTGACTGCTTTTCTGGGTCCTTTTCACAAGATTTCCACATGAGTCTGTCCAGACAGTTCTGGATCAAAGCAAAATACCCGTTTCTGTTCTGCCTAGCTCAACCCCAGCTCTTGCTACAGCCTCGGAGTTTGTTTCTGTTTCCTGGATATTATCTAGGAACTTTAGAGTTTTGAATGAATTTTAGCGTGTAACATTATATTTTTTTGATGGAAACTCTAATTCGTTCCACATGGAGACACAACAAGCACACATTCGAGATTTCTGAGTAGAATGCTACAGAAACCAGGTGGAAAATGATATTTGTGTTTGCTAACATGACATTGTATCCACTTGCCCAAGAAAATGACTTTGCTTTTCTCCAAAACCAGTTTGACTCTGCTTTTCTGGGTCCTTTGCACACGAATTCCCCATGAGTTTGTCCAGATAGTTCTGGATCAAACCAGAAATATGTGGTTCTGTGTGGCTAAATGAATATCAGCTTTTAAAACAGCCTGTGTGTTTGTTATGTTTTGTGAATATTATCTATGAACTTTTATGTTTTGAATGAATTTTAGCATGTTACATTTTGTTTCTTTGTTGGCAAATGTTAATAGGTTCCACATGGAGACACAACGGGTACACATTTAAGTTTTCTATGTAGAATGCTACAGAAACCAGGTGAAAAATGATATTCGTGTTTGCTAACATGACGTTGAACCCAGTTGCCCAAGAAAAAGACTTGGCTTTTCTCCAAAACCAGTTTCAGTATTATTTTCTGGGTTTTTTGCACACGAATTCCACATGAGTTTGTCCAGATAGGTCTGGATCAAACCAGAAATATGCGGTTCTGTGTGGCTAAATGAATATCAGCTTTTAAAACAGCCTGTGTGTTTGTTAGTGTTTTCTGGATATTAACTATGAACTTGAGAGTTTGCAATGAATTCTGGCATGCAAAATTTTGGTTTTCTGTTGGCAAATGCTAATTCGTTCCACATGGAGACACAACAGGCACACATTCAAGTTTTCTGAGTAGAATGCTACAGAAATCAGGTGAAAAATGACATTTGTGTTGGCTAACATGACGTTGAATCCACTTGCCCAAGAAAAAGTCTTGGCTTTTCTCCAAAACCAGTTTGACTGCTTTTCTGGGTCCTTTGCACATGAATTCCACATGAGTTTGTCCAGATAGGTCTGGATCTAACCAGAAATATGCGGTTCTGTGTAGCTAAATGAATATCAGCTTGTAAAACAGCCTGTGTGTTTGTTAGTGTTTTGTGAATAATATCTATGAACTTTTATGATTTGAATGAATTTTAGCATGTTACATTTTGTTTCTTTTTTGGCAAACGCTCATTGGTTCCGCATGGAGACACAACAGATACTCATTCGAGTTTTCTGAGTAGAATGCTACAGAAACCATGTTAAAAATGATATTTGCGACGGTAAACATGACATTGAATCCACTTGCCCAAGAAAAAGACATGGCTTTTCTCCAAAACCAGTTTAACTCTGCTTTTCTGGGTCCTTTGCACACGAATTCCCCATGAGTTTGTCCAGATAGGTCTGGATCAAACCAGAAATATGCGGTTCTGTGTGGTTAAATGAATATCAGCTTTTAAAACAGCCTGTGTGTTTGTTAGTGTTTTGTGAATAATACCTATGAACTTTTACGTTTAAAAGGATATTCGTGTTTGCTAACATGACGTTGACTCCACTTGCCCAAGAAAAAGACTTGGCTTTTTTCCAAAACCAGTTTCAATATTATTTTCTGGGTTTTATGCACACGAATTCCACATGAGTTTGTCCAGATAGTTCTGGATCTAACCAGAAATATGCGGTTCGGTGTGGCTAATGAATATCAGCTTTTAAAACAGCCTGTGTGTTTGTTAGTGTTTTGTGAATAATATCTATGAACTTTAAAGTTTTGAGTGAATTTTAGCATGTTACATTTTGTTTCTTTGTTGGCAAACGCTGATTCGTTCCACATGGAGACACAACAGGTACACATTCAAGTTTTCTGAGTTGAATGCTACAGAAACCAGGTGAAAAATGATATTTGTGTTTGCTAACATGACGTTGACTCCACTTGCCCTAGAAAAACACTTGGCTTTTCTCCAAAACCAGTTTGACTCTGCTTTTCTGGGTCCTTTGCACACGAATTCCCCATGAGTTTGCCCAGGTAAGTCTGGATCAAACCAGAAATATGTGGTTCTGTGTGGCTAAATGAATATCAGCTTTTAAAACAGCTTGTGTGTTTGTTAGTGTTTTCTGGATATTAATTATGAACTTGAGAGTTTGCAATGAATTCTGACATGTAACATTTTGTTTTTCTGTTGGCAAATGCTAATTCGTTCCACATGGAGACACAACAGGCACACATTCAAGTTTTCTGAGTAGAATGCCACAGAAACCAGGTGAAAAATGACATTTGTGTTTGCTAACATGACGTTGAATCCACTTGCCCAAGAAAAAGTCTTGGCTTTTCTCCAAAACCAGTTTGACTACTTTTCTGTGTCCTTTGCACACGAATTCCACATGAGTTTGTCCAGATAGGTCTGGATCAAAGCAGAAATACCCGTTTCTGTTCTGCCTACCTCAACCCCAGCTCTTGCTACAGCCTCGGAGTTTGTTTCTGTTTCCTGGATATTATCTAGGAACTTTAGAGAGTTGAATGAATTTTAGCGTGTAACATTATGTTTTTTTGATGGAAACTCTAATTCGTTCCACATGGAGACACAACAAGCGCACATTCGAGATTTCTGAGTAGAATGCTACAGAAACCAGGTGAAAAATGATATGTGTGTTTGCTAACATGACATTGTATCCACTTGCCCAAGAAAATGACTTTGCTTTTCTCCAAAACCAGTTTAACTCTGCTTTTCTGGGTCCTTTGCACATGAATTCCACATGAGTTTGTCCAGATAGGTATGGATCAAACCAGAAATATGCGGTTCTGTGTGGCTAAATGAATATCAGCTTTTAAAACAGTCTGTGTGTTTGTTAGTGTTTTGTGAATAATATCTATGAACTTTTAAGATTTGAATGAATTTTAGCATGTTAGATTTTGTTTCTTTGTTGGCAAACGCTAATTTGTTCCACATGGAGACAGTACAGGTACACATTCAAGTTTTCTGATTAGAATGTTACAGAAACCAGGTTAAAAATGATATTTCCGAAGGTAAACATGACATTGAATCCACTTGCCCAAGAAAAAGACTTGGCGTTTCTTCAAAACCAGTTTGACTCTGCTTTTCTTGGTCCTTTGCACACGAATTCCCCATGAGTTTGTCCAGGTAGGTCTGGATCAAACCAGAAATATGCGGTTCTGTGTGGCTAAATGAATATCTGCTTTTAAAACAGCTTGTGTGTTTGTTAGTGTTTTCTGGATATTAACTATGAACTTGAGAGTTTGCAATGAATTCTGACATGTAACATTTTGTTTTTCTGTTGGCAAATGCTAATTCGTTCCACATGGAGACACAACAGGCACACATTCAAGTTTTCTGAGTAGAATGCTACAGAAACCAGGTGAAACATGACATTTGTGATGGCTAACATGACGTTGAATCCACTTGCCCAAGAAAAAGTCTTGGCTTTTCTCCAAAACAAGTTTGACTGCTCTCTGGGTGCTTTGCACACGAATTGCACATGATTTTGACTAGATAGGTCTGGATCAAAGCAGAAATACCCGATTCTGTTCTGCCTAACTCAATCCCAGCTCTTGCTACAGCATCGGAGTTTTTTTCTGTTTCCTGGATATTATCTAGGAACTTTAGAGTTTTGAATGAATTTTAGCGTGTAACATTATGTTTTTTTGATGGAAACTCTAATTCGTTCCACAAGGAGACACAACAAGCACACATTCGAGTTTTCTGAGTAGTATGCTACAGAAACCAGGTGAAAAATGATATTTGTGTTTGCTAAGATGACATTGTATCCACTTGCACAAGAAAATGACTTTGCTTTTCTCCAAAACCAGTTTGACTCTGCTTTTCTGGGTCCTTTGCACATGAATTCCCCATGAGTTTGTCCAGATAGTCTGGATAAAACCAGAAATATGCAGTTCTGTGTGGCTAAATGAATATCAGCTTTGAAAACAGCCTGTGTGTTTGTTAGTGTTTTGTGAATAATATCTATGAACTTTTATGTTTTGAATGAATTTTAGCATGTTACATTTTGTATCTTTGTTGGCAAACGCTAATTTGTTCCACATGGAGACACTACAGGTACACATTCGATCTTTCTGAGTAGAATGCTACAGAAACCAGGTGAAAAATGATATTCGTGTTTGCTAACATGACGTTGACTCCACTTGCCCAAGAAAAAGACTTGGCTTTCCTCCAAAACCAGTTTCAATATTATTTTCTGGGTTTTTTGCACAGGAATTCCACATGAGTTTGTCCAGATAGTTCTGGATCTAACCAGAAATATGCGGTTCAGTGTGGCTAATGAATATCAGCTTTTAAAACAGCCTGTGTGTTTGTTAGTGTTTTGTGAATAATATCTATGAACTTTAAAGTTTTGAGTGAATTTTAGCATGTTACATTTTGTTTCTTTGTTGGCAAACACTCATTGGTTCCACATGGAGACATAACAGGTACACATTCAAATTTTCTGAGTAGAATGTTACAGAAACCAGGTAAAAATGATATTTCCGAAGGTAAACATGACATTGAATCCACTTGCCCAAGAAAAAGACTTGGCTTTTCTCCAAAACCAGTTTGACTCTGCTTTTCTGGGTCCTTTGCACACGAATTCCCCATGAGTTTGTCCAGATAGTTCTGGATCTAACCAGAAATATCTGGTTCTGTGTGGCTAAATGAATATCAGCTTTTAAAACAGCCTGTGTGTTTGTTAGTGTTTTCTGGATATTAACTATGAACTTGAGAGTTTGCAATGAATTCTGACATGTAACATTTTGTTTTTCTGTTGGCCAATCCTAATTCGTTCCACATGGAGACACAACAGGCACACATTCAAGTTTTCTGAGTAGAATGCTACAGAAACCAGGTGAAAAATGACATTTGTGTTGGCTAACATGACGTTGAATCCACTTGCCCAAGAAAAAGTCTTGGCTTTTCTCCAAAACAAGTTTGACTGCTCTCTGGGTGCTTTGCACACGAATTGCACATGATTTTGACTAGATAGGTCTGGATCAAAGCAGAAATACCCGATTCTGTTCTGCCTAACTCAATTCCAGCTCTTGCTACAGCATCGGAGTTTTTTTCTGTTTCCTGGATATTATCTAGGAACTTTAGAGTTTTGAATGAATTTTAGCGTGTAACATTATGTTTTTTTGATGGAAACTCTAATTCGTTCCACATGGAGACACAACAAGCACACATTCAAGTTTTCTGAGTAGTATGCTACAGAAACCAGGTGAAAAATGATATGTGTGTTTGCTAACATGACATTGTATCCACTTGCCCAAGAAAAAGACTTTGCTTTTCTCCAAAACCAGTTTGACTCTGCTTTTCTGGGTCCTTTTTACACGAATTCCACATGAGTTTGTCCAGAAAGTTCTGGATCAAACCAGAAATATGCGGTTCTGTGTGGCTAAATGAATATCAGCTTTTAAAACAGTCTGTGTGTTTGTTAGTGTTTTGTGAATAATATCTATGAACTTTTATGATGTGAATGAATTTTAGCATGTTACATTTTGTTTCTTTGTTGGCAAATGCTAATTTGTTCCACATGGAGACACAACAGGTACACATTCAAGTTTTCTGAGTAGAATGCTACAGAAACCAGGTGAAAAATGATATTTGTGTTTGCTAACATGACGTTGACTCCACTTGCCCTAGAAAAACACTTGGCTTTTCTCCAAAACCAGTTTGACTCTGCTTTTCTGGGTCCTTTGCACACGAATTCCCCATGAGTTTGCCCAGGTAAGTCTGGATCAAACCAGAAATATGTGGTTCTGTGTGGCTAAATGAATATCAGCTTTTAAAACAGCTTGTGTGTTTGTTAGTGTTTTCTGGATATTAATTATGAACTTGAGAGTTTGCAATGAATTCTGACATGTAACATTTTGTTTTTCTGTTGGCAAATGCTAATTCGTTCCACATGGAGACACAACAGGCACACATTCAAGTTTTCTGAGTAGAATGCCACAGAAACCAGGTGAAAAATGACATTTGTGTTTGCTAACATGACGTTGAATCCACTTGCCCAAGAAAAAGTCTTGGCTTTTCTCCAAAACCAGTTTGACTGCTTTTCTGGGTCCTTTGCACACGAATTCCACATGAGTTTGTCCAGATAGGTCTGGATCAAAGCAGAAATACCCATTTCTGTTCTGCCTAGCTCAACCCCAGCTCCTGCTACAGCCTCAGAGTTTGTTTCTCTTTCCTGGATATTATCTAGGAACTTTAGAGTTTTGAATGAATTTTAGCGTGTAACATTATGTTTTTTTGATGGAAACTCTAATTCGTTCCACATGGAGACACAACAAGCACACATTCGAGATTTCTGAGTAGAATGCTACAGAAACCAGGTGGAAAATGATATTTGTGTTTGCTAACATGACATTGTATCCACTTGCCCAAGAAAATGACTTTGCTTTTCTCCAAAACCAGTTTGACTCTGCTTTTCTGGGTCCTTTGCACACGAATTCCCCATGAGTTTGTCCAGATAGTTCTGGATCAAACCAGAAATATGTGGTTCTGTGTGGCTAAATGAATATCAGCTTTTAAAACAGCCTGTGTGTTTGTTATGTTTTGTGAATATTATCTATGAACTTTTATGTTTTGAATGAATTTTAGCATGTTACATTTTGTTTCTTTGTTGGCAAATGTTAATAGGTTCCACATGGAGACACAACGGGTACACATTTAAGTTTTCTATGTAGAATGCTACAGAAACCAGGTGAAAAATGATATTCGTGTTTGCTAACATGACGTTGAACCCAGTTGCCCAAGAAAAAGACTTGGCTTTTCTCCAAAACCAGTTTCAGTATTATTTTCTGGGTTTTTTGCACACGAATTCCACATGAGTTTGTCCAGATAGGTCTGGATCAAACCAGAAATATGCGGTTCTGTGTGGCTAAATGAATATCAGCTTTTAAAACAGCCTGTGTGTTTGTTAGTGTTTTCTGGATATTAACTATGAACTTGAGAGTTTGCAATGAATTCTGGCATGCAAAATTTTGGTTTTCTGTTGGCAAATGCTAATTCGTTCCACATGGAGACACAACAGGCACACATTCAAGTTTTCTGAGTAGAATGCTACAGAAATCAGGTGAAAAATGACATTTGTGTTGGCTAACATGACGTTGAATCCACTTGCCCAAGAAAAAGTCTTGGCTTTTCTCCAAAACCAGTTTGACTGCTTTTCTGGGTCCTTTGCACATGAATTCCACATGAGTTTGTCCAGATAGGTCTGGATCTAACCAGAAATATGCGGTTCTGTGTAGCTAAATGAATATCAGCTTGTAAAACAGCCTGTGTGTTTGTTAGTGTTTTGTGAATAATATCTATGAACTTTTATGATTTGAATGAATTTTAGCATGTTACATTTTGTTTCTTTTTTGGCAAACGCTCATTGGTTCCGCATGGAGACACAACAGATACTCATTCGAGTTTTCTGAGTAGAATGCTACAGAAACCATGTTAAAAATGATATTTGCGACGGTAAACATGACATTGAATCCACTTGCCCAAGAAAAAGACATGGCTTTTCTCCAAAACCAGTTTAACTCTGCTTTTCTGGGTCCTTTGCACACGAATTCCCCATGAGTTTGTCCAGATAGGTCTGGATCAAACCAGAAATATGCGGTTCTGTGTGGTTAAATGAATATCAGCTTTTAAAACAGCCTGTGTGTTTGTTAGTGTTTTGTGAATAATACCTATGAACTTTTACGTTTAAAAGGATATTCGTGTTTGCTAACATGACGTTGACTCCACTTGCCCAAGAAAAAGACTTGGCTTTTTTCCAAAACCAGTTTCAATATTATTTTCTGGGTTTTATGCACACGAATTCCACATGAGTTTGTCCAGATAGTTCTGGATCTAACCAGAAATATGCGGTTCGGTGTGGCTAATGAATATCAGCTTTTAAAACAGCCTGTGTGTTTGTTAGTGTTTTGTGAATAATATCTATGAACTTTAAAGTTTTGAGTGAATTTTAGCATGTTACATTTTGTTTCTTTGTTGGCAAACGCTGATTCGTTCCACATGGAGACACAACAGGTACACATTCAAGTTTTCTGAGTTGAATGCTACAGAAACCAGGTGAAAAATGATATTTGTGTTTGCTAACATGACGTTGACTCCACTTGCCCTAGAAAAACACTTGGCTTTTCTCCAAAACCAGTTTGACTCTGCTTTTCTGGGTCCTTTGCACACGAATTCCCCATGAGTTTGCCCAGGTAAGTCTGGATCAAACCAGAAATATGTGGTTCTGTGTGGCTAAATGAATATCAGCTTTTAAAACAGCTTGTGTGTTTGTTAGTGTTTTCTGGATATTAATTATGAACTTGAGAGTTTGCAATGAATTCTGACATGTAACATTTTGTTTTTCTGTTGGCAAATGCTAATTCGTTCCACATGGAGACACAACAGGCACACATTCAAGTTTTCTGAGTAGAATGCCACAGAAACCAGGTGAAAAATGACATTTGTGTTTGCTAACATGACGTTGAATCCACTTGCCCAAGAAAAAGACTTGGCTTTTCTCCAAAACCAGTTTGACTACTTTTCTGTGTCCTTTGCACACGAATTCCACATGAGTTTGTCCAGATAGGTCTGGATCAAAGCAGAAATACCCGTTTCTGTTCTGCCTACCTCAACCCCAGCTCTTGCTACAGCCTCGGAGTTTGTTTCTGTTTCCTGGATATTATCTAGGAACTTTAGAGAGTAGAATGAATTTTAGCGTGTAACATTATGTTTTTTTGATGGAAACTCTAATTCGTTCCACATGGAGACACAACAAGCGCACATTCGAGATTTCTGAGTAGAATGCTACAGAAACCAGGTGAAAAATGATATGTGTGTTTGCTAACATGACATTGTATCCACTTGCCCAAGAAAATGACTTTGCTTTTCTCCAAAACCAGTTTAACTCTGCTTTTCTGGGTCCTTTGCACATGAATTCCACATGAGTTTGTCCAGATAGGTATGGATCAAACCAGAAATATGCGGTTCTGTGTGGCTAAATGAATATCAGCTTTTAAAACAGTCTGTGTGTTTGTTAGTGTTTTGTGAATAATATCTATGAACTTTTAAGATTTGAATGAATTTTAGCATGTTAGATTTTGTTTCTTTGTTGGCAAACGCTAATTTGTTCCACATGGAGACAGTACAGGTACACATTCAAGTTTTCTGATTAGAATGTTACAGAAACCAGGTTAAAAATGATATTTCCGAAGGTAAACATGACATTGAATCCACTTGCCCAAGAAAAAGACTTGGCGTTTCTTCAAAACCAGTTTGACTCTGCTTTTCTTGGTCCTTTGCACACGAATTCCCCATGAGTTTGTCCAGGTAGGTCTGGATCAAACCAGAAATATGCGGTTCTGTGTGGCTAAATGAATATCTGCTTTTAAAACAGCTTGTGTGTTTGTTAGTGTTTTCTGGATATTAACTATGAACTTGAGAGTTTGCAATGAATTCTGACATGTAACATTTTGTTTTTCTGTTGGCAAATGCTAATTCGTTCCACATGGAGACACAACAGGCACACATTCAAGTTTTCTGAGTAGAATGCTACAGAAACCAGGTGAAACATGACATTTGTGATGGCTAACATGACGTTGAATCCACTTGCCCAAGAAAAAGTCTTGGCTTTTCTCCAAAACAAGTTTGACTGCTCTCTGGGTGCTTTGCACACGAATTGCACATGATTTTGACTAGATAGGTCTGGATCAAAGCAGAAATACCCGATTCTGTTCTGCCTAACTCAATCCCAGCTCTTGCTACAGCATCGGAGTTTTTTTCTGTTTCCTGGATATTATCTAGGAACTTTAGAGTTTTGAATGAATTTTAGCGTGTAACATTATGTTTTTTTGATGGAAACTCTAATTCGTTCCACAAGGAGACACAACAAGCACACATTCGAGTTTTCTGAGTAGTATGCTACAGAAACCAGGTGAAAAATGATATTTGTGTTTGCTAAGATGACATTGTATCCACTTGCACAAGAAAATGACTTTGCTTTTCTCCAAAACCAGTTTGACTCTGCTTTTCTGGGTCCTTTGCACATGAATTCCCCATGAGTTTGTCCAGATAGTCTGGATAAAACCAGAAATATGCAGTTCTGTGTGGCTAAATGAATATCAGCTTTGAAAACAGCCTGTGTGTTTGTTAGTGTTTTGTGAATAATATCTATGAACTTTTATGTTTTGAATGAATTTTAGCATGTTACATTTTGTATCTTTGTTGGCAAACGCTAATTTGTTCCACATGGAGACACTACAGGTACACATTCGATCTTTCTGAGTAGAATGCTACAGAAACCAGGTGAAAAATGATATTCGTGTTTGCTAACATGACGTTGACTCCACTTGCCCAAGAAAAAGACTTGGCTTTCCTCCAAAACCAGTTTCAATATTATTTTCTGGGTTTTTTGCACAGGAATTCCACATGAGTTTGTCCAGATAGTTCTGGATCTAACCAGAAATATGCGGTTCAGTGTGGCTAATGAATATCAGCTTTTAAAACAGCCTGTGTGTTTGTTAGTGTTTTGTGAATAATATCTATGAACTTTAAAGTTTTGAGTGAATTTTAGCATGTTACATTTTGTTTCTTTGTTGGCAAACACTCATTGGTTCCACATGGAGACATAACAGGTACACATTCAAATTTTCTGAGTAGAATGTTACAGAAACCAGGTAAAAATGATATTTCCGAAGGTAAACATGACATTGAATCCACTTGCCCAAGAAAAAGACTTGGCTTTTCTCCAAAACCAGTTTGACTCTGCTTTTCTGGGTCCTTTGCACACGAATTCCCCATGAGTTTGTCCAGATAGTTCTGGATCTAACCAGAAATATCTGGTTCTGTGTGGCTAAATGAATATCAGCTTTTAAAACAGCCTGTGTGTTTGTTAGTGTTTTCTGGATATTAACTATGAACTTGAGAGTTTGCAATGAATTCTGACATGTAACATTTTGTTTTTCTGTTGGCCAATCCTAATTCGTTCCACATGGAGACACAACAGGCACACATTCAAGTTTTCTGAGTAGAATGCTACAGAAACCAGGTGAAAAATGACATTTGTGTTGGCTAACATGACGTTGAATCCACTTGCCCAAGAAAAAGTCTTGGCTTTTCTCCAAAACAAGTTTGACTGCTCTCTGGGTGCTTTGCACACGAATTGCACATGATTTTGACTAGATAGGTCTGGATCAAAGCAGAAATACCCGATTCTGTTCTGCCTAACTCAATTCCAGCTCTTGCTACAGCATCGGAGTTTTTTTCTGTTTCCTGGATATTATCTAGGAACTTTAGAGTTTTGAATGAATTTTAGCGTGTAACATTATGTTTTTTTGATGGAAACTCTAATTCGTTCCACATGGAGACACAACAAGCACACATTCAAGTTTTCTGAGTAGTATGCTACAGAAACCAGGTGAAAAATGATATGTGTGTTTGCTAACATGACATTGTATCCACTTGCCCAAGAAAAAGACTTTGCTTTTCTCCAAAACCAGTTTGACTCTGCTTTTCTGGGTCCTTTTTACACGAATTCCACATGAGTTTGTCCAGAAAGTTCTGGATCAAACCAGAAATATGCGGTTCTGTGTGGCTAAATGAATATCAGCTTTTAAAACAGTCTGTGTGTTTGTTAGTGTTTTGTGAATAATATCTATGAACTTTTATGATGTGAATGAATTTTAGCATGTTACATTTTGTTTCTTTGTTGGCAAATGCTAATTTGTTCCACATGGAGACACAACAGGTACACATTCAAGTTTTCTGAGTAGAATGCTACAGAAACCAGGTGAAAAATGATATTTGTGTTTGCTAACATGACGTTGACTCCACTTGCCCTAGAAAAACACTTGGCTTTTCTCCAAAACCAGTTTGACTCTGCTTTTCTGGGTCCTTTGCACACGAATTCCCCATGAGTTTGCCCAGGTAAGTCTGGATCAAACCAGAAATATGTGGTTCTGTGTGGCTAAATGAATATCAGCTTTTAAAACAGCTTGTGTGTTTGTTAGTGTTTTCTGGATATTAATTATGAACTTGAGAGTTTGCAATGAATTCTGACATGTAACATTTTGTTTTTCTGTTGGCAAATGCTAATTCGTTCCACATGGAGACACAACAGGCACACATTCAAGTTTTCTGAGTAGAATGCCACAGAAACCAGGTGAAAAATGACATTTGTGTTTGCTAACATGACGTTGAATCCACTTGCCCAAGAAAAAGTCTTGGCTTTTCTCCAAAACCAGTTTGACTGCTTTTCTGGGTCCTTTGCACACGAATTCCACATGAGTTTGTCCAGATAGGTCTGGATCAAAGCAGAAATACCCATTTCTGTTCTGCCTAGCTCAACCCCAGCTCCTGCTACAGCCTCAGAGTTTGTTTCTCTTTCCTGGATATTATCTAGGAACTTTAGAGTTTTGAATGAATTTTTGCATGTAACATTATTTTTTGGATGGAAACTCTAATTCGTTCCACATGGAGACACAACAAGCACACATTCGAGCTTTCTGAGTAGAATGCTACAGAAACCAGGTGAAAAATGATATTTGTGTTTGCTAACATGACATTGTATCAACTTGCCCAACAAAATGACTTTGCTTTTCTCCAAAACCAGTTTGACTCTGCTTTTCTGGGTCCTTTTACATGAATTCCACATGAGTTTGTTCAGGTAGGTCTGGATCTAACCAGAAATATCTGGTTCTGTGTGCCTAAATGAATATCAGCTTTTAAAACAGCCTGTGTGTTTGTTATTGTTTTGGGAATAATATATATGAACTTTTATGATTTCAATGAATTTTAGCATGTTACATTTTGTTTCTTTGTTGGCAAACGCTAATTTGTTCCACATGGAGACACAACAGGTACACATTCGAGCTTTCTGAGTAGAATGCTACAGAAAGCAGGTGAAAAATGATATTCGTGTTTGCTAACATGACGTTGACTCCAATTGCCCAAGAAAAAGACTTGGCTTTTCTCCAAAACCAGTTTCAATATTATTTTCTGGGTTTTTTGCACACGAATTCCACATGAGTTTGTCCAGATAGGTCTGGATCAAAGCAGAAATACCCGTTTCTGTTCTGCCTAGCTCAACCCCAGCTCTTGCTACAGCCTCGGAGTTTGTTTCTGTTTCCTGGATATTATCTAGGAACTTTAGAGTTTTGAATGAATTTTAGCGTGTAACATTATGTTTTTTTGATGGAAACTCTAATTCGTTCCACATGGAGACACAACAAGCGCACATTCGAGATTTGTGAGTAGAATGCTACAGAAACCAGGTGAAAAATGATATGTGTGTTTGCTAACATGACATTGTATCCACTTGCCCAAGAAAATGACTTTGCTTTTCTCCAAAACCAGTTTAACTCTGCTTTTCTGGGTCCTTTGCACACGAATTCCCCATGAGTTTGTCCAGATAGGTCTGGATCAAACCAGAAATATGTGGTTCTGTGTGGCTAAATGAATATCAGCTTTTAAAACAGCCTGTGTGTTTGTTAGTGTTTTCTGGATATTAACTATGAACTTGAGAGTTTGCAATGAATTCTGACATGTAACATTTTGTTTTTCTGTTGGCCAATCCTAATTCGTTCCACATGGAGACACAACAGGCACACATTCAAGTTTTCTGAGTAGAATGCTACAGAAACCAGGTGAAAAATGACATTTGTGTTGGCTAACATGACGTTGAATCCACTTGCCCAAGAAAAAGTCTTGGCTTTTCTCCAAAACCAGTTTGACTGCTTTTCTGGGTCCTTCGCACACGAATTCCACATGAGTTTGTCCAGATAGGTCTGGGTCAAAGCAGAAATACCCGATTCTGTTCTGCCTAACTCAATCCCAGCTCTTGCTACAGCCTCGGAGTTTGCTTCTGTTTCCTGGATATTATCTAGGAACTTTAGAGTTTTGAATGAATTTTAGCGTGTAACATTATGTTTTTTTGATGGAAACTCTAATTCGTTCCACATGGAGACACAACAAGCACACATTCGAGTTTTCTGAGTAGTATGCTACAGAAACCAGGTGAAAAATGATATGTGTGTTTGCTAACATGACATTGTATCCACTTGCCCAAGAAAATGACTTTGCTTTTCTCCAAAACCAGTTTAACTCTGCTTTTCTGGGTCCTTTGCACATGAATTCCACATGAGTTTGTCCAGATAGGTCTGGATCAAACCAGAAATATGCGGTTCTGTGTGGCTAAATGAATATCAGGTTTTAAAACAGTCTGTGTGTTTGTTAGTGTTTTGTGAATAATATCTATGAACATTTAAGATTTGAATGAATTTTAGCATGTTACATTTTGTTGTTTTGTTGGCACACGCTAATTCGTTCCACATGGAGACAGTACAGGTATACATTCAAGTTTTCTGAGTAGAATGTTACAGAAACCAGGTTAAAAATGATATTTCCGAAGGTAAACATGACATTGAATCCACTTGTCCAAGAAAAAGACTTTGCTTTTCTCCAAAACCAGTTTGACTCTGCTTTTCTGGGTCCTTTTTACACGAATTCCACATGAGTTTGTCCAGAAAGGTCTGGATCTAACCAGAAATATCTGGTTCTGTGTGGCTAAATGAATATCAGCTTTTAAAACAGTCTGTGTGTTTGTTAGTGTTTTGTGAATAATATCTATGAACTTTTATGATTTGAATGAATTTTAGCATGTTACATTTTGTTGTTTTGTTGGCACACGCTAATTCGTTCCACATGGAGACACAACAGGTACACATTCGAGTTTTCTGAGTAGAATGCTACAGAAACCAGGTGAAAAGTGATATTCGTGTTTGCTAACATGACGTTGAACCCACTTGCCCAAGAAAAACACTTGGCGTTTCTTCAAAACCAGTTTGACTCTGCTTTTCTGGGTCCTTTGCACACGAATTCCCCATGAGTTTGTCCAGTTAGGTCTGGATCAAACCAGAAATATGCGGTTCTGTGTGGCTAAATGAATATCAGCTTTTAAAACAGCTTGTGTGTTTGTTAGTGTTTTCTGGATATTAACTATGAACTTGAGAGTTTGCAATGAATTCTGACATGTAACATTTTGTTTTTCTGTTGGCAAATGCTAATTCGTTCCACATGGAGACACAACAGGCACACATTCAAGTTTTCTGAGTAGAATGCTACAGAAACCAGGTGAAACATGACATTTGTGATGGCTAACATGACGTTGAATCCACTTGCCCAAGAAAAAGTCTTGGCTTTTCTCCAAAACAAGTTTGACTGCTCTCTGGGTGCTTTGCACACGAATTGCACATGATTTTGACTAGATAGGTCTGGATCAAAGCAGAAATACCCGATTCTGTTCTGCCTAACTCAATCCCAGCTCTTGCTACAGCATCGGAGTTTTTTTCTGTTTCCTGGATATTATCTAGGAACTTTAGAGTTTTGAATGAATTTTAGCGTGTAACATTATGTTTTTTTGATGGAAACTCTAATTCGTTCCACAAGGAGACACAACAAGCACACATTCGAGTTTTCTGAGTAGTATGCTACAGAAACCAGGTGAAAAATGATATTTGTGTTTGCTAAGATGACATTGTATCCACTTGCACAAGAAAATGACTTTGCTTTTCTCCAAAACCAGTTTGACTCTGCTTTTCTGGGTCCTTTGCACATGAATTCCCCATGAGTTTGTCCAGATAGTCTGGATAAAACCAGAAATATGCAGTTCTGTGTGGCTAAATGAATATCAGCTTTGAAAACAGCCTGTGTGTTTGTTAGTGTTTTGTGAATAATATCTATGAACTTTTATGTTTTGAATGAATTTTAGCATGTTACATTTTGTATCTTTGTTGGCAAACGCTAATTTGTTCCACATGGAGACACTACAGGTACACATTCGATCTTTCTGAGTAGAATGCTACAGAAACCAGGTGAAAAATGATATTCGTGTTTGCTAACATGACGTTGACTCCACTTGCCCAAGAAAAAGACTTGGGTTTTCTCCAAAACCAGTTTCAATATTATTTTCTGGGTTTTTTGCACAGGAATTCCACATGAGTTTGTCCAGATAGTTCTGGATCTAACCAGAAATATGCGGTTCGGTGTGGCTAATGAATATCAGCTTTTAAAACAGCCTGTGTGTTTGTTAGTGTTTTGTGAATAATATCTATGAACTTTAAAGTTTTGAGTGAATTTTAGCATGTTACATTTTGTTTCTTTGTTGGCAAACACTCATTGGTTCCACATGGAGACATAACAGGTACACATTCAAATTTTCTGAGTAGATGTTACAGAAACCAGGTAAAAATGATATTTCCGAAGGTAAACATGACATTGAATCCACTTGCCCAAGAAAAAGACTTGGCTTTTCTCCAAAACCAGTTTGACTCTGCTTTTCTGGGTCCTTTGCACACGAATTCCCCATGAGTTTGTCCAGATAGTTCTGGATCTAACCAGAAATATCTGGTTCTGTGTGGCTAAATGAATATCAGCTTTTAAAACAGCCTGTGTGTTTGTTAGTGTTTTCTGGATATTAACTATGAACTTGAGAGTTTGCAATGAATTCTGACATGTAACATTTTGTTTTTCTGTTGGCCAATCCTAATTCGTTCCACATGGAGACACAACAGGCACACATTCAAGTTTTCTGAGTAGAATGCTACAGAAACCAGGTGAAAAATGACATTTGTGTTGGCTAACATGACGTTGAATCCACTTGCCCAAGAAAAAGTCTTGGCTTTTCTCCAAAACAAGTTTGACTGCTCTCTGGGTGCTTTGCACACGAATTGCACATGATTTTGACTAGATAGGTCTGGATCAAAGCAGAAATACCCGATTCTGTTCTGCCTAACTCAATTCTAGCTCTTGCTACAGCATCGGAGTTTTTTTCTGTTTCCTGGATATTATCTAGGAACTTTAGAGTTTTGAATGAATTTTAGCGTGTAACATTATGTTTTTTTGATGGAAACTCTAATTCGTTCCACATGGAGACACAACAAGCACACATTCGAGTTTTCTGAGTAGTATGCTACAGAAACCAGGTGAAAAATGATATTTGTGTTTGCTAAGATGACATTGTATCCACTTGCCCAAGAAAATGACTTTGCTTTTCTCCAAAACCAGTTTGACTCTGCTTTTCTGGGTCCTTTTACACGAATTCCACATGAGTTTGTCCAGAAAGTTCTGGATCAAACCAGAAATATGCGGTTCTGTGTGGCTAAATGAATATCAGCTTTTAAAACAGTCTGTGTGTTTGTTAGTGTTTTGTGAATAATATCTATGAACTTTTATGATTTGAATGAATTTTAGCATGTTACATTTTGTTTCTTTGTTGGCAAACGCTAATTTGTTCCACATGGAGACACTACAGGTACACATTCGATCTTTCTGAGTAGAATGCTACAGAAACCAGGTGAAAAATGATATTCGTGTTTGCTAACATGACGTTGACTCCACTTGCCCAAGAAAAAGACTTGGCTTTTCTCCAAAACCAGTTTCAATATTATTTTCTGGGTTTTTTGCACAGGAATTCCACATGAGTTTGTCCAGATAGTTCTGGATCTAACCAGAAATATGCGGTTCGGTGTGGCTAATGAATATCAGCTTTTAAAACAGCCTGTGTGTTTGTTAGTGTTTTGTGAATAATATCTATGAACTTTAAAGTTTTGAGTGAATTTTAGCATGTTACATTTTGTTTCTTTGTTGGCAAACACTCATTGGTTCCACATGGAGACATAACAGGTACACATTCAAATTTTCTGAGTAGAATGTTACAGAAACCAGGTAAAAATGATATTTCCGAAGGTAAACATGACATTGAATCCACTTGCCCAAGAAAAAGACTTGGCTTTTCTCCAAAACCAGTTTGACTCTGCTTTTCTGGGTCCTTTGCACACGAATTCCCCATGAGTTTGTCCAGATAGTTCTGGATCTAACCAGAAATATCTGGTTCTGTGTGGCTAAATGAATATCAGCTTTTAAAACAGCCTGTGTGTTTGTTAGTGTTTTCTGGATATTAACTATGAACTTGAGAGTTTGCAATGAATTCTGACATGTAACATTTTGTTTTTCTGTTGGCCAATCCTAATTCGTTCCACATGGAGACACAACAGGCACACATTCAAGTTTTCTGAGTAGAATGCTACAGAAACCAGGTGAAAAATGACATTTGTGTTGGCTAACATGACGTTGAATCCACTTGCCCAAGAAAAAGACTTGGCTTTTCTCCAAAACCAGTTTCAATATTATTTTCTGGGTTTTTTGCACACGAATTCCACATGAGTTTGTCCAGATAGGTCTGGATCAAAGCAGAAATACCCGTTTCTGTTCTGCCTAGCTCAACCCCAGCTCTTGCTACAGCCTCGGAGTTTGTTTCTGTTTCCTGGATATTATCTAGGAACTTTAGAGTTTTGAATGAATTTTAGCGTGTAACATTATGTTTTTTTGATGGAAACTCTAATTCGTTCCACATGGAGACACAACAAGCGCACATTCGAGATTTGTGAGTAGAATGCTACAGAAACCAGGTGAAAAATGATATGTGTGTTTGCTAACATGACATTGTATCCACTTGCCCAAGAAAATGACTTTGCTTTTCTCCAAAACCAGTTTAACTCTGCTTTTCTGGGTCCTTTGCACACGAATTCCCCATGAGTTTGTCCAGATAGGTCTGGATCAAACCAGAAATATGTGGTTCTGTGTGGCTAAATGAATATCAGCTTTTAAAACAGCCTGTGTGTTTGTTAGTGTTTTCTGGATATTAACTATGAACTTGAGAGTTTGCAATGAATTCTGACATGTAACATTTTGTTTTTCTGTTGGCCAATCCTAATTCGTTCCACATGGAGACACAACAGGCACACATTCAAGTTTTCTGAGTAGAATGCTACAGAAACCAGGTGAAAAATGACATTTGTGTTGGCTAACATGACGTTGAATCCACTTGCCCAAGAAAAAGTCTTGGCTTTTCTCCAAAACCAGTTTGACTGCTTTTCTGGGTCCTTCGCACACGAATTCCACATGAGTTTGTCCAGATAGGTCTGGGTCAAAGCAGAAATACCCGATTCTGTTCTGCCTAACTCAATCCCAGCTCTTGCTACAGCCTCGGAGTTTGCTTCTGTTTCCTGGATATTATCTAGGAACTTTAGAGTTTTGAATGAATTTTAGCGTGTAACATTATGTTTTTTTGATGGAAACTCTAATTCGTTCCACATGGAGACACAACAAGCACACATTCGAGTTTTCTGAGTAGTATGCTACAGAAACCAGGTGAAAAATGATATGTGTGTTTGCTAACATGACATTGTATCCACTTGCCCAAGAAAATGACTTTGCTTTTCTCCAAAACCAGTTTAACTCTGCTTTTCTGGGTCCTTTGCACATGAATTCCACATGAGTTTGTCCAGATAGGTCTGGATCAAACCAGAAATATGCGGTTCTGTGTGGCTAAATGAATATCAGCTTTTAAAACAGTCTGTGTGTTTGTTAGTGTTTTGTGAATAATATCTATGAACTTTTAAGATTTGAATGAATTTTAGCATGTTAGATTTTGTTTCTTTGTTGGCAAACGCTAATTTGTTCCACATGGAGACAGTACAGGTATATATTCAAGTTTTCTGAGTAGAATGTTACAGAAACCAGGTTAAAAATGATATTTCCGAAGGTAAACATGACATTGAATCCACTTGCCCAAGAAAAAGACTTTGCTTTTCTCCAAAACCAGTTTGACTCTGCTTTTCTGGGTCCTTTTTACACGAATTCCACATGAGTTTGTCCAGAAAGGTCTGGATCTAACCAGAAATATCTGGTTCTGTGTGGCTAAATGAATATCAGCTTTTAAAACAGTCTGTGTGTTTGTTAGTGTTTTGTGAATAATATCTATGAACTTTTATGATTTGAATGAATTTTAGCATGTTACATTTTGTTGTTTTGTTGGCACACGCTAATTCGTTCCACATGGAGACACAACAGGTACACATTCGAGTTTTCTGAGTAGAATGCTACAGAAACCAGGTGAAAAGTGATATTCGTGTTTGCTAACATGACGTTGAACCCACTTGCCCAAGAAAAACACTTGGCGTTTCTTCAAAACCAGTTTGACTCTGCTTTTCTGGGTCCTTTGCACACGAATTCCCCATGAGTTTGTCCAGGTAGGTCTGGATCAAACCAGAAATATGCGGTTCTGTGTGGCTAAATGAATATCAGCTTTTAAAACAGCTTGTGTGTTTGTTAGTGTTTTCTGGATATTAACTATGAACTTGAGAGTTTGCAATGAATTCTGACATGTAACATTTTGTTTTTCTGTTGGCAAATGCTAATTCGTTCCACATGGAGACACAACAGGCACACATTCAAGTTTTCTGAGTAGAATGCTACAGAAACCAGGTGAAACATGACATTTGTGATGGCTAACATGACGTTGAATCCACTTGCCCAAGAAAAAGTCTTGGCTTTTCTCCAAAACCAGTTTGACTGCTTTTCTGGGTCCTTCGCACACGAATTCCACATGAGTTTGTCCAGATACGTCTGGGTCAAAGCAGAAATACCCGATTCTGTTCTGCCTAACTCAATCCCAGCTCTTGCTACAGCCTCGGAGTTTGCTTCTGTTTCCTGGATATTATCTAGGAACTTTAGAGTTTTGAATGAATTTTAGCGTGTAACATTATGTTTTTTTGATGGAAACTCTAATTCGTTCCACATGGAGACACAACAAGCACACATTCGAGTTTTCTGAGTAGTATGCTACAGAAACCAGGTGAAAAATGATATGTGTGTTTGCTAACATGACATTGTATCCACTTGCCCAAGAAAATGACTTTGCTTTTCTCCAAAACCAGTTTAACTCTGCTTTTCTGGGTCCTTTGCACATGAATTCCACATGAGTTTGTCCAGATAGGTCTGGATCAAACCAGAAATATGCGGTTCTGTGTGGCTAAATGAATATCAGCTTTTAAAACAGTCTGTGTGTTTGTTAGTGTTTTGTGAATAATATCTATGAACTTTTAAGATTTGAATGAATTTTAGCATGTTAGATTTTGTTTCTTTGTTGGCAAACGCTAATTTGTTCCACATGGAGACAGTACAGGTATATATTCAAGTTTTCTGAGTAGAATGTTACAGAAACCAGGTTAAAAATGATATTTCCGAAGGTAAACATGACATTGAATCCACTTGCCCAAGAAAAAGACTTTGCTTTTCTCCAAAACCAGTTTGACTCTGCTTTTCTGGGTCCTTTTTACACGAATTCCACATGAGTTTGTCCAGAAAGGTCTGGATCTAACCAGAAATATCTGGTTCTGTGTGGCTAAATGAATATCAGCTTTTAAAACAGTCTGTGTGTTTGTTAGTGTTTTGTGAATAATATCTATGAACTTTTATGATTTGAATGAATTTTAGCATGTTACATTTTGTTGTTTTGTTGGCACACGCTAATTCGTTCCACATGGAGACACAACAGGTACACATTCGAGTTTTCTGAGTAGAATGCTACAGAAACCAGGTGAAAAGTGATATTCGTGTTTGCTAACATGACGTTGAACCCACTTGCCCAAGAAAAACACTTGGCGTTTCTTCAAAACCAGTTTGACTCTGCTTTTCTGGGTCCTTTGCACACGAATTCCCCATGAGTTTGTCCAGGTAGGTCTGGATCAAACCAGAAATATGCGGTTCTGTGTGGCTAAATGAATATCAGCTTTTAAAACAGCTTGTGTGTTTGTTAGTGTTTTCTGGATATTAACTATGAACTTGAGAGTTTGCAATGAATTCTGACATGTAACATTTTGTTTTTCTGTTGGCAAATGCTAATTCGTTCCACATGGAGACACAACAGGCACACATTCAAGTTTTCTGAGTAGAATGCTACAGAAACCAGGTGAAACATGACATTTGTGATGGCTAACATGACGTTGAATCCACTTGCCCAAGAAAAAGTCTTGGCTTTTCTCCAAAACAAGTTTGACTGCTCTCTGGGTGCTTTGCACACGAATTGCACATGATTTTGACTAGATAGGTCTGGATCAAAGCAGAAATACCCGATTCTGTTCTGCCTAACTCAATCCCAGCTCTTGCTACAGCATCGGAGTTTTTTTCTGTTTCCTGGATATTATCTAGGAACTTTAGAGTTTTGAATGAATTTTAGCGTGTAACATTATGTTTTTTTGATGGAAACTCTAATTCGTTCCACAAGGAGACACAACAAGCACACATTCGAGTTTTCTGAGTAGTATGCTACAGAAACCAGGTGAAAAATGATATTTGTGTTTGCTAAGATGACATTGTATCCACTTGCCCAAGAAAATGACTTTGCTTTTCTCCAAAACCAGTTTGACTCTGCTTTTCTGGGTCCTTTGCACATGAATTCCCCATGAGTTTGTCCAGATAGTCTGGATAAAACCAGAAATATGCAGTTCTGTGTGGCTAAATGAATATCAGCTTTGAAAACAGCCTGTGTGTTTGTTAGTGTTTTGTGAATAATATCTATGAACTTTTATGTTTTGAATGAATTTTAGCATGTTACATTTTGTATCTTTGTTGGCAAACGCTAATTTGTTCCACATGGAGACACTACAGGTACACATTCGATCTTTCTGAGTAGAATGCTACAGAAACCAGGTGAAAAATGATATTCGTGTTTGCTAACATGACGTTGACTCCACTTGCCCAAGAAAAAGACTTGGCTTTTCTCCAAAACCAGTTTCAATATTATTTTCTGGGTTTTTTGCACAGGAATTCCACATGAGTTTGTCCAGATAGTTCTGGATCTAACCAGAAATATGCGGTTCGGTGTGGCTAATGAATATCAGCTTTTAAAACAGCCTGTGTGTTTGTTAGTGTTTTGTGAATAATATCTATGAACTTTAAAGTTTTGAGTGAATTTTAGCATGTTACATTTTTTTTCTTTGTTGGCAAACACTCATTGGTTCCACATGGAGACATAACAGGTACACATTCAAATTTTCTGAGTAGATGTTACAGAAACCAGGTAAAAATGATATTTCCGAAGGTAAACATGACATTGAATCCACTTGCCCAAGAAAAAGACTTGGCTTTTCTCCAAAACCAGTTTGACTCTGCTTTTCTGGGTCCTTTGCACACGAATTCCCCATGAGTTTGTCCAGATAGTTCTGGATCTAACCAGAAATATCTGGTTCTGTGTGGCTAAATGAATATCAGCTTTTAAAACAGCCTGTGTGTTTGTTAGTGTTTTCTGGATATTAACTATGAACTTGAGAGTTTGCAATGAATTCTGACATGTAACATTTTGTTTTTCTGTTGGCCAATCCTAATTCGTTCCACATGGAGACACAACAGGCACACATTCAAGTTTTCTGAGTAGAATGCTACAGTAACCAGGTGAAAAATGACATTTGTGTTGGCTAACATGACGTTGAATCCACTTGCCCAAGAAAAAGTCTTGGCTTTTCTCCAAAACAAGTTTGACTGCTCTCTGGGTGCTTTGCACACGAATTGCACATGATTTTGACTAGATAGGTCTGGATCAAAGCAGAAATACCCGATTCTGTTCTGCCTAACTCAATTCTAGCTCTTGCTACAGCATCGGAGTTTTTTTCTGTTTCCTGGATATTATCTAGGAACTTTAGAGTTTTGAATGAATTTTAGCGTGTAACATTATGTTTTTTTGATGGAAACTCTAATTCGTTCCACATGGAGACACAACAAGCACACATTCGAGTTTTCTGAGTAGTATGCTACAGAAACCAGGTGAAAAATGATATTTGTGTTTGCTAAGATGACATTGTATCCACTTGCCCAAGAAAATGCCTTTGCTTTTCTCCAAAACCAGTTTGACTCTGCTTTTCTGGGTCCTTTTACACGAATTCCACATGAGTTTGTCCAGAAAGTTCTGGATCAAACCAGAAATATGCGGTTCTGTGTGGCTAAATGAATATCAGCTTTTAAAACAGTCTGTGTGTTTGTTAGTGTTTTGTGAATAATATCTATGAACTTTTATGATTTGAATGAATTTTAGCATGTTACATTTTGTTTCTTTGTTGGCAAATGCTAATTTGTTCCACATGGAGACACAACAGGTACACATTCAAGTTTTCTGAGTAGAATGCTACAGAAACCAGGTGAAAAATGATATTTGTGTTTGCTAACATGACGTTGACTCCACTTGCCCTAGAAAAACACTTGGCTTTTCTCCAAAACCAGTTTGACTCTGCTTTTCTGGGTCCTTTGCACACGAATTCCCCATGAGTTTGCCCAGGTAAGTCTGGATCAAACCAGAAATATGTGGTTCTGTGTGGCTAAATGAATATCAGCTTTTAAAACAGCTTGTGTGTTTGTTAGTGTTTTCTGGATATTAATTATGAACTTGAGAGTTTGCAATGAATTCTGACATGTAACATTTTGTTTTTCTGTTGGCAAATGCTAATTCGTTCCACATGGAGACACAACAGGCACACATTCAAGTTTTCTGAGTAGAATGCCACAGAAACCAGGTGAAAAATGACATTTGTGTTTGCTAACATGACGTTGAATCCACTTGCCCAAGAAAAAGTCTTGGCTTTTCTCCAAAACCAGTTTGACTGCTTTTCTGGGTCCTTTGCACACGAATTCCACATGAGTTTGTCCAGATAGGTCTGGATCAAAGCAGAAATACCCATTTCTGTTCTGCCTAGCTCAACCCCAGCTCCTGCTACAGCCTCAGAGTTTGTTTCTCTTTCCTGGATATTATCTTGGAACTTTAGAGTTTTGAATGAATTTTTGCATGTAACATTATTTTTTGGATGGAAACTCTAATTCGTTCCACATGGAGACACAACAAGCACACATTCGAGCTTTCTGAGTAGAATGCTACAGAAACCAGGTGAAAAATGATATTTGTGTTTGCTAAGATGACATTGTATCAACTTGCCCAACAAAATGACTTTGCTTTTCTCCAAAACCAGTTTGACTCTGCTTTTCTGGGTCCTTTTACATGAATTCCACATGAGTTTGTTCAGGTAGGTCTGGATCTAACCAGAAATATCTGGTTCTGTGTGCCTAAATGAATATCAGCTTTTAAAACAGCCTGTGTGTTTGTTAGTGTTTTCTGGATATTAACTATGAACTTGAGAGTTTGCAATGAATTCTGACATGTTACATTTTGTTTCTTTGTTGGCAAACGCTAATTTGTTCCACATGGAGACACAACAGGTACACATTCCAGCTTTCTGAGTAGAATGCTACAGAAAGCAGGTGAAAAATGATATTCGTGTTTGCTAACATGACGTTGACTCCAATTGCCCAAGAAAAAGACTTGGCTTTTCTCCAAAACCAGTTTCAATATTATTTTCTGGGTTTTTTGCACACGAATTCCACATGAGTTTGTCCAGATAGGTCTGGATCAAAGCAGAAATACCCGTTTCTGTTCTGCCTAGCTTAACCCCAGCTCTTGCTACAGCCTCGGAGTTTGTTTCTGTTTCCTGGATATTATCTAGGAACTTTAGAGTTTTGAATGAATTTTAGCGTGTAACATTATGTTTTTTTGATGGAAACTCTAATTCGTTCCACATGGAGACACAACAAGCGCACATTCGAGATTTCTGAGTAGAATGCTACAGAAACCAGGTGAAAAATGATATGTGTGTTTGCTAACATGACATTGTATCCACTTGCCCAAGAAAATGACTTTGCTTTTCTCCAAAACCAGTTTGACTCTGCTTGTCTGGGTCCTTTTCACACGAATTCCCCATGAGTTTGTCCAGATAGGTCTGGATCAAACCAGAAATATGCGGTTCTGTGTGGCTAAATGAATATCAGCTTTGAAAACAGCCTGTGTGTTTGTTAGTGTTTTCTGGATATTAACTATGAACTTGAGAGTTTGCAATGAATTCTGGCATGTAACATTTTGTTTTTCTGTTGGCAAATGCTAAATCGTTCCACATGGAGACACAACAGGCCCAAATTCAAGTTTTCTGAGTAGAATGCTACAGAAACCAGGTGAAAAATGACATTTGTGTTGGCTAACATGACGTTGAATCCACTTGCCCAAGAAAAAGTCTTGGCTTTTCTCCTAAACCAGTTTGACTGCTTTTCTGGGTCCATCGCACACGAATTCCACATGAGTTTGTCCAGATAGGTCTGGGTCAAAGCAGAAATACCCAATTCTGTTCTGCCTAACTCAATCCCAGCTCTTGCTACAGCCTCGGAGTTTGCTTCTGTTTCCTGGATGTTATCTAGGAACTTTAGAGTTTTGAATGAATTTTAGCGTGTAACATTATGTTTTTTTGATGGAAACTCTAATTCGTTCCACATGGAGACACAACAAGCACACATTCGAGTTTTCTGAGTAGTATGCTACAGAAACCAGGTGAAAAATGATATTTGTGTTTGCTAACATGACATTGTATCCACTTGCCCAAGAAAATGACTTTGCTTTTCTCCAAAACCAGTTTAACTCTGCTTTTCTGGGTCCTTTGCACATGAATTCCACATGAGTTTGTCCAGATAGGTATGGATCAAACCAGAAATATGCGGTTCTGTGTGGCTAAATGAATATCAGCTTTTAAAACAGTCTGTGTGTTTGTTAGTGTTTTGTGAATAATATCTATGAACTTTTAAGATTTGAATGAATTTTAGCATGTTAGATTTTGATTCTTTGTTGGCAAACGCTAATTTGTTCCACAAGGAGACAGTACAGGTACACATTCAAGTTTTCTGAGTAGAATGTTACAGAAACCAGGTTAAAAATGATATTTCCGAAGGTAAACATGACGTTGAATCCACTTGCCCAAGAAAAAGACTTTGCTTTTCTCCAAAACCAGTTTGACTCTGCTTTTCTGGGTCCTTTTTACACGAATTCCACATGAGTTTGTCCAGATAGTTCTGGATCTAACCAGAAATATGCGGTTCTGTGTGGCTAAATGAATATCAGCTTTTAAAACAGCTTGTGTGTTTGTTAGTGTTTTGTGAATAATATCTATGAACTTTTATGATTTGAATGAATTTTAGCATGTTACATTTTGTTTCTTTGTTGGCAAATGCTAATTCGTTCCACATGGAGACACAACAGGTACACATTCGAGTTTTCTGAGTAGAATGCTACAGAAACCAGGTGAAAAGTGATATTCGTGTTTGCTAACATGACGTTGAACCCACTTGCCCAAGAAAAACACTTGGCGTTTCTTCAAAACCAGTTTGACTCTGCTTTTCTGGGTCCTTTGCACACGAATTCCCCATGAGTTTGTCCAGGTAGGTCTGGATCAAACCAGAAATATGTGGTTCTGTGTGGCTAAATGAATATCAGCTTTTAAAACAGCTTGTGTGTTTGTTAGTGTTTTCTGGATATTAACTATGAACTTGAGAGTTTGCAATGAATTCTGACATGTAACATTTTGTTTTTCTGTTGGCAAATGCTAATTCGTTCCACATGGAGACACAACAGGCACACATTCAAGTTTTCTGAGTAGAATGCTACAGAAACCAGGTGAAACATGACATTTGTGATGGCTAACATGACGTTGAATCCACTTGCCCAAGAAAAAGTCTTGGCTTTTCTCCAAAACAAGTTTGACTGCTCTCTGGGTGCTTTGCACACGAATTGCACATGATTTTGACTAGATAGGTCTGGATCAAAGCAGAAATACCCGATTCTGTTCTGCCTAACTCAATCCCAGCTCTTGCTACAGCATCGGAGTTTTTTTCTGTTTCCTGGATATTATCTAGGAACTTTAGAGTTTTGAATGAATTTTAGCGTGTAACATTATGTTTTTTTGATGGAAACTCTAATTCGTTCCACAAGGAGACACAACAAGCACACATTCGAGTTTTCTGAGTAGTATGCTACAGAAACCAGGTGAAAAATGATATTTGTGTTTGCTAAGATGACATTGTATCCACTTGCCCAAGAAAATGACTTTGCTTTTCTCCAAAACCAGTTTGACTCTGCTTTTCTGGGTCCTTTGCACATGAATTCCCCATGAGTTTGTCCAGATAGTCTGGATAAAACCAGAAATATGCAGTTCTGTGTGGCTAAATGAATATCAGCTTTGAAAACAGCCTGTGTGTTTGTTAGTGTTTTGTGAATAATATCTATGAACTTTTATGTTTTGAATGAATTTTAGCATGTTACATTTTGTATCTTTTTTGGCAAACGCTAATTTGTTCCACATGGAGACACTACAGGTACACATTCGATCTTTCTGAGTAGAATGCTACAGAAACCAGGTGAAAAATGATATTCGTGTTTGCTAACATGACGTTGACTCCACTTGCCCAAGAAAAAGACTTGGCTTTTCTCCAAAACCAGTTTCAATATTATTTTCTGGGTTTTTTGCACAGGAATTCCACATGAGTTTGTCCAGATAGTTCTGGATCTAACCAGAAATATGCGGTTCGGTGTGGCTAATGAATATCAGCTTTTAAAACAGCCTGTGTGTTTGTTAGTGTTTTGTGAATAATATCTATGAACTTTAAAGTTTTGAGTGAATTTTAGCATGTTACATTTTGTTTCTTTGTTGGCAAACACTCATTGGTTCCACATGGAGACATAACAGGTACACATTCAAATTTTCTGAGTAGAATGTTACAGAAACCAGGTAAAAATGATATTTCCGAAGGTAAACATGACATTGAATCCACTTGCCCAAGAAAAAGACTTGGCTTTTCTCCAAAACCAGTTTGACTCTTCTTTTCTGGGTCCTTTGCACACGAATTCCCCATGAGTTTGTCCAGATAGTTCTGGATCTAACCAGAAATATCTGGTTCTGTGTGGCTAAATGAATATCAGCTTTTAAAACAGCCTGTGTGTTTGTTAGTGTTTTCTGGATATTAACTATGAACTTGAGAGTTTGCAATGAATTCTGACATGTAACATTTTGTTTTTCTGTTGGCCAATCCTAATTCGTTCCACATGGAGACACAACAGGCACACATTCAAGTTTTCTGAGTAGAATGCTACAGAAACCAGGTGAAAAATGACATTTGTGTTGGCTAACATGACGTTGAATCCACTTGCCCAAGAAAAAGTCTTGGCTTTTCTCCAAAACAAGTTTGACTGCTCTCTGGGTGCTTTGCACACGAATTGCACATGATTTTGACTAGATAGGTCTGGATCAAAGCAGAAATACCCGATTCTGTTCTGCCTAACTCAATTCCAGCTCTTGCTACAGCATCGGAGTTTTTTTCTGTTTCCTGGATATTATCTAGGAACTTTAGAGTTTTGAATGAATTTTAGCGTGTAACATTATGTTTTTTTGATGGAAACTCTAATTCGTTCCACATGGAGACACAACAAGCACACATTCGAGTTTTCTGAGTAGTATGCTACAGAAACCAGGTGAAAAATGATATTTGTGTTTGCTAAGATGACATTGTATCCACTTGCCCAAGAAAATGACTTTGCTTTTCTCCAAAACCAGTTTGACTAAGCTTTTCTGGGTCCTTTGCACACGAATTCCACATGAGTTTGTCCAGAAAGTTCTGGATCAAGCCAGAAATATGCGGTTCTGTGTGGCTAAATGAATATCAGCTTTTAAAACAGCCTGTGTGTTTGTTAGTGTTTTGTGAATAATATCTATGAACTTTTATGATTTGAATGAATTTTAGCATGTTACATTTTGTTTCTTTGTTGGCAAATGCTAATTCGTTCCACATGGAGACACAACAGGTACACATTCGAGTTTTCTGAGTAGAATGCTACAGAAACCAGGTGAAAAGTGATATTCGTGTTTGCTAACATGACGTTGAACCCACTTGCCCAAGAAAAACACTTGGCGTTTCTTCAAAACCAGTTTGACTCTGCTTTTCTGGGTCCTTTGCACACGAATTCCCCATGAGTTTGTCCAGGTAGGTCTGGATCAAACCAGAAATATGCGGTTCTGTGTGGCTAAATGAATATCAGCTTTTAAAACAGCTTGTGTGTTTGTTAGTGTTTTCTGGATATTAACTATGAACTTGAGAGTTTGCAATGAATTCTGACATGTAACATTTTGTTTTTCTGTTGGCAAATGCTAATTCGTTCCACATGGAGACACAACAGGCACACATTCAAGTTTTCTGAGTAGAATGCTACAGAAACCAAGTGAAACATGACATTTGTGATGGCTAACATGACGTTGAATCCACTTGCCCAAGAAAAAGTCTTGGCTTTTCTCCAAAACAAGTTTGACTGCTCTCTGGGTGCTTTGCACACGAATTGCACATGATTTTGACTAGATAGGTCTGGATCAAAGCAGAAATACCCGATTCTGTTCTGCCTAACTCAATCCCAGCTCTTGCTACAGCATCGGAGTTTTTTTCTGTTTCCTGGATATTATCTAGGAACTTTAGAGTTTTGAATGAATTTTAGCGTGTAACATTATGTTTTTTTGATGGAAACTCTAATTCGTTCCACAAGGAGACACAACAAGCACACATTCGAGTTTTCTGAGTAGTATGCTACAGAAACCAGGTGAAAAATGATATTTGTGTTTGCTAAGATGACATTGTATCCACTTGCCCAAGAAAATGACTTTGCTTTTCTCCAAAACCAGTTTGACTCTGCTTTTCTGGGTCCTTTGCACATGAATTCCCCATGAGTTTGTCCAGATAGTCTGGATAAAACCAGAAATATGCAGTTCTGTGTGGCTAAATGAATATCAGCTTTGAAAACAGCCTGTGTGTTTGTTAGTGTTTTGTGAATAATATCTATGAACTTTTATGTTTTGAATGAATTTTAGCATGTTACATTTTGTATCTTTGTTGGCAAACGCTAATTTGTTCCACATGGAGACACTACAGGTACACATTCGAGCTTTCTGAGTAGAATGCTACAGAAACCAGGTGAAAAATGATATTCGTGTTTGCTAACATGACGTTGACTCCACTTGCCCAAGAAAAAGACTTGGCTTTTCTCCAAAACCAGTTTCAATATTATTTTCTGGGTTTTTTGCACAGGAATTCCACATGAGTTTGTCCAGATAGTTCTGGATCTAACCAGAAATATGCGGTTCGGTGTGGCTAATGAATATCAGCTTTTAAAACAGCCTGTGTGTTTGTTAGTGTTTTGTGAATAATATCTATGAACTTTAAAGTTTTGAGTGAATTTTAGCATGTTACATTTTGTTTCTTTGTTGGCAAACACTCATTGGTTCCACATGGAGACATAACAGGTACACATTCAAATTTTCTGAGTAGAATGTTACAGAAACCAGGTAAAAATGATATTTCCGAAGGTAAACATGACATTGAATCCACTTGCCCAAGAAAAAGACTTGGCTTTTCTCCAAAACCAGTTTGACTCTGCTTTTCTGGGTCCTTTGCACACGAATTCCCCATGAGTTTGTCCAGATAGTTCTGGATCTAACCAGAAATATCTGGTTCTGTGTGGCTAAATGAATATCAGCTTTTAAAACAGCCTGTGTGTTTGTTAGTGTTTTCTGGATATTAACTATGAACTTGAGAGTTTGCAATGAATTCTGACATGTAACATTTTGTTTTTCTGTTGGCCAATCCTAATTCGTTCCACATGGAGACACAACAGGCACACATTCAAGTTTTCTGAGTAGAATGCAACAGAAACCAGGTGAAAAATGACATTTGTGTTGGCTAACATGACGTTGAATCCACTTGCCCAAGAAAAAGTCTTGGCTTTTCTCCAAAACAAGTTTGACTGCTCTCTGGGTGCTTTGCACACGAATTGCACATGATTTTGACTAGATAGGTCTGGATCAAAGCAGAAATACCCGATTCTGTTCTGCCTAACTCAATTCCAGCTCTTGCTACAGCATCGGAGTTTTTTTCTGTTTCCTGGATATTATCTAGGAACTTTAGAGTTTTGAATGAATTTTAGCGTGTAACATTATGTTTTTTTGATGGAAACTCTAATTCGTTCCACATGGAGACACAACAAGCACACATTCGAGTTTTCTGAGTAGTATGCTACAGAAACCAGGTGAAAAATGATATTTGTGTTTGCTAAGATGACATTATATCCACTTGCCCAAGAAAATGACTTTGCTTTTCTCCAAAACCAGTTTGACTCTGCTTTTCTGGGTCATTTGCACATGAATTCCCCATGAGTTTGTCCAGATAGTCTGGATAAAACCAGAAATATGCAGTTCTGTGTGGCTAAATGAATATCAGCTTTGAAAACAGCCTGTGTGTTTGTTAGTGTTTTGTGAATAATATCTATGAACTTTTATGTTTTGAATGAATTTTAGCATGTTACATTTTGTATCTTTGCTGGCAAACGCTAATTTGTTCCACATGGAGACACTACAGGTACACATTCGATCTTTCTGAGTAGAATGCTACAGAAACCAGGTGAAAAATGATATTCGTGTTTGCTAACATGACGTTGACTCCACTTGCCCAAGAAAAAGACTTGGCTTTTCTCCAAAACCAGTTTCAATATTATTTTCTGGGTTTTTTGCACAGGAATTCCGCATGAGTTTGTCCAGATAGTTCTGGATCTAACCAGAAATATGCGGTTCGGTGTGGCTAATGAATATCAGCTTTTAAAACAGCCTGTGTGTTTGTTAGTGTTTTGTGAATAATATCTATGAACTTTAAAGTTTTGAGTGAATTTTAGCATGTTACATTTTGTTTCTTTGTTGGCAAACACTCATTGGTTCCACATGGAGACATAACAGGTACACATTCAAATTTTCTGAGTAGAATGTTACAGAAACCAGGTAAAAATGATATTTCCGAAGGTAAACATGACATTGAATCCACTTGCCCAAGAAAAAGACTTGGCTTTTCTCCAAAACCAGTTTGACTCTGCTTTTTTGGGTCCTTTGCACACGAATTCCCCATGAGTTTGTCCAGATAGTTCTGGATCTAACCAGAAATATCTGGTTCTGTGTGGCTAAATGAATATCAGCTTTTAAAACAGCCTGTGTGTTTGTTAGTGTTTTCTGGATATTAACTATGAACTTGAGAGTTTGCAATGAATTCTGACATGTAACATTTTGTTTTTCTGTTGGCCAATCCTAATTCGTTCCACATGGAGACACAACAGGCACACATTCAAGTTTTCTGAGTAGAATGCTACAGAAACCAGGTGAAAAATGACATTTGTGTTGGCTAACATGACGTTGAATCCACTTGCCCAAGAAAAAGTCTTGGCTTTTCTCCAAAACAAGTTTGACTGCTCTCTGGGTGCTTTGCACACGAATTGCACATGATTTTGACTAGATAGGTCTGGATCAAAGCAGAAATACCCGATTCTGTTCTGCCTAACTCAATTCCAGCTCTTGCTACAGCATCGGAGTTTTTTTCTGTTTCCTGGATATTATCTAGGAACTTTAGAGTTTTGAATGAATTTTAGCGTGTAACATTATGTTTTTTTGATGGAAACTCTAATTCGTTCCACATGGAGACACAACAAGCACACATTCGAGTTTTCTGAGTAGTATGCTACAGAAACCAGGTGAAAAATGATATTTGTGTTTGCTAAGATGACATTGTATCCACTTGCCCAAGAAAATGACTTTGCTTTTCTCCAAAACCAGTTTGACTCTGCTTTTCTGGGTCCTTTGCACACGAATTCCACATGAGTTTGTCCAGAAAGTTCTGGATCAAGCCAGAAATATGCGGTTCTGTGTGGCTAAATGAATATCAGCTTTTAAAACAGCCTGTGTGTTTGTTAGTGTTTTGTGAATAATATCTATGAACTTTTATGATTTGAATGAATTTTAGCATGTTACATTTTGTTTCTTTGTTGGCAAATGCTAATTCGTTCCACATGGAGACACAACAGGTACACATTCGAGTTTTCTGAGTAGAATGCTACAGAAACCAGGTGAAAAGTGATATTCGTGTTTGCTAACATGACGTTGAACCCACTTGCCCAAGAAAAACACTTGGCGTTTCTTCAAAACCAGTTTGACTCTGCTTTTCTGGGTCCTTTGCACACGAATTCCCCATGATTTGTCCAGGTAGGTCTGGATCAAACCAGAAATATGCGGTTCTGTGTGGCTAAATGAATATCAGCTTTGAAAACAGCTTGTGTGTTTGTTAGTGTTTTCTGGATATTAACTATGAACTTGAGAGTTTGCAATGAATTCTGACATGTAACATTTTGTTTTTCTGTTGGCAAATGCTAATTCGTTCCACATGGAGACACAACAGGCACACATTCAAGTTTTCTGAGTAGAATGCTACAGAAACCAGGTGAAACATGACATTTGTGATGGCTAACATGACGTTGAATCCACTTGCCCAAGAAAAAGTCTTGGCTTTTCTCCAAAACAAGTTTGACTGCTCTCTGGGTGCTTTGCACACGAATTGCACATGATTTTGACTAGATAGGTCTGGATCAAAGCAGAAATACCCGATTCTGTTCTGCCTAACTCAATCCCAGCTCTTGCTACAGCATCGGAGTTTTTTTCTGTTTCCTGGATATTATCTAGGAACTTTAGAGTTTTGAATGAATTTTAGCGTGTAACATTATGTTTTTTTGATGGAAACTCTAATTCGTTCCACAAGGAGACACAACAAGCACACATTCGAGTTTTCTGAGTAGTATGCTACAGAAACCAGGTGAAAAATGATATTTGTGTTTGCTAAGATGACATTGTATCCACTTGCCCAAGAAAATGACTTTGCTTTTCTCCAAAACCAGTTTGACTCTGCTTTTCTGGGTCCTTTGCACATGAATTCCCCATGAGTTTGTCCAGATAGTCTGGATAAAACCAGAAATATGCAGTTCTGTGTGGCTAAATGAATATCAGCTTTGAAAACAGCCTGTGTGTTTGTTAGTGTTTTGTGAATAATATCTATGAACTTTTATGTTTTGAATGAATTTTAGCATGTTACATTTTGTATCTTTGTTGGCAAACGCGAATTTGTTCCACATGGAGACACTACAGGTACACATTCGATCTTTCTGAGTAGAATGCTACAGAAACCAGGTGAAAAATGATATTCGTGTTTGCTAACCTGACGTTGACTCCACTTGCCCAAGAAAAAGACTTGGCTTTTCTCCAAAACCAGTTTCAATATTATTTTCTGTTTTTTTTGCACAGGAATTCCACATGAGTTTGTCCAGATAGTTCTGGATCTAACCAGAAATATGCGGTTCGGTGTGGCTAATGAATATCAGCTTTTAAAACAGCCTGTGTGTTTGTTAGTGTTTTGTGAATAATATCTATGAACTTTAAAGTTTTGAGTAAATTTTAGCATGTTACATTTTGTTTCTTTGTTGGCAAACACTCATTGGTTCCACATGGAGACATAACAGGTACACATTCAAATTTTCTGAGTAGAATGTTACAGAAACCAGGTAAAAATGATATTTCCGAAGGTAAACATGACATTGAATCCACTTGCCCAAGAAAAAGACTTGGCTTTTCTCCAAAACCAGTTTGACTCTGTTTTCTGGGTCCTTTGCACATGAATTCCCCATGAGTTTGTCCAGATCGGTCTGGATCAAACCAGAAATATGCGGTTCTGTGTGGCTAAATGAATATCAGCTTTTAAAACAGCCTGTGTGTTTGTTAGTGTTTTCTGGATATTAACTATGAACTTGAGAGTTTGCAATGAATTCTGACATGTAACATTTTGTTTTTCTGTTGGCCAATCCTAATTCGTTCCACATGGAGACACAACAGGCACACATTCAAGTTTTCTGAGTAGAATGCTACAGAAACCAGGTGAAAAATGACATTTGTGTTGGCTAACATGACGTTGAATCCACTTGCCCAAGAAAAAGTCTTGGCTTTTCTCCAAAACAAGTTTGACTGCTCTCTGGGTGCTTTGCACACGAATTGCACATGATTTTGACTAGATAGGTCTGGATCAAAGCAGAAATACCCGATTCTGTTCTGCCTAACTCAATTCCAGCTCTTGCTACAGCATCGGAGTTTTTTTCTGTTTCCTGGATATTATCTAGGAACTTTAGAGTTTTGAATGAATTTTAGCGTGTAACATTATGTTTTTTTGATGGAAACTCTAATTCGTTCCACATGGAGACACAACAAGCACACATTCGAGTTTTCTGAGTAGTATGCTACAGAAACCAGGTGAAAAATGATATTTGTGTTTGCTAACATGACGTTGACTCCACTTGCCCTAGAAAAACACTTGGCTTTTCTCCAAAACCAGTTTGACTCTGCTTTTCTGGGTCCTTTGCACACGAATTCCCCATGAGTTTGCCCAGGTAAGTCTGGATCAAACCAGAAATATGTGGTTCTGTGTGGCTAAATGAATATCAGCTTTTAAAACAGCTTGTGTGTTTGTTAGTGTTTTCTGGATATTAATTATGAACTTGAGAGTTTGCAATGAATTCTGACATGTAACATTTTGTTTTTCTGTTGGCAAATGCTAATTCGTTCCACATGGAGACACAACAGGCACACATTCAAGTTTTCTGAGTAGAATGCCACATAAACCAGGTGAAAAATGACATTTGTGTTTGCTAACATGACGTTGAATCCACTTGCCCAAGAAAAAGTCTTGGCTTTTCTCCAAAACCAGTTTGACTTCTTTTCTGGGTCCTTTGCACACGAATTCCACATGAGTTTGTCCAGATAGGTCTGGATCAAAGCAGAAATACCCATTTCTGTTCTGCCTAGCTCAACCCCTGCTCTTGCTACAGCCTCAGAGTTTGTTTCTCTTTCCTGGATATTATCTAGGAACTTTAGAGTTTTGAATGAATTTTTGCATGTAACATTATTTTTTGGATGGAAACTCTAATTCGTTCCACATGGAGACACAACAAGCACACATTCGAGCTTTCTGAGTAGAATGCTACAGAAACCAGGTGAAAAATGATATTTGTGTTTGCTAACATGACATTGTATCAACTTGCCCAACAAAATGACTTTGCTTTTCTCCAAAACCAGTTTGACTCTGCTTTTCTGGGTCCTTTTACATGAATTCCACATGAGTTTGTTCAGGTAGGTCTGGATCTAACCAGAAATATCTGGTTCTGTGTGCCTAAATGAATATCAGCTTTTAAAACAGCCTGTGTGTTTGTTATTGTTTTGGGAATAATATATATGAACTTTTATGATTTCAATGAATTTTAGCATGTTACATTTTGTATCTTTGTTGGCAAACGCTAATTTGTTCCACATGGAGACACAACAGGTACACATTCGAGCTTTCTGAGTAGAATGCTACAGAAAGCAGGTGAAAAATGATATTCGTGTTTGCTAACATGACGTTGACTCCAATTGCCCAAGAAAACGACTTGGCTTTTCTCCAAAACCAGTTTCAATATTATTTTCTGGGTTTTTTGCACACGAATTCCACATGAGTTTGTCCAGATAGGTCTGGATCAAAGCAGAAATACCCGTTTCTGTTCTGCCTAGCTCAACCCCAGCTCTTGCTACAGCCTCGGAGTTTGTTTCTGTTTCCTGGATATTATCTAGGAACTTTAGAGTTTTGAATGAATTTTAGCGTGTAACATTATGTTTTTTTGATGGAAACTCTAATTCGTTCCACATGGAGACACAACAAGCGCACATTCGAGATTTGTGAGTATAATGCTACAGAAACCAGGTGAAAAATGATATGTGTGTTTGCTAACATGACATTGTATCCACTTGCCCAAGAAAATGACTTTGCTTTTCTCCAAAACCAGTTTGACTCTGCTTTTCTGGGTCCTTTGCACACGAATTCCCCATGAGTTTGTCCAGATAGGTCTGGATCAAACCAGAAATATGTGGTTCTGTGTGGCTAAATGAATATCAGCTTTTAAAACAGCCTGTGTGTTTGTTAGTGTTTTCTGGATATTAACTATGAACTTGAGAGTTTGCAATGAATTCTGGCATGTAACATTTTGTTTTTCTGTTGGCAAATGCTAAATCGTTCCACATGGAGACACAACAGGCACACATTCAAGTTTTCTGAGTAGAATGCTACAGAAAGCAGGTGAAAAATGACATTTGTGTTGGCTAACATGACGTTGAATCCACTTGCCCAAGAAAAAGTCTTGGCTTTTCTCCTAAACCAGTTTGACTGCTTTTCTGGGTCCTTCACACACGAATTCCACATGAGTTTGTCCAGATAGGTCTGGGTCAAAGCAGAAATACCCGATTCTGTTCTGCCTAACTCAATCCCAGTTCTTGCTACAGCCTCGGAGTTTGCTTCTGTTTCCTGGATATTATCTAGGAACTTTAGAGTTTTGAATGAATTTTAGCGTGTAACATTATGTTTTTTTGATGGAAACTCTAATTCGTTCCACATGGAGACACAACAAGCACACATTCGAGTTTTCTGAGTAGTATGCTACAGAAACCAGGTGAAAAATGATATGTGTGTTTGCTAGCATGACATTGTATCCACTTGCCCAAGAAAATGACTTTGCTTTTCTCCAAAACCAGTTTAACTCTGCTTTTCTGGGTCCTTTGCACACGAATTCCCCATGAGTTTGTCCAGATAGGTCTGGATCAAACCAGAAATATGTGGTTCTGTGTGGCTAAATGAATATCAGCTTTGAAAACAGTCTGTGTGTTTGTTAGTGTTTTGTGAATAATATCTATGAACTTTTAAGATTTGAATGAATTTTAGCATGTTAGATTTTGTTTCTTTGTTGGCAAACGCTAATTTGTTCCACATGGAGACAGTACAGGTACACATTCAAGTTTTCTGAGTAGAATGTTACAGAAACCAGGTTAAAAATGATATTTCCAAGGTAAACATGACATTGAATCCACTTGCCCAAGAAAATGACTTTGCTTTTCTCCAAAACCAGTTTGACTCTGCTTTTCTGGGTCCTTTTTACACGAATTCCACATGAGTTTGTCCAGAAAGGTCTGGATCAATCCAGAAATATGCGGTTCTGTGTGGCTAAATGAATATCAGCTTTTAAAACAGTCTGTGTGTTTGTTAGTGTTTTGTGAATAATATCTATGAACTTTTATGATTTAATGAATTTTAGCATGTTACATTTTGTTTCTTTGTTGGCAAATGCTAATTTGTTCCACATGGAGACAGTACAGGTACACATTCAAGTTTTCTGAGTAGAATGTTACAGAAACCAGGTTAAAAATGATATTTCCAAGGTAAACATGACATTGAATCCACTTGCCCAAGAAAAAGACTTTGCTTTTCTCCAAAACCAGTTTGACTCTGCTTTTCTGGGTCCTTTTTACACGAATTCCACATGAGTTTGTCCAGAAAGGTCTGGATCAATCCAGAAATATGCGGTTCTGTGTGGCTAAATGAATATCAGCTTTTAAAACAGTCTGTGTGTTTGTTAGTGTTTTGTGAATAATATCTATGAACTTTTATGATTTGAATGAATTTTAGCATGTTACATTTTGTTTCTTTGTTGGCAAATGCTAATTCGTTCCACATGGAGACACAACAGGTACACATTCGAGTTTTCTGAGTAGAATGCTACAGAAACCAGGTGAAAAGTGATATTCGTGTTTGCTAACATGACGTTGAACCCACTTGCCCAACAAAAACACTTAGCGTTTCTTCAAAACCAGTTTGACTCTGCTTTTCTGGGTCCTTTGCACACGAATTCCCCATGAGTTTGTCCAGGTAGGTCTGGATCAAACCAGAAATATGCGGTTCTGTGTGGCTAAATGAATATCAGCTTTGAAAACAGCTTGTGTGTTTGTTAGTGTTTTCTGGATATTAACTATGAACTTGAGAGTTTGCAATGAATTCTGACATGTAACATTTTGTTTTTCTGTTGGCAAATGCTAATTCGTTCCACATGGAGACACAACAGGCACACATTCAAGTTTTCTGAGTAGAATGCTACAGAAACCAGGTGAAACATGACATTTGTGATGGCTAACATGACGTTGAATCCACTTGCCCAAGAAAAAGTCTTGGCTTTTCTCCAAAACAAGTTTGACTGCTCTCTGGGTGCTTTGCACACGAATTGCACATGATTTTGACTAGATAGGTCTGGATCAAAGCAGAAATACCCGATTCTGTTCTGCCTAACTCAATCCCAGCTCTTGCTACAGCATCGGAGTTTTTTTCTGTTTCCTGGATATTATCTAGGAACTTTAGAGTTTTGAATGAATTTTAGCGTGTAACATTATGTTTTTCTGATGGAAACTCTAATTCGTTCCACAAGGAGACACAACAAGCACACATTCGAGTTTTCTGAGTAGTATGCTACAGAAACCAGGTGAAAAATGATATTTGTGTTTGCTAAGATGACATTGTATCCACTTGCCCAAGAAAATGAGTTTGCTTTTCTCCAAAACCAGTTTGACTCTGCTTTTCTGGGTCCTTTGCACATGAATTCCCCATGAGTTTGTCCAGATAGTCTGGATAAAACCAGAAATATGCAGTTCTGTGTGGCTAAATGAATATCAGCTTTGAAAACAGCCTGTGTGTTTGTTAGTGTTTTGTGAATAATATCTATGAACTTTTATGTTTTGAATAAATTTTAGCATGTTACATTTTGTATCTTTGTTGGCAAACGCTAATTTGTTCCACATGGAGACACTACAGGTACACATTCGATCTTTCTGAGTAGAATGCTACAGAAACCAGGTGAAAAATGATATTCGTGTTTGCTAACATGACGTTGAACCCACTTGCCCAAGAAAAAGACTTGGCGTTTCTTCAAAACCAGTTTGACTCTGCTTTTCTGGGTCCTTTGCACACGAATTCCCCATGAGTTTGTCCAGGTAGGTCTGGATCAAACCAGAAATATGCGGTTCTGTGTGGCTAAATGAATATCAGCTTTGAAAACAGCTTGTGTGTTTGTTAGTGTTTTCTGGATATTAACTATGAACTTGAGAGTTTGCAATGAATTCTGACATGTAACATTTTGTTTTTCTGTTGGCAAATGCTAATTCTTTCCACATGGAGACACAACAGGCACACATTCAAGTTTTCTGAGTAGAATGCTACAGAAACCAGGTGAAACATGACATTTGTGATGGCTAACATGACGTTGAATCCACTTGCCCAAGAAAAAGTCTTGGCTTTTCTCCAAAACCAGTTTGACTGCTTTTCTGGGTCTTTTGCACACGAATTCCACATGAGTTTGTCCAGATAGGTCTGGATCAAAGCAGAAATACCCGTTTCTGTTCTGCCTAGCTCAACCCCAGCTCTTGCTACAGCCTCGGAGTTTGTTTCTCTTTGCTGGATATTATCTAGGAACTTTAGAGTTTGAATGAATTTTAGCGTGTAACATTATGTTTTTTTGATGGAAACTCTAATTCGTTCCACATGGAGACACAACAAGCACACATTCGAGCTTTCTGAGTAGAATGCTACAGAAACCAGGTGAAAAATGATATTTGTGTTTGCTAACATGACATTGTATCCACTTGCCCAACAAAATGACTTTGCTTTTCTCCAAAACCAGTTTGACTCTGCTTTTCTGGGTCCTTTGCACACGAATTCCACATGAGTTTGTCCATATAGGTCTGGATAAAACCAGAAATATGCAGTTCTGTGTGGCTAAATGAATATCAGCTTTGAAAACAGCCTGTGTATTTGTTAGTGTTTTGTGAATAATATCTATGAACTTTTATGTTTTGAATGAATTTTAGCATGTTACATTTTGTATCTTTGTTGGCAAACGCTAATTTAGTCCACATGGAGACACTACAGGTACACATTCGATCTTTCTGAGTAGAATGCTACAGAAAGCAGGTGAAAAATGATATTCGTGTTGCTAACATGACGTTGACTCCACTTGCCCAAGAAAAAGACTTGGCTTTTCTCCAAAACCAGTTTCAATATTATTTTCTGGGTTTTTTGCACAGGAATTCCACATGAGTTTGTCCAGATAGTTCTGGATCTAACCCGAAATTTGCGGTTCGGTGTGGCTAATGAATATCAGCTTTTAAAACAGCCTGTGTGTTTGTTAGTGTTTTGTGAATAATATCTATGAACTTTAAAGTTTTGAGTGAATTTTAGCATGTTACATTTTGTTTCTTTGTTGGCAAACGCTCATTGGTTCCACATGGAGACATAACAGGTACACATTCTAGTTTTCTGAGTAGAATGTTACAGAAACCGGGTTAAAAATGATATTTCCGAAGGTAAACATGACATTGAATCCACTTGCCCAAGAAAAGGACTTGGCTTTTCTCCAAAACCAGTTTGACTCTGTTTTCTGGGTCCTTTGCACATGAATTCCCCATGAGTTTGTCCAGATAGGTCTGGATCAAACCAGAAATATGCGGTTCTGTGTGGCTAAATGAATATCAGCTTTTAAAACAGCCTTTGTGTTTTTTAGTGTTTTCTGGAATTTAACTATGAACTTGAGAGTTTGCAATGACTTCTGGCATGTAACATTTTGTTTTTCTGTTGGCAAATGCTAATTCGTTCCACATGGAGACACAACAGGCACACATTCAAGTTTTCTGAGTAGAATGCTACAGAAATCAGGTGAAAAATGACATTTATGTTGGCTAACATGACGTTGAACCCTCTTGCCCAAGAAAAAGTCTTGGCTTTTCTCCAAAACCAGTTTGACTGCTTTTCTGGGTCCTTTGCACACGAATTCCACATGAGTTTGTCCAGATAGGTCTGGATCAGAGCAGAAATACCCGTTTCTGTTCTGCCTAGCTCAACCCCAGCTCTTGCTACAGCCTCGGAGTTTGTTTCTCTGTCCTGGATATTATCTAGGAACTTTAGAGTTTTGAATGAATTTTAGCGTGTAACATTATGTTTTTTTGATAGAAACTCTAATTCGTTCCACATGGAGACACAACAAGCACACATTCGAGCTTTCTGAGTAGAATGCTACAGAAACCAGGTGAAAAATGATATTTGTGTTTGCTAACATGACATTGTATCCACTTGCCCAACAAAATGACTTTGCTTTTCTCCAAAACCAGTTTGACTCTGATTTTCTGAGTGCTTTGCACACGAATTCCCCATGAGTTTGTCCAGATAGTTCTGGATCAAACCAGAAATATGCGGTTCTGTGTGGCTAAATGAATATCAGCTTTGAAAACAGCCTGTGTGTTTGTTAGTGTTTTGTGAATAATATCTATGAACTTTTATGTTTTGAATGAATTTTAGCATGTTACATTTTGTTTCTTTGTTGGCAAATGCTAATTTGTTCCACATGGAGACACTACAGGTACACATTCGATCTTTCTGAGTAGAATGCTACAGAAACCAGGTGAAAAATGATATTCGTGTTTGCTAACCTGACGTTGACTCCACTTGCCCAAGAAAAAGACTTGGCTTTTCTCCAAAACCAGTTTGACTCTGTTTTCTGGGTCCTTTGCACATGAATTCCCCATGAGTTTGTCCAGATAGGTCTGGATCAAACCAGAAATATGCGGTTCTGTGTGGCTAAATGAATATCAGCTTTTAAAACAGCTTGTGTGTTTGTTAGTGTTTTCTGGATATTAACTATGAACTTGAGAGTTTGCAATGAATTCTGACATGTAACATTTTGTTTTTCTGTTGGCAAATGCTAATTCGTTCCACATGGAGACACAACAGGCACACATTCAAGTTTTCTGAGTAGAATGCTACAGAAACCAGGTGAAACATGACATTTGTGATGGCTAACATGACGTTGAATCCACTTGCCCAAGAAAAAGTCTTGGCTTTTCTCCAAAACCAGTTTGACTGCTTTTCTGGGTCTTTTGCACACGAATTCCACATGAGTTTGTCCAGATAGGTCTGGATCAAAGCAGAAATACCCGTTTCTGTTCTGCCTAGCTCAACCCCAGCTCTTGCTACAGCCTCGGAGTTTGTTTCTCTTTGCTGGATATTATCTAGGAACTTTAGAGTTTGAATGAATTTTAGCGTGTAACATTATGTTTTTTTGATGGAAACTCTAATTCGTTCCACATGGAGACACAACAAGCACACATTCGATCTTTCTGAGTAGAATGCTACAGAAACCAGGTGAAAAATGATATTCGTGTTTGCTAACCTGACGTTGACTCCACTTGCCCAAGAAAAAGACTTGGCTTTTCTCCAAAACCAGTTTCAATATTATTTTCTGGGTTTTTTGCACACGAATTCCACATGAGTTTGTCCAGATAGTTCTGGATCTAACCCGAAATTTGCGGTTCGGTGTGGCTAATGAATATCAGCTTTTAAAACAGCCTGTGTGTTTGTTAGTGTTTTGTGAATAATATCTATGAACTTTAAAGTTTTGAGTGAATTTTAGCATGTTACATTTTGTTTCTTTGTTGGCAAACGCTCATTGGTTCCACATGGAGACATAACAGGTACACATTCTAGTTTTCTGAGTAGAATGTTACAGAAACCGGGTTAAAAATGATATTTCCGAAGGTAAACATGACATTGAATCCACTTGCCCAAGAAAAGGACTTGGCTTTTCTCCAAAACCAGTTTGACTCTGCTTTTCTGGGTCCTTTGCACACGAATTCCCCATGAGTTTGTCCAGATAGGTCTGGATCAAACCAGAAATATGCGGTTCTGTGTGGCTAAATGAATATCAGCTTTTAAAACAGCCTTTGTGTTTGTTAGTGTTTTCTGGATATTAACTATGAACTTGAGAGTTTGCAATGAATTCTGACATGTAACATTTTGTTTTTCTGTTGGCAAATGCTAATTCGTTCCACATGGAGACACAACAGGCACACATTCAAGTTTTCTGAGTAGAATGCTACAGAAACCAGGTGAAACATGACATTTGTGATGGCTAACATGACGTTGAATCCACTTGCCCAAGAAAAGGTCTTGGCTTTTCTCCAAAACAAGTTTGACTGCTCTCTGGGTGCTTTGCACACGAATTGCACATGATTTTGACTAGATAGGTCTGGATCAAAGCAGAAATACCCGATTCTGTTCTGCCTAACTCAATCCCAGCTCTTGCTACAGCCTCGGAGTTTGTTTCTCTGTCCTGGATATTATCTAGGAACTTTAGAGTTTTGAATGAATTTTAGCGTGTAACATTATGTTTTTTTGATGGAAACTCTAATTCGTTCCACAAGGAGACACAACAAGCACACATTCGAGTTTTCTGAGTAGTATGCTACAGAAACCAGGTGAAAAATGATATTTGTGTTTGCTAACATGACGTTGTATCCACTTGCCCAAGAAAATGACTTTGCTTTTCTCCAAAACCAGTTTGACTCTGCTTTTCTGGGTCCTTTTTACACGAATTCCACATGAGTTTGTCCAGATACGTCTGGATCAAACCAGAAATATGCGGTTCTGTGTGGCTAAATGAATATCAGCTTTAAAAACAGCCTGTGTGTTTGTTAGTGTTTTGTGAATAATATCTATGAACTTTTATGATTTGAATGAATTTTAGCATGTTACATTTTGTATCTTTTTTGGCAAACACTAATTTGTTCCACATGGAGACACTACAGGTACACATTCGAGCTTTCTGAGTAGAATGCTACAGAAAGCAGGTGAAAAATGATATTCGTGTTTGCTAACATGACGTTGACTCCACTTGCCCAAGAAAAAGACTTGGCTTTTCTCCAAAACCAGTTTCAATATTATTTTCTGGGTTTTTTGCACACAAATTCCACATGAGTTTGTCCAGATAGTTCTGGATCTAACCCGAAATTTGCGGTTCGGTGTGGCTAATGAATATCAGCTTTTAAAACAGCCTGTGTGTTTGTTAGTGTTTTGTGAATAATATCTATGAACTTTAAAGTTTTGAGTGAATTTTAGCATGTTACATTTTGTTTCTTTGTTGGCAAACGCTCATTGGTTCCACATGGAGACATAACAGGTACACATTCTAGTTTTCTGAGTAGAATGTTACAGAAACCAGGTTAAAAATGGTATTTCCGAAGGTAAACATGACATTGAATCCACTTGCCCAAGAAAAGGACTTGGCTTTTCTCCAAAACCAGTTTGACTCTGTTTTCTGGGTCCTTTGCACATGAATTCCCCATGAGTTTGTCCAGATCGGTCTGGATCAAACCAGAAATATGCGGTTCTGTGTGGCTAAATGAATATCAGCTTTTAAAACAGCCTTTGTGTTTTTTAGTGTTTTCTGGATATTAACTATGAACTTGAGAGTTTGCAATGAATTCTGGCATGTAACATTTTGTTTTTCTGTTGGCAAATGCTAATTCGTTCCACATGGAGACACAACAGGCACACATTCAAGTTTTCTGAGTAGAATGCTACAGAAATCAGGTGAAAAATGACATTTGTGTTGGCTAACCTGACGTTGAACCCACTTGCCCAAGAAAAAGTCTTGGCTTTTCTCCAAAACCAGTTTGACTGCTTTTCTGGGTCCTTTGCACACGAATTCCACATGAGTTTGTCCAGATAGGTCTGGATCAGAGCAGAAATACCCGTTTCTGTTCTGCCTAGCTCAACCCCAGCTCTTGCTACAGCCTCGGAGTTTGTTTCTCTGTCCTGGATATTATCTAGGAACTTTAGAGTTTTGAATGAATTTTAGCGTGTAACATTATGTTTTTTTGATGGAAACTCTAATTCGTTCCACATGGAGACACAACAAGCACACATTCGAGCTTTCTGAGTAGAATGCTACAGAAACCAGGTGAAAAATGATATTTGTGTTTGCTAACATGACATTGTATCCACTTGCCCAAGAAAATGACTTTGCTTTTCTCCAAAAACAGTTTGACTCTGATTTTCTGAGTGCTTTGCACACGAATTCCCCATGAGTTTGTCCAGATAGTTCTGGATCAAACCAGAAATATGCGGTTCTGTGTGGCTAAATGAATATCAGCTTTTAAAACAGCCTGTGTGTTTGTTAGTGTTTTGTGAATAATATCTATGAACTTTTATGATTTGAATGAATTTTAGCATGTTGCATTTTGTTTCTTTGTTGGCAAATGCTAATTGGTTCCACATGGAGACACAACAGGTACACATTCGAGTTTTCTGAGTAGAATGCTACAGAAACCAGGTGAAAAGTGATATTCGTGTTTGAAAACATGACGTTGAACCCACTTGCACAAGAAAAACACTTGGCGTTTCTTCAAAACCAGTTTGACTCTGCTTTTCTGGGTCCTTTGCACACGAATTCCCCATGAGTTTGTCCAGGTAGGTCTGGATCAAACCAGAAATATGCGGTTCTGTGTGGCTAAATGAATATCAGCTTTGAAAACAGCTTGTATGTTTGTTAGTGTTTTCTGGATATTAACTATGAACTTGAGAGTTTGCAATGAATTCTGACATGTAACATTTTGTTTTTCTGTTGGCAAATGCTAATTCGTTCCACATGGAGACACAACAGGCACACATTCAAGTTTTCTGAGTAGAATGCTACAGAAACCAGGTGAAACATGACATTTGTGATGGCTAACATGACGTTGAATCCACTTGCCCAAGAAAAGGTCTTGGCTTTTCTCCAAAACAAGTTTGACTGCTCTCTGGGTGCTTTGCACACGAATTGCACATGATTTTGACTAGATAGGTCTGGATCAAAGCAGAAATACCCGATTCTGTTCTGCCTAACTCAATCCCAGCTCTTGCTACAGCCTCGGAGTTTGTTTCTCTGTCCTGGATATTATCTAGGAACTTTAGAGTTTTGAATGAATTTTAGCGTGTAACATTATGTTTTTTTGATGGAAACTCTAATTCGTTCCACATGGAGACACAACAAGCACACATTCGATCTTTCTGAGTAGAATGCTACAGAAAGCAGGTGAAAAATGATATTCGTGTTTGCTAACCTGACGTTGACTCCACTTGCCCAAGAAAAAGACTTGGCTTTTCTCCAAAACCAGTTTCAATATTATTTTCTGGGTTTTTTGCACACGAATTCCACATGAGTTTGTCCAGATAGTTCTGGATCTAACCCGAAATTTGCGGTTCGGTGTGGCTAATGAATATCAGCTTTTAAAACAGCCTGTGTGTTTGTTAGTGTTTTGTGAATAATATCTATGAACTTTAAAGTTTTGAGTGAATTTTAGCATGTTACATTTTGTTTCTTTGTTGGCAAACGCTCATTGGTTCCACATGGAGACATAACAGGTACACATTCTAGTTTTCTGAGTAGAATGTTACAGAAACCGGGTTAAAAATGATATTTCCGAAGGTAAACATGACATTGAATCCACTTGCCCAAGAAAAGGACTTGGCTTTTCTCCAAAACCAGTTTGACTCTGCTTTTCTGGGTCCTTTGCACACGAATTCCCCATGAGTTTGTCCAGATAGGTCTGGATCAAACCAGAAATATGCGGTTCTGTGTGGCTAAATGAATATCAGCTTTTAAAACAGCCTTTGTGTTTGTTAGTGTTTTCTGGATATTAACTATGAACTTGAGAGTTTGCAATGAATTCTGACATGTAACATTTTGTTTTTCTGTTGGCAAATGCTAATTCGTTCCACATGGAGACACAACAGGCACACATTCAAGTTTTCTGAGTAGAATGCTACAGAAACCAGGTGAAACATGACATTTGTGATGGCTAACATGACGTTGAATCCACTTGCCCAAGAAAAGGTCTTGGCTTTTCTCCAAAACAAGTTTGACTGCTCTCTGGGTGCTTTGCACACGAATTGCACATGATTTTGACTAGATAGGTCTGGATCAAAGCAGAAATACCCGATTCTGTTCTGCCTAACTCAATCCCAGCTCTTGCTACAGCCTCGGAGTTTGTTTCTCTGTCCTGGATATTATCTAGGAACTTTAGAGTTTTGAATGAATTTTAGCGTGTAACATTATGTTTTTTTGATGGAAACTCTAATTCGTTCCACAAGGAGACACAACAAGCACACATTCGAGTTTTCTGAGTAGTATGCTACAGAAACCAGGTGAAAAATGATATTTGTGTTTGCTAACATGACGTTGTATCCACTTGCCCAAGAAAATGACTTTGCTTTTCTCCAAAACCAGTTTGACTCTGCTTTTCTGGGTCCTTTTTACACGAATTCCACATGAGTTTGTCCAGATACGTCTGGATCAAACCAGAAATATGCGGTTCTGTGTGGCTAAATGAATATCAGCTTTAAAAACAGCCTGTGTGTTTGTTAGTGTTTTGTGAATAATATCTATGAACTTTTATGATTTGAATGAATTTTAGCATGTTACATTTTGTATCTTTTTTGGCAAACACTAATTTGTTCCACATGGAGACACTACAGGTACACATTCGAGCTTTCTGAGTAGAATGCTACAGAAAGCAGGTGAAAAATGATATTCGTGTTTGCTAACATGACGTTGACTCCACTTGCCCAAGAAAAAGACTTGGCTTTTCTCCAAAACCAGTTTCAATATTATTTTCTGGGTTTTTTGCACACAAATTCCACATGAGTTTGTCCAGATAGTTCTGGATCTAACCCGAAATTTGCGGTTCGGTGTGGCTAATGAATATCAGCTTTTAAAACAGCCTGTGTGTTTGTTAGTGTTTTGTGAATAATATCTATGAACTTTAAAGTTTTGAGTGAATTTTAGCATGTTACATTTTGTTTCTTTGTTGGCAAACGCTCATTGGTTCCACATGGAGACATAACAGGTACACATTCTAGTTTTCTGAGTAGAATGTTACAGAAACCAGGTTAAAAATGGTATTTCCGAAGGTAAACATGACATTGAATCCACTTGCCCAAGAAAAGGACTTGGCTTTTCTCCAAAACCAGTTTGACTCTGTTTTCTGGGTCCTTTGCACATGAATTCCCCATGAGTTTGTCCAGATCGGTCTGGATCAAACCAGAAATATGCGGTTCTGTGTGGCTAAATGAATATCAGCTTTTAAAACAGCCTTTGTGTTTTTTAGTGTTTTCTGGATATTAACTATGAACTTGAGAGTTTGCAATGAATTCTGGCATGTAACATTTTGTTTTTCTGTTGGCAAATGCTAATTCGTTCCACATGGAGACACAACAGGCACACATTCAAGTTTTCTGAGTAGAATGCTACAGAAATCAGGTGAAAAATGACATTTGTGTTGGCTAACCTGACGTTGAACCCACTTGCCCAAGAAAAAGTCTTGGCTTTTCTCCAAAACCAGTTTGACTGCTTTTCTGGGTCCTTTGCACACGAATTCCACATGAGTTTGTCCAGATAGGTCTGGATCAGAGCAGAAATACCCGTTTCTGTTCTGCCTAGCTCAACCCCAGCTCTTGCTACAGCCTCGGAGTTTGTTTCTCTGTCCTGGATATTATCTAGGAACTTTAGAGTTTTGAATGAATTTTAGCGTGTAACATTATGTTTTTTTGATGGAAACTCTAATTCGTTCCACATGGAGACACAACAAGCACACATTCGAGCTTTCTGAGTAGAATGCTACAGAAACCAGGTGAAAAATGATATTTGTGTTTGCTAACATGACATTGTATCCACTTGCCCAAGAAAATGACTTTGCTTTTCTCCAAAAACAGTTTGACTCTGATTTTCTGAGTGCTTTGCACACGAATTCCCCATGAGTTTGTCCAGATAGTTCTGGATCAAACCAGAAATATGCGGTTCTGTGTGGCTAAATGAATATCAGCTTTTAAAACAGCCTGTGTGTTTGTTAGTGTTTTGTGAATAATATCTATGAACTTTTATGATTTGAATGAATTTTAGCATGTTGCATTTTGTTTCTTTGTTGGCAAATGCTAATTGGTTCCACATGGAGACACAACAGGTACACATTCGAGTTTTCTGAGTAGAATGCTACAGAAACCAGGTGAAAAGTGATATTCGTGTTTGAAAACATGACGTTGAACCCACTTGCACAAGAAAAACACTTGGCGTTTCTTCAAAACCAGTTTGACTCTGCTTTTCTGGGTCCTTTGCACACGAATTCCCCATGAGTTTGTCCAGGTAGGTCTGGATCAAACCAGAAATATGCGGTTCTGTGTGGCTAAATGAATATCAGCTTTGAAAACAGCTTGTGTGTTTGTTAGTGTTTTCTGGATATTAACTATGAACTTGAGAGTTTGCAATGAATTCTGACATGTAACATTTTGTTTTTCTGTTGGCAAATGCTAATTCGTTCCACATGGAGACACAACAGGCACACATTCAAGTTTTCTGAGTAGAATGCTACAGAAACCAGGTGAAACATGACATTTGTGATGGCTAACATGACGTTGAATCCACTTGCCCAAGAAAAGGTCTTGGCTTTTCTCCAAAACAAGTTTGACTGCTCTCTGGGTGCTTTGCACACGAATTGCACATGATTTTGACTAGATAGGTCTGGATCAAAGCAGAAATACCCGATTCTGTTCTGCCTAACTCAATCCCAGCTCTTGCTACAGCCTCGGAGTTTGTTTCTCTGTCCTGGATATTATCTAGGAACTTTAGAGTTTTGAATGAATTTTAGCGTGTAACATTATGTTTTTTTGATGGAAACTCTAATTCGTTCCACATAGAGACACAACAAGCACACATTCGAGTTTTCTGAGTAGTATGCTACAGAAACCAGGTGAAAAATGATATTTGTGTTTGCTAACATGACATTGTATCCACTTGCCCAAGAAAATGACTTTGCTTTTCTCCAAAACCAGTTTGACTCTGCTTTTCTGGGTCCTTTTTACACGAATTCCACATGAGTTTGTCCAGATAGGTCTGGATCAAACCAGAAATATGCGGTTCTGTGTGGCTAAATGAATATCAGCTTTAAAAACAGCCTGTGTGTTTGTTAGTGTTTTGTGAATAATATCTATGAACTTTTATGATTTGAATGAATTTTAGCATGTTACATTTTGTATCTTTGTTGGCAAACACTAATTTGTTCCACATGGAGACACTACAGGTACACATTCGAGCTTTCTGAGTAGAATGCTACAGAAAGCAGGTGAAAAATGATATTCGTGTTTGCTAACATGACATTGTATTCACTTGCCCAAGAAAATGACTTTGCTTTTCTCCAAAACCAGTTTGACTCTGATTTTCTGAGTACTTTGCACACGAATTCCCCATGAGTTTGTCCAGATAGTTTTGGATCAAACCAGAAATATGCGGTTCTGTGTGGCTAAATGAATATCAGCTTTGAAAACAGCCTGTGTGTTTGTTAGTGTTTTGTGAATAATATCTATGAACTTTTATGTTTTGAATGAACTTTAGCATGTTACATTTTGTTTCTTTGTTGGCAAACACTAATTTGTTCCACATGGAGACATTACAGGTACACATTCGAGCTTTCTGAGTAGAATGCTACAGAAAGCAGGTGAAAAATGATATTCGTGTTTACTAACATGACGTTGACTCCACTTGCCCAAGAAAAAGACTTGGCTTTTCTCCAAAACCAGTTTCAATATTATTTTCTGGGTTTTTTGCACACGAATTCCACATGAGTTTGTCCAGATAGTTCTGGATCTAACCCGAAATTTGCGGTTCGGTGTGGCTAATGAATATCAGCTTTTAAAACAGCCTGTGTGTTTGTTAGTGTTTTGTGAATAATATCTATGAACTTTAAAGTTTTGAGTGAATTTTAGCATGTTACATTTTGTTTCCTTGTTGGCAAACGCTCATTGGTTCCACATGGAGACATAACAGGTACACATTCAAATTTTCTGAGTAGAATGTTACAGAAACCAGGTAAAAATGATATTTCCGAAGGTAAACATGACATTGAATCCACTTGCCCAAGAAAAAGACTTGGCTTTTCTCCAAAACCAGTTTGACTCTGCTTTTCTGGGTCCTTTGCACACGAATTCCCCATGAGTTTGTCCAGATAGTTCTGGATCTAACCAGAAATATCTGGTTCTGTGTGGCTAAATGAATATCAGCTTTTAAAACAGCCTGTGTGTTTGTTAGTGTTTTCTGGATATTAACTATGAACTTGAGAGTTTGCAATGAATTCTGACATGTAACATTTTGTTTTTCTGTTGGCCAATCCTAATTCGTTCCACATGGAGACACAACAGGCACACATTCAAGTTTTCTGAGTAGAATGCTACAGAAACCAGGTGAAAAATGACATTTGTGTTGGCTAACATGACGTTGAATCCACTTGCCCAAGAAAAAGTCTTGGCTTTTCTCCAAAACAAGTTTGACTGCTCTCTGGGTGCTTTGCACACGAATTGCACATGATTTTGACTAGATAGGTCTGGATCAAAGCAGAAATACCCGATTCTGTTCTGCCTAACTCAATTCCAGCTCTTGCTACAGCATCGGAGTTTTTTTCTGTTTCCTGGATATTATCTAGGAACTTTAGAGTTTTGAATGAATTTTAGCGTGTAACATTATGTTTTTTTGATGGAAACTCTAATTCGTTCCACATGGAGACACAACAAGCACACATTCGAGTTTTCTGAGTAGTATGCTACAGAAACCAGGTGAAAAATGATATTTGTGTTTGCTAACATGACGTTGACTCCACTTGCCCTAGAAAAACACTTGGCTTTTCTCCAAAACCAGTTTGACTCTGCTTTTCTGGGTCCTTTGCACACGAATTCCCCATGAGTTTGCCCAGGTAAGTCTGGATCAAACCAGAAATATGTGGTTCTGTGTGGCTAAATGAATATCAGCTTTTAAAACAGCTTGTGTGTTTGTTAGTGTTTTCTGGATATTAATTATGAACTTGAGAGTTTGCAATGAATTCTGACATGTAACATTTTGTTTTTCTGTTGGCAAATGCTAATTCGTTCCACATGGAGACACAACAGGCACACATTCAAGTTTTCTGAGTAGAATGCCACAGAAACCAGGTGAAAAATGACATTTGTGTTTGCTAACATGACGTTGAATCCACTTGCCCAAGAAAAAGTCTTGGCTTTTCTCCAAAACCAGTTTGACTGCTTTTCTGGGTCCTTTGCACACGAATTCCACATGAGTTTGTCCAGATAGGTCTGGATCAAAGCAGAAATACCCATTTCTGTTCTGCCTAGCTCAACCCCAGCTCTTGCTACAGCCTCAGAGTTTGTTTCTCTTTCCTGGATATTATCTAGGAACTTTAGAGTTTTGAATGAATTTTTGCATGTAACATTATTTTTTGGATGGAAACTCTAATTCGTTCCACATGGAGACACAACAAGCACACATTCGAGCTTTCTGAGTAGAATGCTACAGAAACCAGGTGAAAAATGATATTTGTGTTTGCTAACATGACATTGTATCAACTTGCCCAACAAAATGACTTTGCTTTTCTCCAAAACCAGTTTGACTCTGCTTTTCTGGGTCCTTTTACATGAATTCCACATGAGTTTGTTCAGGTAGGTCTGGATCTAACCAGAAATATCTGGTTCTGTGTGCCTAAATGAATATCAGCTTTTAAAACAGCCTGTGTGTTTGTTATTGTTTTGGGAATAATATATATGAACTTTTATGATTTCAATGAATTTTAGCATGTTACATTTTGTATCTTTGTTGGCAAACGCTAATTTGTTCCACATGGAGACACAACAGGTACACATTCGAGCTTTCTGAGTAGAATGCTACAGAAAGCAGGTGAAAAATGATATTCGTGTTTGCTAACATGACGTTGACTCCAATTGCCCAAGAAAACGACTTGGCTTTTCTCCAAAACCAGTTTCAATATTATTTTCTGGGTTTTTTGCACACGAATTCCACATGAGTTTGTCCAGATAGGTCTGGATCAAAGCAGAAATACCCGTTTCTGTTCTGCCTAGCTCAACCCCAGCTCTTGCTACAGCCTCGGAGTTTGTTTCTGTTTCCTGGATATTATCTAGGAACTTTAGAGTTTTGAATGAATTTTAGCGTGTAACATTATGTTTTTTTGATGGAAACTCTAATTCGTTCCACATGGAGACACAACAAGCGCACATTCGAGATTTGTGAGTATAATGCTACAGAAACCAGGTGAAAAATGATATGTGTGTTTGCTAACATGACATTGTATCCACTTGCCCAAGAAAATGACTTTGCTTTTCTCCAAAACCAGTTTGACTCTGCTTTTCTGGGTCCTTTGCACACGAATTCCCCATGAGTTTGTCCAGATAGGTCTGGATCAAACCAGAAATATGTGGTTCTGTGTGGCTAAATGAATATCAGCTTTTAAAACAGCCTGTGTGTTTGTTAGTGTTTTCTGGATATTAACTATGAACTTGAGAGTTTGCAATGAATTCTGGCATGTAACATTTTGTTTTTCTGTTGGCAAATGCTAAATCGTTCCACATGGAGACACAACAGGCACACATTCAAGTTTTCTGAGTAGAATGCTACAGAAAGCAGGTGAAAAATGACATTTGTGTTGGCTAACATGACGTTGAATCCACTTGCCCAAGAAAAAGTCTTGGCTTTTCTCCTAAACCAGTTTGACTGCTTTTCTGGGTCCTTCACACACGAATTCCACATGAGTTTGTCCAGATAGGTCTGGGTCAAAGCAGAAATACCCGATTCTGTTCTGCCTAACTCAATCCCAGTTCTTGCTACAGCCTCGGAGTTTGCTTCTGTTTCCTGGATATTATCTAGGAACTTTAGAGTTTTGAATGAATTTTAGCGTGTAACATTATGTTTTTTTGATGGAAACTCTAATTCGTTCCACATGGAGACACAACAAGCACACATTCGAGTTTTCTGAGTAGTATGCTACAGAAACCAGGTGAAAAATGATATGTGTGTTTGCTAGCATGACATTGTATCCACTTGCCCAAGAAAATGACTTTGCTTTTCTCCAAAACCAGTTTAACTCTGCTTTTCTGGGTCCTTTGCACATGAATTCCCCATGAGTTTGTCCAGATAGGTCTGGATCAAACCAGAAATATGCGGTTCTGTGTGGCTAAATGAATATCAGCTTTGAAAACAGTCTGTGTGTTTGTTAGTGTTTTGTGAATAATATCTATGAACTTTTAAGATTTGAATGAATTTTAGCATGTTAAATTTTGTTTCTTTGTTGGCAAACGCTAATTTGTTCCACATGGAGACAGTACAGGTACACATTCAAGTTTTCTGAGTAGAATGTTACAGAAACCAGGTTAAAAATGATATTTCCAAGGTAAACATGACATTGAATCCACTTGCCCAAGAAAAAGACTTTGCTTTTCTCCAAAACCAGTTTGACTCTGCTTTTCTGGGTCCTTTTTACACGAATTCCACATGAGTTTGTCCAGAAAGGTCTGGATCAATCCAGAAATATGCGGTTCTGTGTGGCTAAATGAATATCAGCTTTTAAAACAGTCTGTGTGTTTGTTAGTGTTTTGTGAATAATATCTATGAACTTTTATGATTTGAATGAATTTTAGCATGTTACATTTTGTTTCTTTGTTGGCAAATGCTAATTCGTTCCACATGGAGACACAACAGGTACACATTCGAGTTTTCTGAGTAGAATGCTACAGAAACCAGGTGAAAAGTGATATTCGTGTTTGCTAACATGACGTTGAACCCACTTGCCCAACAAAAACACTTAGCGTTTCTTCAAAACCAGTTTGACTCTGCTTTTCTGGGTCCTTTGCACACGAATTCCCCATGAGTTTGTCCAGGTAGGTCTGGATCAAACCAGAAATATGCGGTTCTGTGTGGCTAAATGAATATCAGCTTTGAAAACAGCTTGTGTGTTTGTTAGTGTTTTCTGGATATTAACTATGAACTTGAGAGTTTGCAATGAATTCTGACATGTAACATTTTGTTTTTCTGTTGGCAAATGCTAATTCGTTCCACATGGAGACACAACAGGCACACATTCAAGTTTTCTGAGTAGAATGCTACAGAAACCAGGTGAAACATGACATTTGTGATGGCTAACATGACGTTGAATCCACTTGCCCAAGAAAAAGTCTTGGCTTTTCTCCAAAACAAGTTTGACTGCTCTCTGGGTGCTTTGCACACGAATTGCACATGATTTTGACTAGATAGGTCTGGATCAAAGCAGAAATACCCGATTCTGTTCTGCCTAACTCAATCCCAGCTCTTGCTACAGCATCGGAGTTTTTTTCTGTTTCCTGGATATTATCTAGGAACTTTAGAGTTTTGAATGAATTTTAGCGTGTAACATTATGTTTTTCTGATGGAAACTCTAATTCGTTCCACAAGGAGACACAACAAGCACACATTCGAGTTTTCTGAGTAGTATGCTACAGAAACCAGGTGAAAAATGATATTTGTGTTTGCTAAGATGACATTGTATCCACTTGCCCAAGAAAATGAGTTTGCTTTTCTCCAAAACCAGTTTGACTCTGCTTTTCTGGGTCCTTTGCACATGAATTCCCCATGAGTTTGTCCAGATAGTCTGGATAAAACCAGAAATATGCAGTTCTGTGTGGCTAAATGAATATCAGCTTTGAAAACAGCCTGTGTGTTTGTTAGTGTTTTGTGAATAATATCTATGAACTTTTATGTTTTGAATAAATTTTAGCATGTTACATTTTGTATCTTTGTTGGCAAACGCTAATTTGTTCCACATGGAGACACTACAGGTACACATTCGATCTTTCTGAGTAGAATGCTACAGAAACCAGGTGAAAAATGATATTCGTGTTTGCTAACATGACGTTGAACCCACTTGCCCAAGAAAAAGACTTGGCGTTTCTTCAAAACCAGTTTGACTCTGCTTTTCTGGGTCCTTTGCACACGAATTCCCCATGAGTTTGTCCAGGTAGGTCTGGATCAAACCAGAAATATGCGGTTCTGTGTGGCTAAATGAATATCAGCTTTGAAAACAGCTTGTGTGTTTGTTAGTGTTTTCTGGATATTAACTATGAACTTGAGAGTTTGCAATGAATTCTGACATGTAACATTTTGTTTTTCTGTTGGCAAATGCTAATTCTTTCCACATGGAGACACAACAGGCACACATTCAAGTTTTCTGAGTAGAATGCTACAGAAACCAGGTGAAACATGACATTTGTGATGGCTAACATGACGTTGAATCCACTTGCCCAAGAAAAAGTCTTGGCTTTTCTCCAAAACCAGTTTGACTGCTTTTCTGGGTCTTTTGCACACGAATTCCACATGAGTTTGTCCAGATAGGTCTGGATCAAAGCAGAAATACCCGTTTCTGTTCTGCCTAGCTCAACCCCAGCTCTTGCTACAGCCTCGGAGTTTGTTTCTCTTTGCTGGATATTATCTAGGAACTTTAGAGTTTGAATGAATTTTAGCGTGTAACATTATGTTTTTTTGATGGAAACTCTAATTCGTTCCACATGGAGACACAACAAGCACACATTCGAGCTTTCTGAGTAGAATGCTACAGAAACCAGGTGAAAAATGATATTTGTGTTTGCTAACATGACATTGTATCCACTTGCCCAACAAAATGACTTTGCTTTTCTCCAAAACCAGTTTGACTCTGCTTTTCTGGGTCCTTTGCACACGAATTCCACATGAGTTTGTCCATATAGGTCTGGATAAAACCAGAAATATGCAGTTCTGTGTGGCTAAATGAATATCAGCTTTGAAAACAGCCTGTGTATTTGTTAGTGTTTTGTGAATAATATCTATGAACTTTTATGTTTTGAATGAATTTTAGCATGTTACATTTTGTATCTTTGTTGGCAAACGCTAATTTAGTCCACATGGAGACACTACAGGTACACATTCGATCTTTCTGAGTAGAATGCTACAGAAAGCAGGTGAAAAATGATATTCGTGTTGCTAACATGACGTTGACTCCACTTGCCCAAGAAAAAGACTTGGCTTTTCTCCAAAACCAGTTTCAATATTATTTTCTGGGTTTTTTGCACAGGAATTCCACATGAGTTTGTCCAGATAGTTCTGGATCTAACCCGAAATTTGCGGTTCGGTGTGGCTAATGAATATCAGCTTTTAAAACAGCCTGTGTGTTTGTTAGTGTTTTGTGAATAATATCTATGAACTTTAAAGTTTTGAGTGAATTTTAGCATGTTACATTTTGTTTCTTTGTTGGCAAACGCTCATTGGTTCCACATGGAGACATAACAGGTACACATTCTAGTTTTCTGAGTAGAATGTTACAGAAACCGGGTTAAAAATGATATTTCCGAAGGTAAACATGACATTGAATCCACTTGCCCAAGAAAAGGACTTGGCTTTTCTCCAAAACCAGTTTGACTCTGTTTTCTGGGTCCTTTGCACATGAATTCCCCATGAGTTTGTCCAGATAGGTCTGGATCAAACCAGAAATATGCGGTTCTGTGTGGCTAAATGAATATCAGCTTTTAAAACAGCCTTTGTGTTTTTTAGTGTTTTCTGGAATTTAACTATGAACTTGAGAGTTTGCAATGACTTCTGGCATGTAACATTTTGTTTTTCTGTTGGCAAATGCTAATTCGTTCCACATGGAGACACAACAGGCACACATTCAAGTTTTCTGAGTAGAATGCTACAGAAATCAGGTGAAAAATGACATTTATGTTGGCTAACATGACGTTGAACCCTCTTGCCCAAGAAAAAGTCTTGGCTTTTCTCCAAAACCAGTTTGACTGCTTTTCTGGGTCCTTTGCACACGAATTCCACATGAGTTTGTCCAGATAGGTCTGGATCAGAGCAGAAATACCCGTTTCTGTTCTGCCTAGCTCAACCCCAGCTCTTGCTACAGCCTCGGAGTTTGTTTCTCTGTCCTGGATATTATCTAGGAACTTTAGAGTTTTGAATGAATTTTAGCGTGTAACATTATGTTTTTTTGATAGAAACTCTAATTCGTTCCACATGGAGACACAACAAGCACACATTCGAGCTTTCTGAGTAGAATGCTACAGAAACCAGGTGAAAAATGATATTTGTGTTTGCTAACATGACATTGTATCCACTTGCCCAACAAAATGACTTTGCTTTTCTCCAAAACCAGTTTGACTCTGATTTTCTGAGTGCTTTGCACACGAATTCCCCATGAGTTTGTCCAGATAGTTCTGGATCAAACCAGAAATATGCGGTTCTGTGTGGCTAAATGAATATCAGCTTTGAAAACAGCCTGTGTGTTTGTTAGTGTTTTGTGAATAATATCTATGAACTTTTATGTTTTGAATGAATTTTAGCATGTTACATTTTGTTTCTTTGTTGGCAAATGCTAATTTGTTCCACATGGAGACACTACAGGTACACATTCGATCTTTCTGAGTAGAATGCTACAGAAACCAGGTGAAAAATGATATTCGTGTTTGCTAACCTGACGTTGACTCCACTTGCCCAAGAAAAAGACTTGGCTTTTCTCCAAAACCAGTTTCAATATTATTTTCTGGGTTTTTTGCACACGAATTCCACATGAGTTTGTCCAGATAGTTCTGGATCTAACCCGAAATTTGCGGTTCGGTGTGGCTAATGAATATCAGCTTTTAAAACAGCCTGTGTGTTTGTTAGTGTTTTGTGAATAATATCTATGAACTTTAAAGTTTTGAGTGAATTTTAGCATGTTACATTTTGTTTCTTTGTTGGCAAACGCTCATTGGTTCCACATGGAGACATAACAGGTACACATTCTAGTTTTCTGAGTAGAATGTTACAGAAACCGGGTTAAAAATGATATTTCCGAAGGTAAACATGACATTGAATCCACTTGCCCAAGAAAAGGACTTGGCTTTTCTCCAAAACCAGTTTGACTCTGCTTTTCTGGGTCCTTTGCACACGAATTCCCCATGAGTTTGTCCAGATAGGTCTGGATCAAACCAGAAATATGCGGTTCTGTGTGGCTAAATGAATATCAGCTTTTAAAACAGCCTTTGTGTTTGTTAGTGTTTTCTGGATATTAACTATGAACTTGAGAGTTTGCAATGAATTCTGACATGTAACATTTTGTTTTTCTGTTGGCAAATGCTAATTCGTTCCACATGGAGACACAACAGGCACACATTCAAGTTTTCTGAGTAGAATGCTACAGAAACCAGGTGAAACATGACATTTGTGATGGCTAACATGACGTTGAATCCACTTGCCCAAGAAAAGGTCTTGGCTTTTCTCCAAAACAAGTTTGACTGCTCTCTGGGTGCTTTGCACACGAATTGCACATGATTTTGACTAGATAGGTCTGGATCAAAGCAGAAATACCCGATTCTGTTCTGCCTAACTCAATCCCAGCTCTTGCTACAGCCTCGGAGTTTGTTTCTCTGTCCTGGATATTATCTAGGAACTTTAGAGTTTTGAATGAATTTTAGCGTGTAACATTATGTTTTTTTGATGGAAACTCTAATTCGTTCCACAAGGAGACACAACAAGCACACATTCGAGTTTTCTGAGTAGTATGCTACAGAAACCAGGTGAAAAATGATATTTGTGTTTGCTAACATGACGTTGTATCCACTTGCCCAAGAAAATGACTTTGCTTTTCTCCAAAACCAGTTTGACTCTGCTTTTCTGGGTCCTTTTTACACGAATTCCACATGAGTTTGTCCAGATACGTCTGGATCAAACCAGAAATATGCGGTTCTGTGTGGCTAAATGAATATCAGCTTTAAAAACAGCCTGTGTGTTTGTTAGTGTTTTGTGAATAATATCTATGAACTTTTATGATTTGAATGAATTTTAGCATGTTACATTTTGTATCTTTTTTGGCAAACACTAATTTGTTCCACATGGAGACACTACAGGTACACATTCGAGCTTTCTGAGTAGAATGCTACAGAAAGCAGGTGAAAAATGATATTCGTGTTTGCTAACATGACGTTGACTCCACTTGCCCAAGAAAAAGACTTGGCTTTTCTCCAAAACCAGTTTCAATATTATTTTCTGGGTTTTTTGCACACAAATTCCACATGAGTTTGTCCAGATAGTTCTGGATCTAACCCGAAATTTGCGGTTCGGTGTGGCTAATGAATATCAGCTTTTAAAACAGCCTGTGTGTTTGTTAGTGTTTTGTGAATAATATCTATGAACTTTAAAGTTTTGAGTGAATTTTAGCATGTTACATTTTGTTTCTTTGTTGGCAAACGCTCATTGGTTCCACATGGAGACATAACAGGTACACATTCTAGTTTTCTGAGTAGAATGTTACAGAAACCGGGTTAAAAATGGTATTTCCGAAGGTAAACATGACATTGAATCCACTTGCCCAAGAAAAGGACTTGGCTTTTCTCCAAAACCAGTTTGACTCTGTTTTCTGGGTCCTTTGCACATGAATTCCCCATGAGTTTGTCCAGATCGGTCTGGATCAAACCAGAAATATGCGGTTCTGTGTGGCTAAATGAATATCAGCTTTTAAAACAGCCTTTGTGTTTTTTAGTGTTTTCTGGATATTAACTATGAACTTGAGAGTTTGCAATGAATTCTGGCATGTAACATTTTGTTTTTCTGTTGGCAAATGCTAATTCGTTCCACATGGAGACACAACAGGCACACATTCAAGTTTTCTGAGTAGAATGCTACAGAAATCAGGTGAAAAATGACATTTGTGTTGGCTAACCTGACGTTGAACCCACTTGCCCAAGAAAAAGTCTTGGCTTTTCTCCAAAACCAGTTTGACTGCTTTTCTGGGTCCTTTGCACACGAATTCCACATGAGTTTGTCCAGATAGGTCTGGATCAGAGCAGAAATACCCGTTTCTGTTCTGCCTAGCTCAACCCCAGCTCTTGCTACAGCCTCGGAGTTTGTTTCTCTGTCCTGGATATTATCTAGGAACTTTAGAGTTTTGAATGAATTTTAGCGTGTAACATTATGTTTTTTTGATGGAAACTCTAATTCGTTCCACATGGAGACACAACAAGCACACATTCGAGCTTTCTGAGTAGAATGCTACAGAAACCAGGTGAAAAATGATATTTGTGTTTGCTAACATGACATTGTATCCACTTGCCCAAGAAAATGACTTTGCTTTTCTCCAAAAACAGTTTGACTCTGATTTTCTGAGTGCTTTGCACACGAATTCCCCATGAGTTTGTCCAGATAGTTCTGGATCAAACCAGAAATATGCGGTTCTGTGTGGCTAAATGAATATCAGCTTTGAAAACAGCCTGTGTGTTTGTTAGTGTTTTGTGAATAATATCTATGAACTTTTATGATTTGAATGAATTTTAGCATGTTGCATTTTGTTTCTTTGTTGGCAAATGCTAATTGGTTCCACATGGAGACACAACAGGTACACATTCGAGTTTTCTGAGTAGAATGCTACAGAAACCAGGTGAAAAGTGATATTCGTGTTTGAAAACATGACGTTGAACCCACTTGCACAAGAAAAACACTTGGCGTTTCTTCAAAACCAGTTTGACTCTGCTTTTCTGGGTCCTTTGCACACGAATTCCCCATGAGTTTGTCCAGGTAGGTCTGGATCAAACCAGAAATATGCGGTTCTGTGTGGCTAAATGAATATCAGCTTTGAAAACAGCTTGTGTGTTTGTTAGTGTTTTCTGGATATTAACTATGAACTTGAGAGTTTGCAATGAATTCTGACATGTAACATTTTGTTTTTCTGTTGGCAAATGCTAATTCGTTCCACATGGAGACACAACAGGCACACATTCAAGTTTTCTGAGTAGAATGCTACAGAAACCAGGTGAAACATGACATTTGTGATGGCTAACATGACGTTGAATCCACTTGCCCAAGAAAAGGTCTTGGCTTTTCTCCAAAACAAGTTTGACTGCTCTCTGGGTGCTTTGCACACGAATTGCACATGATTTTGACTAGATAGGTCTGGATCAAAGCAGAAATACCCGATTCTGTTCTGCCTAACTCAATCCCAGCTCTTGCTACAGCCTCGGAGTTTGTTTCTCTGTCCTGGATATTATCTAGGAACTTTAGAGTTTTGAATGAATTTTAGCGTGTAACATTATGTTTTTTTGATGGAAACTCTAATTCGTTCCACATAGAGACACAACAAGCACACATTCGAGTTTTCTGAGTAGTATGCTACAGAAACCAGGTGAAAAATGATATTTGTGTTTGCTAACATGACATTGTATCCACTTGCCCAAGAAAATGACTTTGCTTTTCTCCAAAACCAGTTTGACTCTGCTTTTCTGGGTCCTTTTTACACGAATTCCACATGAGTTTGTCCAGATAGGTCTGGATCAAACCAGAAATATGCGGTTCTGTGTGGCTAAATGAATATCAGCTTTAAAAACAGCCTGTGTGTTTGTTAGTGTTTTGTGAATAATATCTATGAACTTTTATGATTTGAATGAATTTTAGCATGTTACATTTTGTATCTTTGTTGGCAAACACTAATTTGTTCCACATGGAGACACTACAGGTACACATTCGAGCTTTCTGAGTAGAATGCTACAGAAAGCAGGTGAAAAATGATATTCGTGTTTGCTAACATGACATTGTATTCACTTGCCCAAGAAAATGACTTTGCTTTTCTCCAAAACCAGTTTGACTCTGATTTTCTGAGTACTTTGCACACGAATTCCCCATGAGTTTGTCCAGATAGTTTTGGATCAAACCAGAAATATGCGGTTCTGTGTGGCTAAATGAATATCAGCTTTGAAAACAGCCTGTGTGTTTGTTAGTGTTTTGTGAATAATATCTATGAACTTTTATGTTTTGAATGAACTTTAGCATGTTACATTTTGTTTCTTTGTTGGCAAACACTAATTTGTTCCACATGGAGACATTACAGGTACACATTCGAGCTTCCTGAGTAGAATGCTACAGAAAGCAGGTGAAAAATGATATTCGTGTTTACTAACATGACGTTGACTCCACTTGCCCAAGAAAAAGACTTGGCTTTTCTCCAAAACCAGTTTCAATATTATTTTCTGGGTTTTTTGCACACGAATTCCACATGAGTTTGTCCAGATAGTTCTGGATCTAACCCGAAATTTGCGGTTCGGTGTGGCTAATGAATATCAGCTTTTAAAACAGCCTGTGTGTTTGTTAGTGTTTTGTGAATAATATCTATGAACTTTAAAGTTTTGAGTGAATTTTAGCATGTTACATTTTGTTTCCTTGTTGGCAAACGCTCATTGGTTCCACATGGAGACATAACAGGTACACATTCAAATTTTCTGAGTAGAATGTTACAGAAACCAGGTAAAAATGATATTTCCGAAGGTAAACATGACATTGAATCCACTTGCCCAAGAAAAAGACTTGGCTTTTCTCCAAAACCAGTTTGACTCTGCTTTTCTGGGTCCTTTGCACACGAATTCCCCATGAGTTTGTCCAGATAGTTCTGGATCTAACCAGAAATATCTGGTTCTGTGTGGCTAAATGAATATCAGCTTTTAAAACAGCCTGTGTGTTTGTTAGTGTTTTCTGGATATTAACTATGAACTTGAGAGTTTGCAATGAATTCTGACATGTAACATTTTGTTTTTCTGTTGGCCAATCCTAATTCGTTCCACATGGAGACACAACAGGCACACATTCAAGTTTTCTGAGTAGAATGCTACAGAAACCAGGTGAAAAATGACATTTGTGTTGGCTAACATGACGTTGAATCCACTTGCCCAAGAAAAAGTCTTGGCTTTTCTCCAAAACAAGTTTGACTGCTCTCTGGGTGCTTTGCACACGAATTGCACATGATTTTGACTAGATAGGTCTGGATCAAAGCAGAAATACCCGATTCTGTTCTGCCTAACTCAATTCCAGCTCTTGCTACAGCATCGGAGTTTTTTTCTGTTTCCTGGATATTATCTAGGAACTTTAGAGTTTTGAATGAATTTTAGCGTGTAACATTATGTTTTTTTGATGGAAACTCTAATTCGTTCCACATGGAGACACAACAAGCACACATTCGAGTTTTCTGAGTAGTATGCTACAGAAACCAGGTGAAAAATGATATTTGTGTTTGCTAACATGACGTTGACTCCACTTGCCCTAGAAAAACACTTGGCTTTTCTCCAAAACCAGTTTGACTCTGCTTTTCTGGGTCCTTTGCACACGAATTCCCCATGAGTTTGCCCAGGTAAGTCTGGATCAAACCAGAAATATGTGGTTCTGTGTGGCTAAATGAATATCAGCTTTTAAAACAGCTTGTGTGTTTGTTAGTGTTTTCTGGATATTAATTATGAACTTGAGAGTTTGCAATGAATTCTGACATGTAACATTTTGTTTTTCTGTTGGCAAATGCTAATTCGTTCCACATGGAGACACAACAGGCACACATTCAAGTTTTCTGAGTAGAATGCCACAGAAACCAGGTGAAAAATGACATTTGTGTTTGCTAACATGACGTTGAATCCACTTGCCCAAGAAAAAGTCTTGGCTTTTCTCCAAAACCAGTTTGACTGCTTTTCTGGGTCCTTTGCACACGAATTCCACATGAGTTTGTCCAGATAGGTCTGGATCAAAGCAGAAATACCCATTTCTGTTCTGCCTAGCTCAACCCCAGCTCTTGCTACAGCCTCAGAGTTTGTTTCTCTTTCCTGGATATTATCTAGGAACTTTAGAGTTTTGAATGAATTTTTGCATGTAACATTATTTTTTTGGATGGAAACTCTAATTCGTTCCACATGGAGACACAACAAGCACACATTCGAGCTTTCTGAGTAGAATGCTACAGAAACCAGGTGAAAAATGATATTTGTGTTTGCTAACATGACATTGTATCAACTTGCCCAACAAAATGACTTTGCTTTTCTCCAAAACCAGTTTGACTCTGCTTTTCTGGGTCCTTTTACATGAATTCCACATGAGTTTGTTCAGGTAGGTCTGGATCTAACCAGAAATATCTGGTTCTGTGTGCCTAAATGAATATCAGCTTTTAAAACAGCCTGTGTGTTTGTTATTGTTTTGGGAATAATATATATGAACTTTTATGATTTCAATGAATTTTAGCATGTTACATTTTGTATCTTTGTTGGCAAACGCTAATTTGTTCCACATGGAGACACAACAGGTACACATTCGAGCTTTCTGAGTAGAATGCTACAGAAAGCAGGTGAAAAATGATATTCGTGTTTGCTAACATGACGTTGACTCCAATTGCCCAAGAAAACGACTTGGCTTTTCTCCAAAACCAGTTTCAATATTATTTTCTGGGTTTTTTGCACACGAATTCCACATGAGTTTGTCCAGATAGGTCTGGATCAAAGCAGAAATACCCGTTTCTGTTCTGCCTAGCTCAACCCCAGCTCTTGCTACAGCCTCGGAGTTTGTTTCTGTTTCCTGGATATTATCTAGGAACTTTAGAGTTTTGAATGAATTTTAGCGTGTAACATTATGTTTTTTTGATGGAAACTCTAATTCGTTCCACATGGAGACACAACAAGCGCACATTCGAGATTTGTGAGTATAATGCTACAGAAACCAGGTGAAAAATGATATGTGTGTTTGCTAACATGACATTGTATCCACTTGCCCAAGAAAATGACTTTGCTTTTCTCCAAAACCAGTTTGACTCTGCTTTTCTGGGTCCTTTGCACACGAATTCCCCATGAGTTTGTCCAGATAGGTCTGGATCAAACCAGAAATATGTGGTTCTGTGTGGCTAAATGAATATCAGCTTTTAAAACAGCCTGTGTGTTTGTTAGTGTTTTCTGGATATTAACTATGAACTTGAGAGTTTGCAATGAATTCTGGCATGTAACATTTTGTTTTTCTGTTGGCAAATGCTAAATCGTTCCACATGGAGACACAACAGGCACACATTCAAGTTTTCTGAGTAGAATGCTACAGAAAGCAGGTGAAAAATGACATTTGTGTTGGCTAACATGACGTTGAATCCACTTGCCCAAGAAAAAGTCTTGGCTTTTCTCCTAAACCAGTTTGACTGCTTTTCTGGGTCCTTCACACACGAATTCCACATGAGTTTGTCCAGATAGGTCTGGGTCAAAGCAGAAATACCCGATTCTGTTCTGCCTAACTCAATTCCAGTTCTTGCTACAGCCTCGGAGTTTGCTTCTGTTTCCTGGATATTATCTAGGAACTTTAGAGTTTTGAATGAATTTTAGCGTGTAACATTATGTTTTTTTGATGGAAACTCTAATTCGTTCCACATGGAGACACAACAAGCACACATTCGAGTTTTCTGAGTAGTATGCTACAGAAACCAGGTGAAAAATGATATGTGTGTTTGCTAGCATGACATTGTATCCACTTGCCCAAGAAAATGACTTTGCTTTTCTCCAAAACCAGTTTAACTCTGCTTTTCTGGGTCCTTTGCACATGAATTCCCCATGAGTTTGTCCAGATAGGTCTGGATCAAACCAGAAATATGCGGTTCTGTGTGGCTAAATGAATATCAGCTTTGAAAACAGTCTGTGTGTTTGTTAGTGTTTTGTGAATAATATCTATGAACTTTTAAGATTTGAATGAATTTTAGCATGTTAGATTTTGTTTCTTTGTTGGCAAACGCTAATTTGTTCCACATGGAGACAGTACAGGTACACATTCAAGTTTTCTGAGTAGAATGTTACAGAAACCAGGTTAAAAATGATATTTCCAAGGTAAACATGACATTGAATCCACTTGCCCAAGAAAAAGACTTTGCTTTTCTCCAAAACCAGTTTGACTCTGCTTTTCTGGGTCCTTTTTACACGAATTCCACATGAGTTTGTCCAGAAAGGTCTGGATCAATCCAGAAATATGCGGTTCTGTGTGGCTAAATGAATATCAGCTTTTAAAACAGTCTGTGTGTTTGTTAGTGTTTTGTGAATAATATCTATGAACTTTTATGATTTGAATGAATTTTAGCATGTTACATTTTGTTTCTTTGTTGGCAAATGCTAATTCGTTCCACATGGAGACACAACAGGTACACATTCGAGTTTTCTGAGTAGAATGCTACAGAAACCAGGTGAAAAGTGATATTCGTGTTTGCTAACATGACGTTGAACCCACTTGCCCAACAAAAACACTTAGCGTTTCTTCAAAACCAGTTTGACTCTGCTTTTCTGGGTCCTTTGCACACGAATTCCCCATGAGTTTGTCCAGGTAGGTCTGGATCAAACCAGAAATATGCGGTTCTGTGTGGCTAAATGAATATCAGCTTTGAAAACAGCTTGTGTGTTTGTTAGTGTTTTCTGGATATTAACTATGAACTTGAGAGTTTGCAATGAATTCTGACATGTAACATTTTGTTTTTCTGTTGGCAAATGCTAATTCGTTCCACATGGAGACACAACAGGCACACATTCAAGTTTTCTGAGTAGAATGCTACAGAAACCAGGTGAAACATGACATTTGTGATGGCTAACATGACGTTGAATCCACTTGCCCAAGAAAAAGTCTTGGCTTTTCTCCAAAACAAGTTTGACTGCTCTCTGGGTGCTTTGCACACGAATTGCACATGATTTTGACTAGATAGGTCTGGATCAAAGCAGAAATACCCGATTCTGTTCTGCCTAACTCAATCCCAGCTCTTGCTACAGCATCGGAGTTTTTTTCTGTTTCCTGGATATTATCTAGGAACTTTAGAGTTTTGAATGAATTTTAGCGTGTAACATTATGTTTTTCTGATGGAAACTCTAATTCGTTCCACATGGAGACACAACAAGCACACATTCGAGCTTTCTGAGTAGAATGCTACAGAAACCAGGTGAAAAATGATATTTGTGTTTGCTAACATGACATTGTATCCACTTGCCCAAGAAAATGACTTTGCTTTTCTCCAAAAACAGTTTGACTCTGATTTTCTGAGTGCTTTGCACACGAATTCCCCATGAGTTTGTCCAGATAGTTCTGGATCAAACCAGAAATATGCGGTTCTGTGTGGCTAAATGAATATCAGCTTTTAAAACAGCCTGTGTGTTTGTTAGTGTTTTGTGAATAATATCTATGAACTTTTATGATTTGAATGAATTTTAGCATGTTGCATTTTGTTTCTTTGTTGGCAAATGCTAATTGGTTCCACATGGAGACACAACAGGTACACATTCGAGTTTTCTGAGTAGAATGCTACAGAAACCAGGTGAAAAGTGATATTCGTGTTTGAAAACATGACGTTGAACCCACTTGCACAAGAAAAACACTTGGCGTTTCTTCAAAACCAGTTTGACTCTGCTTTTCTGGGTCCTTTGCACACGAATTCCCCATGAGTTTGTCCAGGTAGGTCTGGATCAAACCAGAAATATGCGGTTCTGTGTGGCTAAATGAATATCAGCTTTGAAAACAGTCTGTGTGTTTGTTAGTGTTTTCTGGATATTAACTATGAACTTGAGAGTTTGCAATGAATTCTGACATGTAACATTTTGTTTTTCTGTTGGCAAATGCTAATTCGTTCCACATGGAGACACAACAGGCACACATTCAAGTTTTCTGAGTAGAATGCTACAGAAACCAGGTGAAACATGACATTTGTGATGGGTAACATGACGTTGAATCCACTTGCCCAAGAAAAGGTCTTGGCTTTTCTCCAAAACAAGTTTGACTGCTCTCTGGGTGCTTTGCACACGAATTGCACATGATTTTGACTAGATAGGTCTGGATCAAAGCAGAAATACCCAATTCTGTTCTGCCTAACTCAATCCCAGCTCTTGCTACAGCCTCGGAGTTTGTTTCTCTGTCCTGGATATTATCTAGGAACTTTAGAGTTTTGAATGAATTTTAGCGTGTAACATTATGTTTTTTTGATGGAAACTCTAATTCGTTCCACATAGAGACACAACAAGCACACATTCGAGTTTTCTGAGTAGTATGCTACAGAAACCAGGTGAAAAATGATATTTGTGTTTGCTAACATGACATTGTATCCACTTGCCCAAGAAAATGACTTTGCTTTTCTCCAAAACCAGTTTGACTCTGCTTTTCTGGGTCCTTTTTACACGAATTCCACATGAGTTTGTCCAGATAGGTCTGGATCAAACCAGAAATATGCGGTTCTGTGTGGCTAAATGAATATCAGCTTTGAAAACAGCCTGTGTGTTTGTTAGTGTTTTGTGAATAATATCTATGAACTTTTATGTTTTGAATGAACTTTAGCATGTTACATTTTGTTTCTTTGTTGGCAAACACTAATTTGTTCCACATGGAGACATTACAGGTACACATTCGAGCTTTCTGAGTAGAATGCTACAGAAAGCAGGTGAAAAATGATATTCGTGTTTACTAACATGACGTTGACTCCACTTGCCCAAGAAAAAGACTTGGCTTTTCTCCAAAACCAGTTTCAATATTATTTTCTGGGTTTTTTGCACACGAATTCCACATGAGTTTGTCCAGATAGTTCTGGATCTAACCCGAAATTTGCGGTTCGGTGTGGCTAATGAATATCAGCTTTTAAAACAGCCTGTGTGTTTGTTAGTGTTTTGTGAATAATATCTATGAACTTTAAAGTTTTGAGTGAATTTTAGCATGTTACATTTTGTTTCCTTGTTGGCAAACGCTCATTGGTTCCACATGGAGACATAACAGGTACACATTCAAGTTTTCTGAGTAGAATGTTACAGAAACCGGGTTAAAAATGATATTTCCGAAGGTAAACATGACATTGAATCCACTTGCCCAAGAAAAGGACCTGGCTTTTCTCCAAAACCAGTTTGACTCTGTTTTCTGGGTCCTTTGCACATGAATTCCCCATGAGTTTGTCCAGATCGGTCTGGATCAAACCAGAAATATGCGGTTCTGTGTGGCTAAATGAATATCAGCTTTTAAAACAGCCTTTGTGTTTTTTAGTGTTTTCTGGATATTAACTATGAACTTGAGAGTTTGCAATGAATTCTGGCATGTAACATTTTGTTTTTCTGTTGGCAAATGCTAATTCGTTCCACATGGAGACACAACAGGCACACATTCAAGTTTTCTGAGTAGAATGCTACAGAAATCAGGTGAAAAATGACATTTGTGTTGGCTAACCTGACGTTGAACCCACTTGCCCAAGAAAAAGTCTTGGCTTTTCTCCAAAACCAGTTTGACTGCTTTTCTGGGTCCTTTGCACACGAATTCCACATGAGTTTGTCCAGATAGGTCTGGATCAGAGCAGAAATACCCGTTTCTGTTCTGCCTAGCTCAACCCTGCTCTTGCTACAGCCTCGGAGTTTGTTTCTCTGTCCTGGATATTATCTAGGAACTTTAGAGTTTTGAATGAATTTTAGCGTGTAACATTATGTTTTTTTGATGGAAACTCTAATTCATTCCACATGGAGACACAACAAGCACACATTCGAGCTTTCTGAGTAGAATGCTACAGAAACCAGGTGAAAAATGATATTTGTGTTTGCTAACATGACATTGTATCCACTTGCCCAAGAAAATGACTTTGCTTTTCTCCAAAAACAGTTTGACTCTGATTTTCTGAGTGCTTTGCACACGAATTCCCCATGAGTTTGTCCAGATAGTTCTGGATCAAACCAGAAATATGCGGTTCTGTGTGGCTAAATGAATATCAGCTTTGAAAACAGCCTGTGTGTTTGTTAGTGCTTTGTGAATAATATCTATGAACTTTTATGTTTTGAATGAACTTTAGCATGTTACATTTTGTTTCTTTGTTGGCAAACACTAATTAGTTCCACATGGAGACACTACAGGTACACATTCGAGCTTTCTGAGTAGAATGCTACAGAAAGCAGGTGAAAAATGATATTCGTGTTTGCTAACATGACGTTGACTCCACTTGCCCAAGAAAAAGACTTGGCTTTTCTCCAAAACCAGTTTCAATATTATTTTCTGGGTTTTTTACACACGAATTCCACATGAGTTTGTCCAGATAGTTCTGGATCTAACCCGAAATTTGCGGTTCGGTGTGGCTAATGAATATCAGCTTTTAAAACAGCCTGTGTGTTTGTTAGTGTTTTGTGAATAATATCTATGAACTTTAAAGTTTTGAGTGAATTTTAGCATGTTACATTTTGTTTCCTTGTTGGCAAACGCTCATTGGTTCCACATGGAGACATAACAGGTACACATTCTAGTATTCTGAGTAGAATGTTACAGAAACCGGGTTAAAAATGATATTTCCGAAGGTAAACATGACATTGAATCCACTTGCCCAAGAAAAGGACTTGGCTTTTCTCCAAAACCAGTTTGACTCTGTTTTCTGGGTCCTTTGCACATGAATTCCCCATGAGTTTGTCCAGATCGGTCTGGATCAAACCAGAAATATGCGGTTCTGTGTGGCTAAATGAATATCAGCTTTTAAAACAGCCTTTGTGTTTTTTAGTGTTTTCTGGATATTAACTATGAACTTGAGAGTTTGCAATGAATTCTGGCATGTAACATTTTGTTTTTCTGTTAGCAAATGCTAATTCGTTCCACATGGAGACACAACAGGCACACATTCAAGTTTTCTGAGTAGAATGCTACAGAAATCAGGTGAAAAATGACATTTGTGTTGGCTAACCTGACGTTGAACCCACTTGCCCAAGAAAAAGTCTTGGCTTTTCTCCAAAACCAGTTTGACTGCTTTTCTGGGTCCTTTGCACACGAATTCCACATGAGTTTGTCCAGATAGGTCTGGATCAGAGCAGAAATACCCGTTTCTGTTCTGCCTAGCTCAACCCCAGCTCTTGCTACAGCCTCGGAGTTTGTTTCTGTTTCCTGGATATTATCTAGGAACTTTAGAGTTTTGAATGAATTTTAGCGTGTAACATTATGTTTTTTTGATGGAAACTCTAATGCGTTCCACATGGAGACACAACAAGCACACATTCGAGCTTTCTGAGTAGAATGCTACAGAAACCAGGTGAAAAATGATATTTGTGTTTGCTAACATGACATTGTATCCACTTGCCCAAGAAAATGACTTTGCTTTTCTCCAAAAACAGTTTGACTCTGATTTTCTGAGTGCTTTGCACATGAATTCCCCATGAGTTTGTCCAGATAGTTCTGGATCAAACCAGAAATATGCGGTTCTGTGTGGCTAAATGAATATCAGCTTTGAAAACAGCCTGTGTGTTTGTTAGTGCTTTGTGAATAATATCTATGAACTTTTATGTTTTGATTGAACTTTAGCATGTTACATTTTGTTTCTTTGTTGGCAAACACTAATTAGTTCCACATGGAGACACTACAGGTACACATTTGAGCTTTCTGAGTAGAATGCTACAGAAAGCAGGTGAAAAATGATATTCGTGTTTGCTAACATGACGTTGACTCCACTTGCCCAAGAAAAAGACTTGGCCTCTCTCCAAAACCAGTTTCAATATTATTTTCTGGGTTTTTTGCACACGAATTCCACATGAGTTTGTCCAGATAGTTCTGGATCTAACCCGAAATTTGCGGTTCGGTGTGGCTAATGAATATCAGCTTTTAAAACAGCCTGTGTGTTTGTTAGTGTTTTGTGAATAATATCTATGAACTTTAAAGTTTTGAGTGAATTTTAGCATGTTACATTTTGTTTCTCTGTTGGCAAACGCTCATTGGTTCCACATGGAGACATAACAGGTACACATTCTAGTTTTCTGAGTAGAATGTTACAGAAACCGGGTTAAAAATGATATTTCCGAAGGTAAACATGACATTGAATCCACTTGCCCAAGAAAAGGACTTGGCTTTTCTCCAAAACCAGTTTGACTCTGTTTTCTGGGTCCTTTGCACATGAATTCCCCATGAGTTTGTCCAGATAGGTCTGGATCAAACCAGAAATATGCGGTTCTGTGTGGCTAAATGAATATCAGCTTTTAAAACAGCCTTTGTGTTTTTTAGTGTTTTCTGGATATTAACTATGAACTTGAGAGTTTGCAATGAATTCTGGCATGTAACATTTTTTCTGTTGGCAAATGCTAATTCGCTCCACATGGAGACACAACAGGCACACATTCAAGTTTTCTGAGTAGAATGCTACAGAAATCAGGTGAAAAATGACATTTATGTTGGCTAACATGACGTTGAACCCACTTGCCCAAGAAAAAGTCTTGGCTTTTCTCCAAAACCAGTTTGACTGCTTTTCTGGGTCCTTTGCACACGAATTCCACATGAGTTTGTCCAGATAGGTCTGGATCAGAGCAGAAATACCCGTTTCTGTTCTGCCTAGCTCAACCCAGCTCTTGCTACAGCCTCGGAGTTTGTTTCTCTGTCCTGGATATTATCTAGGAACTTTAGAGTTTTGAATGAATTTTAGCGTGTAACATTATGTTTTTTTGATGGAAACTCTAATTCGTTCCACATGGAGACACAACAAGCACACATTCGAGCTTTCTGAGTAGAATGCTACAGAAACCAGGTGAAAAATGATATTTGTGTTTGCTAACATGACATTGTATCCACTTGCCCAAGAAAATGACTTTGCTTTTCTCCAAAAACAGTTTGACTCTGATTTTCTGAGTGCTTTGCACACGAATTCCACATGAGTTTGTCCAGATAGTTCTGGATCAAACCAGAAATATGCGGTTCTGTGTGGCTAAATGAATATCAGCTTTGAAAACAGCCTGTGTGTTTGTTAGTGTTTTGTGAATAATATCTATGAACTTTAAAGTTTTGAGTGAATTTTAGCATGTTACATTTTGTTTCCTTGTTGGCAAACGCTCATTGGTTCCACATGGAGACATAACAGGTACACATTCAAGTTTTCTGAGTAGAATGTTACAGAAACCGGGTTAAAAATGATATTTCCGAAGGTAAACATGACATTGAATCCACTTGCCCAAGAAAAGGACCTGGCTTTTCTCCAAAACCAGTTTGACTCTGTTTTCTGGGTCCTTTGCACATGAATTCCCCATGAGTTTGTCCAGATCGGTCTGGATCAAACCAGAAATATGCGGTTCTGTGTGGCTAAATGAATATCAGCTTTTAAAACAGCCTTTGTGTTTTTTAGTGTTTTCTGGATATTAACTATGAACTTGAGAGTTTGCAATGAATTCTGGCATGTAACATTTTGTTTTTCTGTTGGCAAATGCTAATTCGTTCCACATGGAGACACAACAGGCACACATTCAAGTTTTCTGAGTAGAATGCTACAGAAATCAGGTGAAAAATGACATTTGTGTTGGCTAACCTGACGTTGAACCCACTTGCCCAAGAAAAAGTCTTGGCTTTTCTCCAAAACCAGTTTGACTGCTTTTCTGGGTCCTTTGCACACGAATTCCACATGAGTTTGTCCAGATAGGTCTGGATCAGAGCAGAAATACCCGTTTCTGTTCTGCCTAGCTCAACCCTGCTCTTGCTACAGCCTCGGAGTTTGTTTCTCTGTCCTGGATATTATCTAGGAACTTTAGAGTTTTGAATGAATTTTAGCGTGTAACATTATGTTTTTTTGATGGAAACTCTAATTCATTCCACATGGAGACACAACAAGCACACATTCGAGCTTTCTGAGTAGAATGCTACAGAAACCAGGTGAAAAATGATATTTGTGTTTGCTAACATGACATTGTATCCACTTGCCCAAGAAAATGACTTTGCTTTTCTCCAAAAACAGTTTGACTCTGATTTTCTGAGTGCTTTGCACACGAATTCCCCATGAGTTTGTCCAGATAGTTCTGGATCAAACCAGAAATATGCGGTTCTGTGTGGCTAAATGAATATCAGCTTTGAAAACAGCCTGTGTGTTTGTTAGTGCTTTGTGAATAATATCTATGAACTTTTATGTTTTGAATGAACTTTAGCATGTTACATTTTGTTTCTTTGTTGGCAAACACTAATTAGTTCCACATGGAGACACTACAGGTACACATTCGAGCTTTCTGAGTAGAATGCTACAGAAAGCAGGTGAAAAATGATATTCGTGTTTGCTAACATGACGTTGACTCCACTTGCCCAAGAAAAAGACTTGGCTTTTCTCCAAAACCAGTTTCAATATTATTTTCTGGGTTTTTTACACACGAATTCCACATGAGTTTGTCCAGATAGTTCTGGATCTAACCCGAAATTTGCGGTTCGGTGTGGCTAATGAATATCAGCTTTTAAAACAGCCTGTGTGTTTGTTAGTGTTTTGTGAATAATATCTATGAACTTTAAAGTTTTGAGTGAATTTTAGCATGTTACATTTTGTTTCCTTGTTGGCAAACGCTCATTGGTTCCACATGGAGACATAACAGGTACACATTCTAGTATTCTGAGTAGAATGTTACAGAAACCGGGTTAAAAATGATATTTCCGAAGGTAAACATGACATTGAATCCACTTGCCCAAGAAAAGGACTTGGCTTTTCTCCAAAACCAGTTTGACTCTGTTTTCTGGGTCCTTTGCACATGAATTCCCCATGAGTTTGTCCAGATCGGTCTGGATCAAACCAGAAATATGCGGTTCTGTGTGGCTAAATGAATATCAGCTTTTAAAACAGCCTTTGTGTTTTTTAGTGTTTTCTGGATATTAACTATGAACTTGAGAGTTTGCAATGAATTCTGGCATGTAACATTTTGTTTTTCTGTTAGCAAATGCTAATTCGTTCCACATGGAGACACAACAGGCACACATTCAAGTTTTCTGAGTAGAATGCTACAGAAATCAGGTGAAAAATGACATTTGTGTTGGCTAACCTGACGTTGAACCCACTTGCCCAAGAAAAAGTCTTGGCTTTTCTCCAAAACCAGTTTGACTGCTTTTCTGGGTCCTTTGCACACGAATTCCACATGAGTTTGTCCAGATAGGTCTGGATCAGAGCAGAAATACCCGTTTCTGTTCTGCCTAGCTCAACCCCAGCTCTTGCTACAGCCTCGGAGTTTGTTTCTGTTTCCTGGATATTATCTAGGAACTTTAGAGTTTTGAATGAATTTTAGCGTGTAACATTATGTTTTTTTGATGGAAACTCTAATTCGTTCCACATGGAGACACAACAAGCACACATTCGAGCTTTCTGAGTAGAATGCTACAGAAACCAGGTGAAAAATGATATTTGTGTTTGCTAACATGACATTGTATCCACTTGCCCAAGAAAATGACTTTGCTTTTCTCCAAAAACAGTTTGACTCTGATTTTCTGAGTGCTTTGCACATGAATTCCCCATGAGTTTGTCCAGATAGTTCTGGATCAAACCAGAAATATGCGGTTCTGTGTGGCTAAATGAATATCAGCTTTGAAAACAGCCTGTGTGTTTGTTAGTGCTTTGTGAATAATATCTATGAACTTTTATGTTTTGATTGAACTTTAGCATGTTACATTTTGTTTCTTTGTTGGCAAACACTAATTAGTTCCACATGGAGACACTACAGGTACACATTTGAGCTTTCTGAGTAGAATGCTACAGAAAGCAGGTGAAAAATGATATTCGTGTTTGCTAACATGACGTTGACTCCACTTGCCCAAGAAAAAGACTTGGCCTCTCTCCAAAACCAGTTTCAATATTATTTTCTGGGTTTTTTGCACACGAATTCCACATGAGTTTGTCCAGATAGTTCTGGATCTAACCCGAAATTTGCGGTTCGGTGTGGCTAATGAATATCAGCTTTTAAAACAGCCTGTGTGTTTGTTAGTGTTTTGTGAATAATATCTATGAACTTTAAAGTTTTGAGTGAATTTTAGCATGTTACATTTTGTTTCTCTGTTGGCAAACGCTCATTGGTTCCACATGGAGACATAACAGGTACACATTCTAGTTTTCTGAGTAGAATGTTACAGAAACCGGGTTAAAAATGATATTTCCGAAGGTAAACATGACATTGAATCCACTTGCCCAAGAAAAGGACTTGGCTTTTCTCCAAAACCAGTTTGACTCTGTTTTCTGGGTCCTTTGCACATGAATTCCCCATGAGTTTGTCCAGATAGGTCTGGATCAAACCAGAAATATGCGGTTCTGTGTGGCTAAATGAATATCAGCTTTTAAAACAGCCTTTGTGTTTTTTAGTGTTTTCTGGATATTAACTATGAACTTGAGAGTTTGCAATGAATTCTGGCATGTAACATTTTTTCTGTTGGCAAATGCTAATTCGCTCCACATGGAGACACAACAGGCACACATTCAAGTTTTCTGAGTAGAATGCTACAGAAATCAGGTGAAAAATGACATTTATGTTGGCTAACATGACGTTGAACCCACTTGCCCAAGAAAAAGTCTTGGCTTTTCTCCAAAACCAGTTTGACTGCTTTTCTGGGTCCTTTGCACACGAATTCCACATGAGTTTGTCCAGATAGGTCTGGATCAGAGCAGAAATACCCGTTTCTGTTCTGCCTAGCTCAACCCAGCTCTTGCTACAGCCTCGGAGTTTGTTTCTCTGTCCTGGATATTATCTAGGAACTTTAGAGTTTTGAATGAATTTTAGCGTGTAACATTATGTTTTTTTGATGGAAACTCTAATTCGTTCCACATGGAGACACAACAAGCACACATTCGAGCTTTCTGAGTAGAATGCTACAGAAACCAGGTGAAAAATGATATTTGTGTTTGCTAACATGACATTGTATCCACTTGCCCAAGAAAATGACTTTGCTTTTCTCCAAAAACAGTTTGACTCTGATTTTCTGAGTGCTTTGCACACGAATTCCACATGAGTTTGTCCAGATAGTTCTGGATCAAACCAGAAATATGCGGTTCTGTGTGGCTAAATGAATATCAGCTTTGAAAACAGCCTGTGTGTTTGTTAGTGCTTTGTGAATAATATCTATGAACTTTTATGTTTTGAATGAACTTTAGCATGTTACATTTTGTTTCTTTGTTGGCAAACACTAATTAGTTCCACATGGAGACACTACAGGTACACATTCGAGCTTTCTGAGTAGAATGCTACAGAAAGCAGGTGAAAAATGATATTCGTGTTTGCTAACATGACGTTGACTCCACTTGCCCAAGAAAAAGACTTGGCTTTTCTCCAAAACCAGTTTCAATATTATTTTCTGGGTTTTTTACACACGAATTCCACATGAGTTTGTCCAGATAGTTCTGGATCTAACCCGAAATTTGCGGTTCGGTGTGGCTAATGAATATCAGCTTTTAAAACAGCCTGTGTGTTTGTTAGTGTTTTGTGAATAATATCTATGAACTTTAAAGTTTTGAGTGAATTTTAGCATGTTACATTTTGTTTCCTTGTTGGCAAACGCTCATTGGTTCCACATGGAGACATAACAGGTACACATTCAAGTTTTCTGAGTAGAATGTTACAGAAACCGGGTTAAAAATGATATTTCCGAAGGTAAACATGACATTGAATCCACTTGCCCAAGAAAAGGACTTGGCTTTTCTCCAAAACCAGTTTGACTCTGTTTTCTGGGTCCTTTGCACATGAATTCCCCATGAGTTTGTCCAGATCGGTCTGGATCAAACCAGAAATATGCGGTTCTGTGTGGCTAAATGAATATCAGCTTTTAAAACAGCCTTTGTGTTTTTTAGTGTTTTCTGGATATTAACTATGAACTTGAGAGTTTGCAATGAATTCTGGCATGTAACATTTTGTTTTTCTGTTAGCAAATGCTAATTCGTTCCACATGGAGACACAACAGGCACACATTCAAGTTTTCTGAGTAGAATGCTACAGAAATCAGGTGAAAAATGACATTTGTGTTGGCTAACCTGACGTTGAACCCACTTGCCCAAGAAAAAGTCTTGGCTTTTCTCCAAAACCAGTTTGACTGCTTTTCTGGGTCCTTTGCACACGAATTCCACATGAGTTTGTCCAGATAGGTCTGGATCAGAGCAGAAATACCCGTTTCTGTTCTGCCTAGCTCAACCCCAGCTCTTGCTACAGCCTCGGAGTTTGTTTCTGTTTCCTGGATATTATCTAGGAACTTTAGAGTTTTGAATGAATTTTAGCGTGTAACATTATGTTTTTTTGATGGAAACTCTAATTCGTTCCACATGGAGACACAACAAGCACACATTCGAGCTTTCTGAGTAGAATGCTACAGAAACCAGGTGAAAAATGATATTTGTGTTTGCTAACATGACATTGTATCCACTTGCCCAAGAAAATGACTTTGCTTTTCTCCAAAAACAGTTTGACTCTGATTTTCTGAGTGCTTTGCACACGAATTCCCCATGAGTTTGTCCAGATAGTTCTGGATCAAACCAGAAATATGCGGTTCTGTGTGGCTAAATGAATATCAACTTTGAAAACAGCCTGTGTGTTTGTTAGTGCTTTGTGAATAATATCTATGAACTTTTATGTTTTGAATGAACTTTAGCATGTTACATTTTGTTTCTTTGTTGGCAAACACTAATTAGTTCCACATGGAGACACTACAGGTACACATTCGAGCTTTCTGAGTAGAATGCTACAGAAAGCAGGTGAAAAATGATATTCGTGTTTGCTAACATGACGTTGACTCCACTTGCCCAAGAAAAAGACTTGGCTTTTCTCCAAAACCAGTTTCAATATTATTTTCTGGGTTTTTTACACACGAATTCCACATGAGTTTGTCCAGATAGTTCTGGATCTAACCCGAAATTTGCGGTTCGGTGTGGCTAATGAATATCAGCTTTTAAAACAGCCTGTGTGTTTGTTAGTGTTTTGTGAATAATATCTATGAACTTTAAAGTTTTGAGTGAATTTTAGCATGTTACATTTTGTTTCCTTGTTGGCAAACGCTCATTGGTTCCACATGGAGACATAACAGGTACACATTCTAGTATTCTGAGTAGAATGTTACAGAAACCGGGTTAAAAATGATATTTCCGAAGGTAAACATGACATTGAATCCACTTGCCCAAGAAAAGGACTTGGCTTTTCTCCAAAACCAGTTTGACTCTGTTTTCTGGGTCCTTTGCACATGAATTCCCCATGAGTTTGTCCAGATCGGTCTGGATCAAACCAGAAATATGCGGTTCTGTGTGGCTAAATGAATATCAGCTTTTAAAACAGCCTTTGTGTTTTTTAGTGTTTTCTGGATATTAACTATGAACTTGAGAGTTTGCAATGAATTCTGGCATGTAACATTTTGTTTTTCTGTTAGCAAATGCTAATTCGTTCCACATGGAGACACAACAGGCACACATTCAAGTTTTCTGAGTAGAATGCTACAGAAATCAGGTGAAAAATGACATTTGTGTTGGCTAACCTGACGTTGAACCCACTTGCCCAAGAAAAAGTCTTGGCTTTTCTCCAAAACCAGTTTGACTGCTTTTCTGGGTCCTTTGCACACGAATTCCACATGAGTTTGTCCAGATAGGTCTGGATCAGAGCAGAAATACCCGTTTCTGTTCTGCCTAGCTCAACCCCAGCTCTTGCTACAGCCTCGGAGTTTGTTTCTGTTTCCTGGATATTATCTAGGAACTTTAGAGGTTTGAATGAATTTTAGCGTGTAACATTATGTTTTTTTGATGGAAACTCTAATTCGTTCCACATGGAGACACAACAAGCACACATTCGAGCTTTCTGAGTAGAATGCTACAGAAACCAGGTGAAAAATGATATTTGTGTTTGCTAACATGACATTGTATCCACTTGCCCAAGAAAATGACTTTGCTTTTCTCCAAAAACAGTTTGACTCTGATTTTCTGAGTGCTTTGCACATGAATTCCCCATGAGTTTGTCCAGATAGTTCTGGATCAAACCAGAAATATGCGGTTCTGTGTGGCTAAATGAATATCAGCTTTGAAAACAGCCTGTGTGTTTGTTAGTGCTTTGTGAATAATATCTATGAACTTTTATGTTTTGATTGAACTTTAGCATGTTACATTTTGTTTCTTTGTTGGCAAACACTAATTAGTTCCACATGGAGACACTACAGGTACACATTCGAGCTTTCTGAGTAGAATGCTACAGAAAGCAGGTGAAAAATGATATTCGTGTTTGCTAACATGACGTTGACTGCACTTGCCCAAGAAAAAGACTTGGCCTCTCTCCAAAACCAGTTTCAATATTATTTTCTGGGTTTTTTGCACACGAATTCCACATGAGTTTGTCCAGATAGTTCTGGATCTAACCCGAAATTTGCGGTTCGGTGTGGCTAATGAATATCAGCTTTTAAAACAGCCTGTGTGTTTGTTAGTGTTTTGTGAATAATATCTATGAACTTTAAAGTTTTGAGTGAATTTTAGCATGTTACATTTTGTTTCTCTGTTGGCAAACGCTCATTGGTTCCACATGGAGACATAACAGGTACACATTCAAGTTTTCTGAGTAGAATGTTACAGAAACCGGGTTAAAAATGATATTTCCGAAGGTAAACATGACATTGAATCCACTTGCCCAAGAAAAGGACTTGGCTTTTCTCCAAAACCAGTTTGACTCTGTTTTCTGGGTCCTTTGCACATGAATTCCCCATGAGTTTGTCCAGATAGGTCTGGATCAAACCAGAAATATGCGGTTCTGTGTGGCTAAATGAATATCAGCTTTTAAAACAGCCTTTGTGTTTTTTAGTGTTTTCTGGATATTAACTATGAACTTGAGAGTTTGCAATGAATTCTGGCATGTAACATTTTTTGTGTTGGCAAATGCTAATTCGCTCCACATGGAGACACAACAGGCACACATTCAAGTTTTCTGAGTAGAATGCTACAGAAATCAGGTGAAAAATGACATTTATAGAGCGGCAAGATGGCGGAATAGGAAGGGAGCACACCGATAGGCTGGTGAGAGACAGTTTAATAAAAGTGGAGATACTGCAGGTTCAAGGAAGAGTAGGGGAAGAAACAGCAGAGAAAACCCTTCCGGAACTGGAGATTCACAGTGGACCTGCGTGGAGAGCGTGGGAGCCCGCAGTTTGGGACACCAGCAGCAGATTCAACACACCAGCGCTGGAACGCGAGGTGAGCAGAACCTCAATAGCCCGAAATACCAGCAGGGAAGCGGAAAAGCGAGCCTAGAGCGAACAAGGCTTGAAACCCTGCGGGGAAAAGTTCACCAGGCTAACTAGAAGAGAGAGAGAGAGAGGGAAAAAAAAAAAAAAGTGACCCGTACGGACACGAGCTTCTCTCTCTCCGCTCACCTCTCAAAGGTGAGCAAGACAAAGAGCAGGCGCCATTTTGGAATACGTCATAAGCAGGGCGACCTCGGGTCGGCACCGACCCCGAGCCTAGCAGAAAAACCTGACTCTGGATGGGAGGGGTGAAATAACAGGAGATTAGAACCTAATGAATGTGCGGTGCTAATGAACTGAGACTGTGAAAAAAGAGACGGTGGGGGAGAGAACTCAAGGAAATCACGAATTCATGTGAGTACTCTCCAGAGACGCTACAGTTCAGTAGCCTAGGCAGCCCAGTGGGAGACTACAGGAGAATCTCAGCCCACACAAAGGGCCGCAAAGATTCCTTCTCTGGTCCTTGGGAAAGAGCTTCCAATCTCTGGCTCCTGTGGGTATATCATTCGCCTGCTAACCACCCCCAATTCCATTCAGCTGTGTGGAATTACTTCCCTTTTGAACCAAAAAAAAAAAAAAAAGTATCAGAGAGAGATTTACCACGCCTAACCTGGGAGTGTCTCCTTTGACACACCCTCAACCCTGAGGAACCAAACAGAGCTCTCAGGCCACACCCATCTCAAGCCTCTAAGGCTCCATCAAAAGCAGACAGTCCACTTAATCTAGAGTCATAGTATAACAAGAAAAAAACACCACAGTGAAGAAACCAATATGCCAAACAACAAACGCAAAAACCGAGGTAATAAGAACAAGGAAGACACTATGGCATCCCCAAATGAAAAAGACACCCCAATTCAAGATTACAAAGATGATGAGATAGAAGAGATGCAAGAAGCAGATCTCCAAAAATTGATAAGAACACTAAGAAGTACTCAAAAACAAATTCTTGAACTACAGAAATCCTTAATGGACAAGGTAGAAAATCTCTCTCGTGAAAATGAAATATTAAGGAGAAATCAAGCCGAAATGAAAGAACTAGTAGAACATGAAACTGTGATAGTGACTAGAAATCATAATGAAGTGAAGAATTCAATAGATCAAATGAAAAACACATTAGAGAGCCTTACAATCAGAATGGGTGAGGCAGAAGAGAGAATATCGGACTTAGAAGACAGAGCACAGGAAAATATACAGTCAAACCAAAGACAAGAAGAGGAAATTAGAAATCTAAAAAATATTGTTGGGAATCTACAGGATACTATTAAAAACCCAACATTCGAGTTCTAGGAGTTCCTGAAGGCATGGAGAGGGAGAAAGGATTAGAAGGCCTTTTTAGTGAGATAATAGCAGAAAATTTCCCAGTTTTGGAGAAGGACAGAGACATCCTAGTACAGGAAGCTCATAGAACCCCTAGTAAACATGACCAAAAGAGGTCCTCACCACGACACGTTGTAATTAAACTCACCACAGTGAAACAGAAAGAAAAGATCCTAAAATGCGCAAGAGAGAAACATCAAATTACACTCAGAGGATCTCCAATTAGACTCACAGCAGACTTCTCATCAGAAACCCTACAAGCTAGAAGGGAATGGCGAGACATAGCCCAGGTACTTAGAGAGAAAAACTGCCAGCCCAGAATATTATATCCTGCAAAGCTCTCATTTGTGAATGAAGGTGAAATAAAGACCTTTCATAACAAACAAAAATTGAAAGAATTTGTTGCCACTCGTCCAGCCCTGCAAAAGATACTTAAAGATGTGTTACACACAGAAACACAGAAACACGGCCATCAACATGAAAGAAGATAAACGAAGGGAACCTCACAGCAAAAGATCACAGGGAATTCAAAGCATACATTTGGATAAAGAAATTATGGGACATGTACTCTATAGAATACTATACAGCAGTCAAAAACAATGAAATCCGGTCATTTGCAACAAGATGGAGGAATCTGGAAAACATCATTCTGAGTGAATTAAGCCAGTCCCAAAGGGACAAATATCATATGTTCTCCCTGATCGGTGACAACTAATTGAGCACCAAAGGTGAACCCTATTGAAGTGAAATGGACACTATGAGAAACAGTAACTTGATCAGCTCTTGTGCTGACTGTTGTTGTACACTGTAATACTTTATCCATTTTAGTAATTTTTTATTCTAGTACTATTGGTTGAACTCTGTAATTAACAGACAATTATTCTTAGGTGTTTAAATTTTAACTGAAGAATGATCCCTGTGAAATATGAGAGTGGGAATAAGAGAGGGAGGAGAGGTACAATTTGGGACATGCTAAATCAGATCTGCCCCAAATGATGGAGTTAGAATTGTGCCAGGGAATTCCAATACAATCCCATCAAGGTGGCACGTACCAAGGCCATCTCACTAGTCCAAGTGATCAATTTCAGTTCACAATTGATCACACTGATAGGTCTAAGAGTCAAAGGGATCACACAAACAAGACTAGTGTCTGCTAATACTAACTGATAGAATCAAAAAGGGAGAGAATGATCCAACATGGGAAGCGAGATACACAGCAGACTCATACAATGGCAGATGTCCTAAATAGCACTCTGGCCTCAGAATCAGCCCTTAAGGCATTCAGATCTGGCTCAAGAGCCCATGAGAATATTCTAGGCATGGAAAGCCAAGATACTCTGGAAAAAAAAGAAGACCTAAATGAAAGATCTCTGTGAGTGAGATCCCAGTGGAATGAATGGGGCCATCAAAGAAGGAGGTACCTTTCTCTGAAGGGAGGAGAGAACCTCCACTTTGACTATGACCCTGTCGGAATAAGATTGAAGTCAGTGAACCCTAAAGGCTTCCATAGCCTCGGCAACTCATGACTAGAGCCTAGGGAGATTACTGAGGCCATAAACAAGAGTGTCAAATTGTTAAATCAACTTCAGGAGTCACTGTGTACTTACGTCTCATGTGGGATCTGTCCTTAATGTGTTGTCCAATGTGAAGTAATGCTATAACTAGCACTGAAACAGTATTTTACACTTGGTGTTTCTGTGTGGGTGCAAACTGATGAAATCTTTACTTAGTATATACTGAATCAATCTTTTGTATATAGATAATTAAAAATGAAAAAAAAAATCTTGGTGTTAAATTGGAAATTGCCTAGAAAATTAATCAATTTTTTAAAAAAAATATCATGTAGGATCTCTGTCCTTAATGTGCTATACATTGTGAATTAATACTATAACTAGTACTCCAACAGTATTTTTCACTTTGTGTTGCTATGTGAGGGCAAACTGTTGAAATCTTTACTTAATATATAGTAAACTGATCTTCTGTATATAAAGAGAATTGAAAATGAATCTTGATGTGAAGCAAGGGGAGAGGGATTGGGAAAGGGGAGGGTTGCGGGTGGGGGGGAAGTTATGGGGGGGAAGCCATTGTAATCTAAAAGCTGTATTTTGGAAATTTATATTCTTTAAATAAAAGTGTTATTAAAAAAAAAAAAAAAAAAAAAAAAAAGAAAAATGACATTTATGTTGGCTAACATGACGTTGAACCCACTTGCCCAAGAAAAAGTCTTGGCTTTTCTCCAAAACCAGTTTGACTGCTTTTCTGGGTCCTTTGCACACGAATTCCACATGAGTTTGTCCAGATAGGTCTGGATCAGAGCAGAAATACCCGTTTCTGTTCTGCCTAGCTCAACCCAGCTCTTGCTACAGCCTCGGAGTTTGTTTCTCTGTCCTGGATATTATCTAGGAACTTTAGAGTTTTGAATGAATTTTAGCGTGTAACATTATGTTTTTTTGATGGAAACTCTAATTCGTTCCACATGGAGACACAACAAGCACACATTCGAGCTTTCTGAGTAGAATGCTACAGAAACCAGGTGAAAAATGATATTTGTGTTTGCTAACATGACATTGTATCCACTTGCCCAAGAAAATGACTTTGCTTTTCTCCAAAAACAGTTTGACTCTGATTTTCTGAGTGCTTTGCACACGAATTCCCCATGAGTTTGTCCAGATAGTTCTGGATCAAACCAGAAATATGCGGTTCTGTGTGGCTAAATGAATATCAGCTTTGAAAACAGCCTGTGTGTTTGTTAGTGCTTTGTGAATAATATCTATGAACTTTTATGTTTTGAATGAACTTTAGCATGTTACATTTTGTTTCTTTGTTGGCAAACACTAATTAGTTCCACATGGAGACACTACAGGTACACATTCGAGCTTTCTGAGTAGAATGCTACAGAAAGCAGGTGAAAAATGATATTCGTGTTTGCTAACATGACGTTGACTCCACTTGCCCAAGAAAAAGACTTGGCTTTTCTCCAAAACCAGTTTCAATATTATTTTCTGGGTTTTTTACACACGAATTCCACATGAGTTTGTCCAGATAGTTCTGGATCTAACCCGAAATTTGCGGTTCGGTGTGGCTAATGAATATCAGCTTTTAAAACAGCCTGTGTGTTTGTTAGTGTTTTGTGAATAATATCTATGAACTTTAAAGTTTTGAGTGAATTTTAGCATGTTACATTTTGTTTCCTTGTTGGCAAACGCTCATTGGTTCCACATGGAGACATAACAGGTACACATTCTAGTATTCTGAGTAGAATGTTACAGAAACCAGGTTAAAAATGATATTTCCGAAGGTAAACATGACATTGAATCCACTTGCCCAAGAAAAGGACTTGGCTTTTCTCCAAAACCAGTTTGACTCTGTTTTCTGGGTCCTTTGCACATGAATTCCCCATGAGTTTGTCCAGATCGGTCTGGATCAAACCAGAAATATGCGGTTCTGTGTGGCTAAATGAATATCAGCTTTTAAAACAGCCTTTGTGTTTTTTAGTGTTTTCTGGATATTAACTATGAACTTGAGAGTTTGCAATGAATTCTGGCATGTAACATTTTGTTTTTCTGTTAGCAAATGCTAATTCGTTCCACATGGAGACACAACAGGCACACATTCAAGTTTTCTGAGTAGAATGCTACAGAAATCAGGTGAAAAATGACATTTGTGTTGGCTAACCTGACGTTGAACCCACTTGCCCAAGAAAAAGTCTTGGCTTTTCTCCAAAACCAGTTTGACTGCTTTTCTGGGTCCTTTGCACACGAATTCCACATGAGTTTGTCCAGATAGGTCTGGATCAGAGCAGAAATACCCGTTTCTGTTCTGCCTAGCTCAACCCCAGCTCTTGCTACAGCCTCGGAGTTTGTTTCTCTGTCCTGGATATTATCTAGGAACTTTAGAGTTTTGAATGAATTTTAGCGTGTAACATTATGTTTTTTTGATGGAAACTCTAATTCGTTCCACATGGAGACACAACAAGCACACATTCGAGCTTTCTGAGTAGAATGCTACAGAAACCAGGTGAAAAATGATATTTGTGTTTGCTAACATGACATTGTATCCACTTGCCCAAGAAAATGACTTTGCTTTTCTCCAAAAACAGTTTGACTCTGATTTTCTGAGTGCTTTGCACACGAATTCCCCATGAGTTTGTCCAGATAGTTCTGGATCAAACCAGAAATATGCGGTTCTGTGTGGCTAAATGAATATCAGCTTTGAAAACAGCCTGTGTGTTTGTTAGTGCTTTGTGAATAATATCTATGAACTTTTATGTTTTGAATGAACTTTAGCATGTTACATTTTGTTTCTTTGTTGGCAAACACTAATTAGTTCCACATGGAGACACTACAGGTACACATTCGAGCTTTCTGAGTAGAATGCTACAGAAAGCAGGTGAAAAATGATATTCGTGTTTGCTAACATGACGTTGACTCCACTTGCCCAAGAAAAAGACTTGGCTTTTCTCCAAAACCAGTTTCAATATTATTTTCTGGGTTTTTTACACACGAATTCCACATGAGTTTGTCCAGATAGTTCTGGATCTAACCCGAAATTTGCGGTTCGGTGTGGCTAATGAATATCAGCTTTTAAAACAGCCTGTGTGTTTGTTAGTGTTTTGTGAATAATATCTATGAACTTTAAAGTTTTGAGTGAATTTTAGCATGTTACATTTTGTTTCCTTGTTGGCAAACGCTCATTGGTTCCACATGGAGACATAACAGGTACACATTCTAGTATTCTGAGTAGAATGTTACAGAAACCGGGTTAAAAATGATATTTCCGAAGGTAAACATGACATTGAATCCACTTGCCCAAGAAAAGGACTTGGCTTTTCTCCAAAACCAGTTTGACTCTGTTTTCTGGGTCCTTTGCACATGAATTCCCCATGAGTTTGTCCAGATAGGTCTGGATCAAACCAGAAATATGCGGTTCTGTGTGGCTAAATGAATATCAGCTTTTAAAACAGCCTTTGTGTTTTTTAGTGTTTTCTGGATATTAACTATGAACTTGAGAGTTTGCAATGAATTCTGGCATGTAACATTTTGTTTTTCTGTTAGCAAATGCTAATTCGTTCCACATGGAGACACAACAGGCACACATTCAAGTTTTCTGAGTAGAATGCTTTAGAAATCAGGTGAAAAATGACATTTGTGTTGGCTAACCTGACGTTGAACCCACTTGCCCAAGAAAAAGTCTTGGCTTTTCTCCAAAACCAGTTTGACTGCTTTTCTGGGTCCTTTGCACACGAATTCCACATGAGTTTGTCCAGATAGGTCTGGATCAGAGCAGAAATACCCGTTTCTGTTCTGCCTAGCTCAACCCCAGCTCTTGCTACAGCCTCGGAGTTTGTTTCTCTGTCCTGGATATTATCTAGGAACTTTAGAGTTTTGAATGAATTTTAGCGTGTAACATTATGTTTTTTTGATGGAAACTCTAATTCGTTCCACATGGAGACACAACAAGCACACATTCGAGCTTTCTGAGTAGAATGCTACAGAAACCAGGTGAAAAATGATATTTGTGTTTGCTAACATGACATTGTATCCACTTGCCCAAGAAAATGACTTTGCTTTTCTCCAAAAACAGTTTGACTCTGATTTTCTGAGTGCTTTGCACATGAATTCCCCATGAGTTTGTCCAGATAGTTCTGGATCAAACCAGAAATATGCGGTTCTGTGTGGCTAAATGAATATCAGCTTTGAAAACAGCCTGTGTGTTTGTTAGTGCTTTGTGAATAATATCTATGAACTTTTATGTTTTGATTGAACTTTAGCATGTTACATTTTGTTTCTTTGTTGGCAAACACTAATTAGTTCCACATGGAGACACTACAGGTACACATTCGAGCTTTCTGAGTAGAATGCTACAGAAAGCAGGTGAATAATGATATTCGTGTTTGCTAACATGACGTTGACACCACTTGCCCAAGAAAAAGACTTGGCTTTTCTCCAAAACCAGTTTCAATATTATTTTCTGGGTTTTTTGCACACGAATTCCACATGAGTTTGTCCAGATAGTTCTGGATCTAACCCGAAATTTGCGGTTCGGTGTGGCTAATGAATATCAGCTTTTAAAACAGCCTGTGTGTTTGTTAGTGTTTTGTGAATAATATCTATGAACTTTAAAGTTTTGAGTGAATTTTAGCATGTTACATTTTGTTTCCTTGTTGGCAAACGCTCATTGGTTCCACATGGAGACATAACAGGGACACATTCTAGTATTCTGAGTAGAATGTTACAGAAACCGGGTTAAAAATGATATTTCCGAAGGTAAACATGACATTGAATCCACTTGCCCAAGAAAAGGACTTGGCTTTTCTCCAAAACCAGTTTGACTCTGTTTTCTGGGTCCTTTGCACATGAATTACCCATGAGTTTGTCCAGATAGGTCTGGATCAAACCAGAAATATGCGGTTCTGTGTGGCTAAATGAATATCAGCTTTTAAAACAGCCTTTGTGTTTTTTAGTGTTTTCTGGATATTAACTATGAACTTGAGAGTTTGCAATGAATTCTGGCATGTAACATTTTGTTTTTCTGTTGGCAAATGCTAATTCGCTCCACATGGAGACACAACAGGCACACATTCAAGTTTTCTGAGTAGAATGCTACAAAAATCAGGTGAAAAATGACATTTATGTTGGCTAACATGACGTTGAACCCACTTGCCCAAGAAAAAGTCTTGGCTTTTCTCCAAAACCAGTTTGACTGCTTTTCTGGGTCCTTTGCACACGAATTCCACATGAGTTTGTCCAGATAGGTCTGGATCAGAGCAGAAATACCCGTTTCTGTTCTGCCTAGCTCAACCCCAGCTCTTGCTACAGCCTCGGAGTTTGTTTCTCTGTCCTGGATATTATCTAGGAACTTTAGAGTTTTGAATGAATTTTAGCGTGTAACATTATGTTTTTTTGATGGAAACTCTAATTCGTTCCACATGGAGACACAACAAGCACACATTCGAGCTTTCTGAGTAGAATGCTACAGAAACCAGGTGAAAAATGATATTTGTGTTTGCTAACATGACATTGTATCCACTTGCCCAAGAAAATGACTTTGCTTTTCTCCAAAAACAGTTTGACTCTGATTTTCTGAGTCCTTTGCACACGAATTCCCCATGAGTTTGTCCAGATAGTTCTGGATCAAACCAGAAATATGCGGTTCTGTGTGGCTAAATGAATATCAGCTTTGAAAACAGCCTGTGTGTTTGTTAGTGTTTTGTGAATAATATCTATGAACTTTTATGATTTGAATGAATTTTAGCATGTTACATTTTGTATCTTTGTTGGCAAACGCTAATTTGTTCCACATGGAGACACTACAGGTACACATTCGAGCTTTCTGAGTAGAATGCTACAGAAAGCAGGTGAAAAATGATATTCGTGTTTGCTAACATGACGTTGACTCCACTTGCCCAAGAAAAAGACTTGGCTTTTCTCCAAAACCAGTTTCAATATTATTTTCTGGGTTTTTTGCACACGAATTCCACATGAGTTTGTCCAGATAGTTCTGGATCTAACCAGAAATATGCGGTTCGGTGTGGCTAATGAATATCAGCTTTTAAAACAGCCTGTGTGTTTGTTAGTGTTTTGTGAATAATATCTATGAACTTTAAAATTTTGAGTGAATTTTAGCATGTTACATTTTGTTTCTTTGTTGGCAAACGCTCATTGGTTCCACATGGAGACATAACAGGTACACATTCAAGTTTTCTGAGTAGAATGTTACAGAAACCGGGTTAAAAATTATATTTCCGAAGGTAAACATGACATTGAATCCACTTGCCCAAGAAAAGGACTTGGCTTTTCTCCAAAACCAGTTTGACTCTGTTTTCTGGGTCCTTTGCACATGAATTCCCCATGAGTTTGTCCAGATAGGTCTGGATCAAACCAGAAATATGCGGTTCTGTGTGGCTAAATGAATATCAGCTTTTAAAACAGCCTGTGTGTTAGTGTTTTCTGGATATTAACTATGAACTTGAGAGTTTGCAATGAATTCTGGCATGTAACATTTTGTTTTTCTGTTGGCAAATGCTAATTCGTTCCACATGGAGACACAACAGGCACACATTCAAGTTTTCTGAGTAGAATGCTACAGAAATCAGGTGAAAAATGACATTTGTGTTGGCTAACATGACGTTGAATCCACTTGCCCAAGAAAAAGTCTTGGCTTTTCTCCAAAACCAGTTTGACTGCTTTTCTGGGTCCTTTGCACATGAATTCCACATGAGTTTGTCCAGATAGGTCTGGATCAGAGCAGAAATACCCGATTCTGTTCTGTCTAGCTCAACCCCAGCTCTTGCTACAGCCTCGGAGTTTGTTTCTCTGTCCTGGATATTATCTAGGAACTTTAGAGTTTTGAATGAATTTTAGCGTGTAACATTATGTTTTTTTGATGGAAACTCTAATTCGTTCCACATGGAGACACAACAAGCACACATTCGAGCTTTCTGAGTAGAATGCTACAGAAACCAGGTGAAAAATGATATTTGTGTTTGCTAACATGACATTGTATCCACTTGCCCAAGAAAATGACTTTGCTTTTCTCCAAAACCAGTTTGACTCTGATTTTCTGAGTGCTTTGCACACGAATTCCCCATGAGTTTGTCCAGATAGTTCTGGATCAAACCAGAAATATGCGGTTCTGTGTGGCTAAATGAATATCAGCTTTGAAAACAGCCTGTGTGTTTGTTAGTGTTTTGTGAATAATATCTATGAACTTTATGTTTTGAATGAACTTTAGCATGTTACATTTTGTATCTTTGTTGGCAAACGCTAATTTGTTCCACATGGAGACACTACAGGTACACATTCGAGCTTTCTGAGTAGAATGCTACAGAAACCAGGTGAAAAATGATATTCGTGTTTGCTAACATGACGTTGACTCCACTTGCCCAAGAAAAAGACTTGGCTTTTCTCCAAAACCAGTTTGACTCTGCTTTTCTGGGTTTTTTGCACACGAATTCCACATGAGTTTGTCCAGATAGTTCTGGTTCTAACCAGAAATATGCGGTTCGGTGTGGCTAATGAATATCAGCTTTTAAAACAGCCTGTGTGTTTGTTAGTGTTTTGTGAATAATATCTATGAACTTTAAAATTTTGAGTGAATTTTAGCATGTTACATTTTGTTTCTTTGTTGGCAAACGCTCATTGGTTCCACATGGAGACATAACAGGTACACATTCAAGTTTTCTGAGTAGAATGTTACAGAAACCAGGTTAAAAATGATATTTCCGAAGGTAAACATGACATTTAATCCACTTGCCCAAGAAAAAGACTTGGCTTTTCTCCAAAACCAGTTTGACTCTGTTTTCTGGGTCCTTTGCACATGAATTCCCCTTGAGTTTGTCCAGATAGGTCTGGATCAAACCAGAAATATGCGGTTCTGTGTGGCTAAATGAATATCAGCTTTTAAAACAGCCTGTGTGTTGGTTAGTGTTTTCTGGATATTAACTATGAACTTGAGAGTTTGCAATGAATTCTGGCATGTAACATTTTGTTTTTCTGTTGGCAAATGCTAATTCATTCCACATGGAGACACAACAGGCACACATTCAAGTTTTCTGAGTAGAATGCTACAGAAATCAGGTGAAAAATGACATTTATGTTGGCTAACATGACGTTGAACCCACTTGCCCAAGAAAAAGTCTTGGCTTTTCTCCAAAACCAGTTTGACTGCTTTTCTGGGTCCTTTGCACACGAATTCCACATGAGTTTGTCCAGATAGGTCTGGATCAGAGCAGAAATACCCGTTTCTGTTCTGCCTAGCTCAACCCCAGCTCTTGCTACAGCCTCGGAGTTTGTTTCTCTGTCCTGGATATTATCTAGGAACTTTAGAGTTTTGAATGAATTTTAGCGTGTAACATTATGTTTTTTTGATGGAAACTCTAATTCGTTCCACATGGAGACACAACAAGCACACATTTGAGCTTTCTGAATAGAATGCTACAGAAACCAGGTGAAAAATGATATTTGTGTTTGCTAACATGACATTGTATCCACTTGCCCAAGAAAATGACTTTGCTGTTCTGCAAAACAAGTTTGACTCTGATTTTCTGAGTCCTTTGCACACGAATTCCCCATGAGTTTGTCCAGATAGGTCTGGATCAAACCAGAAATATGCGGTTCTGTGTGGCTAAATGAATATCAGCTTTGAAAACAGCCTGTGTATTTGTTAGTGTTTTGTGAATAATATCTATGAACTTTTATGTTTTGAATGAACTTTAGCATGTTACATTTTGTTTCTTTGTTGGCAAACACTAATTAGTTCCACATGGAGACACTACAGTTACACATTCAAGCTTTCTGGGTAGAATGCTACAGAAACCAGGTGAAAAATGATATTCGTGTTTGCTAACATGACGTTGACTCCACTTGCCCAAGAAAAAGACTTGGCTTTTCTCCAAAACCAGTTTCAATATTATTTTCTGGGTTTTTTGCACACGAATTCCACATGAGTTTGTCCAGATAGTTCTGGATCTAACCCGAAATTTGCGGTTCGGTGTGGCTAATGAATATCAGCTTTTAAAACAGCCTGTGTGTTTGTTAGTGTTTTGTGAATAATATCTATGAACTTTAAAGTTTTGAGTGAATTTTAGCATGTTACATTTTGTTTCTTTGTTGGCAAACGCTCATTGGTTCCACATGGAGACATAACAGGTACACATTCTAGTTTTCTGAGTAGAATGTTACAGAAACCGGGTTAAAAATGATATTTCCGAAGGTAAACATGACATTGAATCCACTTGCCCAAGAAAAGGACTTGGCTTTTCTCCAAAACCAGTTTGACTCTGTTTTCTGGGTCCTTTGCACATGAATTCCCCATGAGTTTGTCCAGATAGGTCTGGATCAAACCAGAAATATGCGGTTCTGTGTGGCTAAATGAATATCAGCTTTTAAAACAGCCTTTGTGTTTTTTAGTGTTTTCTGGATATTAACTATGAACTTGAGAGTTTGCAATGAATTCTGGCATGTAACATTTTGTTTTTCTGTTGGCAAATGCTAATTCGTTCCACATGGAGACACAAAAAAGGCACACATTCAAGTTTTCTGAGTAGAATGCTACAGAAATCAGGTGAAAAATGACATTTATGTTGGCTAACATGACGTTGAACCCACTTGCCCAAGAAAAAGTCTTGGCTTTTCTCCAAAACCAGTTTGACTGCTTTTCTGGGTCCTTTGCACACGAATTCCACATGAGTTTGTCCAGATAGGTCTGGATCAGAGCAGAAATACCCGTTTCTGTTCTGCCTAGCTCAACCCCAGCTCTTGCTACAGCCTCGGTGTTTGTTTCTCTGTCCTGGATATTATCTAGGAACTTTAGAGTTTTGAATGAATTTTAGCGTGTAACATTATGTTTTTTTGATGGAAACTCTAATTCGTTCCACATGGAGACACAACAAGCACACATTCGAGCTTTCTGAGTAGAATGCTACAGAAACCAGGTGAAAAATGATATTTGTGTTTGCTAACATGACATTGTATCCACTTGCCCAAGAAAATGACTTTGCTTTTCTCCAAAACCAGTTTGACTCTGATTTTCTGAGTCCTTTGCACACGAATTCCCCATGAGTTTGTCCAGATAGTTCTGGATCAAACCAGAAATATGCGGTTCTGTGTGGCTAAATGAATATCAGCTTTGAAAACAGCCTGTGTGTTTGTTAGTGTTTTGTGAATAATATCTATGAACTTTTATGATTTGAATGAATTTTAGCATGTTACATTTTGTATCTTTGTTGGCAAACGCTAATTTGTTCCACATGGAGACACTACAGGTACACATTCGAGCTTTCTGAGTAGAATGCTACAGAAAGCAGGTGAAAAATGATATTCGTGTTTGCTAACATGACGTTGACTCCACTTGCCCAAGAAAAAGACTTGGCTTTTCTCCAAAACCAGTTTCAATATTATTTTCTGGGTTTTTTGCACACGAATTCCACATGAGTTTGTCCAGATAGTTCTGGATCTAACCAGAAATATGCGGTTCGGTGTGGCTAATGAATATCAGCTTTTAAAACAGCCTGTGTGTTTGTTAGTGTTTTGTGAATAATATCTATGAACTTTAAAATTTTGAGTGAATTTTAGCATGTTACATTTTGTTTCTTTGTTGGCAAACGCTCATTGGTTCCACATGGAGACATAACAGGTACACATTCAAGTTTTCTGAGTAGAATGCTACAGACACCAGGTTAAAAATGATATTTCCGAAGGTAAACATGACATTGAATCCACTTGCCCAAGAAAAAGACTTGGCTTTTCTCCAAAACTAGTTTGACTCTGTTTTCTGGGTCCTTTGCACATGAATTCCCCATGAGTTTGTCCAGATAGGTCTGGATCAAACCAGAAATATGCGGTTCTGTGTGGCTAAATGAATATCAGCTTTTAAAACAGCCTTTGTGTTTTTTAGTGTTTTCTGGATATTAACTATGAACTTGAGAGTTTGCAATGAATTCTGGCATGTAACATTTTGTTTTTCTGTTGGCAAATGCTAATTCGTTCTACATGGAGACACAACAGGCACACATTCAAGTTTTCTGAGTAGAATGCTACAGAAATCAGGTGAAAAATGACATTTGTGTTGGCTAACATGACGTTGAATCCACTTGCCCAAGAAAAAGTCTTGGCTTTTCTCCAAAACCAGTTTGACTGCTTTTCTGGGTCCTTTGCACACGAATTCCACATGAGTTTGTCCAGATAGGTCTGGATCAAAGCAGAAATACCCGTTTTTGTTCTGCCTAGCTCAACCCCAGCTCTTGCTACAGCCTCGGAGTTTGTTTCTGTTTCCTGGATATTATCTAGGAACTTTAGAGTTTTGAATGAATTTTAGCGTGTAACATTATGTTTTTTTGATGGAAACTCTAATTCGTTCCACATGGAGACACAACAAGCACACATTCGAGCTTTCTGAGTAGAATGCTACAGAAACCAGGTGAAAAATGATATGTGTGTTTGCTAACATGACATTGTATCCACTTGCCCAAGAAAATGACTTTGCTTTTCTCCAAAACCAGTTTGACTCTGCTTTTCTGGGTCCTTTGCACACGAATTCCCCATGAGTTTGTCCAGATAGTTCTGGATCAAATCAGAAATATGCGGTTCTGTGTGGCTAAATGAATATCAGCTTTGAAAACAGCCTGTGTGTTTGTTAGTGTTTTGTGAATAATATCTATGAACTTTTATGTTTTGAATGAACTTTAGCATGTTACATTTTGTTTCTTTGTTGGCAAATGCTAATTGGCTCCACATGGAGACACAACAGGTACACATTCAATTTTTCTAAGTAGAATGCTACAGAAACCAGGTGAAAAATGATATTCGTGTTTGCTAACATGACGTTGAATCCACTTGCCCAAAAAAAGTCTTGGCTTTTCTCCAAAACCAGTTTCAGTATTATTTTCTGGGTTTTTTGCACACGAATTCCACATGAGTTTGTCCAGATAGTTCTGGATCTAACCAGAAATATGCGGTTCTGTGTGGCTAAATGAATATCAGCTTTTAAAACAGCCTGTGTGTTTGTTAGTGTTTTGTGAATAATATCTATGAACTTTTATGTTTTGAATGAATTTTAGCATGTTACATTTTGTTTCTTTGTTGGCAAACGCTCATTGGTTCCGCATGGAGACACAACAGGTACACATTCGAGTTTTCTGAGTAGAATGCTACAGAAACCATGTTAAAAATGATATTTGCGACGGTAAAAATGACATTGAATCCACTTGCCCAAGAAAAAGTCTTGGCTTTTCTCCAAAACCAGTTTGACTCTGCTTTTCTGGGTCCTTTGCACACGAATTCCACATGAGTTTGTTCAGATAGGTCTGGATCAAACCAGAAATATGCGGTTCTGTGTGGCTAAATGAATATCAGCTTTGAAAACAGCCTGTGTGTTTGTTAGTGTTTTGTGAATAATATCTATGAACTTTTATGATTTGAATGAATTTTAGCATGTTACATTTGTTTCTTTGTTGGCAAATGCTAATTGGTTCCTCATGGAGACACAACAGGTACACATTCGAGTTTTCTGAGTAGAATGCTACATAAACCAGGTGAAAAATGATATTCGTGTTTGCTAACATGACGTTGACTCCACTTGCCCAAGAAAAAGACTTGGCTTTTCTCCAAAACCAGTTTGACTCTGCTTTTCTGGGTCCTTTGCACACGAATTCCACATGAGTTTGTCCAGATAGGTCTGGGTTAAACCAGAAATATGCGGTTCTGTGTGGCTAAATGAATATCAGCTTTTAAAGCAGACTGTGTGTTTGTCAGTGTTTTCTGGATATTAACTATGAACTTGAGAGTTTGCAATGAATTCTGGCATGTAACATTTTGTTTTTCTGTTGGCAAATGCTAATTCGTTCCACATGGAGACACAACAGGCACACATTCAAGTTTTCTGAGTAGAATGCTACAGAAACCAGGTGAAAAATGATATTTGTGTTTGCTAACATGACGTTGAATCCACTTGCCCAAGAAAAAGTCTTGGCTTTTCTCCAAAACCAGTTTGACTGCTTTTCACTAACAAAACACTAACAAAACCATTTTCACTATTATTTTCAGTGTTTTTTGCACACGAATTCCCCTTGAGTTTGTCCAGGTAGGTCTGGATCAAACCAGAAATATGCGGTCTGTGTGGCTAAATGAATATCAGCTTTTATTTATTTTTTTATTTTTTTTTATTTATTTTGTTTTATATAAAGCTTTTTTTTAAAGAATATAAATTTCCAAAGAACAGCTCATGGACCACAAAGGCTCCCCCCACACACAACTTCCCTCCCTCCCCCCACCCTCCCCTTTCCCGCTCCCTCTCCCCTTCTGTTCACATCAAAATTCATTTTCAATTCTCTTTATACACAGAAGATCAATTTAGTACATATTACGTAAAGATTTCAACGGTTTGCCCTCGAATAGAGACACAAAATGATAATACTGTTGGAGTACTAGTTATAGTATTAATTCACAATGTACAGCACATTAAGGACAGAGATCCTACATGATTTTTTTTTTAAAAATTGATTAATTGTCTATGCAATTTCCAGTTTAACACCAAGATTTTTTAATCATTTGCAATTATCTTTATATAAAGAAGATCGATTCAATATATACTATGTAAGGATTTCATCAGTTTGCACCCACTCAGAAACACAAAGTGTAAAAATACTGTTTCAGTACTAGTAATAGCATCACTTCACATTGGATAACACATTAAGGACAGATCCCTCATGAGACGTAAGTACACAGTGACTCCTGATGTTGATTTAACAATTTGACACTCTTTGTTTATGGCGTCAGTAATCTCCCTAGGCTCTGGTCATGAGTTGCCGAGGCTATGGAAGCCTTTAGGGTTAGCCGACTTCGATCTTATTCCCACAGGGCCATAGTTAAAGTGGAAGTTCTCTCCTCCCTTCAGAGAAAGGTACCTCCTTCTTTGATGGCCCCGTTCTTTCCACTGGGATCTCACTCGCAGAGATCTTTCATTTAGGTCTTCTGTTTTTTCCAGAGTGTCTTAGCTTTCCATGCCTAAAATATTCTCATGGGCTCTTGAGCCAGATCCGAATGCCTTAAGGGCTGATTCTGAGGCCAGAGCGCTATTTAGGACATCTGCCATTCTATGAGTCTGCTGTGTATCCTGCTTCCCATGTTGGATCATTCTCTCCCTTTTTCATTCTATCAGTTAGTATTAGCAGACACTAGTCTTGTTTGTGTGATCCCTTTGACTCTTAGACCTATCAGTGTGATCAATTGTGAGCTGAAATTGATCACTTGGACTAGTGAGATGGCCTTGGTACATGCCACCTTGATGGGATTGTATTGGAAACCCCTGGCACAATTCTAACTCCATCATTTGGGGCCGTTCCGATTGAGCATTTCCCAAGTTTTACATCTCCTCCCTCTCTTATTCCTACTCTTATATTTCACAGAGATCACTTTTCCGTTAAAATTTAAACACCTACGAATAATTGTGTGTTAATTACAGAGTTCAACCACTAGTACTAGGATAAAGAAAAAAAAATACTACCATGGATAAAGTATTACATTGTACAACAACAGTCAGCACAAGAGCTGATCGAGTCACTGTTTCTCATAGTGTCCATTTCACTTCTACAGGTTTCCCCTTTGGTGCTCAGTTAGTCATCGCCAATCAAGGGAAACAAATGATATTTGTCTCTTTGGGACTGACTTAATTCACTCAGCATGATGTTTTCCAGATTCCTCCATTTTGTTGCAAGTGACCGGATTTCATTGTTTTTGACTGCTGTATAGTATTCTGTAGAGTACATGTCCCATAATTTCCTAATCCAGTCTACTGTTGATGGGCATTTGGGTTGGTTCCAAGTCTTAGCTATTGTGAATTGAGCCACAATAAACATTGCTGTGCAGACGGCTTTTTTGTTTGCCCATTTAATTTCCTTTGGGTAAATTCCAAGGAGTGGGATGGCTGGGTTGAATGGTAGGGTTATATTCAGGTTTCTGAGGAATCTCCAGACTGACTTCCATAGTGGCTTCACCAGTTTGCATTCCCACCAACAGTGGATTAGTGTCCCTTTTTCCCCACATCCTCTCCAGCATCTATTGTTGGTGGATTTCTGAATGTGAGCCATTCTCACCGGGGTGAGGTGAAACCTCATTGTGGTTTTGATTTGCATTTCCCTGATTGCTAGGGATCTTGAACATTTTTTCATGTGTCTGTTGGCCATTTGGATTTCCTCTTTGGAAAAATGTCTATTGAGGTCCTTGGCCCATCTCTTAAGTGGGTTGTTTGATTTGATGTTGTGGAGTTTCTTAATTTCTTTGTAGATTCTGGTTATCAACCCTTTATCTGTTGCATAGTTTGCAAATATATTTTCCCATTCTGTCGGTTTTCTATTCACTTTCCTGACTGTTTCTTTTGCAGTACAGAAACTTTTCAATTTGATGCAATCCCAGTAGTTAATTTTGGTTTTCAGTGCCTGTGCTTCTGGGGTCTTTTCCAAGAAGTCTTTGCCAGTACCTATGTCTTGCAGGGTTTCTCCTATGCTCTCCAGTAATTTGATGGTGTCGGGTCGTAGGTTTAAATTTTTAATCCATGTTGAATGGATTTTTGTGTAAGGTGAAAGGTAGGGGTCTTGCTTCATGGTTCTGCACGTGGAAATCCAGTTTTCCCAGCACCATTTATTAAACAGACTGACCTTACTCCAGGGACTGGTTTTGGATCGTTGATCAAATATAAGTTGGCTGTAGGTGTTTGGATTGATTTCTGGAGTTTCTATTCTGTTCCATTGGTCTATCCATCTGTTTCTGTACCAGTACCATGCTGTTTTGATAACAACTGCCCTGTAGTATGTCCTGAAATCTGGTATTGTGATGCCTCCGGCTTTGTTTTTGTTGTACAAGATTGCTTTAGCTATTCGAGGTCTCCTGTGTCTCCATATGAATTTCAGCATCATTTTTTCCAGATCTGAGAAGAATGTCCTCGGTATCTTGATTGGTATTGCGTTGAATCTGTAAATTGCTTTTGGGAGAATGGACATTTTGATGATATTGATTCTTCCAATCCATGAGCATGGGAGATTTCTCCATTTTTTGGTATCCTCTTCTATTTCTTTCTTTAAGGTTTTGTAATTTTCATTGTAGAGATCTTTAATGTCCTTAGTTAAATTTATTCCAAGGTATTTGATTGTTTTTGTAGCTATTGTGAATGGGATTGATCTTAGCAGTTCTTCCTCAGCCGTAACATTGCTTGTATATACAAAGGCTGTTGATTTTTGTGCATTGATTTTATATCCTGCTACTTTGCCAAACTCTTCTATGAGTTCCAATAGTCTCTTAGTAGAGTTCTTTGGGTCCCCTAAATAAAGAATCATGTCGTCTGCAAAGAGGGATAGTTTGAGTTCTTCCTTCCCAACTTGTATCCCTTTAATTTCTTTTTCTTGCCTAATAGCTCTGGCTAAGACTTCCAGCACTATATTGAATAGCAGTGGTGAGAGTGGGCATCCCTGTCTGGTACCAGATCCCAGTGGAAATGCTTCCAACTTTTCCCCATTCAATAGGATATTGGCCGTGGGTTTTTCATAAATTGCTTTGATTGTATTGAAGAATGTGCCTTCTATACCCAGTTTGCTTAGGGTTTTCATCATGAAAGGGTGTTGAATTTTATTGAATGCTTTCTCTGCGTCTAGTGAGATAATCATATGGTTTTTCTTCTGCAGTCTGTTAAAGTGGTGTATCACGTTGATTGTTTTGCGAATATTGAACCATCCCTGCATACCAGGGATGAATCCCACTTGGTCTGGGTGGATGATCTTTCTGATGTGTTGTTGCAGTCTATTGGCCAGAATTTTGTTGAGGATTTTTGCATCTATGTTCATGAGGGATATTGGTCTGTAATTCTCTTTCAATGCTGCATCTTTTTCTGGCTTAGGAATTAAGGTGATGCTGGCTTCATAGAAGGAATTTGGGAGAATACCCTCTTTTTCGATTGTTCTGAATAGTTTGGGAAGAATTGGGGTTAGTTCTTCTTTAAATGTCTGGTAGAATTCTGCAGTGAATCCATCTGGTCCTGGGCTTTTCTTTGTTGGGAGGGCCTTTATTACTGATTCAATTTCTGGCTCACTTATGGGTCTGTTTAGGTTTTCTATGTCTTCCTGGTTCAATTTAGGTAGGTTGCATGTGTCCAGGAATCTATCCATTTCTGATAGGTTTCCCTGTTTGCTGGCATACAAGTCCTTGTAGTAATTTCTGATGATTCTTTTGATTTCTGTGGTGTCTGTTGTTATATTTCCTTTTTCATCTCTGATTTTACTGATTTGGGTCTTTTCTCTTCTTTTTTTAGTTAGTTGGGCCAATGGGGTGTCAATCTTGTTTATTTTTTCAAAAAACCAGCTCCTCGTTTGGCTGATTTTTTGTAATGTTTTTTTGGATTCAATCCTGTTGATTTCTTCTCTGATTTTGATTATTTCTCTTTTTCTACTAGATTTGGGTCTAGTTTGCTGCAAATTTTCTAGATCCTTGAGATGCATTGAAAGCTCATCTATTTGGTGCCTTTCCAGTTTCTTGATGTAGGCACCTATTGATATAAACTTTCCTCTTAACACTGCTTTTGCTGTATCCCATAAGTTTTGGTATTTTGTGCTGTTATCCTCATTTACTTCCAGAAAATTTTTGATTTCTCTTTTGATTTCTTCAGTAACCCATTGTTCATTCAGGAGCATGTTGTTCAATCTCCATGTGTTTGCATATGCTCTAGAGATTCCTGAGTTGCTAATTTCCAACTTCACTCCCTCATGGTCTGAGAAGTTGCATGGTATGATTCTAATTCTTTTGAATTTGCTGAGACTTGCTTTATGGCCTAATATGTGATCAATCCTAGAGTAGGTTCCATGTACTGCTGAGAAGAATGTGAATGCTTTACGTGTAGGATGAAAAGTTCTGTAGATATCTGTTAGATCCATTTGGGCTATAGTGTTGTTTAAATCTACTGTCTCCTTGTTGATCTTCTGTCCTGTCGATCTGTCAATATCTGTGAGTGAAGTATTGAAGTCCCCCAGTACTATTGTGTTGGGGTCTAAGTCTCCCTTTAAGTTTCTTAACAAATTTTTTAAATAAACTGGTGGCCTGTAATTAGGTGCATATACATTGAGAATTGTTATATCTTCCTGTAGTATTGATCCCTTAATCATTATATAGTGCCCCTCTTTGTCTCTCTTAACAGTTTTTGTGTTAAAGTTTATGTAGTCCGATATTAAGATGGTTACACCCGCTCTTTTTTCATTTCTGTTGGCGTGGTATATCTTGTTCCATCCTTTTATTTTCAGTCTGTATGGATCTTCGTTGGAAAGATGTGTTTCTTGTAGGCAGCAAATAGATGGTTTTTGTTCCTTAACCCAATCAGCCAATCTCTGTCTTTTAACAGGACAGTTTAGACCTTTAACGTTCAATGTGACTATTGATAAGTGGTAAGTTTGCCCTGCCATTTGCCAGAGATTTTCTAATGTATGCTTTGAATTCCCTGTGATTTTTTGCCGTGAGGTTCCCTTCGTTTACCTTCTTTCATGTTGATGGTCGTGTTTCTGTGTTTCTGTGTGTAACACGTCTTTAAGTATCTTTTGCAGGGCTGGACGAGTGGCAACAAATTCTTTCAATTTTTGTTTGTTATGAAAGGTCTTTATTTCGCCTTCATTCACAAATGAGAGCTTTGCAGGGTATAATATTCTGGGCTGGCAGTTTTTCTCTCTAAGTACCTGGGCTATGTCTCGCCATTCCCTTCTAGCTTGTAGGGTTTCTGTTGAGAAGTCAGCTGTGAGTCTAATTGGAGATCCTCTGAGAGTAATCTGACGTTTCTCTCTTGCACATTTTAGGATCTTTTCTTTTTGCTTCACTGTGGTGAGTTTAATTACAATATGTCGTGCAGAGGATCTCTTTTGGTCATGTTTATTAGGGGTTCTATGAGCTTCCTGGATTAGGATTTCTCTGTCTTTCTCCAAGCCTGGAAAGTTTTCTGCTAGTATCTCCCTAAAAAGGCCTTCTAATCCTTTCTCCCTCTCCATACCTTCAGGAACACCTAGAACCCGAATGTTGGGTTTTTTAATAGTATCCTGTAAATTCCCTATGATATCTTTTAGTTTTCTAATTTCCTCTTCTTGTCTTTGGTTTGACTGTTTCCTCTCCTGTTCTCTGTCTTCTAGGTCCGATATTCTCTCTTCTGCTTCACCCATTCTGGTTTTAAGGCCCTCAAGATTGCTCGTCACTTGATCTATTGAATTCTTCAATTCATTAAGATTTTTTGTCACTATCGTAGCTTCTTGTTCTACTAGTTGTTTCATTTCGTTTTGATTTCTCCGTAGTACTTCATTCTCGTGAGAGTGATTTTCTATCTTATCCATTAAGGATTTCTGTAGTTCGAGAATTTGTTTTTGAGAACTTCTTAATGTTCTTATCAATTCTTTGAGATCTGCTTCTTGCATTTCTTCTATCTCATTATCTTCATAATCCTGACTTGGGGTGTCTTTTCCGTTTGGGGTCATCATAGCGTCTTCTTTGATCTTGCTCCCTCGGAATCTGTTTTTATTTGGCGTTTTTTTTTTTCCCCACACTCTTTCTCTGGGTTGTCAAGGTAACGGAGTTTGTGTGTGCGGTGTGTTCCCAGTTTTTGGATCCCCTTCAGGTTTCTACAGCCTCGGGTTTTTGGTTCCGTCTGCCTCAGTGATGGGCGGGCGGGTGGGCGGTCGCGCCTTGTCCAACTGCGTTTAATCTAGCTCGAATTAGCAGGGTGGGTGACGAGAGAGGCTAGGGCTAGTGTCCGTGCAGGCTCGCCTCAATTGTGCTGTTTCCCCCGTGGCGGGTCTGCTTCCCCCCGCCAGTGTCTCGGGATCCCTGTATCGGCCCCCGTTCAAGCGCTCAGTTCCAATGGCGACTGTGTTCCGCCCGGCTTCCGGTTCAGCCGGCGGGCGCGCGCCGTCCCACTGTGTTCAGTCTAGCTCGAGTGAGCAGGGTGGGCAACGAAAGAGGCTAGTGTCCGTGTGGGCTCGCCTCAATTGTGCTGTTTCCCCCGTGGCGTCTGCTTCCCCCCGCCAGTGTCTCGGGATCCCTGTATCGGCTCCCGTTTAAGCGCTCGATTCCAATGGCGACTGTGTTCCGTCCGGTTCCCGTCCCTCCCGGCAGCTCTCGTGCCACTAAGGCACGATTTGCCGTTCGCAAACTTACTTTCCCCTAGGTCCTCTGCGTCTCATTCACTGGGTCCGGAAGAATTTCCACTGCATTTTTTTCCATGAGATTTTTCCTGAGGCTACAGTAACTCTGTTTTTATAAAACTATCTTTTTGCGGACTGCTAGTGCGCGTCCTCACTATTCCGCCATCTTGGCTCCACCTCCCAAGCCCTATTTCTAAACTTAACCCTAACCCTAAACATAACCCTAGCCCTAGCCTTAACCCTAACCCTAACCCTAACCCTAGACCTAGACCTAACTAAACCCTAGCCCTAGCCCTAGCCATAACCATCACCCTAACGCTAACAGTAACCCTAGCCCCAGCCATAACCCTAACACGAACACTAAACCTAGCCCTCGCCCTAGGCCTAGCCCTAGCCATAACCATAACCCTAACCCTAACCCTAACCCTAGCACCAGCCATAACCCTAACCCTAATCCTAACCCGAACCCCAACAACAACCTCAACCCCGACCACAACCCTAACCTAACCATAGCCCTAGACCTAAACCCAAAACCTAACCCTAACACTGACCCTAGACCTAGCCCTAACCCTAAATCTAATCCTAACCCTAACCCTAAACCTAGCCCTAGCCCTTATTAAGCCCTAACCCTATCGCTAAAACTAACCCTAACCCTAGACCTAGCCCTAGCCCTAGCCCTATCACTAACCCTAACCATAACCCTAACCCTAAACCTAACCCTAACCTTTGCCCTAGCCATAACCCTAACCCTACCCTTACCCCAACCGCAACCACGACCCCAACCCTAACCTAATTCCTAGCCCTAACACTAACACTAAACCTAGCCCTAAACCTAACCCTAGCCCTAGCCCTAACCCAAACCCTAACTTTAGCACCATCCATAACCTAACCCTACCCATAACCATAACCTTAGCCCTAGCCCTAACCCTAACCCTAACCCTAACCTTATACTTCTCCCAAGCCCTAGCCCTAACCTAACCCTGACCCTAACCCTATCAGAAACCCTAGACCTAGCCATAACTCTAACCCTAACGGTAACAGTAACCCTAGCCCTAGCCATAACCCGAACACTAACCCTAACCCTAACCCAAATCAACCCGAGCACCAAAAAAAACCTAACCCTAAACATATCCCTATCCCTAGCACTAGACCTAAACCTAAACCTAACCCTAACCATAGATTTAATGATAACCCTAAACCTAACAATAACTCTAGCCCTTGCCCTAGCCCTAACCCTAACACTAACCCTAACCCTAGACTTAGCCCTAGCCCTAACCCTAAAAATAACCCTAGCCCTAGCAATAGCCTTAGCCCTAACCTAGCCGTAACCCTAACCCTAACCCTAGTTTTTCTGTTGGCAAATGCTAATTCGTTCCACATGGAGACACAACAGGCACACATTCAAGTTTACTGAGTAGAATACTACAGAAAACAGGTGAAAAATGATATTTGTGTTTGCTAACATGACGTTGAATCCACTTGCCCAAGAAAAAGTCTTGGCTTTTCTCCAAAACCAGTTTAACTCTGCTTTTCTGGGTCCTTTGCACACGAATTCCACATGAGTTTGTCCAGATAGGTCTGGATCAAAGCAGAAATACCCATTTCTGTTCTGCCTAGCTCAACCCCAGCTCTTGCTACAGCCTCGGAGTTTGTTTCTCTTTCCTGGATATTATCTAGGAACTTTAGAGTTTTGAATGAATTTTAGCGTGTAACATTATGTTTTTTTGATGGAAACTCTAATTCGTTCCACATGGAGACACAACAAGCACACATTCGAGATTTCTGAGTAGAATGCTACAGAAACCAGGTGAAAAATGATATTTGTGTTTGCTAACATGACATTGTATCCACTTGCCCATCAAAATGACATTGCTTTTCTCCAAAACCAGTTTGACTCTGCTTTTCTGGGTCCTTTGCACATGAATTCCCCATGAGTTTGTCCAGATAGTTCTGGATCAAACCAGAAATATGCGGTTCTGTGTGGCTAAATGAATATCAGCTTTTAAAACAGCCTGTGTGTTTGTTAGTGTTTTCTGGATATTAACTATGAACTAGAGAGTTTGCAATGAATTCTGGCATGTAACATTTTGTTTTTCTGTTGGCAAATGCTAATTCGTTCCACATGGAGACACAACAGGCACACATTCAAGTTTTCTGAATAGAATGCTACAGAAACCAGGGGAAAAATGACATTTGTGTTTGCTAACATGACATTGAATCCACTTGCCCAAGAAAAAGTCTTGGCTTTTCTCCAAAACCAGTTTGACTGCTTTTCTGGGTCCTTTGCACAAGAATTCCACATGATTTTGACTAGATAGGTCTGGATCAAAGCAGAAATACCCGTTTCTGTTCTGCCTAACTCAATCCCAGCTCTTGCTACAGCCTTGGAGTTTGTTTCTGTTTCCTGGATATTATCTAGGAACTTTAGAGTGTTGAATGAATTTTAGCGTGTAACATTATGTTTTTTTGATGGAAACTCTAATTTGTTCCACATGGAGACACAACAAGCACACATTCGAGTTTTCTGAGTAGTATGCTACAGAAACCAGGTGAAAAATGATATTTGTGTTTGCTAACATGACATTGTATCCACTTGCCCAAGAAAATGACTTTGCTTTTCTCCAAAACCAGTTTAACTCTGCTTTTCTGGGTCCTTTGCACACGAATTCCACATGAGTTTGTCCAGATAGGTCAGGATCAAACCAGAAATATGCGGTTCTGTGTGGCTAAATGAATATCAGCTTTTAAAACAGCCTGTGTGTTTGTTAGTGTTTTGTTAATAATATCTATTAACTTTTATGATTTGAATGAATTTTTCATGTTACATTTTGTTTCTTTATTGGCAAATGCTAATTCGTTCCACATGGAGACACAACAGGTACACATTCGAGTTTTCTGAGTAGAATGCTACAGAAACCAGGTGAAAAATGATATTCATGTTTGCTAACATGACGTTGAACCCTCTTGCCCAAGAAAAAGTCTTGGCTTTTCTCTAAAATCAATTTGACTGCTTTTCTGGGTCCTTTGCACACGAATTCCACATGAGTTTGTCTAGATAGGTCTGGATCAAAGCAGAAATACCCGTTTCTGTTCTGCCTAGCTCAACCCCAGCTCTTGCTACAGCCTTGGAATTTGTTTTTCTTTCCTGGATATTATCTAGGATCTTTAGAGTTTTGAATGAGTTTTAGCGTGTAACATTATATTTTTTTGATGGAAACTCTAATTCGTTCCACATGGAGACACAACAAGCACACATTCGAGTTTTCGGATTAGAATGTTACAGAAACTTGGTGAAAAATGATATTTGAGTTTGCTAACATGACATTGTATCCACTTGCCCAAGAAAAAGTCTTAGCTATTTTCCAAAACCAGTTTAACTCTGCTTTTCTTGGTCCTTTGCACACGAATTCCACATGAGTTTGTCCAGATAGGTCTGGATCAAACCAGAAATATGCGGTTCTTTGTGGCTAAATGAATATCAGCTTTGAAAACAGCCTGTGTGTTTGTTAGTGTTTTGTGAATAATATCTATGAACTTTTATGTTTTGAATGAATTTTAGCATGTTACATTTTGTTTCTTTGTTGGCAAACGCTAATTGGTTCCACATGGAGACAGAACAGGTACACATTCGAGCTTTCTGAGTAGAAAGCTACAGAAACCAGGTGAAAAATGATATTCGTGTTTGCTAACATGACGTTGAAACCACTTGCCCAAGAAAAAGACTTGGCTTTTCTGGAAAACCATTTTCACTATTATTTTCAGTGTTTTTTGCACACGAATTCCCCATAAGTTTGCCCAGGTAGGTCTGGATCAAACCAGAAATATGCGGTTCTGTGTGGCTAAATGAATATCAGCTTTTAAATCAGCCTGTGTGTTTTTTAGTGTTTTCTGGATATTAACTATGAACTTGAGAGTTTGCAATGAATTCTGATATGTAACATTTTGTTTTTCTGTTGGCAAATGCTAATTCGTTCCACATGGAGCACAACAGGCACACATTCAAGTTTTCTGAGTAGAATGCTACAGAAACCAGGGGGAAAATGACATTTGTGTTTGCTAACATGACGTTGAATCCACTTGCCCAAGAAAAAGACTTGGCTTTTCTCCAAAACCAGTTTGACTGCTTTTCTAGGTCCTTTGCACACGAATTCCACATGAGTTTTCCAGATAGGTCTGGATCAAAGCAGAAATACCCGTTTCTGTTCTGCCTAACTCAATCCCAGCTCTTGCTACATCCTCGGAGTTTGTTTCTCTTTCCTGGGTATTATTTAGGAACTTTAGAGTTTTGAATGAATTTTAGCGTGTAACATTATGTTTTTTTGATGGAAACTCTAATTCGTTCCACATGGAGACACAGCAAGCACACATTCGAGTTTTCTGAGTAGTATGCTACAGAAACCAGGTGAAAAATGATATTTGTGTTTGCTAACATGACATTGTATCCACTTGCCCAAGCAAATGACTTTGCTTTTCTCCAAAACCAGTTTAACTCTGCTTTTCTGGGTCCTTTGCACACGAATTCCCCATGAGTTTGTCCAAATATTCTGGATCTAACCTGCAATATCCGGTTCTGTGTGCCTAAATAAATATCAGATTTCAAAACTGTCTTTTTTTTGTTAGAGTTTTGTGAATAATATCTATGAACTTTAAAGTTTTGAATGAATTTTAGCATGTTACACTTTTGTTTCTTTGTTGGCAAATGCTCATTTGTTCCACATGGAGACACAACAGGTACACATTCAAGTTTTCTGAGTAGAATGCTACAGAAACCAGGTGAAAAATGATATTTGTGTTTGCTAACATGACGTTGACTCCACTTGCCTTAGAAAAACACTTGGCTTTTCTCCAAAACCAGTTTGACTCTGCTTTTCTGGGTCCTTTGCACACGAATTCCCCATGAGTTTGCCCAGGTAAGTCTGGATCAAACCAGAAATATGTGGTTCTGTGTGCCTAAATGAATATCAGCTTGTAAAACAGCCTGTGAGTTTGTTAGTGTTTTCTGGATATTATGTATGAACTTTCAAGGTTTGAATGAATTTTATCATGTTACATTTTGTTTTTTTGTTGGCAAATGCTAATTGGATTCACATGGAGACACAACAGGTAAACATAAGTGTTTTCTGAGTAGAATGCTACAGAAACCAGGTGAAAAAGTATACTTGTGTTTGTAAACATGACATTGAATCCACTTGCCCAAGAAAAAGACTTTGCCCTCTCCAAAACCAGTTTCAATATTTTTTTCTGGGTCCTTTGCACACGAATTCCACATGAGTTTGGCCTTATAGGTCTGGATCCAACCAGAACTATCCGGTTCTGTGTGCCTAAATGAATATCCGCTTGTAAAACAGCCTGTGAGTTTGTTAGTGTTTTCTGGATATTATGTATGAACTTTAGAGTTTTGAATGAATTTTATCATGTTACATTTTGTTGTTTTGTTGACACACGCTAATTGGTTCCACATGGAGACACAACAGGTACACATTCGAGTTTTCTGAGTAGAATGCTACAGAAACCAGGTGAAAAAGTATATTTGCGACTGTAAACATGACATTGAATCCACTTGCCCACGAAAAAGACCTTGCTTTTCTCAAAAACCAGTGTCAATATTCTTTTCTGGGTCCTTTGCACACAAATTGCACATGAATTTGTCCAGGTAAGTCTGGACCTAACCAGAAATATCCGGTTCTCTTCTGCCTAACTCAATCCCAGCTCTTGCTACAGTCTCGTGTTTGTTTCTGTTTTCTGAATTTATCTATGACTTTTAGAGTTTGGAATGAATTCGGGCACGTAACACTTTGTTTTTTTGTTGGCACACACTAATACGTTCCACATGGAGACACAACAGGTACACATTGGAGGTTTCTGAGTAGAATGCTCAGAAATCAGGTGAAAATGTATACTTGTGTTTGGAAACATGACATTGAATCCACTTGCCCAAGGAAAGCACTTTGCTTTTCTCCAAACCAGTTTGACTCTGCATTTCTGGGTCCTTTGCACACTAATTCCACGTGAGTTTGTCCAGATAGGTCTGGAGCAAACCAGAATTATCCATTTCTGTGTGGCTAACTGAATATCAGCTTTTAAAACAGCCTCTGTGTTTGTTAGTGTTTTCTGGATGTTAACCCTGAACTTGAGAGTTTGGAATGAATTTTGACATGTAACATTTTGTTTTTCTGTTGGCAAATGCTAATTGGATTCACATGGAGACACAACAGGTACACATAAGTGTTTTCTGAGTAGAATGCTACAGAAACCAGGTGAAAAAGTATACTTGTGTTTGGAAACATGACATTGAACCCACTTGCCCAAGAAAAAGCCTGTGCTTTTCTCCAAAACCAGTTTCAATATTTTTTTCTGGGTCCTTTGCACATGAATTCCACACGAGTTTCGCCTTATAGGTCTGGATCCAACCAGAACTATCCGGTTCTGTAGGCCTAAATGAATATCAGCTTGTAAAACAGCCTGTGAGTTTGTTAATGTTTTCTGGATATTATGTATGAACTTTAGAGTTTTGAATGAATTTTATCATGTTACATTTTGTTGTTTTGTTGGCACACACTAATTGGTTCCACATGGAGACACAACAGGTACACATTCGAGTTTTCTGAGTAGAATGCTACAGAAACCAGGTTAAAAATGGTATTTGCGACTGTAAACATGACATTGAATCCACTTGCCCAAGAAAAAGTCCTTGCTTTTCTCAAAAACCAGTGTCAATATTCTTTTCTGGGTCCTTTGCACACAAATTGCACATGAATTTGTCCAGATAGGTCTGGACCTAACCAGAAATATCCGGTTCTCTTCTGCCAAACTCAATCCCAGGTCTTGCTACAGTCTCGTGTTTGTTTCTGTTTTCTGATTTTTATCGATGAACTTAGAGTTTTGAATGAATTTTTGCATGTAACATTGGGTTTCTTTGTTGGAAACTCTAATTCGTTCCACATGGAGACACAACAGGCACACTTTTGGGTTTTCTGAGTAGAGTGCTACAGAAACCAGGTTAAAAAGGATATTTGTTTTTGTAAACATGACATTGAATCCACTTCCCCAAGATTAAGACTTTGCTTTTCTCCAAAACCAGTTTGACTCTGCTTTTCTGGGTCCTTTGCACACGAATTCCACACGAGTTTGTCCAGAGAGGTCTGGATCTAACCAGATATACCCGTTTCTGTTCTGCCTAGCTCAATCCCAGCTTCCTACAGCCTCTGTCTTTGTTTCTGTTTTTTGGATATTATCTATGAACTTTAGAGTTTTCACTGAATTTTAGCATGTAACATTTTGTTTCTTTGTTGGAAACACTAATTCGTTCCTCATGGAGACACAACAGGAACACATTCGGGTTTTCTGAGTAGAATGCTACAGAAACCAGGTGAAAAAGTATACTTGTGTTTGTAAATATGACATTGAATCATTGAATCCACTTGCCCAAGATAAAGACTTTGCTTTTCTCCAAAACAACTTTGACTCTGCTTTTCTAGTTCCTTTGCACACGAATTCCACAGGAGTGTGTGGAGTGTGTGTCCAGATTCACATTCGAGAATTCTGTGTAGAATGCTACAGATACGAGGTTAAAAAGGATACTTGTGTTTGTGAATATGATGTTGAATCCACTTGACCAAGAAAAAGACTTTGCTTTTCTCCAAAACCAATTTGACTCTGCTTTTCTGGGTCCTTTGCACACAAATTCCACATGAGTTTATCCAGATAGGTCTGGATCAAACCAGAAATATCCGGTTCTCTGATGGAGAAATGAATATCAGCTTTTGAAACAGCCCATGTGTTTGTTAGTGTTTTCTGGATATGAACTAGGAACTTGAGAATTTGGAATGAATTCTGTCATGTAGCATTTTGTTTTTCTGTTGGCAAATGCTAATTGGATTCACATGGAGACACAACAGTCACACATTCGGGTTTTCTGAGTAGAATGCTACAGAAACCAGGTGAAAAAGTATACTTGTGTTTGTAAACATGACATTGAATCCACTTGGCGAAGATAAAGACTTTGCTTTTCACCAAAACCAGTTTGACTCTGCTTTTCTGTGTCCTTTGCACACGAATTCCACATGAGTTTGTCCAGATAGGTCTGGATGAAACCAGAAATATGTGGTTCTGTGTGGCTAAATGAATATCAGATTTTAAAACAGCCTGTGTGTTTGTTAGTGTTTTCTGGATATGAACTATGAACTTGAGACTTTGCAATGAATTCTGTCATGTAACATTTTGTTTTTCTGTTGCTAAATGCTAATTTGTTCCACATGGAAACACAACAGGCACACATTCGAGTTTTCTGAGTAGAATACTACAGAAACCAGGTGAAAATGATATTTGTGTTTGCTAACATGATGTTGAATCCATGTGCCCAAGAAAAAGACTTTGCTTTTCTCCAAAACCAGTTTGACTCTGCTTTTCTGGATCCTTTGCACACGAATTCCACACGAATTTGTCCAGAGTGGTCTGGATCTAACCAAAAATACCCGTTTCTGTTCTGCCTAGCTCAATCCCAGCTCTTGCTGCAGCCTCTGTGTTTACTTCTGTTTTCTGGATATTATCTATGAACTTTAGAGTTTAGAATGAATTCAAAATTTTACACTTTGTTCTTTTGTTGGCACAGACTACTTGGTTTTATATGGAGACACAACAAGTACACATTCATGTTTTCTGAGTAGAATGCTACAGAAACCAGATTAGAAAGGATATTTGTTTTTGTAAACATTACATTGAATCCACTTGCCCAAGATAAAAACTTTGCTTTCTCCAAAACCAGTTTGACTCTGCTTTTCTGGATCCTTTGCACAGGAATTCCACATGAGTATATCCAGATAGGTCTTGATCTAACATGAAATATCCGGTTCTGGGGTGGATAAATGAATATCAGCTTTTGAAACAGCCCATGTGTTGGTTAGTGTTTTCTGGATATGAACTAGGTAGTTGAGAATTTGGATGGAAATCTTGTATGTAACATTTTGTTTTTCTGTTGGCAAATGCTAATTCGTTCCACATGGAGACACAACAGGCACACATTTGGGTTTTCTGAGTAGAGTGCTACGGAAACGAGGTTAAAAAGGTCAATTGTGTTTGTAAATATGACGTTGAATCCACTTCCCCAAGATTAAGACTTTGCTTTTCTCCAAAACCAGTTTGACTCTGCTTTTCTGGGTTCTTTGCACACGAATTCCACACGAGTTTATCCAGATAGGTCTGGATCAAACCACAAATATCCGGTTCTGTGATGGAGAAATGAATATCAGATTTTAAAACAGCCTGTGTGTTTGTCAGTGTTTTCTGGATATGAACTAAGAACTTGAGAATTTGGAATGAATTCTGGTATGTAACATTTTGTTTTTCTGTCGGAAAATGCTAATTAGATTCACATGGAGACACAACAGGTACACATTCGGGTTTTCTGAGTAGAATGCTACAGAAACCAGGTGAAAAAGTATACTTGTGTTTGTAAACATAACATTGAATCCACTTGCCGAAGAAAAAGACTTTGCTTTTCACCAAAACCAGTTTGACTCTGCCTCTCTGGGTACTTTGCACACAAATTCCACATGAGCTTGTCCAGATAGGTCTGGATCTAACCAGAAATTCCCGTTTCTGAACTGCCTAGCTCAATCCTAGCTATTGCTACAGCCTCTGTGTTTGTTCCTGTTTTCTGGATATTATCTAGGAACTTTAGAGTTTGGAATAAATTTTAACATGTAACATTGTGTTTCTTTGTTGGAAACGCTAATTCGTTCCACATGGAGACACAACAGGCACACATTTTGTTTTCTGAGTAGAGTGCTACATAAATCAGGTTAAAAAGGATATTGGTTTTTGTAAACATGACATTGAATCCACTTCCCCAAGATTAAGACTTTGCTTTTCTCCAAAACCAGTTTGACTCTGCTTTTCTGGGTCCTTTACACACGGAACCCTATGAGTTTTTCATATAGGTCTGGATCAAACCAGATATATGCGGTTCTGTGTGGCTAAATGAATATCAGCTTTTAAAACAGCATGTGTGTTTGTTAGTGTTTTCTGGATATTAACTATGAACTTGAGAGTTTGGAGTGAATTCTGGCACGTAACATTTTGTTTTTCTGTTGGCAAATGCTAATTCGTTCCACATGGAGACACAACAGGCACGCATTCGAGTTTTCTGAGTAGAATGCTACAGAAACCAGGTGAAAAATGACATTTTTGTTTGCTAACATGACGTTGAATCCACTTGCCCAAGAAAAAGACTTTGCTTTTCTCCAAAACCAGTTTGACTCTGCCTCTCTGGATCCTTTGCACATTAATTCCACATGAGATTTTCCAGATAGGTCTGGATCAAAGCAGAAATACCCGTTTCTGTTCTGCCTAACTCAATCCCAGCTCTTGCTACAGCCTCGGAGTTTGTTCCTGTTTCCTGGATATTATCTAGGAACTTTAGTTTTTTGAATGAATTTTAGCGTGTAACATTATGTTTTTTTGTTGGAAACGCTAATTCGTTTTGCATGGAGACACAACAGGCACACATTCCAGATTTTGAGTAGAATGCTACAGAAACCAGGTGAAAAATGATATGTTTGTTTGCTAACATGACATTGTATCCACTTGCCCAAGAAAAAGATATTGCTATTCCCCAAAACCAGTTTGACTCTGCTTTACTGCATCCTTTGCACACGAATTCCCCATGAGTTTGTCCAGATAGGTCTGGATCAAGCCAGAAATATGCGGTTCTGTGTGGCTAAATGAATATCAGCTTTTAAAACAGCCTGTGTGTTTGTTAGTGTTTTCTGGATATTAACTATGAACTTGAGAGTTTGCAAAGAATTCTGCCATGTCGCATTTTGTTTTTCTGTTGGCTAATGCTAATTCGTTTCACATGGAGACACAACAGGTACACATTCGAGTTTTCTGAGTAGAATGCTACAGAAACCAGGTGAAAAATGACATTTGTTTTTGCTAACGAGACGTTGAATCCAATTTCCCAAGAAAAAGTCTTTGCTTTTCTCCAAAACCAGTTTGACTCTGCTTTTCTGGATCCTTTGCTAACGAATTCCACATGAGTTTGTCCAGATAATTTTGGATCTACCAGCAATATCTGGTTCTGTGTGCCTAAATGAATATCAGCTTTTAAAACTGCCTGTGTTTGTTAGTGTTTTGTGAATAATATCGATGAACTTTAAATTGTTGAATGAATTTTTGTATGTTACAATTTGTTTCTTTGTTGGCAAACGCTCATTGGTTCCACATGGAGATACAACAGGTAAACATTCAAGTTTTGTGAGAAGAATGCTACAGAAACCAGGTTAAAAATGATATTTGCAATGGTAAACATGACATTGAATCCACTTGCCCAAGAAAAAGACTTGGCTTTTCCCAAAACCAGTTTGACTCTGCTTTACTGGGTCATTTGTACATGAAATCCATATGAGTTTGTCCAGATAGTTCTGGATCAAACCAGAAATATGCGGTTCTGTGTGGCTAAATGAATATCAGCTTTTAAAACAGCCTGTGTGTTTGTTAGTGTTTTCTGGATATTAACTATGAACTTGAGAGTTTGCAATGAATTCTTACATTTAACATTTTGTTTTTCTGTTGGCAAATGCTAATTCATTCCACATGGAGACACAACAGGCACACATTCGAGTTTTCTGAGTAGAATGCTACAGAAACCAGGTGAAAAATGACATTTGTGTTTGCTACCACGACGTTGAATCCACTTGCCCAAGAAAAAGACTTTGGTTTTCTCCAAAAGCAGTTTCACTCTGCTTTTCTGGATTTTTTACAAACGAATTCCACATGAGTTTGTCCAGATAGGTCTGGATCAAACCAGAAATACCCGTTTCTCTTCTGCCTAACTCAAACCCAGCTCTTGCTACATCCTCGGAGTTTGCTTCTGTTTCCTGGATGTTATCTAGGAACTTTAGAGTTTTGAATGAACTTTAGCGTGTAACATTAGGTTTTTTTGTTGTAAACGCTAATTCGTTCCACATGGAGACACAACAGGATCACATTCGCGATTTCTGAGTAGAATGCTACAAGAACCAGGTGAAAAATGATATTTGTGTTTGCTAACAAGACATTGAATCCAATTGCCCAAGAAAAAGACTTTTCTTTTCCCCAAAACCAGTTTGACTCTGCTTTTCTGGGTCCTTTGCACACGAATTCCACATGAGTTTGTCCAGATAGTTCTGGATCTAACCTGCAATATCCGGTTCTGTGTGCCTAATAAATATCAGATTTCAAAACTGTCTTTTTTTTGTTAGAGTTTTGTGAATAATATCTATGAACTTTAAAGTTTTGAATGAATTTTAGCATGTTACACTTTTGTTTCTTTGTTGGCAAATGCTCATTTGTTCCACATGGAGACACAACAGGTACACATTCAAGTTTTCTGAGTAGAATGCTACAGAAACCAGGTTAAAAATGATATTTGCGAAGGTAAACATGACATTGAATCCACTTGCCCAAGAAAAAGAATTGGCTATTCCCAAAACCAGTTTGACTCTGCTTTTCTGGGTCATTTGCACACGAATTCCACACGAGTTTGGCCTTATAGGTCTGGATCCAACCAGAACTATCCGGTTCTGTGTGCCTAAATGAATATCAGCTTGTAAAACAGCCTGTGAGTTTGTTAGTGTTTTCTGGATATTATGTATGAACTTTCAAGGTTTGAATGAATTTTATCATGTTACATTTTGTTTTTTTGTTGGCAAATGCTAATTGGATTCACATGGAGACACAACAGGTACACATAAGTGTTTTCTGAGTAGAATGCTACAGAAACCAGGTGAAAAAGTATACTTGTGTTTGTAAACATGACATTGAATCCACTTGCCCAAGAAAAAGACTTTGCCCTCTCCAAAACCAGTTTCAATATTTTTTTCTGGGTCCTTTGCACACGAATTCCACACGAGTTTGGCCTTATAGGTCTGGATCCAACCAGAACTATCCGGTTCTGTGTGCCTAAATGAATATCCGCTTGTAAAACAGCCTGTGAGTTTGTTAGTGTTTTCTGGATATTATGTATGAACTTTAGAGTTTTGAATGAATTTTATCATGTTACATTTTGTTGTTTTGTTGACACACGCTAATTGGTTCCACATGGAGACACAACAGGTACACATTCGAGTTTTCTGAGTAGAATGCTACAGAAACCAGGTGAAAAAGTATATTTGGGACAGTAAACATGACATTGAATCCACTTGCCCACGAAAAAGACCTTGCTTTTCTCAAAAACCAGTGTCAATATTCTTTTCTGGGTCCTTTGCACACAAATTGCACAAGAATTTGTCCAGGTAAGTCTGGACCTAACCAGAAATATCCGGTTCTCTTCTGCCTAACTCAATCCCAGCTCTTGCTACAGTCTCGTGTTTGTTTCTGTTTTCTGAATTTATCTATGACCTTTAGAGTTTGGAATGAATTCGGGCCTCTAACACTTTGTTTTTTTGTTGGCACACACTAATACGTTCCACATGGAGACACAACAGGTACACATTGGAGGTTTCTGAGTAGAATGCTCAGAAATCAAGTGAAAATGTATACTTGTGTTTGGAAACATGACATTGAATCCACTTGCCCAAGGAAAAGACTTTGCTTTTCTCCAGAACCAGTTTGTCCAGATAGGTCTGGAGCAAACCCAAATTATCCGGTTCTGTGTGGCTAACTGAATATCAGCTTTTAAAACAGCCTCTGTGTTTGTTAGTGTTTTCTGGATGTTAACCCTGAACTTGAGAGTTTGGAATGAATTTTGACATGTAACATTTTGTTTTTCTGTTGGCAAATGCTAATTGGATTCACATGGAGACACAACAGGTACACATAAGTGTTTTCTGAGTAGAATGCTACAGAAACCAGGTGAAAAAGTATACTTGTGTTTGTAAACATGACATTGAATCCACTTGCCCAAGAAAAACATTTTGAATGAATTTTTATCTATGAACTTAGAGTTTGGAATGAATTCGGGCACGTAACACTTTTTATTTTTTTTGTCGGCACACACTAATTGGTTCCACATGGAGACACAACAGGTACACATTGCAGTTTTCTGAGTAGAATGCTACAGAAACCAGGTGAAAATGTATAATTGTGTTTGTAAACATGACATTGATTCCACTTGCCCAAGAAAAGGACTTTGCTTTTCTCCAAAACCAGTTTGACTCTGCATTTCTGGGCCTTTGCACATGAATTCCACATGAGTTTGTCCAGATAGGTCTGGAGCAAACCAGAATTATCCGGTTCTGTGTTGCTAACTGAATATCAGCTTTTAAAACAGCCTGTGTGTTTGTTAGTGTTTTCTGGATATTAACTATGAACTTTAGAGTTTGCAATGAATTTTGGCATGTAACATTTTGTTTTTCTGTCGGCACATGCTAATTGGTATCACATGGAGACACAACAGGTACTCATTCGAGTTTTCTGAGTAGAATGCTACAGAAGCCAGGTGAAAAATTATATTTGCGACTGTAAAATGACATTGAATCCATTTGCCCATGAAAAAGACCTTGCTTTTCTCAAAAACCAGTTTCAATATTTTTTTCTGGGTCCTTTGCACACAAATTGCACATGAATTTGTCCAGATAGGTCTGGACCTAACCAGAAATATCCGGTTCTCTTCTGCCTAACTCAATCCCAGCTCTTGCTACAGTCTTGTGTTTGTTTCTGTTTTCTGATTTTTATCTATGAACTTTAGAGTTTGGAATGAATTCGGGCACGTAACACTTTTTTTGTTGTTGTTGTTGGCACACACTAATTCGTTCCTCATGGAGACACAACAGGTACACATTGGAGGTTTCTGAGTAGAATGCTACAGAAATCAGGTGAAAATGTATACTTGTGTTTGGAAACATGACATTGAATCCACTTGCCCATGAAAAAGACTTTGCTTTTCTCCAAAACCAGTTTGACTCTGCATTTCTGGGTCCTTTGCACATGAATTCCACATGAGTTTGTCCAGATAGGTCTGGAGCAAACTAGAATTATCCATTTCTGTGTGGCTAACTGAATATCAGCTTTTAAAACAGCCTGTGTGTTTGTTAGTGTTTTCTGGATATTAACTATGAACTTGAGAGTTTGGAATGAATTTTGACATGTAACAATTTGTTTTTCTGTTGGCAAATGCTAATTGGATTCACATGGAGACACAACAGGTACACATCAGTGTTTTCATAGTAGAGTGCTACCAAAACCAGGTGAAAAAGTATACTTGTGTTTGTAAACATGACATTGAATCCACTTGCCCAAGAAAAAGACTGTGCTTTCTCCAAAACCAGTTTCAATATTTTTTTCTTGGTCCTTTGCACACGAATTCCACACGAGTTTGGCCTTATAGGTCTGGATCTAACCAGAAATATCCGGTTCTCTTCTGCCTAAATCAATATCAGCGTGTAAAATAGCCTGTGAGTTTGCTAGACTTTACTGGATATGATGTATGAACTTTCGAGTTTTGAATGAATTTTATCATGTTACATTTTGTTTTTTTGTTGGCAAACGCTAATTGGTTCCACATGGAGACACAACAGGTACACATTGCAGTTTTCTGAGTAGAATGCTACAGAAACCAGGTGAAAAACTATACTTGTGTTTGGAAACATGACATTGAATCCACTTGCCCAAGAAAAGCACTTTGCTTTTCTCCAAAACCAGTTTGACTCTGCATTTCTGGGTCCTTTGCACATGAATTCCACATGAGTTTGTCCAGATAGGTCTGGAGCAAACCAGAATTATCCGGTTCTGTGTTGCTAACTGAATATCAGCTTTTAAAACTGCCTGTGTGTTTGTTAGTGTTTTCTGGATATTAACTATGAACTTGAGAGTTTGCAATGAATTTTGACATGTAACATTCTGTTTTTCTTTGGCAAATGCTAATTGGATTCACATGGAGACACAACAGGTACACATAAGTGTTTTCTGAGTAGAATGCTACAGAAACCAGGTGAAAAAGTATACTTGTGTTTGTAAACATGACATTGAATCCACTTGCCCAAGAAAAAGACTTTGCCCTCTCCAAAACCAGTTTCAATATTTTTTTCTGGGTCCTTTGCACACGAATTCCACACGAGTTTGGCCTTATAGGTCTGGATCCAACCAGAACTATCCGGTTCTGTGTGCCTAAATGAATATCCGCTTGTAAAACAGCCTGTGAGTTTGTTAGTGTTTTCTGGATATTATGTATGAACTTTAGAGTTTTGAATGAATTTTATCATGTTACATTTTGTTGTTTTGTTGACACACGCTAATTGGTTCCACATGGAGACACAACAGGTACACATTCGAGTTTTCTGAGTAGAATGCTACAGAAACCAGGTGAAAAAGTATATTTGCGACAGTAAACATGACATTGAATCCACTTGCCCACGAAAAAGACCTTGCTTTTCTCAAAAACCAGTGTCAATATTCTTTTCTGGGTCCTTTGCACACAAATTGCACAAGAATTTGTCCAGGTAAGTCTGGACCTAACCAGAAATATCCGGTTCTCTTCTGCCTAACTCAATCCCAGCTCTTGCTACAGTCTCGTGTTTGTTTCTGTTTTCTGAATTTATCTATGACCTTTAGAGTTTGGAATGAATTCGGGCCTCTAACACTTTGTTTTTTTGTTGGCACACACTAATACGTTCCACATGGAGACACAACAGGTACACATTGGAGGTTTCTGAGTAGAATGCTCAGAAATCAAGTGAAAATGTATACTTGTGTTTGGAAACATGACATTGAATCCACTTGCCCAAGGAAAAGACTTTGCTTTTCTCCAGAACCAGTTTGTCCAGATAGGTCTGGAGCAAACCCAAATTATCCGGTTCTGTGTGGCTAACTGAATATCAGCTTTTAAAACAGCCTCTGTGTTTGTTAGTGTTTTCTGGATGTTAACCCTGAACTTGAGAGTTTGGAATGAATTTTGACATGTAACATTTTGTTTTTCTGTTGGCAAATGCTAATTGGATTCACATGGAGACACAACAGGTACACATAAGTGTTTTCTGAGTAGAATGCTACAGAAACCAGGTGAAAAAGTATACTTGTGTTTGGAAACATGACATTGAATCCACTTGCCCAAGAAAAACATTTTGAATGAATTTTTATCTATGAACTTAGAGTTTGGAATGAATTCGGGCACGTAACACTTTTTATTTTTTTTGTCGGCACACACTAATTGGTTCCACATGGAGACACAACAGGTACACATTGCAGTTTTCTGAGTAGAATGCTACAGAAACCAGGTGAAAATGTATAATTGTGTTTGTAAACATGACATTGATTCCACTTGCCCAAGAAAAGGACTTTGCTTTTCTCCAAAACCAGTTTGACTCTGCATTTCTGGGCCTTTGCACATGAATTCCACATGAGTTTGTCCAGATAGGTCTGGAGCAAACCAGAATTATCCGGTTCTGTGTTGCTAACTGAATATCAGCTTTTAAAACAGCCTGTGTGTTTGTTAGTGTTTTCTGGATATTAACTATGAACTTTAGAGTTTGCAATGAATTTTGGCATGTAACATTTTGTTTTTCTGTCGGCACATGCTAATTGGTATCACATGGAGACACAAAAGGTACTCATTCGAGTTTTCTGAGTAGAATGCTACAGAAGCCAGGTGAAAAATTATATTTGCGACTGTAAAATGACATTGAATCCATTTGCCCATGAAAAAGACCTTGCTTTTCTCAAAAACCAGTTTCAATATTTTTTTCTGGGTCCTTTGCACACAAATTGCACATGAATTTGTCCAGATAGGTCTGGACCTAACCAGAAATATCCGGTTCTCTTCTGCCTAACTCAATCCCAGCTCTTGCTACAGTCTTGTGTTTGTTTCTGTTTTCTGATTTTTATCTATGAACTTTAGAGTTTGGAATGAATTCGGGCACGTAACACTTTTTTTGTTGTTGTTGTTGGCACACACTAATTCGTTCCTCATGGAGACACAACAGGTACACATTGGAGGTTTCTGAGTAGAATGCTACAGAAATCAGGTGAAAATGTATACTTGTGTTTGGAAACATGACATTGAATCCACTTGCCCATGAAAAAGACTTTGCTTTTCTCCAAAACCAGTTTGACTCTGCATTTCTGGGTCCTTTGCACATGAATTCCACATGAGTTTGTCCAGATAGGTCTGGAGCAAACTAGAATTATCCATTTCTGTGTGGCTAACTGAATATCAGCTTTTAAAACAGCCTGTGTGTTTGTTAGTGTTTTCTGGATATTAACTATGAACTTGAGAGTTTGGAATGAATTTTGACATGTAACAATTTGTTTTTCTGTTGGCAAATGCTAATTGGATTCACATGGAGACACAACAGGTACACATCAGTGTTTTCATAGTAGAGTGCTACCAAAACCAGGTGAAAAAGTATACTTGTGTTTGTAAACATGACATTGAATCCACTTGCCCAAGAAAAAGACTGTGCTTTCTCCAAAACCAGTTTCAATATTTTTTTCTTGGTCCTTTGCACACGAATTCCACACGAGTTTGGCCTTATAGGTCTGGATCTAACCAGAAATATCCGGTTCTCTTCTGCCTAAATCAATATCAGCGTGTAAAATAGCCTGTGAGTTTGCTAGACTTTACTGGATATGATGTATGAACTTTCGAGTTTTGAATGAATTTTATCATGTTACATTTTGTTTTTTTGTTGGCAAACGCTAATTGGTTCCACATGGAGACACAACAGGTACACATTGCAGTTTTCTGAGTAGAATGCTACAGAAACCAGGTGAAAAACTATACTTGTGTTTGGAAACATGACATTGAATCCACTTGCCCAAGAAAAGCACTTTGCTTTTCTCCAAAACCAGTTTGACTCTGCATTTCTGGGTCCTTTGCACATGAATTCCACATGAGTTTGTCCAGATAGGTCTGGAGCAAACCAGAATTATCCGGTTCTGTGTTGCTAACTGAATATCAGCTTTTAAAACTGCCTGTGTGTTTGTTAGTGTTTTCTGGATATTAACTATGAACTTGAGAGTTTGCAATGAATTTTGACATGTAACATTCTGTTTTTCTTTGGCAAATGCTAATTGGATTCACATGGAGACACAACAGGTACACATAAGTGTTTTCTGAGTAGAATGCTACAGAAACCAGGTGAAAAAGTATACTTGTGTTTGTAAACATGACATTGAATCCACTTGCCCAAGAAAAAGACTGTGCTTTCTCCAAAACCAGTTTCAATATTTTTTTCTGGGTCCTTTGTACACGAATTCCACACGAGTTTGGCCTTATAGGTCTGGATCCAACCAGAACTATCCGGTTCTGTAGGCCTAAATGAATATCAGCTTGTAAAACAGCCTGTGAGTTTGTTAATGTTTTCTGGATATTATGTTTGAAATTTAGAGTTTTGAATGAATTTTATCATGTTAAATTTTGTTGTTTTGTTGGCATACGCTAATTGATTCCACATGGAGACACAACAGGTACACATTCGAGTTTTCTGAGTAGAATGCTACAGACAGAAACCACGTTAAAAATTATATTTGCGACTGTAAACATGACATTGAATCCACTTGCCCAAGAAAAAGTCCTTGCTTTTCTCAAAAACCAGTGCCAATATTCTTTTCTGGGTCCTTTGCACACAAATTCCACATGAATTTGTCCAGATAGGTCTGGACCTAACCAGAAATATCCGGTTCTCTTCTGCCTAACTCAATCCCAGCTCTTGCTACAGTCTCTTGTTTGTTTCTGTTTTCTGAATTTATCTATGAAATTTAGAGTTTGGAATCAATTCGGGCAAGTAACACTTTGTCTTTTTGTTGGCACACGCTAATGGGTTCCACATGGAGAGACAATGGTACACATAAGTGTTTTCTGAGTAGAATGCTACAGAAACCAGGTGAACAAGTATACTTGTGTTTGTAAACATGACATTGAATCCACTTGCCCAAGAAAAAGACTTTGCTTTTCTCCAACACCAGTTTGACTCTGCATTTCTTGGTCCTTTGCACACGAATTCCACATGAGTTTGTCCAGATAGGTCAGGAGCAAACCAGAATTATTTGGTTCTGGGTGGCTAAATGAATATCAGCTTTTAAAACAGCCTGTATGTTTGTTAGTTTTTCTGTATATTAACTATGAACTTGAGAGTTTGCAATGAATTTTGGCATGTAACATTTTGTTTTTCTGTTGGCAAATGCTAATTGGATTCACTTGGAGTCACAACAAGTACACATTGCAGTTTTCTGAGTAGAATGCTACAGAAACCAGGTGATAAAGTATACTTGTATTTGTAAACATGACATTGAATCCACTTGCCCAAGAAAAAGACTTTGCTTTTCTGCAAAACCAGTTTGACTTTGCATTTCTGGGTCCTTTGCACATGAAGCCCGCGTGAGTTTGTCCAGATAGGTCTGGAGCAAACCAGAATTATCCATTTCTGTGTGGCTAACTGAATATCAGCTTTTAAAACAGCCTGTGTGTTTGTTAGTTTTTTCTGGATATTAACTATGAACTTGAGAGTTTGGAATGAATTTTGACATGTAACAATTTGTTTTTCTGTTGGCAAATGCTAATTGGATTCACATGGAGACACAACAGGTACACATCAGTGTTTTCATAGTAGAATGCTACCAAAACCAGGTGAAAAAGTATACTTGTGTTTGTAAACATGACATTGAATCCACTTGCCCAAGAAAAAGACTGTGCTTTTCTCCAAAACCAGTGTCAATATTCTTTTCTTGGTCCTTTGCACACGAATTCCACACGAGTTTGGCCTTATAGGTCTGGATCCAACCAGAAATATCCGGTTCTCTTCTGCCTAAATGAATATCAGCGTGTAAAATAGCCTGTGATTTTGCTAGACTTTACTTGATATGATGTATGAACTTTCGAGTTTTGAATGAATTTTATCATGTTACATTTTGTTTTTTTGTTGGCAAACGCTAATTGGTTCCACATGGAGACACAACAGGTACACATTGCAGTTTTCTGAGTAGAATGCTACAGAAACCAGGTGAAAAACTATACTTGTGTTTGGAAACATGACATTGAATCCACTTGCCCAAGAAAAGCACTTTGCTTTTCTCCAAAACCAGTTTGACTCTGCATTTCTGGGTCCTTTGCACATGAATTCCACAGGAGTTTGTCCAGATAGGTCTGGACCTAACCAGAAAAATCCGGTTCTCTTCTGCCTAACTCAATCCCAGCTCTTGCTACACTCTCGTGTTTGTTTCTGTTTTCTGATTTTTATCTATGAACATTAGAGTTTGGAATGAATTCGGGCATGTAACACTTTTTTTTTTTTTTTTTGTCGGCACACACTAATGGATTCCACATGGAGACACAACAGGTACACATTGCAGTTTTCTGAGTAGAATGCTACAGAAACCAGGTGAAAAACTATACTTGTGTTTGGAAACATTACATTGAATCCACTTGCCCAGGAAAAGCACTTTGCTCTTCTCCAAAACCAGTTTGACTCTGCATTTCTGGGTCCTTTGCACATGAATTCCACATGAGTTTGTCCAGATAGGTCTGGAGCAAACCAGAATTATCCGGTTCTGTGTTGCTAACTGAATATCAGCTTTTAAAACTGCCTGTGTGTTTGTTAGTGTTTTCTGGATATTAACTATGAACTTGAGAGTTTGCAATGAATTTTGACATGTAACATTTTGTTTTTCTTTGGCAAATGCTAATTGGATTCACATGGAGACACAACAGGTACACATAAGTGTTTTCTGAGTAGAATGCTACAGAAACCAGGTGAAAAAGTATACTTGTGTTTGTAAACATGACATTGAATCCACTTGCCCAAGAAAAAGACTGTGCATTTCTCCAAAACCAGTTTCAATATTTTTTTCTGGGTCCTTTGCACACGAATGCCACACGAGTTTGACCATATAGGTCTGGATCCAACCAGAACTATCCGGTTCTGTAGGCCTAAATGAATATCAGCTTGTAAAACAGCCTGTGAGTTTGTTAATGTTTTCTGGATATTATGTATGAACTTTAGAGTTTTGAATGAATTTTATCATGTTACATTTTGTTTTTTTGTTGGCACACGCTAATTGGTTCCACATGGAGACACAACAGGTACACATTCGAGTTTTCTGAGTAGAATGCTACAGAAACCAGGTTAAAAATGGTATTTGCGACTGTAAACATGACATTGAATCCACTTGCCCAAGAAAAATTCCTTGCTTTTCTCAATAACCAGTGTCAATATTCTTTTCTGGCTCCTTTGCACACAAATTGCACATGAATTTGTCCAGATAGGTCTGGACCTAACCAGAAAAATCCGGTTCTCTTCAGCCTAACTCAATCCCAGCTCTTGCTACACTCTCGTGTTTGTTTCTGTTTTCTGATTTTTATCTATGAACTTTAGAGTTTGGAATGAATTCGGGCACGTAACACTTTTTTTTTTTTTTGTCGGCACACACTAATGGATTCCACATGGAGACACAACAGGTACACATTGCAGTTTTCTGAGTAGAATGCTACAGAAACCAGAAGAAAAAGTATACTTGTGTTTGGAAACATGACATTGAATCCATCTGTCCAAGAAAAGCGCTTTGCTTTTCTCCAAAACCAGTTTGACTCTGCATTTCTGGGTCCTTTGCACATGAATTCCACATGAGGTTGTCCAGATAGGTCTGGAGCAAACCAGAATCATCCGGTTCTGTGTGGCTAACTGAATATCAGCTTGTAAAACAGCCTGTGTGTTTGTTAGTGTTTTCTGGATATTAACTATGAACTTGAGAGTTTGCAATGAATTTTGGCATGTAACATTTTGTTTTTCTGTTGGCAAATGCTAATTGGATTCACATGGAGACACAACAAGTACACATTGCAGTTTTCTGAGTAGAATGCTACAGAAACCAGGTGAAAAAGTATACTTGTGTTTGTAAACATGACATTGAATCCACTTGCCCAAGAAAAAGACTTTGCTTTTCTGCAAAACCAGTTTGACTTTGCATTTCTGGGTCCTTTGCACATGAAGCCCGCGTGAGTTTGTCCAGATAGGTCTGGAGCAAACCAGAATTATCTGGTTATGTGTTGCTAACTGAATATCAGCTTTTAAAACAGCCTGTGTGTTTGTTAGTGTTTTCTGGATATTAACTATGAACTTGAGAGTTTGCAATGAATTTTGCATGTAACATTTTGTTTTTCTGTTGGCAAATGCTAATTGGATTCACATGGAGACACAACAGGTACACATAAGTGTTTTCTGAGTAGAATGCTACAGAAACCAGGTGAAAAAGTATACTTGTGTTTGGAAACATGACATTGAATCCACTTGCCCAAGAAAAAGACTTTGCTTTTCTGCAAAACCAGTTTGACTTTGCATTTCTGGGTCCTTTGCACATGAAGCCCGCGTGAGTTTGTCCAGATAGGTCTGGAGCAAACCAGAATTATCCGGTTCTGTGTGGCTAACTTAATATCAGCTTTTAAAACAGCCTGTGTGTTTGTTAGTGTTTTCTGTATATTAACTATGAACTTGAGAGTTTGCCATGAATTTTGCATGTAACATTTTGTTTTTCTATTGGCAAATGCTAATTGGATTCAATGGAGACACAACAGGTACACATAAGTGTTTTCTGAGTAGAAGGCTACCGAAACCAGGTGAAAAAGTATACTTGTGTTTGTAAACATGACATTGAATCCACTTGCCCAAGAAAAAGACTGTGCTTTTCTCCAAAACCTGTTTCAATATTTTTTTCAGGGTCCTTTGCACACGAATTCCACACGAGTTTGGCCTTACAGGTCTGGATCCAACCAGAACTATCCGTTTCTGTGTGCCTAAATGAATATCAGCTTGTAAAACAGCCTGTGAGTTTGTTAGAGTTTTCTGGATATTATGTATGAACTTTCGAGTTTTGAATGAATTTTATCATGTTACATTTTGTTGTTTTGTTGGCAAACACTAATTGGTTCCACGTGGAGACACAACACGTACACATTTGAGTTTTCTGAGTAGAATGCTACAGAAACCAGGTGAAAAATTATATTTGCGACTGTAAACATGACATTGAATCCACTTGCCCAAGAAAAAGACCTTGCTTTTCTCAAAAACCAGTGTCAATATTCTTTTCTGGGTCCTTTGCACACAAATTGCACATGAATTTGTCCAGATAGGTCTGGACCTAACCAGAAATATCCGGTTCTCTTCTGCCTAACTCAATCCCAGCTCTTCATACAGTCTCGTGTTTGTTTCTGTTTTGTCATTTTTATCTAGGAAATTTAGAGTTTGGAATGAATTCGGGCACGTAACACTTTGATTTTTTTTTTTTTTGGCAAAACTAATTGGTTCCACATCGAGACAAAACAGGTACACATTGGTGTTTTCTGAGTAGAATGCTACAGAAAGCAGAAGAAAAAGTATACTTGTGTTTGTAAACATGACATTGAATCCACTTGCCCAAGAAAAAGTCCTTGCTTTTCTCAAAAACCAGTTCAATATTCTTTTCTGTGTCCTTTGCACAAATTGCACATGAATTTGTCCAGATAGGTCTGGACCTAACCAGAAATATCCGGTTCTCTTCTGCCTAACACAATCCCAGCTCTTCCTACAGTCTCGTGTTTGTTTCTGTTTTGTCATTTTTATCTAGGAAATTTAGAGTTTGGAATGAATTCTGGCACGTAACACTTTGCTTTTTTTTTGGCACAACCAATTGGTTCCACATCGAGACAAAACAGGTACACATTGGAGTTTTCTGAGTAGAATGCTACAGAAACCAGGTGATAAAGTATACTTGTGTTTGTAAACATGACATTGAATCCACTTGCCCAAGAAAAAGACTTTGCTTTTCTGCAAAACCAGTTTGACTCTGCATTTCTGGGTCCTTTGCACACGAATTCCACACGAGTTTGGCCTTATAGGTCTGGATCCAACCAGAACTATCCGGTTCTGTAGGCCTAAATGAATATCAGCTTGTAAAACAGCCTGTGAGTTTGTTAATGTTTTCTGGATATTATGTATGAAATTTAGAGTTTTGAATGAATTTTATCATGTTAAATTTTGTTGTTTTGTTGGCACACGCTAATTGATTCCACATGGAGACACAACAGGTACACATTCGAGTTTTCTGAGTAGAATGCTACAGACAGAAACCATGTTAAAAATTATATTTGTGACTGTAAACATGACATTGAATCCACTTGCCCAAGAAAAAGTCCTTGCTTTTCTCAAAAACCAGTGCCAATATTCTTTTCTGGGTCCTTTGCACACAAATTGCACATGAATTTGTCCAGATAGGTCTGGACCTAATCAGAAATAACCGGTTCTCTTCTGCCTAACTCAATCCCAGCTCTCGCTACAGTCTCCTGTTTGTTTCTGTTTTCTGAATTTATCTATGACCTTTAGAGTTTGGAATGAATTCGGGCACGTAACACTTTGTTTTTTGTTGGCACACACTAATTGGTTCCACATGGAGACACAACAGATACACATTGGTGTTTTCTGAGTAGAATGCTATAGAAACCAGAAGAAAAAGTATACTTGTGTTTGTAAACATGACATTGAATCCACTTTCCCAAGAAAAAGACTTTGCTTTTCTCCAACACCAGTTTGACTCTGCATTTCTTGGTCCTTTGCACACGAATTCCACATGAGTTTGTCCAGATAGTTCTGGATCAAACCAGAATTATTTGGTTCTGGGTGGCTAACTGAATATCAGCTTGTAAAACAGCCTGTGTGTTTGTTAGTGTTTTCTGGATATTAACTATGAACTTGAGAGTTTGCAATGAATTTTGGCATGTAACATTTTGTTTTTCTGTTGGCAAATGCTAATTGGATTCACATGGAGACACAACAAGTACACATTGCAGTTTTCTGAGTAGAATGCTACAGAAACCAGGTGAAAAAGTATACTTGTGTTTGTAAACATGACATTGAATCCACTTGCCCAAGAAAAAGACTTTGCTTTTCTGCAAAACCAGTTTGACTTTGCATTTCTGGGTCCTTTGCACATGAAGCCCGCGTGAGTTTGTCCAGATAGGTCTGGAGCAAACCAGAATTATCTGGTTATGTGTTGCTAACTGAATATCAGCTTTTAAAACAGCCTGTGTGTTTGTTAGTGTTTTCTGGATATTAACTATGAACTTGAGAGTTTGCAATGAATTTTGCATGTAACATTTTGTTTTTCTGTTGGCAAATGCTAATTGGATTCACATGGAGACACAACAGGTACACATAAGTGTTTTCTGAGTAGAATGCTACAGAAACCAGGTGAAAAAGTATACTTGTGTTTGGAAACATGACATTGAATCCACTTGCCCAAGAAAAAGACTTTGCTTTTCTGCAAAACCAGTTTGACTTTGCATTTCTGGGTCCTTTGCACATGAAGCCCGCGTGAGTTTGTCCAGATAGGTCTGGAGCAAACCAGAATTATCCGGTTCTGTGTGGCTAACTTAATATCAGCTTTTAAAACAGCCTGTGTGTTTGTTAGTGTTTTCTGTATATTAACTATGAACTTGAGAGTTTGCCATGAATTTTGCATGTAACATTTTGTTTTTCTATTGGCAAATGCTAATTGGATTCAATGGAGACACAACAGGTACACATAAGTGTTTTCTGAGTAGAAGGCTACCGAAACCAGGTGAAAAAGTATACTTGTGTTTGTAAACATGACATTGAATCCACTTGCCCAAGAAAAAGACTGTGCTTTTCTCCAAAACCTGTTTCAATATTTTTTTCAGGGTCCTTTGCACACGAATTCCACACGAGTTTGGCCTTACAGGTCTGGATCCAACCAGAACTATCCGTTTCTGTGTGCCTAAATGAATATCAGCTTGTAAAACAGCCTGTGAGTTTGTTAGAGTTTTCTGGATATTATGTATGAACTTTCGAGTTTTGAATGAATTTTATCATGTTACATTTTGTTGTTTTGTTGGCAAACACTAATTGGTTCCACGTGGAGACACAACACGTACACATTTGAGTTTTCTGAGTAGAATGCTACAGAAACCAGGTGAAAAATTATATTTGCGACTGTAAACATGACATTGAATCCACTTGCCCAAGAAAAAGACCTTGCTTTTCTCAAAAACCAGTGTCAATATTCTTTTCTGGGTCCTTTGCACACAAATTGCACATGAATTTGTCCAGATAGGTCTGGACCTAACCAGAAATATCCGGTTCTCTTCTGCCTAACTCAATCCCAGCTCTTCATACAGTCTCGTGTTTGTTTCTGTTTTGTCATTTTTATCTAGGAAATTTAGAGTTTGGAATGAATTCGGGCACGTAACACTTTGATTTTTTTTTTTTTGGCAAAACTAATTGGTTCCACATCGAGACAAAACAGGTACACATTGGTGTTTTCTGAGTAGAATGCTACAGAAAGCAGAAGAAAAAGTATACTTGTGTTTGTAAACATGACATTGAATCCACTTGCCCAAGAAAAAGTCCTTGCTTTTCTCAAAAACCAGTTCAATATTCTTTTCTGGGTCCTTTGCACAAATTGCACATGAATTTGTCCAGATAGGTCTGGACCTAACCAGAAATATCCGGTTCTCTTCTGCCTAACACAATCCCAGCTCTTCCTACAGTCTCGTGTTTGTTTCTGTTTTGTCATTTTTATCTAGGAAATTTAGAGTTTGGAATGAATTCTGGCACGTAACACTTTGCTTTTTTTTTGGCACAACCAATTGGTTCCACATCGAGACAAAACAGGTACACATTGGAGTTTTCTGAGTAGAATGCTACAGAAACCAGGTGATAAAGTATACTTGTGTTTGTAAACATGACATTGAATCCACTTGCCCAAGAAAAAGACTTTGCTTTTCTGCAAAACCAGTTTGACTCTGCATTTCTGGGTCCTTTGCACACGAATTCCACACGAGTTTGGCCTTATAGGTCTGGATCCAACCAGAACTATCCGGTTCTGTAGGCCTAAATGAATATCAGCTTGTAAAACAGCCTGTGAGTTTGTTAATGTTTTCTGGATATTATGTATGAAATTTAGAGTTTTGAATGAATTTTATCATGTTAAATTTTGTTGTTTTGTTGGCACACGCTAATTGATTCCACATGGAGACACAACAGGTACACATTCGAGTTTTCTGAGTAGAATGCTACAGACAGAAACCATGTTAAAAATTATATTTGTGACTGTAAACATGACATTGAATCCACTTGCCCAAGAAAAAGTCCTTACTTTTCTCAAAAACCAGTGCCAATATTCTTTTCTGGGTCCTTTGCACACAAATTGCACATGAATTTGTCCAGATAGGTCTGGACCTAATCAGAAATAACCGGTTCTCTTCTGCCTAACTCAATCCCAGCTCTCGCTACAGTCTCCTGTTTGTTTCTGTTTTCTGAATTTATCTATGACCTTTAGAGTTTGGAATGAATTCGGGCACGTAACACTTTGTTTTTTGTTGGCACACACTAATTGGTTCCACATGGAGACACAACAGATACACATTGGTGTTTTCTGAGTAGAATGCTATAGAAACCAGAAGAAAAAGTATACTTGTGTTTGTAAACATGACATTGAATCCACTTTCCCAAGAAAAAGACTTTGCTTTTCTCCAACACCAGTTTGACTCTGCATTTCTTGGTCCTTTGCACACGAATTCCACATGAGTTTGTCCAGATAGGTCTGGAGCAAACCAGAATTATTTGGTTCTGGGTGGCTAAATGAATATCAGCTTTTAAAACAGCCTGTGTGTTTGTTAGTGTTTTCTGGATATTAACTATGAACTTGAGAGTTTGCAATGAATTTTGGCATGTAACATTTTGTTTTTCTGTTGGCAAATGCTAATTGGATTCACATGGAGACACAACAAGTACACATTGCAGTTTTCTGAGTAGAATGCTACAGAAACCAGGTGAAAAAGTATACTTGTGTTTGTAAACATGACATTGAATCCACTTGCCCAAGAAAAAGACTTTGCTTTTCTGCAAAACCAGTTTGACTTTGCATTTCTGGGTCCTTTGCACATGAAGCCCGCGTGAGTTTGTCCAGATAGGTCTGGAGCAAACCAGAATTATCTGGTTATGTGTTGCTAACTGAATATCAGCTTTTAAAACAGCCTGTGTGTTTGTTAGTGTTTTCTGGATATTAACTATGAACTTGAGAGTTTGCCATGAATTTTGCATGTAACATTTTGTTTTTCTGTTGGCAAATGCTAATTGGATTCACATGGAGACACAACAGGTACACATAAGTGTTTTCTGAGTAGAATGCTACAGAAACCAGGTGAAAAAGTATACTTGTGTTTGGAAACATGACATTGAATCCACTTGCCCAAGAAAAAGACTTTGCTTTTCTGCAAAACCAGTTTGACTTTGCATTTCTGGGTCCTTTGCACATGAAGCTCGCGCAAGTTTGTCCAGATAGGTCTGGAGCAAACCAGAATTATCCGGTTCTGTGTGGCTAACTTAATATCAGCTTTTAAAACAGCCTGTGTGTTTGTTAGTGTTTTCTGTATATTAACTATGAACTTGAGAGTTTGCCATGAATTTTGCATGTAACATTTTGTTTTTCTATTGGCAAATGCTAATTGGATTCAATGGAGACACAACAGGTACACATAAGTGTTTTCTGAGTAGAAGGCTACCGAAACCAGGTGAAAAAGTATACTTGTGTTTGTAAACATGACATTGAATCCACTTGCCCAAGAAAAAGACTGTGCTTTTCTCCAAAACCTGTTTCAATATTTTTTTCAGGGTCCTTTGCACACGAATTCCACACGAGTTTGGCCTTACAGGTCTGGATCCAACCAGAACTATCCGTTTCTGTGTGCCTAAATGAATATCAGCTTGTAAAACAGCCTGTGAGTTTGTTAGAGTTTTCTGGATATTATGTATGAACTTTCGAGTTTTGAATGAATTTTATCATGTTACATTTTGTTGTTTTGTTGGCAAACACTAATTGGTTCCACGTGGAGACACAACACGTACACATTTGAGTTTTCTGAGTAGAATGCTACAGAAACCAGGTGAAAAATTATATTTGCGACTGTAAACATGACATTGAATCCACTTGCCCAAGAAAAAGACCTTGCTTTTCTCAAAAACCAGTGTCAATATTCTTTTCTGGGTCCTTTGCACACAAATTGCACATGAATTTGTCCAGATAGGTCTGGACCTAACCAGAAATATCCGGTTCTCTTCTGCCTAACTCAATCCCAGCTCTTCATACAGTCTCGTGTTTGTTTCTGTTTTGTCATTTTTATCTAGGAAATTTAGAGTTTGGAATGAATTCGGGCACGTAACACTTTGATTTTTTTTTTTTTTTGGCAAAACTAATTGGTTCCACATCGAGACAAAACAGGTACACATTGGTGTTTTCTGAGTAGAATGCTACAGAAAGCAGAAGAAAAAGTATACTTGTGTTTGTAAACATGACATTGAATCCACTTGCCCAAGAAAAAGACCTTGCTTTTCTCAAAAACCAGTTCAATATTCTTTTCTGGGTTTTGCACAAATTGCACATGAATTTGTCCAGATAGGTCTGGACCTAACCAGAAATATCCGGTTCTCTTCTGCCTAACACAATCCCAGCTCTTCCTACAGTCTCGTGTTTGTTTCTGTTTTGTCATTTTTATCTAGGAAATTTAGAGTTTGGAATGAATTCTGGCACGTAACACTTTGCTTTTTTTTTGGCACAACCAATTGGTTCCACATCGAGACAAAACAGGTACACATTGGAGTTTTCTGAGTAGAATGCTACAGAAACCAGGTGATAAAGTATACTTGTGTTTGTAAACATGACATTGAATCCACTTGCCCAAGAAAAAGACTTTGCTTTTCTGCAAAACCAGTTTGACTCTGCATTTCTGGGTCCTTTGCACACGAATTCCACACGAGTTTGGCCTTATAGGTCTGGATCCAACCAGAACTATCCGGTTCTGTAGGCCTAAATGAATATCAGCTTGTAAAACAGCCTGTGAGTTTGTTAATGTTTTCTGGATATTATGTATGAAATTTAGAGTTTTGAATGAATTTTATCATGTTAAATTTTGTTGTTTTGTTGGCACACGCTAATTGATTCCACATGGAGACACAACAGGTACACATTCGAGTTTTCTGAGTAGAATGCTACAGACAGAAACCATGTTAAAAATTATATTTGCGACTGTAAACATGACATTGAATCCACTTGCCCAAGAAAAAGTCCTTGCTTTTCTCAAAAACCAGTGTCAATATTCTTTTCTGGGTCCTTTGCACACAAATTGCACATGAATTTGTCCAGATAGGTCTGGACCTAACCAGAAATATCCGGTTCTCTTCTGCCTAACTCAATCCCAGCTCTCGCTACAGTCTCCTGTTTGTTTCTGTTTTCTGAATTTATCTATGACCTTTAGAGTTTGGAATGAATTCGGGCACGTAACACTTTGTTTTTTGTTGGCACACACTAATTGGTTCCACATGGAGACACAACAGATACACATTGGTGTTTTCTGAGTAGAATGCTATAGAAACCAGAAGAAAAAGTATACTTGTGTTTGTAAACATGACATTGAATCCACTTTCCCAAGAAAAAGACTTTGCTTTTCTCCAACACCAGTTTGACTCTGCATTTCTTGGTCCTTTGCACACGAATTCCACATGAGTTTGTCCAGATAGTTCTGGATCAAACCAGAATTATTTGGTTCTGGGTGGCTAAATGAATATCAGCTTTTAAAACAGCCTGTGTGTTTGTTAGTTTTTTCTGTATATTAACTATGAACTTGAGAGTTTGCAATGAATTTTGGCATGTAACATTTTGTTTTTCTGTTGGCAAATGCTATTTGGATTCACATGGAGACACAACAAGTACACATTGCAGTTTTCTGAGTAGAATGCTACAGAAACCAGGTGATAAAGTATACTTGTATTTGTAAACATGACATTGAATCCACTTGCCCAAGAAAAAGACTTTGCTTTTCTGCAAAACCAGTTTGACTTTGCATTTCTGGGTCCTTTGCACATGAATCCCGCGTGAGTTTGTCCAGATAGGTCTGGAGCAAACCAGAATTATCCATTTCTGTGTGGCTAACTGAATATCAGCTTTTAAAACAGCCTGTGTGTTTGTTAGTGTTTTCTGGATATTAACTATGAACTTGAGAGTTTGGAATGAATTTTGACATGTAACAATTTGTTTTTCTGTTGGCAAATGCTAATTGGATTCACATGGAGACACAACAGGTACACATCAGTGTTTTCATAGTAGAATGCTACCAAAACCAGGTGAAAAAGTATACTTGTGTTTGTAAACATGACATTGAATCCACTTGCCCAAGAAAAAGACTGTGCTTTTCTCCAAAACCAGTTTCAATATTTTTTTCTTGGTCCTTTGCACACGAATTCCACACGAGTTTGGCCTTATAGGTCTGGATCTAACAAGAACTATCCGGTTCTGTGTGGCTAAATGAATATCAGCTTGTAAAACAGCCTGTGAGTTTGTTAATGTTTTCTGGATATTATGTATGAACTTTCGAGTTTTGAATGAATTTTATCATGTTACATTTTGTTGTTTTGTTGGCACACGCTAATTGGTTCCACATGGAGACATAAGATGTACAATTTCGAGTTTTCTGAGTAGAATGCTACAGAAACCAGGTTAAAAATGGTATTTGCGACTGTAAACATGACATTGAATCCACTTGCCCAAGAAAAAGTCCTTGCTTTTCTCAAAAACCAGTGTCAATATTCTTTCTGGCTCCTTTGCACACAAATTGCACATGAATTTGTCCAGATAGGTCTGGACCTAACCAGAAAAATCCGGTTCTCTTCTGCCTAACTCAATCCCAGCTCTTGCTACACTCTCGTGTTTGTTTCTGTTTTCTGATTTTTATCTATGAACTTTAGAGTTTGGAATGAATTCGGGCACGTAACACTTTTTTTTTTTTGTCGGCACACACTAATGGATTCCACATGGAGACACAACAGGTACACATTGCAGTTTTCTGAGTAGAATGCTACAGAAACCAGGTGAAAAACTATACTTGTGTTTGGAAACATGACATTGAATCCACTTGTCCAAGAAAAGCGCTTTGCTTTTCTCCAAAACCAGTTTGACTCTGCATTTCTGGGTCCTTTGCACATGAATTCCACATGAGGTTGTCCAGAGAGGTCTGGAGCAAACCAGAATCATCCGGTTCTGTGTGGCTAACTGAATATCAGCTTGTAAAACAGCCTGTGTTTGTTAGTGTTTTCTGGATATTAACTATGAACTTGAGAGTTTGCAATGAATTTTGGCATGTAACATTTTGTTTTTCTGTTGGCAAATGCTAATTGGATTCACATGGAGACACAACAAGTACACATTGCAGTTTTCTGAGTAGAATGCTACAGAAACCAGGTGAAAAAGTATACTTGTGTTTGTAAACATGACATTGAATCCACTTGCCCAAGAAAAAGACTTTGCTTTTCTGCAAAACCAGTTTGACTCTGCATTTCTGGGTCCTTTGCACATGAAGCCCGCGTGAGTTTGTCCAGATAGGTCTGGAACAAACCAGAATTATCGGGTTATGTGTTGCTAACTGAATATCAGCTTTTAAAACAGCCTGTGTGTTTGTTAGTGTTTTCTGGATATTAACTATGAACTTGAGAGTTTGCAATGAATTTTGCATGTTACATTTTGTTTTTCTGTTGGCAAATGCTAATTGGATTCACATGGAGACACAACAGGTACACATAAGTGTTTTCTGAGTAGAATGCTACAGAAACCAGGTGAAAAAGTATACTTGTGTTTGTAAACATGACATTGAATCCACTTGCCCAAGAAAAAGACTTTGCCTTTCTCCAAAACCAGTTTCAATCTTTTTTTCTGGGGTCTTTGCACACGAATTCCACAGGAATTTGGCCTTACAGGTCTGGATCCAACCAGAACTATCCGGTTCTGTGTGCCTAAATGAATATCAGCTTGTAAAACAGCCTGTGAGTTTGTTAGTGTTTTCTGGATATTATGTATGATCTTTCAGTTTTGAATGAATTTTATCATGTTACGTTTTGTTGTTTTGTTGGCAAACGCTAATTGGTTCCACGTGGAGACACAACAGGTACACATTGGAGTTTTCTGAGTAGAATGCTACAGAAACCAGGTGAAAAATTACATTTGCGACTGTAAACATGACATTGAATCCACTTGCCCAAGAAAAAAACCTTACTTTTCTCAAAAACCAGTGTCAATATTCTTTTCTGGGTCCTTTGCACACAAATTGCACATGAATTTGTCCAGATAGCTCTGGACCTAACCAGAAATATCCGGTTATCTTCTGCCTAACTCAATAACAGCTCTTGCTACAGTCTCCTGTTTGTTTCTGTTTTCTGAATTTATCTATGAACTTTAGAGTTTGCAATGAATTCGGGCATGTAACACTTTGTTTTTTTGTTGCCACACACTAATGGGTTCCACATGGAGAAACAACAGGTACACATTCGAGTTTTCTGAGTAGAATGCTACAGAAACCAGATGAAAAATTATATTTGCGACTGTAAACATGACGTTGAATCCACTTGCCCAAGAAAAAGACTTTGCTTTTCTCCAACACCGGTTTGACGCTTCATTTCTGGGTCCTTTGCACACGAATTCCACGTGAGTTTGTCCAGATAGGTCTGGAGCAAACCAGAATTATCCGGTTCTGTGTTGCTAACTGAATATCAGCTTTTAAAACTTGCCTGTGTGTTTGTTAGTGTTTTCTGGATATTAACTATGAACTTGAGAGTTTGCAATGAATTTTGGCATGTAACATTTTGTTTTTCTGTTGGCAAATGCTAATTGGATTCACATGGAGACACAACAGGTACACATAAGTGTTTTCTGAGTAGAATGCTACAGAAACCAGGTGAAAAAGTATACTTGTGTTTGTAAACATGACATTGAATCCACTTGCCCAAGAAAAAGACTTTGCTTTTCTGCAAAACCAGTTTGACTTTGCCTTTCTGGGTCCTTTGCACATGAAGCCGCGTAAGTTTGTCCAGATAGGTCTGAAGCAAACCTGAATTATCCGGTTCTGTGTGGCTAACTTAATATCAGCTTTTAAAACAGCCTGTGTGTTTGTTAGTGTTTTCTGGATATTAACTATGAACTTGTGAGTTTGGAATGAATTTTGCATGTAACATTTTGTTTTTCTATTGGCAAATGCTAATTGGATTCAATGGAGACACAACAGGTACACATAAGTGTTTTCTGAGTAGAATGCTACCGAATCCAGGTGAAAAAGTATACTTGTGTTTGTAAACATGACATTGAATCCACTTTCCCAAGAAAAAGACTGTGCTTTTCTCCAAAACCTGTTTCAATATATTTTTCAGGGTCCTTTGCACACGAATTCCACACGAGTTTGGCCTTATAGGTCTGGATCCAACCAGAACTATTCGTTTCTGTGTGCCTAAATGAATATCAGCTTGTAAAACAGCCTGTGAGTTTGTTAGAGTTTTCTGGATATTAGGTATGAACTTTCGAGTTTTGAATGAATTTTATCATGTTACATTTTGTTGTTTTGTTGGAAAACACTAATTGGTTCCACGTGGAGACACAACACGTACACATTTGAGTTTTCTGAATAGAATGCTACAGAAACCAGGTGAAAAATTATATTTGCGACTGTAAACATGACATTGAATCCACTTGCCCAAGAAAAAGTCCTTGCTTTTCTCAAAAACCAGTGTCAATATTCTTTTCTGGGTCCTTTGCACACAAATTGCACATGAATTTGTCCAGATAGGTCTGGACCTAACCAGAAATATCCGGTTCTCTTCTGCCAAACTCAATCCCAGCTCTTGCTACAGTCTCCTGTTTGTTTCTGTTTTCTGAATTTATCTATGAACTTTAGAGGTTGGAATGAATTCGGGCACGTAACACTTTGCATTTTTTTTTTTTTTGGCACAACTAATTGGTTCCACATCGAGACAAAACAGGTACACATTGGAATTTTCTGAGTAGAATGCTACAGAAACCAGAAGAAAAAGTATACTTGTGTTTGTAAACATGACATTGAATCCACTTGCCCAAGAAAAAGACCTTGCTTTTCTCAAAAACCAGTGTCAATATTCTTTTCTGTGTCCTTTGCACACAAATTGCACATGAATTTGTCCAGATAGCTCTGGACCTAACCAGAAATATCCGGTTATCTTCTGCCTAACACAATCCCAGCTCTTCCTACAGTCTCGTGTTTGTTTCTGTTTTGTCATTTTTATCTATGAACTTTAGAGTTTGGAATGAATTCGGGCACGTAACACTTTGCTTTTTTTTTTTTGGCACAACTAATTGGTTCCACATCGAGACAAAACAGGTACATATTGGAGTTTTCTGAGTAGAATGCTACAGAAACCAGAAGAAAAAGTATACTTGTGTTTGTAAACATGACATTGCATCCACTTGCCCAAAAAAGACTTTGCTTTTCTCCAACACCAGTTTGACTCTGCATTTCTTGGTCCTTTGCACACAAATTCCACATGAGTTTGTCCAGATAGGTCTGGAGCAAACCATAATTATTTGGTTCTGGGTGGCTAAATGAATATCAGCTTTTAAAACAGCCTGTGTGTTTGTTAGTTTTTTCTGTATATTAACTATGAACTTGAGAGTTTGCAATGAATTTTGGCATGTAACATTTTGTTTTTCTGTTGGCAAATGCTAATTGGATTCACATGGAGGCACAACAGGTACACATTCGAGTTTTCTGAGTAGAATGCTACAGAAACCAGGTGAAAAAGTATATTTGTGTTTGTAAACATGGCATTGAATGCATTTGCCCAAGAAAAAGACCTTGCTTTTCTCAAAAACCAGTGTCAATATTCTTTTCTGGGTCCTTTGCACACAAATTGCACATGAATTTGTCCAGATAGGTCTGGACCTAACCAGAGATATCCGGTTCTCTTCTGCCTAACTCAATCCCAGCTCTTCATACAGTCTCGTGTTTGTTTCTGTTTTGTCATTTTTATCTATGAACTTTAGAGGTTGGAATGAATTCGGGCACGTAACACTTTGCTTTTTTTTTTTTGGCACAACTAATTGTTTCCACATCGAGACAAAACAGGTACACATTGGTGTTTTCTGAGTAGAATGCTACAGAAACCAGAAGAAAAAGTATACGTGTGTTTGTAAACATGACATTGAATCCACTTGCCCAAGAAAAAGACTTTGCTTTTCTCCAACACTGGTTTGACGCTGTATTTCTGGGTCCTTTGCACATGAATTCCACGTGAGTTTGTCCACAGGGGTCTGGAGCAAACCAGAATTATCCGGTTCTGTGTGGCTAAATGAATATCAGCTTTTAAAACAGCCTCTGTGTTTGTTAGTGTTTTCTGGATATTTACTATGAGCTTGTGAGTTTGGAATGAATTTTGGCATGTAACATTTTGTTTTTCTGTTGGCAAATGCTATTTGGATTCACATGGAGACACAACAGGTACACATTGGAGTATTCTGAGTAGAATGCTACAGAAACCAGGTGAAAAAGTATACTTGTGTTTGTAAACATGACATGGAATCCACTTGCCCAAGAAAAACATTTTGCTTTTTCCTAAACCAGTTTCAATATTTTTTTCTGGGTCCTTTGCACACGAATTCCACACGAGAATATCCAGACAGGTCTAGATCTAACCAGAACGATCCGGTTCTGAGTGGCTAAATGAATATCAGCTTGTAAAACAGCCTGTGAGTTTGTTAGTGTTTTCTGGATATTATGTATGAACTTTAGAGTTTTGAATGAATGTTATCATGTTACATTTTGTTTTTTTGTTGGCACACGCTAATTCGTTCCACAAGGAGACACAATAGGTACACATTTGAGTTTTCTGAGTAGAATGCTACAGAAACCAGGTGAAAAATTATATTTGCGACTGTAAACATGACATTGAATCCACTTGCCCAAGAAAAAGACCTTGCTTTTCTCAAAAACCAGTGTCAATATTCTTTTCTATTCCTTTGCACACAAATTGCACATGAATTTGTCCAGATGGTCTGGACCTAACCAGAAATATCCGGTTCTCTTCTGCCTAACTCAATCCCAGCTCTTGCTACAGTCTCCTGTTTGTTTCTGTTTTCTGAATTTATCTATGACCTTCAGAGGTTGGAATGAATTCGGGCACGTAACACTTTGTTTTTTTGTTGGTACACAATAATTTGTTCCACTTGGAGACAAAACAGGTACACATTGGAGTTTTCTGAGTAGAATGCTACAGAAACCAGAAGAAAAAGTATACTTGAATTTGTAAACATGACATTGAATCCACTTGCTCAAGAAAAAGACTTTGCTTTTCTCCAAAACCAGTTTCAATATTTTTTTCTGGGTCCTTTGCACACGAATTCCACACGATTTTGGCCTTACAGGTCTGGATCCAACCAGAACTATCCGGTTCTGTGTGCCTAAATGAATATCAGCTTGTAAAACAGCCTGTGAGTTTGTTAGAGTTTTCTGGATATTACGTATGAACTTTCAAGGTTTGAATGAATTTTATCATGTTACATTTTGTTGTTTTGTTGGCACACGCTAATTGGTTCCACGTGGAGACACAACAGGTACACATTCGAGTTTTCTGAGTAGAATGCTACAGAAACCAGGTGAAAAAGTATATTTGCGACTGTAAACATGACATTGAATCCACTTGCTCAAGAAAAAGACTTTGCTTTTCTCCAAAACCAGTTTGACGCTGCATTTCTGGGTCCTTTGCACACGAATTCCACATGAGTTTGTCCAGATAGGTCTGGAGCAAACCAGAATTATCCGGTTCTGGGAGGCTAACTGAATATCAGCTTTTAAAACAGCCTGTGTGTTTGTTAGTGTTTTCTGGATATTAACTATGAACTTGAGAGTTTGCAATGAACTTTGGCATGTAACATTTTGTTTTTCAGTTGGCAAATACTAATTGGATTCACATGGAGACACAACAGGTACACATTGGAGTTTTCTGAGTAGAATGCTACAGAAACCAGGTGAAAAAGTATACTTGTGTTTGTAAACATGACATTGAATCCACTTGCCCAAGAAAAAGACTTTGCTTTTCTCCAAAACCAGTTTCAATATTTTTTTCTGGCTCCTTTGCACACGAATTCCACACGAGTTTGGCCTTATAGGTCTGGATCCAACCAGAACTATCTGGTTCTGTGTGCCTAAATGAATATCAGCTTGTAAAACAGCCTGTGAGTTTGTTAGTGATTTCTGGATATTATGTATGAAATTTCAAGTTTTGAATGAATTTTATCATGTTACATTTTGTTGTTTTGTTGGCAAACGCTAATTCGTTCCACATGGAGACACAACACGTACACATTTGAGTTTTCTGAGTAGAATGCTACAGAAACCAGGTGAAAAATTATATTTGCGACTATAAAGATGACATTGAATCCACTTGCCCAAAAAAGACTTTGCTTTTCTCAAAAACCAGTGTCAATATTCTTTTCTGGGTCCTTTGCACACAAATTGCACATGAATTTGTCCAGATAGGTCTGGACCTAACCGGAAATATCCGGTTCTCTTCTGCCTAACTCAATCCCAGCTCTTGCTACAGTCTCGTGTTTGTTTCTGTTTTGTCATTTTTATCTATGAACTTTAGAGTTTGGAATGAATTCGGGCACGTAACACTTTGCTTTTTTTTTTTTTTTTTTGGCACAACTAATTGGTTCCACATCGAGACAAAACAGGTACACATTGGTGTTTTCTGAGTAGAATGCTACAAACACCAGAAGAAAAAGTATACTTGTGTTTGTAAACATGACATTGAATCCACTTGCCCAAGAAAAAGACTTTGCTTTTCTCCAACACTGGTTTGACGCTGCATTTCTGGGTCCTTTGCACACGAATTCCACGTGAGTTTGTCCAGAGGGGTCTGGAGCAAACCAGAATTATCCGGTTCTGTGTGGCTAAATGAATATCAGCTTTTAAAACAGCCTCTGTGTTTGTTAGTGTTTTCTGGATATTTAGTATGAACTTGTGAGTTTGGAATGAATTTTGGCATGTAACATTTTGTTTTTCTGTTGGCAAATACTAATTGGATTCACATGGAGACACAACAGGTACACATAAGTGTTTTCTGAGTAGAATGCTACAGAAACCAGGTGAAAAAGTATACTTGTGTTTGGAAACATGACATTGAATCCACTTGCCCAAGAAAAAGACCTTGCTTTTCTCAAAAACCAGTGTCAATATTCTTTTCTGGGTCCTTTGCACACAAATTGCACATGAATTTTTCCAGATAAGTCTGGACCTAACCAGAAATATCCGGTTCTCTTCTGCCTAACTCAATCCCAGCTCTTGTTACAGTCTCCTGTTTGTTTCTGTTTTCTGAATTTATCTATGACCTTCAGAGTTTGGAATGAATTCGAGCACGTAACATTTTGTTTTTTGTTGGCACACACGAATTGGTTCCACATGGAGACACAACAGATACACATTGGTATTTCTGAGTAGAATGCTATAGAAACCAGTTGAAAAAGTATACTTGTGTTTGTAAACATGACATTGAATCCACTTGCCCAAGAAAAAGACTTTGCTTTTCTCCAACACCAGTTTGACTCTGCATTTCTTGGTCCTTTGCACACGAATTCCACATGAGTTTGTCCAGATAGGTCTGGAGCAAACCAGAATTATTTGGTTCTGGGTGGCTAACTGAATATCAGCTTTTAAAACAGCCTGTGTGTTTGTTAGCTTTTTCTGTATATTAACTATGAACTTGAGAGTTTGCAATGAATTTTGGCAAGTAACATTTTGTTTTTCTGTTGGCAAATGCTAATTGGATTCACATGGAGACACAACAGGTACACATAAGTGTTTTCTGAGTAGAATGCTACAGAAACCAGGTGAAAAATTATATTTGCGACTGTAAACATGACATTGAATCCACTTGCCCAAGAAAAAGACCTTGCTTTTCTCAAAAACCAGTGTCAATATTCTTTTCTGGGTCCTTTGCACACAAATTGCACATGAATTTGTCCAGATAGGTCTGGACCTAACCAGAAATATCCGGTTCTCTTCTGCCTAACTCAATCCCAGCTCTTCATACAGTCTCGTGTTTGTTTCTGTTTTGTCATTTTTATCTATGAACTTTAGAGTTTGGAATGAATTCGGGCACGTAACACTTTGTTTTTTTTTTTTTTTTTTGGCACAACTAATTGGTTCCACATCGAGACAAAACAGGTACACATTGGAGTTTTCTGAGTAGAATGCTACAGAAACCAGAAGAAAAAGTATACTTGTGTTTGTAAACATGACATTGAATCCACTTGCCCAAGAAAAAGACTTTGCTTTTCTCCAACACTGGTTTGACGCTGTATTTCTGGGTCCTTTGCACATGAATTCCACGTGAGTTTGTCCAGAGGCGTCTGGAGCAAACCAGAATTATCCGGTTCTGTGTGGCTAAATGAATATCAGCTTTTAAAACAGCCTCTGTATTTTTTTTTATTCTAGTACTATTGGTTGAACTCTGTAATTTACAAACAATTATTCTTAGGTGTTTAAATTTTAACTGAAAAGTGATCCCTGTGAAATATAAGAGTGGGAATAAGAGAGGGAGGAGATGTACAATTTGGGACATGCTCAATCAGTCGTGCCCCAAATGATGGAGTTAGAAATGTGCCAGGGAATTCCAATACAATCCCATCCAGGTGGCATGTAACAAGGCCATCTCACTAGTCCAAGTGATCAATTTCAGCTCACAATTGATCACACTGATAGGTCTAACAGTCAAAGGGATCACACAAACAAGACTAGTGTCTGCTAATACTAACTGATAGAATGAAAAAGGGAGAGAATGATCCAACATGGGAAGCGAGATACACAGCAGACTCATAGAATGGCAGATGTCCTAAATAGCACTTTGGCCTCAGAATCAGCCCTTAAGGCATTCAGATCTGGCTCAAGAGCCCATGAGAATATTCTAGGCATGGAAAGCCAAGACACTCTGGAAAAAAAAGAAGACCTAAATGAAAGATCTCTGTGAGTGAGATCCCAGTGGAACGAATGGGGCCATCAAAGAAGGAGGTACCTTTCTCTGAAGGGAGGAGAGAACCTCCACTTTGACTATGACCCTGTCGGAATAAGATTGAAGTCGGCGAACCCTAAAGGCTTCCATAGCCTTGGCAACTCATGACTAGAGCCTAGGGAGATTACTGATGCCATAAACAAGAGTGTCAAATTGTTAAATCAACTTCAGGAGTCACTGTGTACTTACGTCTCATGTGGGCTCTGTCCTTAATGTGTTGTCCAATGTGAAGTAATGCTATAACTAGCACTGAAACAGTATTTTACACTTTGTGTTTCTGTGTGGGTGCAAACTGATGAAATCTTTACTTAGTATATACTGAATCAATCTTCTGTATATAGATAATTAAAAATGAAAAAAAAATCTTGGTGTTAAATTGGAAATTGCATAGAAAATTAATCAATTTTTTAAAAAATATATCATGTAGGATCTCTGTCCTTAATGTGCTATACATTGTGAATTTATACTATAACTAGTACTCCAACAGTATTTTTCACTTTGTGTTGCTATGTGAGGGCAAACTGTTGAAATCTTTACTTAATATATAGTAAACTGATCTTCTGTATATAAAGAGAATTGAAAATGAATCTTGATGTGAAGCAAGGGGAGAGGGAGTGGGAAAGGGGAGGGTTGCGGGTGGGGGGGGAAAGTTATGGGGAGGGAAGCCATTGTAATCTATAAGCTGTATTTTGGAAATTTATATTCTTTAAATAAAAGCGTTATAAAAAAATAAAAAAAAATAAAACAGCCTCTGTGTTTGTTAGTGTTTTCTGGATATTTACTATGAACTTGTGAGTTTGGAATGAATTTTGGCATGTAACATTTTGTTTTTCTGTTGGCAAATGCTATTTGGATTCACATGGAGACACAACAGGTACACATTGGAGTTTTCTGAGTAGAATGCTACAGAAACCAGGTGAAAAAGTATACTTGTGTTTGTAAACATGACATGGAATCCACTTGCCCAAGAAAAACATTTTGCTTTTTCCTAAACCAGTTTCAATATTTTTTTCTGGGTCCTTTGCACACGAATTCCACACGAGAATATCCAGACAGGTCTAGATCTAACCAGAATGATCCGGTTCTGTGTGGCTAAATGAATATCAGCTTGTAAAACAGCCTGTGAGTTTGTTAGTGTTTTCTGGATATTATGTATGAACTTTCGAGTTTTGAATGAATGTTATCATGTTACATTTTGTTTTTTTGTTGGCGCACGCTAATTCGTTCCACATGGAGACACAATAGGTACACATTGGAGTTTTCTGAGTAGAATGCTACAGAAACCAGGTTAAAAATTATATTTGCGACTGTAAACATGACATTGAATCCACTTGCCCATGAAAAAGACCTTGCTTTTCTCAAAAACCAGTGTCAATATTCTTTTCTGGGTCCTTTGCACACAAATTGCACATGAATTTGTCCAGATAGGTCTGGAACTAACCAGAAATATCCGGTTCTCTTCTGCCTAACTCAATCCCAGCTCTTGCTACAGTCTCGTGTTTGTTTCTGTTTTCTGAATTTATCTATGACCTTCAGAGTTTGGAATGAATTCGGGCATGTAACACTTTGTTTTTTGTTGGCACACACGAATTGGTTCCACATGGAGAAAAAACAGGTACACATTGGTGTTTTTTGAGTAGAATGCTATAGAAACCAGTTGAAAAAGTATACATGTGTTTGTAAACATGACATTGAATCCACTTGCCCAAGAAAAAGACTTTGCTTTTCTCCAACACCAGTTTGACTCTGCATATCTTGGTCCTTTGCACACGAATTCCCCCTGAGTTTGTCCAGATAGGTCTGGAGCAAACCAGAATTATTTGGTTCTGGGTGGCTAAATGAATATCAGCTTTTAAAACAGCCTGTGTGTTTGTTAGTTTTTTCTGTATATTAACTATGAACTTGAGAGTTTGCAATGAATTTTGGCATGTAACATTTTGTTTTTCTGTTGGTAAATGCTAATTGGATTCACATGGAGACACAACAGGTACACATTGGAGTTTTCTGAGTAGAATGCTACAGAAACCAGGTGAAAAAGTATACTTGTGTTTGTAAACATGAGATTGAATCCACTTGCCCAAGAAAAAGACTTTGCTTTTCTCCAAAACCAGTTTGACTCTGCATTTCTGGGTCCTTTGCACACGAATTCCACATGAGTTTGTCCAGATAGGTCTGGAGCAAACCAGAATCATCCAGTTCTGTGTTGCAAAATGAATATCAGCATTTAAAACAGCCTGTGTGTTTGTTAGTGTTTTCTGGATATTAACTATGAACTTGAGAGTTTGCAATGAATTTTGGCATGTAACATTTTGTTTTTCTGTTGGCAAATGCTAATTGGATTCACATGGAGGCACAACAGGTACACATTCGAGTTTTCTGAGTAGAATGCTACAGAAACCAGGTGAAAAAGTATACTTGTGTTTGTAAACATGGCATTGAATCCATTTGCCCAAGAAAAAGACCTTGCTTTTCTCAAAAACCAGTGTCAATATTCTTTTCTGGGTCCTTTGCACTCAAATTGCACATGAATTTGTCCAGATAGGTCTGGACCTAACCAGAAATATCCGGTTCTCTTCTGCCTAACTCAATCCCAGCTCTTGCTACAGTCTCCTGTTTGTTTCTGTTTTCTGAATTTATCTATGAACTTTAGAGGTTGGAATGAATTCGGGCACGTAACACTTTGTTTTTTTGTTGGTACACACTAATTGGTTCCACATGGAGACAAAACAGGTACACATTGGAGTTTTCTGAGTAGAATGCTACAGAAACCAGAAGAAAAAGTATACTTGTGTTTGTAAACATGACATTGAATCCACTTGCCCAAAAAAGACTTTGCTTTTCTCCAAAACCAGTTTGACGCTGCATTTCTGGGTCCTATGCACACGAATTCCACACGAGTTTGGCCTTATAGGTCTGGGTCCAACCAGAACTATCTGGTTCTGTGTGCCTAAATGAATATCAGCTTGTAAAACAGCCTGTGAGTTTGTTAGTGATTTCTGGATATTATGTATGAAATTTCGAGTTTTGAATGAATTTTATCATGTTACATTTTGTTGTTTTGTTGGCAAACGCTAATTGGTTCCACGTGGAGACACAACATGTACACATTTGAGTTTTCTGTGTAGAATGCTACAGAAACCAGGTGAAAAATTATATTTGCGACTGTAAACATGACATTGAATCCACTTGCCCAAGAAAAAGACCTTGCTTTTCTCAAAAACCAGTGTCAATATTCTTTTCTGGGTCCTTTGCACACAAATTGCACATGAATTTGTCCAGATAGGTCTGGACCTAACCAGAAATATCCGGTTCTCTTCTGCCTAACTCAATCCCAGCTCTTGCTACAGTCTCGTGTTTCTTTCTGTTTTGTCATTTTTATCTATGAACTTTAGAGGTTGGAATGAATTCGGGCACGTAACACTTTGCTTTTTTTTTTTGGCACAACTAATTGTTTCCACATCGAGACAAAACAGGTACACATTGGTGTTTTCTGAGTAGAATGCTACAGAAAGCAGAAGAAAAAGTATACTTGTGTTTGTAAACATGACATTGAATCCACTTGCCCAAGAAAAAGACTTTGCTTTTCTCCAACACTGGTTTGACGCTGCATTTCTGGGTCCTTTGCACACGAATTCCACGTGAGTTTGTCCAGAGGGGTCTGGAACAAACCAGAATTATCCGGTTATGTGAGGCTAAATGAATATCAGCTTTTAAAACAGCCTCTGTGTTTGTTAGTGTTTTCTGGATATTTACTATGAACTTGTGAGTTTGGAATGAATTTTGGCATGTAACATTTTGTTTTTCTGTTGGCAAATGCTATTTGGATTCACATGGAGACACAACAGGTACACATAAGTGTTTTCTGAGTAGAATGCTACAGAAACCAGGTGAAAAAGTATACTTGTGTTTGGAAACATGACATGGAATCCACTTGCCCAAGAAAAACATTTTGCTTTTTCCTAAACCAGTTTCAATATTTTTTTCAGGGTCCTTTGCACACGAATTCCACACGAGTTTGGCCTTATAGGTCTGGATCCAACCAGAACTATCCATTTCTGTGTGCCTAAATGAATATCAGCTTGTAAAACAGCCTGTGAGTTTGTTAGAGTTTTCTGGATATTATGTATGAACTTTCGAGTTTTGAATGAAGTTTATCATGTTACATTTTGTTGTTTTGTTGGCAAACACTAATTGGTTTCACGTGGAGACACAACACGTACACATTTGAGTTTTCTGAGTAGAATGCTACAGAAACCAGGTGAAAAATTATATTTGCGACTGTAAACATGACATTGAATCCACTTGCCCAAGAAAAAGACCTTGCTTTTCTCAAAAACCAGTGTCAATATTCTTTTCTGGGTCCTTTGCACACAAATTGCACATGAATTTGTCCAGATAGGTCTGGACCTAACCAGAAATATCCGGTTCTCTTCTGCCTAACTCAATCCCAGCTCTTCATACAGTCTCGTGTTTCTGTTTGGTCATTTTTATCTAGGAAATTTAGAGTTTGGAATGAATTCGGGCACGTAACACTTTGCTTTTTTTTTTTTTTTGGCACAACTAATTGGTTCCACATCGAGACAAAACAGGTACACATTGGTGTTTTCTGAGTAGAATGCTATAGAAACCAGAAGAAAAATATACTTGTGTTTGTAAACATGACATTGAATCCACTTGCCCAAGAAAAGACTTTGCTTTTCTCCAACACCAGATTGACTCTGCATATCTTGGTCCTTTGCACACGAATTCCACCTGAGTTTGTCCAGATAGGTCTGGAGCAAACCAGAATTATTTGGTTCTGGGTGGCTAACTGAATATCAGCTTTTAAAACAGCCTGTGTGTTTGTTAGTTTTCTGTGTATTAACTATGAACTTGAGAGTTTGCAATGAATTTTGGCATGTAACATTTTGTTTTTCTGTTGGCAAATGCTATTTGGATTCACATGGAGACACAACAGGTACACATAAGTGTTTTCTGAGTAGAATGCTACAGAAACCAGAAGAAAAATTATACTTGTGTTTGTAAACATGACATTGAATCCACTTGCCCAAGAAAAAGACTTTGCTTTTCTCCAAAACCAGCTTGACTCTGCATTTCTGGGTCCTTTGCACACGAATTCCACATGAGTTTGTCCAGATAGGTCTGGAGCAAACCAGAATCATCCGGTTCTGTGTTGCTAAATGAATATCAGCTTTTAAAACAGCCTGTGTGTTTGTTAGTGTTTTCTGGATATTAACTATGAACTTGAGAGTTTGCAATGAATTTTGGCATGTAACATTTTGTTTTTCTGTTGGCAAATGCTAATTGGATTCACATGGAGGCACAACAGGTACACATTCGAGTTTTCTGAGTAGAATGCTACAGAAACCAGGTGAAAAAGTATACTTGTGTTTGTAAACATGACATTGAATCCAATTGCCCATGAAAATGACCTTGCTTTTCTCAAAAACCAGTGTCAATATTCTTTTCTGGGTCCTTTGCACACATATTGCACATGAATTTGTCCAGATAGGTCTGGACCTAACCAGAAATATCCGGTTCTCTTCTGCCTAACTCAATCCCAGCTCTTGCTACAGTCTCCTGTTTGTTTCTGTTTTCTGAATTTATCTATGAACGTTAGAGGTTGGAATGAATTCGGGCACGTAACACTTTGTTTTTTTGTTGGTACACACTAATTGGTTCCACATGGAGACAAAACAGGTACACATTGGAGTTTTCTGAGTAGAATGCTACAGAAACCAGAGGAAAAATTATACTTGTGTTTGTAAACATGACATTGAATCCACTTGCCCAAAAAAGACTTTGCTTTTCTCCAAAACCAGTTTGACGCTGCATTTCTGGGTCCTTTGCACACGAATTCCACGTGAGTTTGTCCAGATAGGTCTGGAGCAAACCAGAATTATCTGGTTCTGGGTGGCTAACTGAATATCAGCTTGTAAAACAGCCTGTGAGTTTGTTAGTGATTTCTGGATATTATGTATGAAATTTCGAGTTTTGAATGAATTTTATCATGTTACATTTTGTTGTTTTGTTGGCAAACGCTAATTGGTTCCACGTGGAGACACAACATGTACACATTTGAGTTTTCTGTGTAGAATGCTACAGAAACCAGGTGAAAAATTATATTTGCGACTGTAAACATGACATTGAATCCACTTGCCCAAGAAAAAGACCTTGCTTTTCTCAAAAACCAGTGTCAATATTCTTTTCTGGGTCCTTTGCACACAAATTGCACATGAATTTGTCCAGATAGGTCTGGACCTAACCAGAAATATCCGGTTCTCTTCTGCCTAACTCAATCCCAGCTCTTGCTACAGTCTCGTGTTTCTTTCTGTTTTGTCATTTTTATCTATGAACTTTAGAGGTTGGAATGAATTCGGGCACGTAACACTTTGCTTTTTTTTTTTGGCACAACTAATTGTTTCCACATCGAGACAAAACAGGTACACATTGGTGTTTTCTGAGTAGAATGCTACAGAAAGCAGAAGAAAAAGTATACTTGTGTTTGTAAACATGACATTGAATCCACTTGCCCAAGAAAAAGACTTTGCTTTTCTCCAACACTGGTTTGACGCTGCATTTCTGGGTCCTTTGCACACGAATTCCACGTGAGTTTGTCCAGAGGGGTCTGGAACAAACCAGAATTATCCGGTTATGTGAGGCTAAATGAATATCAGCTTTTAAAACAGCCTCTGTGTTTGTTAGTGTTTTCTGGATATTTACTATGAACTTGTGAGTTTGGAATGAATTTTGGCATGTAACATTTTGTTTTTCTGTTGGCAAATGCTATTTGGATTCACATGGAGACACAACAGGTACACATAAGTGTTTTCTGAGTAGAATGCTACAGAAACCAGGTGAAAAAGTATACTTGTGTTTGGAAACATGACATGGAATCCACTTGCCCAAGAAAAACATTTTGCTTTTTCCTAAACCAGTTTCAATATTTTTTTCAGGGTCCTTTTCACACGAATTCCACACGAGTTTGGCCTTATAGGTCTGGATCCAACCAGAACTATCCATTTCTGTGTGCCTAAATGAATATCAGCTTGTAAAACAGCCTGTGAGTTTGTTAGAGTTTTCTGGATATTATGTATGAACTTTCGAGTTTTGAATGAAGTTTATCATGTTACATTTTGTTGTTTTGTTGGCAAACACTAATTGGTTTCACGTGGAGACACAACACGTACACATTTGAGTTTTCTGAGTAGAATGCTACAGAAACCAGGTGAAAAATTATATTTGCGACTGTAAACATGACATTGAATCCACTTGCCCAAGAAAAAGACCTTGCTTTTCTCAAAAACCAGTGTCAATATTCTTTTCTGGGTCCTTTGCACACAAATTGCACATGAATTTGTCCAGATAGGTCTGGACCTAACCAGAAATATCCGGTTCTCTTCTGCCTAACTCAATCCCAGCTCTTCATACAGTCTCGTGTTTCTGTTTTGTCATTTTTATCTAGGAAATTAAGAGTTTGGAATGAATTCGGGCACGTAACACTTTGCTTTTTTTTTTTTTTTGGCACAACTAATTGGTTCCACATCGAGACAAAACAGGTACACATTGGTGTTTTCTGAGTAGAATGCTACAGAAACCAGAAGAAAAATATACTTGTGTTTGTAAACATGACATTGAATCCACTTGCCCAAGAAAAGACTTTGCTTTTCTCCAACACCAGTTTGACTCTGCATATCTTGGTCCTTTGCACACGAATTCCACCTGAGTTTGTCCAGATAGGTCTGGAGCAAACCAGAATTATTTGGTTCTGGGTGGCTAACTGAATATCAGCTTTTAAAACAGCCTGTGTGTTTGTTAGTTTTCTGTATATTAACTATGAACTTGAGAGTTTGCAATGAATTTTGGCATGTAACATTTTGTTTTTCTGTTGGCAAATGCTATTTGGATTCACATGGAGACACAACAGGGACACATAAGTGTTTTCTGAGTAGAATGCTACAGAAACCAGAAGAAAAAGTATACTTGTGTTTGTAAACATGACATTGAATCCACTTGCCCAAGAAAAAGACTTTGCTTTTCTCCAAAACCAGCTTGACTCTGCATTTCTGGGTCCTTTGCACACGAATTCCACATGAGTTTGTCCAGATAGGTCTGGAGCAAACCAGAATCATCCGGTTCTGTGTTGCTAAATGAATATCAGCTTTTAAAACAGCTTGTGTGTTTGTTAGTGTTTTCTGGATATTAACTATGAACTTGAGAGTTTGCAATGAATTTTGGCATGTAACATTTTGTTTTTCTGTTGGCAAATACTAATTGGATTCACATGGAGGCACAACAGGTACACATTCGAGTTTTCTGAGTAGAATGCTACAGAAACCAGGTGAAAAAGTATACTTGTGTTTGTAAACATGACATTGAATCCAATTGCCCATGAAAAAGACCTTGCTTTTCTCAAAAACCAGTGTCAATATTCTTTTCTGGGTCCTTTGCACACAAATTGCACATGAATTTGTCCAGATAGGTCTGGACCTAACCAGAAATATCCGGTTCTCTTCTGCCTAACTCAATCCCAGCTCTTGCTACAGTCTCCTGTTTGTTTCTGTTTTCTGAATTTATCTATGAAATTTAGAGGTTGGAATGAATTCGGGCACGTAACACTTTGCTTTTTTGTTGGTAAACACTAATTGGTTCCACATGGAGACAAAACAGGTACACATTGGAATTTTCTGAATAGAATGCTACAGAAACCAGAAGAAAAAGTATACTTGTGTTTGTAAACATGACATTGAATCCACTTGCCCAAAAAAGACTTTGCTTTTCTCCAAAACCAGTTTGACGCTGCATTTCTGGGTCCTATGCACACGAATTCCACATGAGTTTGTCCAGATAGGTCTGGAGCAAACCAGAATTATCTGGTTCTGGGTGGCTAACTGAATATCAGCTTTTAAACCAGCCTGTGTGTTTGTTAGTGTTTTCTGGATATTAACTATGAACTTGAGAGTTTGCAATGAATTTTGGCATGTAACATTTTGTTTTTCTGTTGGCAAATACTAATTGGATTCACATGGAGACACAACAGGTACACATTCGAGTTTTCTGAGTAGAATGCTACAGAAACCAGGTGAAAAAGTATACTTGTGTTTGTAAACATGACATTGAATCCACTTGCCCAAGAAAAAGACTTTGCTTTTCTCCAAAACCAGTTTCAATATTTTTTTCTGGCTCCTTTGCACACGAATTCCACACGAGTTTGGCCTTATAGGTCTGGATCCAACCAGAACTATCTGGTTCTGTGTGCCTAAATGAATATCAGCTTGTAAAACAGCCTGTGAGTTTGTTAGTGATTTCTGGATATTATGTATGAAATTTCGAGTTTTGAATGAATTTTATCATGTTAATTTTTGTTGTTTTGTTGGCAAACGCTAATTGGTTCCACGTGGAGACACAACACGTACACATTTGAGTTTTCTGAGTTGAATGCTACAGAAACCAGGTGAAAAATTATATTTGCGACTGTAAACATGACATTGAATCCACTTGCCCAAGAAAAAGACCTTGCTTTTCTCAAAAACCAGTGTCAATATTCTTTTCTGGGTCCTTTGCACACAAATTGCACATGAATTTGTCCAGATAGGTCTGGACCTAACCAGAAATATCCGGTTCTCTTCTGCCTAACTCAATCCCAGCTCTTCATACAGTCTCGTGTTTGTTTCTGTTTTGTCATTTTTATCTATTAACTTTAGAGTTTGGAATGAATTCAGGCACGTAACACTTTGCTTTTTTTTTTTTTGGCACAACTAATTGGTTCCACATCGAGACAAAACAGGTACACATTGGTGTTTTCTGAGTAGAATGCTACAGAAAGCAGAAGAAAAATATACTTGTGTTTGTAAACATGACATTGAATCCACTTGCCCAAGAAAAAGACTTTGCTTTTCTCCAACACTGGTTTGACGCTGCATTTCTGGGTACTTTGCACACGAATTCCACGTGAGTTTGTCCAGAGGGGTCTGGAGCAAACCAGAATTATCCGGTTCTGTGTGGCTAAATGAATATCAGCTTTTAAAACAGCCTCTGTGTTTGTTAGTGTTTTCTGGATATTTACTATGAACTTGAGAGTTTGCAATGAATTTTGGCATGTAACATTTTGTTTTTCTGTTGGCAAATGCTATTTGGATTCACATGGAGACACAACAGGTACACATAAGTGTTTTCTGAGTAGAATGCTACAGAAACCAGGTGAATAAGTTTACTTGTGTTTGGAAACATGACATGGAATCCACTTGCCCAAGAAAAACATTTTGCTTTTTCCTAAACCAGTTTCAATATTTTTTTCAGGGTCCTTTGCACACGAATTCCACACGAGTTTGGCCTTATAGGTCTGGATCCAACCAGAACTATCCGTTTCTGTGTGCCTAAATGAATATCAGCTTGTAAAACAGCCTGTGAGTTTGTTAGAATTTTCTGGATATTATGTATGAACTTTCGAGTTTTGAATGTCGTTTATCATGTTACATTTTGTTGTTTTGTTGGCAAACACTAATTGGTTTCACGTGGAGACACAACACGTACACATTTGAGTTTTCTGAGTAGAATGCTACAGAAACCAGGTGAAAAATTATATTTGCGACTGTAAACATGACATTGAATCCACTTGCCCAAGAAAAAGACCTTGCTTTTCTCAAAAACCAGTGTCAATATTCTTTTCTGGGTCCTTTGCACACAAATTGCACATGAATTTGTCCAGATAGGTCTGGACCTAACCAGAAATATCCGGTTCTCTTCTGCCTAACTCAATCCCAGCTCTTCATACAGTCTCGTGTTTCTGTTTTGTCATTTTTATCTAGGAAATTTAGAGTTTGGAATGAATTCGGGCACGTAACACTTTGCTTTTTTTTTTTTTTTTTGGCACAACTAATTGGTTCCACATCGAGACAAAACAGGTACACATTGGAATTTTCTGAGTAGAATGCTACAGAAACCAGAAGAAAAATATACTTGTGTTTGTAAACATGACATTGAATCCACTTGCCCAAAAAAGACTTTGCTTTTCTCCAACACCAGTTTGACTCTGCATATCTTGGTCTTTGCACACGAATTCCACATGAGTTTGTCCAGATAGGTCTGGAGCAAACCAGAATCATCCGGTTCTGTGTTGCTAAATGAATATCAGCTTTTAAACAGCCTGTGTGTTTGTTAGTGTTTTCTGGATATTAACTATGAACTTGAGAGTTTGCAATGAATTTTGGCATGTAACATTTTGTTTTTCTGTTGGCAAATGCTAATTGGATTCACATGGAGGCACAACAGGTACACATTCGAGTTTTCTGAGTAGAATGCTACAGAAACCAGGTGAAAAAGTATACTTGTGTTTGTAAACATGACATTGAATCCATTTGCCCATGAAAAAGACCTTGCTTTTCTCAAAAACCAGTGTCAATATACTTTTCTGGGTCCTTTGCACACAAATTGCACATGAATTTGTCCAGATAGGTCTGGACCTAACCAGAGATATCCGGTTCTCTTCTGCCTAACTCAATCCCAGCTCTTCATACAGTCTCGTGTTTGTTTCTGTTTTGTCATTTTTATCTATGAACTTTAGAGTTTGGAATGAATTCGGGCACGTAACACTTTGCTTTTTTTTTTTTTTTTGGCACAACTAATTGGTTCCACATCGAGACAAAACAGGTACACATTGGTGTTTTCTGAGTAGAATGCTACAGAAAGCAGAAGAAAAAGTATACTTGTGTTTGTAAACATGACATTGAATCCACTTGCCCAAGAAAAAGACTTTGCTTTTCTCCAACACTGGTTTGACGCTGCATTTCTGGGTCCTTTGCACACGAATTCCACATGAGTTTGTCCAGAGTGGTCTGGAGCAAACCAGAATTATCCGGTTCTGTGTGGCTAAATGAATATCAGCTTTTAAAACAGCCTCTGTGTTTTTTAGTGTTTTCTGGATATTTACTATGAACTTGTGAGTTTGGAATGAATTTTGGCATGTAACATTTTGTTTTTCTGTTGGCAAATGCTATTTGGATTCACATGGAGACACAACAGGTACACATAAGTGTTTTCTGAGTAGAATGCTACAGAAACCAGGTGAAAAAGTATACTTGTGTTTGGAAACATGACATGGAATCCACTTGCCCAAGAAAAACATTTTGCTTTTTCCTAAACCAGTTTCAATATTTTTTTCAGGGTCCTTTGCACACGAATTCCACACGAGTTTGGCCTTATAGGTCTGGATCCAACCAGAACTATCCGTTTCTGTGTGCCTAAATGAATATCAGCTTGTAAACAGCCTGTGAGTTTGTTAGAGTTTTCTGGATATTATGTATGAACTTTCGAGTTTTGAATGAAGTTTATCATGTTACATTTTGTTGTTTTGTTGGCAAACACTAATTGGTTTCACGTGGAGACACAACACGTACACATTTGAGTTTTCTGAGTAGAATGCTAGAGAAACCAGGTGAAAAATTATATTTGCGACTGTAAACATGACATTGAATCCACTTGCCCAAGAAAAAGACCTTGCTTTTCTCAAAAACCAGTGTCAATATTCTTTTCTGGGTCCTTTGCACACAAATTGCACATGAATTTGTCCAGATAGGTCTGGACCTAACCAGAAATATCCGGTTCTCTTCTGCCTAACTCAATCCCAGCTCTTCATACAGTCTCGTGTTTCTGTTTTGTCATTTTTATCTATGAACTTTAGAGTTTGGAATGAATTCGGGCACGTAACACTTTGCTTTTTTTTTTTTTTTTGGCACAACTAATTGGTTCCACATCGAGACAAAACAGGTACACATTGGTGTTTTCTGAGTAGAATGCTACAGAAACCAGAAGAAAAATATACTTGTGTTTGTAAACATGACATTGAATCCACTTGCCCAAGAAAAGACTTTGCTTTTCTCCAAAACCAGTTTGACTCTGCATATCTTGGTCCTTTGCACACGAATTCCACATGAGTTTGTCCAGATAGGTCTGGAGCAAACCAGAATTATTTGGTTCTGGGTGGCTAACTGAATATCAGCTTTTAAAACAGCCTGTGTGTTTGTTAGTTTTTTCTGTATATTAACTATGAACTTGAGAGTTTGCAATGAATTTTGGCATGTAACATTTTGTTTTTCTGTTGGCAAATGCTAATTGGATTCACATGGAGACACAACAGGTACACATTCGAGTTTTCTGAGTAGAATGCTACAGAAACCAGAAGAAAAAGTATACTTGTGTTTGTAAACATGACATTGAATCCATTTGCCCAAGAAAAAGACTTTGCTTTTCTAAAAAACCAGTTTGACGCTGCATTTCTGCGTCCTTTGCACACGAATTCCACATGAGTTTGTCCAGATAGGTCTGGAGCAAACCAGAATCATCCGGTTCTGTGTTGCTAAATGAATATCAGCTTTTAAACAGCCTCTGTGTTTGTTAGTGTTTTCTGGATATTAACTATGAACTTGAGAGTTTGCAATGAATTTTGGCATGTAACATTTTGTTTTTCTGTTGGCAAATGCTAATTGGATTCACATGGAGGCACAACAGGTACACATTCGAGTTTTCTGAGTAGAATGCTACAGAAACCAGGTGAAAAAGTATACTTGTGTTTGTAAACATGACATTGAATCCATTTGCCCATGAAAAAGACCTTGCTTTTCTCAAAAACCAGTGTCAATATTCTTTTCTGGGTCCTTTGCACACAAATTGCACATGAATTTGTCCAGATAGGTCTGGACCTAACCAGAAATATCTGGTTCTCTTCTGCCTAACTCAATCCCAGCTCATGCTACAGTCTCCTGTTTGTTTCTGTTTTCTGAATTTATCTATGAACTTTAGAGGTTGGAATGAATTCGGGCACGTAACACTTTGTTTTTTTGTTGGTACACACTAATTGGTTCCACATGGAGACAAAACAGGTACACATTGGAGTTTTCTGAGTAGAATGCTTCAGAAACCAGAAGAAAAAGTATACTTGTGTTTGTAAACATGACATTGAATCCACTTGCCCAAAAAAGACTTTGCTTTTCTCCAAAACCAGTTTGACGCTGCATTTCTGGGTCCTTTGCACACGAATTCCACATGAGTTTGTCCAGATAGGTCTGGAGCAAACCAGAATTATCTGGTTCTGGGTGGCTAACTGAATATCAGCTTTTAAAACAGCCTGTGTGTTTGTTAGTGTTTTCTGGATATTAACTATGAACTTGAGAGTTTGCAATGAATTTTGGCATGTAACATTTTGTTTTTCTGTTGGCAAATACTAATTGGATTCACATGGAGACACAACAGGTACACATTCGAGTTTTCTGAGTAGAATGCTACAGAAACCAGGTGAAAAAGTATACTTGTGTTTGTAAACATGACATTGAATCCACTTGCCCAAGAAAAAGACTTTGCTTTTCTCCAAAACCAGTTTCAATATTTTTTTCTGGCTCCTTTGCACACGAATTCCACACGAGTTTGGCCTTATAGGTCTGGATCCAACCAGAACTATCTGGTTCTGTGTGCCTGAATGAATATCAGCTTGTAAAACAGCCTGTGAGTTTGTTAGTGATTTCTGGATATTATGTATGAAATTTCGAGTTTTGAATGAATTTTTTTTTATTTTTTTTTTATAAAGCTTTTATTGAAAGAATATAAATTTCCAAAGAACTGCTCATGGACCACAATTGCTCCCCCCCCACACAACTTCCCTCCCTCCCCCTACCCTCCCCTTTCCCGCTCCCTCTCCCCTTCTGTTCACATCAAGATTCATTTTCAATTCTCTTTATACACAGAAGATCAATTTAGTACATATTACGTAAAGATTTCAACGGTTTGCCCTCGCTTAGAGACAAAAAATGATAATACTGTTGGAGTACTAGTTATAGTATTAATTCACAATGTACAGCACATTAAGGACAGAGATCCTACATGATTTTTTTTTTAAAAAATTGATTAATCATATATGCAATTTCCAGTTTAACACCAAGATTTTTTAATCATTTGCAATTATCTTTATATAAAGAAGATCGATTCAATATATACTATGTAAGGATTTCATCAGTTTGCACCCACTCAGAAACACAAAGTGTAAAAATACTGTTTCAGTACTAGTAATAGCATCACTTCATATTGGATAACACATTAAGGACAGATCCCTCATGAGACGTAAGTACACAGTGACTCCTGATACTGATTTAACAATTTGACACTCTTGTTTATGGCGTCAGTAATCTCCCTAGGCTCTGGTCATGAGTTGCTGAGGCTATGGAAGCCTTTAGGGTTAGCCGACTTCGATCTTATTCCCACAGGGCCATAGTCAAAGTGGAAGTTCTCTCCTCCCTTCAGAGAAAGGTACCTCCTTCTTTGATGGCCCCGTTCTTTCCACTGGGATCTCACTCGCAGAGATCTTTCATTTAGGTCTTCTGTTTTTTCCAGAGTGTCTTAGCTTTCCATGCCTAAAATATTCTCATGGGCTCTTGAGCCAGATCCGAATGCCTTAAGGGCTGATTCTGAGGCCAGAGCGCTATTTAGGACATCTGCCATTCTATGAGTCTGCTGTGTATCCTGCTTCCCATGTTGGATCATTCTCTCCCTTTTTCATTCTATCAGTTAGTATTAGCAGACACTAGTCTTGTTTGTGTGATCCCTTTGACTCTTAGACCTATCAGTGTGATCAATTGTGAGCTGAAATTGATCACTTGGACTAATGAGATGGCCTTGGTACATGCCACCTTGATGGGATTGTATTGGAAACCCCTGGCACAATTCTAACTCCATTATTTGGGGCCGTTCCGATTGAGCATGTCCCAAGTTTTACATCTCCTCCCTCTCTTATTCCCACTCTTATATTTCACAGAGATAACTTTTCGGTTAAAATTTAAACACCTACGAATAATTGTGTGTTAATTACAGAGTTCAACCACTAGTACTAGGATAAAGAAAAAAAAATACTACCATGGATAAAGTATTACATTGTACAACAACAGTCAGCACAAGAGCTGATCGAGTCACTGTCAATGTCCATTTCACTTCTACAGGTTTCCCCTTTGGTGCTCAGTTAGTCATCGCCAATCAAGGGAAACAAATGATATTTGTCTCTTTGGGACTGACTTAATTCACTCGGCATGATGTTTTCCAGATTCCTCCATTTTGTTGCAAGTGACCGGATTTCATTGTTTTTGACTGCTGTATAGTATTCTGTAGAGTACATGTCCCATAATTTCCTAATCCAGTCTACTGTTGATGGGCATTTGGGTTGGTTCCAAGTCTTAGCTATTGTGAATTGAGCCGCAATAAACATTGCTGTGCAGACGGCTTTTTTGTTTGCCCATTTAATTTCCTTTGGGTAAATTCCAAGGAGTGGGATGGCTGGGTTGAATGGTAGGGTTATATTCATGTTTCTGAGGAATCTCCAGACTGACTTCCATAGTGGCTTCACCAGTTTGCATTCCCACCAACAGTGGATTAGTGTCCCTTTTTCCCCACATCCTCTCCAGCATCTATTGTTGGTGGATTTCTGAATGTGAGCCATTCTCACCGGGGTGAGGTGAAACCTCATTGTGGTTTTGATTTGCATTTCCCTGATTGCTAGGGATCTTGAACATTTTTTCATGTGTCTGTTGGCCATTTGGATTTCCTCTTTGGAAAAATGTCTATTGAGGTCCTTGGCCCATCTCTTAAGTGGGTTGTTTGTTTTGATGTTGTGGAGTTTCTTAATTTCTTTGTAGATTCTGGTTATCAACCCTTTATCTGTTGCATAGTTTGCAAATATATTTTCCCATTCTGTCGGTTTCCTATTCACTTTCCTGACTGTTTCTTTTGCAGTACAGAAACTTTTCAATTTGATGCAATCCCAGTAGTTAATTTTGGTTTTCAGTGCCTGTGCTTCTGGGGTCTTTTCCAAGAACTCTTTGCCAGTACCTATGTCTTGCAGGGTTTCTCCTATGCTCTCTAGTAATTTGATGGTGTCGGGTCGTAGGTTTAAATTTTTAATCCATGTTGAATGGATTTTTGTGTAAGGTGAAAGGTAGGGGTCTTGCTTCATGGTTCTACACGTGGAAATCCAGTTTTCCCAGCACCATTTATTAAACAGACTGACCTTACTCCAGGGACTGGTTTTGGATCGTTGATCAAATATAAGTTGGCTGTAGGTGTTTGGATTGATTTCTGGAGTTTCTATTCTGTTCCATTGGTCTATCCATCTGTTTCTGTACCAGTACCATGCTGTTTTGATAACAACTGCCCTGTAGTATGTCCTGAAATCTGGTATTGTGATGCCTCCGGCTTTGTTTTTGTTGTACAAGATTGCTTTAGCTATTCGAGGTCTCCTGTGTCTCCATATGAATTTCAGCATCATTTTTTCCAGATCTGAGAAGAATGTCCTCGGTATCTTGATTGGTATTGCGTTGAATCTGTAAATTGCTTTTGGGAGAATGGACATTTTGATGATATTGATTCTTCCAATCCATGAGCTTGGGAGATTTCTCCATTTTTTGGTATCCTCTTCTATTTCTTTCTTTAAGGTTTTGTAATTTTCATTGTAGAGATCTTTAATGTCCTTAGTTAAATTTATTCCAAGGTATTTGATTGTTTTTGTAGCTATTGTGAATGGGATTGATCTTAGCAGTTCTTCCTCAGCCGTAACATTGCTTGTATATACAAAGGCTGTTGATTTTTGTGCATTGATTTTATATCCTGCTACTTTGCCAAACTCTTCTATGAGTTCCAATAGTCTCTTAGTAGAGTTCTTTGGGTCCCCTAAATAAAGAATCATGTCGTCTGCAAAGAGGGATAGTTTGAGTTCTTCCTTCCCAACTTGTATCCCTTTAATTTCTTTTTCTTGCCTAATAGCTCTGGCTAAGACTTCCAGCACTATATTGAATAGCAGTGGTGAGAGTGGGCATCCCTGTCTGGTACCAGATCTCAGTGGAAATGCTTCCAACTTTTCCCCATTCAATAGGATATTTTCCATGGGTTTTTCATAAATTGCTTTGATTGTATTGAGGAATGTGCCTTCTATACCCAGTTTGCTTAGGGTTTTCATCATGAAAGGGTGTTGAATTTTATCGAATGCTTTCTCTGCGTCTAGTGAGATAATCATATGGTTTTTCTTCTGCAGTCTATTAATGTGGTGTATCACGTTGATTGTTTTGCGAATATTGAACCATCCCTGCATACCAGGGATGAATCCCACTTGGTCTGGGTGGATGATCTTTCTGATGTGTTGTTGCAGTCTATTGGCCAGAATTTTGTTGAGGATTTTTGCATCTATGTTCATGAGGGATATTGGTCTGTAATTCTCTTTCAATGCTGCATCTTTTTCTGGCTTAGGAATTAAGGTGATGCTGGCTTCATAGAAGGAATTTGGGAGAATTCCCTCTTTTTCGATTGTTCTGAATAGTTTGAGAAGAATTGGGGTTAGTTCTTCTTTAAATGTCTGGTAGAATTCAGCAGTGAATCCATCTGGTCCTGGGCTTTTCTTTGTTGGGAGGGCCTTTATTACTGATTCAATTTCTGACTCACTTATGGGTCTGTTTAGGTTTTCTATGTCTTCCTGGTTCAATTTAGGTAGGTTGCATGTGTCCAGGAATCTATCCATTTCTGATAGGTTTCCCTGTTTGCTGGCATACAATTCCTTGTAGTAATTTCTGATGATTCTTTTGATTTCTGTGGTGTCTGTTGTTATATTTCCTTTTTCATCTCTGATTTTACTGATTTGGGTCTTTTCTCTTCTTTTTTTAGTTAGTTGGGCCAATGGGGTGTCAATCTTGTTTATTTTTTCAAAAAACCAGCTCCTCGTTTGGCTGATTTTTTGTAATGTTTTTTTGGATTCAATCCTGTTGATTTCTTCTCTGATTTTGATTATTTCTCTTTTTCTACTAGATTTGGGTCTAGTTTGCTGCAAATTTTCTAGATCCTTGAGATGCATTGAAAGCTCATCTATTTGGTGCCTTTCCAGTTTCTTGATGTAGGCACCTATTGATATAAACTTTCCTCTTAACACTGCTTTTGCTGTATCCCATAAGTTTTGGTATGTTGTGCTGTTATCCTCATTTACTTCCAGAAAATTTTTGATTTCTCTTTTGATTTCTTCAGTGACCCATTGTTCATTCAGGAGCATGTTGTTCAATCTCCATGTGTTTGCATATGCTCTAGAGATTCCTGAGTTGCTAATTTCCAACTTCACTCCCTCATGGTCTGAGAAGTTGCATGGTATGATTCTAATTCTTTTGAATTTGCTGAGACTTGCTTTATGGCCTAATATGTGATCAATCCTAGAGTAGGTTCCATGTACTGCTGAGAAGAATGTGAATTCTTTACGTGTAGGATGAAAAGTTCTGTAGATATCTGTTAGATCCATTTGGGCTATAGTGTTGTTTAAATCTACTGTCTCCTTGTTGATCTTCTGTCCTGTCGATCTGTCAATATCTGTGAGTGAAGTATTGAAGTCCCCCAGTACTATTGTGTTGGGGTCTAAGTCTCCCTTTAAGTTTCTTAACAAATTTTTTAAATAAACCTGTGGCCTGTAATTAGGTGCATATACATTGAGAATTGTTATATCTTCCTGTAGTATTGATCCCTTAATCATTATATAGTGCCCCTCTTTGTCTCTCTTAACAGTTTTTGTGTTAAAGTTTATGTAGTCCGATATTAAGATGGTTACACCCGCTCTTTTTTCATTTCTGTTGGCGTGGTATATCTTGTTCCATCCTTTTATTTTCAGTCTGTATGGATCTTCGTTGGAAAGATGTGTTTCTTGTAGGCAGCCAATAGATGGTTTTTGTTCCTTAACCCAATCAGCCAATCTCTGTCTTTTAACAGGACAGTTTAGACCTTTAACGTTCAATGTGACTATTGATAAGTGGTAAGTTTGCCCTGCCATTTGCCAGATATTTTCTAATGTATGCTTTGAATTCCCTGTGATCTGTTGCCGTGAGGTTCCCTTCGTTTACCTTCTTTCATGTTGATGGTCGTGTTTCTGTGTTTCTGTGTGTAACACGTCTTTAAGTATCTTTTGCAGGGCTGGACGAGTGGCAACAAATTCTTTCAATTTTTGTTTGTTATGAAAGGTCTTTATTTCACCTTCATTCACAAATGAGAGCTTTGCAGGGTATAATATTCTGGGCTGGCAGTTTTTCTCTCTAAGTACCTGGGCTATGTCTCGCCATTCCCTTCTAGCTTGTAGGGTTTCTGTTGAGAAGTCAGCTGTAAGTCTAATTGGAGATCCTCTGAGAGTAATCTGACGTTTCTCTCTTGCACATTTTAGGATCTTTTCTTTTTGCTTCACTGTGGTGAGTTTAATTACAATATGTCGTGCAGAGGATCTCTTTTGGTCATGTTTATTAGGGGTTCTATGAGCTTCCTGGATTAGGATTTCTCTGTCTTTCTCCAAGCCTGGAAAGTTTTCTGCTAGTATCTCCCTAAAAAGGCCTTCTAATCCTTTCTCCCTCTCCATACCTTCAGGAACACCTAGAACCCGAATGTTGGGTTTTTTAATAGTATCCTGTAAATTCCCGACGATATCTTTTAGTTTTCTAATTTCCTCTTCTTGTCTTTGGTTTGACTGTTTCCTCTCCTGTTCTCTGTCTTCTAGGTCCGATATTCTCTCTTCTGCTTCACCCATTCTGGTTTTAAGGCCCTCAAGATTGCTCGTCACTTGATCTATTGAATTCTTCAATTCATTAAGATTTTTTGTCACTATCGTAGCTTCTTGTTCTACTAGTTGTTTCATTTCGTTTTGATTTCTCTGTAGTACTTCATTCTCGCGAGAGAGATTTTCTATCTTATCCATTAAGGATTTCTGTAGTTCAAGAATTTGTTTTTGAGAACTTCTTAATGTTCTTATCAATTCTTTGAGATCTGCTTCTTGCATTTCTTCTATCTCATTATCTTCATAATCCTGACTTGGGGTGTCTTTTCCATTTGGGGTCATCATAGCGTCTTCCTTGATCTTGCTCCCTTGGAATCTGTTTTTATTTGGCATTTTTTTTTCCCCACACTCTTTCTCTGGGTTGTCAAGGTAACGGAGTTTGTGTGCGTGGTGTGTTCCCAGTTTTTGGATCCCCTTCAGGTTTCTACAGCCTCGGGTTTTTGGTTCCGTCTGCCTCAGTGATGGGCGGGCGGGTGGGCGGGCGGGCGCGCCTTGTCCCACTGCGTTTAATCTAGCTCGAATTAGCAGGGTGGGTGACGAGAGAGGCTAGGGCTAGTGTCCGTGCAGGCTCGCCTCAATTGTGCTGTTTCCCCCGTGGGGGGTCTGCTTCCCCCCGCCAGTGTCTCGGGATCCCTGTATCGGCCCCCGTTTAAGCGCTCAGTTCCAATGGCGACTGTGTTCCGCCCGGCTTCCGGTTCAGCCGGCGGGCGCGCGCCGTCCCACTGTGTTCAGTCTAGCTCGAGTTAGCAGGGTGGGCAACGAAAGAGGCTAGTGTCCGTGTGGGCTCGCCTCAATTGTGCTGTTTCCCCCGTGGCGTCTGCTTTCCCCCGCCAGTATCTCGGGATCCCTGTATCGGCTCCCGTTTAAGCGCTCGATTCCAATGGCGACTGTGTTCCGTCCAGTTCCCGTCCCTCCCGGCAGCTCCCGTGCCACTAAGGCACGATTTGCCGTTCGCAAACTTACTTTCCCCTAGGTCCTCTGCGTCTCATTCACTGGGTCCGGAAGAATTTCCACTGCATTTTTTTCCGTGAGATTTTTCCTGAGGCTACAGTAACTCTGTTTTTATTAAACTATCTTTTTGCGGACTGCTAGTGCGCGTCCTCACTATTCCGCCATCTTGGCTCCGCCCCCATCGTGTTTGTTTCTGTTTTCTGTTTTTATCTATGAACTTTAGAGTTTGGAATGAATTCGGTCATGTAACCCTGTTTTTTTTTTTTTGTCGGCACACACTAATTGATTCCACATGGACACACAATAGGTACACATTGGAGTTTTCTGAGTAGAATGCTACAGAAACCAGGTGAAAAAGTATACTTGTGTTTGTAAACATGACATTGAATCCACTTGCCCAAGAAAAAGACTTTGCTTTTCTCCAACACCGGTTTGACGCTGCATTTCTGGGTCCTTTGCACACGAATTCCACATGAGTTTGTCCAGATAGGTCTGGAGCAAACCAGAATTATCCGGTTCTGTGTTGCTAAATGAATATCAGCTTTTAAAACTGCCTGTGTGTTTGTTAGTGTTTTCTGGATATTAACTATGAACTTGAGAGTTTGGAATGAATTTTGACATGTAACATTTTGTTTTTCTGTTGGCAAATTCTAATGGGATTCACATGGAGACAACACAGGTACACATAAGTGTTTTCTGAGTAGAATGCTACAGAAACCAGAAGAAAAAGTGTACTTGTGTTTGTAAACATGACATTGAATCCACTTGCCCAAGAAAAAGACTTTGCTTTTCTGCAAAACCAGTTTGACTTTGCATTTCTGGGTCCTTTGCACATGAAGCCCAAGTGAGTTTGTCCAGATAGGTATGGAGCAAACCAGAATTATCCGGTTCTGTGTGGCTAACTGAATATCAGCTTTTAAAACAGCCTGTGTGTTTGTTAGTGTTTTCTGGATATTTACAATGAACTTGAGAGTTTGCAATGAATTTTGCATGTAACATTTTGTTTTTCTATTGGCAAAGGCTAATTGGATTCAATGGAGACACAACAGGTACACATAAGTGTTTTCTGAGTAGAAGGCTACAGAAACCAGGTGAAAAAGTATACTTGTGTTTGTAAACATGACATTGAATCCACTTGCCCAAGAAAAAGACTGTGCTTTTCTCCAAAACCTGTTTCAATATTTTTTTCTGGCTCCTTTGCACACGAATTCCACACGAGTTTGGCCTTATAGGTCTGGATCCAACCAGAACTATCCGTTTCTGTGTGCCTAAATGAATATCAGCTTGTAAAACAGCCTGTGAGTTTGTTAGAGTTTTCTGGATATTATGTATGAACTTTCGAGTTTTGAATGAATTTTATCATGTTACATTTTGTTGTTTTGTTGGCAAACACTAATTGGTTCCACGTGGAGACACAACACGTACACATTTGAGTTTTCTGAGTAGAATGCTACAGAAACCAGGTGAAAAATTATATTTGCGACTGTAAACATGACATTGAATCCACTTGCCCAAGAAAAAGACCTTGCTTTTCTCAAAAACCAGTGTCAATATTCTTTTCTGGGTCCTTTGCACACAAATTGCACATGAATTTGTCCAGATAGGTCTGGACCTAACCAGAAATATCCGGTTATCTTCTGCCTAACTCAATCCCCGCTCTTCATACAGTCTCGTGTTTCTTTCTGTTTTGTCATTTTTATCTAGGAACTTTAGAGTTTGGAATGAATTCGGGCACGTAACACTTTGCTTTTTTTTTTTTTTTGGCACAACTAATTGGTTCCACATGGAGACAAAACAGGTACACATTGGTGTTTTCTGAGTAGAATGCTACAGAAACCAAAAGAAAAAGTATACTTGTGTTTGTAAACATGACATTGAATCCACTTGCCCAAGAAAAAGACTTTGCTTTTCTCCAACACTGGTTTGACGCTGCATTTCTGGGTCCTTTGCACACGAATTCCACATGAGGTTGTCCAGAGGGGTCTGGAGCAAACCAGAATTATCCGGTTCTGTGTGGCAAAATGAATATCAGCTTTTAAAACAGCCTCTGTGTTTGTTAGTGTTTTCTGGATATTTACTATGAACTTGTGAGTTTGGAATGAATTTTGGCATGTAACATTTTGTTTTTCTGTTGGCAAATACTAATTGGATTCACATGGAGACACAACAGGTACACTTTCGAGTTTTCTGAGTAGAATGCTACAGAAACCAGGTGAAAAAGTATACTTGTGTTTGTAAACATGACATTGAATCCACTTGCCCAAGAAAAAGACCTTGCTTTTCTCCAACACCAGTTTGACTCTGCATTTCTTGGTCCTTTGCACACAAATTCCACATGAGTTTGTCCAGATAGGTCTGGAGCAAACCAGAATTATTTGGTTCTGGGTGGCTAAATGAATATCAGCTTTTAAAACAGCCTGTGTGTTTGTTAGTGTTTTCTGGATATTAACTATGAACTTGAGAGTTTGGAATGAATTTTGGCATGTAACATTTTGTTTTTCTGTTGGCAAATGCTAATTGGATTCACATGGAGACACAACAGGTACACATAAGTGTTTTCTGAGTAGAATGCTACAGAAACCAGGTGATAAAGTATACTTGTGTTTGTAAACATGACATTGAATCCACTTGCCCAAGAAAAAGACTTTGCTTTTCTGCAAAACCAGTTTGACTCTGCATTTCTGGGTCCTTTGCACATGAAGCCCGCGTGAGTTTGTCCAGATAGGTCTGGTGCAAACCAGAAGTATCCGGTTCTGTGTGGCTAACTGAATATCAGCTTTTAAAACAGCCTGTGTGTTTGTTAGTGTTTTCTGGATATTAACTATGAACTTGAGAGTTTGCAATGAATTTTGGCATGTAACATTTTGTTTTTCTGTTGGCAAATGCTAATTGGATTCACATGGAGACACAACAGGTACACATTGGAGTTTTCTGAGTAGAATGCTACAGAAACCAGGTGAAAAAGTATACTTGTGTTTGTAAACATGACATTGAATCCACTTGCCCAAGAAAAAGACCTTGCTTTTCTCCAACACCAGTTTGACTCTGCATTTCTTGGTCCTTTGCACACAAATTCCACATGAGTTTGTCCAGATAGGTCTGGAGCAAACCAGAATTATTTGGTTCTGGGTAGCTAAATGAATATCAGCTTTTAAAACAGCCTGTGTGTTTGTTAGTGTTTTCTGGATATTAGCTATGAACTTGAGAGTTTGGAATGAATTTTGGCATGTAACATTTTGTTTTTCTGTTGGCAAATGCTAATTGGATTCACATGGAGACACAACAGGTACACATAAGTGTTTTCTGAGTAGAATGCTACAGAAACCAGGTGATAAAGTATACTTGTGTTTGTAAACATGACATTGAATCCACTTGCCCAAGAAAAAGACTTTGCTTTTCTGCAAAACCAGTTTGACTCTGCATTTCTGGGTCCTTTGCACATGAAGCCCGCGTGAGTTTGTCCAGATAGGTCTGGTGCAAACCAGAAGTATCCGGTTCTGTGTGGCTAACTGAATATCAGCTTTTAAAACAGCCTGTGTGTTTGTTAGTGTTTTCTGGATATTAACTATGAACTTGAGAGTTTGGAATGAATTTTGGCATGTAACATTTTGTTTTTCTGTTGGCAAATGCTAATTGGATTCACATGGAGACACAACAGGTACACATTGGAGTTTTCTGAGTAGAATGCTACAGAAACCAGGTGAAAAAGTATACTTGTGTTTGTAAACATGACATTGAATCCACTTGCCCATGAAAAAGACTTTGCTTTTCTGCATAACCAGTTTGACTTTACATTTCTGTGTCCTTTGCACATGAAGCCCGCGTGAGTTTGTCCAGATAGGTCTGGAGCAATCCAGAATTATTCGGTTCTGTGTGGCTAACTGAATAGTCACATAAGTCACATAAGTGTTTTCTGACTAGAATGCTACAGAAACCAGAAGAATAATTATACTTGTGTTTGTAAACATGGCATGGAATCCACTTGCCCAAGAAAAACATTTTGCTTTTTCCTAAACTTGTTTCAATATTTTTTTCTGGGTCCTTTGCACACGAATTCCACACGAGAATATCCAGACAGGTCTAGATCTAACCAGAACGATCCGGTTCTGTGTGGCTAAATGAATATCAGCTTGTACAACAGCCTGTGAGTTTGTTAGTGTTTTCTGGATATTATGTTTGAACTTTCGAGTTTTGAATGAATGTTATGTTACATTTTGTTTTTTTGTTGGCACACACTAATTCGTTCCACATGGAGACACAATACGTACACATTTGAGTTTTCTGAGTAGAATGCTACAGAAACCAGGTTAAAAATTATATTTGCGACTGTTAACATGACATTGAATCCACTTGCCCAAGAAAAAGACCTTGCTTTTCTCAAAAACCAGTGTCAATATTCTTTTCTGGGTCCTTTGCACACAAATTGCACATGAATTTGTCCAGATAGGTCTGGACCTAACCAGAAATATCCGGTTCTCTTCTGCCTAACTCAATCCCAGCTCTTGCTACAGTCTCCTGTTTGTTTCTGTTTTCTGAATTTATCTATGACCTTCAGAGTTTGGAATGAATTCGGGCACGTAACACTTTGTTTTTTGTTGGCACACACAAATTTGTTCCACATGGAGACACAACAGATACACATTGGTGTTTTCTGGGTAGAATGCTATAGAAACCAGGTGAAAAAGTATACTTGTGTTTGTAAACATGACATTGAATCCACTTGCCCAAGAAAAAGACTTTGCTTTTCTGCAAAACCAGTTTGACTCTGCATTTCTGGGTCCTTTGCACATGAAGCCCGCGTGAGTTTGTCCAGATGGGTCTGGTGCAAACCAGAAGTATCCGGTTCTGTGTGGCTAACTGAATATCAGCTTTTAAAACAGCCTGTGTGTTTGTTAGTGTTTTCTGGATATTAACTATGAACTTGAGAGTTTGCAATGAATTTTGGCATGTAACATTTTGTTTTTCTGTTGGTAAATGCTAATTGGATTCACATGGAGACACAACAGGTACACATAATTGTTTTCTGAGTAGAATGCTACAGAAACCAGAAGAAAAATATACTTGTGTTTGTAAACATGACATTGAATCCACTTGCCCAAGAAAAAGACTTTGCTTTTCTCCAAAACCAGTTTGACTCTGCATTTCTGGGTCCTTTGCACACGAATTCCACATGAGTTTGTCCAGATAGGTCTGGAGCAAACCAGAATCATCCGGTTCTGTGTTGCTAAATGAATATCAGCATTTAAAACAGCCTGTGTGTTTGTTAGTGTTTTCTGGATATTAACTATGAACTTGAGAGTTTGCAATGAATTTTGGCATGTAACATTTTGTTTTTCTGTTGGCAAATGCTAATTGGATTCACATGGAGGCACAACAGGTACACATTCGAGTTTTCTGAGTAGAATGCTACAGAAACCAGGTGAAAAAGTATACTTGTGTTTGTAAACATGGCATTGAATCCATTTGCCCATGAAAAAGACCTTGCTTTTCTCAAAAACCAGTGTCACTATTCTTTTCTGGGTCCTTTGCACACAAATTGCAAATGAATTTGTCCAGATAGGTCTGGACCTAACCAGAAATATCCGGTTCTCTTCTGCCTAACTCAATCCCAGCTCTTGCTACAGTCTCCTGTTTGTTTCTGTTTTCTGAATTTATCTATGACCTTCAGAGTTTGGAATGAATTCGGGCACGTAACACTTTGCTTTTTTTTTTTTTTGGCACAACTAATTGGTTCCACATGGAGACAAAACAGGTACACATTGGTGTTTTCTGAGTAGAATGCTATAGAAACCAGTTGAAAAAGTATACTTGTGTTTGTAAACATGACATTGAATCCACTTGCCCAAGAAAAAGACTTTGCTTTTCTCCAACACCAGTTTGACTCTGCATATCTTGGTCCTTTGCACACGAATTCCACCTGAGTTTGTCCAGATAGGTCTGGAGCAAACCAGAATTATTTGGTTCTGGGTGGCTAAATGAATATCAGCTTTTAAAACAGCCTGTGTGTTTGTTAGTTTTTTCTGTATATTAACTATGAACTTGAGAGTTTGCAATGAATTTTGGCATGTAACATTTTGTTTTTCTGTTGGTAAATGCTAATTGGATTCACATGGAGACACAACAGGTACACATAAGTGTTTTCAGAGTAGAATGCTACAGAAACCAGAAGAAAAAATATACTTGTGTTTGTAAACATGACATTGAATCCACTTGCCCAAGAAAAAGACTTTGCTTTTCTCCAATACCAGTTTCACTCTGCATTTTTGGGTCCTTTGCACACGAATTCCACATGAGTTTGTCCAGATAGGTCTGGAGCAAACCAGAATCATCCGGTTCTGTGTTGCTAAATGAATATCAGCTTTTAAAACAGCCTGTGTGTTTGTTAGTGTTTTCTGGATATTAACTATGAACTTGAGAGTTTGCAATGAATTTTGGCATGTAACATTTTGTTTTTCTGTTGGCAAATGCTAATTGGATTCACATGGAGGCACAACAGGTACACATTCGAGTTTTCTGAGTAGAATGCTACAGAAACCAGGTGAAAAAGTATACTTGTGTTTGTAAACATGGCATTAAATCCATTTGCCCAAGAAAAAGACCTTGCTTTTCTCAAAAACCAGTATCAATATTCTTTTCTGGGTCCTTTGCACACAAATTGCACATGAATTTGTCCAGATAGGTCTGGACCTAACCAGAAATATCCGGTTCTCTTCTGCCTAACTCAATCCCAGCTCTTGCTACAGTCTCCTGTTTGTTTCTGTTTTCTGAATTTATCTATGAACTTTAGAGGTTGGAATGAATTCGGGCACGTAACACTTTGTTTTTTTGTTGGTACACACTAATTGGTTCCACATGGAGACAAAACAGGTACACATTGGAGTTTTCTGAGTAGAATGCTACAGAAACCAGAAAAAAAGTATACTTGTGTTTGTAAACATGACATTGAATCCACTTGCCCAAAAAAGACTTTGCTTTTCTCCAAAACCAGTTTGACACTGCATTTCTGGGTCCTTTGCACACGAATTCCACACGAGTTTGGCCTTATAGGTCTGGGTCCAACCAGAACTATCTGGTTCTGTGTGCCTAAATGAATATCAGCTTGTAAAACAGCCTGTGAGTTTGTTAGTGATTTCTGGATATTATGTATGAAATTTCGAGTTTTGAATGAATTTTATCATGTTACATTTTGTTGTTTTGTTGGCAAACGCTAATTGGTTCCACGTGGAGACACAACAGGTACACATTGGAGTTTTCTGAGTAGAATGCTACAGAAACCAGGTGAAAAATTATATTTGCGACTGTAAACATGACATTGAATCCACTTGCCCAAGAAAAAGACCTTGCTTTTCTCAAAAACCAGTGTCAATATTCTTTTCTGGGTCCTTTGCACACAAATTGCACATGAATTTGTCCAGATAGGTCTGGACCTAACCAGAAATATCCGGTTCTCTTCTGCCTAACTCAATCCCAGCTCTTCATACAGTCTCGTGTTTCTTTCTGTTTTGTCATTTTTATCTATGAACTTTAGAGTTTGGAATGAATTCGGGCACGTAACACTTTGCTTTTTTTTTTTTTTTGGCACAACTAATTGGTTGCACATCGAGACAAAACAGGTACACATTGGTGTTTTCTGAGTAGAATGCTACAGAAACCAGAAGAAAAAGTATACTTGTGTTTGTAAACATGACATTGAATCCACTTGCCCAAGAAAAAGACGTTGCTTTTCTCCAACACTGGTTTGACGCTGCATTTCTGGGTCCTTTGCACACGAATTCCACGTGAGTTTGTCCAGAGGGGTCTGGAGCAAACCAGAATTATTTGGTTCTGTGTGGCTAAATGAATATCAGCTTTTAAAACAGCCTCTGTGTTTGTTAGTGTTTTCTGGATATTTACTATGAACTTGTGAGTTTGGAATGAATTTTGGCATGTAACATTTTGTTTTTCTGTTGGCAAATGCTATTTGGACTCACATGGAGACACAACAGGTACACATAAGTGTTTTCTGAGTAGAATGCTACAGAAACCAGGTGAAAAAGTATACTTGTGTTTGGAAACATGACATGGAATCCACTTGCCCAAGAAAAACATTTTGCTTTTTCCTAAACCAGTTTCAATATTTTTTTCAGGGTCCTTTGCACATGAATTCCACACGAGTTTGGCCTTATAGGTCTGGATCCAACCAGAACTATCCGTTTCTGTGTGCCTAAATGAATATCAGCTTGTAAAACAGCCTGTGAGTTTGTTAGAGTTTTCTGGATATTATGTATGAACTTTCGAGTTTTGAATGAAGTTTATCATGTTACATTTTGTTGTTTTGTTGGCAAACACTAATTGGTTTCACGTGGAGACACAACACGTACACATTTGAGTTTTCTGAGTAGAATGCTACAGAAACCAGGTGAAAAATTATATTTGCGACTGTAAACATGATTGAATACACTTGCCCAAGAAAAAGACCTTGCTTTTCTCAAAAACCAGTGTCAATATTCTTTTCTGGGTCCTTTGCACACAAATTGCACATGAATTTGTCCAGATAGGTCTGGACCTATCCAGAAATATCCGGTTCTCTTCTGCCTAACTCAATCCCAGCTCTTCATACAGTCTCGTGTTTGTTTCTGTTTTGTCATTTTTATCTATGAACTTTAGAGTTTGGAATGAATTCGGGCACGTAACGCTTTGCTTTTTTTTTTTTTTTTGGCACAACTAATTGGTTCCACATCGAGACAAAACAGGTACACATTGGTGTTTTCTGAGTAGAATGCTACAGAAACCAGAAGAAAAAGTATACTTGTGTTTGTAAACATGACATTGAATCCACTTGCCCAAGAAAAAGACTTTGCTTTTCTCCAACACTGGTTTGACGCTGCATTTCTGGGTCCTTTGCACACGAATTCCACGTGAGTTTGTCCAGAGAGGTCTGGAGCAATTCAGAATTATCCGGTTCTGTGAGGCTAAATGAATATCAGCTTTTAAAACAGCCTCTGTGTTTTTTAGTGTTTTCTGGATATTTACTATGAACTTGTGAGTTTGGAATGAATTTTGGCATGTAACATTTTGTTTTTCTGTTGGCAAATGCTATTTGGATTCACATGGAGACACAACAGGTACACATAAGTGTTTTCTGAGTAGAATGCTACAGAAACCAGGTGAAAAAGTATACTTGTGTTTGGAAACATGACATGGAATCCATTTGCCCAAGAAAAACATTTTGCTTTTTCCTAAACCAGTTTCAGTATTTTTTTCAGGGTCCTTTGCACACGAATTCCACACGAGTTTGGCCTTATAGGTCTGGATCCAACCAGAACTATCCATTTCTGTGTGCCTAAATGAATATCAGCTTGTAAAACAGCCTGTGAGTTTGTTAGAGTTTTCTGGATATTATGTATGAACTTTCGAGTTTTGAATGAAGTTTATCATGTTACATTTTGTTGTTTTGTTGGCAAACACTAATTGGTTTCACGTGGAGACACAACACGTACACATTTGAGTTTTCTGAGTAGAATGCTACAGAAACCAGGTGAAAAATTATATTTGCGACTGTAAACATGACATTGAATCCACTTGCCCAAGAAAAAGACCTTGCTTTTCTAAAAACCAGTGTCAATATTCGTTTCTGGGTCCTTTGCACACAAATTGCACATGAATTTGTCCAGATAGGTCTGGACCTAACCAGAAATATCCGGTTCTCTTCTGCCTAACTCAATCCCAGCTCTTGCTACAGTGTCGTGTTTCTGTTTTGTCATTTTTATCTATGAACTTTAGAGTTTGGAATGAATTCGGGCACGTAACACTTTGCTTTTTTTTTTTTTTGGCACAACTAATTGGTTCCACATCGAGACAAAACAGGTACACATTGGAATTTTCTGAGTAGAATGCTACAGAAACCAGAAGAAAAATATACTTGTGTTTGTAAACATGACATTGAATCCACTTGCCCAAAAAAGACTTTGCTTTTCTCCAACACCAGTTTGACTCTGCAAATCTTGGTCATTTGCACACGAATTCCACCTGAGTTTGTCCAGATAGGTCTGGAGCAAACCAGAATTATTTGGTTCTGGGTGGCTAACTGAATATCAGCTTTTAAAACAGCCTGTGTGTTTGTTAGTTTTTTCTGTATATTAACTATGAACTTGAGAGTTTGCAATGAATTTTGGCATGTAACATTTTGTTTTTCTGTTGGCAAATGCTAATTGGATTCACATGGAGACACAACAGGTACACATTCGAGTTTTCTGAGTAGAATGCTACAGAAACCAGGTGAAAAAGTATACTTGTGTTTGTAAACATGACATTGAATCCACTTGCCCAAGAAAAAGACTTTGCTTTTCTCCAAAACCAGTTTCAATATTTTTTTCTGGCTCCTTTGCACACGAATTCCACACGAGTTTGGCCTTATAGGTCTGGATCCAACCAGAACTATCTGGTTCTGTGTGCCTAAATGAATATCAGCTTGTAAAACAGCCTGTGAGTTTGTTAGTGATTTCTGGATATTATGTATGAAATTTCGAGTTTTGAATGAATTTTATCATGTTACATTTTGTTGTTTTGTTGGCAAACGCTAATTGGTTCCACGTGTGTGGGGACCCATGGATAGGCCAGCCATGGGACCCCCCCATGGTGGGCGTGGCTTATAGCAGTAATGTGGATGTAGCAGCTGATTGAACTTTCCATCTAGCTGAGGATCGTGGAAAACAAGATGGCGCTGATGCACGACTCCACAGCTGATCGTGATCAAGTGCCGGATTGGAGAGCTCTGTGCATGGACTGTAATTGATTGACTGTGATTGGTTGAATTCTGGATATAAGCGGAGAGCGAGAGAGAGAGAAGGGGGCACGCCAGCTTTCCCCCTTAAGGAACGTGCGTGCCATCTCTCCCCCTTCTCCCGGTTCCCCCACTCTCTTTCCCACTCCTTCTAAGTAAAAGTCTTTTGAAGACCGATTAACTGCGAGCAGCGTTGTTCCTTTTGAGGCCGAAGGAGCAGACAATTGGTGCTGTGACTCGGATCCACAAGTGGTGCCGTGACTCGGATCGTCTGACCGATTGCTGGAAGCAGGAAGTAAGAACAGGATAAACGTCCATACATGGGAATCTAGGCGGGTGAAGTAAAAAGCCTAGGATTATGACCGCGGTTCCGTCATAAAGACGGGGAGTGAAACGCCAGAAAGGTGGGAGTAAACTGTCGACAAAAGACAGGGAAGCTAGGCGGGTAAAGTAAAAAGCCTAGGATTATAACCGCAGTTCCGTCAACAAAAGACGGGGAGTGAAATGCCAGGAGACAGGCGGAAGTAAACCATCGACAAAAGACGGGGAGTTAAATGCCAGAAAGGCAGGAGTAAACTGTCGAAAAAAGACAGGGAATCTAGGCGGGTAAAAAGGCCTAGGATTATAACCGCGGGGAGTGGACGACAGAAGACAGGCAGGAGTAGGCCGTCGATGGAAGACGGGGAGTGGAGCGCCGGAGGACAGGCGGGAGTGGACTGTCAACAAAGGACGGGGAGTAAAATGCCGGGAGAAAGGTGGGAGTGAGCCGTTGTAAAGACCGGGAGTAAACCACCAGGAGAAAGGCGGGAGTACTGATTGTGATTGATCTTACCATATGTTTCATAAGCAATAGAGCCTGTTCGTCAGCGACATGGAGAAGCAAAAATCCTCCACTGTATGGATTTATATATTGGAAGCAGTGTTCATAACATTAAGCTCATGTCTGCAGGAGGCAGGAAAGGTTCAAAAAGATACTGTAGTTGGATATTTAGGACTTGGGCTTACACCAACAAATGCGGCCCCTTTGGAATTTGCCATTGCTACGACAGGACTAAAAACCTTAAGTGATTTTCGAAAACTATGTGGAAATCTAAATTGGATACGGCCTTATTATAATGAGAGGAAGAAGCACAGGAAAAAAGGCTGTGATAAAGACTATAACGACTCTATTACAGACGCAGAGAATAGGGTTAAAAAAGATGAGCCATAAAACAGTTCATTAATGCTAATCGTGGTGAAAAGTGTCTGAACTACCTATTCTGTTTTTGTATTATGTACTAACTTTACCCCTATTATTGATGGGAATGCTTGAGCGGATTATGCTTGGTTTGCTTTATAAAAGAATGTAAATGTTTCAATTTATCTTTAAGATTGTTTGGCCATCTATGTCTTGTTAGTTTAGCTTTTGACTTGTTGAAAATATTGCTTGATCATTTATTATTGATTTGTAATTATGAAGTTTGTTAAGGGGTTTATGATTTTGTACTGAATTTTGTCTGAGACTGATTTACATGAGAATTCTAATTGTACCCTAGTATTGGGATAGATGATCAATACCACCTGGAACAGTAATTTTACGAGGCTGTACCTGACAATATAGGCCTCACCTTCCTCGCCAAGTGGGTGAAATGGGAGGAGAATTTTGAGGTAACTAGTGTTTAAAGTATACAAGATACGTGGAGTGGTTGTCTGCATTCAGAACATGTGAAGAATAGTACCAATTAAGCATTTTACTTTGAACCAAGTATTTCTTGAATAAGATGTATCCTTTGTGCCTAATTGCTAATGTGAAATTATGAAGGAATTTGCCAGAATTTATGTGTTGGATTTAAGTAGCCAGTAGTAAGAAAGCTGACTTAATTTGATTTGTTTTCTTAAATGTACTTAAGCTGTTAATTCATAATTTGATAAAACTGTTCTGGCTTTCAAAACCCCAATAGCCCAGAAGTTCTGATCAGAGCTGTAACACTCTGCCAGCAGCGTACCAACCTGGTAATTCGGCAGGCTATGCTAGCCACCTTGCGCTCTTACCCCCATGAGAAGTGTGGCTTAACATGATGGATCGGTAGCCAATAATGGGTAATTGCCGATGGGTGCACCTAGCAACCTAAGACAGAGGGTAGGACAAGCTTCCTATTACCTCCATGACGGGTAAGCAGGTTGCACGCCATTGGGAACCCAAGACAGGCACGTTTCCATGCCACTTAATATAATAAAAACGGGGGAGATGTGGGGACCCATGGATAGGCCAGCCATGGGACCCCCCCATGGTGGGCGTGGCTTATAGCAGTAATGTGGATGTAGCAGCTGATTGAACTTTCCATCTAGCTGAGGATCGTGGAAAACAAGATGGCGCTGATGCACGACTCCACAGCTGATCGTGATCAAGTGCCGGATTGGAGAGCTCTGTGCATGGACTGTAATTGATTGACTGTGATTGGTTGAATTCTGGATATAAGCGGAGAGCGAGAGAGAGAAGGGGGCACGCCAGCTTTCCCCCTTAAGGAACGTGCGTGCCATCTCTCCCCCTTCTCCCGGTTCCCCCACTCTCTTTCCCACTCCTTCTAAGTAAAAGTCTTTTGAAGACCGATTAACTGCGAGCAGCGTCGTTCCTTCTGCGGCCGAAGGAGTCCACACACGTGGAGACACAACACGTACACATTTGAGTTTTCTGAGTAGAATGCTACAGAAACCAGGTGAAAAATTATATTTGCGACTGTAAACATGACATTGAATCCACTTGCCCAAGAAAAAGATCTTGCTTTACTCAAAAACCAGTTTCAATATTCTTTTCTGGGTCCTTTGCACACAAATTGCACATGAATTTGTCCAGATAGGTCTGGACCTAACCAGAAATATCCGGTTCTCTTCTGCCTAACTCAATCCCAGCTCTTGCTACAGTCTCGTGTTTGTTTCTGTTTTGTCATTTTTATCTATGAACTTTAGAGTTTGGAATGAATTCGGGCACGTAACACTTTGCTTTTTTTTTTTTTTTTGGCACAACTAATTGGTTCCACATCGAGACAAAACAGGTACACATTGGTGTTTTCTGAGTAGAATGCTACGGAAAGCAGAAGAAAAAGTATACTTCTGTTTGTAAACATGACATTGAATCCACTTGCCCAAGAAAAAGACTTTGCTTTTCTCCAACACTGGTTTGACGCTGCATTTCTGGGTCCTTTCCACACGAATTCCACGTGAGTTTGTGCAGAGGGGTCTGGAGCAAACCAGAATTATCCGGTTCTGTGTGGCTAAATAAATATCAGCTTTTAAAACAGCCTCTGTGTTTGTTAGTGTTTTCTGGATATTTACTATGAACTTGTGAGTTTGGAATGAATTTTGGCATGTAACATTTTGTTTTTCTGTTGGCAAATGCTATTTGGATTCACATGGAGACACAACAGGTACACATAAGTGTTTTCTGAGTAGAATGCTACAGAAACCAGGTGAATAAGTATACTTGTGTTTGGAAACATGACATGGAATCCAATTGCCCAAGAAAAACATCTTGCTTTTTCCTAAACCAGTTTCAATATTTTTTTCAGGGTCCTTTGCACCTGAATTCCACACGAGTTTGGCCTTATAGGTCTGGATCCAACCAGAACTATCCGTTTCTGTGTGCCTAAATGAATATCAGCTTGTAAAACAGCCTGTGAGTTTGTTAGAGTTTTCTGGATATTATGTATGAACTTTCGAGTTTTGAATGAAGTTTATCATGTTACATTTTGTTGTTTTGTTGGCAAACACTAATTGGTTCCACGTGGAGACACAACACGTACACATTTGAGTTTTCTGAGTAGAATGCTACAGAAACCAGGTGAAAAATTATATTTGCGACTGTAAACATGACATTGAATCCACTTGCCCAAGAAAAAGACCTTGCTTTTCTCAAAAACCAGTGTCAATATTCTTTTCTGGGTCCTTTGCACACAAATTGCACATGAATTTGTCCAGATAGGTCTGGACCTAACCAGAAATATCCGGTTCTCTTCTGCCTAACTCAATCCCAGCTCTTGCTACAGTGTCGTGTTTCTGTTTTGTCATTTTTATCTATGAACTTTAGAGTTTGGAATGAATTCGGGCACGTAACACTTTGCTTTTTTTTTTTTTTTGGCACAACTAATTGGTTCCACATCGAGACAAAACAGGTACACATTGGAATTTTCTGAGTAGAATGCTACAGAAACCAGAAGAAAAATATACTTGTGTTTGTAAACATGACATTGAATCCACTTGCCCAAAAAAGACTTTGCTTTTCTCCAACACCAGTTTGACTCTGCAAATCTTGGTCATTTGCACACGAATTCCACCTGAGTTTGTCCAGATAGGTCTGGATCAAACCAGAATTATTTGGTTCTGGGTGGCTAACTGAATATCAGCTTTTAAAACAGCCTGTGTGTTTGTTAGTTTTTTCTGTATATTAACTATGAACTTGAGAGTTTGCAATGAATTTTGGCATGTAACATTTTGTTTTTCTGTTGGCAAATGCTAATTGGATTCACATGGAGACACAACAGGTACACATTCGAGTTTTCTGAGTAGAATGCTACAGAAACCAGGTGAAAAAGTATACTTGTGTTTGGAAACATGACATGGAATCCACTTGCCCAAGAAAAAGACTTTGATTTTCTCCAAAACCAGTTTCAATATTTTTTTCTGGCTCCTTTGCACACGAATTCCACACGAGTTTGGCCTTATAGGTCTGGATCCAACCAGAACTATCTGGTTCTGTGTGCCTAAATGAATATCAGCTTGTAAAACAGCCTGTGAGTTTGTTAGTGATTTCTGGATATTATGTATGAAATTTCGAGTTTTGAATGAATTTTATCATGTTACATTTTGTTGTTTTGTTGGCAAACGCTAATTGGTTCCACGTGGAGACACAACACGTACACATTTGAGTTTTCTGAGTAGAATGCTACAGAAACCAGGTGAAAAATTATATTTGCGACTGTAAACATGACATTGAATCCACTTGCCCAAGAAAAAGACCTTGCTTTTCTCAAAAACCAGTTTCAATATTCTTTTCTGAGTCCTTTGCACACAAATTGCACATGAATTTGTCCAGATTGGTCTGGACCTAACCAGAAATATCCGGTTCTCTTCTGCCTAACTCAATCCCAGCTCTTGCTACAGTCTCGTGTTTGTTTCTGTTTTGTCATTTTTATCTATGAACTTTAGAGTTTGGAATGAATTCGGGCACATAACACTTTGCTTTTTTTTTTTTTTTTGGCACAACTAATTGGTTCCACATCGAGACAAAACAGGTACACATTGGTGTTTTCTGAGTAGAATGCTACAGAAAGCAGAAGAAAAATATACTTGTGTTTGTAAACATGACATTGAATCCACTTGCCCAAGAAAAAGACTTTGCTTTTCTCCAACACTGGTTTGACGCTGCATTTCTTGGTCCTTTGCACATGAATTCCACATGAGGTTGTCCAGAGGGGTCTGGAGCAAACCAGAATTATTTGGTTCTGGGTGGCTAACTGAATACCAGCTTTTAAAACAGCCTGTGTGTTTGTTAGTTTTTTTCTGTATATTAACTATGAACTTGAGAGTTTGCAATGAATTTTGGCATGTAACATTTTGTTTTTCTGTTGGCAAATGCTAATTGGATTCACATGGAGACACAACAGGTACACATAAGTGTTTTCTGAGTAGAATGCTACAGAAACCAGAAGAAAAAGTATACTTGTGTTTGTAAACATGACATTGAATCCACTTGACCAAGAAAAAGACTTTGCTTTTCTCCAAAACCAGTTTGACTCTGCATTTCTGGGTCCTTTGCACACGAATTCCACATGAGTTTGTCCAGATAGGTCTGGAGGAAACCAGAATCATCCGGTTCTGTGTGGCTAAATGAATATCAGCTTTTAAAACTGCCTGTGTGTTTGTTAGCGTTTTCTGGATATTAACTATGAACTTGAGAGTTTGCAATGAATTTTGGCATGTAACATTTTGTTTTTCTGTTGGCAAATGCTAATTGGATTCACATGGAGGCACAACAGGTACACATTCGAGTTTTCTGAGTAGAATGCTACAGAAACCATGTGAAAAAGTATACTTGTGTTTGTAAACATGACATTGAATCCACTTGCTCAAGAAAAAGACTTTGTTTTTCTCCAAAACCAGTTTGACTCTGCATTTCTGGGTCCTTTGCACATGAATTCCACATGAGTTTGTCCAGATAGGTCTGGAGCAAACCAGAATCATCCGGTTCTGTGTTGCTAAATGAATATCAGCTTGTAAAACAGCCTGTGTGTTTGTTAGTGTTTTCTGGATATTAACTATGAACTTGAGAGTTTGCAATGAATTTTGGCATGTAACATTTTGTTTTTCTGTTGGCAAATACTAATTGGATTCACATGGAGACATAACAGGTACACATAAGTGTTTTCTGAGTAGAATGCTACAGAAACCAGGTGAAAAAGTATACTTGTGTTTGTAAACATGACATTGAATCCACTTGCCCAAGAAAAAGACCTTGCTTTTCTCAAAAACCAGTGTCAATATTCTTTTCTGGGTCCTTTGCACACAAATTGCACATGAATTTGTCCAGATAGGTCTGGACCTAACCAGAAATATCCGGTTCTCTTCTGCCTAACTCAATCCCAGCTCTTGCTACAGTCTCCTGTTTGTTTCTGTTTTCTGAATTTATCTATGACCTTCAGAGTTTGGAATGAATTTGGGCACGTAACACTTTGTTTTTTGTTGGCACACACGAATTGGTTCCACATGGAGACACAACAGATACACATTGGTGTTTTCTGAGTAGAATGCTATAGAAACCAGTTGAAAAAGTATACTTGTGTTTGTAAACATGACATTGAATCCACTTGCCCAAGAAAAAGACTTTGCTTTTCTCCAACACCAGTTTGACTCTGCATATCTTGGTCCTTTGCACACGAATTCCACATGAGTTTGTCCAGATAGGTCTGGAGCAAACCAGAATTATTTGGTTCTGGGTGGCTAAATGAATATCAGCTTTTAAAACAGCCTGTGTGTTTGTTAGTTTTTTCTGTATATTAACTATGAACTTGAGAGTTTGCAATGAATTTTGGCATGTAACATTTTGTTTTTCTGTTGGCAAATGCTAATTGGATTCACATGGAGACACAACAGGTACACATAAGTGTTTTCTGAGTAGAATGCTACAGAAACCAGGTGAAAAAGTATACTTGTGTTTGTAAACATGACATTGAGTCCACTTGCCCAAAAAAGACTTTGCTTTTCTAAAAAACCAGTTTGACGCTGCATTTCTGGGTCCTTTGCACACGAATTCCACATGAGTTTGTCCAGATAGGTCTGGAGCAAACCAGAATTATCTGGTTCTGGGTGGCTAACTGAATATCAGCTTTTAAAACAGCCTGTGTATTTGTTAGTGTTTTCTGGATATTAACTATGAACTTGAGAGTTTGCAATGAATTTTGGCATGTAACATTTTGTTTTTCTGTTGGCAAATACTAATTGGATTCACATGGAGACACAACAGGTACACATTCGAGTTTTCTGAGTAGAATGCTACAGAAACCAGTTGAAAAAGTATACTTGTGTTTGTAAACATGACATTGAATCCACTTGCCCAAGAAAAAGACTTTGCTTTTCTCCAAAACCAGTTTCAATATTTTTTTCTGGCTCCTTTGCACACGAATTCCACACGAGTGGCCTTATAGGTCTGGATCCAACCAGAACTATCTGGTTCTGTGTGCCTAAATGAATATCAGCTTGTAAAACAGCCTGTGTGTTTGTTAGTGATTTCTGGATATTATGTATGAAATTTCGAGTTTTGAATGAAGTTTATCATGTTACTTTTTGTTGTTTTGTTGGCAAACGCTAATTGGTTCCACGTGGAGACACAACAGGTACACATTGGAGTTTTCTGAGTAGAATGCTACAGAAACCAGGTGAAAAATTTTATTTGCGACTGTAAACATGACATTGAATCCACTTGCCCAAAAAAAAGACCTTGCTTTTCTCAAAAACCAGTGTCAATATTCTTTTCTATTCCTTTGCACACAAATTGCACATGAATTTGTCCAGATAGGTCTGGACCTAACCAGAAATATCCGGTTCTCTTCTGCCTAACTCAATCCCAGCTCTTGCTACAGTCTCGTGTTTGTTTCTGTTTTGTCATTTTTATCTATGAACTTTAGAGTTTGGAATGAATTCGGGCACGTAACACTTTGTTTTTTTTTTTTTTGGCACAAGTAATTGGTTCCACATTGAGACAAAACAGGTACACATTGGTGTTTTCTGAGTAGAATGCTACAGAAAGCAGAAGAAAAAGTATACTTGTGTTTGTAAACATGACATTGAATCCACTTGCCCAAGAAAAAGACCTTGCTTTTCTCAAAAACCAGTGTCAATATTCTTTTCTGGGTCCTTTGCACACAAATTGCACATGAATTTGTCCAGATAGGTCTGGACCTAACCAGAAATATCCGGTTCTCTTCTGCCTAACTCAATCCCAGCTCTTCATACAGTCTTGTGTTTCTTTCTGTTTTGTCATTTTTATCTATGAACTTTAGAGTTTGGAATGAATTCGGGCACGTAACACTTTGCTTTTTTTTTTTTTGGCACAACTAATTGGTTCCACATCGAGACAAAACAGGTACACATTGGTGTTTTCTGAGTAGAATGCTACAGAAACCAGAAGAAAAAGTATACTTGTGTTTGTAAACATGACATTGAATCCACTTGCCCAAGAAAAAGACTTTGCTTTTCTCCAACACTTGTTTGACGCTGCATTTCTGGGTCCTTTGCACACGAATTCCACATGAGTTTGTCCAGAGGGGTCTGGAGCAAACCAGAATTATCCGGTTCTGTGTGGCTAAATGAATATCAGCTTTTAAAACAGCCTCTGTGTTTGTTAGTGTTTTCTGGATATTTACTATGAACTTGTGAGTTTGGAATGAATTTTGGCATGTAACATTTTGTTTTTCTGTTGGCAAATGCTATTTGGATTCACATGGAGACACAACAGGTACACATTTGAGTTTTCTGAGTAGAATGCTACAGAAACCAGGTGAAAAAGTATACTTGTGTTTGGAAACATGACATGGAATCCACTTGCCCAAGAAAAACATTTTGCTTTTTCCTAAACCAGTTTCAATATTTTTTTCAGGGTCCTTTGCACACGAATTCCACACAAGTTTGGCCTTATAGGTCTGGATCCAACCAGAACTATCCGTTTCTGTGTGCCTAAATGAATATCAGCTTGTAAAACAGCCTGTGAGTTTGTTAGAGTTTTCTGGATATTATGTATGAACTTTCGAGTTTTGAATGAAGTTTATCATGTTACATTTTGTTGTTTTGTTGGCAAACAGTAATTGGTTTCACGTGGAGACACAACTCGTACACATTTGAGTTTTCTGAGTAGAATGCTACAGAAACCAGGTGAAAAATTATATTTGCGACTGTAAACATGACATTGAATCCACTTGCCCAAGAAAAAGACCTTGCTTTTCTCAAAAACCAGTGTCAATATTCTTTTCTGGGTCCTTTGCACACAAATTGCACATGAATTTGTCCAGATAGGTCTGGACCTAACCAGAAATATCCGGTTCTCTTCTGCCTAACTCAATCCCAGCTCTTATTACAGTGTCGTGTTTCTGTTTTGTCATTTTTATCTATGAACTTTAGAGTTTGGAATGAATTCGGGCACGTAACACTTTGCTTTTTTTTTTTTTCGCACAACTAATTGGTTCCACATCGAGACAAAACAGGTACACATTGGAATTTTCTGAGTAGAATGCTACAGAAACCAGAAGAAAAATATACTTGTGTTTGTAAACATGACATTGAATCCACTTGCCCAAAAAAGACTTTGCTTTTCTCCAACACCAGTTTGACTCTGCAAATCTTGGTCATTTGCACACGAATTCCACCTGAGTTTGTCCAGATAGGTCTGGATCAAACCAGAATTATTTGGTTCTGGGTGGCTAACTGAATATCAGCTTTTAAAACAGCCTGTGTGTTTGTTAGTTTTTTCTGTATATTAACTATGAACTTGAGAGTTTGCAATGAATTTTGGCATGTAACATTTTGTTTTTCTGTTGGCAAATGCTAATTGGATTCACATGGAGACACAACAGGTACACATTCGAGTTTTCTGAGTAGAATGCTACAGAAACCAGGTGAAAAAGTATACTTGTGTTTGTAAACATGACATTGAATCCACTTGCCCAAGAAAAAGACTTTGCCTTTCTCCAAAACCAGTTTCAATATTTTTTTCTGGCTCCTTTGCACACGAATTCCACACGAGTTTGGCCTAATAGGTCTGGATCCAACCAGAACTATCTGGTTCTGTGTGCCTAAATGAATATCAGCTTGTAAAACAGCCTGTGAGTTTGTTAGTTATTTCTGGATATTAACTATGAACTTGAGAGTTTTGAATGAATTTTATCATGTTACATTTTGTTGTTTTGTTGGCAAACTCTAATTGGTTCCACGTGGAGACACAACACGTACACATTTGAGTTTTCTGAGTAGAATGCTACAGAAACCAGGTGAAAAATTATATTTGCGACTGTAAACATGACATTGAATCCACTTGCCCAAGAAAAAGACCTTGCTTTTCTCAAAAACCAGTGTCAATATTCTTTTCTGGGTCCTTTGCACACAAATTGCACATGAATTTGTCCAGATAGGTCTGGACCTAACCAGAAATATCCGGTTCTCTTCTGCCTAACTCAATCCCAGCTCTTGCTACAGTCTCGTGTTTGTTTCTGTTTTGTCATTTTTATCTATGAACTTTAGAGTTTGGAATGAATTCGGGCACGTAACACTTTGCTTTTTTTTTTTTTTTTGGCACAACTAATTGGTTCCACATCGAGACAAAACAGGTACACATTGGTGTTTTCTGAGTAGAATGCTACAGAAAGCAGAAGAAAAAGTATACTTGTGTTTGTAAGCATGACATTGAATCCACTTGCCCAAGAAAAAGACTTTGCTTTTCTCCAACACCAGTTTGACTCTGCATATCTTGGTCCTTTGCACACGAATTCCACATGAGTTTGTCCAGATAGGTCTGGATCTAACCAGAAATATCTGGTTCTGTGTGGCTAAATGAATATCAGCTTTTAAAACAGCCTGTGTGTTTGTTAGTGTCTTCTGGATATTAACTATGAACTTGAGAGTTTGCAATGAATTCTGACATGTAACATTTTGTTTTTCTGTTGGCCAATCCTAATTCATTCCACATGGAGACACAACAGGCACACATTCAAGTTTTCTGAGTAGAATGCTACAGAAACCAGGTGTAAAATGACATTTGTGTTGGCTAACATGACGTTGAATCCACTTGCCCAAGAAAAAGTCTTGGCCTTTCTCCAAAACAAGTTTGACTGCTCTCTGGGTGCTTTGCACACGAATTGCACATGATTTTGACTAGATAGGTCTGGATCAAAGCAGAAATACCCGATTCTGTTCTGCCTAACTCAATTCCAGCTCTTGCTACAGCATCGGAGTTTTTTTCTGTTTCCTGGATATTATCTAGGAACTTTAGAGTTTTGAATGAATTTTAGCGTGTAACATTATGTTTTTTTGATGGAAACTCTAATTCGTTCCACATGGAGACACAACAAGCACACATTCGAGTTTTCTGAGTAGTATGCTACAGAAACCAGGTGAAAAATGATATTTGTGTTTGCTAAGATGACATTGTATCCACTTGCCCAAGAAAATGACTTTGCTTTTCTCCAAAACCAGTTTGACTCTGCTTTTCTGGGTCCTTTGCACACGAATTCCCCATGAGTTTGTCCAGAAAGTTCTGGATCAAGCCAGAAATATGCGGTTCTGTGTGGCTAAATGAATATCAGCTTTTAAAACAGCCTGTGTGTTTGTTAGTGTTTTGTGAATAATATCTATGAACTTTTATGATTTGAATGAATTTTAGCATGTTACATTTTGTTTCTTTGTTGGCAAACGCTAATTTGTTCCACATGGAGACACAACAGGTACACATTCAAGTTTTCTGAGTAGAATGCTACAGAAACCAGGTGAAAAATGATATTTGTGTTTGCTAACATGACGTTGACTCCACTTGCCCTAGAAAAACACTTGGCTTTTCTCCAAAACCAGTTTGACTCTGCTTTTCTGGGTCCTTTGCACACGAATTCCCCATGAGTTTGCCCAGGTAAGTCTGGATCAAACCAGAAATATGTGGTTCTGTGTGGCTAAATGAATATCAGCTTTTAAAACAGCTTGTGTGTTTGTTAGTGTTTTCTGGATATTAATTATGAACTTGAGAGTTTGCAATGAATTCTGACATGTAACATTTTGTTTTTCTGTTGGCAAATGCTAATTCGTTCCACATGGAGACACAACAGGCACACATTCAAGTTTTCTGAGTAGAATGCCACAGAAACCAGGTGAAAAATGACATTTGTGTTTGCTAACATGACGTTGAATCCACTTGCCCAAGAAAAAGTCTTGGCTTTTCTCCAAAACCAGTTTGACTGCTTTTCTGTGTCCTTTGCACACGAATTCCACATGAGTTTGTCCATATAGGTCTGGATCAAAGCAGAAATACCCATTTCTGTTCTGCCTAGCTCAACCCCAGCTCTTGCTACAGCCTCAGAGTTTGTTTCTCTTTCCTGGATATTATCTAGGAACTTTAGAGTTTTGAATGAATTTTTGCATGTAACATTATTTTTTGGATGGAAACTCTAATTCGTTCCACATGGAGACACAACAAGCACACATTCGAGCTTTCTGAGTAGAATGCTACAGAAACCAGGTGAAAAATGATATTTGTGTTTGCTAACATGACATTGTATCAACTTGCCCAAGAAAATGACTTTGCTTTTCTCCAAAACAAGTTTGACTCTGCTTTTCTGGGTCCTTTTACATGAATTCCACATGAGTTTGTTCAGGTAGGTCTGGATCTAACCAGAAATATATGGTTCTGTGTGCCTAAATGAATATCAGCTTTTAAAACAGCCTGTGTGTTTGTTATTGTTTTGTGAATAATATCTATGAACTTTTAAGATTTCAATGAATTTTAGCATGTTACATTTTGTATCTTTGTTGGCAAACGCTAATTTGTTCCACATGGAGACACAACAGGTACACATTCGAGCTTTCTGAGTAGAATGCTACAGAAAGCAGGTGAAAAATGATATTCGTGTTTGCTAACATGACGTTGACTCCACTTGCCCAAGAAAAAGACTTGGCTTTTCTCCAAAACCAGTTTCAATATTATTTTCTGGGTTTTTTGCACACGAATTCCACATGAGTTTGTCCAGATAGGTCTGGATCAAAGCAGAAATACCCGTTTCTATTCTGCCTAGCTCAACCCCAGCTCTTGCTACAGCCTCGGAGTTTGTTTCTGTTTCCTGGATATTATCTAGGAACTTTAGAGTTTTTTATGAGTTTTAGCGTGTAACATTATGTTTTTTTGATGGAAACTCTAATTCGTTCCACATGGAGACACAACAAGCGCACATTCGAGATTTCTGAGTAGAATGCTACAGAAACCAGGTGAAAAATGATATGTGTGTTTGCTAACATGACATTGTATCCACTTGCCCAAGAAAATGACTTTGCTTTTCTCCAAAACCAGTTTGACTCTGCTTTTCTGGGTCCTTTGCACACGAATTCCCCATGAGTTTGTCCAGATAGGTCTGGATCAAACCAGAAATATGTGGTTCTGTGTGGCTAAATGAATATCAGCTTTTAAAACAGCCTGTGTGTTTGTTAGTGTTTTCTGGATATTAACTATGAACTTGAGAGTTTGCAATGAATTCTGGCATGTAACATTTTGTTTTTCTGTTGGCAAATGCTAAATCGTTCCACATGGAGACACAACAGGCACACATTCAAGTTTTCTGAGTAGAATGCTACAGAAACCAGGTGAAAAATGACATTTGTGTTGGCTAACATGACGTTGAATCCACTTGCCCAAGAAAAAGTCTTGGCTTTTCTCCTAAACCAGTTTGACTGCTTTTCTGGGTCCTTCGCACACGAATTCCACATGAGTTTGTCCAGATAGGTCTGGGTCAAAGAAGAAATACCCGATTCTGTTCTGCCTAACTCAATCCCAGCTCTTGCTACAGCCTCGGAGTTTGCTTCTGTTTCCTGGATATTATCTAGGAACTTTAGAGTTTTGAATGAATTTTAGCGTGTAACATTATGTTTTTTTGATGGAAACTCTAATTCGTTCCACATGGAGACACAACAAGCACACATTCGAGTTTTCTGAGTAGTATGCTACAGAAACCAGGTGAAAAATGATATGTGTGTTTGCTAACATGACATTGTATCCACTTGCCCAAGAAAATGACTTTGCTTTTCTCCAAAACCAGTTTAACTCTGCTTTTCCGGGTCCTTTGCACATGAATTCCACATGAGTTTGTCCAGATAAGTCTGGATAAAACCAGAAATATGCGGTTCTGTGTGGCTAAATGAATATCAGCTTTTAAAACAGTCTGTGTGTTTGCTAGTGTTTTGTGAATAATATCTATGAACTTTTAAGATTTGAATGAATTTTAGCATGTTAGATTTTGTTTCTTTGTTGGCAAACGCTAATTTGTTCCACATGGAGACAGTACAGGTACACATTCAAGTTTTCTGAGTAGAATGTTACAGAAACCAGGTTAAAAATGATATTTCCGAAGGTAAACATGACATTGAATCCACTTGCCCAAGAAAAAGACTTTGCTTTTCTCCAAAACCAGTTTGACTCTGCTTTTCTGGGTCCTTTTTACACGAATTCCACATGAGTTTGTCCAGAAAGGTCTGGATCTAACCAGAAATATCTGGTTCTGTGTGGCTAAATGAATATCAGCTTTTAAAACAGTCTGTGTGTTTGTTAGTGTTTTGTGAATAATATCTATGAACTTTTATGATTTGAATGAATTTTAGCATGTTACATTTTGTTGTTTTGTTGGCACACGCTAATTTGTTCCACATGGACACACTACAGGTACACATTCGATCTTTCTGAGTAGAATGCTACAGAAACCAGGTGAAAAATGATATTCGTGTTTGCTAACATGACGTTGACTCCACTTGCCCAAGAAAAAGACTTGGCTTTTCTCCAAAACCAGTTTCAATATTATTTTCTGGGTTTTTTGCACAGGAATTCCACATGAGTTTGTCCAGATAGTTCTGCATCTAACCAGAAATACGCGGTTCGGTGTGGCTAAATGAATATCAGCTTTTAAAACAGTCTGTGTGTTTGTTAGTGTTTTGTGAATAATATCTATGAACTTTTAAGATTTGAATGAATTTTAGCATGTTAGATTTTGTTTCTTTGTTGGCAAACGCTAATTTGTTCCACATGGAGACAGTACAGGTACACATTCAAGTTTTCTGAGTAGAATGTTACAGAAACCAGGTTAAAAATGATATTTCCGAAGGTAAACATGACATTGAATCCACTTGCCCAAGAAAATGACTTTGCTTTTCTCCAAAACCAGTTTGACTCTGCTTTTCTGGGTCCTTTTTACACGAATTCCACATGAGTTTGTCCAGAAAGGTCTGGATCTAACCAGAAATATCTGGTTCTGTGTGGCTAAATGAATATCAGCTTTTAAAACAGTCTGTGTGTTTGTTAGTGCTTTGTGAATAATATCTATGAACTTTTATGATTTGAATGAATTTTAGCATGTTACATTTTGTTGTTTTGTTGGCACACGCTAATTCGTTCCACATGGAGACACAACAGGTACACATTCGAGTTTTCTGAGTAGAATGCTACAGAAACCAGGTGAAAAGTGATATTCGTGTTTGCTAACATGACGTTGAACCCACTTGCCCAAGAAAAACACTTGGCGTTTCTTCAAAACCAGTTTGACTCTGCTTTTCTGGGTCCTTTGCACACGAATTCCCCATGAGTTTGTCCAGGTAGGTCTGGATCAAACCAGAAATATGCGGTTCTGTGTGGCTAAATGAATATCAGCTTTTAAAACAGCTTGTGTGTTTGTTAGTGTTTTCTGGATATTAACTATGAACTTGAGAGTTTGCAATGAATTCTGACATGTAACATTTTGTTTTTCTGTTGGCAAATGCTAATTCGTTCCACATGGAGACACAACAGGCACACATTCAAGTTTTCTGAGTAGAATGCTACAGAAACCAGGTGAAACATGACATTTGTGATGGCTAACATGACGTTGAATCCACTTGCCCAAGAAAAAGTCTTGGCTTTTCTCCAAAACAAGTTTGACTGCTCTCTGGGTGCTTTGCACACGAATTGCACATGATTTTGACTAGATAGGTCTGGATCAAAGCAGAAATACCCGATTCTGTTCTGCCTAACTCAATCCCAGCTCTTGCTACAGCATCGGAGTTTTTTTCTGTTTCCTGGATATTATCTAGGAACTTTAGAGTTTTGAATGAATTTTAGCGTGTAACATTATGTTTTTTTGATGGAAACTCTAATTCGTTCCACAAGGAGACACAACAAGCACACATTCGAGTTTTCTGAGTAGTATGCTACAGAAACCAGGTGAAAAATGATATTTGTGTTTGCTAAGATGACATTGTATCCACTTGCCCAAGAAAATGACTTTGCTTTTCTCCAAAACCAGTTTGACTCTGCTTTTCTGGGTCCTTTGCACATGAATTCCCCATGAGTTTGTCCAGATAGTCTGGATAAAACCAGAAATATGCAGTTCTGTGTGGCTAAATGAATATCAGCTTTGAAAACAGCCTGTGTGTTTGTTAGTGTTTTGTGAATAATATCTATGAACTTTTATGTTTTGAATGAATTTTAGCATGTTACATTTTGTATCTTTGTTGGCAAACGCTAATTTGTTCCACATGGAGACACTACAGGTACACATTCGATCTTTCTGAGTAGAATGCTACAGAAACCAGGTGAAAAATGATATTCGTGTTTGCTAACATGACGTTGACTCCACTTGCCCAAGAAAAAGACTTGGCTTTTCTCCAAAACCAGTTTCAATATTATTTTCTGGGTTTTTTGCACAGGAATTCCACATGAGTTTGTCCAGATAGTTCTGGATCTAACCAGAAATATGCGGTTCAGTGTGGCTAATGAATATCAGATTTTAAAACAGCCTGTGTGTTTGTTAGTGTTTTGTGAATAATATCTATGAACTTTAAAGTTTTGAGTGAATTTTAGCATGTTACATTTTGTTTCTTTGTTGGCAAACACTCATTGGTTCCACATGGAGACATAACAGGTACACATTCAAATTTTCTGAGTAGAATGTTACAGAAACCAGGTAAAAATGATATTTCAGAAGGTAAACATGACATTGAATCCACTTGCCCAAGAAAAAGACTTGGCTTTTCTCCAAAACCAGTTTGACTCTGCTTTTCTGGGTCCTTTGCACACGAATTCCCCATCAGTTTGTCCAGATAGTTCTGGATCTAACCAGAAATATCTGGTTCTGTGTGGCTAAATGAATATCAGCTTTTAAAACAGCCTGTGTGTTTGTTAGTGTTTTCTGGATATTAACTATGAACTTGAGAGTTTGCAATGAATTCTGACATGTAACATTTTGTTTTTCTGTTGGCCAATCCTAATTCGTTCCACATGGAGACACAACAGGCACACATTCAAGTTTTCTGAGTAGAATGCTACAGAAACCAGGTGAAAAATGACATTTGTGTTGGCTAACATGACGTTGAATCCACTTGCCCAAGAAAAAGTCTTGGCTTTTCTCCAAAACAAGTTTGACTGCTCTCTGGGTGCTTTGCACACGAATTGCACATGATTTTGACTAGATAGGTCTGGATCAAAGCAGAAATACCCGATTCTGTTCTGCCTAACTCAATTCTAGCTCTTGCTACAGCATCGGAGTTTTTTTCTGTTTCCTGGATATTATCTAGGAACTTTAGAGTTTTGAATGAATTTTAGCGTGTAACATTATGTTTTTTTGATGGAAACTCTAATTCGTTCCACATGGAGACACAACAAGCACACATTCGAGTTTTCTGAGTAGTATGCTACAGAAACCAGGTGAAAAATGATATTTGTGTTTGCTAAGATGACATTGTATCCACTTGCCCAAGAAAATGACTTTGCTTTTCTCCAAAACCAGTTTGACTCTGCTTTTCTGGGTCCTTTTTACACGAATTCCACATGAGTTTGTCCAGAAAGTTCTGGATCAAACCAGAAATATGCGGTTCTGTGTGGCTAAATGAATATCAGCTTTTAAAACAGTCTGTGTGTTTGTTAGTGTTTTGTGAATAATATCTATGAACTTTTATGATTTGAATGAATTTTAGCATGTTACATTTTGTTTCTTTGTTGGCAAACGCTAATTTGTTCCACATGGACACACTACAGGTACACATTCGATCTTTCTGAGTAGAATGCTACAGAAACCAGGTGAAAAATGATATTCGTGTTTGCTAACATGACGTTGACTCCACTTGCCCAAGAAAAAGACTTGGCTTTTCTCCAAAACCAGTTTCAATATTATTTTCTGGGTTTTTTGCACAGGAATTCCACATGAGTTTGTCCAGATAGTTCTGGATCTAACCAGAAATATGCGGTTCAGTGTGGCTAATGAATATCAGCTTTTAAAACAGCCTGTGTGTTTGTTAGTGTTTTGTGAATAATATCTATGAACTTTAAAGTTTTGAGTGAATTTTAGCATGTTACATTTTGTTTCTTTGTTGGCAAACACTCATTGGTTCCACATGGAGACATAACAGGTACACATTCAAATTTTCTGAGTAGAATGTTACAGAAACCAGGTAAAAATGATATTTCCGAAGGTAAACATGACATTGAATCCACTTGCCCAAGAAAAAGACTTGGCTTTTCTCCAAAACCAGTTTGACTCTGCTTTTCTGGGTCCTTTGCACACGAATTCCCCATGAGTTTGTCCAGATAGTTCTGGATCTAACCAGAAATATCTGGTTCTGTGTGGCTAAATGAATATCAGCTTTTAAAACAGCCTGTGTGTTTGTTAGTGTTTTCTGGATATTAACTATGAACTTGAGAGTTTGCAATGAATTCTGACATGTAACATTTTGTTTTTCTGTTGGCCAATCCTAATTCGTTCCACATGGAGACACAACAGGCACACATTCAAGTTTTCTGAGTAGAATGCTACAGAAACCAGGTGAAAAATGACATTTGTGTTGGCTAACATGACGTTGAATCCACTTGCCCAAGAAAAAGTCTTGGCTTTTCTCCAAAACAAGTTTGACTGCTCTCTGGGTGCTTTGCACACGAATTGCACATGATTTTGACTAGATAGGTCTGGATCAAAGCAGAAATACCCGATTCTGTTCTGCCTAACTCAATTCCAGCTCTTGCTACAGCATCGGAGTTTTTTTCTGTTTCCTGGATATTATCTAGGAACTTTAGAGTTTTGAATGAATTTTAGCGTGTAACATTATGTTTTTTTGATGGAAACTCTAATTCGTTCCACATGGAGACACAACAAGCACACATTCGAGTTTTCTGAGTAGTATGCTACAGAAACCAGGTGAAAAATGATATTTGTGTTTGCTAACATGACATTGTATCCACTTGCCCAAGAAAATGACTTTGCTTTTCTCCAAAACCAGTTTGACTCTGCTTTTCTGGGTCCTTTTTACACGAATTCCACATGAGTTTGTCCAGAAAGTTCTGGATCAAACCAGAAATATGCGGTTCTGTGTGGCTAAATGAATATCAGCTTTTAAAACAGTCTGTGTGTTTGTTAGTGTTTTGTGAATAATATCTATGAACTTTTATGATTTGAATGAATTTTAGCATGTTACATTTTGTTTCTTTGTTGGCAAACGCTAATTTGTTCCACATGGAGACACTACAGGTACACATTCGATCTTTCTGAGTAGAATGCTACAGAAACCAGGTGAAAAATGATATTCGTGTTTGCTAACATGACGTTGACTCCACTTGCCCAAGAAAAAGACTTGGCTTTTCTCCAAAACCAGTTTCAATATTATTTTCTGGGTTTTTTGCACAGGAATTCCACATGAGTTTGTCCAGATAGTTCTGCATCTAACCAGAAATATGCGGTTCGGTGTGGCTAATGAATATCAGCTTTTAAAACAGCCTGTGTGTTTGTTAGTGTTTTGTGAATAATATCTATGAACTTTAAAGTTTTGAGTGAATTTTAGCATGTTACATTTTGTTTCTTTGTTGGCAAACACTCATTGGTTCCACATGGAGACATAACAGGTACACATTCAAATTTTCTGAGTAGAATGTTACAGAAACCAGGTAAAAATGATATTTCCGAAGGTAAACATGACATTGAATCCACTTGCCCAAGAAAAAGACTTGGCTTTTATCCAAAACCAGTTTGACTCTGCTTTTCTGGGTCCTTTGCACACGAATTCCCCATGAGTTTGTCCAGGTAGGTCTGGATCAAACCAGAAATATGCGGTTCTGTGTGGCTAAATGAATATCAGCTTTTAAAACAGCCTGTGTGTTTGTTAGTGTTTTCTGGATATTAACTATGAACTTGAGAGTTTGCAATGAATTCTGACATGTAACATTTTGTTTTTCTGTTGGCCAATCCTAATTCGTTCCACATGGAGACACAACAGGCACACATTCAAGTTTTCTGAGTAGAATGCTACAGAAACCAGGTGAAAAATGACATTTGTGTTGGCTAACATGACGTTGAATCCACTTGCCCAAGAAAAAGTCTTGGCTTTTCTCCTAAACCAGTTTGACTGCTTTTCTGGGTCCTTCGCACACGAATTCCACATGAGTTTGTCCAGATAGGTCTGGGTAAAAGCAGAAATACCCGATTCTGTTCTGCCTAACTCAATCCCAGCTCTTGCTACAGCCTCGGAGTTTTTTTCTGTTTCCTGGATATTATCTAGGAACTTTAGAGTTTTGAATGAATTTTAGCGTGTAACATTATGTTTTTTTGATGGAAACTCTAATTCGTTCCACATGGAGACACAACAAGCACACATTCGAGTTTTCTGAGTAGTATGCTACAGAAACCAGGTGAAAAATGATATTTGTGTTTGCTAAGATGACATTATATCCACTTGCCCAAGAAAATGACTTTGCTTTTCTCCAAAACCAGTTTGACTCTGCTTTTCTGGGTCCTTTGCACATGAATTCCCCATGAGTTTGTCCAGATAGTCTGGATAAAACCAGAAATATGCAGTTCTGTGTGGCTAAATGAATATCAGCTTTGAAAACAGCCTGTGTGTTTGTTAGTGTTTTGTGAATAATATCTATGAACTTTTATGTTTTGAATGAATTTTAGCATGTTACATTTTGTATCTTTGTTGGCAAACGCTAATTTGTTCCACATGGAGACACTACAGGTACACATTCGATCTTTCTGAGTAGAATGCTACAGAAAGCAGGTGAAAAATGATATTCGTGTTTGCTAACATGACGTTGACTCCACTTGCCCAAGAAAAAGACTTGGCTTTTCTCCAAAACCAGTTTCAATATTATTTTCTGCGTTTTCTGCACAGGAATTCCGCATGAGTTTGTCCAGATAGTTCTGGATCTAACCAGAAATATGCGGTTCGGTGTGGCTAATGAATATCAGCTTTTAAAACAGCCTGTGTGTTTGTTAGTGTTTTGTGAATAATATCTATGAACTTTAAAGTTTTGAGTGAATTTTAGCATGTTACATTTTGTTTCTTTGTTGGCAAACACTCATTGGTTCCACATGGAGACATAACAGGTACACATTCAAATTTTCTGAGTAGAATGTTACAGAAACCAGGTAAAAATGATATTTCCGAAGGTAAACATGACATTGAATCCACTTGCCCAAGAAAAAGACTTGGCTTTTCTCCAAAACCAGTTTGACTCTGCTTTTTTGGGTCCTTTGCACACGAATTCCCCATGAGTTTGTCCAGATAGTTCTGGATCAAACCAGAAATATGCGGTTCTGTGTGGCTAAATGAATATCAGCTTTTAAAACAGCCTGTGTGTTTGTTAGTGTTTTCTGGATATTAACTATGAACTTGAGAGTTTGCAATGAATTCTGACATGTAACATTTTGTTTTTCTGTTGGCCAATCCTAATTCGTTCCACATGGAGACACAACAGGCACACATTCAAGTTTTCTGAGTAGAATGCTACAGAAACCAGGTGAAAAATGACATTTGTGTTGGCTAACATGACGTTGAATCCACTTGCCCAAGAAAAAGTCTTGGCTTTTCTCCAAAACAAGTTTGACTGCTCTCTGGGTGCTTTGCACACGAATTGCACATGATTTTGACTAGATAGGTCTGGATCAAAGCAGAAATACCCGATTCTGTTCTGCCTAACTCAATTCCAGCTCTTGCTACAGCATCGGAGTTTTTTTCTGTTTCCTGGATATTATCTAGGAACTTTAGAGTTTTGAATGAATTTTAGCGTGTAACATTATGTTTTTTTGATGGAAACTCTAATTCGTTCCACATGGAGACACAACAAGCACACATTCGAGTTTTCTGAGTAGTATGCTACAGAAACCAGGTGAAAAATGATATTTGTGTTTGCTAACATGACATTGTATCCACTTGCCCAAGAAAATGACTTTGCTTTTCTCCAAAACCAGTTTGACTCTGCTTTTCTGGGTCCTTTGCACATGAATTCCCCATGAGTTTGTCCAGATAGTCTGGATAAAACCAAAAATATGCAGTCCTGTGTGGCTAAATGAATATCAGCTTTGAAAACAGCCTGTGTGTTTGTTAGTGTTTTGTGAATAATATCTATGAACTTTTATGTTTTGAATGAATTTTAGCATGTTACATTTTGTATCTTTTTTGGCAAACGCTAATTTGTTCCACATGGAGACACTACAGGTACACATTCGATCTTTCTGAGTAGAATGCTACAGAAACCAGGTGAAAAATGATATTCGTGTTTGCTAACATGACGTTGACTCCACTTGCCCAAGAAAAAGACTTGGCTTTTCTCCAAAACCAGTTTCAATATTATTTTCTGGGTTTTTTGCACAGGAATTCCACATGAGTTTGTCCAGATAGTTCTGCATCTAACCAGAAATATGCGGTTCGGTGTGGCTAATGAATATCAGCTTTTAAAACAGCCTGTGTGTTTGTTAGTGTTTTGTGAATAATATCTATGAACTTTAAAGTTTTGAGTGAATTTTAGCATGTTACATTTTGTTTCTTTGTTGGCAAACACTCATTGGTTCCACATGGAGACATAACAGGTACACATTCAAATTTTCTGAGTAGAATGTTACAGAAACCAGGTAAAAATGATATTTCCGAAGGTAAACATGACATTGAATCCACTTGCCCAAGAAAAAGACTTGGCTTTTCTCCAAAACCAGTTTGACTCTGCTTTTCTGGGTCCTTTGCACACGAATTCCCCATGAGTTTGTCCAGGTAGGTCTGGATCAAACCAGAAATATGCGGTTCTGTGTGGCTAAATGAATATCAGCTTTTAAAACAGCCTGTGTGTTTGTTAGTGTTTTCTGGATATTAACTATGAACTTGAGAGTTTGCAATGAATTCTGACATGTAACATTTTGTTTTTCTGTTGGCCAATCCTAATTCGTTCCACATGGAGACACAACAGGCACACATTCAAGTTTTCTGAGTAGAATGCTACAGAAACCAGGTGAAAAATGACATTTGTGTTGGCTAACATGACGTTGAATCCACTTGCCCAAGAAAAAGTCTTGGCTTTTCTCCAAAACAAGTTTGACTGCTCTCTGGGTGCTTTGCACACGAATTGCACATGATTTTGACTAGATAGGTCTGGATCAAAGCAGAAATACCCGATTCTGTTCTGCCTAACTCAATTCCAGCTCTTGCTACAGCATCGGAGTTTTTTTCTGTTTCCTGGATATTATCTAGGAACTTTAGAGTTTTGAATGAATTTTAGCGTGTAACATTATGTTTTTTTGATGGAAACTCTAATTCGTTCCACATGGAGACACAACAAGCACACATTCGAGTTTTCTGAGTAGTATGCTACAGAAACCAGGTGAAAAATGATATTTGTGTTTGCTAAGATGACATTATATCCACTTGCCCAAGAAAATGACTTTGCTTTTCTCCAAAACCAGTTTGACTCTGCTTTTCTGGGTCCTTTGCACATGAATTCCCCATGAGTTTGTCCAGATAGTCTGGATATAACCAGAAATATGCAGTTCTGTGTGGCTAAATGAATATCAGCTTTGAAAACAGCCTGTGTGTTTGTTAGTGTTTTGTGAATAATATCTATGAACTTTTATGTTTTGAATGAATTTTAGCATGTTACATTTTGTATCTTTGTTGGCAAACGCTAATTTGTTCCACATGGAGACACTACAGGTACACATTCGATCTTTCTGAGTAGAATGCTACAGAAACCAGGTGAAAAATGATATTCGTGTTTGCTAACATGACGTTGACTCCACTTGCCCAAGAAAAAGACTTGGCTTTTCTCCAAAACCAGTTTCAATATTATTTTCTGCGTTTTCTGCACAGGAATTCCGCATGAGTTTGTCCAGATAGTTCTGGATCTAACCAGAAATATGCGGTTCGGTGTGGCTAATGAATATCAGCTTTTAAAACAGCCTGTGTGTTTGTTAGTGTTTTGTGAATAATATCTATGAACTTTAAAGTTTTGAGTGAATTTTAGCATGTTACATTTTGTTTCTTTGTTGGCAAACACTCATTGGTTCCACATGGAGACATAACAGGTACACATTCAAATTTTCTGAGTAGAATGTTACAGAAACCAGGTAAAAATGATATTTCCGAAGGTAAACATGACATTGAATCCACTTGCCCAAGAAAAAGACTTGGCTTTTCTCCAAAACCAGTTTGACTCTGCTTTTTTGGGTCCTTTGCACACGAATTCCCCATGAGTTTGTCCAGATAGTTCTGGATCTAACCAGAAATATCTGGTTCTGTGTGGCTAAATGAATATCAGCTTTTAAAACAGCCTGTGTGTTTGTTAGTGTTTTCTGGATATTAACTATGAACTTGAGAGTTTGCAATGAATTCTGACATGTAACATTTTGTTTTTCTGTTGGCCAATCCTAATTCGTTCCACATGGAGACACAACAGGCACACATTCAAGTTTTCTGAGTAGAATGCTACAGAAACCAGGTGAAAAATGACATTTGTGTTGGCTAACATGACGTTGAATCCACTTGCCCAAGAAAAAGTCTTGGCTTTTCTCCAAAACAAGTTTGACTGCTCTATGGGTGCTTTGCACACGAATTGCACATGATTTTGACTAGATAGGTCTGGATCAAAGCAGAAATACCCGATTCTGTTCTGCCTAACTCAATTCCAGCTCTTGCTACAGCATCGGAGTTTTTTTCTGTTTCCTGGATATTATCTAGGAACTTTAGAGTTTTGAATGAATTTTAGCGTGTAACATTATGTTTTTTTGATGGAAACTCTAATTCGTTCCACATGGAGACACAACAAGCACACATTCGAGTTTTCTGAGTAGTATGCTACAGAAACCAGGTGAAAAATGATATTTGTGTTTGCTAAGATGACATTGTATCCACTTGCCCAAGAAAATGACTTTGCTTTTCTCCAAAACCAGTTTGACTCTGGTTTTCTGGGTCCTTTGCACACGAATTCCACATGAGTTTGTCCAGAAAGTTCTGGATCAAGCCAGAAATATGCGGTTCTGTGTGGCTAAATGAATATCAGCTTTTAAAACAGCCTGTGTGTTTGTTAGTGTTTTGTGAATAATATCTATGAACTTTTATGATTTGAATGAATTTTAGCATGTTACATTTTGTTTCTTTGTTGGCAAACGCTAATTTGTTCCACATGGAGACACAACAGGTACACATTCAAGTTTTCTGAGTAGAATGCTACAGAAACCAGGTGAAAAATGATATTTGTGTTTGCTAACATGACGTTGACTCCACTTGCCCTAGAAAAACACTTGGCTTTTCTCCAAAACCAGTTTGACTCTGCTTTTCTGGGTCCTTTGCACATGAATTCCCCATGAGTTTGCCCAGGTAAGTCTGGATCAAACCAGAAATATGTGGTTCTGTGTGGCTAAATGAATATCAGCTTTTAAAACAGCTTGTGTGTTTGATAGTGTTTTCTGGATATTAATTATGAACTTGAGAGTTTGCAATGAATTCTGACATGTAACATTTTGTTTTTCTGTTGGCAAATGCTAATTCGTTCCACATGGAGACACAACAGGCACACATTCAAGTTTTCTGAGTAGAATGCCACAGAAACCAGGTGAAAAATGACATTTGTGTTTGCTAACATGACGTTGAATCCACTTGCCCAAGAAAAAGTCTTGGCTTTTCTCCAAAACCAGTTTGACTGCTTTTCTGTATCCTTTGCACACGAATTCCACATGAGTTTGTCCAGATAGGTCTGGATCAAAGCAGAAATACCCATTTCTGTTCTGCCTAGCTCAACCCCAGCTCTTGCTACAGCCTCAGAGTTTGTTTCTCTTTCCTGGATATTATCTAGGAACTTTAGAGTTTTGAATGAATTTTTGCATGTAACATTATTTTTTGGATGGAAACTCTAATTCGTTCCACATGGAGACACAACAAGCACACATTCGAGCTTTCTGAGTAGAATGCTACAGAAACCAGGTGAAAAATGATATTTGTGTTTGCTAACATGACATTGTATCAACTTGCCCAACAAAATGACTTTGCTTTTCTCCAAAACCAGTTTGACTCTGCTTTTCTGTGTCCTTTTACATGAATTCCACATGAGTTTGTTCAGGTAGGTCTGGATCTAACTAGAAATATCTGGTTCTGTGTGCCTAAATGAATATCAGCTTTGAAAACAGCCTGTGTGTTTGTTATTGTTTTGGGAATAATATATATGAACTTTTATGATTTCAATGAATTTTAGCATGTTACATTTTGTATCTTTGTTGGCAAACGCTAATTTGTTCCACATGGAGACACAACAGGTACACATTCGAGCTTTCTGAGTAGAATGCTACAGAAAGCAGGTGAAAAATGATATTCGTGTTTGCTAACATGACGTTGACTCCAATTGCCCAAGAAAAAGACTTGGCTTTTCTCCAAAACCAGTTTCAATATTATTTTCTGGGTGTTTTTGCACACGAATTCCACATGAGTTTGTCCAGATAGGTCTGGATCAAAGCAGAAATACCCGTTTCTGTTCTGCCTAGCTCAACCCCAGCTCTTGCTACAGCCTCGGAGTTTGTTTCTGTTTCCTGGATATTATCTAGGAACTTTAGAGTTTTGAATGAATTTTAGCGTGTAACATTATGTTTTTTTGATGGAAACTCTAATTCGTTCCACATGGAGACACAACAAGCGCACATTCGAGATTTGTGAGTAGAATGCTACAGAAACCAGGTGAAAAATGATATGTGTGTTTGCTAACATGACATTGTATCCACTTGCCCAAGAAAATGACTTTGCTTTTCTCCAAAACCAGTTTGACTCTGCTTTTCTGGGTCCTTTGCACACGAATTCCCCATGAGTTTGTCCAGATAGGTCTGGATCAAACCAGAAATATGTGTTTCTGTGTGGCTAAATGAATATCAGCTTTTAAAACAGCCTGTGTGTTTGTTAGTGTTTTCTGGATATTAACTATGAACTTGAGAGTTTGCAATGAATTCTGGCATGTAACATTTTGTTTTTCTGTTGGCAAATGCTAAATCGTTCCACATGGAGACACAACAGGCACACATTCAAGTTTTCTGAGTAGAATGCTACAGAAACCAGGTGAAAAATGACATTTGTGTTGGCTAACATGACGTTGAATCCACTTGCCCAAGAAAAAGTCTTGGCTTTTCTCCTAAACCAGTTTGACTGCTTTTCTGGGTCCTTCGCACAGGAATTCCACATGAGTTTGTCCAGATAGGTCTGGGTCAAAGCAGAAATACCCGATTCTGTTCTGCCTAACTCAATCCCAGCTCTTGCTACAGCCTCGGAGTTTGCTTCTGTTTCCTGGATATTATCTAGGAACTTTAGAGTTTTGAATGAATTTTAGCGTGTAACATTATGTTTTTTTGATGGAAACTCTAATTCGTTCCACATGGAGACACAACAAGCACACATTTGAGTTTTCTGAGTAGTATGCTACAGAAACCAGGTGAAAAATGATATGTGTGTTTGCTAACATGACATTGTATCCACTTGCCCAAGAAAATGACTTTGCTTTTCTCCAAAACCAGTTTAACTCTGCTTTTCTGGGTCCTTTGCACATGAATTCCACATGAGTTTGTCCAGATAGGTATGGATCAAACCAGAAATATGCGGTTATGTGTGGCTAAATGAATATCAGCTTTTAAAACAGTCTGTGTGTTTGTTAGTGTTTTGTGAATAATATCTATGAACTTTTAAGATTTGAATGAATTTTAGCATGTTAGATTTTGATTCTTTGTTGGCAAACGCTAATTTGTTCCACAAGGAGACAGTACAGGTACACATTCAAGTTTTCTGAGTAGAATGTTACAGAAACCAGGTTAAAAATGATATTTCCGAAGGTAAACATGACATTGAATCCACTTGCCCAAGAAAAAGACTTTGCTTTTCTCCAAAACCAGTTTGACTCTGCTTTTCTGGGTCCTTTTTACACGAATTCCACATGAGTTTGTCCAGATAGTTCTGGATCTAACCAGAAATATGCGGTTCTGTGTGGCTAAATGAATATCAGCTTTTAAAAAAGTCTGTGTGTTTGTTAGTGTTTTGTGAATAATATCTATGAACTTTTATGATTTGAATGAATTTTAGCATGTTACATTTTGTTTCTTTGTTGGCAAATGCTAATTCGTTCCACATGGAGACACAACAGGTACACATTCGAGTTTTCTGAGTAGAATGCTACAGAAACCAGGTGAAAAGTGATATTCGTGTTTGCTAACATGACGTTGAACCCACTTGCCCAAGAAAAACACTTGGCGTTTCTTCAAAACCAGTTTGACTCTGCTTTTCTGGGTCCTTTGCACACGAATTCCCCATGAGTTTGTCCAGGTAGGTCTGGATCAAACCAGAAATATGCGGTTCTGTGTGGCTAAATGAATATCAGCTTTTAAAACAGCTTGTGTGTTTGTTAGTGTTTTCTGGATATTAACTATGAACTTGAGAGTTTGCAATGAATTCTGACATGTAACATTTTGTTTTTCTGTTGGCAAATGCTAATTCGTTCCACATGGAGACACAACAGGCACACATTCAAGTTTTCTGAGTAGAATGCTACAGAAACCAGGTGAAACATGACATTTGTGATGGCTAACATGACGTTGAATCCACTTGCCCAAGAAAAAGTCTTGGCTTTTCTCCAAAACAAGTTTGACTGCTCTCTGGGTGCTTTGCACACGAATTGCACATGATTTTGACTAGATAGGTCTGGATCAAAGCAGAAATACCCGATTCTGTTCTGCCTAACTCAATCCCAGCTCTTGCTACAGCATCGGAGTTTTTTTCTGTTTCCTGGATATTATCTAGGAACTTTAGAGTTTTGAATGAATTTTAGCGTGTAACATTATGTTTTTTTGATGGAAACTCTAATTCGTTCCACAAGGAGACACAACAAGCACACATTCGAGTTTTCTGAGTAGTATGCTACAGAAACCAGGTGAAAAATGATATTTGTGTTTGCTAAGATGACATTGTATCCACTTGCCCAAGAAAATGACTTTGCTTTTCTCCAAAACCAGTTTGACTCTGCTTTTCTGGGTCCTTTGCACATGAATTCCCCATGAGTTTGTCCAGATAGTCTGGATAAAACCAGAAATATGCAGTTCTGTGTGGCTAAATGAATATCAGCTTTGAAAATAGCCTGTGTGTTTGTTAGTGTTTTGTGAATAATATCTATGAACTTTTATGTTTTGAATGAATTTTAGCATGTTACATTTTGTATCTTTTTTGGCAAACGCTAATTTGTTCCAAATGGAGACACTACAGGTACACATTCGATCTTTCTGAGTAGAATGCTACAGAAACCAGGTGAAAAATGATATTCGTGTTTGCTAACATGACGTTGACTCCACTTGCCCAAGAAAAAGACTTGGCTTTTCTCCAAAACCAGTTTCAATATTATTTTCTGGGTTTTTTGCACAGGAATTCCACATGAGTTTGTCCAGATAGTTCTGGATCTAACCAGAAATATGCGGTTCGGTGTGGCTAAATGAATATCAGCTTTTAAAAAAGTCTGTGTGTTTGTTAGTGTTTTGTGAATAATATCTATGAACTTTTATGATTTGAATGAATTTTAGCATGTTACATTTTGTTTCTTTGTTGGCAAATGCTAATTCGTTCCACATGGAGACACAACAGGTACACATTCGAGTTTTCTGAGTAGAATGCTACAGAAACCAGGTGAAAAGTGATATTCGTGTTTGCTAACATGACGTTGAACCCACTTGCCCAAGAAAAACACTTGGCGTTTCTTCAAAACCAGTTTGACTCTGCTTTTCTGGGTCCTTTGCACACGAATTCCCCATGAGTTTGTCCAGGTAGGTCTGGATCAAACCAGAAATATGCGGTTCTGTGTGGCTAAATGAATATCAGCTTTTAAAACAGCTTGTGTGTTTGTTAGTGTTTTCTGGATATTAACTATGAACTTGAGAGTTTGCAATGAATTCTGACATGTAACATTTTGTTTTTCTGTTGGCAAATGCTAATTCGTTCCACATGGAGACACAACAGGCACACATTCAAGTTTTCTGAGTAGAATGCTACAGAAACCAGGTGAAAAATGACATTTGTGTTGGCTAACATGACGTTGAATCCACTTGCCCAAGAAAAAGTCTTGGCTTTTCTCCTAAACCAGTTTGACTGCTTTTCTGGGTCCTTCGCACAGGAATTCCACATGAGTTTGTCCAGATAGGTCTGGGTCAAAGCAGAAATACCCGATTCTGTTCTGCCTAACTCAATCCCAGCTCTTGCTACAGCCTCGGAGTTTGCTTCTGTTTCCTGGATATTATCTAGGAACTTTAGAGTTTTGAATGAATTTTAGCGTGTAACATTATGTTTTTTTGATGGAAACTCTAATTCGTTCCACATGGAGACACAACAAGCACACATTTGAGTTTTCTGAGTAGTATGCTACAGAAACCAGGTGAAAAATGATATGTGTGTTTGCTAACATGACATTGTATCCACTTGCCCAAGAAAATGACTTTGCTTTTCTCCAAAACCAGTTTAACTCTGCTTTTCTGGGTCCTTTGCACATGAATTCCACATGAGTTTGTCCAGATAGGTATGGATCAAACCAGAAATATGCGGTTCTGTGTGGCTAAATGAATATCAGCTTTTAAAACAGTCTGTGTGTTTGTTAGTGTTTTGTGAATAATATCTATGAACTTTTAAGATTTGAATGAATTTTTGCATTTTAGATTTTGATTCTTTGTTGGCAAACGCTAATTTGTTCCACAAGGAGACAGTACAGGTACACATTCAAGTTTTCTGAGTTGAATGTTACAGAAACCAGGTTAAAAATGATATTTCCGAAGGTAAACATGACATTGAATCCACTTGCCCAAGAAAAAGACTTTGCTTTTCTCCAAAACCAGTTTGACTCTGCTTTTCTGGGTCCTTTTTACACGAATTCCACATGAGTTTGTCCAGATAGTTCTGGATCTAACCAGAAATATGCGGTTCGGTGTGGCTAAATGAATATCAGCTTTTAAAAAAGTCTGTGTGTTTGTTAGTGTTTTGTGAATAATATCTATGAACTTTTATGATTTGAATGAATTTTAGCATGTTACATTTTGTTTCTTTGTTGGCAAATGCTAATTCGTTCCACATGGAGACACAACAGGTACACATTCGAGTTTTCTGAGTAGAATGCTATAGAAACCAGGTGAAAAGTGATATTCGTGTTTGCTAACATGACGTTGAACCCACTTGCCCAAGAAAAACACTTGGCGTTTCTTCAAAACCAGTTTGACTCTGCTTTTCTGGGTCCTTTGCACACGAATTCCCCATGAGTTTGTCCAGGTAGGTCTGGATCAAACCAGAAATATGCGGTTCTGTGTGGCTAAATGAATATCAGCTTTTAAAACAGCTTGTGTGTTTGTTAGTGTTTTCTGGATATTAACTATGAACTTGAGAGTTTGCAATGAATTCTGACATGTAACATTTTGTTTTTCTGTTGGCAAATGCTAATTCGTTCCACATGGAGACACAACAGGCACACATTCAAGTTTTCTGAGTAGAATGCTACAGAAACCAGGTGAAACATGACATTTGTGATGGCTAACATGACGTTGAATCCACTTGCCCAAGAAAAAGTCTTGGCTTTTCTCCAAAACAAGTTTGACTGCTCTCTGGGTGCTTTGCACACGAATTGCACATGATTTTGACTAGATAGGTCTGGATCAAAGCAGAAATACCCGATTCTGTTCTGCCTAACTCAATCCCAGCTCTTGCTACAGCATCGGAGTTTTTTTCTGTTTCCTGGATATTATCTAGGAACTTTAGAGTTTTGAATGAATTTTAGCGTGTAACATTATGTTTTTTTGATGGAAACTCTAATTCGTTCCACAAGGAGACACAACAAGCACACATTCGAGTTTTCTGAGTAGTATGCTACAGAAACCAGGTGAAAAATGATATTTGTGTTTGCTAAGATGACATTGTATCCACTTGCCCAAGAAAATGACTTTGCTTTTCTCCAAAACCAGTTTGACTCTGCTTTTCTGGGTCCTTTGCACATGAATTCCCCATGAGTTTGTCCAGATAGTCTGGATAAAACCAGAAATATGCAGTTCTGTGTGGCTAAATGAATATCAGCTTTGAAAATAGCCTGTGTGTTTGTTAGTGTTTTGTGAATAATATCTATGAACTTTTATGTTTTGAATGAATTTTAGCATGTTACATTTTGTATCTTTTTTGGCAAACGCTAATTTGTTCCACATGGAGACACTACAGGTACACATTCGATCTTTCTGAGTAGAATGCTACAGAAACCAGGTGAAAAATGATATTCGTGTTTGCTAACATGACGTTGACTCCACTTGCCCAAGAAAAAGACTTGGCTTTTCTCCAAAACCAGTTTCAATATTATTTTCTGGGTTTTTTGCACAGGAATTCCACATGAGTTTGTCCAGATAGTTCTGGATCTAACCAGAAATATGCGGTTCGGTGTGGCTAATGAATATCAGCTTTTAAAACAGCCTGTGTGTTTGTTAGTGTTTTGTGAATAATATCTATGAACTTTAAAGTTTTGAGTGAATTTTAGCATGTTACATTTTGTTTCTTTGTTGGCAAACACTCATTGGTTCCACATGGAGACATAACAGGTACACATTCAAATTTTCTGAGTAGAATGTTACAGAAACCAGGTAAAAATGATATTTCCGAAGGTAAACATGACATTGAATCCACTTGCCCAAGAAAAAGACTTGGCTTTTCTCCAAAACCAGTTTGACTCTGCTTTTCTGGGTCCTTTGCACACGAATTCCCCATGAGTTTGTCCAGATAGTTCTGGATCTAACCAGAAATATCTGGTTCTGTGTGGCTAAATGAATATCAGCTTTTAAAACAGCCTGTGTGTTTGTTAGTGTTTTCTGGATATTAACTATGAACTTGAGAGTTTGCAATGAATTCTGACATGTAACATTTTGTTTTACTGTTGGACAATCCTAATTCGTTCCACATGGAGACACAACAGGAACACATTCAAGTTTTCTGAGTAGAATGCTACAGAAACCAGGTGAAAAATGACATTTGTGTTGGCTAACATGACGTTGAATCCACTTGCCCAAGAAAAAGTCTTGGCTTTTCTCCAAAACAAGTTTGACTGCTCTCTGGGTGCTTTGCACACGAATTGCACATGATTTTGACTAGATAGGTCTGGATCAAAGCAGAAATACCCGATTCTGTTCTGCCTAACTCAATTCCAGCTCTTGCTACAGCATCGGAGTTTTTTTCTGTTTCCTGGATATTATCTAGGAACTTTAGAGTTTTGAATGAATTTTAGCGTGTAACATTATGTTTTTTTGATGGAAACTCTAATTCGTTCCACATGGAGACACAACAAGCACACATTCGAGTTTTCTGAGTAGTATGCTACAGAAACCAGGTGAAAAATGATATTTGTGTTTGCTAAGATGACATTGTATCCACTTGCCCAAGAAAATGACTTTGCTTTTCTCCAAAACCAGTTTGACTCTGCTTTTCTGGGTCCTTTGCACACGAATTCCACATGAGTTTGTCCAGAAAGTTCTGGATCAAGCCAGAAATATGCGGTTCTGTGTGGCTAAATGAATATCAGCTTTTAAAACAGCCTGTGTGTTTGTTAGTGTTTTGTGAATAATATCTATGAACTTTTATGATTTGAATGAATTTTAGCATGTTACATTTTGTTTCTTTGTTGGCAAACGCTAATTTGTTCCACATGGAGACACAACAGGTACACATTCAAGTTTTCTGAGTAGAATGCTACAGAAACCAGGTGAAAAATGATATTTGTGTTTGCTAACATGACGTTGACTCCACTTGCCTTAGAAAAACACTTGGCTTTTCTCCAAAACCAGTTTGACTCTGCTTTTCTGGGTCCTTTGCACACGAATTCCCCATGAGTTTGCCCAGGTAAGTCTGGATCATACCAGAAATATGTGGTTCTGTGTGGCTAAATGAATATCAGCTTTTAAAACAGCTTGTGTGTTTGTTAGTGTTTTCTGGATATTAATTATGAACTTGAGAGTTTGCAATGAATTCTGACATGTAACATTTTGTTTTTCTGTTGGCAAATGCTAATTCGTTCCACATGGAGACACAACAGGCACACATTCAAGTTTTCTGAGTAGAATGCCACAGAAACCAGGTGAAAAATGACATTTGTGTTTGCTAACATGACGTTGAATCCACTTGCCCAAGAAAAAGTCTTTGCTTTTCTCCAAAACCAGTTTGACTCTGCTTTTCTGGGTCCTTTTACATGAATTCCACATGAGTTTGTTCAGGTAGGTCTGGATCTAACTAGAAATATCTGGTTCTGTGTGCCTAAATGAATATCAGCTTTTAAAACAGCCTGTGTGTTTGTTATTGTTTTGGGAATAATATATATGAACTTTTATGATTTCAATGAATTTTAGCATGTTACATTTTGTATCTTTGTTGGCAAACGCTAATTTGTTCCACATGGAGACACAACAGGTACACATTCGAGCTTTCTGAGTAGAATGCTACAGAAAGCAGGTGAAAAATGATATTCGTGTTTGCTAACATGACGTTGACTCCAATTGCCCAAGAAAAAGACTTGGCTTTTCTCCAAAACCAGTTTCAATATTATTTTCTGGGTGTTTTTGCACACGAATTCCACATGAGTTTGTCCAGATAGGTCTGGATCAAAGCAGAAATACCCGTTTTTGTTCTGCCTAGCTCAACCCCAGCTCTTGCTACAGCCTCGGAGTTTGTTTCTGTTTCCTGGATATTATCTAGGAACTTTAGAGTTTTGAATGAATTTTAGCGTGTAACATTATGTTTTTTTGATGGAAACTCTAATTCGTTCCACATGGAGAAACAACAAGCGCACATTCGAGATTTGTGAGTAGAATGCTACAGAAACCAGGTGAAAAATGATATGTGTGTTTGCTAACATGACATTGTATCCACTTGCCCAAGAAAATGACTTTGCTTTTCTCCAAAACCAGTTTGACTCTGCTTTTCTGGGTCCTTTGCACACGAATTCCCCATGAGTTTGTCCAGATAGGTCTGGATCAAACCAGAAATATGTGTTTCTGTGTGGCTAAATGAATATCAGCTTTTAAAACAGCCTGTGTGTTTGTTAGTGTTTTCTGGATATTAACTATGAACTTGAGAGTTTGCAATGAATTCTGGCATGTAACATTTTGTTTTTCTGTTGGCAAATGCTAAATCGTTCCACATGGAGACACAACAGGCACACATTCAAGTTTTCTGAGTAGAATGCTACAGAAACCAGGTGAAAAATGACATTTGTGTTGGCTAACATGACGTTGAATCCACTTGCCCAAGAAAAAGTCTTGGCTTTTCTCCTAAACCAGTTTGACTGCTTTTCTGGGTCCTTCGCACAGGAATTCCACATGAGTTTGTCCAGATAGGTCTGGGTCAAAGCAGAAATACCCGATTCTGTTCTGCCTAACTCAATCCCAGCTCTTGCTACAGCCTCGGAGTTTGCTTCTGTTTCCTGGATATTATCTAGGAACTTTAGAGTTTTGAATGAATTTTAGCGTGTAACATTATGTTTTTTTGATGGAAACTCTAATTCGTTCCACATGGAGACACAACAAGCACACATTCGAGTTTTCTGAGTAGTATGCTACAGAAACCAGGTGAAAAATGATATGTGTGTTTGCTAACATGACATTGTATCCACTTGCCCAAGAAAATGACTCTTTGCTTTCCTCCAAAACCAGTTTAACTCTGCTTTTCTGGGTCCTTTGCACATGAATTCCACATGAGTTTGTCCAGATAGGTATGGATCAAACCAGAAATATGCGGTTCTGTGTGGCTAAATGAATATCAGCTTTTAAAACAGTCTGTGTGTTTGTTAGTGTTTTGTGAATAATATCTATGAACTTTTAAGATTTGAATGAATTTTAGCATGTTAGATTTTGATTCTTTGTTGGCAAACGCTAATTTGTTCCACAAGGAGACAGTACAGGTACACATTCAAGTTTTCTGAGTAGAATGTTACAGAAACCAGGTTAAAAATGATATTTCCGAAGGTAAACATGACATTGAATCCACTTGCCCAAGAAAAAGACTTTGCTTTTCTCCAAAACCAGTTTGACTCTGCTTTTCTGGGTCCTTTTTACACGAATTCCACATGAGTTTGTCCAGATAGTTCTGGATCTAACCAGAAATATGCGGTTCTGTGTGGCTAAATGAATATCAGCTTTTAAAAAAGTCTGTGTGTTTGTTAGTGTTTTGTGAATAATATCTATGAACTTTTATGATTTGAATGAATTTTAGCATGTTACATTTTGTTTCTTTGTTGGCAAATGCTAATTCGTTCCACATGGAGACACAACAGGTACACATTCGAGTTTTCTGAGTAGAATGCTACAGAAACCAGGTGAAAAGTGATATTCGTTTTTGCTAACATGACGTTGAACCCACTTGCCCAAGAAAAACACTTGGCGTTTCTTCAAAACCAGTTTGACTCTGCTTTTCTGGGTCCTTTGCACACGAATTCCCCATGAGTTTGTCCAGGTAGGTCTGGATCAAACCAGAAATATGCGGTTCTGTGTGGCTAAATGAATATCAGCTTTTAAAACAGCTTGTGTGTTTGTTAGTGTTTTCTGGATATTAACTATGAACTTGAGAGTTTGCAATGAATTCTGACATGTAACATTTTGTTTTTCTGTTGGCAAATGCTAATTCGTTCCACATGGAGACACAACAGGCAAACATTCAAGTTTTCTGAGTAGAATGCTACAGAAACCAGGTGAAACATGACATTTGTGATGGCTAACATGACGTTGAATCCACTTGCCCAAGAAAAAGTCTTGGCTTTTCTCCAAAACAAGTTTGACTGCTCTCTGGGTGCTTTGCACACGAATTGCACATGATTTTGACTAGATAGGTCTGGATCAAAGCAGAAATACCCGATTCTGTTCTGCCTAACTCAATCCCAGCTCTTGCTACAGCATCGGAGTTTTTTTCTGTTTCCTGGATATTATCTAGGAACTTTAGAGTTTTGAATGAATTTTAGCGTGTAACATTATGTTTTTTTGATGGAAACTCTAATTCGTTCCACAAGGAGACACAACAAGCACACATTCGAGTTTTCTGAGTAGTATGCTACAGAAACCAGGTGAAAAAGGATATTTGTGTTTGCTAAGATGACATTGTATCCACTTGCCCAAGAAAATGACTTTGCTTTTCTCCAAAACCAGTTTGACTCTGCTTTTCTGGGTCCTTTGCACATGAATTCCCCATGAGTTTGTCCAGATAGTCTGGATAAAACCAGAAATATGTAGTTCTGTGTGGCTAAATGAATATCAGCTTTGAAAACAGCCTGTGTGTTTGTTAGTGTTTTGTGAATAATATCTATGAACTTTTATGTTTTGAATGAATTTTAGCATGTTACATTTTGTATCTTTTTTGGCAAACGCTAATTTGTTCCACATGGAGACACAACAGGTACACATTCGATCTTTCTGAGTAGAATGCTACAGAAACCAGGTGAAAAATGATATTCGTGTTTGCTGACATGACGTTGACTCCACTTGCCCAAGAAAAAGACTTGGCTTTTCTCCAAAACCAGTTTCAATATTATTTTCTGGGTTTTTTGCACAGGAATTCCACATGAGTTTGTCCAGATAGTTCTGGATCTAACCAGAAATATGCGGTTCGGTGTGGCTAATGAATATCAGCTTTTAAAACAGCCTGTGTGTTTGTTAGTGTTTTGTGAATAATATCTATGAACTTTAAAGTTTTGAGTGAATTTTAGCATGTTACATTTTGTTTCTTTGTTGGCAAACACTCATTGGTTCCACATGGAGACATAACAGGTACACATTCAAATTTTCTGAGTAGAATGTTACAGAAACCAGGTAAAAATGATATTTCCGAAGGTAAACATGACATTGAATCCACTTGCCCAAGAAAAAGACTTGGCTTTTCTCCAAAACCAGTTTGACTCTGCTTTTCTGGGTCCTTTGCACACGAATTCCCCATGAGTTTGTCCAGATAGTTCTGGATCTAACCAGAAATATCTGGTTCTGTGTGGCTAAATGAATATCAGCTTTTAAAACAGCCTGTGTGTTTGTTAGTGTTTTCTGGATATTAACTATGAACTTGAGAGTTTGCAATGAATTCTGACATGTAACATTTTGTTTTTCTGTTGGCAAATGCTAATTCGTTCCACATGGAGACACAACAGGCACACATTCAAGTTTTCTGAGTAGAATGCTACAGAAACCAGGTGAAAAATGACATTTGTGTTGGCTAACATGACGTTGAATCCACTTGCCCAAGAAAAAGTCTTGGCTTTTCTCCAAAACAAGTTTGACTGCTCTCTGGGTGCTTTGCACACGAATTGCACATGATTTTGACTAGATAGGTCTGGATCAAAGCAGAAATACCCGATTCTGTTCTGCCTAACTCAATTCCAGCTCTTGCTACAGCATCGGAGTTTTTTTCTGTTTCCTGGATATTATCTAGGAACTTTAGAGTTTTGAATGAATTTTAGCGTGTAACATTATGTTTTTTTGATGGAAACTCTAATTCGTTCCACATGGAGACACAACAAGCACACATTCGAGTTTTCTGAGTAGTATGCTACAGAAACCAGGTGAAAAATGATATTTGTGTTTGCTAAGATGACATTGTATCCACTTGCCCAAGAAAATGACTTTGCTTTTCTCCAAAACCAGTTTGACTCTGCTTTTCTGGGTCCTTTGCACACGAATTCCACATGAGTTTGTCCAGAAAGTTCTGGATCAAGCCAGAAATATGCGGTTCTGTGTGGCTAAATGAATATCAGCTTTTAAAACAGCCTGTGTGTTTGTTAGTGTTTTGTGAATAATATCTATGAACTTTTATGATTTGAATGAATTTTAGCATGTTACATTTTGTTTCTTTGTTGGCAAACGCTAATTTGTTCCACATGGAGACACAACAGGTACACATTCAAGTTTTCTGAGTAGAATGCTACAGAAACCAGGTGAAAAATGATATTTGTGTTTGCTAACATGACGTTGACTCCACTTGCCTTAGAAAAACACTTGGCTTTTCTCCAAAACCAGTTTGACTCTGCTTTTCTGGGTCCTTTGCACACGAATTCCCCATGAGTTTGCCCAGGTAAGTCTGGATCAAACCAGAAATATGTGGTTCTGTGTGGCTAAATGAATATCAGCTTTTAAAACAGCTTGTGTGTTTGTTAGTGTTTTCTGGATATTAATTATGAACTTGAGAGTTTGCAATGAATTCTGACATGTAACATTTTGTTTTTCTGTTGGCAAATGCTAATTCGTTCCACATGGAGACACAACAGGCACACATTCAAGTTTTCTGAGTAGAATGCCACAGAAACCAGGTGAAAAATGACATTTGTGTTTGCTAACATGACGTTGAATCCACTTGCCCAAGAAAAAGTCTTGGCTTTTCTCCAAAACCAGTTTGACTGCTCTCTGGGTGCTTTGCACACGAATTCCACATGAGTTTGTCCAGATAGGTCTGGATCAAAGCAGAAATACCCATTTCTGTTCTGCCTAGCTCAACCCCAGCTCTTGCTACAGCCTCAGAGTTTGTTTCTCTTTCCTGGATATTATCTAGGAACTTTAGAGTTTTGAATGAATTTTTGCATGTAACATTATTTTTTGGATGGAAACTCTAATTCGTTCCACATGGAGACACAACAAGCACACATTCGAGCTTTCTGAGTAGAATGCTACAGAAACCAGGTGAAAAATGATATTTGTGTTTGCTAACATGACATTGTATCAACTTGCCCAACAAAATGACTTTGCTTTTCTCCAAAACCAGTTTGACTCTGCTTTTCTGGGTCCTTTTACATGAATTCCACATGAGTTTGTTCAGGTAGGTCTGGATCTAACTAGAAATATCTGGTTCTGTGTGCCTAAATGAATATCAGCTTTTAAAACAGCCTGTGTGTTTGTTATTGTTTTGGGAATAATATATATGAACTTTTATGATTTCAATGAATTTCAGCATGTTACATTTTGTATCTTTGTTGGCAAACGCTAATTTGTTCCACATGGAGACACAACAGGTACACATTCGAGCTTTCTGAGTAGAATGCTACAGAAAGCAGGTGAAAAATGATATTCGTGTTTGCTAACATGACGTTGACTCCAATTGCCCAAGAAAAAGACTTGGCTTTTCTCCAAAACCAGTTTCAATATTATTTTCTGGGTGTTTTTGCACACGAATTCCACATGAGTTTGTCCAGATAGGTCTGGATCAAAGCAGAAATACCCGTTTCTGTTCTGCCTAGCTCAACCCCAGCTCTTGCTACAGCCTCGGAGTTTGTTTCTGTTTCCTGGATATTATCTAGGAACTTTAGAGTTTTGAATGAATTTTAGCGTGTAACATTATGTTTTTTTGATGGAAACTCTAATTCGTTCCACATGGAGACACAACAAGCGCACATTCGAGATTTGTGAGTAGAATGCTACAGAAACCAGGTGAAAAATGATATGTGTGTTTGCTAACATGACATTGTATCCACTTGCCCAAGAAAATGACTTTGCTTTTCTCCAAAACCAGTTTGACTCTGCTTTTCTGGGTCCTTTGCACACGAATTCCCCATGAGTTTGTCCAGATAGTTCTGGATCTAACCAGAAATATCTGGTTCTGTGTGGCTAAATGAATATCAGCTTTTAAAACAGCCTGTGTGTTTGTTAGTGTTTTCTGGATATTAACTATGAACTGAGAGTTTGCAATGAATTCTGACATGTAACATTTTGTTTTTCTGTTGGCCAATCCTAATTCGTTCCACATGGAGACACAACAGGCACACATTCAAGTTTTCTGAGTAGAATGCTACAGAAACCAGGTGAAAAATGACATTTGTGTTGGCTAACATGACGTTGAATCCACTTGCCCAAGAAAAAGTCTTGGCTTTTCTCCTAAACCAGTTTGACTGCTTTTCTGGGTCCTTCGCACACGAATTCCACATGAGTTTGTCCAGATAGGTCTGGGTCAAAGCAGAAATACCCGATTCTGTTCTGCCTAACTCAATCCCAGCTCTTGCTACAGCCTCGGAGTTTTTTTCTGTTTCCTGGATATTATCTAGGAACTTTAGAGTTTTGAATGAATTTTAGCGTGTAACATTATGTTTTTTTGATGGAAACTCTAATTCGTTCCACATGGAGACACAACAAGCACACATTCGAGTTTTCTGAGTAGTATGCTACAGAAACCAGGTGAAAAATGATATGTGTGTTTGCTAACATGACATTGTATCCACTTGCCCAAGAAAATGACTTTGCTTTTCTCCAAAACCAGTTTAACTCTGCTTTTCTGGGTCCTTTGCACATGAATTCCACATGAGTTTGTCCAGATAGGTCTGGATCAAACCAGAAATATGCGGTTCTGTGTGGCTAAATGAATATCAGCTTTTAAAACAGTCTGTGTGTTTGTTAGTGTTTTGTGAATAATATCTATGAACTTTTAAGATTTGAATGAATTTTAGCATGTTAGATTTTGATTCTTTGTTGGCAAACGCTAATTTGTTCCACAAGGAGACAGTACAGGTACACATTCAAGTTTTCTGAGTAGAATGTTACAGAAACCAGGTTAAAAATGATATTTCCGAAGGTAAACATGACATTGAATCCACTTGCCCAAGAAAAAGACTTTGCTTTTCTCCAAAACCAGTTTGACTCTGCTTTTCTGGGTCCTTTTTACACGAATTCCACATGAGTTTGTCCAGATAGTTCTGGATCTAACCAGAAATATGCGGTTCTGTGTGGCTAAATGAATATCAGCTTTTAAAAAAGTCTGTGTGTTTGTTAGTGTTTTGTGAATAATATCTATGAACTTTTATGATTTGAATGAATTTTAGCATGTTACATTTTGTTTCTTTGTTGGCAAATGCTAATTCGTTCCACATGGAGACACAACAGGTACACATTCGAGTTTTCTGAGTAGAATGCTACAGAAACCAGGTGAAAAGTGATATTCGTGTTTGCTAACATGACGTTGAACCCACTTGCCCAAGAAAAACACTTGGCGTTTCTTCAAAACCAGTTTGACTCTGCTTTTCTGGGTCCTTTGCACACGAATTCCCCATGAGTTTGTCCAGGTAGGTCTGGACCAAACCAGAAATATGCGGTTCTGTGTGGCTAAATGAATATCAGCTTTTAAAACAGCTTGTGTGTTTGTTAGTGTTTTCTGGATATTAACTATGAACTTGAGAGTTTGCAATGAATTCTGACATGTAACATTTTGTTTTTCTGTTGGCAAATGCTAATTCGTTCCACATGGAGACACAACAGGCACACATTCAAGTTTTCTGAGTAGAATGCTACAGAAACCAGGTGAAACATGACATTTGTGATGGCTAACATGACGTTGAATCCACTTGCCCAAGAAAAAGTCTTGGCTTTTCTCCAAAACAAGTTTGACTGCTCTCTGGGTGCTTTGCACACGAATTGCACATGATTTTGACTAGATAGGTCTGGATCAAAGCAGAAATACCCGATTCTGTTCTGCCTAACTCAATCCCAGCTCTTGCTACAGCATCGGAGTTTTTTTCTGTTTCCTGGATATTATCTAGGAACTTTAGAGTTTTGAATGAATTTTAGCGTGTAACATTATGTTTTTTTGATGGAAACTCTAATTCGTTCCACATGGAGACACAACAAGCACACATTCGAGTTTTCTGAGTAGTATGCTACAGAAACCAGGTGAAAAATGATATGTGTGTTTGCTAACATGACATTGTATCCACTTGCCCAAGAAAATGACTTTGCTTTTCTCCAAAACCAGTTTAACTCTGCTTTTCTGGGTCCTTTGCACATGAATTCCACATGAGTTTGTCCAGATAGGTCTGGATCAAACCAGAAATATGCGGTTCTGTGTGGCTAAATGAATATCAGCTTTTAAAACAGTCTGTGTGTTTGTTAGTGTTTTGTGAATAATATCTATGAACTTTTATGTTTTGAATAAATTTTAGCATGTTAGATTTTGATTCTTTGTTGGCAAACGCTAATTTGTTCCACAAGGAGACAGTACAGGTACACATTCAAGTTTTCTGAGTAGAATGTTACAGAAACCAGGTTAAAAATGATATTTCCGAAGGTAAACATGACATTGAATCCACTTGCCCAAGAAAAAGACTTTGCTTTTCTCCAAAACCAGTTTGACTCTGCTTTTCTGGGTCCTTTTTACACGATTTCCACATGAGTTTGTCAAGATAGTTCTGGATCTAACCAGAAATATGCGGTTCTGTGTGGCTAAATGAATATCAGCTTTTAAAAAAGTCTGTGTGTTTGTTAGTGTTTTGTGAATAATATCTATGAACTTTTATGATTTGAATGAATTTTAGCATGTTACATTTTGTTTCTTTGTTGGCAAATGCTAATTCGTTCCACATGGAGACACAACAGGTACACATTCGAGTTTTCTGAGTAGAATGCTACAGAAACCAGGTGAAAAATGACATTTGTGTTGGCTAACATGACGTTGAATCCACTTGCCCAAGAAAAAGACTTGGCTTTTCTCCAAAACCAGTTTCAATATTATTTTCTGGGTTTTTTGCACAGGAATTCCGCATGAGTTTGTCCAGATAGTTCTGGATCTAACCAGAAATATGCGGTTCGGTGTGGCTAATGAATATCAGCTTTTAAAACAGCCTGTGTGTTTGTTAGTGTTTTGTGAATAATATCTATGAACTTTAAAATTTTGAGTGAATTTTAGCATGTTACATTTTGTTTCTTTGTTGGCAAACACTCATTGGTTCCACATGGAGACATAACAGGTACACATTCAAATTTTCTGAGTAGAATGTTACAGAAACCAGGTAAAAATGATATTTCCGAAGGTAAACATGACATTGAATCGACTTGCCCAAGAAAAAGACTTGGCTTTTCTCCAAAACCAGTTTGACTCTGCTTTTTTGGGTCCTTTGCACACGAATTCCCCATGAGTTTGTCCAGATAGTTCTGGATCTAACCAGAAATATCTGGTTCTGTGTGGCTAAATGAATATCAGCTTTTAAAACAGCCTGTGTGTTTGTTAGTGTTTTCTGGATATTAACTATGAACTTGAGAGTTTGCAATGAATTCTGACATGTAACATTTTGTTTTTCTGTTGGCCAATCCTAATTCGTTCCACATGGAGACACAACAGGCACACATTCAAGTTTTCTGAGTAGAATGCTACAGAAACCAGGTGAAAAATGACATTTGTGTTGGCTAACATGACGTTGAATCCACTTGCCCAAGAAAAAGTCTTGGCTTTTCTCCAAAACAAGTTTGACTGCTCTCTGGGTGCTTTGCACACGAATTGCACATGATTTTGACTAGATAGGTCTGGATCAAAGCAGAAATACCCGATTCTGTTCTGCCTAACTCAATTCCAGCTCTTGCTACAGCATCGGAGTTTTTTTCTGTTTCCTGGATATTATCTAGGAACTTTAGAGTTTTGAATGAATTTTAGCGTGTAACATTATGTTTTTTTGATGGAAACTCTAATTCGTTCCACATGGAGACACAACAAGCACACATTCGAGTTTTCTGAGTAGTATGCTACAGAAACCAGGTGAAAAATGATATTTGTGTTTGCTAAGATGACATTATATCCACTTGCCCAAGAAAATGACTTTGCTTTTCTCCAAAACCAGTTTGACTCTGCTTTTCTGGGTCCTTTGCACATGAATTCCCCATGAGTTTGTCCAGATAGTCTGGATAAAACCAGAAATATGCAGTTCTGTGTGGCTAAATGAATATCAGCTTTGAAAACAGCCTGTGTGTTTGTTAGTGTTTTGTGAATAATATCTATGAACTTTTATGTTTTGAATGAATTTTAGCATGTTACATTTTGTATCTTTGTTGGCAAACGCTAATTTGTTCCACATGGAGACACTACAGGTACACATTCGATCTTTCTGAGTAGAATGCTACAGAAACCAGGTGAAAAATGATATTCGTGTTTGCTAACATGACGTTGACTCCACTTGCCCAAGAAAAAGACTTGGCTTTTCTCCAAAACCAGTTTCAATATTATTTTCTGGGTTTTTTGCACAGGAATTCCGCATGAGTTTGTCCAGATAGTTCTGGATCTAACCAGAAATATGCGGTTCGGTGTGGCTAATGAATATCAGCTTTTAAAACAGCCTGTGTGTTTGTTAGTGTTTTGTGAATAATATCTATGAACTTTAAAATTTTGAGTGAATTTTAGCATGTTACATTTTGTTTCTTTGTTGGCAAACACTCATTGGTTCCACATGGAGACATAACAGGTACACATTCAAATTTTCTGAGTAGAATGTTACAGAAACCAGGTAAAAATGATATTTCCGAAGGTAAACATGACATTGAATCGACTTGCCCAAGAAAAAGACTTGGCTTTTCTCCAAAACCAGTTTGACTCTGCTTTTTTGGGTCCTTTGCACACGAATTCCCCATGAGTTTGTCCAGATAGTTCTGGATCTAACCAGAAATATCTGGTTCTGTGTGGCTAAATGAATATCAGCTTTTAAAACAGCCTGTGTGTTTGTTAGTGTTTTCTGGATATTAACTATGAACTTGAGAGTTTGCAATGAATTCTGACATGTAACATTTTGTTTTTCTGTTGGCCAATCCTAATTCGTTCCACATGGAGACACAACAGGCACACATTCAAGTTTTCTGAGTAGAATGCTACAGAAACCAGGTGAAAAATGACATTTGTGTTGGCTAACATGACGTTGAATCCACTTGCCCAAGAAAAAGTCTTGGCTTTTCTCCAAAACAAGTTTGACTGCTCTCTGGGTGCTTTGCACACGAATTGCACATGATTTTGACTAGATAGGTCTGGATCAAAGCAGAAATACCCGATTCTGTTCTGCCTAACTCAATTCCAGCTCTTGCTACAGCATCGGAGTTTTTTTCTGTTTCCTGGATATTATCTAGGAACTTTAGAGTTTTGAATGAATTTTAGCGTGTAACATTATGTTTTTTTGATGGAAACTCTAATTCGTTCCACATGGAGACACAACAAGCACACATTCGAGTTTTCTGAGTAGTATGCTACAGAAACCAGGTGAAAAATGATATTTGTGTTTGCTAAGATGACATTGTATCCACTTGCCCAAGAAAATGACTTTGCTTTTCTCCAAAACCAGTTTGACTCTGGTTTTCTGGGTCCTTTGCACACGAATTCCACATGAGTTTGTCCAGAAAGTTCTGGATCAAGCCAGAAATATGCGGTTCTGTGTGGCTAAATGAATATCAGCTTTTAAAACAGCCTGTGTGTTTGTTAGTGTTTTGTGAATAATATCTATGAACTTTTATGATTTGAATGAATTTTAGCATGTTACATTTTGTTTCTTTGTTGGCAAACGCTAATTTGTTCCACATGGAGACACAACAGGTACACATTCAAGTTTTCTGAGTAGAATGCTACAGAAACCAGGTGAAAAATGATATTTGTGTTTGCTAACATGACGTTGACTCCACTTGCCCTAGAAAAACACTTGGCTTTTCTCCAAAACCAGTTTGACTCTGCTTTTCTGGGTCCTTTGCACACGAATTCCCCATGAGTTTGCCCAGGTAAGTCTGGATCAAACCAGAAATATGTGGTTCTGTGTGGCTAAATGAATATCAGCTTTTAAAACAGCTTGTGTGTTTGTTAGTGTTTTCTGGATATTAATTATGAACTTGAGAGTTTGCAATGAATTCTGACATGTAACATTTTGTTTTTCTGTTGGCAAATGCTAATTCGTTCCACATGGAGACACAACAGGCACACATTCAAGTTTTCTGAGTAGAATGCCACAGAAACCAGGTGAAAAATGACATTTGTGTTTGCTAACATGACGTTGAATCCACTTGCCCAAGAAAAAGTCTTGGCTTTTCTCCAAAACCAGTTTGACTGCTTTTCTGTGTCCTTTGCGCACGAATTCCACATGAGTTTGTCCAGATAGGTCTGGATCAAAGCAGAAATACCCATTTCTGTTCTGCCTAGCTCAACCCCAGCTCTTGCTACAGCCTCAGAGTTTGTTTCTCTTTCCTGGATATTATCTAGGAACTTTAGAGTTTTGAATGAATTTTTGCATGTAACATTATTTTTTTGATGGAAACTCTAATTCGTTCCACATGGAGACACAACAAGCACACATTCGAGCTTTCTGAGTAGAATGCTACAGAAACCAGGTGAAAAATGATATTTGTGTTTGCTAACATGACATTGTATCAACTTGCCCAACAAAATGACTTTGCTTTTCTCCAAAACCAGTTTGACTCTGCTTTTCTGGGTCCTTTTATATGAATTCCACATGAGTTTGTTCAGGTAGGTCTGGATCTAACCAGAAATATCTGGTTCTGTGTGCCTAAATGAATATCAGCTTTTAAAACAGCCTGTGTGTTTGTTATTGTTTTGGGAATAATATATATGAACTTTTATGATTTCAATGAATTTTAGCATGTTACATTTTGTAACTTTGTTGGCAAACGCTAATTTGTTCCACATGGAGACACAACAGGTACACATTCGAGCTTTCTGAGTAGAATGCTACAGAAAGCAGGTGAAAAATGATATTCGTGTTTGCTAACATGACGTTGACTCCAATTGCCCAAGAAAAAGACTTGGCTTTTCTCCAAAACCAGTTTCAATATTATTTTCTGGGTTTTTTGCACACGAATTCCGCATGAGTTTGTCCAGATAGGTCTGGATCAAAGCAGAAATACCCGATTCTGTTCTGCCTAGCTCAACCCCAGCTCTTGCTACAGCCTCGGAGTTTGTTTCTGTTTCCTGGATATTATCCTGGAACTTTAGAGTTTTGAATGAATTTTAGCGTGTAACATTATGTTTTTTTGATGGAAACTCTAATTCGTTCCACATGGAGACACAACAAGCGCACATTCGAGATTTGTGAGTAGAATGCTACAGAAACCAGGTGAAAAATGATATGTGTGTTTGCTAACATGACATTGTATCCACTTGCCCAAGAAAATGACTTTGCTTTTCTCCAAAACCAGTTTAACTCTGCTTTTCTGGGTCCTTTGCACACGAATTCCCCATGAGTTTGTCCAGATAGGTCTGGATCAAACCAGAAATATGCGGTTCTGTGTGGCTAAATGAATATCAGCTTTTAAAACAGTCTGTGTGTTTGTTAGTGTTTTGTGAATAATATCTATGAACTTTTAAGATTTGAATGAATTTTAGCATGTTAGATTTTGTTTCTTTGTTGGCAAACGCTAATTTGTTCCACATGGAGACAGTACAGGTACACATTCAAGTTTTCTGAGTAGAATGTTACAGAAACCAGGTTAAAAATGATATTTCCGAAGGTAAACATGACATTGAATCCACTTGCCCAAGAAAAAGACTTTGCTTTTCTCCAAAACCAGTTTGACTCTGCTTTTCTGGGTCCTTTTTACACGAATTCCACATGAGTTTGTCCAGAAAGGACTGGATCAATCCAGAAATATGCGGTTCTGTGTGGCTAAATGAATATCAGCTTTTAAAACAGTCTGTGTGTTTGTTAGTGTTTTGTGAATAATATCTATGAACTTTTATGATTTGAATGAATTTTAGCATGTTACATTTTGTTTCTTTGTTGGCAAATGCTAATTCGTTCCACATGGAGACACAACAGGTACACATTCGAGTTTTCTGAGTAGAATGCTACAGAAACCAGGTGAAAAGTGATATTCGTGTTTGCTAACATGACGTTGAACCCACTTGCCCAAGAAAAACACTTGGCGTTTCTTCAAAACCAGTTTGACTCTGCTTTTCTGGGTCCTTTGCACACGAATTCCCCATGAGTTTGTCCAGGTAGGTCTGGATCAAACCAGAAATATGCGGTTCTGTGTGGCTAAATGAATATCAGCTTTTGAAACAGCTTGTGTGTTTGTTAGTGTTTTCTGGATATTAACTATGAACTTGAGAGTTTGCAATGAATTCTGACATGTAACATTTTGTTTTTCTGTTGGCAAATGCTAATTCGTTCCACATGGAGACACAACAGGCACACATTCAAGTTTTCTGAGTAGAATGCTACAGAAACCAGGTGAAACATGACATTTGTGATGGCTAACATGACGTTGAATCCACTTGCCCAAGAAAAAGTCTTGGCTTTTCTCCAAAACAAGTTTGACTGCTCTCTGGGTGCTTTGCACACGAATTGCACATGATTTTGACTAGATAGGTCTGGATCAAAGCAGAAATACTCGATTCTGTTCTGCCTAACTCAATCCCAGCTCTTGCTACAGCATCGGAGTTTTTTTCTGTTTCCTGGATATTATCTAGGAACTTTAGAGTTTTGAATGAATTTTAGCGTGTAACATTATGTTTTTCTGATGGAAACTCTAATTCGTTCCACAAGGAGACACAACAAGCACACATTCGAGTTTTCTGAGTAGTATGCTACAGAAACCAGGTGAAAAAGGATATTTGTGTTTGCTAAGATGACATTGTATCCACTTGCCCAAGAAAATGACTTTGCTTTTCTCCAAAACCAGTTTGACTCTGCTTTTCTGGGTCCTTTGCACATGAATTCCCCATGAGTTTGTCCAGATAGTCTGGATAAAACCAGAAATATGCAGTTCTGTGTGGCTAAATGAATATCAGCTTTGAAAACAGCCTGTGTGTTTGTTAGTGTTTTGTGAATAATATCTATGAACTTTTATGTTTTGAATAAATTTTAGCATGTTACATTTTGTATCTTTGTTGGCAAACGCTAATTTGTTCCACATGGATACACTACAGGTACACATTCGATCTTTCTGAGTAGAATGCTACAGAAACCAGGTTAAAAATGATATTCGTGTTTGCTAACATGACGTTGACTCCACTTGCCCAAGAAAAAGACTTGGCGTTTCTTCAAAACCAGTTTGACTCTGCTTTTCTGGGTCCTTTGCACACGAATTCCCCATGAGTTTGTCCAGGTAGGTCTGGATCAAACCAGAAATATGCGGTTCTGTGTGGCTAAATGAATATCAGCTTTGAGAACAGCCTGTGTGTTTGTTAGTGTTTTGTGAATAATATCTATGAACTTTTATGATTTGAATGAATTTTAGCATGTTACATTTGTTTCTTTGTTGGCAAATGCTAATTGGTTCCACATGGAGACACAACAGGTACACATTCGAGTTTTCTGAGTAGAATGCTACAGAAACCAGGTGAAAAATGATATTCGTGTTTGCTAACATGACGTTGAACCCACTTGCCCAAGAAAATGACTTGGCTTTTCTCCAAAACCCGTTTGATTCTGCTTTTCTGGGTCCTTTGCACACGAATTCCACATGAGTTTGTCCAGATAGGTCAGGTCAAAGAAGAAATACCCGTTTGTGTTCTGCCTAGCTCAACCCCAGCTCCTGCTACAGCCTCGGAGTTTGTTTCTCTTTCCTGGGTATTATCTAGGAACTTTAGAGTTTTGAATGAATTTTAGCGTGTAACATTATGTTTTTTTGATGGAAACTCTAATTCGTTCCACATGGAGACACAACAAGCACACATTCGAGCTTTCTGAGTAGAATGCTACAGAAACCAGGTGAAAAATGATATTCGTGTTTGCTAACATGACGTTGAAACCACTTGCCCAAGAAAAATGCTTGGCTTTTCTCCTAAACCAGTTTGACTCTGCTTTTCTGGGTCCTTTGCACACGAATTCCACATGAGTTTGTCCAGATAGGTCTGGATCAAATCAGAAATATGCAGTTCTGTGTGGCTAAATGAATATCAGCTTTTAAAACAGTCTGTGTGTTTGTTAGTGTTTTCTGGATATTAACTATGAGCTTGAGAGTTTGCAATGAATTCTGGCATGTAACATTTTGTTTTTCTGTTGGAAAATGCTAATTCGTTCCACCTGGAAAAACAACAGGCACACATTCAAGTTTTCTGAGTAGTATGCTACAGAAACAAGGTGAAAAATGATATTTGTGTTTGCTAACATGACATTGTATCCACTTGCCCAAGAAAATGACTTTGCTTTTCTCCAAAACCAGTTTAACTCTGCTTTTCTGGGTCCTTTGCACACGAATTCCACATGAGTTTGTCCAGATAGTTCTGGATCTAACCAGAAATATGCGGTTCTGTGTGGCTAAATGAATATCAGCTTTTAAAACAGCCTGTGTGTTTGTTAGTGTTTTGTGAATAATATCTATGAACTTTTATGTTTTGAATGAATTTTAGCATGTTACATTTTGTTTCTTTGTTGGCAAACGCTCATTGGTTCCGCATGGAGACACAACAGGTACACATTCGAGTTTTCTGAGTAGAATGCTACAGAAACCATGTTAAAAATGATATTTGCGACGGTAAACATGACATTGAATCCACTTGCCCAAGAAAAAGTCTTGGCTTTTCTCCAAAACCAGTTTGACTCTGCTTTTCTGGGTCCTTTGCACACGAATTCCACATGAGTTTGTTCAGATAGGTCTGGATCAAACCAGAAATATGCGGTTCTGTGTGGCTAAATGAATATCAGCTTTGAAAACAGCCTGTGTGTTTGTTAGTGTTTTGTGAATAATATCTATGAACTTTTATGATTTGAATGAATTTTAGCATGTTACATTTGTTTCTTTGTTGGCAAATGCTAATTGGTTCCACATGGAGACACAACAGGTACACATTCGAGTTTTCTGAGTAGAATGCTACATAAACCCGGTGAAAAATGATATTCGTGTTTGCTAACATGACGTTGACTCCACTTGCCCAAGAAAAAGACTTGGCTTTTCTCCAAAACCAGTTTGACTCTGCTTTTCTGGGTCCTTTGCACACGAATTCCACATGAGTTTGTCCAGATAGGTCTGGGTTAAACCAGAAATATGCGGTTCTGTGTGGCTAAATGAATATCAGCTTTTAAAGCAGACTGTGTGTTTGTCAGTGTTTTCTGGATATTAACTATGAACTTGAGAGTTTGCAATGAATTCTGGCATGTAACATTTTGTTTTTCTGTTGGCAAATGCTAATTCGTTCCACATGGAGACAAAACAGGCACACATTCAAGTTTTCTGAGTAGAATGCTACAGAAACCAGGTGAAAAATGATATTTGTGTTTGCTAACATGACGTTGAATCCACTTGCCCAAGAAAAAGTCTTGGCTTTTCTCCAAAACCAGTTTGACTGCTTTTCTCGAAAACCATGTTCACTATTATTTTCAGTGTTTTTTGCACACGAATTCCCCTTGAGTTTGTCCAGGTAGGTCTGGATCAAACCAGAAATATGCGGTCTGTGTGGCTAAATGAATATCAGCTTTTATTTATTTTTTTATTTTTTTTTATTTATTTTGTTTTATATAAAGCTTTTTTTTAAAGAATATAAATTTCCAAAGAACAGCTCATGGACCACAAAGGCTCCCCCCACACACAACTTCCCTCCCTCCCCCCACCCTCCCCTTTCCCGCTCCCTCTCCCCTTCTGTTCACATCAAGATTCATTTTCAATTCTCTTTATACACAGAAGATCAATTTAGTACATATTACGTAAAGATTTCAACGGTTTGCCCTCGAATAGAGACACAAAATGATAATACTGTTGGAGTACTAGTTATAGTATTAATTCACAATGTACAGCACATTAAGGACAGAGATCCTACATGATTTTTTTTTTAAAAATTGATTAATTGTCTATGCAATTTCCAGTTTAACACCAAGATTTTTTAATCATTTGCAATTATCTTTATATAAAGAAGATCGATTCAATATATACTATGTAAGGATTTCATCAGTTTGCACCCACTCAGAAACACAAAGTGTAAAAATACTGTTTCAGTACTAGTAATAGCATCACTTCACATTGGATAACACATTAAGGACAGATCCCTCATGAGACGTAAGTACACAGTGACTCCTGATGTTGATTTAACAATTTGACACTCTTTGTTTATGGCGTCAGTAATCTCCCTAGGCTCTGGTCATGAGTTGCCGAGGCTATGGAAGCCTTTAGGGTTAGCCGACTTCGATCTTATTCCCACAGGGCCATAGTTAAAGTGGAAGTTCTCTCCTCCCTTCAGAGAAAGGTACCTCCTTCTTTGATGGCCCCGTTCTTTCCACTGGGATCTCACTCGCAGAGATCTTTCATTTAGGTCTTCTGTTTTTTCCAGAGTGTCTTAGCTTTCCATGCCTAAAATATTCTCATGGGCTCTTGAGCCAGATCCGAATGCCTAAAGGGCTGATTCTGAGGCCAGAGTGCTATTTAGGACATCTGCCATTCTATGAGTCTGCTGTGTATCCTGCTTCCCATGTTGGATCATTCTCTCCCTTTTTCATTCTATCAGTTAGTATTAGCAGACACTAGTCTTGTTTGTGTGATCCCTTTGACTCTTAGACCTATCAGTGTGATCAATTGTGAGCTGAAATTGATCACTTGGACTAATGAGATGGCCTTGGTACATGCCACCTTGATGGGATTGTATTGGAAACCCCTGGCACAATTCTAACTCCATCATTTGGGGCCGTTCCGATTGAGCATTTCCCAAGTTTTACATCTCCTCCCTCTCTTATTCCTACTCTTATATTTCACAGAGATCACTTTTCCGTTAAAATTTAAACACCTACGAATAATTGTGTGTTAATTACAGAGTTCAACCACTAGTACTAGGATAAAGAAAAAAAAATACTACCATGGATAAAGTATTACATTGTACAACAACAGTCAGCACAAGAGCTGATCGAGTCACTGTTTCTCATAGTGTCCATTTCACTTCTACAGGTTTCCCCTTTGGTGCTCAGTTAGTCATCGCCAATCAAGGGAAACAAATGATATTTGTCTCTTTGGGACTGACTTAATTCACTCAGCATGATGTTTTCCAGATTCCTCCATTTTGTTGCAAGTGACCGGATTTCATTGTTTTTGACTGCTGTATAGTATTCTGTAGAGTACATGTCCCATAATTTCCTAATCCAGTCTACTGTTGATGGGCATTTGGGTTGGTTCCAAGTCTTAGCTATTGTGAATTGAGCCACAATAAACATTGCTGTGCAGACGGCTTTTTTGTTTGCCAATTTAATTTCCTTTGGGTAAATTCCAAGGAGTGGGATGGCTGGGTTGAATGGTAGGGTTATATTCAGGTTTCTGAGGAATCTCCAGACTGACTTCCATAGTGGCTTCACCAGTTTGCATTCCCACCAACAGTGGATTAGTGTCCCTTTTTCCCCACATCCTCTCCAGCATCTATTGTTGGTGGATTTCTGAATGTGAGCCATTCTCACCGGGGTGAGGTGAAACCTCATTGTGGTTTTGATTTGCATTTCCCTGATTGCTAGGGATCTTGAACATTTTTTCATGTGTCTGTTGGCCATTTGGATTTCCTCTTTGGAAAAATGTCTATTGAGGTCCTTGGCCCATCTCTTAAGTGGGTTGTTTGATTTGATGTTGTGGAGTTTCTTAATTTCTTTGTAGATTCTGGTTATCAACCCTTTATCTGTTGCATAGTTTGCAAATATATTTTCCCATTCTGTCGGTTTCCTATTCACTTTCCTGACTGTTTCTTTTGCAGTACAGAAACTTTTCAATTTGATGCAATCCCAGTAGTTAATTTTGGTTTTCAGTGCCTGTGCTTCTGGGGTCTTTTCCAAGAAGTCTTTGCCAGTACCTATGTCTTGCAGGGTTTCTCCTATGCTCTCTAGTAATTTGATGGTGTCGGGTCGTAGGTTTAAATTTTTAATCCATGTTGAATGGATTTTTGTGTAAGGTGAAAGGTAGGGGTCTTGCTTCATGGTTCTGCACGTGGAAATCCAGTTTTCCCAGCACCATTTATTAAACAGACTGACCTTACTCCAGGGACTGGTTTTGGATCGTTGATCAAATATAAGTTGGCTGTAGGTGTTTGGATTGATTTCTGGAGTTTCTATTCTGTTCCATTGGTCTATCCATCTGTTTCTGTACCAGTACCATGCTGTTTTGATAACAACTGCCCTGTAGTATGTCCTGAAATCTGGTATTGTGATGCCTCCGGCTTTGTTTTTGTTGTACAAGATTGCTTTAGCTATTCGAGGTCTCCTGTGTCTCCATATGAATTTCAGCATCATTTTTTCCAGATCTGAGAAGAATGTCCTCGGTATCTTGATTGGTATTGCGTTGAATCTGTAAATTGCTTTTGGGAGAATGGACATTTTGATGATATTGATTCTTCCAATCCATGAGCATGGGAGATTTCTCCATTTTTTGGTATCCTCTTCTATTTCTTTCTTTAAGGTTTTGTAATTTTCATTGTAGAGATCTTTAATGTCCTTAGTTAAATTTATTCCAAGGTATTTGATTGTTTTTGTAGCTATTGTGAATGAGATTGATCTTAGCAGTTCTTCCTCAGCCATGGCATTGTCTGTGTATACAAAGGCTGTTGATTTTTGTGCATTGATTTTATATCCTGCTACTTTGCCAAACTCTTCTATGAGTTCCAATAGTCTCTTAGTAGAGTTCTTTGGGTCCCCTAAATAAAGAATCATGTCGTCTGCAAAGAGGGATAGTTTGAGTTCTTCCTTCCCAACTTGTATCCCTTTAATTTCTTTTTCTTGCCTAATAGCTCTGGCTAAGCCTTCCAGCACTATATTGAATAGCAGTGGTGAGAGTGGGCATCCCTGTCTGGTACCAGGTCCCAGTGGAAATGCTTCCAACTTTTCCCCATTCAATAGGATATTGGCCGTGGGTTTTTCATAAATTGCTTTGATTGTATTGAAGAATGTGCCTTCTATACCCAGTTTGCTTAGGGTTTTCATCATGAAAGGGTGTTGAATTTTATCGAATGCTTTCTCTGCGTCTAGTGAGATAATCATATGGTTTTTCTTCTGCAGTCTGTTAATGTGGTGTATCACGTTGATTGTTTTGCGAATATTGAACCATCCCTGCATACCAGGGATGAATCCCACTTGGTCTGGGTGGATGATCTTTCTGATGTGTTGTTGCAGTCTATTGGCCAGAATTTTGTTGAGGAGTTTTGCATCTATGTTCATGAGGGATATTGGTCTGTAATTCTCTTTCAATGCTGCATCTTTTTCTGGCTTAGGAATTAAGGTGATGCTGGCTTCATAGAAGGAATTTGGGAGAATTCCCTCTTTTTCGATTGTTCTGAATAGTTTGGGAAGAATTGGGGTTAGTTCTTCTTTAAATGTCTGGTAGAATTCAGCAGTGAATCCATCTGGTCCTGGGCTTTTCTTTGTTGGGAGGGCCTTTATTACTGATTCAATTTCTGGCTCACTTATGGGTCTGTTTAGGTTTTCTATGTCTTCCTGGTTCAATTTAGGTAGGTTGCATGTGTCCAGGAATCTATCCATTTCTGATAGGTTTCCCTGTTTGCTGGCATACAAGTCCTTGTAGTAATTTCTGATGATTCTTTTGATTTCTGTGGTGTCTGTTGTTATATTTCCTTTTTCATCTCTGATTTTACTGATTTGGGTCTTTTCTCTTCTTTTTTTAGTTAGTTGGGCCAATGGGGTGTCAATCTTGTTTATTTTTTCAAAAAACCAGCTCCTCGTTTGGCTGATTTTTTGTAATGTTTTTTTGGATTCAATCCTGTTGATTTCTTCTCTGATTTTGATTATTTCTCTTTTTCTACTAGATTTGGGTCTAGTTTGCTGCAAATTTTCTAGATCCTTGAGATGCATTGAAAGCTCATCTATTTGGTGCCTTTCCAGTTTCTTGATGTAGGCACCTATTGATATAAACTTTCCTCTTAACACTGCTTTTGCTGTATCCCATAAGTTTTGGTATTTTGTGCTGTTATCCTCATTTACTTCCAGAAAATTTTTGATTTCTCTTTTGATTTCTTCAGTAACCCATTGTTCATTCAGGAGCATGTTGTTCAATCTCCATGTGTTTGCATATGCTCTAGAGATTCCTGAGTTGCTAATTTCCAACTTCACTCCCTCATGGTCTGAGAAGTTGCATGGTATGATTCTAATTCTTTTGAATTTGCTGAGACTTGCTTTATGGCCTAATATGTGATCAATCCTAGAGTAGGTTCCATGTACTGCTGAGAAGAATGTGAATGCTTTACGTGTAGGATGAAAAGTTCTGTAGATATCTGTTAGATCCATTTGGGCTATAGTGTTGTTTAAATCTACTGTCTCCTTGTTGATCTTCTGTCCTTTCGATCTGTCAATATCTGTGAGTGAAGTATTGAAGTCCCCCAGTACTATTGTGTTGGGGTCTAAGTCTCCCTTTAAGTTTCTTAACAAATTTTTTAAATAAACCTGTGGCCTGTAATTAGGTGCATATACATTGAGAATTGTTATATCTTCCTGTAGTATTGATCCCTTAATCATTATATAGTGCCCCTCTTTGTCTCTCTTAACAGTTTTTGTGTTAAAGTTTATGTAGTCCGATATTAAGATGGTTACACCCGCTCTTTTTTCATTTCTGTTGGCGTGGTATATCTTGTTCCATCCTTTTATTTTCAGTCTGTATGGATCTTCGTTGGAAAGATGTGTTTCTTGTAGGCAGCAAATAGATGGTTTTTGTTCCTTAACCCAATCAGCCAATCTCTGTCTTTTAACAGGACAGTTTAGACCTTTAACGTTCAATGTGACTATTGATAAGTGGTAAGTTTGCCCTGCCATTTGCCAGAGATTTTCTAATGTATGCTTTGAATTCCCTGTGATTTTTTGCCGTGAGGTTCCCTTCGTTTACCTTCTTTCATGTTGATGGTCGTGTTTCTGTGTTTCTGTGTGTAACACGTCTTTAAGTATCTTTTGCAGGGCTGGACGAGTGGCAACAAATTCTTTCAATTTTTGTTTGTTATGAAAGGTCTTTATTTCGCCTTCATTCACAAATGAGAGCTTTGCAGGGTATAATATTCTGGGCTGGCAGTTTTTCTCTCTAAGTACCTGGGCTATGTCTCGCCATTCCCTTCTAGCTTGTAGGGTTTCTGTTGAGAAGTCAGCTGTGAGTCTAATTGGAGATCCTCTGAGAGTAATCTGACGTTTCTCTCTTGCACATTTTAGGATCTTTTCTTTTTGCTTCACTGTGGTGAGTTTAATTACAATATGTCGTGCAGAGGATCTCTTTTGGTCATGTTTATTAGGGGTTCTATGAGCTTCCTGGATTAGGATTTCTCTGTCTTTCTCCAAGCCTGGAAAGTTTTCTGCTAGTATCTCCCTAAAAAGGCCTTCTAATCCTTTCTCCCTCTCCATACCTTCAGGAACACCTAGAACCCGAATGTTGGGTTTTTTAATAGTATCCTGTAAATTCCCTATGATATCTTTTAGTTTTCTAATTTCCTCTTCTTGTCTTTGGTTTGACTGTTTCCTCTCCTGTTCTCTGTCTTCTAGGTCCGATATTCTCTCTTCTGCTTCACCCATTCTGGTTTTAAGGCCCTCAAGATTGCTCGTCACTTGATCTATTGAATTCTTCAATTCATTAAGATTTTTTGTCACTATCGTAGCTTCTTGTTCTACTAGTTGTTTCATTTCGTTTTGATTTCTCCGTAGTACTTCATTCTCGTGAGAGTGATTTTCTATCTTATCCATTAAGGATTTCTGTAGTTCGAGAATTTGTTTTTGAGAACTTCTTAATGTTCTTATCAATTCTTTGAGATCTGCTTCTTGCATTTCTTCTATCTCATTATCTTCATAATCCTGACTTGGGGTGTCTTTTCCGTTTGGGGTCATCATAGCGTCTTCTTTGATCTTGCTCCCTCGGAATCTGTTTTTATTTGGCGTTTTTTTTTTTCCCCACACTCTTTCTCTGGGTTGTCAAGGTAACGGAGTTTGTGTGTGCGGTGTGTTCCCAGTTTTTGGATCCCCTTCAGGTTTCTACAGCCTCGGGTTTTTGGTTCCATCTGCCTCAGTGATGGGCGGGCGGGTGGGCGGTCGCGCCTTGTCCAACTGCGTTTAATCTAGCTCGAATTAGCAGGGTGGGTGACGAGAGAGGCTAGGGCTAGTGTCCGTGCAGGCTCGCCTCAATTGTGCTGTTTCCCCCGTGGCGGGTCTGCTTCCCCCCGCCAGTGTCTCGGGATCCCTGTATCGGCCCCCGTTCAAGCGCTCAGTTCCAATGGCGACTGTGTTCCGCCCGGCTTCCGGTTCAGCCGGCGGGCGCGCGCCGTCCCACTGTGTTCAGTCTAGCTCGAGTGAGCAGGGTGGGCAACGAAAGAGGCTAGTGTCCGTGTGGGCTCGCCTCAATTGTGCTGTTTCCCCCGTGGCGTCTGCTTCCCCCCGCCAGTGTCTCGGGATCCCTGTATCGGCTCCCGTTTAAGCGCTCGATTCCAATGGCGACTGTGTTCCGTCCGGTTCCCGTCCCTCCCGGCAGCTCTCGTGCCACTAAGGCACGATTTGCCGTTCGCAAACTTACTTTCCCCTAGGTCCTCTGCGTCTCAATCACTGGGTCCGGAAGAATTTCCACTGCATTTTTTTCCATGAGATTTTTCCTGAGGCTACAGTAACTCTGTTTTTATAAAACTATCTTTTTGCGGACTGCTAGTGCGCGTCCTCACTATTCCGCCATCTTGGCTCCACCTCCCAAGCCCTATTTCTAAACTTAACCCTAACCCTAAACATAACCCTAGCCCTAGCCTTAACCCTAACCCTAACCCTAACCCTAGACCTAGACCTAACTAAACCCTAGCCCTAGCCCTAGCCATAACCATCACCCTAACGCTAACAGTAACCCTAGCCCCAGCCATAACCCTAACACGAACACTAAACCTAGCCCTTGCCCTAGCCCTAGCCCTAGCCATAACCATAACCCTAACCCTAACCCTAACCCTAGCACCAGCCATAACCCTAACCCTAATCCTAACCCGAACCCCAACAACAACCTCAACCCCGACCACAACCCTAACCTAACCATAGCCCTAGACCTAAACCCAAAACCTAACCCTAACACTGACCCTAGACCTAGCCCTAACCCTAAATCTAATCCTAACCCTAACCCTAAACCTAGCCCTAGCCCTTATTAAGCCCTAACCCTATCGCTAAAACTAACCCTAACCCTAGACCTAGCCCTAGCCCTAGCCCTATCACTAACCCTAACCATAACCCTAACCCTAAACCTAACCCTAACCTTTGCCCTAGCCATAACCCTAACCCTACCCTTACCCCAACCGCAACCACGACCCCAACCCTAACCTAATTCCTAGCCCTAACACTAACACTAAACCTAGCCCTAAACCTAACCCTAGCCCTAGCCCTAACCCAAACCCTAACTTTAGCACCATCCATAACCTAACCCTACCCATAACCATAACCTTAGCCCTAGCCCTAACCCTAACCCTAACCCTAACCTTATACTTCTCCCAAGCCCTAGCCCTAACCTAACCCTGACCCTAACCCTATCAGAAACCCTAGACCTAGCCATAACTCTAACCCTAACGGTAACAGTAACCCTAGCCCTAGCCATAACCCGAACACTAACCCTAACCCTAACCCAAATCAACCCGAGCACCAAAAAAAACCTAACCCTAAACATATCCCTATCCCTAGCACTAGACCTAAACCTAAACCTAACCCTAACCATAGATTTAATGATAACCCTAAACCTAACAATAACTCTAGCCCTTGCCCTAGCCCTAACCCTAACACTAACCCTAACCCTAGACTTAGCCCTAGCCCTAACCCTAAAAATAACCCTAGCCCTAGCAATAGCCTTAGCCCTAACCTAGCCGTAACCCTAACCCTAACCCTAGTTTTTCTGTTGGCAAATGCTAATTCGTTCCACATGGAGACACAACAGGCACACATTCAAGTTTACTGAGTAGAATACTACAGAAAACAGGTGAAAAATGATATTTGTGTTTGCTAACATGACGTTGAATCCACTTGCCCAAGAAAAAGTCTTGGCTTTTCTCCAAAACCAGTTTAACTCTGCTTTTCTGGGTCCTTTGCACACGAATTCCACATGAGTTTGTCCAGATAGGTCTGGATCAAAGCAGAAATACCCGTTTCTGTTCTGCCTAGCTCAACCCCAGCTCTTGCTACAGCCTCGGAGTTTGTTTCTCTTTCCTGGATATTATCTAGGAACTTTAGAGTTTTGAATGAATTTTAGCGTGTAACATTATGTTTTTTTGATGGAAACTCTAATTCGTTCCACATGGAGACACAACAAGCACACATTCGAGATTTCTGAGTAGAATGCTACAGAAACCAGGTGAAAAATGATATTTGTGTTTGCTAACATGACATTGTATCCACTTGCCCATCAAAATGACATTGCTTTTCTCCAAAACCAGTTTGACTCTGCTTTTCTGGGTCCTTTGCACATGAATTCCCCATGAGTTTGTCCAGATAGTTCTGGATCAAACCAGAAATATGCGGTTCTGTGTGGCTAAATGAATATCAGCTTTTAAAACAGCCTGTGTGTTTGTTAGTGTTTTCTGGATGTTAACCCTGAACTAGAGAGTTTGCAATGAATTCTGGCATGTAACATTTTGTTTTTCTGTTGGCAAATGCTAATTCGTTCCACATGGAGACACAAAAAAGGCACACATTCAAGTTTTCTGAGTAGAATGCTACAGAAACCAGGGGAAAAATGACATTTGTGTTTGTTAACATGACATTGAATCCACTTGCCCAAGAAAAAGTCTTGGCTTTTCTCCAAAACCAGTTTGACTGCTTTTCTGGGTCCTTTACACAAGAATTCCACATGATTTTGACTAGATTGGTCTGGATCAAAGCAGAAATACCCGTTTCTGTTCTGCCTATCTCAATCCCAGCTCTTGCTACAGCCTTGGAGTATGTTTCTGTTTCCTGGATATTATCTAGGAACTTTAGAGTTTTGAATGAATTTTAGCGTGTAACATTATGTTTTTTTGATGGAAACTCTAATTTGTTCCACATGGAGACACAACAAGCACACATTCGAGTTTTCTGAGTAGTATGCTACAGAAACCAGGTGAAAAATGATATTTGTGTTTGCTAACATGACATTGTATCCACTTGCCCAAGAAAATGACTTTGCTTTTCTCCAAAACCAGTTTGACTCTGCTTTTCTGGGTCCTTTGCACACGAATTCCACATGAGTTTGTCCAGATAGGTCAGGATCAAACCAGAAATATGCGGTTCTGTGTGGCTAAATGAATATCAGCTTTTAAAACAGCCTGTGTGTTTGTTAGTGTTTTGTTAATAATATCTATTAACTTTTATGATTTGAATGAATTTTTCATGTTACATTTTGTTTCTTTATTGGCAAATGCTAATTCGTTCCACATGGAGACACAACAGGTACACATTCGAGTTTTCTGAGTAGAATGCTACAGAAACCAGGTGAAAAATGATATTCATGTTTGCTAACATGACGTTGTTCCCTCTTGCCCAAGAAAAAGTCTTCGCTTTTCTCTAAAATCAATTTGACTGCTTTTCTGGGTCCTTTGCACACGAATTCCACATGAGTTTGTCTAGATAGGTCTGGATCAAAGCAGAAATACCCGTTTCTGTTCTGCCTAGCTCAACCCCAGCTCTTGCTACAGCCTTGGAATTTGTTTTTCTTTCCTGGATATTATCTAGGATCTTTAGAGTTTTGAATGAGTTTTAGCGTGTAACATTATATTTTTTTGATGGAAACTCTAATTCGTTCCACATGGAGACACAACAAGCACACATTCGAGTTTTCGGATTAGAATGTTACAGAAACTTGGTGAAAAATGATATTTGAGTTTGCTAACATGACATTGTATCCACTTGCCCAAGAAAAAGTCTTGGCTATTTTCCAAAACCAGTTTAACTCTGCTTTTCTTGGTCCTTTGCACACGAATTCCACATGAGTTTGTCCAGATAGGTCTGGATCAAACCAGAAATATGCGGTTCTTTGTGGCTAAATGTATATCAGCTTTGAAAACAGCCTGTGTGTTTGTTAGTGTTTTGTGAATAATATCTATGAACTTTTATGTTTTGAATGAATTTTAGCATGTTACATTTTGTTTCTTTGTTGGCAAACGCTAATTGGTTCCACATGGAGACAGAACAGGTACACATTCGAGCTTTCTGAGTAGAAATCTACAGAAACCAGGTGAAAAATGATATTCGTGTTTGCTAACATGACGTTGAAACCACTTGCCCAAGAAAAAGACTTGGCTTTTCTGGAAAACCATTTTCACTATTATTTTCAGTGTTTTTTGCACACGAATTCCCCATAAGTTTGCCCAGGTAGGTCTGGATCAAACCAGAAATATGCGGTTCTGTGTGGCTAAATGAATATCAGCTTTTAAATCAGCCTGTGTGTTTTTTAGTGTTTTCTGGATATTAACTATGAACTTGAGAGTTTGCAATGAATTCTGATATGTAACATTTTGTTTTTCTGTTGGCAAATGCTAATTCGTTCCACATGGAGCACAACAGGCACACATTCAAGTTTTCTGAGTAGAATGCTACAGAAACCAGGGGGAAAATGACATTTGTGTTTGCTAACATGACGTTGAATCCACTTGCCCAAGAAAAAGACTTGGCTTTTCTCCAAAACCAGTTTGACTGCTTTTCTAGGTCCTTTGCACACGAATTCCACATGAGTTTTCCAGATAGGTCTGGATCAAAGCAGAAATACCCGTTTCTGTTCTGCCTAACTCAATCCCAGCTCTTGCTACATCCTCGGAGTTTGTTTCTCTTTCCTGGGTATTATTTAGGAACTTTAGAGTTTTGAATGAATTTTAGCGTGTAACATTATGTTTTTTTGATGGAAACTCTAATTCGTTCCACATGGAGACACAGCAAGCACACATTCGAGTTTTCTGAGTAGTATGCTACAGAAACCAGGTGAAAAATGATATTTGTGTTTGCTAACATGACATTGTATCCACTTGCCCAAGCAAATGACTTTGCTTTTCTCCAAAACCAGTTTAACTCTGCTTTTCTGGGTCCTTTGCACACGAATTCCCCATGAGTTTGTCCAAATATTCTGGATCAAACCAGAAATATCCGGAACCGTGGTGGATAAATGAATATCAGCTTTTGAGACAGCCCATGTGTTTGTTATTATTTTCTGGATTAGAACAAGGAACTTGAGAATTTGGAATGAATTCTGGCATGTAACATTTTGTTTTTCTGTTGGCAAATGCTAATTGGATTCACATGGAGACACATCAGGTGCACTTTGGAGTTTTCTGAGTGGAATGCTACAGAAACCAGGTTAAAAAGTATATTTGTGTTTGTAAACATGACATTGAATGCACTTGCCGAAGAAAAAGACTTTACATTTCACCAAAACCGGTTTGACTCTGCTTTTCTGGTCGTTTGCACATGAATTCCACACGAGTTTATGCTGATACGTCTGGATCTAACCAGAAATACCCATTTCTGCTATGCCTAGCTCAATCCCAGCTCTTGCTACAGCCTCTGTTTTTGTTTCTCTTTTCTGGATATTATCTAGGAACTTCGGAGTTTGGAATGAATTTTAGCATGTAACAATTTGTTTCTTTGTTGGAAACGCTAATTCGTTCCACATGGAGATACAACAGGAACACATCCGGGTTTTCTGAGTGGAATGCTACAGAAACCAGGTTAAAAGGATATTTGTTTGTGTAAACATGACATTCAATCCACTTGCCCAAGATAAAGACTTTGCTTTTCTCCAAAACCAGTTTGACTCTGCTTTTCTGGGTCCTTTGCACACGAATACCACATGAGTTTGTCCAGATAGGTCTGGATCTAACAAGAATTATCCAGTTCTGTTGTGGCTAAGTGAATATCAGCTTTTGAAACAGACCATGTGTTTTTTAGTGTTTTCTGGATATGAACCAGGAACTTGAGTATTTGGAATGAATGCTGGCATGTAACATTTTGTTTTTCTGTTGGCAAATGATAATTGGATTCACATGGAGACACAACAGGTACACATTCGAGTTTTCTGAGTAGAATGCTACGGAAACCAGGTGAAAAAGGATACCTGTGTTTGTAAACATGACATTGAAGCCGCTTCTTGAATAAAAGGCTGATTTTCACCAAAACCATTGACTCTGATTTTCTGGGTCCTTTGCAAACGAATTCCACACGAGATAGTGGATAAGTCTGGATCTAACCAGAAATACCCGTTTCTGTTCTGCCTAACTGAATCCCAGCTCTTTCTACAGCCTCTGTGTTTGTTTCTGTTTTCTGGATATTGTCTAGTAACTTTAGAGTTTGGAATGAATTTTAGCATGTAACATTGTGTTTCTTAGCTGGAAACACTAATTCATTCCACAAGGAATCACAACAGGAACAAATTCAAGTTTTCTGAGTAGAATGTTACAGAAACCAGGTTAAAAAGGATTTTGGTTTTTGTAAATATGACATTGAATCCACTGGCCCAAGATAAAGACTTTGCTTTTCTCCAAAACCAGTTTGACTCTGCTTTTCTGGGTCCTTTGCACACGAATTCCACATGAGTTTGTCCAGATAGGTCTGGATCAAAGCAGAAATACCCGTTTCTGTTCTGCCTAGCTCAACCCCAGCTCTTGCTACAGCCTCGGAGTTTGTTTCTCTTTCCTGGATATTATCTAGGAACTTTAGAGTTTTGAATGAATTTTAGCGTGTAACATTATGTTTTTTTGATGGAAACTCTAATTCGTTCCACATGGAGACACAACAAGCACACATTCGAGATTTCTGAGTAGAATGCTACAGAAACCAGGTGAAAAATGATATTTGTGTTTGCTAACATGACATTGTATCCACTTGCCCATCAAAATGACATTGCTTTTCTCCAAAACCAGTTTGACTCTGCTTTTCTGGGTCCTTTGCACATGAATTCCCCATGAGTTTGTCCAGATAGTTCTGGATCAAACCAGAAATATGCGGTTCTGTGTGGCTAAATGAATATCAGCTTTTAAAACAGCCTGTGTGTTTGTTAGTGTTTTCTGGATGTTAACCCTGAACTAGAGAGTTTGCAATGAATTCTGGCATGTAACATTTTGTTTTTCTGTTGGCAAATGCTAATTCGTTCCACATGGAGACACAAAAAAGGCACACATTCAAGTTTTCTGAGTAGAATGCTACAGAAACCAGGGGAAAAATGACATTTGTGTTTGTTAACATGACATTGAATCCACTTGCCCAAGAAAAAGTCTTGGCTTTTCTCCAAAACCAGTTTGACTGCTTTTCTGGGTCCTTTACACAAGAATTCCACATGATTTTGACTAGATTGGTCTGGATCAAAGCAGAAATACCCGTTTCTGTTCTGCCTATCTCAATCCCAGCTCTTGCTACAGCCTTGGAGTATGTTTCTGTTTCCTGGATATTATCTAGGAACTTTAGAGTTTTGAATGAATTTTAGCGTGTAACATTATGTTTTTTTGATGGAAACTCTAATTTGTTCCACATGGAGACACAACAAGCACACATTCGAGTTTTCTGAGTAGTATGCTACAGAAACCAGGTGAAAAATGATATTTGTGTTTGCTAACATGACATTGTATCCACTTGCCCAAGAAAATGACTTTGCTTTTCTCCAAAACCAGTTTGACTCTGCTTTTCTGGGTCCTTTGCACACGAATTCCACATGAGTTTGTCCAGATAGGTCAGGATCAAACCAGAAATATGCGGTTCTGTGTGGCTAAATGAATATCAGCTTTTAAAACAGCCTGTGTGTTTGTTAGTGTTTTGTTAATAATATCTATTAACTTTTATGATTTGAATGAATTTTTCATGTTACATTTTGTTTCTTTATTGGCAAATGCTAATTCGTTCCACATGGAGACACAACAGGTACACATTCGAGTTTTCTGAGTAGAATGCTACAGAAACCAGGTGAAAAATGATATTCATGTTTGCTAACATGACGTTGTTCCCTCTTGCCCAAGAAAAAGTCTTCGCTTTTCTCTAAAATCAATTTGACTGCTTTTCTGGGTCCTTTGCACACGAATTCCACATGAGTTTGTCTAGATAGGTCTGGATCAAAGCAGAAATACCCGTTTCTGTTCTGCCTAGCTCAACCCCAGCTCTTGCTACAGCCTTGGAATTTGTTTTTCTTTCCTGGATATTATCTAGGATCTTTAGAGTTTTGAATGAGTTTTAGCGTGTAACATTATATTTTTTTGATGGAAACTCTAATTCGTTCCACATGGAGACACAACAAGCACACATTCGAGTTTTCGGATTAGAATGTTACAGAAACTTGGTGAAAAATGATATTTGAGTTTGCTAACATGACATTGTATCCACTTGCCCAAGAAAAAGTCTTGGCTATTTTCCAAAACCAGTTTAACTCTGCTTTTCTTGGTCCTTTGCACACGAATTCCACATGAGTTTGTCCAGATAGGTCTGGATCAAACCAGAAATATGCGGTTCTTTGTGGCTAAATGTATATCAGCTTTGAAAACAGCCTGTGTGTTTGTTAGTGTTTTGTGAATAATATCTATGAACTTTTATGTTTTGAATGAATTTTAGCATGTTACATTTTGTTTCTTTGTTGGCAAACGCTAATTGGTTCCACATGGAGACAGAACAGGTACACATTCGAGCTTTCTGAGTAGAAATCTACAGAAACCAGGTGAAAAATGATATTCGTGTTTGCTAACATGACGTTGAAACCACTTGCCCAAGAAAAAGACTTGGCTTTTCTGGAAAACCATTTTCACTATTATTTTCAGTGTTTTTTGCACACGAATTCCCCATAAGTTTGCCCAGGTAGGTCTGGATCAAACCAGAAATATGCGGTTCTGTGTGGCTAAATGAATATCAGCTTTTAAATCAGCCTGTGTGTTTTTTAGTGTTTTCTGGATATTAACTATGAACTTGAGAGTTTGCAATGAATTCTGATATGTAACATTTTGTTTTTCTGTTGGCAAATGCTAATTCGTTCCACATGGAGCACAACAGGCACACATTCAAGTTTTCTGAGTAGAATGCTACAGAAACCAGGGGGAAAATGACATTTGTGTTTGCTAACATGACGTTGAATCCACTTGCCCAAGAAAAAGACTTGGCTTTTCTCCAAAACCAGTTTGACTGCTTTTCTAGGTCCTTTGCACACGAATTCCACATGAGTTTTCCAGATAGGTCTGGATCAAAGCAGAAATACCCGTTTCTGTTCTGCCTAACTCAATCCCAGCTCTTGCTACATCCTCGGAGTTTGTTTCTCTTTCCTGGGTATTATTTAGGAACTTTAGAGTTTTGAATGAATTTTAGCGTGTAACATTATGTTTTTTTGATGGAAACTCTAATTCGTTCCACATGGAGACACAGCAAGCACACATTCGAGTTTTCTGAGTAGTATGCTACAGAAACCAGGTGAAAAATGATATTTGTGTTTGCTAACATGACATTGTATCCACTTGCCCAAGCAAATGACTTTGCTTTTCTCCAAAACCAGTTTAACTCTGCTTTTCTGGGTCCTTTGCACACGAATTCCCCATGAGTTTGTCCAAATATTCTGGATCAAACCAGAAATATCCGGAACCGTGGTGGATAAATGAATATCAGCTTTTGAGACAGCCCATGTGTTTGTTATTATTTTCTGGATTAGAACAAGGAACTTGAGAATTTGGAATGAATTCTGGCATGTAACATTTTGTTTTTCTGTTGGCAAATGCTAATTGGATTCACATGGAGACACATCAGGTGCACTTTGGAGTTTTCTGAGTGGAATGCTACAGAAACCAGGTTAAAAAGTATATTTGTGTTTGTAAACATGACATTGAATGCACTTGCCGAAGAAAAAGACTTTACATTTCACCAAAACCGGTTTGACTCTGCTTTTCTGGTCGTTTGCACATGAATTCCACACGAGTTTATGCTGATACGTCTGGATCTAACCAGAAATACCCATTTCTGCTATGCCTAGCTCAATCCCAGCTCTTGCTACAGCCTCTGTTTTTGTTTCTCTTTTCTGGATATTATCTAGGAACTTCGGAGTTTGGAATGAATTTTAGCATGTAACAATTTGTTTCTTTGTTGGAAACGCTAATTCGTTCCACATGGAGATACAACAGGAACACATCCGGGTTTTCTGAGTGGAATGCTACAGAAACCAGGTTAAAAGGATATTTGTTTGTGTAAACATGACATTCAATCCACTTGCCCAAGATAAAGACTTTGCTTTTCTCCAAAACCAGTTTGACTCTGCTTTTCTGGGTCCTTTGCACACGAATACCACATGAGTTTGTCCAGATAGGTCTGGATCTAACAAGAATTATCCAGTTCTGTTGTGGCTAAGTGAATATCAGCTTTTGAAACAGACCATGTGTTTTTTAGTGTTTTCTGGATATGAACCAGGAACTTGAGTATTTGGAATGAATGCTGGCATGTAACATTTTGTTTTTCTGTTGGCAAATGATAATTGGATTCACATGGAGACACAACAGGTACACATTCGAGTTTTCTGAGTAGAATGCTACGGAAACCAGGTGAAAAAGGATACCTGTGTTTGTAAACATGACATTGAAGCCGCTTCTTGAATAAAAGGCTGATTTTCACCAAAACCATTGACTCTGATTTTCTGGGTCCTTTGCAAACGAATTCCACACGAGATAGTGGATAAGTCTGGATCTAACCAGAAATACCCGTTTCTGTTCTGCCTAACTGAATCCCAGCTCTTTCTACAGCCTCTGTGTTTGTTTCTGTTTTCTGGATATTGTCTAGTAACTTTAGAGTTTGGAATGAATTTTAGCATGTAACATTGTGTTTCTTAGCTGGAAACACTAATTCATTCCACAAGGAATCACAACAGGAACAAATTCAAGTTTTCTGAGTAGAATGTTACAGAAACCAGGTTAAAAAGGATTTTGGTTTTTGTAAATATGACATTGAATCCACTGGCCCAAGATAAAGACTTTGCTTTTCTCCAAAACCAGTTTGACTCTGCTTTTCTGGGTCCTTTGCACAAGAATTCCAAACGAGTTTGTCCTGATATGTCTGGATCTAACCAGAAATATCCGTTTCTCTTTTAGCTAAATGAATATCAGATTTTGAAACAGCCCATGTGTTTTTTAGTGTTTTCTGGATATGAACTATGAACTTGAGAATTTGGAATGAAATTTTGCATGTAACATTTTGTTTTTCTGTTGGCAAATGCTAATTGGATTCACATGGAGACACAACAGGCACACATTCGCATTTTCTGAGTAGAATGCTACAGAAACCAGGTGAGAAAGGATACTTGTGTTTGTAAACATGACATTGAAGCCACTTGCCCAAGAAAAAGAATTTGCTTTTCGCCTAAACCAGTTTGACTCTGCTTTTCCTGGTCCTTTGCACACGAATTCCACACGAGTTTGTCCAGATAGGTCTGGATCTAATCGAAAATACCCGTTGCTGTTCAGCCTAGCTCAAAATCTGCTCTTGCTACTGCCTCTGTGTTTGTTTCTCTTTTCTGCATATTTCTAGGAACATTAGAGTTTGGAATGAATTTTACATTGTATCATTGTGTTTCTTTGTTGGAAACGGTAATTCGTTCCACATGGAGACACAACAGTAGCACATTCGGGTTTTGTGAATAGAATGCTGCAAAAAGCAGGTTAAAAAGTATATTTGTTTTTGTAAACATGACATTGAATCCGCTTGTCTAAGATAAAGACTTTCATTTTCTCCAAAACCAGTTTGACTCTGCTTTTCTGGGTCCTTTGCACATGAATTCCACATGAGTATTTCCAGATAGGTCTGGATCTAACCAGAAATATCCGGTTCTGTGGTGGCTAAATGAATCGGCTTTTCAATCATCCCATGTGATTGTCAGTGTTTTCTGGATATGAACTAGGAACTTGAGAATTTGGAATGAATTCTTGTATGTAACATTTTTTTTACTGTTGGTAAATGCTAATTGGATACACATGGAGACACAACATGTACACATTCGAGTTTTCTGAGTAGAATGCTAAGAAACCAGGAGAAAAAGTATACTTCTGTTTGTAAAAATGACATTAAATCCACTTGCCAAGGAAAAAGACTTTGCTTTCACCAAAACCTGTTTGACTCTGCATTTCTGGCTCCTTTGCACATGAATTCCTCACAAGTTTGTCCAGATAGATCTGGATCTAACCAGAAATACCCGTTTCTCTTCTGCCTAGCTCAATCCCAGCTCTTGCTACAGCCTCGGAGTTTGTTTCTGTTTTCTGGATATTATCTAGGAACTTTAGAGTTTGGAATGAATTTTAGCATGTAACATTGTGTTTCTTTGTTGGAAACGCTAATTCGTTCCACATGGAGACACAAAGGGAACACATTCGGGTTTTATGAGTAGAATGCTACAGAAACCAGGTGAAAAAGTATACTTGTGTTTGTAAATATGACATTGAATCCACTTGCCCAAGATAAAGACTTTGCTTTTCTCCAAAACCACTTTGACTCTGCTTTTCTAGGTCCTTTGCACACGAATTCCACATGAGTGTGTCCAGATAGGTCTGGATCTAAGCAGAATTATGCGGTTCTGTTCTGCCTAACTCAATCCCAGCTCTGGCTACAGACTCTGCATTTGTTTCTGTTTTCTGGGTAATAACTATGAACTTGAGAGTTTGGAATGAATTCTGGCATATACCATTTTGTTTTTCTTTTGGCAAATGCTAATTGGATTCACATGGGAACACAACAGGTATACATTCGAGAATTCTGTGTAGAATGCTACAGAAACGAGGTTAAAAAGGATACTTGTGTTTGTGAACATGACGTTGAATCCAATTGACCAAGATAAAGACTTTGTTTTTCTCCAAAACCAATTTGACTCTGCTTTTCTGGGTCCTTTGCGCACGAATTCCACATGAGTTTATCCAGATAGGTCTGGATCAAACCCAAAATATCCAATTCAGTGTGTCTAAATGAATATCAGCTTTTAAAACTGCATGTGAGTTTGTTTCTGTTTTCTGGATAGTATCTATGAACTTAAGAGTTTTGAATGAATTTTAGCATGTTACATTTTGTTTTTTTTTTTTGGTTGGCAAATGCCTATTGGTTTCACATGGAGACACAACAGGTGCATGTAAGTATTTTCTGAGTAGAATGCTAAAGAAACAAGGTTAAAAATGATGTTTGTGACTGTAAACATGACATTGAATCCACTTGCACAAGAAAAAGTCTTTGCTTTTCTCCAAAACCAGTTTGACTCTGCTCTTCTGGGTCCTTTGCACACGAATTCCACATGAGTTTGTCCAGATAGGATGGATCAAACCAGAAATACCCATTTCTGTTCTGCCTAACTGAATCCCAGCTCTTGCTACAGCCTCGGAGTTTGTTTCCCTTTCCTGGATATTATCTAGGAACTTTAGAGTTTTAAATGAATTTTAGCATATAACATTATGTTTTTTTGTTGGAAACGCTAATTCTTTCCACATGGAGACACAACAGGCACACATTCGAGATTTCAGAGTACAATGCTACAGAAACCAGGTGAAAAATGATATTTGTGTTCCTAAACATGACATTGAATCCACTTGCCCAAGAAAAAGACTTTGCTTTTCACCAAAACCAGTTTGACTCTGCTTTTCTGGGTCCTTTGCACACGAATTCCACATGAGCTTGTCCAGATAGGTCTGGATCTAACCAGAAATCCCCGTTTCTCTTCTGCCTAGCTCAATCCCAGCTCTTGCTACAGCCTCTGTGTTTGTTCCTGTTTTCTGGATATTATCTAGGAACTTTAGAGTTTGGAATGAATTTTAGCATGTAACATTGGGTTTCTTTGTTGGAAACTCTAATTCGTTCCACATGGAGACACAACAGGCACACTTTTGGGTTTTCTGAGTAGAGTGCTACAGAAACCAGGTTAAAAAGGATATTTGTTTTTGTAAACATGACATTGAATCCACTTCCCCAAGATTAAGACTTTGCTTTTCTCCAAAACCAGTTTGACTCTGCTTTTCTGGGTCCTTTGCACACGAATTCCACACGAGTTTGTCCAGAGAGGTCTGGATCTAACCAGATATACCCATTTCTGTTCTGCCTAGCTCAATCCCAGCTTCCTACAGCCTCTGTCTTTGTTTCTGTTTTTTGGATATTATCTATGAACTTTAGAGTTTTCACTGAATTTTAGCATGTAACATTTTGTTTCTTTGTTGGAAACACTAACTCGTTCCTCATGGAGACATAACAGGAACACATTCGGGTTTTCTGAGTAGAATGCTACAGAAACCAGGTGAAAAAGTATACTTGTGTTTGTAAATATGACATTGAATCCACTTGCCCAAGATAAAGACTTTGCTTTTCTCCAAAACCACTTTGACTCTGCTTTTCTAGATCCCTTGCACACGAATTCCACATGAGTGTGTCCAGATAGGTCTGGATCTAAGCAGAATTATGCGGTTCTGTTCTGCCTAACTCAATCCCAGCTCTGGCTACAGACTCTGCATTTGTTTCTGTTTTCTGGGTAATAACTATGAACTTGAGAGTTTGGAATGAATTCTGGCATATACCATTTTGTTTTTCTTTTGGCAAATGCTAATTGGATTCACATGGGAACACAACAGGTATACATTTGAGAATTCTGTGTAGAATGCTACAGTAACGAGGTTAAAAAGGATACTTGTGTTTGTGAACATGACGTTGAATCCAATTGCCCAAGATAAAGACTTTGTTTTTCTCCAAAACCAATTTGACTCTGCTTTTCTGGGTCCTTTGCACACGAATTCCACATGAGTTTATCCAGATAGGTCTGGATCAAACCCAAAATATCCAATTCAGTGTGTCTAAATGAATATCAGCTTTTAAAACTGCATGTGAGTTTGTTTCTGTTTTCTGGATAGTATCTATGAACTTAAGAGTTTTGAATGAATTTTAGCATGTTACATTTTGTTTTTTTTTTTGGTTGGCAAATGCCTATTGGTTTCACATGGAGACACAACAGGTGCATGTAAGTATTTTCTGAGTAGAATGCTAAAGAAACAAGGTTAAAAATGATGTTTGTGACTGTAAACATGAGTTTGAATCCACTTGCACAAGAAAAAGTCTGCTTTTCTCCAAATCCAGTTTGACTCTGCTCTTCTGGGTCCTTTGCACACGAATTCCACATGAGTTTGTCCAGATAAGATGGATCAAACCAGAAATACCCATTTCTGCTCTGCCTAACTGAATCCCAGCTCTTGCTACAGCCTCGGAGTTTGTTTCCCTTTCCTGGATATTATCTAGGAACTTTAGAGTTTTAAATGAATTTTAGCATATAACATTATGTTTTTTTGTTGGAAACACTAATTCTTTCCACATGGAGACACAACAGGCACACATTCGAGATTTCAGAGTAGAATGCTACAGAAACCAGGTGAAAAATGATATTTGTGTTCCTAAACATGACATTGAATCCACTTGCCCAAGAAAAAGACTTTGCTTTTCTCCAAAACCAGTTTGACTCTGCTTTTCTGGGTCCTTTGCACACGAATTCCACATGAGCTTGTCCAGATAGGTCTGGATCTAACCAGAAATCCCCGTTTCTCTTCTGCCTAGCTCAATCCCAGCTCTTGCTACAGCCTCTGTGTTTGTTCCTGTTTTCTGGATATTATCTAGGAACTTTAGAGTTTGGAATGAATTTTAGCATGTAACATTGGGTTTCTTTGTTGGAAACTCTAATTCGTTCCACATGGAGACACAACAGGCACACTTTTGGGTTTTCTGAGTAGAATGCTACAGAAACCAGGTGAAAAAGTATACTTGTGTTTGTAAACATAACATTGAATCCACTCGCCGAAGAAAAAGACTTTGCTTTTCACCAAAACCAGTTTGACTCTGCCTCTCTGGGTACTTTGCACACAAATTCCACATGAGCTTGTCCAGATAGGTCTGGATCTAACCAGAAATTCCCGTTTCTGAACTGCCTAGCTCAATCCTAGCTATTGCTACAGCCTCTGTGTTTGTTCCTGTTTTCTGGATATTATCTAGGAACTTTAGAGTTTGGAATAAATTTTAACATGTAACATTGTGTTTCTTTGTTGGAAACGCTAATTCGTTCCACATGGAGACACAACAGGCACACATTTTGTTTTCTGAGTAGAGTGCTACATAAATCAGGTTAAAAAGGATATTGGTTTTTGTAAACATGACATTGAATCCACTTCCCCAAGATTAAGACTTTGCTTTTCTCCAAAACCAGTTTGACTCTGCTTTTCTGGGTCCTTTACACACGGAACCCTATGAGTTTTTCATATAGGTCTGGATCAAACCAGATATATGCGGTTCTGTGTGGCTAAATGAATATCAGCTTTTAAAACAGCATGTGTGTTTGTTAGTGTTTTCTGGATATTAACTATGAACTTGAGAGTTTGGAATGAATTCTGGCACGTAACATTTTGTTTTTCTGTTGGCAAATGCTAATTCGTTCCACATGGAGACACAACAGGCACGCATTCGAGTTTTCTGAGTAGAATGCTACAGAAACCAGGTGAAAAATGACATTTTTGTTTGCTAACATGACGTTGAATCCACTTGCCCAAGAAAAAGACTTTGCTTTTCTCCAAAACCAGTTTGACTCTGCATTTCTGGATCCTTTGCACATTAATTCCACATGAGATTTTCCAGATAGGTCTGGATCAAAGCAGAAATACCCGTTTCTGTTCTGCCTAACTCAATCCCAGCTCTTGCTACAGCTTCGGAGTTTGTTCCTGTTTCCTGGATATTATCTAGGAACTTTAGAGTTTTGAATGAATTTTAGCGTGTAACATTATGTTTTTTTGTTGGAAACGCTAATTCGTTTTGCATGGAGACACAACAGGCACACATTCCAGATTTTGAGTAGAATGCTAAAGAAACCAGGTGAAAAATGATATGTTTGTTTGCTAACATGACATTGTATCCACTTGCCCAAGAAAAAGATTTTGCTGTTCCCCAAAACCAGTTTGACTCTGCTTTACTGCATCCTTTGCACACGAATTCCCCATGAGTTTGTCCAGATAGGTCTGGATCAAGCCAGAAATATGCGGTTCTGTGTGGCTAAATGAATATCAGCTTTTAAAACAGCCTGTGTGTTTGTTAGTGTTTTCTGGATATTAACTATGAACTTGAGATTTTGCAAAGAATTCTGCCATGTCGCATTTTGTTTTTCTGTTGGCTAATCCTAATTCGTTTCACATGGAGACACAACAGGTACACATTCGAGTTTTCTGAGTAGAATGCTACAGAAACCAGGTGAAAAATGACATTTGTTTTTGCTAACGAGACGTTGAATCCAATTTCCCAAGAAAAAGTCTTTGCTTTTCTCCAAAACCAGTTTGACTCTGCTTTTCTGGATCCTTTGCAAACGAATTCCACATGAGTTTGTCCAGATAATTTTGGATCTACCAGCAATATCTGGTTCTGTGTGCCTAAATGAATATCAGCTTTTAAAACTGCCTGTGTTTGTTAGTGTTTTGTGAATAATATCGATGAACTTTAAATTGTTGAATGAATTTTTGTATGTTACAATTTGTTTCTTTGTTGGCAAACGCTCATTGGTTCCACATGGAGATACAACAGGTAAACATTCAAGTTTTGTGAGTAGAATGCTACAGAAACCAGGTGAAAAATGATATTTGCAATGGTAAACATGACATTGAATCCACTTGCCCAAGAAAAAGACTTGGCTTTTCCCAAAACCAGTTTGACTCTGCTTTACTGGGTCATTTGTACATGAAATCCATATGAGTTTGTCCAGATAGGTCTGGATCAAACCAGAAATATGCGGTTCTGTGTGGCTAAATGAATATCAGCTTTTAAAACAGCCTGTGTGTTTGTTAGTGTTTTCTGGATATTAACTATGAACTTGAGAGTTTGAAATGAATTCTTACATTTAACATTTTGTTTTTCTGTTGGCAAATGCTAATTCATTCCACATGGAGACACAACAGGCACACATTCGAGTTTTCTGAGTAGAATGCTAGAGAAGTCAGGTTAAAAATGATATTTGTGTTTGCTACCACGACGTTGAATCCACTTGCCCAAGAAAAAGACTTTGGTTTTCTCCAAAAGCAGTTTCACTCTGCTTTTCTGGATTTTTTACAAATGAATTCCACATGAGTTAGTCCAGATAGGTCTGGATCAAACCAGAAATACCCGTTTCTCTTCTGCCTAACTCAAACCCAGCTCTTGCTACATCCTCGGAGTTTGCTTCTGTTTCCTGGATGTTATCTAGGAACTTTAGAGTTTTGAATGAATTTTAGCGTGTAACATTAGGTTTTTTTGTTGTAAATGCTAATTCGTTCCACATGGAGACACAACAGGATCACATTCGCGATTTCTGAGTAGAATGCTACAAGAACCAGGTGAAAAATGATATTTGTGTTTGCTAACAAGACATTGAATCCAATTGCCCAAGAAAAAGACTTTTCTTTTCCCCAAAACCAGTTTGACTCTGCTTTTCTGGGTCCTTTGCACACGAATTCCACATGAGTTTGTCCAGATAGTTCTGGATCTAACCTGCAATATCCGGTTCTGTGTGCCTAAATAAATATCAGATTTCAAAACTGTCTTTTTTTTGTTAGAGTTTTGTGAATAATATCTATGAACTTTAAAGTTTTGAATGAATTTTAGCATGTTACACTTTTGTTTCTTTGTTGGCAAATGCTCATTTGTTCCACATGGAGACACAACAGGTACACATTCAAGTTTTCTGAGTAGAATGCTACAGAAACCAGGTTAAAAATGATATTTGTGAAGGTAAACATGACATTGAATCCACTTGCCCAAGAAAAAGAATTGGCTATTTCCAAAACCAGTTTGACTCTGCTTTTCTGGGTCATTTGCACACGAATTCCACACGAGTTTGGCCTTATAGGTCTGGATCCAACCAGAACTATCCGGTTCTGTGTGCCTAAATGAATATCAGCTTGTAAAACAGCCTGTGAGTTTGTTAGTGTTTTCTGGATATTATGTATGAACTTTCAAGGTTTGAATGAATTTTATCATGTTACATTTTGTTTTTTTGTTGGCAAATGCTAATTGGATTCACATGGAGACACAACAGGTACACATAAGTGTTTTCTGAGTAGAATGCTACAGAAACCAGGTGAAAAAGTATACTTCTGTTTGTAAACATGACATTGAATCCACTTGCCCAAGAAAAAGACTTTGCCCTCTCCAAAACCAGTTTCAATATTTTTTTCTGGGTCCTTTGCACACGAATTCCACATGAGTTTGGCCTTATAGGTCTGGATCCAACCAGAACTATCCGGTTCTGTGTGCCTAAATGAATATCCGCTTGTAAAACAGCCTGTGAGTTTGTTAGTGTTTTCTGGATATTATGTATGAACTTTAGAGTTTTGAATGAATTTTATCATGTTACATTTTGTTGTTTTGTTGACACACGCTAATTGGTTCCACATGGAGACACAACAGGTACACATTCGAGTTTTCTGAGTAGAATGCTACAGAAACCAGGTGAAAAAGTATATTTGCGACTGTAAACATGACATTAAATCCTCTTGCCCACGAAAAAGACATTGCTTTTCTCAAAAACCAGTGTCAATATTCTTTTCTGGGTCCTTTGCACACAAATTGCACATGAATTTGTCCAGGTAAGTCTGGACCTAACCAGAAATATCCGGTTCTCTTCTGCCTAACTCAATCCCAGCTCTTGCTACAGTCTCGTGTTTGTTTCTGTTTTCTGAATTTATCTATGACCTTTAGAGTTTGGAATGAATTCGGGCACGTAACACTTTGTTTTTTTGTTGGCACACACTAATACGTTCCACATGGAGACACAACAGGTACACATTGGAGGTTTCTGAGTAGAATGCTCAGAAATCAGGTGAAAATGTATACTTGTGTTTGGAAACATGACATTGAATCCACTTGCCCAAGGAAAAGACTTTGCTTTTCTCCAAACCAGTTTGACTCTGCATTTCTGGGTCCTTTGCACACGAATTCCACGTGAGTTTGTCCAGATAGGTCTGGAGCAAACCCAAATTATCCGGTTCTGTGTGGCTAACTGAATATCAGCTTTTAAAACAGCCTCTGTGTTTGTTAGTGTTTTCTGGATGTTAACCCTGAACTTGAGAGTTTGGAATGAATTTTGACATGTAACATTTTGTTTTTCTGTTGGCAAATGCTAATTGGATTCACATGGAGACACAACAGGTACACATAAGTGTTTTCTGAGTAGAATGCTACAGAAACCAGGTGAAAAAGTATACTTGTGTTTGGAAACATGACATTGAACCCACTTGCCCAAGAAAAAGACTGTGCTTTTCTCCAAAACCAGTTTCAATATTTTTTTCTGGCTCCTTTGCACACGAATTCCACACGAGTTTCGCCTTATAGGTCTGGATCCAACCAGAACTATCCGGTTCTGTAGGCCTAAATGAATATCAGCTTGTAAAACAGCCTGTGAGTTTGTTAATGTTTTCTGGATATTATGTATGAACTTTAGAGTTTTGAATGAATTTTATCATGTTACATTTTGTTGTTTTGTTGGCACACACTAATTGGTTCCACATGGAGACACAACAGGTACACATTCGAGTTTTCTGAGTAGAATGCTACAGAAACCAGGTTAAAAATGGTATTTGCGACTGTAAACATGACATTGAATCCACTTGCCCAAGAAAAAGTCCTTGCTTTTCTCAAAAACCAGTGTCAATATTCTTTTCTGGGTCCTTTGCACACAAATTGCACATGAATTTGTCCAGATAGGTCTGGACCTAACCAGAAATATCCGGTTCTCTTCTGCCTAACTCAATCCCAGCTCTTGCTACAGTCTCGTGTTTGTTTCTGTTTTCTGATTTTTATCGATGAACTTAGAGTTTGGAATGAATTTTAGCATGTAACATTGGGTTTCTTTGTTGGAAACTCTAATTCGTTCCACATGGAGACACAACAGGCACACTTTTGGGTTTTCTGAGTAGAGTGCTACAGAAACCAGGTTAAAAAGGATATTTGTTTTTGTAAACATGACATTGAATCCACTTCCCCAAGATTAAGACTTTGCTTTTCTCCAAAACCAGTTTGATTCTGCTTTTCTGGGTCCTAGGCACACGAATTCCACACGAGTTTGTCCAGAGAGGTCTGGATCTAACCAGATATACCCGTTTCTGTTCTGCCTAGCTCAATCCCAGCTTCCTACAGCCTCTGTCTTTGTTTCTGTTTTTTGGATATTATCTATGAACTTTAGAGTTTTCACTGAATTTTAGCATGTAACATTTTGTTTCTTTGTTGGAAACACTAATTCGTTCCTCATGGAGACATAACAGGAACACATTCGGGTTTTCTGAGTAGAATGCTACAGAAACCAGGTGAAAAAGTATACTTGTGTTTGTAAATATGACATTGAATCCACTTGCCCAAGATAAAGACTTTGCTTTTCTCCAAAACCACTTTGACTCTGCTTTTCTAGGTCCTTTGCACACGAATTCCACATGAGTGTGTCCAGATAGGTCTGGATCTAAGCAGAATTATGCGGTTCTGTTCTGCCTAACTCAATCCCAGCTCTGGCTACAGACTCTGCATTTGTTTCTGTTTTCTGGGTAATAACTATGAACTTGAGAGTTTGGAATGAATTCTGGCATATACCATTTTGTTTTTCTTTTGGCAAATGCTATTTGGATTCACATGGGAACACAACAGGTATACATTCGAGAATTCTGTGTAGAATGCTACAGAAACGAGGTTAAAAAGGATACTTGTGTTTGTGAACATGATGTTGAATCCAATTGCCCAAGATAAAGACTTTGTTTTTCTCCAAAACCAATTTGACTCTGCTTTTCTGGGTCCTTTGCACACGAATTCCACATGAGTTTATCCAGATAGGTCTGGATCAAACCCAAAATATCCAATTCAGTGTGTCTAAATGAATATCAGCTTTTAAAACTGCATGTGAGTTTGTTTCTGTTTTCTGGATAGTATCTATGAACTTAAGAGTTTTGAATGAATTTTAGCATGTTACATTTTGTTTTTTTTTTTGGTTGGCAAATGCCTATTGGTTTCACATGGAGACACAACAGGTGCATGTAAGTATTTTCTGAGTAGAATGCTAAAGAAACAAGGTTAAAAATGATGTTTGTGACTGTAAACATGACTTTGAATCCACTTGCACAAGAAAAAGTCTTTGCTTTTCTCCAAATCCAGTTTGACTCTGCTCTTCTGGGTAATTTGCACATGAATTCCACATGAGTTTGTCCAGATAGGATGGATCAAACCAGAAATACCCATTTCTGTTCTGCCTAACTGAATCCCAGCTCTTGCTACAGCCTCGGAGTTTGTTTCCCTTTCCTGGATATTATCTAGGAACTTTAGAGTTTTAAATGAATTTTAGCATATAACATTATGTTTTTTTGTTGGAAACACTAATTCTTTCCACATGGAGACACAACAGGCACACATTCGAGATTTCAGAGTAGAATGCTACAGAAACCAGGTGAAAAATGATATTTGTGTTCCTAAACATGACATTGAATCCACTTGCCCAAGAAAAAGACTTTGCTTTTCACCAAAACCAGTTTGACTCTGCTTTTCTGGGTCCTTTGCACACGAATTCCACATGAGCTTGTCCAGATAGGTCTGGACCTAACCAGAAATATCCGGTTCTCCTCTGCCTAACTCAATCCCAGCTCTTGCTACAGTCTCGTGTTTGTTTCTGTTTTCTGAATTTATCTATGACTTTTAGAGTTTGGAATGAATTCGGGCACGTAACACTTTGTTTTTTTGTTGGCACACACTAATACGTTCCACATGGAGACACAACAGGTACACATTGGAGGTTTCTGAGTAGAATGCTCAGAAATCAGGTGAAAATGTATACTTGTGTTTGGAAACATGACATTGAATCCACTTGCCCAAGGAAAAGACTTTGCTTTTCTCCAAACCAGTTTGACTCTGCATTTCTGGGTCCTTTGCACACTAATTCCACGTGAGTTTGTCCAGATAGGTCTGGAGCAAACCCAAATTATCCGGTTCTGTGTGGCTAACTGAATATCAGCTTTTAAAACAGCCTCTGTGTTTGTTAGTGTTTTCTGGATGTTAACCCTGAACTTGAGAGTTTGGAATGAATTTTGACATGTAACATTTTGTTTTTCTGTTGGCAAATGCTAATTGGATTCACATGGAGACACAACAGGTACACATAAGTGTTTTCTGAGTAGAATGCTACAGAAACCAGGTGAAAAAGTATACTTGTGTTTGGAAACATGACATTGAACCCACTTGCCCAAGAAAAAGACTGTGCTTTTCTCCAAAACCAGTTTCAATATTTTTTTCTGGCTCCTTTGCACACGAATTCCACACGAGTTTCGCCTTATAGGTCTGGATCCAACCAGAACTATCCGGTTCTGTAGGCCTAAATGAATATCAGCTTGTAAAACAGCCTGTGAGTTTGTTAATGTTTTCTGGATATTATGTATGAACTTTAGAGTTTTGAATGAATTTTATCATGTTACATTTTGTTGTTTTGTTGGCACACACTAATTGGTTCCACATGGAGACACAACAGGTACACATTCGAGTTTTCTGAGTAGAATGCTACAGAAACCAGGTTAAAAATGGTATTTGCGACTGTAAACATGACATTGAATCCACTTGCCCAAGAAAAAGTCCTTGCTTTTCTCAAAAACCAGTGTCAATATTCTTTTCTGGGTCCTTTGCACACAAATTGCACATGAATTTGTCCAGATAGGTCTGGACCTAACCAGAAATATCCGGTTCTCTTCTGCCTAACTCAATCCCAGCTCTTGCTACAGTCTCGTGTTTGTTTCTGTTTTCTGATTTTTATCGATGAACTTAGAGTTTGGAATGAATTTTAGCATGTAACATTGGGTTTCTTTGTTGGAAACTCTAATTCGTTCCACATGGAGACACAACAGGCACACTTTTGGGTTTTCTGAGTAGAGTGCTACAGAAACCAGGTTAAAAAGGATATTTGTTTTTGTAAACATGACATTGAATCCACTTCCCCAAGATTAAGACTTTGCTTTTCTCCAAAACCAGTTTGATTCTGCTTTTCTGGGTCCTAGGCACACGAATTCCACACGAGTTTGTCCAGAGAGGTCTGGATCTAACCAGATATACCCGTTTCTGTTCTGCCTAGCTCAATCCCAGCTTCCTACAGCCTCTGTCTTTGTTTCTGTTTTTTGGATATTATCTATGAACTTTAGAGTTTTCACTGAATTTTAGCATGTAACATTTTGTTTCTTTGTTGGAAACACTAATTCGTTCCTCATGGAGACATAACAGGAACACATTCGGGTTTTCTGAGTAGAATGCTACAGAAACCAGGTGAAAAAGTATACTTGTGTTTGTAAATATGACATTGAATCCACTTGCCCAAGATAAAGACTTTGCTTTTCTCCAAAACCACTTTGACTCTGCTTTTCTAGGTCCTTTGCACACGAATTCCACATGAGTGTGTCCAGATAGGTCTGGATCTAAGCAGAATTATGCGGTTCTGTTCTGCCTAACTCAATCCCAGCTCTGGCTACAGACTCTGCATTTGTTTCTGTTTTCTGGGTAATAACTATGAACTTGAGAGTTTGGAATGAATTCTGGCATATACCATTTTGTTTTTCTTTTGGCAAATGCTATTTGGATTCACATGGGAACACAACAGGTATACATTCGAGAATTCTGTGTAGAATGCTACAGAAACGAGGTTAAAAAGGATACTTGTGTTTGTGAACATGATGTTGAATCCAATTGCCCAAGATAAAGACTTTGTTTTTCTCCAAAACCAATTTGACTCTGCTTTTCTGGGTCCTTTGCACACGAATTCCACATGAGTTTATCCAGATAGGTCTGGATCAAACCCAAAATATCCAATTCAGTGTGTCTAAATGAATATCAGCTTTTAAAACTGCATGTGAGTTTGTTTCTGTTTTCTGGATAGTATCTATGAACTTAAGAGTTTTGAATGAATTTTAGCATGTTACATTTTGTTTTTTTTTTTTTTTGGTTGGCAAATGCCTATTGGTTTCACATGGAGACACAACAGGTGCATGTAAGTATTTTCTGAGTAGAATGCTAAAGAAACAAGGTTAAAAATGATGTTTGTGACTGTAAACATGACTTTGAATCCACTTGCACAAGAAAAAGTCTTTGCTTTTCTCCAAATCCAGTTTGACTCTGCTCTTCTGGGTAATTTGCACACGAATTCCACATGAGTTTGTCCAGATAGGATGGATCAAACCAGAAATACCCATTTCTGTTCTGCCTAACTGAATCCCAGCTCTTGCTACAGCCTCGGAGTTTGTTTCCCTTTCCTGGATATTATCTAGGAACTTTAGAGTTTTAAATGAATTTTAGCATATAACATTATGTTTTTTTGTTGGAAACACTAATTCTTTCCACATGGAGACACAACAGGCACACATTCGAGATTTCAGAGTAGAATGCTACAGAAACCAGGTGAAAAATGATATTTGTGTTCCTAAACATGACATTGAATCCACTTGCCCAAGAAAAAGACTTTGCTTTTCACCAAAACCAGTTTGACTCTGCTTTTCTGGGTCCTTTGCACACGAATTCCACATGAGCTTGTCCAGATAGGTCTGGACCTAACCAGAAATATCCGGTTCTCTTCTGCCTAACTCAATCCCAGCTCTTGCTACAGTCTCGTGTTTGTTTCTGTTTTCTGAATTTATCTATGACTTTTAGAGTTTGGAATGAATTCGGGCACGTAACACTTTGTTTTTTTGTTGGCACACACTAATACGTTCCACATGGAGACACAACAGGTACACATTGGAGGTTTCTGAGTAGAATGCTCAGAAATCAGGTGAAAATGTATACTTGTGTTTGGAAACATGACATTGAATCCACTTGCCCAAGGAAAGCACTTTGCTTTTCTCCAAACCAGTTTGACTCTGCATTTCTGGGTCCTTTGCACACTAATTCCACGTGAGTTTGTCCAGATAGGTCTGGAGCAAACCCAAATTATCCGGTTCTGTGTGGCTAACTGAATATCAGCTTTTAAAACAGCCTCTGTGTTTGTTAGTGTTTTCTGGATGTTAACCCTGAACTTGAGAGTTTGGAATGAATTTTGACATGTAACATTTTGTTTTTCTGTTGGCAAATGCTAATTGGATTCACATGGAGACACAACAGGTACACATAAGTGTTTTCTGAGTAGAATGCTACAGAAACCAGGTGAAAAAGTATACTTGTGTTTGGAAACATGACATTGAACCCACTTGCCCAAGAAAAAGACTGTGCTTTTCTCCAAAACCAGTTTCAATATTTTTTTCTGGGTCCTTTGCACACGAATTCCACACGAGTTTCGCATTATAGGTCTGGATCCAACCAGAACTATCCGGTTCTGTAGGCCTAAATGAATATCAGCTTGTAAAACAGCCTGTGAGTTTGTTAATGTTTTCTGGATATTATGTATGAACTTTAGAGTTTTGAATGAATTTTATCATGTTACATTTTGTTGTTTTGTTGGCACACACTAATTGGTTCCACATGGAGACACAACAGGTACACATTCGAGTTTTCTGAGTAGAATGCTACAGAAACCAGGTCAAAAATGGTATTTGCGACTGTAAACATGACATTGAATCCACTTGCCCAAGAAAAAGTCCTTGCTTTTCTCAAAAACCAGTGTCAATATTCTTTTCTGGGTCCTTTGCACACAAATTGCACATGAATTTGTCCAGATAGGTCTGGACCTAACCAGAAATATCCGGTTCTCTTCTGCCTAACTCAATCCCAGCTCTTGCTACAGTCTCGTGTTTGTTTCTGTTTTCTGATTTTTATCGATGAACTTAGAGTTTGGAATGAATTTTAGCATGTAACATTGGGTTTCTTTGTTGGAAACTCTAATTCGTTCCACATGGAGACACAACAGGCACACTTTTGGGTTTTCTGAGTAGAGTGCTACAGAAACCAGGTTAAAAAGGATATTTGTTTTTGTAAACATGACATTGAATCCACTTCCCCAAGATTAAGACTTTGCTTTTCTCCAAAACCAGTTTGATTCTGCTTTTCTGGGTCCTAGGCACACGAATTCCACACGAGTTTGTCCAGAGAGGTCTGGATCTAACCAGATATACCCGTTTCTGTTCTGCCTAGCTCAATCCCAGCTTCCTACAGCCTCTGTCTTTGTTTCTGTTTTTTGGATATTATCTATGAACTTTAGAGTTTTCACTGAATTTTAGCATGTAACATTTTGTTTCTTTGTTGGAAACACTAATTCGTTCCTCATGGAGACATAACAGGAACACATTCGGGTTTTCTGAGTAGAATGCTACAGAAACCAGGTGAAAAAGTATACTTGTGTTTGTAAATATGACATTGAATCCACTTGCCCAAGATAAAGACTTTGCTTTTCTCCAAAACCACTTTGACTCTGCTTTTCTAGGTCCTTTGCACACGAATTCCACATGAGTGTGTCCAGATAGGTCTGGATCTAAGCAGAATTATGCGGTTCTGTTCTGCCTAACTCAATCCCAGCTCTGGCTACAGACTCTGCATTTGTTTCTGTTTTCTGGGTAATAACTATGAACTTGAGAGTTTGGAATGAATTCTGGCATATACCATTTTGTTTTTCTTTTGGCAAATGCTATTTGGATTCACATGGGAACACAACAGGTATACATTCGAGAATTCTGTGTAGAATGCTACAGAAACGAGGTTAAAAAGGATACTTGTGTTTGTGAACATGATGTTGAATCCAATTGCCCAAGATAAAGACTTTGTTTTTCTCCAAAACCAATTTGACTCTGCTTTTCTGGGTCCTTTGCACACGAATTCCACATGAGTTTATCCAGATAGGTCTGGATCAAACCCAAAATATCCAATTCAGTGTGTCTAAATGAATATCAGCTTTTAAAACTGCATGTGAGTTTGTTTCTGTTTTCTGGATAGTATCTATGAACTTAAGAGTTTTGAATGAATTTTAGCATGTTACATTTTGTTTTTTTTTTTTTTGGTTGGCAAATGCCTATTGGTTTCACATGGAGACACAACAGGTGCATGTAAGTATTTTCTGAGTAGAATGCTAAAGAAACAAGGTTAAAAATGATGTTTGTGACTGTAAACATGACTTTGAATCCACTTGCACAAGAAAAAGTCTTTGCTTTTCTCCAAATCCAGTTTGACTCTGCTCTTCTGGGTAATTTGCACACGAATTCCACATGAGTTTGTCCAGATAGGATGGATCAAACCAGAAATACCCATTTCTGTTCTGCCTAACTGAATCCCAGCTCTTGCTACAGCCTCGGAGTTTGTTTCCCTTTCCTGGATATTATCTAGGAACTTTAGAGTTTTAAATGAATTTTAGCATATAACATTATGTTTTTTTGTTGGAAACACTAATTCTTTCCACATGGAGACACAACAGGCACACATTCGAGATTTCAGAGTAGAATGCTACAGAAACCAGGTGAAAAATGATATTTGTGTTCCTAAACATGACATTGAGTCCACTTGCCCAAGAAAAAGACTTTGCTTTTCACCAAAACCAGTTTGACTCTGCTTTTCTGGGTCCTTTGCACACGAATTCCACATGAGCTTGTCCAGATAGGTCTGGACCTAACCAGAAATATCCGGTTCTCTTCTGCCTAACTCAATCCCAGCTCTTGCTACAGTCTCGTGTTTGTTTCTGTTTTCTGAATTTATCTATGACTTTTAGAGTTTGGAATGAATTCGGGCACGTAACACTTTGTTTTTTTGTTGGCACACACTAATACGTTCCACATGGAGACACAACAGGTACACATTGGAGGTTTCTGAGTAGAATGCTCAGAAATCAGGTGAAAATGTATACTTGTGTTTGGAAACATGACATTGAATCCACTTGCCCAAGGAAAGCACTTTGCTTTTCTCCAAACCAGTTTGACTCTGCATTTCTGGGTCCTTTGCACACTAATTCCACGTGAGTTTGTCCAGATAGGTCTGGAGCAAACCCAAATTATCCGGTTCTGTGTGGCTAACTGAATATCAGCTTTTAAAACAGCCTCTGTGTTTGTTAGTGTTTTCTGGATGTTAACCCTGAACTTGAGAGTTTGGAATGAATTTTGACATGTAACATTTTGTTTTTCTGTTGGCAAATGCTAATTGGATTCACATGGAGACACAACAGGTACACATAAGTGTTTTCTGAGTAGAATGCTACAGAAACCAGGTGAAAAAGTATACTTGTGTTTGGAAACATGACATTGAACCCACTTGCCCAAGAAAAAGACTGTGCTTTTCTCCAAAACCAGTTTCAATATTTTTTTCTGGGTCCTTTGCACACGAATTCCACACGAGTTTCGCATTATAGGTCTGGATCCAACCAGAACTATCCGGTTCTGTAGGCCTAAATGAATATCAGCTTGTAAAACAGCCTGTGAGTTTGTTAATGTTTTCTGGATATTATGTATGAACTTTAGAGTTTTGAATGAATTTTATCATGTTACATTTTGTTGTTTTGTTGGCACACACTAATTGGTTCCACATGGAGACACAACAGGTACACATTCGAGTTTTCTGAGTAGAATGCTACAGAAACCAGGTTAAAAATGGTATTTGCGACTGTAAACATGACATTGAATCCACTTGCCCAAGAAAAAGTCCTTGCTTTTCTCAAAAACCAGTGTCAATATTCTTTTCTGGGTCCTTTGCACACAAATTGCACATGAATTTGTCCAGATAGGTCTGGACCTAACCAGAAATATCCGGTTCTCTTCTGCCTAACTCAATCCCAGCTCTTGCTACAGTCTCGTGTTTGTTTCTGTTTTCTGATTTTTATCGATGAACTTAGAGTTTGGAATGAATTTTAGCATGTAACATTGGGTTTCTTTGTTGGAAACTCTAATTCGTTCCACATGGAGACACAACAGGCACACTTTTGGGTTTTCTGAGTAGAGTGCTACAGAAACCAGGTTAAAAAGGATATTTGTTTTTGTAAACATGACATTGAATCCACTTCCCCAAGATTAAGACTTTGCTTTTCTCCAAAACCAGTTTGATTCTGCTTTTCTGGGTCCTAGGCACACGAATTCCACACGAGTTTGTCCAGAGAGGTCTGGATCTAACCAGATATACCCGTTTCTGTTCTGCCTAGCTCAATCCCAGCTTCCTACAGCCTCTGTCTTTGTTTCTGTTTTTTGGATATTATCTATGAACTTTAGAGTTTTCACTGAATTTTAGCATGTAACATTTTGTTTCTTTGTTGGAAACACTAATTCGTTCCTCATGGAGACATAACAGGAACACATTCGGGTTTTCTGAGTAGAATGCTACAGAAACCAGGTGAAAAAGTATACTTGTGTTTGTAAATATGACATTGAATCCACTTGCCCAAGATAAAGACTTTGCTTTTCTCCAAAACCACTTTGACTCTGCTTTTCTAGGTCCTTTGCACACGAATTCCACATGAGTGTGTCCAGATAGGTCTGGATCTAAGCAGAATTATGCGGTTCTGTTCTGCCTAACTCAATCCCAGCTCTGGCTACAGACTCTGCATTTGTTTCTGTTTTCTGGGTAATAACTATGAACTTGAGAGTTTGGAATGAATTCTGGCATATACCATTTTGTTTTTCTTTTGGCAAATGCTAATTGGATTCACATGGGAACACAACAGGTATACATTCGAGAATTCTGTGTAGAATGCTACAGAAACGAGGTTAAAAAGGATACTTGTGTTTGTGAACATGATGTTGAATCCAATTGCCCAAGATAAAGACTTTGTTTTTCTCCAAAACCAATTTGACTCTGCTTTTCTGGGTCCTTTGCACACGAATTCCACATGAGTTTATCCAGATAGGTCTGGATCAAACCCAAAATATCCAATTCAGTGTGTCTAAATGAATATCAGCTTTTAAAACTGCATGTGAGTTTGTTTCTGTTTTCTGGATAGTATCTATGAACTTAAGAGTTTTGAATGAATTTTAGCATGTTACATTTTGTTTTTTTTTTTTTTTTGGTTGGCAAATGCCTATTGGTTTCACATGGAGACACAACAGGTGCATGTAAGTATTTTCTGAGTAGAATGCTAAAGAAACAAGGTTAAAAATGATGTTTGTGACTGTAAACATGACTTTGAATCCACTTGCACAAGAAAAAGTCTTTGCTTTTCTCCAAATCCAGTTTGACTCTGCTCTTCTGGGTAATTTGCACACGAATTCCACATGAGTTTGTCCAGATAGGATGGATCAAACCAGAAATACCCATTTCTGTTCTGCCTAACTGAATCCCAGCTCTTGCTACAGCCTCGGAGTTTGTTTCCCTTTCCTGGATATTATCTAGGAACTTTAGAGTTTTAAATGAATTTTAGCATATAACATTATGTTTTTTTGTTGGAAACACTAATTCTTTCCACATGGAGACACAACAGGCACACATTCGAGATTTCAGAGTAGAATGCTACAGAAACCAGGTGAAAAATGATATTTGTGTTCCTAAACATGACATTGAATCCACTTGCCCAAGAAAAAGACTTTGCTTTTCACCAAAACCAGTTTGACTCTGCTTTTCTGGGTCCTTTGCACACGAATTCCACATGAGCTTGTCCAGATAGGTCTGGACCTAACCAGAAATATCCGGTTCTCTTCTGCCTAGCTCAATCCCAGCTCTTGCTACAGCCTCTGTGTTTGTTCCTGTTTTCTGGATATTATCTAGGAACTTTAGAGTTTGGAATGAATTTTAGCATGTAACATTGGGTTTCTTTGTTGGAAACTCTAATTCGTTCCACATGGAGACACAACAGGCACACTTTTGGGTTTTCTGAGTAGAGTGCTACAGAAACCAGGTTAAAAAGGATATTTGTTTTTGTAAACATGACATTGAATCCACTTCCCCAAGATTAAGACTTTGCTTTTCTCCAAAACCAGTTTGACTCTGCTTTTCTGGGTCCTTTGCACACGAATTCCACACGAGTTTGTCCAGAGAGGTCTGGATCTAACCAGATATACCCGTTTCTGTTCTGCCTAGCTCAATCCCAGCTTCCTACAGCCTCTGTCTTTGTTTCTGTTTTTTGGATATTATCTATGAACTTTAGAGTTTTCACTGAATTTTAGCATGTAACATTTTGTTTCTTTGTTGGAAACACTAATTCGTTCCTCATGGAGACACAACAGGAACACATTCGGGTTTTCTGAGTAGAATGCTACAGAAACCAGGTGAAAAAGTATACTTGTGTTTGTAAATATGACATTGAATCCACTTGCCCAAGATAAAGACTTTGCTTTTCTCCAAAACAACTTTGACTCTGCTTTTCTAGTTCCTTTGCACACGAATTCCACAGGAGTGTGTGGAGTGTGTGTCCAGATTCACATTCGAGAATTCTGTGTAGAATGCTACAGATACGAGGTTAAAAAGGATACTTGTGTTTGTGAATATGATGTTGAATCCACTTGCCCAAGAAAAAGACTTTGCTTTTCTCCAAAACCAATTTGACTCTGCTTTTCTGGGTCCTTTGCACACGAATTCCACATGAGTTTATCCAGATAGGTCTGGATCAAACCAGAAATATCCGGTTCTCTGATGGAGAAATGAATATCAGCTTTTGAAACAGCCCATGTGTTTGTTAGTGTTTTCTGGATATGAACTAGGAACTTGAGAATTTGGAATGAATTCTGGCATGTAGCATTTTGTTTTTCTGTTGGCACATGCTAATTGGATTCACATGGAGACACAACAGTCACACATTCGGGTTTTCTGAGTAGAATGCCACAGAAACCAGGTGAAAAAGTATACTTGTGTTTGTAAACATGACATTGAATCCACTTGGCGAAGATAAAGACTTTGCTTTTCACCAAAACCAGTTTGACTCTGCTTTTCTGTGTCCTTTGCACATGAATTCCACATGAGTTTGTCCAGATAGGTCTGGATGAAACCAGAAATATGTGGTTCTGTGTGGCTAAATGAATATCAGATTTTAAAACAGCCTGTGTGTTTGTTAGTGTTTTCTGGATATGAACTATGAACTTGAGACTTTGCAATGAATTCTGTCATGTAACATTTTGTTTTTCTGTTGCTAAATGCTAATTTGTTCCACATGGAAACACAACAGGCACACATTCGAGTTTTCTGAGTAGAATACTACAGAAACCAGGTGAAAATGATATTTGTGTTTGCTAACATGATGTTGAATCCATGTGCCCAAGAAAAAGACTTTGCTTTTCTCCAAAACCAGTTTGACTCTGCTTTTCTGGATCCTTTGCACACGAATTCCACACGAATTTGTCCAGAGTGGTCTGGATCTAACCAAAAATACCCGTTTCTGTTCTGCCTAGCTCAATCCCAGCTCTTGCTACAGCCTCTGTGTTTACTTCTGTTTTCTGGATATTATCTATGAACTTTAGAGTTTAGAATGAATTCAAAATTTTACACTTTGTTCTTTTGTTGGCACAGACTACTTGGTTTTATATGGAGACACAACAAGTACACATTCATGTTTTCTGAGTAGAATGCTACAGAAACCAGATTAGAAAGGATATTTGTTTTTGTAAACATTACATTGAATCCACTTGCCCAAGATAAAAACTTTGCTTTCTCCAAAACCGGTTTGACTCTGCTTTTCTGGATCCTTTGCACAGGAATTCCACATGAGTATATCCAGATAGGTCTTGATCTAACATGAAATATCCGGTTCTGGGGTGGATAAATGAATATCAGCTTTTGAAACAGCCCATGTGTTGGTTAGTGTTTTCTGGATATGAACTAGGTAGTTGAGAATTTGGAAGGAAATCTTGTATGTAACATTTTGTTTTTCTGTTGGCAAATGCTAATTCGTTCCACATGGAGACACAACAGGCACACATTTGGGTTTTCTGAGTAGAGTGCTACGGAAACGAGGTTAAAAAGGTCAATTGTGTTTGTAAATATGACGTTGAATCCACTTCCCCAAGATTAAGACTTTGCTTTTCTCCAAAACCAGTTTGACTCTGCTTTTCTGGGTTCTTTGCACACGAATTCCACACGAGTTTATCCAGATAGGTCTGGATCAAACCACAAATATCCGGTTCTGTGATGGAGAAATGAATATCAGATTTTAAAACAGCCTGTGTGTTTGTCAGTGTTTTCTGGATATGAACTAAGAACTTGAGAATTTGGAATGAATTCTGGTATGTAACATTTTGTTTTTCTGTCGGAAAATGCTAATTAGATTCACATGGAGACACAACAGGTACACATTCGGGTTTTCTGAGTAGAATGCTACAGAAACCAGGTGAAAAAGTATACTTGTGTTTGTAAACATAACATTGAATCCACTTGCCGAAGAAATAGACTTTGCTTTTCACCAAAACCAGTTTGACTCTGCCTCTCTGGGTACTTTGCACACAAATTCCACATGAGCTTGTCCAGATAGGTCTGGATCTAACCAGAAATTCCCGTTTCTGAACTGCCTAGCTCAATCCTAGCTATTGCTACAGCCTCTGTGTTTGTTCCTGTTTTCTGGATATTATCTAGGAACTTTAGAGTTTGGAATAAATTTTAACATGTAACATTGTGTTTCTTTGTTGGAAACGCTAATTCGTTCCACATGGAGACACAACAGGCACACATTTTGTTTTCTGAGTAGAGTGCTACATAAATCAGGTTAAAAAGGATATTGGTTTTTGTAAACATGACATTGAATCCACTTCCCCAAGATTAAGACTTTGCTTTTCTCCAAAACCAGTTTGACTCTGCTTTTCTGGGTCCTTTACACACGGAACCCTATGAGTTTTTCATATAGGTCTGGATCAAACCAGATATATGCGGTTCTGTGTGGCTAAATGAATATCAGCTTTTAAAACAGCATGTGTGTTTGTTAGTGTTTTCTGGATATTAACTATGAACTTGAGAGTTTGGAGTGAATTCTGGCACGTAACATTTTGTTTTTCTGTTGGCAAATGCTAATTCGTTCCACATGGAGACACAACAGGCACGCATTCGAGTTTTCTGAGTAGAATGCTACAGAAACCAGGTGAAAAATGACATTTTTGTTTGCTAACATGACGTTGAATCCACTTGCCCAAGAAAAAGACTTTGCTTTTCTCCAAAACCAGTTTGACTCTGCATTTCTGGATCCTTTGCACATTAATTCCACATGAGATTTTCCAGATAGGTCTGGATCAAAGCAGAAATACCCGTTTCTGTTCTGCCTAACTCAATCCCAGCTCTTGCTACAGCCTCGGAGTTTGTTCCTGTTTCCTGGATATTATCTAGGAACTTTAGTTTTTTGAATGAATTTTAGCGTGTAACATTATGTTTTTTTGTTGGAAACGCTAATTCGTTTTGCATGGAGACACAACAGGCACACATTCCAGATTTTGAGTAGAATGCTACAGAAACCAGGTGAAAAATGATATGTTTGTTTGCTAACATGACATTGTATCCACTTGCCCAAGAAAAAGATTTTGCTGTTCCCCAAAACCAGTTTGACTCTGCTTTACTGCATCCTTTGCACACGAATTCCCCATGAGTTTGTCCAGATAGGTCTGGATCAAGCCAGAAATATGCGGTTCTGTGTGGCTAAATGAATATCAGCTTTTAAAACAGCCTGTGTGTTTGTTAGTGTTTTCTGGATATTAACTATGAACTTGAGAGTTTGCAAAGAATTCTGCCATGTCGCATTTTGTTTTTCTGTTGGCTAATGCTAATTCGTTTCACATGGAGACACAACAGGTACACATTCGAGTTTTCTGAGTAGAATGCTACAGAAACCAGGTGAAAAATGACATTTGTTTTTGCTAATGAGACGTTGAATCCAATTTCCCAAGAAAAAGTCTTTGCTTTTCTCCAAAACCAGTTTGGCTCTGCTTTTCTGGATCCTTTGCAAACGAATTCCACATGAGTTTGTCCAGATAATTTTGGATCTACCAGCAATATCTGGTTCTGTGTGCCTAAATGAATATCAGCTTTTAAAACTGCCTGTGTTTGTTAGTGTTTTGTGAATAATATCGATGAACTTTAAATTGTTGAATGAATTTTTGTATGTTACAATTTGTTTCTTTGTTGGCAAACGCTCATTGGTTCCACATGGAGATACAACAGGTAAACATTCAAGTTTTGTGAGAAGAATGCTACAGAAACCAGGTTAAAAATGATATTTGCAATGGTAAACATGACATTGAATCCACTTGCCCAAGAAAAAGACTTGGCTTTTCCCAAAACCAGTTTGACTCTGCTTTACTGGGTCATTTGTACATGAAATCCATATGAGTTTGTCCAGATAGGTCTGGATCAAACCAGAAATATGCGGTTCTGTGTGGCTAAATGAATATCAGCTTTTAAAACAGCCTGTGTGTTTGTTAGTGTTTTCTGGATATTAACTATGAACTTGAGAGTTTGAAATGAATTCTTACATTTAACATTTTGTTTTTCAGTTGGCAAATGCTAATTCATTCCACATGGAGACACAACAGGCACACATTCGAGTTTTCTGAGTAGAATGCTACAGAAGTCAGGTTAAAAATGATATTTGTGTTTGCTACCACGACGTTGAATCCACTTGCCCAAGAAAAAGACTTTGGTTTTCTCCAAAAGCAGTTTCACTCTGCTTTTCTGGATTTTTTACAAACGAATTCCACATGAGTTTGTCCAGATAGGTCTGGATAAAACCAGAAATACCCGTTTCTCTTCTGCCTAACTCAAACCCAGCTCTTGCTACATCCTCGGAGTTTGCTTCTGTTTCCTGGATGTTATCTAGGAACTTTAGAGTTTTGAATGAATTTTAGCGTGTAACATTAGGTTTTTTTGTTGTAAACGCTAATTCGTTCCACATGGAGACACAACAGGATCACATTCGCGATTTCTGAGTAGAATGCTACAAGAACCAGGTGAAAAATGATATTTGTGTTTGCTAACAAGACATTGAATCCAATTGCCCAAGAAAAAGACTTTTCTTTTCCCCAAAACCAGTTTGACTCTGCTTTTCTGGGTCCTTTGCACACGAATTCCACATGAGTTTGTCCAGATAGTTCTGGATCTAACCTGCAATATCCGGTTCTGTGTGCCTAAATAAATATCAGATTTCAAAACTGTCTTTTTTTTGTTAGAGTTTTGTGAATAATATCTATGAACTTTAAAGTTTTGAATGAATTTTAGCATGTTACACTTTTGTTTCTTTGTTGGCAAATGCTCATTTGTTCCACATGGAGACACAACAGGTACACATTCAAGTTTTCTGAGTAGAATGCTACAGAAACCAGGTTAAAAATGATATTTGCGAAGGTAAACATGACATTGAATCCACTTGCCCAAGAAAAAGAATTGGCTATTTCCAAAACCAGTTTGACTCTGCTTTTCTGGGTCATTTGCACACGAATTCCACACGAGTTTGGCCTTATAGGTCTGGATCCAACCAGAACTATCCGGTTCTGTGTGCCTAAATGAATATCAGCTTGTAAAACAGCCTGTGAGTTTGTTAGTGTTTTCTGGATATTATGTATGAACTTTCAAGGTTTGAATGAATTTTATCATGTTACATTTTGTTTTTTTGTTGGCAAATGCTAATTGGATTCACATGGAGACACAACAGGTAAACATAAGTGTTTTCTGAGTAGAATGCTACAGAAACCAGGTGAAAAAGTATACTTGTGTTTGTAAACATGACATTGAATCCACTTGCCCAAGAAAAAGACTTTGCCCTCTCCAAAACCAGTTTCAATATTTTTTTCTGGGTCCTTTGCACACGAATTCCACACGAGTTTGGCCTTATAGGTCTGGATCCAACCAGAACTATCCGGTTCTGTGTGCCTAAATGAATATCCGCTTGTAAAACAGCCTGTGAGTTTGTTAGTGTTTTCTGGATATTATGTATGAACTTTAGAGTTTAGAATGAATTTTATCATGTTACATTTTGTTGTTTTGTTGACACACGCTAATTGGTTCCACATGGAGACACAACAGGTACACATTCGAGTTTTCTGAGTAGAATGCTACAGAAACCAGGTGAAAAAGTATATTTGCGACTGTAAACATGACATTGAATCCACTTGCCCAAGAAAAAGACCTTGCTTTTCTCAAAAACCAGTGTCAATATTCTTTTCTGGGTCCTTTGCACACAAATTGCACATGAATTTGTCCAGGTAAGTCTGGACCTAACCAGAAATATCCGGTTCTCTTCTGCCTAACTCAATCCCAGCTTCGCTACAGTCTCCTGTTTGTTTCTGTTTTCTGAATTTATCTATGACCTTTAGAGTTTGGAATGAATTCGGGCACGTAACACTTTGTTTTTTTGTTGGCACACACTAATACGTTCCACATGGAGACACAACAGGTACACATTGGAGGTTTCTGAGTAGAATGCTCAGAAATCAGGTGAAAATGTATACTTGTGTTTGGAAACATGACATTGAATCCACTTGCCCAAGGAAAAGACTTTGCTTTTCTCCAAAACCAGTTTGTCCAGATAGGTCTGGAGCAACCCAAATTATCCGGTTCTGTGTGGCTAACTGAATATCAGCTTTTAAAACAGCCTCTGTGTTTGTTAGTGTTTTCTGGATGTTAACCCTGAACTTGAGAGTTTGGAATGAATTTTGACATGTAACATTTTGTTTTTCTGTTGGCAAATGCTAATTGGATTCACATGGAGACACAACAGGTACACATAAGTGTTTTCTGAGTAGAATGCTACAGAAACCAGGTGAAAAAGTATACTTGTGTTTGGAAACATGACATTGAATCCACTTGCCCAAGAAAAACATTTTGAATGAATTTTTATCTATGAACTTAGAGTTTGGAATGAATTCGGGCTCATAACACTTTTTATTTATTTGTCGGCACACACTAATTGGTTCCACATGGAGACACAACAGGTACACATTGCAGTTTTCTGAGTAGAATGCTACAGAAACCAGGTGAAAATGTATAATTGTGTTTGTAAACATGACATTGATTCCACTTGCCCAAGAAAAGGACTTTGCTTTTCTCCAAAACCAGTTTGACTCTGCATTTCTGGGCCTTTGCACATGAATTCCACATGAGTTTGTCCAGATAGGTCTGGAGCAAACCAGAATTATCCGGTTCTGTGTTGCTAACTGAATATCAGCTTTTAAAACAGCCTGTGTGTTTGTTAGTGTTTTCTGGATATTAACTATGAACTTTAGAGTTTGCAATGAATTTTGGCATGTAACATTTTATTTTTCTGTCGGCACATGCTAATTGGAATCACATGGAGACACAACAGGTACTCATTCGAGTTTTCTGAGTAGAATGCTACAGAAGCCAGGTGAAAAATTATATTTGCGACTGTAAAATGACATTGAATCCATTTGCCCACAAATTGCACATGAATTTGTCCAGATAGGTCTGGACCTAACCAGAAATATCCGGTTCTCTTCTGCCTAACTCAATCCCAGCTCTTGCTACAGTCTTGTGTTTGTTTCTGTTTTCTGATTTTTATCTACGAACTTTAGAGTTTGGAATGAATTCGGGCACGTAACACTTTTTTTTGTTGTTGTTGTTGGCACACACTAATTCGTTCCTCATGGAGACACAACAGGTACACATTGGAGGTTTCTGAGTAGAATGCTACAGAAATCAGGTGAAAATGTATACTTGTGTTTGGAAACATGACATTGAATCCACTTGCCCATGAAAAAGACTTTGCTTTTCTCCAAAACCAGTTTGACTCTGCATTTCTGGGTCCTTTGCACATGAATTCCACATGAGTTTGTCCAGATAGGTCTGGAGCAAACTAGAATTATCCATTTCTGTGTGGCTAACTGAATATAAGCTTTTAAAACAGCCTGTGTGTTTGTTAGTGTTTTCTGGATATTAACTATGAACTTGAGAGTTTGGAATGAATTTTGACATGTAACAATTTGTTTTTCTGTTGGCAAATGCTAATTGGATTCACATGGAGACACAACAGGTACACATCAGTGTTTTCATAGTAGAATGCTACCAAAACCAGGTGAAAAAGTATACTTGTGTTTGTAAACATGACATTGAATCCACTTGCCCAAGAAAAAGACTGTGCTTTCTCCAAAACCAGTTTAAATATTTTTTTCTTGGTCCTTTGCACACGAATTCCACACGAGTTTGGCCTTATAGGTCTGGATCTAACCAGAAATATCCGGTTCTCTTCTGCCTAAATCAATATCAGCGTGTAAAATAGCCTGTGATTTTGCTAGACTTTACTGGATATGATGTATGAACTTTCGAGTTTTGAATGAATTTTATCATGTTACATTTTGTTTTTTTGTTGGCAAACGCTAATTGGTTCCACATGGAGACTCAACAGGTACACATTGCAGTTTTCTGAGTAGAATGCTACAGAAACCAGGTGAAAAACTATACTTGTGTTTGGAAACATGACATTGAATCCACTTGCCCAAGAAAAGCACTTTGCTTTTCTCCAAAACCAGTTTGACTCTGCATTTCTGGGTCCTTTGCACATGAATTCCACATGAGTTTGTCCAGATAGGTCTGGAGCAAAACAGAATTATCCGGTTCTGTGTTGCTAACTTAATATCAGCTTTTAAAACTGCCTGTGTGTTTGTTAGTGTTTTCTGGATATTAACTATGAACTTGAGAGTTTGCAATGAATTTTGACATGGAACATTCTGTTTTTCTTTGGCAAATGCTAATTGGATTCACATGGAGACACAACAGGTACACATAAGTGTTTTCTGAGTAGAATGCTACAGAAACCAGGTGAAAAAGTATACTTGTGTTTGTAAACATGACATTGAATCCACTTGCCCAAGAAAAAGACTGTGCTTTCTCCAAAACCAGTTTCAATATTTTTTTCTGGGTCCTTTGTACACGAATTCCACACGAGTTTGGCCTTATAGGTCTGGATCCAACCAGAACTATCCGGTTCTGTAGGCCTAAATGAATATCAGCTTGTAAAACAGCCTGTGAGTTTGTTAATGTTTTCTGGATATTATGTATGAAATTTAGAGTTTTGAATGAATTTTATCATGTTAAATTTTGTTGTTTTGTTGGCATACGCTAATTGATTCCACATGGAGACACAACAGGTACACATTCGAGTTTTCTGAGTAGAATGCTACAGACAGAAACCACGTTAAAATTATATTTGCGACTGTAAACATGACATTGAATCCACTTGCCCAAGAAAAAGTCCTTGCTTTTCTCAAAAACCAGTGTCAATATTCTTTTCTGGGTCCTTTGCACACAAATTGCACATGAATTTGTCCAGATAGGTCTGGACCTAACCAGAAATATCCGGTTCTCTTCTGCCTAACTCAATCCCAGCTCTCGCTACAGTCTCCTGTTTGTTTCTATTTTCTGAATTTATCTATGACCTTTAGAGTTTGGAATGAATTCGGGCACGTAACACTTTGTTTTTTGTTGGCACACACTAATTGGTTCCACATGGAGACACAACAGATACACATTGGTGGTTTCTGAGTAGAATGCTATAGAAACCAGAAGAAAAAGTATACTTGTGTTTGTAAACATGACATTGAATCCACTTTCCCAAGAAAAAGACTTTGCTTTTCTCCAACACCAGTTTGACTCTGCATTTCTTGGTCCTTTGCACACGAATTCCACATGAGTTTGTCCAGGTAGGTCTGGAGCAAACCAGAATTATTTGGTTCTGGGTGGCTAAATGAATATCAGCTTTTAAAACAGCCTGTATGTTTGTTAGTTTTTTCTGTGTATTAACTATGAACTTGAGAGTTTGCAATGAATTTTGGCATGTAACATTTTGTTTTTCTGTTGGCAAATGCTAATTGGATTCACATGGCGTCACAACAAGTACACATTGCAGTTTTCTGAGTAGAATGCTACAGAAACCAGGTGATAAAGTATACTTGTATTTGTAAACATGACATTGAATCCACTTGCCCAAGAAAAAGACTTTGCTTTTCTGCAAAACCAGTTTGACTTTGCATTTCTGGGTCCTTTGCACATGAAGCCCGCGTGAGTTTGTCCAGATAGGTCTGGAGCAAACCAGAATTATCCATTTCTGTGTGGCTAACTGAATATCAGCTTTTAAAACAGCCTGTGTGTTTGTTAGTTTTTTCTGGATATTAACTATGAACTTGAGAGTTTGGAATGAATTTTCACATGTAACAATTTGTTTTTCTGTTGGCAAATGCTAATTGGATTCACATGGAGACACAACAGGTACACATCAGTGTTTTCATAGTAGAATGCTACCAAAACCAGGTGAAAAATATACTTGTGTTTGTAAACATGACATTGAATCCACTTGCCCAAGAAAAAGACTGTGCTTTTCTCCAAAACCAGTGTCAATATTCTTTTCTTGGTCCTTTGCACACGAATTCCACACGAGTTTGGCCTTATAGGTCTGGATCCAACCAGAAATATCCGGTTCTCTTCTGCCTAAATGAATATCAGCGTGTAAAATTGCCTGTGAGTTTGATAGACTTTACTGGATATGATGTATGAACTTTCGAGTTTTGAATGAATTTTATCATGTTACATTTTGTTTTTTTGTTGGCAAACGCTAATTGGTTCCACATGGAGACACAACAGGTACACATTGCAGTTTTCTGAGTAGAATGCTACAGAAACCAGGTGAAAAACTATACTTGTGTTTGGAAACATGACATTGAATCCACTTGCCCAAGAAAAGCACTTTGCTTTTCTCCAAAACCAGTTTGACTCTGCATTTCTGGGTCCTTTGCACATGAATTCCACAGGAGTTTGTCCAGATAGGTCTGGACCTAACCAGAAAAATCCGGTTCTCTTCTGCCTAACTCAATCCCAGCTCTTGCTACACTCTCGTGTTTGTTTCTGTTTTCTGATTTTTATCTATGAACTTTAGAGTTTGGAATGAATTCGGGCATGTAACACTTTTTTTTTTTTTTTGTCGGCACACACTAATGGATTCCACATGGAGACACAACAGGTACACATTGCAGTTTTCTGAGTAGAATGCTACAGAAACCAGGTGAAAAACTATACTTGTGTTTGGAAACATGACATTGAATCCACTTGCCCAGGAAAAGCACTTTGCTTTTCTCCAAAACCAGTTTGACTCTGCATTTCTGGGTCCTTTGCACATGAATTCCACATGAGTTTGTCCAGATAGGTCTGGAGCAAACCAGAATTATCCGGTTCTGTGTTGCTAAATGAATATCAGCTTTTAAAACTGCCTGTGTGTTTGTTAGTGTTTTCTGGATATTAACTATGAACTTGAGAGTTTGCAATGAATTTTGACATGTAACATTTTGTTTTTCTTTGGCAAATGCTAATTGGATTCACATGGAGACACAACAGGTACACATAAGTGTTTTCTGAGTAGAATGCTACAGAAACCAGGTGAAAAAGTATACTTGTGTTTGTAAACATGACATTGAATCCACTTGCCCAAGAAAAAGACTGTGCATTTCTCCAAAACCAGTTTCAATATTTTTTTCTGGGTCCTTTGCACACGAATGCCACACGAGTTTGACCATATAGGTCTGGATCCAACCAGAACTATCCGGTTCTGTAGGCCTAAATGAATATCAGTTTGTAAAACAGCCTGTGAGTTTGTTAATGTTTTCTGGATATTATGTATGAACTTTAGAGTTTTGAATGAATTTTATCATGTTACATTTTGTTGTTTTGTTGGCACACGCTAATTGGTTCCACATGGAGACACAACAGGTACACATTCGAGTTTTCTGAGTAGAATGCTACAGAAACCAGGTTAAAAATGGTATTTGCGACTGTAAACATGACATTGAATCCACTTCCCCAAGAAAAAGTCCTTGCTTTTCTCAAAAACCAGTGTCAATATTCTTTTCTGGCTCCTTTGCACACAAATTGCACATGAATTTGTCCAGATAGGTCTGGACCTAACCAGAAAAATCCGGTTCTCTTCAGCCTAACTCAATCCCAGCTCTTGCTACACTCTCGTGTTTGTTTCTGTTTTCTGATTTTTATCTATGAACTTTAGAGTTTGGAATGAATTCGGGCACGTAACACTTTTTTTTTTTTTTTTGTCGGCACACACTAATGGATTCCACATGGAGACACAACAGGTACACATTGCAGTTTTCTGAGTAGAATGCTACAGAAACCAGAAGAAAAAGTATACTTGTGTTTGGAAACATGACATTGAATCCATCTGTCCAAGAAAAGCGCTTTGATTTTCTCCAAAACCAGTTTGACTCTGCATTTCTGGGTCCTTTGCACATGAATTCCACATGAGGTTGTCCAGATAGGTCTGGAGCAAACCAGAATCATCCGGTTCTGTGTGGCTAACTGAATATCAGCTTGTAAAACAGCCTGTGTGTTTGTTAGTGTTTTCTGGATATTAACTATGAACTTGAGAGTTTGCAATGAATTTTGGCATGTAACATTTTGTTTTTCTGTTGGCAAATGCTAATTGGATTCACATGGAGACACAACAAGTACACATTGCAGTTTTCTGAGTAGAATGCTACAGAAACCAGGTGAAAAAGTATACTTGTGTTTGTAAACATGACATTGAATCCACTTGCCCAAGAAAAAGACTTTGCTTTTCTGCAAAACCAGTTTGACTTTGCATTTCTGGGTCCTTTGCACATGAAGCCCGCGTGAGTTTGTCCAGATAGGTCTGGAGCAAACCAGATTTATCTGGTTATGTGTTGCTAACTGAATATCAGCTTTTAAAACAGCCTGTGTGTTTGTTAGTGTTTTCTGGATATTAACTATGAACTTGAGAGTTTGCAATGAATTTTGCATGTAACATTTTGTTTTTCTGTTGGCAAATGCTAATTGGATTCACATGGAGACACAACAGGTACACATAAGTGTTTTCTGAGTAGAATGCTACTGAAACCAGGTGAAAAAGTATACTTGTGTTTGGAAACATGACATTGAATCCACTTGCCCAAGAAAAAGACTTTGCTTTTCTGCAAAACCAGTTTGACTTTGCATTTCTGGGACCTTTGCACATGAAGCTCGCGCAAGTTTGTCCAGATAGGTCTGGAGCAAACCCAAATTATCCGGTTCTGTGTGGCTAACTTAATATCAGCTTTTAAAACAGCCTGTGTGTTTGTTAGTGTTTTCTGTATATTAACTATGAACTTGAGAGTTTGCCATGAATTTTGCATGTAACATTTTGTTTTTCTATTGGCAAATGCTAATTGGATTCAATGGAGACACAACAGGTACACATAAGTGTTTTCTGAGTAGAAGGCTACCGAAACCAGGTGAAAAAGTATACTTGTGTCTGTAAACATGACATTGAATCCACTTGCCCAAGAAAAAGACTGTGCTTTTCTCCAAAACCTGTTTCAATATTTTTTTCAGGGTCCTTTGCACACGAATTCCACACGAGTTTGGCCTTAGAGGTCTGGATCCAACCAGAACTATCCGTTTCTGTGTGCCTAAATGAATATCAGCTTGTAAAACAGCCTGTGAGTTTGTTAGAGTTTTCTGGATATTATGTATGAACTTTAGAGTTTTGAATGAATTTTATCATGTTACATTTTGTAGTTTTGTTGGCAAACACTAATTGGTTCCACATGGAGACACAACACGTACACATTTGAGTTTTCTGAGTAGAATGCTACAGAAACCAGGTGAAAAATTATATTTGCGACTGTAAACATGACATTGAATCCACTTGCCCAAGAAAAAGACCTTGCTTTTCTCAAAAACCAGTGTCAATATTCTTTTCTGGGTCCTTTGCACACAAATTGCACATGAATTTGTCCAGATAGGTCTGGACCTAACCAGAAATATCCGGTTCTCTTCTGCCTAACTCAATCCCAGCTCTTCATACAGTCTCGTGTTTGTTTCTGTTTTGTCATTTTTATCTAGGAAATTTAGAGTTTGGAATGAATTCGGGCACGTAACACTTTGATTTTTTTTTTTTTTTGGCACAACTAATTGGTTCCACATCGAGAAAAAACAGGTACACATTGGAATTTTCTGAGTAGAATGCTACAGAAACCAGAAGAAAAAGTATACTTGTGTTTGTAAACATGACATTGAATCCACTTGCCCAAGAAAAAGACCTTGCTTTTCTCAAAAACCAGTGTCAATATTCTTTTCTGGGTCCTTTGCACAAATTGCACATGAATTTGTCCAGATAGGTCTGGACCTAACCAGAAATATCCGGTTATCTTCTGCCTAACACAATCCCAGCTCTTCCTACAGTCTCGTGTTTGTTTCTGTTTTGTCATTTTTATCTAGGAAATTTAGAGTTTGGAATGAATTCTGGCACGTAACACTTTGCTTTTTTTTTTGGCACAACCAATTGGTTCCACATCGAGACAAAACAGGTACACATTGGAGTTTTCTGAGTAGAATGCTACAGAAACCAGGTGATAAAGTATACTTGTGTTTGTAAACATGACATTGAATCCACTTGCCCAAGAAAAAGACTTTGCTTTTCTGCAAAACCAGTTTGACTCTGCATTTCTGGGTCCTTTGCACACGAATTCCACACGAGTTTGGCCTTATAGGTCTGGATACAACCAGAACTATCCGGTTCTGTAGGCCTAAATGAATATCAGCTTGTAAAACAGCCTGTGAGTTTGTTAATGTTTTCTGGATATTATGTATGAAATTTAGAGTTTTGAATGAATTTTATCATGTTAAATTTTGTTGTTTTGTTGGCACACGCTAATTGATTCCACATGGAGACACAACAGGTACACATTCGAGTTTTCTGAGTAGAATGCTACAGACAGAAACCATGTTAAAAATTATATTTGCGACTGTAAACATGACATTGAATCCACTTGCCCAAGAAAAAGTCCTTGCTTTTCTCAAAAACCAGTGTCAATATTCTTTTCTGGGTCCTTTGCACACAAATTGCACATGAATTTGTCCAGATAGGTCTGGACCTAACCAGAAATATCCGGTTCTCTTCTGCCTAACTCAATCCCAGCTCTCGCTACAGTCTCCTGTTTGTTTCTGTTTTCTGAATTTATCTATGACCTTTAGAGTTTGGAATGAATTCGGGCACGTAACACTTTGTTTTTTGTTGGCACACACTAATTGGTTCCACATGGAGACACAACAGATACACATTGGTGTTTTCTGAGTAGAATGCTATAGAAACCAGAAGAAAAAGTATACTTGTGTTTGTAAACATGACATTGAATCCACTTTCCCAAGAAAAAGACTTTGCTTTTCTCCAACACCAGTTTGACTCTGCATTTCTTGGTCCTTTGCACACGAATTCCACATGAGTTTGTCCAGATAGTTCTGGATCAAACCAGAATTATTTGGTTCTGGGTGGCTAAATGAATATCAGCTTTTAAAACAGCCTGTGAGTTTGTTAGTTTTTTCTGTATATTAACTATGAACTTGAGAGTTTGCAATGAATTTTGGCATGTAACATTTTGTTTTTCTGTTGGCAAATGCTAATTGGATTCACATGGAGACACAACAAGTACACATTGCAGTTTTCTGAGTAGAATGCTACAGAAACCAGGTGATAAAGTATACTTGTATTTGTAAACATGACATTGAATCCACTTGCCCAAGAAAAAGACTTTGCTTTTCTGCAAAACCAGTTTGACTTTGCATTTCTGGGTCCTTTGCACATGAAGCCCGCGTGAGTTTGTCCAGATAGGTCTGGATCCAACCAGAAATATCCGGTTCTCTTCTGCCTAAATGAATATCAGCTTGTAAAACAGCCTGTGAGTTTGTTAATGTTTTCTGGATATTATGTATGAACTTTCGAGTTTTGAATGAATTTTATCATGTTACATTTTGTTGTTTTGTTGGCACACGCTAATTGGTTCCACATGGAGACATAAGATGTACACATTCGAATTTTCTGAGTAGAATGCTACAGAAACCAGGTTAAAAATGGTATTTGCGACTGTAAACTTGACATTGAATCCACTTGCCCAAGAAAAAGTCCTTGCTTTTCTCAAAAACCAGTGTCAATATTCTTTTCTGGCTCCTTTGCACACAAATTGCACATGAATTTGTCCAGATAGGTCTGGACCTAACCAGAAAAATCCGGTTCTCTTCTGCCTAACTCAATCCCAGCTCTTGCTACACTCTCGTGTTTGTTTCTGTTTTCTGATTTTTATCTGTGAACTTTAGAGTTTGGAATGAATTCGGGCACGTAACACTTTTTTTTTTTTTTGTCGGCACACACTAATGGATTCCACATGGAGACACAACAGGTACACATTGCAGTTTTCTGAGTAGAATGATACAGAAACCAGGTGAAAAACTATACTTGTGTTTGGAATCATGACATTGAATCCACTTGTCCAAGAAAAGCGCTTTGCTTTTCTCCAAAACCAGTTTGACTCTGCATTTCTGGGTCCTTTGCACATGAATTCCACTTGAGGTTGTCCAGATAGGTCTGGAGCAAACCAGAATCATCCGGTTCTGTGTGGCTAACTGAATATCAGCTTGTAAAACAGCCTGTGTGTTTGTTAGTGTTTTCTGGATATTAACTATGAACTTGAGAGTTTGCAATGAATTTTGGCATGTAACATTTTGTTTTTCTGTTGGCAAATGCTAATTGGATTCACATGGAGACACAACAAGTACACATTGCAGTTTTCTGAGTAGAATGCTACAGAAACCAGGTGATAAAGTATACTTGTGTTTGTAAACATGACATTGAATCCACTTGCCCAAGAAAAAGACTTTGCTTTTCTGCAAAACCAGTTTGACTTTGCATTTCTGGGTCCTTTGCACATGAAGCCCACGTGAGATTGTCCAGATAGGTCTGGAGCAAACCAGAATTATAGGGTTATGTGTTGCTAACTGAATATCAGCTTTTAAAACAGCCTGTGTGTTTGTTAGTGTTTTCTGGATATTAACTATGAACTTGAGAGTTTGAAATGAATTTTGCATGTAACATTTTGTTTTTCTGTTGGCAAATGCTAATTGGATTCACATGGAGACACAACAGGTACACATAAGTGTTTTCTCAGTAGAATGCTACAGAAACCAGGTGAAAAAGTATACTTGTGTTTGTAAACATGACATTGAATCCACTTGCCCAAGAAAAAGACTTTGCCTTTCTCCAAAACCAGTTTCAATCTTTTTTTCTGGGGTCTTTGCACACGAATTCCACAGGAATTTGGCCTTACAGGTCTGGATCCAACCAGAACTATCCGGTTCTGTGTGCCTAAATGAATATCAGCTTGTAAAACAGCCTGTGAGTTTGTTAGTGTTTTTTGGATATTATGTATGATCTTTCAGTTTTGAATGAATTTTATCATGTTACATTTTGTTGTTTTGTTGGCAAACGCTAATTGGTTCCACGTGGAGACACAACAGGTACACATTGGAGTTTTCTGAGTAGAATGCTACAGAAACCAGGTGAAAAATTACATTTGCGACTGTAAACATGACATTGAATCCACTTGCCCAAGAAAAAAACCTTACTTTTCTCAAAAACCAGTGTCAATATTCTTTTCTGGGTCCTTTGCACACAAATTGCACATGAATTTGTCCAGATAGCTCTGGACCTAACCAGAAATATCCGGTTATCTTCTGCCTAACTCAATAACAGCTCTTGCTACAGTCTCATGTTTGTTTCTGTTTTCTGAATTTATCTATGAACTTTAGAGTTTGCAATGAATTCGGGCATGTAACACTTTGTTTTTTTGTTGCCACACACTAATGGGTTCCACATGGAGAAACAACAGGTACACACTCGAGTTTTCTGAGTAGAATGCTACAGAAACCAGATGAAAAATTATATTTGCGACTGTAAACATGACGTTGAATCCACTTGCCCAAGAAAAAGACTTTGCTTTTCTCCAACACCGGTTTGACGCTTCATTTCTGGGTCCTTTGCACACGAATTCCACGTTAATTTGTCCAGATAGGTCTGGAGCAAACCAGAATTATCCGGTTCTGTGTTGCTAACTGAATATCAGCTTTTAAAACTGCCTGTGTGTTTGTTAGTGTTTTCTGGATATTAACTATGAACTTGAGAGTTTGCAATGAATTTTGACATGTAACATTTTGTTTTTCTGTTGGCAAATGCTAATTGGATTCACATGGAGACACAACAGGTACACATAAGTGTTTTCTGAGTAGAATGCTACAGAAACCAGGTGAAAAAGTATACTTGTGTTTGTAAACATGACATTGAATCCACTTGCCCAAGAAAAAGACTTTGCTTTTCTGCAAAACCAGTTTGACTTTGCCTTTCTGGGTCCTTTGCACATGAAGCCGCGTAAGTTTGTCCAGATAGGTCTGAAGCAAACCAGAATTATCCGGTTCTGTGTGGCTAACTTAATATCAGCTTTTAAAACAGCCTGTGTGTTTGTTAGTGTTTTCTGGATATTAACTATGAACTTGTGAGTTTGGAATGAATTTTGCATGTAACATTTTGTTTTTCTATTGGCAAATGCTAATTGGATTCAATGGAGACACAACAGGTACACATAAGTGTTTTCTGAGTAGAATGCTACCGAATCCAGGTGAAAAAGTATACTTGTGTTTGTAAACATGACATTGAATCCACTTTTCCAAGAAAAAGACTGTGCTTTTCTCCAAAACCTGTTTCAATATATTTTTCAGGGTCCTTTGCACACGAATTCCACACGAGTTTGGCCTTATAGGTCTGGATCCAACCAGAACTATTCGTTTCTGTGTGCCTAAATGAATATCAGCTTGTAAAACAGCCTGTGAGTTTGTTAGAGTTTTCTGGATATTATGTATGAACTTTCGAGTTTTGAATGAATTTTATCATGTTACATTTTGTTGTTTTGTTGGAAAACACTAATTGGTTCCACGTGGAGACACAACACGTACACATTTGAGTTTTCTGAGTAGAATGCTACAGAAACCAGGTGAAAAATTATATTTGCGACTGTAAACATGACATTGAATCCACTTGCCCAAGAAAAAGTCCTTGCTTTTCTCAAAAACCAGTGTCAATATTCTTTTCTGGGTCCTTTGCACACAAATTGCACATGAATTTGTCCAGATAGGTCTGGACCTAACCAGAAATATCCGGTTCTCTTCTGCCTAACTCAATCCCAGCTCTTGCTACAGTCTCCTGTTTGTTTCTGTTTTCTGAATTTATCTATGAACTTTAGAGGTTGGAATGAATTCGGGCACGTAACACTTTGCATTTTTTTTTTTTTTTGGCACAACTAATTGGTTCCACATCGAGACAAAACTGGTACACATTAGAATTTTCTGAGTAGAATGCTACAGAAACCAGAAGAAAAAGTATACTTGTGTTTGTAAACATGACATTGAATCCACTTGCCCAAGAAAAAGACCTTGCTTTTCTCAAAAACCAGTGTCAATATTCTTTTCTGTGTCCTTTGCACACAAATTGCACATGAATTTGTCCAGATAGCTCTGGACCTAACCAGAAATATCCGGTTATCTTCTGCCTAACACAATCCCAGCTCTTCCTACAGTCTCGTGTTTGTTTCTGTTTTGTCATTTTTATCTAGGAAATTTAGAGTTTGGAATGAATTCGGGCACGTAACACTTTGCTTTTTTTTTTGGCACAACTAATTGGTTCCACATCGAGACAAAACAGGTACATATTGGAGTTTTCTGAGTAGAATGCTACAGAAACCAGAAGAAAAAGTATACTTGTGTTTGTAAACATGACATTGCATCCACTTGCCCAAAAAAGACTTTGCTTTTCTCCAACACTGGTTTGACGCTGCATTTTTGGGTCCTTTGCACACGAATTCCACGTGAGTTTGTCCAGAGGGGTCTGGAGCAAACCAGAATTATCCGGTTCTGTGTGGCTAAATGAATATCAGCTTTAAAAACAGCCTCTGTGTTTGTTAGTGTTTTCTGGATATTTACTATGAACTTGTGAGTTTGGAATGAATTTTGGCATGTAACATTTTGTTTTTCTGTTGGCAAATGCTAATTGGATTCACATGGAGACACAACATGTACACATAAGTGTTTTCTGAGTAGAATGCTACAGAAACCAGGTGAAAAAGTATACTTGTGTTTGTAAACATGACATTGAATCCACTTGCCCAAGAAAAAGACCTTGCTTATCTCAAAAACCAGTGTTAATATACTTTTCTTGGTCCTTTGCACACAAATTGCACATATATTTGTCCAGATAGGTCTGGACCTAACCAGAAATATCCGGTTCTCTTCTGCCTAACTCAATCCCAGCTCTTGCTACAGTCTCCTGTTTGTTTCTGTTTTCTGAATTTATCTATGACCTTCAGAGTTTGGAATGAATTCGGGCACGTAACACTTTGTTTTTTGTTGGCACACACTAATTGGTTCCACATGGAGACAAAACAGGTACACATTGGTGTTTTCTGAGTAGAATGCTATAGAAACCAGTTGAAAAAGTATACTTGTGTTTGTAAACATGACATTGAATCCACTTGCCCAAGAAAAAGACTTTGCTTTTCTCCAACACCAGTTTGACTCTGCATTTCTTGGTCCTTTGCACACAAATTCCTCATGAGTTTGTCCAGATACGTCTGGAGCAAACCATAATTATTTGGTTCTGGGTGGCTAAATGAATATCAGCTTTTAAAACAGCCTGTGTGTTTGTTAGTTTTTTCTGTATATTAACTATGAACTTGAGAGTTTGCAATGAATTTTGGCATGTAACATTTTGTTTTTCTGTTGGCAAATGCTAATTGGATTCACATGGAGGCACAACAGGTACACATTCGAGTTTTCTGAGTAGAATGCTACAGAAACCAGGTGAAAAAGTATATTTGTGTTTGTAAACATGACATTGAATGCATTTGCCCAAGAAAAAGACCTTGCTTTTCTCAAAAACCAGTGTCAATATTCTTTTCTGGGTCCTTTGCACACAAATTGCACATGAATTTGTCCAGATAGGTCTGGACCTAACCAGAGATATCCGGTTCTCTTCTGCCTAACTCAATCCCAGCTCTTGCTACAGTCTCCTGTTTGTTTCTGTTTTCTGAATTTATCTATGAACTTTAGAGTTTGGAATGAATTCGGGCACGTAACACTTTGTTTATTTGCTGGTACACATTAATGCGTTCCACATGGAGACACAACAGGTACACATTGGTGTTTTCTGAGTAGAATGCTATAGAAACCAGAAGAAAAAGTATACGTGTGTTTGTAAACATGACATTGAATCCACTTGCCCAAGAAAAAGACTTTGCTTTTCTCCAACACTGGTTTGACGCTGTATTTCTGGGTCCTTTGCACATGAATTCCACGTGAGTTTGTCCACAGGGGTCTGGAGCAAACCAGAATTATCCGGTTCTGTGTGGCTAAATGAATATCAGCTTTAAAAACAGCCTCTGTGTTTGTTAGTGTTTTCTGGATATTTACTATGAACTTGTGAGTTTGGAATGAATTTTGGCATGTAACATTTTGTTTTTCTGTTGGCAAATGCTATTTGGATTCACATGGAGACACAACAGGTACACATTGGAGTATTCTGAGTAGAATGCTACAGAAACCAGGTGAAAAAGTATACTTGTGTTTGGAAACATGACATGGAATCCACTTGCCCAAGAAAAACATTTTGCTTTTTCCTAAACCAGTTTCAATATTTTTTTCTGGGTACTTTGCACACGAATTCCACACGAGAATATCCAGACAGGTCTAGATCTAACCAGAACGATCCGGTTCTGAGTGGCTAAATGAATATCAGCTTGTAAAACAGCCTGTGAGTTTGTTAGTGTTTTCTGGATATTATGTATGAACTTTAGAGTTTTGAATGAATGTTATCATGTTACATTTTGTTTTTTTGTTGGCACACGCTAATTCGTTCCACAAGGAGACACAATAGGTACACATTTGAGTTTTCTGAGTAGAATGCTACAGAAACCAGGTGAAAAATTATATTTGCGACTGTAAACATGACATTGAATCCACTTGCCCAAGAAAAAGACCTTGCTTTTCTCAAAAACCAGTGTCAATATTCTTTTCTATTCCTTTGCACACAAATTGCACATGAATTTGTCCAGATAGGTCTGGACCTAACCAGAAATATCCGGTTCTCTTCTGCCTAACTCAATCCCAGCTCTTGCTACAGTCTCCTGTTTGTTTCTGTTTTCTGAATTTATCTATGACCTTCAGAGTTTGGAATGAATTCGGGCACGTAACACTTTGTTTTTTTGTTGGTACACAATAATTGGTTCCACTTGGAGACAAAACAGGTACACATTGGAGTTTTCTGAGTAGAATGCTACAGAAACCAGAAGAAAAAGTATACTTGAATTTGTAAACATGACATTGAATCCACTTGCTCAAGAAAAAGACTTTGCTTTTCTCCAAAACCAGTTTCAATATTTTTTTCTGGGTCCTTTGCACACGAATTCCACACGATTTTGGCCTTACAGGTCTGGATCCAACCAGAACTATCCGGTTCTGTGTGCCTAAATGAATATCAGCTTGTAAAACAGCCTGTGAGTTTGTTAGAGTTTTCTGGATATTACGTATGAACTTTCAAGGTTTGAATGAATTTTATCATGTTACATTTTGTTGTTTTGTTGGCACACGCTAATTGGTTCCACATGGAGACACAACAGGTACACATTCGAGTTTTCTGAGTAGAATGCTACAGAAACCAGGTGAAAAAGTATATTTGCGACTGTAAACATGACATTGAATCCACTTGCTCAAGAAAAAGACTTTGCTTTTCTCCAAAACCAGTTTGACGCTGCATTTCTGGGTCCTTTGCACACGAATTCCACATGAGTTTGTCCAGATAGGTCTGGAGCAAACCAGAATTATCCGGTTCTGGGAGGCTAACTGAATATCAGCTTTTAAAACAGCCTGTGTGTTTGTTAGTGTTTTCTGGATATTAACTATGAACTTGAGAGTTTGCAATGAACTTTGGCATGTAACATTTTGTTTTTCAGTTGGCAAATACTAATTGGATTCACATGGAGACACAACAGGTACACATTAGAATTTTCTGAGTAGAATGCTACAGAAACCAGAAGAAAAATTATACTTGTGTTTGTAAACATGACATTGAATCCACTTGCCCAAGAAAAAGACCTTGCTTTTCTCAAAAACCAGTGTCAATATTCTTTTCTGTGTCCTTTGCACACAAATTGCACATGAATTTGTCCAGATAGCTCTGGACCTAACCAGAAATATCCGGTTATCTTCTGCCTAACACAATCCCAGCTCTTGCTACAGTCTCGTGTTTCTTTCTGTTTTGTCATTTTTATCTAGGAAATTTAGAGTTTGGAATGAATTCGGGCACGTAACACTTTGCTTTTTTTTTTTGGCACAACTAATTGGTTCCACATCGAGACAAAACAGGTACATATTGGAGTTTTCTGAGTAGAATGCTACAGAAACCAGAAGAAAAAGTATACTTGTGTTTGTAAACATGACATTGCATCCACTTGCCCAAAAAAGACTTTGCTTTTCTCCAACACTGGTTTGACGCTGCATTTTTGGGTCCTTTGCACACGAATTCCACGTGAGTTTGTCCAGAGGGGTCTGGAGCAAACCAGAATTATCCGGTTCTGTGTGGCTAAATGAATATCAGCTTTAAAAACAGCCTCTGTGTTTGTTAGTGTTTTCTGGATATTTACTATGAACTTGTGAGTTTGGAATGAATTTTGGCATGTAACATTTTGTTTTTCTGTTGGCAAATGCTAATTGGATTCACATGGAGACACAACATGTACACATAAGTGTTTTCTGAGTAGAATGCTACAGAAACCAGGTGAAAAAGTATACTTGTGTTTGTAAACATGACATTGAATCCACTTGCCCAAGAAAAAGACCTTGCTTATTTCAAAAACCAGTGTTAATATACTTTTCTTGGTCCTTTGCACACAAATTGCACATATATTTGTCCAGATAGGTCTGGACCTAACCAGAAATATCCGGTTCTCTTCTGCCTAACTCAATCCCAGCTCTTGCTACAGTCTCCTGTTTGTTTCTGTTTTCTGAATTTATCTATGACCTTCAGAGTTTGGAATGAATTCGGGCACGTAACACTTTGTTTTTTGTTGGCACACACTAATTGGTTCCACATGGAGACAAAACAGGTACACATTGGTGTTTTCTGAGTAGAATGCTATAGAAACCAGTTGAAAAAGTATACTTGTGTTTGTAAACATGACATTGAATCCACTTGCCCAAGAAAAAGACTTTGCTTTTCTCCAACACCAGTTTGACTCTGCATTTCTTGGTCCTTTGCACACAAATTCCACATGAGTTTGTCCAGATACGTCTGGAGCAAACCATAATTATTTGGTTCTGGGTGGCTAAATGAATATCAGCTTTTAAAACAGCCTGTGTGTTTGTTAGTTTTTTCTGTATATTAACTATGAACTTGAGAGTTTGCAATGAATTTTGGCATGTAACATTTTGTTTTTCTGTTGGCAAATGCTAATTGGATTCACATGGAGGCACAACAGGTACACATTCGAGTTTTCTGAGTAGAATGCTACAGAAACCAGGTGAAAAAGTATATTTGTGTTTGTAAACATGACATTGAATGCATTTGCCCAAGAAAAAGACCTTGCTTTTCTCAAAAACCAGTTTCAATATTCTTTTCTGGGTCCTTTGCACACAAATTGCACATGAATTTGTCCAGATAGGTCTGGACCTAACCAGAGATATCCGGTTCTCTTCTGCCTAACTCAATCCCAGCTCTTGCTACAGTCTCCTGTTTGTTTCTGTTTTCTGAATTTATCTATGAACTTTAGAGTTTGGAATGAATTCGGGCACGTAACACTTTGTTTATTTGCTGGTACACATTAATGCGTTCCACATGGAGACACAACAGGTACACATTGGTGTTTTCTGAGTAGAATGCTATAGAAACCAGAAGAAAAAGTATACGTGTGTTTGTAAACATGACATTGAATCCACTTGCCCAAGAAAAAGACTTTGCTTTTCTCCAACACTGGTTTGACGCTGTATTTCTGGGTCCTTTGCACATGAATTCCACGTGAGTTTACCACAGGGGTCTGGAGCAAACCAGAATTATCCGGTTCTGTGTGGCTAAATGAATATCAGCTTTTAAAACAGCCTCTGTGTTTGTTAGTGTTTTCTGGATATTTACTATGAACTTGTGAGTTTGGAATGAATTTTGGCATGTAACATTTTGTTTTTCTGTTGGCAAATGCTATTTGGATTCACATGGAGACACAACAGGTACACATTGGAGTATTCTGAGTAGAATGCTACAGAAACCAGGTGAAAAAGTATACTTGTGTTTGTAAACATGACATGGAATCCACTTGCCCAAGAAAAACATTTTGCTTTTTCCTAAACCAGTTTCAATATTTTTTTCTGGGTCCTTTGCACACGAATTCCACACGAGAATATCCAGACAGGTCTAGATCTAACCAGAACGATCCGGTTCTGAGTGGCTAAATGAATATCAGCTTGTAAAACAGCCTGTGAGTTTGTTAGTGTTTTCTGGATATTATGTATGAACTTTAGAGTTTTGAATGAATGTTATCATGTTACATTTTGTTTTTTTGTTGGCACACGCTAATTCGTTCCACAAGGAGACACAATAGGTACACATTTGAGTTTTCTGAGTAGAATGCTACAGAAACCAGGTGAAAAATTATATTTGCGACTGTAAACATGACATTGAATCCACTTGCCCAAGAAAAAGACCTTGCTTTTCTCAAAAACCAGTGTCAATATTCTTTTCTATTCCTTTGCACACAAATTGCACATGAATTGGTCCAGATAGGTCTGGACCTAACCAGAAATATCCGGTTCTCTTCTGCCTAACTCAATCCCAGCTCTTGCTACAGTCTCGTGTTTGTTTCTGTTTTGTCATTTTTATCTATGAACTTTAGAGTTTGGAATGAATTCGGGCACGTAACACTTTGCTTTTTTTTTTTTTTGGCACAACTAATTGGTTCCACATCGAGACAAAACAGGTACACATTGGTGTTTTCTGAGTAGAATGCTACAAACACCAGAAGAAAAAGTATACTTGTGTTTGTAAACATGACATTGAATCCACTTTCCCAAGAAAAAGACTTTGCTTTTCTCCAACACTGGTTTGACGCTGTATTTCTGGGTCCTTTGCACATGAATTCCACGTGAGTTTGTCCAGAGGCGTCTGGAGCAAACCAGAATTATCCGGTTCTGTGTGGCTAAATGAATATCAGCTTTTAAAACAGCCTCTGTATTTTTTTTTATTCTAGTACTATTGGTTGAACTCTGTAATTTACAAACAATTATTCTTAGGTGTTTAAATTTTAACTGAAAAGTGATCCCTGTGAAATATAAGAGTGGGAATAAGAGAGGGAGGAGATGTACAATTTGGGACATGCTCAATCAGTCGTGCCCCAAATGATGGAGTTAGAAATGTGCCAGGGAATTCCAATACAATCCCATCCAGGTGGCATGTAACAAGGCCATCTCACTAGTCCAAGTGATCAATTTCAGCTCACAATTGATCACACTGATAGGTCTAAGAGTCAAAGGGATCACACAAACAAGACTAGTGTCTGCTAATACTAACTGATAGAATGAAAAAGGGAGAGAATGATCCAACATGGGAAGCGAGATACACAGCAGACTCATAGAATGGCAGATGTCCTAAATAGCACTTTGGCCTCAGAATCAGCCCTTAAGGCATTCAGATCTGGCTCAAGAGCCCATGAGAATATTCTAGGCATGGAAAGCCAAGACACTCTGGAAAAAAAAGAAGACCTAAATGAAAGATCTCTGTGAGTGAGATCCCAGTGGAACGAATGGGGCCATCAAAGAAGGAGGTACCTTTCTCTGAAGGGAGGAGAGAACCTCCACTTTGACTATGACCCTGTCGGAATAAGATTGAAGTCGGCGAACCCTAAAGGCTTCCATAGCCTTGGCAACTCATGACTAGAGCCTAGGGAGATTACTGATGCCATAAACAAGAGTGTCAAATTGTTAAATCAACTTCAGGAGTCACTGTGTACTTACGTCTCATGTGGGCTCTGTCCTTAATGTGTTGTCCAATGTGAAGTAATGCTATAACTAGCACTGAAACAGTATTTTACACTTTGTGTTTCTGTGTGGGTGCAAACTGATGAAATCTTTACTTAGTATATACTGAATCAATCTTCTGTATATAGATAATTAAAAATGAAAAAAAAATCTTGGTGTTAAATTGGAAATTGCATAGAAAATTAATCAATTTTTTAAAAAATATATCATGTAGGATCTCTGTCCTTAATGTGCTATACATTGTGAATTTATACTATAACTAGTACTCCAACAGCATTTTTCACTTTGTGTTGCTATGTGAGGGCAAACTGTTGAAATCTTTACTTAATATATAGTAAACTGATCTTCTGTATATAAAGAGAATTGAAAATGAAACTTGATGTGAAGCAAGGGGAGAGGGAGTGGGAAAGGGGAGGGTTGCGGGTGGGGGGGGAAAGTTATGGGGAGGGAAGCCATTGTAATCTATAAGCTGTATTTTGGAAATTTATATTCTTTAAATAAAAGCGTTATAAAAAAATAAAAAAAAAATAAAACAGCCTCTGTGTTTGTTAGTGTTTTCTGGATATTTACTATGAACTTGTGAGTTTGGAATGAATTTTGGCATGTAACATTTTGTTTTTCTGTTGGCAAATGCTATTTGGATTCACATGGAGACACAACAGGTACACATTGGAGTTTTCTGAGTAGAATGCTACAGAAACCAGGTGAAAAAGTATACTTGTGTTTGTAAACATGACATGGAATCCACTTGCCCAAGAAAAACATTTTGCTTTTTCCTAAACCAGTTTCAATATTTTTTTCTGGGTCCTTTGCACACGAATTCCACACGAGAATATCCAGACAGGTCTAGAACTAACCAGAATGATCCGGTTCTGTGTGGCTAAATGAATATCAGCTTGTAAAACAGCCTGTGAGTTTGTTAGTGTTTTCTGGATATTATGTATGAACTTTCGAGTTTTGAATGAATGTTATCATGTTACATTTTGTTTTTTTGTTGGCACACGCTAATTCGTTCCACATGGAGACACAATAGGTACACATTGGAGTTTTCTGAGTAGAATGCTACAGAAACCAGGTTAAAAATTATATTTGCGACTGTAAACATGACATTGAATCCACTTGCCCATGAAAAAGACCTTGCTTTTCTCAAAAACCAGTGTCAATATTCTTTTCTGGGTCCTTTGCACACAAATTGCACATGAATTTGTCCAGATAGGTCTGGAACTAACCAGAAATATCCGGTTCTCTTCTGCCTAACTCAATCCCAGCTCTCGCTACAGTCTCCTGTTTGTTTCTGTTTTCTGAATTTATCTATGACCTTCAGAGTTTGGAATGAATTCGGGCACGTAACACTTTGTTTTTTGTTGGCACACACGAATTGGTTCCACATGGAGAAAAAACAGGTACACATTGGTGTTTTTTGAGTAGAATGCTATAGAAACCAGTTGAAAAAGTATACTTGTGTTTGTAAACATGACATTGAATCCACTTGCCCAAGAAAAAGACTTTGCTTTTCTCCAACACCAGTTTGACTCTGCATATCTTGGTCCTTTGCACACGAATTCCCCCTGAGTTTGTCCAGATAGGTCTGGAGCAAACCAGAATCATCCAGTTCTGTGTTGCAAAATGAATATCAGCATTTAAAACAGCCTGTGTGTTTGTTAGTGTTTTCTGGATATTAACTATGAACTTGAGAGTTTGCAATGAATTTTGGCATGTAACATTTTGTTTTTCTTTTGGCAAATGCTAATTGGATTCACATGGAGGCACAACAGGTACACATTCGAGTTTTCTGAGTAGAATGCTACAGAAACCAGGTGAAAAAGTATACTTGTGTTTGTAAACATGGCATTGAATCCATTTGCCCAAGAAAAAGACCTTGCTTTTCTCAAAAACCAGTGTCAATATTCTTTTCTGGGTCCTTTGCACTCAAATTGCACATGAATTTGTCCAGATAGGTCTGGACCTAACCAGAAATATCCGGTTCTCTTCTGCCTAACTCAATCCCAGCTCTTGCTACAGTCTCCTGTTTGTTTCTGTTTTCTGAATTTATCTATGATCTTTAGAGGTTGGAATGAATTCGGGCACGTAACACTTTGTTTTTTTGTTGGTACACACTAATTGGTTCCACATGGAGACAAAACAGGTACACATTGGAGTTTTCTGAGTAGAATGCTACAGAAACCAGAAGAAAAAGTATACTTGTGTTTGTAAACATGACATTGAATCCACTTGCCCAAAAAAGACTTTGCTTTTCTCCAAAACCAGTTTGACGCTGCATTTCTGGGTCCTATGCACACGAATTCCACACGAGTTTGGCCTTATAGGTCTGGGTCCAACCAGAACTATCTGGTTCTGTGTGCCTAAATGAATATCAGCTTGTAAAACAGCCTGTGAGTTTGTTAGTGATTTCTGGATATTATGTATGAAATTTCGAGTTTTGAATGAATTTTATCATGTTACATTTTGTTGTTTTGTTGGCAAACGCTAATTGGTTCCACGTGGAGACACAACATGTACACATTTGAGTTTTCTGTGTAGAATGCTACAGAAACCAGGTGAAAAATTATATTTGCGACTGTAAACATGACATTGAATCCACTTGCCCATGAAAAAGACCTTGCTTTTCTCAAAAACCAGTGTCAATATTCTTTTCTGGGTCCTTTGCACACAAATTGCACATGAATTTGTCCAGATAGGTCTGGACCTAACCAGAAATATCCGGTTCTCTTCTGCCTAACTCAATCCCAGTTCTTGCTACAGTCTCGTGTTTCTTTCTGTTTTGTCATTTTTATCTATGAACTTTAGAGGTTGGAATGAATTCGGGCACGTAACACTTTGCTTTTTTTTTTTTGGCACAACTAATTGTTTCCACATCGAGACAAAACAGGTACACATTGGTGTTTTCTGAGTAGAATGCTACAGAAAGCAGAAGAAAAAGTATACTTGTGTTTGTAAACATGACATTGAATCCACTTGCCCAAGAAAAAGACTTTGCTTTTCTCCAACACTGGTTTGACGCTGCATTTCTGGGTCCTTTGCACACGAATTCCACGTGAGTTTGTCCAGAGGGGTCTGGAACAAACCAGAATTATCCGGTTATGTGAGGCTAAATGAATATCAGCTTTTAAAACAGCCTCTGTGTTTGTTAGTGTTTTCTGGATATTTACTATGAACTTGTGAGTTTGGAATGAATTTTGGCATGTAACATTTTGTTTTTCTGTTGGCAAATGCTATTTGGATTCACATGGAGACACAACAGGTACACATAAGTGTTTTCTGAGTAGAATGCTACAGAAACCAGGTGAAAAAGTATACTTGTGTTTGGAAACATGACATGGAATCCACTTGCCCAAGAAAAACATTTTGCTTTTTCCTAAACCAGTTTCAATATTTTTTTCAGGGTCCTTTGCACACGAATTCCACACGAGTTTGGCCTTATAGGTCTGGATCCAACCAGAACTATCCGTTTCTGTGTGCCTAAATGAATATCAGCTTGTAAACAGCCTGTGAGTTTGTTAGAGTTTTCTGGATATTATGTATGAACTTTCGAGTTTTGAATGAAGTTTATCATGTTACATTTTGTTGTTTTGTTGGCAAACACTAATTGGTTTCACGTGGAGACACAACACGTACACATTTGAGTTTTCTGAGTAGAATGCTACAGAAACCAGGTGAAAAATTATATTTGCGACTGTAAACATGACATTGAATCCACTTGCCCAAGAAAAAGACCTTGCTTTTCTCAAAAACCAGTGTCAATATTCTTTTCTGGGTCCTTTGCACACAAATTGCACATGAATTTGTCCAGATAGGTCTGGACCTAACCAGAAATATCCGGTACTCTTCTGCCTAACTCAATCCCAGCTCTTCATACAGTCTCGTGTTTCTGTTTTGTCATTTTTATCTAGGAAATTTAGAGTTTGGAATGAATTCGGGCACGTAACACTTTGCTTTTTTTTTTTTTTTTTTGGCACAACTAATTGGTTCCACATCGAGACAAAACAGGTACACATTGGAATTTTCTGAGTAGAATGCTACAGAAACCAGAAGAAAAATATACTTGTGTTTGTAAACATGACATTGAATCCACTTGCCCAAAAAAGACTTTGCTTTTCTCCAACACCAGTTTGACTCTGCATATCTTGGTCTTTGCACACGAATTCCACATGAGTTTGTCCAGATAGGTCTGGAGCAAACCAGAATCATCCGGTTCTGTGTTGCTAAATGAATATCAGCTTTTAAACAGCCTGTGTGTTTGTTAGTGTTTTCTGGATATTAACTATGAACTTGAGAGTTTGCAATGAATTTTGGCATGTAACATTTTGTTTTTCTGTTGGCAAATGCTAATTGGATTCACATGGAGGCACAACAGGTACACATTTGAGTTTTCTGAGTAGAATGCTACAGAAACCAGGTGAAAAAGTATACTTGTGTTTGTAAACATGACATTGAATCCATTTGCCCATGAAAAAGACCTTGCTTTTCTCAAAAACCAGTGTCAATATTCTTTTCTGGGTCCTTTGCACACAAATTGCACATGAATTTGTCCAGATAGGTCTGGACCTAACCAGAAATATCTGGTTCTCTTCTGCCTAACTCAATCCCAGCTCATGCTACAGTCTCCTGTTTGTTTCTGTTTTCTGAATTTATCTATGAACTTTAGAGGTTGGAATGAATTCGGGCACGTAACACTTTGTTTTTTTGTTGGTACACACTAATTGGTTCCACATGGAGACAAAACAGGTACACATTGGAGTTTTCTGAGTAGAATGCTACAGAAACCAGAAGAAAAAGTATACTTGTGTTTGTAAACATGACATTGAATCCACTTGCCCAAAAAAGACTTTGCTTTTCTCCAAAACCAGTTTGACGCTGCATTTCTGGGTCCTTTGCACACGAATTCCACATGAGTTTGTCCAGATAGGTCTGGAGCAAACCAGAATTATCTGGTTCTGGGTGGCTAACTGAATATCAGCTTTTAAAACAGCCTGTGTGTTTGTTAGTGTTTTCTGGATATTAACTATGAACTTGAGAGTTTGCAATGAATTTTGGCATGTAACATTTTGTTTTTCTGTTGGCAAATACTAATTGGATTCACATGGAGACACAACAGGTACACATTCGAGTTTTCTGAGTAGAATGCTACAGAAACCAGGTGAAAAAGTATACTTGTGTTTGTAAACATGACATTGAATCCACTTGCCCAAGAAAAAGACTTTGCTTTTCTCCAAAACCAGTTTCAATATTTTTTTCTGGCTCCTTTGCACACGAATTCCACACGAGTTTGGCCTTATAGTTCTGGATCCAACCAGAACTATCTGGTTCTGTGTGCCTAAATGAATATCAGCTTGTAAAACAGCCTGTGAGTTTGTTAGTGATTTCTGGATATTATGTATGAAATTTCGAGTTTTGAATGAATTTTTTTTTTATTTTTTTTTTATAAAGCTTTTATTGAAAGAATATAAATTTCCAAAGAACTGCTCATGGACCACAATTGCTCCCCCCCCACACAACTTCCCTCCCTCCCCCTATCCTCCCCTTTCCCGCTCCCTCTCCCCTTCTGTTCACATCAAGATTCATTTTCAATTCTCTTTATACACAGAAGATCAATTTAGTACATATTACGTAAAGATTTCAACGGTTTGCCCTCGCTTAGAGACACAAAATGATAATACTGTTGGAGTACTAGTTATAGTATTAATTCACAATGTACAGCACATTAAGGACAGAGATCCTACATGATTTTTTTTTAAAAAATTGATTAATCATATATGCAATTTCCAGTTTAACACCAAGATTTTTTAATCATTTGCAATTATCTTTATATAAAGAAGATCGATTCAATATATACTATGTAAGGATTTCATCAGTTTGCACCCACTCAGAAACACAAAGTGTAAAAATACTGTTTCAGTACTAGTAATAGCATCACTTCATATTGGATAACACATTAAGGACAGATCCCTCATGAGACGTAAGTACACAGTGACTCCTGATACTGATTTAACAATTTGACACTCTTGTTTATGGCGTCAGTAATCTCCCTAGGCTCTGGTCATGAGTTGCTGAGGCTATGGAAGCCTTTAGGGTTAGCCGACTTCGATCTTATTCCCACAGGGCCATAGTCAAAGTGGAAGTTCTCTCCTCCCTTCAGAGAAAGGTACCTCCTTCTTTGATGGCCCCGTTCTTTCCACTGGGATCTCACTCGCAGAGATCTTTCATTTAGGTCTTCTGTTTTTTCCAGAGTGTCTTAGCTTTCCATGCCTAAAATATTCTCATGGGCTCTTGAGCCAGATCCGAATGCCTTAAGGGCTGATTCTGAGGCCAGAGCGCTATTTAGGACATCTGCCATTCTATGAGTCTGCTGTGTATCCTGCTTCCCATGTTGGATCATTCTCTCCCTTTTTCATTCTATCAGTTAGTATTAGCAGACACTAGTCTTGTTTGTGTGATCCCTTTGACTCTTAGACCTATCAGTGTGATCAATTGTGAGCTGAAATTGATCACTTGGACTAATGAGATGGCCTTGGTACATGCCACCTTGATGGGATTGTATTGGAAACCCCTGGCACAATTCTAACTCCATTATTTGGGGCCGTTCCGATTGAGCATGTCCCAAGTTTTACATCTCCTCCCTCTCTTATTCCCACTCTTATATTTCACAGAGATCACTTTTCAGTTAAAATTTAAACACCTACGAATAATTGTGTGTTAATTACAGAGTTCAACCACTAGTACTAGGATAAAGAAAAAAAAATACTACCATGGATAAAGTATTACATTGTACAACAACAGTCAGCACAAGAGCTGATCGAGTCACTGTCAATGTCCATTTCACTTCTACAGGTTTCCCCTTTGGTGCTCAGTTAGTCATCGCCAATCAAGGGAAACAAATGATATTTGTCTCTTTGGGACTGACTTAATTCACTCGGCATGATGTTTTCCAGATTCCTCCATTTTGTTGCAAGTGACCGGATTTCATTGTTTTTGACTGCTGTATAGTATTCTGTAGAGTACATGTCCCATAATTTCCTAATCCAGTCTACTGTTGATGGGCATTTGGGTTGGTTCCAAGTCTTAGCTATTGTGAATTGAGCCGCAATAAACATTGCTGTGCAGACGGCTTTTTTGTTTGCCCATTTAATTTCCTTTGGGTAAATTCCAAGGAGTGGGATGGCTGGGTTGAATGGTAGGGTTATATTCAGGTTTCTGAGGAATCTCCAGACTGACTTCCATAGTGGCTTCACCAGTTTGCATTCCCACCAACAGTGGATTAGTGTCCCTTTTTCCCCACATCCTCTCCAGCATCTATTGTTGGTGGATTTCTGAATGTGAGCCATTCTCACCGGGGTGAGGTGAAACCTCATTGTGGTTTTGATTTGCATTTCCCTGATTGCTAGGGATCTTGAACATTTTTTCATGTGTCTGTTGGCCATTTGGATTTCCTCTTTGGAAAAATGTCTATTGAGGTCCTTGGCCCATCTCTTAAGTGGGTTGTTTGTTTTGATGTTGTGGAGTTTCTTAATTTCTTTGTAGATTCTGGTTATCAACCCTTTATCTGTTGCATAGTTTGCAAATATATTTTCCCATTCTGTCGGTTTCCTATTCACGTTCCTGACTGTTTCTTTTGCAGTACAGAAACTTTTCAATTTGATGCAATCCCAGTAGTTAATTTTGGTTTTCAGTGCCTGTGCTTCTGGGGTCTTTTCCAAGAACTCTTTGCCAGTACCTATGTCTTGCAGGGTTTCTCCTATGCTCTCTAGTAATTTGATGGTGTCGGGTCGTAGGTTTAAATTTTTAATCCATGTTGAATGGATTTTTGTGTAAGGTGAAAGGTAGGGGTCTTGCTTCATGGTTCTACACGTGGAAATCCAGTTTTCCCAGCACCATTTATTAAACAGACTGACCTTACTCCAGGGACTGGTTTTGGATCGTTGATCAAATATAAGTTGGCTGTAGGTGTTTGGATTGATTTCTGGAGTTTCTATTCTGTTCCATTGGTCTATCCATCTGTTTCTGTACCAGTACCATGCTGTTTTGATAACAACTGCCCTGTAGTATGTCCTGAAATCTGGTATTGTGATGCCTCCGGCTTTGTTTTTGTTGTACAAGATTGCTTTAGCTATTCGAGGTCTCCTGTGTCTCCATATGAATTTCAGCATCATTTTTTCCAGATCTGAGAAGAATGTCCTCGGTATCTTGATTGGTATTGCGTTGAATCTGTAAATTGCTTTTGGGAGAATGGACATTTTGATGATATTGATTCTTCCAATCCATGAGCTTGGGAGATTTCTCCATTTTTTGGTATCCTCTTCTATTTCTTTCTTTAAGGTTTTGTAATTTTCATTGTAGAGATCTTTAATGTCCTTAGTTAAATTTATTCCAAGGTATTTGATTGTTTTTGTAGCTATTGTGAATGGGATTGATCTTAGCAGTTCTTCCTCAGCCGTAACATTGCTTGTATATACAAAGGCTGTTGATTTTTGTGCATTGATTTTATATCCTGCTACTTTGCCAAACTCTTCTATGAGTTCCAATAGTCTCTTAGTAGAGTTCTTTGGGTCCCCTAAATAAAGAATCATGTCGTCTGCAAAGAGGGATAGTTTGAGTTCTTCCTTCCCAACTTGTATCCCTTTAATTTCTTTTTCTTGCCTAATCGCTCTGGCTAAGACTTCCAGCACTATATTGAATAGCAGTGGTGAGAGTGGGCATCCCTGTCTGGTACCAGATCTCAGTGGAAATGCTTCCAACTTTTCCCCATTCAATAGGATATTTTCCATGGGTTTTTCATAAATTGCTTTGATTGTATTGAGGAATGTGCCTTCTATACCCAGTTTGCTTAGGGTTTTCATCATGAAAGGGTGTTGAATTTTATCGAATGCTTTCTCTGCGTCTAGTGAGATAATCATATGGTTTTTCTTCTGCAGTCTATTAATGTGGTGTATCACGTTGATTGTTTTGCGAATATTGAACCATCCCTGCATACCAGGGATGAATCCCACTTGGTCTGGGTGGATGATCTTTCTGATGTGTTGTTGCAGTCTATTGGCCAGAATTTTGTTGAGGATTTTTGCATCTATGTTCATGAGGGATATTGGTCTGTAATTCTCTTTCAATGCTGCATCTTTTTCTGGCTTAGGAATTAAGGTGATGCTGGCTTCATAGAAGGAATTTGGGAGAATTCCCTCTTTTTCGATTGTTCTGAATAGTTTGAGAAGAATTGGGGTTAGTTCTTCTTTAAATGTCTGGTAGAATTCAGCAGTGAATCCATCTGGTCCTGGGCTTTTCTTTGTTGGGAGGGCCTTTATTACTGATTCAATTTCTGACTCACTTATGGGTCTGTTTAGGTTTTCTATGTCTTCCTGGTTCAATTTAGGTAGGTTGCATGTGTCCAGGAATCTATCCATTTCTGATAGGTTTCCCTGTTTGCTGGCATACAAGTCCTTGTAGTAATTTCTGATGATTCTTTTGATTTCTGTGGTGTCTGTTGTTATATTTCCTTTTTCATCTCTGATTTTACTGATTTGGGTCTTTTCTCTTCTTTTTTTAGTTAGTTGGGCCAATGGGGTGTCAATCTTGTTTATTTTTTCAAAAAACCAGCTCCTCGTTTGGCTGATTTTTTGTAATGTTTTTTTGGATTCAATCCTGTTGATTTCTTCTCTGATTTTGATTATTTCTCTTTTTCTACTAGATTTGGGTCTAGTTTGCTGCAAATTTTCTAGATCCTTGAGATGCATTGAAAGCTCATCTATTTGGTGCCTTTCCAGTTTCTTGATGTAGGCACCTATTGATATAAACTTTCCTCTTAACACTGCTTTTGCTGTATCCCATAAGTTTTGGTATGTTGTGCTGTTATCCTCATTTACTTCCAGAAAATTTTTGATTTCTCTTTTGATTTCTTCAGTGACCCATTGTTCATTCAGGAGCATGTTGTTCAATCTCCATGTGTTTGCATATGCTCTAGAGATTCCTGAGTTGCTAATTTCCAACTTCACTCCCTCATGGTCTGAGAAGTTGCATGGTATGATTCTAATTCTTTTGAATTTGCTGAGACTTGCTTTATGGCCTAATATGTGATCAATCCTAGAGTAGGTTCCATGTACTGCTGAGAAGAATGTGAATTCTTTACGTGTAGGATGAAAAGTTCTGTAGATATCTGTTAGATCCATTTGGGCTATAGTGTTGTTTAAATCTACTGTCTCCTTGTTGATCTTCTGTCCTGTCGATCTGTCAATATCTGTGAGTGAAGTATTGAAGTCCCCCAGTACTATTGTGTTGGGGTCTAAGTCTCCCTTTAAGTTTCTTAACAAATTTTTTAAATAAACCTGTGGCCTGTAATTAGGTGCATATACATTGAGAATTGTTATATCTTCCTGTAGTATTGATCCCTTAATCATTATATAGTGCCCCTCTTTGTCTCTCTTAACAGTTTTTGTGTTAAAGTTTATGTAGTCCGATATTAAGATGGTTACACCCGCTCTTTTTTCATTTCTGTTGGCGTGGTATATCTTGTTCCATCCTTTTATTTTCAGTCTGTATGGATCTTCGTTGGAAAGATGTGTTTCTTGTAGGCAGCCAATAGATGGTTTTTGTTCCTTAACCCAATCAGCCAATCTCTGTCTTTTAACAGGACAGTTTAGACCTTTAACGTTCAATGTGACTATTGATAAGTGGTAAGTTTGCCCTGCCATTTGCCAGATATTTTCTAATGTATGCTTTGAATTCCCTGTGATCTGTTGCCGTGAGGTTCCCTTCGTTTACCTTCTTTCATGTTGATGGTCGTGTTTCTGTGTTTCTGTGTGTAACACGTCTTTAAGTATCTTTTGCAGGGCTGGACGAGTGGCAACAAATTCTTTCAATTTTTGTTTGTTATGAAAGGTCTTTATTTCACCTTCATTCACAAATGAGAGCTTTGCAGGGTATAATATTCTGGGCTGGCAGTTTTTCTCTCTAAGTACCTGGGCTATGTCTCGCCATTCCCTTCTAGCTTGTAGGGTTTCTGTTGAGAAGTCAGCTGTAAGTCTAATTGGAGATCCTCTGAGAGTAATCTGACGTTTCTCTCTTGCACATTTTAGGATCTTTTCTTTTTGCTTCACTGTGGTGAGTTTAATTACAATATGTCGTGCAGAGGATCTCTTTTGGTCATGTTTATTAGGGGTTCTATGAGCTTCCTGGATTAGGATTTCTCTGTCTTTCTCCAAGCCTGGAAAGTTTTCTGCTAGTATCTCCCTAAAAAGGCCTTCTAATCCTTTCTCCCTCTCCATACCTTCAGGAACACCTAGAACCCGAATGTTGGGTTTTTTAATAGTATCCTGTAAATTCCCGACGATATCTTTTAGTTTTCTAATTTCCTCTTCTTGTCTTTGGTTTGACTGTTTCCTCTCCTGTTCTCTGTCTTCTAGGTCCGATATTCTCTCTTCTGCTTCACCCATTCTGGTTTTAAGGCCCTCAAGATTGCTCGTCACTTGATCTATTGAATTCTTCAATTCATTAAGATTTTTTGTCACTATCGTAGCTTCTTGTTCTACTAGTTGTTTCATTTCGTTTTGATTTCTCCGTAGTACTTCATTCTCGCGAGAGAGATTTTCTATCTTATCCATTAAGGATTTCTGTAGTTCAAGAATTTGTTTTTGAGAACTTCTTAATGTTCTTATCAATTCTTTGAGATCTGCTTCTTGCATTTCTTCTATCTCATTATCTTCATAATCCTGACTTGGGGTGTCTTTTCCGTTTGGGTTCATCATAGCGTCTTCCTTGATCTTGCTCCCTTGGAATCTGTTTTTATTTGGCATTTTTTTTTCCCCACACTCTTTCTCTGGGTTGTCAAGGTAACGGAGTTTGTGTGCGTGGTGTGTTCCCAGTTTTTGGATCCCCTTCAGGTTTCTACAGCCTCGGGTTTTTGGTTCCGTCTGCCTCAGTGATGGGCGGGCGGGTGGGCGGGCGGGCGCGCCTTGTCCCACTGCGTTTAATCTAGCTCGAATTAGCAGGGTGGGTGACGAGAGAGGCTAGTGTCCGTGCAGGCTCGCCTCAATTGTGCTGTTTCCCCCGTGGGGGGTCTGCTTCCCCCCGCCAGTGTCTCGGGATCCCTGTATCGGCCCCCGTTTAAGCGCTCAGTTCCAATGGCGACTGTGTTCCGCCCGGCTTCCGGTTCAGCCGGCGGGCGCGCGCCGTCCCACTGTGTTCAGTCTAGCTCGAGTTAGCAGGGTGGGCAACGAAAGAGGCTAGTGTCCGTGTGGGCTCGCCTCAATTGTGCTGTTTCCCCCGTGGCGTCTGCTTTCCCCCGCCAGTATCTCGGGATCCCTGTATCGGCTCCCGTTTAAGCGCTCGATTCCAATGGCGACTGTGATCCGTCCAGCTCCGTCCCTCCCGGCAGCTCCCGTGCCACTAAGGCACGATTTGCCGTTCGCAAACTTACTTTCCCCTAGGTCCTCTGCGTCTCATTCACTGGGTCCGGAAGAATTTCCACTGCATTTTTTTCCGTGAGATTTTTCCTGAGGCTACAGTAACTCTGTTTTTATTAAACTATCTTTTTGCGGACTGCTAGTGCGCGTCCTCACTATTCCGCCATCTTGGCTCCGCCCCCCTCGTGTTTGTTTCTGTTTTCTGTTTTTATCTATGAACTTTAGAGTTTGGAATGAATTCGGTCATGTAACCCTGTTTTTTTTTTTTTTGTCGGCACACACTAATTGATTCCACATGGACACACAATAGGTACACATTGGAGTTTTCTGAGTAGAATGCTACAGAAACCAGGTGAAAAAGTATACTTGTGTTTGTAAACATGACATTGAATCCACTTGCCCAAGAAAAAGACTTTGCTTTTCTCCAACACCGGTTTGACGCTGCATTTCTGGGTCCTTTGCACACGAATTCCACGTGAGTTTGTCCAGATAGGTCTGGAGCAAACCAGAATTATCCGGTTCTGTGTTGCTAAATGAATATCAGCTTTTAAAACTGCCTGTGTGTTTGTTAGTGTTTTCTGGATATTAACTATGAACTTGAGAGTTTGGAATGAATTTTGACATGTAACATTTTGTTTTTCTGTTGGCAAATTCTAATGGGATTCACATGGAGACAACACAGGTACACATAAGTGTTTTCTGAGTAGAATGCTACAGAAACCAGAAGAAAAAGTGTACTTGTGTTTGTAAACATGACATTGAATCCACTTGCCCAAGAAAAAGACTTTGCTTTTCTGCAAAACCAGTTTGACTTTGCATTTCTGGGTCCTTTGCACATGAAGCCCACGTGAATTTGTCCAGATAGGTATGGAGCAAACCAGAATTATCCGGTTCTGTGTGGCTAACTGAATATCAGCTTTTAAAACAGCCTGTGTGTTTGTTAGTGTTTTCTGGATATTTACAATGAACTTGAGAGTTTGCAATGAATTTTGCATGTAACATTTTGTTTTTCTATTGGCAAAGGCTAATTGGATTCAATGGAGACACAACAGGTACACATAAGTGTTTTCTGAGTAGAAGGCTACAGAAACCAGGTGAAAAAGTATACTTGTGTTTGTAAACATGACATTGAATCCACTTGCCCAAGAAAAAGACTGTGCTTTTCTCCAAAACCTGTTTCAATATTTTTTTCTGGCTCCTTTGCACACGAATTCCACACGAGTTTGGCCTTATAGGTCTGGATCCAACCAGAACTATCCGTTTCTGTGTGCCTAAATGAATATCAGCTTGTAAAACAGCCTGTGAGTTTGTTAGAGTTTTCTGGATATTATGTATGAACTTTCGAGTTTTGAATGAATTTTATCATGTTACATTTTGTTGTTTTGTTGGCAAACACTAATTGGTTCCACGTGGAGACACAACACGTACACATTTGAGTTTTCTGAGTAGAATGCTACAGAAACCAGGTGAAAAATTATATTTGCGACTGTAAACATGACATTGAATCCACTTGCCCAAGAAAAAGACCTTGCTTTTCTCAAAAACCAGTGTCAATATTCTTTTCTGGGTCCTTTGCACACAAATTGCACATGAATTTGTCCAGATAGGTCTGGACCTAACCAGAAATCTCCGGTTATCTTCTGCCTAACTCAATCCCCGCTCTTCATACAGTCTCGTGTTTCTTTCTGTTTTGTCATTTTTATCTAGGAACTTTAGAGTTTGGAATGAATTCGGGCACGTAACACTTTGCTTTTTTTTTTTTTTTTGGCACAACTAATTGGTTCCACATGGAGACAAAACAGGTACACATTGGTGTTTTCTGAGTAGAATGCTACAGAAACCAAAAGAAAAAGTATACTTGTGTTTGTAAACATGACATTGAATCCACTTGCCCAAGAAAAAGACTTTGCTTTTCTCCAACACTGGTTTGACGCTGCATTTCTGGGTCCTTTGCACACGAATTCCACATGAGGTTGTCCAGAGGGGTCTGGAGCAAACCAGAATTTTCCGGTTCTGTGTGGCAAAATGAATATCAGCTTTTAAAACAGCCTCTGTGTTTGTTAGTGTTTTCTGGATATTTACTATGAACTTGTGAGTTTGGAATGAATTTTGGCATGTAACATTTTGTTTTTCTGTTGGCAAATACTAATTGGATTCACATGGAGACACAACAGGTACACATTCGAGTTTTCTGAGTAGAATGCTACAGAAACCATGTGAAAAAGTATACTTGTGTTTGTAAACATGACATTGAATCCACTTGCCCAAGAAAAAGACCTTGCTTTTCTCCAACACCAGTTTGACTCTGCATTTCTTGGTCCTTTGCACACAAATTCCACATGAGTTTGTCCAGATAGGTCTGGAGCAAACCAGAATTATTTGGTTCTGGGTGGCTAAATGAATATCAGCTTTTAAAACAGCCTGTGTGTTTGTTAGTGTTTTCTGGATATTAACTATGAACTTGAGAGTTTGGAATGAATTTTGGCATGTAACATTTTGTTTTTCTGTTGGCAAATGCTAATTGGATTCACATGGAGACACAACAGGTACACATAAGTGTTTTCTGAGTAGAATGCTACAGAAACCAGGTGATAAAGTATACTTGTGTTTGTAAACATGACATTGAATCCACTTGCCCAAGAAAAAGACTTTGCTTTTATGCAAAACCAGTTTGACTCTGCATTTCTGGGTCCTTTGCACAAGAAGCCCGCGTGAGTTTGTCCAGATAGGTCTGGTGCAAACCAGAAGTATCCGGTTCTGTGTGGCTAACTGAATATCAGCTTTTAAAACAGCCTGTGTGTTTGTTAGTGTTTTCTGGATATTAACTATGAACTTGAGAGTTTGGAATGAATTTTGGCATGTAACATTTTGTTTTTCTGTTGGCAAATGCTAATTGGATTCACATGGAGACACAACAGGTACACATTCGAGTTTTCTGAGTAGAATGCTACAGAAACCAGGTGAAAAAGTATACTTGTGTTTGTAAACATGACATTGAATCCACTTGCCCAAGAAAAAGACCTTGCTTTTCTCCAACACCAGTTTGACTCTGCATTTCTTGGTCCTTTGCACACAAATTCCACATGAGTTTGTCCAGATAGGTCTGGAGCAAACCAGAATTATTTGGTTCTGGGTGGCTAAATGAATATCAGCTTTTAAAACAGCCTGTGTGTTTGTTAGTGTTTTCTGGATATTAACTATGAACTTGAGAGTTTGGAATGAATTTTGGCATGTAACATTTTGTTTTTCTGTTGGCAAATGCTAATTGGATTCACATGGAGACACAACAGGTACACATAAGTGTTTTCTGAGTAGAATGCTACAGAAACCAGGTGATAAAGTATACTTGTGTTTGTAAACATGACATTGAATCCACTTGCCCAAGAAAAAGACTTTGCTTTTCTGCAAAACGAGTTTGACTCTGCATTTCTGGGTCCTTTGCACATGAAGCCCGCGTGAGTTTGTCCAGATAGGTCTGGTGCAAACCAGAAGTATCCGGTTCTGTGTGGCTAACTGAATATCAGCTTTTAAAACAGCCTGTGTGTTTGTTAGTGTTTTCTGGATATTAACTATGAACTTGAGAGTTTGGAATGAATTTTGGCATGTAACATTTTGTTTTTCTGTTGGCAAATGCTAATTGGATTCACATGGAGACACAACAGGTACACATTGGAGTTTTCTGAGTAGAATGCTACAGAAACCAGGTGAAAAAGTATACTTGTGTTTGTAAACATGACATTGAATCCACTTGCCCAAGAAAAAGACTTTGCTTTTCTGCATAACCAGTTTGACTTTACATTTCTGTGTCCTTTGCACATGAAGCCCGCGTGAGTTTGTCCAGATAGGTCTTGAGCAATCCAGAATTATTCGGTTCTGTGTGGCTAACTGAATAGTCACATAAGTCACATAAGTGTTTTCTGACTAGAATGCTACAGAAACCAGGTGAAAACGTATACTTGTGTTTGTAAACATGGCATGGAATCCACTTGCCCAAGAAAAACATTTTGCTTTTTCCTAAACCAGTTTCAATATTTTTTTCTGGGTCCTTTGCACACGAATTCCACACGAGAATATCCAGACAGGTCTAGATCTAACCAGAACGATCCGGTTCTGTGTGGCTAAATGAATATCAGCTTGTACAACAGCCTGTGAGTTTGTTAGTGTTTTCTGGATATTATGTTTGAACTTTCGAGTTTTGAATGAATGTTATGTTACATTTTGTTTTTTTGTTGGCACACGCTAATTCGTTCCACATGGAGACACAATACGTACACATTTGAGTTTTCTGAGTAGAATGCTACAGAAACCAGGTGAAAAATTATATTTGCGACTGTTAACATGACATTGAATCCACTTGCCCAAGAAAAAGACCTTGCTTTTCTCAAAAACCAGTGTCAATATTCTTTTCTGGGTCCTTTGCACACAAATTGCACATGAATTTGTCCAGATAGGTCTGGACCTAACCAGAAATATCCGGTTCTCTTCTGCCTAACTCAATCCCAGCTCTTGCTATAGTCTCCTGTTTGTTTCTGTTTTCTTAATTTATCTATGACCTTCAGAGTTTGGAATGAATTCGGGCACGTAACACTTTGTTTTTTGTTGGCACACACAAATTGGTTCCACATGGAGACACAACAGATACACATTGGTGTTTTCTGGGTAGAATGCTATAGAAACCAGGTGAAAAAGTATACTTGTGTTTGTAAACATGACATTGAATCCACTTGCCCAAGAAAAAGACTTTGCTTTTCTGCAAAACCAGTTTGACTCTGCATTTCTGGGTCCTTTGCACATGAAGCCCGCGTGAGTTTGTCCAGATGGGTCTGGTGCAAACCAGAAGTATCCGGTTCTGTGTGGCTAACTGAATATCAGCTTTTAAAACAGCCTGTGTGTTTGTTAGTGTTTTCTGGATATTAACTATGAACTTGAGAGTTTGCAATGAATTTTGGCATGTAACATTTTGTTTTTCTGTTGGTAAATGCTAATTGGATTCACATGGAGACACAACAGGTACACATAAGTGTTTTCTGAGTAGAATGCTACAGAAACCAGAAGAAAAATATACTTGTGTTTGTAAACATGACATTGAATCCACTTGCCCAAGAAAAAGACTTTGCTTTTCTCCAAAACCAGTTTGACTCTGCATTTCTGGGTCCTTTGCACACGAATTCCACATGAGTTTGTCCAGATAGGTCTGGAGCAAACCAGAATCATCCGGTTCTGTGTTGCTAAATGAATATCAGCATTTAAAACAGCCTGTGTGTTTGTTAGTGTTTTCTGGATATTAACTATGAACTTGAGAGTTTGCAATGAATTTTGGCATGTAACATTTTGTTTTTCTGTTGGCAAATGCTAATTGGATTCACATGGAGGCACAACAGGTACACATTCGAGTTTTCTGAGTAGAATGCTACAGAAACCAGGTGAAAAAGTATACTTGTGTTTGTAAACATGGCATTGAATCCATTTGCCCATGAAAAAGACCTTGCTTTTCTCAAAAACCAGTGTCAATATTCTTTTCTGGGTCCTTTGCACACAAATTGCACATGAATTTGTCCAGATAGGTCTGGACCTAACCAGAAATATCCGGTTCTCTTCTGCCTAACTCAATCCCAGCTCTTGCTACAGTCTCCTGTTTGTTTCTGTTTTCTGAATTTATCTATGACCTTCAGAGTTTGGAATGAATTCGGGCACGTAACACTTTATTTTTTGTTGGCACACACTAATTGGTTCCACATGGAGACAAAACAGGTACACATTGGTGTTTTCTGAGTAGAATGCTATAGAAACCAGTTGAAAAAGTATACTTGTGTTTGTAAACATGACATTGAATCCACTTGCCCAAGAAAAAGACTTTGCTTTTCTGCATAACCAGTTTGACTTTACATTTCTGTGTCCTTTGCACATGAAGCCCGCGTGAGTTTGTCCAGATAGGTCTGGAGCAATCCAGAATTATTCGGTTCTGTGTGGCTAACTGAATAGTCACATAAGTCACATAAGAGTTTTCTGACTAGAATGCTACAGAAACCAGGTGAAAACGTATACTTGTGTTTGTAAACATGGCATGGAATCCACTTGCCCAAGAAAAACATTTTGCTTTTTCCTAAACCAGTTTCAATATTTTTTTCTGGGTCCTTTGCACACGAATTCCACACGAGAATATCCAGACAGGTCTAGATCTAACCAGAACGATCCGGTTCTGTGTGGCTAAATGAATATCAGCTTGTACAACAGCCTGTGAGTTTGTTAGTGTTTTCTGGATATTATGTTTGAACTTTCGAGTTTTGAATGAATGTTATGTTACATTTTGTTTTTTTGTTGGCACACGCTAATTCGTTCCACATGGAGACACAATACGTACACATTTGAGTTTTCTGAGTAGAATGCTACAGAAACCAGGTGAAAAATTATATTTGCGACTGTTAACATGACATTGAATCCACTTGCCCAAGAAAAAGACCTTGCTTTTCTCAAAAACCAGTGTCAATATTCTTTCCTGGGTCCTTTGCACACAAATTGCACATGAATTTGTCCAGATAGGTCTGGACCTAACCAGAAATATCCGGTTCTCTTCTGCCTAACTCAATCCCAGCTCTTGCTACAGTCTCCTGTTTGTTTCTGTTTTCTGAATTTATCTATGACCTTCAGAGTTTGGAATGAATTCGGGCACGTAACACTTTGTTTTTTGTTGGCACACACAAATTGGTTCCACATGGAGACACAACAGATACACATTGGTGTTTTCTGGGTAGAATGCTACAGAAACCAGGTGAAAAAGTATACTTGTGTTTGTAAACATGACATTGAATCCACTTGCCCAAGAAAAAGACTTTGCTTTTCTGCAAAACCAGTTTGACTCTGCATTTCTGGGTCCTTTGCACATGAAGCCCGCGTGAGTTTGTCCAGATGGGTCTGGTGCAAACCAGAAGTATCCGGTTCTGTGTGGCTAACTGAATATCAGCTTTTAAAACAGCCTGTGTGTTTGTTAGTGTTTTCTGGATATTAACTATGAACTTGAGAGTTTGCAATGAATTTTGGCATGTAACATTTTGTTTTTCTGTTGGTAAATGCTAATTGGATTCACATGGAGACACAACAGGTACACATAAGTGTTTTCTGAGTAGAATGCTACAGAAACCAGAAGAAAAATATACTTGTGTTTGTAAACATGACATTGAATCCACTTGCCCAAGAAAAAGACTTTGCTTTTCTCCAAAACCAGTTTGACTCTGCATTTCTGGGTCCTTTGCACACGAATTCCACATGAGTTTGTCCAGATAGGTCTGGAGCAAACCAGAATCATCCGGTTCTGTGTTGCTAAATGAATATCAGCATTTAAAACAGCCTGTGTGTTTGTTAGTGTTTTCTGGATATTAACTATGAACTTGAGAGTTTGCAATGAATTTTGGCATGTAACATTTTGTTTTTCTGTTGGCAAATGCTAATTGGATTCACATGGAGGCACAACAGGTACACATTCGAGTTTTCTGAGTAGAATGCTACAGAAACCAGGTGAAAAAGTATACTTGTGTTTGTAAACATGGCATTGAATCCATTTGCCCATGAAAAAGACCTTGCTTTTCTCAAAAACCAGTGTCAATATTCTTTTCTGGGTCCTTTGCACACAAATTGCACATGAATTTGTCCAGATAGGTCTGGACCTAACCAGAAATATCCGGTTCTCTTCTGCCTAACTCAATCCCAGCTCTTGCTACAGTCTCCTGTTTGTTTCTGTTTTCTGAATTTATCTATGACCTTCAGAGTTTGGAATGAATTCGGGCACGTAACACTTTATTTTTTGTTGGCACACACTAATTGGTTCCACATGGAGACAAAACAGGTACACATTGGTGTTTTCTGAGTAGAATGCTATAGAAACCAGTTGAAAAAGTATACTTGTGTTTGTAAACATGACATTGAATCCACTTGCCCAAGAAAAAGACTTTGCTTTTCTCCAACACCAGTTTGACTCTGCATATCTTGGTCCTTTGCACACGAATTCCACCTGAGTTTGTCCAGATAGGTCTGGAGCAAACCAGAATCATCCGGTTCTGTGTTGCTAAATGAATATCAGCTTTTAAAACAGCCTGTGTGTTTGTTAGTGTTTTCTGGATATTAACTATGAACTTGAGAGTTTGCAATGAATTTTGGCATGTAACATTTTGTTTTTCTGTTGGCAAATGCTAATTGGATTCACATGGAGGCACAACAGGTACACATTCGAGTTTTCTGAGTAGAATGCTACAGAAACCAGGTGAAAAAGTATACTTGTGTTTGTAAACATGGCATTAAATCCATTTGCCCAAGAAAAAGACCTTGCTTTTCTCAAAAACCAGTGTCAATATTCTTTTCTGGGTCCTTTGCACACAAATTGCACATGAATTTGTCCAGATAGGTCTGGACCTAACCAGAAATATCCGGTTCTCTTCTGCCTAACTCAATCCCCGCTCTTGCTACAGTCTCCTGTTTGTTTCTGTTTTCTGAATTTATCTATGAACTTTAGAGGTTGGAATGAATTCGGGCACGTAACACTTTGTTTTTTTGTTGGTACACACTAATTGGTTCCACATGGAGACAAAACAGGTACACATTTGAGTTTTCTGAGTAGAATGATACAGAAACCAGAAGAAAAAGTATACTTGTGTTTGTAAACATGACATTGAATCCACTTGCTCAAAAAAGACTTTGCTTTTCTCAAAAACCAGTTTCAATATTTTTATCTGGGTCCTTTGCACACGAATTCCACACGAGTTTGGCCTTATAGGTCTGGGTCCAACCAGAACTATCTGGTTCTGTGTGCCTAAATGAATATCAGCTTTTAAAACAGCCTGTGAGTTTGTTAGTGATTTCTGGATATTATGTATGAAATTTCGAGTTTTGAATGAATTTTATCATGTTACATTTTGTTGTTTTGTTGGCAAACACTAATTGGTTCCACGTGGAGACACAACACGTACACATTTGAGTTTTCTGAGTAGAATGCTACAGAAACCAGGTGAAAAATTATATTTGCGACTGTAAACATGACATTGAATCCACTTGCCCAAGAAAAAGACCTTGCTTTTCTCAAAAACCAGTGTCAATATTCTTTTCTGGGTCCTTTGCACACAAATTGCACATGAATTTGTCCAGATAGGTCTGGACCTAACCAGAAATATCCGGTTCTCTTCTGCCTAACTCAATCCCAGCTCTTCATACAGACTCGTGTTTGTTTCTGTTTTGTCATTTTTATCTATGAACTTTAGAGTTTGGAATGAATTCGGGCACGTAACACTTTGCTTTTTTTTTTTTTTTTGGCACAACTAAATGGTTCCACATCGAGACAAAACAGGTACACATTGGTGTTTTCTGAGTAGAATGCTACAGAAACCAGAAGAAAAATATACTTGTGTTTGTAAACATGACATTGAATCCACTTGCCCAAGAAAAAGACTTTGCTTTTCTCCAACACTGGTTTGACGCTGCATTTCTGGGTCCTTTGCACACGAATTCCACGTGAGTTTGTCCAGAGGGGTCTGGAGCAAACCAGAATTATCCGGTTCTGTGTGGCTAAATGAATATCAGCTTTTAAAACAGCCTCTGTGTTTGTTAGTGTTTTCTGGATATTTACTATGAACTTGTGAGTTTGGAATGAATTTTGGCATGTAACATTTTGTTTTTCTGTTGGCAAATGCTATTTGGATTCACATGGAGACACAACAGGTACACATTGGAGTTTTCTGAGTAGAATGCTACAGAAACCAGGTGAAAAAGTATACTTGTGTTTGTAAACATGACATGGAATCCTCTTGCCCAAGAAAAACATTTTGCTTTTTCCTAAACCAGTTTCAATATTTTTTCTGGGTCCTTTGCACACGAATTCCACACGAGAATATCCAGACAGGTCTAGATCTAACCAGAACGATCCGGTTCTTTGTGGCTAAATGAATATCAGCTTGTAAAACAGCCTGTGAGTTTGTTAGTGTTTTCTGGATATTAACTATGAACTTGAGAGTTTGCAATGAATTTTGGCATGTAACATTTTGTTTTTCTGTTGGCAAATACTAATTGGATTCACATGGAGACACAACAGGTACACATAAATGTTTTCTGAGTAGAATGCTACAGAAACCAGGTGAAAAATTATATTTGCGACTGTAAACATGACATTGAATCCACTTGCCCAAGAAAAAGACCTTGCTTTTCTCAAAAACCAGTGTCAATATTCTTTTCTGGGTCCTTTGCACACAAATTGCACATGAATTTGTCCAGATAGGTCTGGACCTAACCAGAAATATCCGGTTCTCTTCTGCCTAACTCAATCCCAGCTCTTGCTACAGTCTCCTGTTTGTTTCTGTTTTCTGAATTTATCTATGACTTTCAGAGTTTGGAATGAATTTGGGCACGTAACACTTTGTTTTTTTTTTTTTTTTTTTGGCACAACTGATTGGTTCCACATCGAGACAAAACAGGTACACATTGGAGTTTTCTGAGTAGAATGCTACAGAAACCAGAAGAAAAAGTATACTTGTGTTTGTAAACATGACATTGAATCCACTTGCCCAAGAAAAAGACTTTGCTTTTCTCCAACACTGGTTTGACGCTGTATTTCTGGGTCCTTTGCACATGAATTCCACGTGAGTTTGTCCAGAGGCGTCTGGAGCAAACCAGAATTATCCGGTTCTGTGTGGCTAAATGAATATCAGCTTTTAAAACAGCCTCTGTATTTTTTTTTATTCTAGTACTATTGGTTGAACTCTGTAATTTACAAACACTTATTCTTAGGTGTTTAAATTTTAACTGTAAAGTGATCCCTGTTAAATATAAGAGTGGGAATAAGAGAGGGAGGAGATGTACAATTTGGGACATGCTCAATCAGTCGTGCCCCAAATGATGGAGTTAGAAATGTGCCAGGGAATTCCAATACAATCCCATCCAGGTGGCATGTAACAAGGCCATCTCACTAGTCCAAGTGATCAATTTCAGCTCACAATTGATCACACTGATAGGTCTAACAGTCAAAGGGATCACACAAACAAGACTAGTGTCTGCTAATACTAACTGATAGAATGAAAAAGGGAGAGAATGATCCAACATGGGAAGCGAGATACACAGCAGACTCATAGAATGGCAGATGTCCTAAATAGCACTTTGGCCTCAGAATCAGCCCTTAAGGCATTCAGATCTGGCTCAAGAGCCCATGAGAATATTCTAGGCATGGAAAGCCAAGACACTCTGGAAAAAAAAGAAGACCTAAATGAAAGATCTCTGTGAGTGAGATCCCAGTGGAACGAATGGGGCCATCAAAGAAGGAGGTACCTTTCTCTGAAGGGAGGAGAGAACCTCCACTTTGACTATGACCCTGTCGGAATAAGATTGAAGTCGGCGAACCCTAAAGGCTTCCATAGCCTTGGCAACTCATGACTAGAGCCTAGGGAGATTACTGATGCCATAAACAAGAGTGTCAAATTGTTAAATCAACTTCAGGAGTCACTGTGTACTTACGTCTCATGTGGGATCTGTCCTTAATGTGTTGTCCAATGTGAAGTAATGCTATAACTAGCACTGAAACAGTATTTTACACTTTGTGTTTCTGTGTGGGTGCAAACTGATGAAATCTTTACTTAGTATATACTGAATCAATCTTCTGTATATAGATAATTAAAAATGAAAAAAAAATCTTGGTGTTAAATTGGAAATTGCATAGAAAATTAATCAATTTTTTAAAAAATATATCATGTAGGATCTCTGTCCTTAATGTGCTATACATTGTGAATTTATACTATAACTAGTACTCCAACAGTATTTTTCACTTTGTGTTGCTATGTGAGGGCAAACTGTTGAAATCTTTACTTAATATATAGTAAACTGATCATCTGTATATAAAGAGAATTGAAAATGAATCTTGATGTGAAGCAAGGGGAGAGGGAGTGGGAAAGGGGAGGGTTGCGAGTGGGGGGGAAAGTTATGGGGGGGGAAGCCATTGTAATCTATAAACTGTATTTTGGAAATTTATATTCTTTAAATAAAAGCGTTATAAAAAAAAATAAAAAAAAATAAAACAGCCTCTGAGTTTGTTAGTGTTTTCTGGATATTTACTATGAACTTGTGAGTTTGGAATGAATTTTGGCATGTAACATTTTGTTTTTCTGTTGGCAAATGCTATTTGGATTCACATGGAGACACAACAGGTACACATTGGAGTTTTCTGAGTAGAATGCTACAGAAACCAGGTGAAAAAGTATACTTGTGTTTGTACACATGACATGGAATCCACTTGCCCAAGAAAAAGACTTTGCTTTTCTCCAAAACCAGTTTGACTCTGCATTTCTGGGTCCTTTGCACACGAATTCCACATGAGTTTGTCCAGATAGGTCTGGAGCAAACCAGAATCATCCGGTTCTGTGTTGCTAAATGAATATCAGCTTTTAAAACAGCCTGTGTGTTTGTTAGTGTTTTCTGGATATTAACTATGAACTTGAGAGTTTGCAATGAATTTTGGCATGTAACATTTTGTTTTTCTTTTGGCAAATGCTAATTGGATTCACATGGAGGCACAACAGGTACACATTCGAGTTTTCTGAGTAGAATGCTACAGAAACCAGGTGAAAAAGTATACTTGTGTTTGTAAACATGACATTGAATCCATTTGCCCATGAAAAAGACCTTGCTTTTCTCAAAAACCAGTGTCAATATTCTTTTCTGGGTCCTTTGCACACAAATTGCACATGAATTTGTCCAGATAGGTCTGGACCTAACCAGAAATATCCGGTTCTCTTCTGCCTAACTCAATCCCAGCTCTTGCTACAGTCTCCTGTTTGTTTCTGTTTTCTGAATTTATCTATGAACTTTAGAGGTTGGAATGAATTCGGGCACGTAACACTTTGTTTTTTTGTTGGTACACACTAATTGGTTCCACATGGAGACAAAACAGGTACACATTGGAGTTTTCTGAGTAGAATGCTACAGAAACCAGAAGAAAAAGTATACTTGTGTTTGTAAACATGACATTGAATCCACTTGCCCAAAAAAGACTTTGCTTTTCTCCAAAACCAGTTTGACACTGCATTTCTGGGTCCTTTGCACACGAATTCCACACGAGTGTGGCCTTATAGGTCTGGGTCCAACCAGAACTATCTGGTTCTGTGTGCCTAAATGAATATCAGCTTGTAAAACAGCCTGTGAGTTTGTTAGTGATTTCTGGATATTATGTATGAAATTTCGAGTTTTGAATGAATTTTATCATGTTACATTTTGTTGTTTTGTTGGCAAACGCTAATTGGTTCCACGTGGAGACACAACAGGTACACATTGGAGTTTTCTGAGTAGAATGCTACAGAAACCAGGTGAAAAATTATATTTGCGACTGTAAACATGACATTGAATCCACTTGCCCAAGAAAAAGACCTTGCTTTTCTCAAAAACCAGTGTCAATATTCTTTTCTGGGTCCTTTGCACACAAATTGCACATGAATTTGTCCAGATAGGTCTGGACCTAACCAGAAATATCCGGTTCTCTTCTGCCTAACTCAATCCCAGCTCTTCATACAGTCTCGTGTTTCTTTCTGTTTTGTCATTTTTATCTATGAACTTTAGAGTTTGGAATGAATTCGGGCACGTAACACTTTGCTTTTTTTTTTTTTTTTGGCACAACTAATTGGTTGCACATCGAGACAAAACAGGTACACATTGGTGTTTTCTGAGTAGAATGCTACAGAAACCAGAAGAAAAAGTATACTTGTGTTTGTAAACATGACATTGAATCCACTTGCCCAAGAAAAAGACTTTGCTTTTCTCCAACACTGGTTTGACGCTGCATTTCTGGGTCCTTTGCACACGAATTCCACGTGAGTTTGTCCAGAGGGGTCTGGAGCAAACCAGAATTATCCGGTTCTGTGTGGCTAAATGAATATCAGCTTTTAAAACAGCCTCTGTGTTTGTTAGTGTTTTCTGGATATTTACTATGAACTTGTGAGTTTGGAATGAATTTTGGCATGTAACATTTTGTTTTTCTGTTGGCAAATGCTATTTGGATTCACATGGAGACACAACAGGTACACATAAGTGTTTTCTGAGTAGAATGCTACAGAAACCAGGTGAAAAAGTATACTTGTGTTTGGAAACATGACATGGAATCCACTTGCCCAAGAAAAACATTTTGCTTTTTCCTAAACCAGTTTCAATATTTTTTTCAGGGTCCTTTGCACACGAATTCCACACGAGTTTGGCCTTATAGGTCTGGATCCAACCAGAACTATCCGTTTCTGTGTGCCTAAATGAATATCAGCTTGTAAAACAGCCTGTGAGTTTGTTAGAGTTTTCTGGATATTATGTATGAACTTTCGAGTTTTGAATGAAGTTTATCATGTTACATTTTGTTGTTTTGTTGGCAAACACTAATTGGTTTCACGTGGAGACACAACACGTACACATTTGAGTTTTCTGAGTAGAATGCTACAGAAACCAGGTGAAAAATTATATTTGCGACTGTAAACATGATTGAATACACTTGCCCAAGAAAAAGACCTTGCTTTTCTCAAAAACCAGTGTCAATATTCTTTTCTGGGTCCTTTGCACACAAATTGCACATGAATTTGTCCAGATAGGTCTGGACCTATCCAGAAATATCCGGTTCTCTTCTGCCTAACTCAATCCCAGCTTTTGCTACAGTCTCGTGTTTGTTTCTGTTTTGTCATTTTTATCTATGAACTTTAGAGTTTGGAATGAATTCGGGCACGTAAGGCTTTGCTTTTTTTTTTTTTTTTTGGCACAACTAATGGGTTGCACATCGAGACAAAACAGGTACACATTGGTGTTTTCTGAGTAGAATGCTACAGAAACCAGAAGAAAAAGTATACTTGTGTTTGTAAACATGACATTGAATCCACTTGCCCAAGAAAAAGACTTTGCTTTTCTCCAACACTGGTTTGACGCTGCATTTCTGGGTCCTTTGCACACGAATTCCACGTGAGTTTGTCCAGAGAGGTCTGGAGCAATTCAGAATTATCCGGTTCTGTGAGGCTAAATGAATATCAGCTTTTAAAACAGCTTCTGTGTTTTTTAGTGTTTTCTGGATATTTACTATGAACTTGTGAGTTTGGAATGAATTTTGGCATGTAACATTTTGTTTTTCTGTTGGCAAATGCTATTTGGATTCACATGGAGACACAACAGGTACACATAAGTGTTTTCTGAGTAGAATGCTACAGAAACCAGGTGAAAAAGTATACTTGTGTTTGGAAACATGACATGGAATCCACTTGCCCAAGAAAAACATTTTGCTTTTTCCTAAACCAGTTTCAGTATTTTTTTCAGGGTCCTTTGCACACGAATTCCACACGAGTTTGGCCTTATAGGTCTGGATCCAACCAGAACTATCTGGTTCTGTGTGCCTAAATGAATATCAGTTTGTAAAACAGCCTGTGAGTTTGTTAGAGTTTTCTGGATATTATGTATGAACTTTCGAGTTTTGAATGAAGTTTATCATGTTACATTTTGTTGTTTTGTTGGCAAACACTAATTGGTTTCACGTGGAGACACAACACGTACACATTTGAGTTTTCTGAGTAGAATGCTACAGAAACCAGGTGAAAAATTATATTTGCGACTGTAAACATGACATTGAATCCACTTGCCCAAGAAAAAGACCTTGCTTTTCTAAAAACCAGTGTCAATATTCTTTTCTGGGTCCTTTGCACACAAATTGCACATGAATTTGTCCAGATAGGTCTGGACCTAACCAGAAATATCCGGTTCTCTTCTGCCTAACTCAATCCCAGCTCTTGCTACAGTGTCGTGTTTCTGTTTTGTCATTTTTATCTATGAACTTTAGAGTTTGGAATGAATTCGGGCACGTAACACTTTGCTTTTTTTTTTTTTTTTGGCACAACTAATTGGTTCCACATCGAGACAAAACAGGTACACATTGGAATTTTCTGAGTAGAATGCTACAGAAACCAGAAGAAAAATATACTTGTGTTTGTAAACATGACATTGAATCCACTTGCCCAAAAAAGACTTTGCTTTTCTCCAACACCAGTTTGACTCTGCAAATCTTGGTCATTTGCACTCGAATTCCACCTGAGTTTGTCCAGATAGGTCTGGAGCAAACCAGAATTATTTGGTTCTGGGTGGCTAACTGAATATCAGCTTTTAAAACAGCCTGTGTGTTTGTTAGTGTTTTCTGTATATTAACTATGAACTTGAGAGTTTGCAATGAATTTTGGCATGTAACATTTTGTTTTTCTGTTGGCAAATGCTAATTGGATTCACATGGAGACACAACAGGTACACATTCGAGTTTTCTGAGTAGAATGCTACAGAAACCAGGTGAAAAAGTATACTTGTGTTTGTAAACATGACATTGAATCCACTTGCCCAAGAAAAAGACTTTGCTTTTCTCCAAAACCAGTTTCAATATTTTTTTCTGGCTCCTTTGCACACGAATTCCACACGAGTTTGGCCTTATAGGTCTGGATCCAACCAGAACTATCTGGTTCTGTGTGCCTAAATGAATATCAGCTTGTAAAACAGCCTGTGAGTTTGTTAGTGATTTCTGGATATTATGTATGAAATTTCGAGTTTTGAATGAATTTTATCATGTTACATTTTGTTGTTTTGTTGGCAAACGCTAATTGGTTCCACGTGTGTGGGGACCCATGGATAGGCCAGCCTTGGGACCCCCCCATGGTGGGTGTGGCTTATAGCAGTAATGTGGATGTAGCAGCTGATTGAACTTTCCATCTAGCTGAGGATCGTGGAAAACAAGATGGCGCTGATGCACGACTCCACAGCTGATCGTGATCAAGTGCCGGATTGGAGAGCTCTGTGCATGGACTGTAATTGATTGACTGTGATTGGTTGAATTCTGGATATAAGCGGAGAGCGAGAGAGAGAAGGGGGCACGCCAGCTTTCCCCCTTAAGGAACGTGCGTGCCATCTCTCCCCCTTCTCCCGGTTCCCCCACTCTCTTTCCCACTCCTTCTAAGTAAAAGTCTTTTGAAGACCGATTAACTGCGAGCAGCGTTGTTCCTTTTGAGGCCGAAGGAGCAGACAATTGGTGCTGTGACTCGGATCCACAAGTGGTGCCGTGACTCGGATCGTCTGACCGATTGCTGGAAGCAGGAAGTAAGAACAGGATAAACGTCCATACATGGGAATCTAGGCGGGTGAAGTAAAAAGCCTAGGATTATGACCGCGGTTCCGTCATAAAGACGGGGAGTGAAACGCCAGAAAGGTGGGAGTAAACTGTCGACAAAAGACAGGGAAGCTAGGCGGGTAAAGTAAAAAGCCTAGGATTATAACCGCAGTTCCGTCAACAAAAGACGGGGAGTGAAATGCCAGGAGACAGGCGGAAGTAAACCATCGACAAAAGACGGGGAGTTAAATGCCAGAAAGGCAGGAGTAAACTGTCGAAAAAAGACAGGGAATCTAGGCGGGTAAAAAGGCCTAGGATTATAACCGCGGGGAGTGGACGACAGAAGACAGGCAGGAGTAGGCCGTCGATGGAAGACGGGGAGTGGAGCGCCGGAGGACAGGCGGGAGTGGACTGTCAACAAAGGACGGGGAGTAAAATGCCGGGAGAAAGGTGGGAGTGAGCCGTTGTAAAGACCGGGAGTAAACCACCAGGAGAAAGGCGGGAGTACTGATTGTGATTGATCTTACCATATGTTTCATAAGCAATAGAGCCTGTTCGTCAGCGACATGGAGAAGCAAAAATCCTCCACTGTATGGATTTATATATTGGAAGCAGTGTTCATAACATTAAGCTCATGTCTGCAGGAGGCAGGAAAGGTTCAAAAAGATACTGTAGTTGGATATTTAGGACTTGGGCTTACACCAACAAATGCGGCCCCTTTGGAATTTGCCATTGCTACGACAGGACTAAAAACCTTAAGTGATTTTCGAAAACTATGTGGAAATCTAAATTGGATACGGCCTTATTATAATGAGAGGAAGAAGCACAGGAAAAAAGGCTGTGATAAAGACTATAAAGACTCTATTACAGACGCAGAGAATAGGGTTAAAAAAGATGAGCCATAAAACAGTTCATTAATGCTAATCGTGGTGAAAAGTGTCTGAACTACCTATTCTGTTTTTGTATTATGTACTAACTTTACCCCTATTATTGATGGGAATGCTTGAGCGGATTATGCTTGGTTTGCTTTATAAAAGAATGTAAATGTTTCAATTTATCTTTAAGATTGTTTGGCCATCTATGTCTTGTTAGTTTAGCTTTTGACTTGTTGAAAATATTGCTTGATCATTTATTATTGATTTGTAATTATGAAGTTTGTTAAGGGGTTTATGATTTTGTACTGAATTTTGTCTGAGACTGATTTACATGAGAATTCTAATTGTACCCTAGTATTGGGATAGATGATCAATACCACCTGGAACAGTAATTTTACGAGGCTGTACCTGACAATATAGGCCTCACCTTCCTCGCCAAGTGGGTGAAATGGGAGGAGAATTTTGAGGTAACTAGTGTTTAAAGTATACAAGATACGTGGAGTGGTTGTCTGCATTCAGAACATGTGAAGAATAGTACCAATTAAGCATTTTACTTTGAACCAAGTATTTCTTGAATAAGATGTATCCTTTGTGCCTAATTGCTAATGTGAAATTATGAAGGAATTTGCCAGAATTTATGTGTTGGATTTAAGTAGCCAGTAGTAAGAAAGCTGACTTAATTTGATTTGTTTTCTTAAATGTACTTAAGCTGTTAATTCATAATTTGATAAAACTGTTCTGGCTTTCAAAACCCCAATAGCCCAGAAGTTCTGATCAGAGCTGTAACACTCTGCCAGCAGCGTACCAACCTGGTAATTCGGCAGGCTATGCTAGCCACCTTGCGCTCTTACCCCCATGAGAAGTGTGGCTTAACATGATGGATCGGTAGCCAATAATGGGTAATTGCCGATGGGTGCACCTAGCAACCTAAGACAGAGGGTAGGACAAGCTTCCTATTACCTCCATGACGGGTAAGCAGGTTGCACGCCATTGGGAACCCAAGACAGGCACGTTTCCATGCCACTTAATATAATAAAAACGGGGGAGATGTGGGGACCCATGGATAGGCCAGCCATGGGACCCCCCCATGGTGGGCGTGGCTTATAGCAGTAATGTGGATGTAGCAGCTGATTGAACTTTCCATCTAGCTGAGGATCGTGGAAAACAAGATGGCGCTGATGCACGACTCCACAGCTGATCGTGATCAAGTGCCGGATTGGAGAGCTCTGTGCATGGACTGTAACTGATTGACTGTGATTGGTTGAATTCTGGATATAAGCGGAGAGCGAGAGAGAGAAGGGGGCACGCCAGCTTTCCCCCTTAAGGAACGTGCGTGCCATCTCTCCCCCTTCTCCCGGTTCCCCCACTCTCTTTCCCACTCCTTCTAAGTAAAAGTCTTTTGAAGACCGATTAACTGCGAGCAGCGTCGTTCCTTCTGCGGCCGAAGGAGTCCACACACGTGGAGACACAACACGTACACATTTGAGTTTTCTGAGTAGAATGCTACAGAAACCAGGTGAAAAATTATATTTGCGACTGTAAACATGACATTGAATCCACTTGCCCAAGAAAAAGATCTTGCTTTTCTCAAAAACCAGTGTCAATATTCTTTTCTGGGTCCTTTGCACACAAATTGCACATGAATTTGTCCAGATAGGTCTGGACCTAACCAGAAATATCCGGTTCTCTTCTGCCTAACTCAATCCCAGCTCTTGCTACAGTCTCGTGTTTGTTTCTGTTTTGTCATTTTTATCTATGAACTTTAGAGTTTGGAATGAATTCGGGCACGTAACACTTTGCTTTTTTTTTTTTTTTGGCACAACTAATTGGTTCCACATCGAGACAAAACAGGTACACATTGGTGTTTTCTGAGTAGAATGCTACGGAAAGCAGAAGAAAAAGTATACTTCTGTTTGTAAACATGACATTGAATCCACTTGCCCAAGAAAAAGACTTTGCTTTTCTCCAACACTGGTTTGACGCTGCATTTCTGGGTCCTTTCCACACGAATTCCACGTGAGTTTGTGCAGAGGGGTCTGGAGCAAACCAGAATTATCCGGTTCTGTGTGGCTAAATGAATATCAGCTTTTAAAACAGCCTCTGTGTTTGTTAGTGTTTTCTGGATATTTACTATGAACTTGTGAGTTTGGAATGAATTTTGGCATGTAACATTTTGTTTTTCTGTTGGCAAATGCTATTTGGATTCACATGGAGACACAACAGGTACACATAAGTGTTTTCTGAGTAGAATGCTACAGAAACCAGGTGAATAAGTATACTTGTGTTTGGAAACATGACATGGAATCCAATTGCCCAAGAAAAACATTTTGCTTTTTCCTAAACCAGTTTCAATATTTTTTTCAGGGTCCTTTGCACATGAATTCCACACGAGTTTGGCCTTATAGGTCTGGATCCAACCAGAACTATCCGTTTCTGTGTGCCTAAATGAATATCAGCTTGTAAAACAGCCTGTGAGTTTGTTAGAGTTTTCTGGATATTATGTATGAACTTTCGAGTTTTGAATGAAGTTTATCATGTTACATTTTGTTGTTTTGTTGGCAAACACTAATTGGTTTCACGTGGAGAAACAACACGTACACATTTGAGTTTTCTGAGTAGAATGCTACAGAAACCAGGTGAAAAATTATATTTGCGACTGTAAACATGACATTGAATCCACTTGCCCAAGAAAAAGACCTTGCTTTTCTCAAAAACCAGTGTCAATATTCTTTTCTGGGTCCTTTGCACACAAATTGCACATGAATTTGTCCAGATAGGTCTGGACCTAACCAGAAATATCCGGTTCTCTTCTGCCTAACTCAATCCCAGCTCTTGCTACAGTGTCGTGTTTCTGTTTTGTCATTTTTATCTATGAACTTTAGAGTTTGGAATGAATTCGGGCACGTAACACTTTGCTTTTTTTTTTTTTTTTTGGCACAACTAATTGGTTCCACATCGAGACAAAACAGGTACACATTGGAATTTTCTGAGTAGAATGCTACAGAAACCAGAAGAAAAATATACTTGTGTTTGTAAACATGACATTGAATCCACTTGCCCAAAAAAGACTTTGCTTTTCTCCAACACCAGTTTGACTCTGCAAATCTTGGTCATTTGCACACGAATTCCACCTGAGTTTGTCCAGATAGGTCTGGATCAAACCAGAATTATTTGGTTCTGGGTGGCTAACTGAATATCAGCTTTTAAAACAGCCTGTGTGTTTGTTAGTTTTTTCTGTATATTAACTATGAACTTGAGAGTTTGCAATGAATTTTGGCATGTAACATTTTGTTTTTCTGTTGGCAAATGCTAATTGGATTCACATGGAGACACAACAGGTACAATTTCGAGTTTTCTGAGTAGAATGCTACAGAAACCAGGTGAAAAAGTATACTTGTGTTTGTAAACATGACATTGAATCCACTTGCCCAAGAAAAAGACTTTGCTTTTCTCCAAAACCAGTTTCAATATTTTTTTCTGGCTCCTTTGCACACGAATTCCACACGAGTTTGGCCTTATAGGTCTGGATCCAACCAGAACTATCTGGTTCTGTGTGCCTAAATGAATATCAGCTTGTAAAACAGCCTGTGAGTTTGTTAGTGATTTCTGGATACTATGTATGAAATTTCGAGTTTTGAATGAATTTTATCATGTTACATTTTGTTGTTTTGTTGGCAAACGCTAATTGGTTCCACGTGGAGACACAACACGTACACATTTGAGTTTTCTGAGTAGAATGCTACAGAAACCAGGTGAAAAATTATATTTGCGACTGTAAACATGACATTGAATCCACTTGCCCAAGAAAAAGACCTTGCTTTTCTCAAAAACCAGTTTCAATATTCTTTTCTGGGTCCTTTGCACACAAATTGCACATGAATTTGTCCAGATTGGTCTGGACCTAACCAGAAATATCCGGTTCTCTTCTGCCTAACTCAATCCCAGCTCTTGCTACAGTCTCGTGTTTGTTTCTGTTTTGTCATTTTTATCTATGAACTTTAGAGTTTGGAATGAATTCGGGCACGTAACACTTTGCTTTTTTTTTTTTTTGGCACAACTAATTGGTTCCACATCGAGACAAAACAGGTACACATTGGTGTTTTCTGAGTAGAATGCTACAGAAACCAGAAGAAAAATATACTTGTGTTTGTAAACATGACATTGAATCCACTTGCCCAAGAAAAAGACTTTGCTTATCTCCAACACTGGTTTGACGCTGCATTTCTTGGTCCTTTGCACATGAATTCCACATGAGGTTGTCCAGAGGGGTCTGGAGCAAACCAGAATTATTTGGTTCTGGGTGGCTAACTGAATATCAGCTTTTAAAACAGCCTGTGTGTTTGTTAGTTTTTTTCTGTATATTAACTATGAACTTGAGAGTTTGCAATGAATTTTGGCATGTAACATTTTGTTTTTCTGTTGGCAAATGCTAATTGGATTCACATGGAGACACAACAGGTACACATAAGTGTTTTCTGAGTAGAATGCTACAGAAACCAGAAGAAAAAGTATACTTGTGTTTGTAAACATGACATTGAATCCACTTGACCAAGAAAAAGACTTTGCTTTTCTCCAAAACCAGTTTGACTCTGCATTTCTGGGTCCTTTGCACACGAATTCCACATGAGTTTGTCCAGATAGGTCTGGAGGAAACCAGAATCATCCGGTTCTGTGTTGCTAAATGAATATCAGCTTTTAAAACTGCCTGTGTGTTTGTTAGTGTTTTCTGGATATTAACTATGAACTTGAGAGTTTGCAATGAATTTTGGCATGTAACATTTTGTTTTTCTGTTGGCAAATGCTAATTGGATTCACATGGAGGCACAACAGGTACACATTCGAGTTTTCTGAGTAGAATGCTACAGAAACCAGGTGAAAAATTATACTTGTGTTTGTAAACATGACATTGAATCCATTTGCCCATGAAAAAGACCTTGCTTTTCTCAAAAACCAGTGTCAATATTCTTTTCTGGGTCCTTTGCACACAAATTGCACATGAATTTGTCCAGATAGGTCTGGAGCAAACCAGTATTATCTGGGTCTGGGTGGCTAACTGAATATCAGCTTTTAAAACAGCCTGTGTGTTTGTTAGTGTTTTCTGGATATTAACTATGAACTTGAGAGTTTGCAATGAATTTTGGCATGTAACATTTTGTTTTTCTGTTGGCAAATGCTAATTGGATTCACATGGAGACACAACAGGTACACATAAGTGTTTTCTGAGTAGAATGCTACAGAAACCAGGTGAAAAAGTATACTTGTGTTTGTAAACATGACATTGAATCCACTTGCTCAAGAAAAAGACTTTGTTTTTCTCCAAAACCAGTTTGACTCTGCATTTCTGGGTCCTTTGCACATGAATTCCACATGAGTTTGTCCAGATAGGTCTGGAGCAAACCAGAATCATCCGGTTCTGTGTTGCTAAATGAATATCAGCTTGTAAAACAGCCTGTGTGTTTGTTAGTGTTTTCTGGATATTAACTATGAACTTGAGAGTTTGCAATGAATTTTGGCATGTAACATTTTGTTTTTCTGTTGGCAAATACTAATTGGATTCACATGGAGACATAACAGGTACACATAAGTGTTTTCTGAGTAGAATGCTACAGAAACCAGGTGAAAAAGTATACTTGTGTTTGTAAACATGACATTGAATCCACTTGCCCAAGAAAAAGACCTTGCTTTTCTCAAAAACCAGTGTCAATATTCTTTTCTGGGTCCTTTGCACACAAATTGCACATGAATTTGTCCAGATAGGTCTGGACCTAACCAGAAATATCCGGTTCTCTTCTGCCTAACTCAATCCCAGCTCTTGCTACAGTCTCCTGTTTGTTTCTGTTTTCTGAATTTATCTATGACCTTCAGAGTTTGGAATGAATTTGGGCACGTAACACTTTGTTTTTTGTTGGCACACACGAATTGGTTCCACATGGAGACACAACAGATACACATTGGTGTTTTCTGAGTAGAATGCTATAGAAACCAGTTGAAAAAGTATACTTGTGTTTGTAAACATGACATTGAATCCACTTGCCCAAGAAAAAGACTTTGCTTTTCTCCAACACCAGTTTGACTCTGCATATCTTGGTCCTTTGCACACGAATTCCACATGAGTTTGTCCAGATAGGTCTGGAGCAAACCAGAATTATTTGGTTCTGGGTGGCTAAATATCAGCTTTTAAAACAGCCTGTGTGTTTGTTAGTTTTTTCTGTATATTAACTATGAACTTGAGAGTTTGCAATGAATTTTGGCATGTAACATTTTGTTTTTCTGTTGGCAAATGCTAATTGGATTCACATGGAGACACAACAGGTACACATAAGTGTTTTCTGAGTAGAATGCTACAGAAACCAGGTGAAAAAGTATACTTGTGTTTGTAAACATGACATTGAGTCCACTTGCCCAAAAAAGACTTTGCTTTTCTAAAAAACCAGTTTGACGCTGCATTTCTGGGTCCTTTGCACACGAATTCCACATGAGTTTGTCCAGATAGGTCTGGAGCAAACCAGAATTATCTGGTTCTGGGTGGCTAACTGAATATCAGCTTTTAAAACAGCCTGTGTGTTTGTTAGTGTTTTCTGGATATTAACTATGAACTTGAGAGTTTGCAATGAATTTTGGCATGTAACATTTTGTTTTTCTGTTGGCAAATACTAATTGGATTCACATGGAGACACAACAGGTACACATTCGAGTTTTCTGAGTAGAATGCTACAGAAACCAGTTGAAAAAGTATACTTGTGTTTGTAAACATGACATTGAATCCACTTGCCCAAGAAAAAGACTTTGCTTTTCTCCAAAACCAGTTTCAATATTTTTTTCTGGCTCCTTTGCACACGAATTCCACACGAGTGGCCTTATAGGTCTGGATCCAACCAGAACTATCTGGTTCTGTGTGCCTAAATGAATATCAGCTTGTAAAACAGCCTGTGAGTTTGTTAGTGATTTCTGGATATTATGTATGAAATTTCGAGTTTGAATGAAGTTTATCATGTTACTTTTTGTTGTTTTGTTGGCAAACGCTAATTGGTTCCACGTGGAGACACAACAGGTACACATTGGAGTTTTCTGAGTAGAATGCTACAGAAACCAGGTGAAAAATTTTATTTGCGACTGTAAACATGACATTGAATCCACTTGCCCAAAAAAAAGACCTTGCTTTTCTCAAAAACCAGTGTCAATATTCTTTTCTATTCCTTTGCACACAAATTGCACATGAATTTGTCCAGATAGGTCTGGACCTAACCAGAAATATCCGGTTCTCTTCTGCCTAACTCAATCCCAGCTCTTGCTACAGTCTCGTGTTTGTTTCTGTTTTGTCATTTTTATCTATGAACTTTAGAGTTTGGAATGAATTCGGGCACGTAACACTTTGTTTTTTTTTTTTTTGGCACAAGTAATTGGTTCCACATTGAGACAAAACAGGTACACATTGGTGTTTTCTGAGTAGAATGCTACAGAAAGCAGAAGAAAAAGTATACTTGTGTTTGTAAACATGACATTGAATCCACTTGCCCAAGAAAAAGACCTTGCTTTTCTCAAAAACCAGTGTCAATATTCTTTTCTGGGTCCTTTGCACACAAATTGCACATGAATTTGTCCAGATAGGTCTGGACCTAACCAGAAATATCCGGTTCTCTTCTGCCTAACTCAATCCCAGCTCTTCATACAGTCTCGTGTTTGTTTCTGTTTTGTCATTTTCATCTATGAACTTTAGAGTTTGGAATGAATTCGGGCACGTAACACTTTGCTTTTTTTTTTTTTTTGGCACAACTAATTGGTTCCACATCGAGACAAAACAGGTACACATTGGTGTTTTCTGAGTAGAATGCTACAGAAACCAGAAGAAAAAGTATACTTGTGTTTGTAAACATGACATTGAATCCACTTGCCCAAGAAAAAGACTTTGCTTTTCTCCAACACTTGTTTGACGCTGCATTTCTGGGTCCTTTGCACACGAATTCCACATGAGTTTGTCCAGAGGGGTCTGGAGCAAACCAGAATTATCCGGTTCTGTGTGGCTAAATGAATATCAGCTTTTAAAACAGCCTCTGTGTTTGTTAGTGTTTTCTGGATATTTACTATGAACTTGTGAGTTTGGAATGAATTTTGGCATGTAACATTTTGTTTTTCTGTTGGCAAATGCTATTTGGATTCACATGGAGACACAACAGGTACACATTTGAGTTTTCTGAGTAGAATGCTACAGAAACCAGGTGAAAAAGTATACTTGTGTTTGGAAACATGACATGGAATCCACTTGCCCAAGAAAAACATTTTGCTTTTTCCTAAACCAGTTTCAATATTTTTTTCAGGGTCCTTTGCACACGAATTCCACACGAGTTTGGCCTTATAGGTCTGGATCCAACCAGAACTATCCGTTTCTGTGTGCCTAAATGAATATCAGCTTGTAAAACAGCCTGTGAGTTTGTTAGAGTTTTCTGGATATTATGTATGAACTTTCGAGTTTTGAATGAAGTTTATCATGTTACATTTTGTTGTTTTGTTGGCAAACACTAATTGGTTTCACGTGGAGACACAACTCGTACACATTTGAGTTTTCTGAGTAGAATGCTACAGAAACCAGGTGAAAAATTATATTTGCGACTGTAAACATGACATTGAATCCACTTGCCCAAGAAAAAGACCTTGCTTTTCTCAAAAACCAGTGTCAATATTCTTTTCTGGGTCCTTTGCACACAAATTGCACATGAATTTGTCCAGATAGTTCTGGAGCAAACCAGAATCATCCGGTTCTGTGTTGCTAAATGAATATCAGCTTGTAAAACAGCCTGTGTGTTTGTTAGTGTTTTCTGGATATTAACTATGAACTTGAGAGTTTGCAATGAATTTTGGCATGTAACATTTTGTTTTTCTGTTGGCAAATACTAATTGGATTCACATGGAGACATAACAGGTACACATAAGTGTTTTCTGAGTAGAATGCTACAGAAACCAGGTGAAAAAGTATACTTGTGTTTGTAAACATGACATTGAATCCACTTGCCCAAGAAAAAGACCTTGCTTTTCTCAAAAACCAGTGTCAATATTCTTTTCTGGGTCCTTTGCACACAAATTGCACATGAATTTGTCCAGATAGGTCTGGACCTAACCAGAAATATCCGGTTCTCTTCTGCCTAACTCAATCCCAGCTCTTGCTACAGTCTCCTGTTTGTTTCTGTTTTCTGAATTTATCTATGACCTTCAGAGTTTGGAATGAATTTGGGCACGTAACACTTTGTTTTTTGTTGGCACACACGAATTGGTTCCACATGGAGACACAACAGATACACATTGGTGTTTTCTGAGTAGAATGCTATAGAAACCAGTTGAAAAAGTATACTTGTGTTTGTAAACATGACATTGAATCCACTTGCCCAAGAAAAAGACTTTGCTTTTCTCCAACACCAGTTTGACTCTGCATATCTTGGTCCTTTGCACACGAATTCCACATGAGTTTGTCCAGATAGGTCTGGAGCAAACCAGAATTATTTGGTTCTGGGTGGCTAAATATCAGCTTTTAAAACAGCCTGTGTGTTTGTTAGTTTTTTCTGTATATTAACTATGAACTTGAGAGTTTGCAATGAATTTTGGCATGTAACATTTTGTTTTTCTGTTGGCAAATGCTAATTGGATTCACATGGAGACACAACAGGTACACATAAGTGTTTTCTGAGTAGAATGCTACAGAAACCAGGTGAAAAAGTATACTTGTGTTTGTAAACATGACATTGAGTCCACTTGCCCAAAAAAGACTTTGCTTTTCTAAAAAACCAGTTTGACGCTGCATTTCTGGGTCCTTTGCACACGAATTCCACATGAGTTTGTCCAGATAGGTCTGGAGCAAACCAGAATTATCTGGTTCTGGGTGGCTAACTGAATATCAGCTTTTAAAACAGCCTGTGTGTTTGTTAGTGTTTTCTGGATATTAACTATGAACTTGAGAGTTTGCAATGAATTTTGGCATGTAACATTTTGTTTTTCTGTTGGCAAATACTAATTGGATTCACATGGAGACACAACAGGTACACATTCGAGTTTTCTGAGTAGAATGCTACAGAAACCAGTTGAAAAAGTATACTTGTGTTTGTAAACATGACATTGAATCCACTTGCCCAAGAAAAAGACTTTGCTTTTCTCCAAAACCAGTTTCAATATTTTTTTCTGGCTCCTTTGCACACGAATTCCACACGAGTGGCCTTATAGGTCTGGATCCAACCAGAACTATCTGGTTCTGTGTGCCTAAATGAATATCAGCTTGTAAAACAGCCTGTGAGTTTGTTAGTGATTTCTGGATATTATGTATGAAATTTCGAGTTTGAATGAAGTTTATCATGTTACTTTTTGTTGTTTTGTTGGCAAACGCTAATTGGTTCCACGTGGAGACACAACAGGTACACATTGGAGTTTTCTGAGTAGAATGCTACAGAAACCAGGTGAAAAATTTTATTTGCGACTGTAAACATGACATTGAATCCACTTGCCCAAAAAAAAGACCTTGCTTTTCTCAAAAACCAGTGTCAATATTCTTTTCTATTCCTTTGCACACAAATTGCACATGAATTTGTCCAGATAGGTCTGGACCTAACCAGAAATATCCGGTTCTCTTCTGCCTAACTCAATCCCAGCTCTTGCTACAGTCTCGTGTTTGTTTCTGTTTTGTCATTTTTATCTATGAACTTTAGAGTTTGGAATGAATTCGGGCACGTAACACTTTGTTTTTTTTTTTTTTGGCACAAGTAATTGGTTCCACATTGAGACAAAACAGGTACACATTGGTGTTTTCTGAGTAGAATGCTACAGAAAGCAGAAGAAAAAGTATACTTGTGTTTGTAAACATGACATTGAATCCACTTGCCCAAGAAAAAGACCTTGCTTTTCTCAAAAACCAGTGTCAATATTCTTTTCTGGGTCCTTTGCACACAAATTGCACATGAATTTGTCCAGATAGGTCTGGACCTAACCAGAAATATCCGGTTCTCTTCTGCCTAACTCAATCCCAGCTCTTCATACAGTCTCGTGTTTGTTTCTGTTTTGTCATTTTCATCTATGAACTTTAGAGTTTGGAATGAATTCGGGCACGTAACACTTTGCTTTTTTTTTTTTTTTGGCACAACTAATTGGTTCCACATCGAGACAAAACAGGTACACATTGGTGTTTTCTGAGTAGAATGCTACAGAAACCAGAAGAAAAAGTATACTTGTGTTTGTAAACATGACATTGAATCCACTTGCCCAAGAAAAAGACTTTGCTTTTCTCCAACACTTGTTTGACGCTGCATTTCTGGGTCCTTTGCACACGAATTCCACATGAGTTTGTCCAGAGGGGTCTGGAGCAAACCAGAATTATCCGGTTCTGTGTGGCTAAATGAATATCAGCTTTTAAAACAGCCTCTGTGTTTGTTAGTGTTTTCTGGATATTTACTATGAACTTGTGAGTTTGGAATGAATTTTGGCATGTAACATTTTGTTTTTCTGTTGGCAAATGCTATTTGGATTCACATGGAGACACAACAGGTACACATTTGAGTTTTCTGAGTAGAATGCTACAGAAACCAGGTGAAAAAGTATACTTGTGTTTGGAAACATGACATGGAATCCACTTGCCCAAGAAAAACATTTTGCTTTTTCCTAAACCAGTTTCAATATTTTTTTCAGGGTCCTTTGCACACGAATTCCACACGAGTTTGGCCTTATAGGTCTGGATCCAACCAGAACTATCCGTTTCTGTGTGCCTAAATGAATATCAGCTTGTAAAACAGCCTGTGAGTTTGTTAGAGTTTTCTGGATATTATGTATGAACGTTCGAGTTTTGAATGAAGTTTATCATGTTACATTTTGTTGTTTTGTTGGCAAACACTAATTGGTTTCACGTGGAGACACAACTCGTACACATTTGAGTTTTCTGAGTAGAATGCTACAGAAACCAGGTGAAAAATTATATTTGCGACTGTAAACATGACATTGAATCCACTTGCCCAAGAAAAAGACCTTGCTTTTCTCAAAAACCAGTGTCAATATTCTTTTCTGGGTCCTTTGCACACAAATTGCACATGAATTTGTCCAGATAGGTCTGGACCTAACCAGAAATATCCGGTTCTCTTCTGCCTAACTCAATCCCAGTTCTTGCTACAGTGTCGTGTTTCTGTTTTGTCATTTTTATCTATGAACTTTAGAGTTTGGAATGAATTCGGGCACGTAACACTTTGCTTTTTTTTTTTTTGGCACAACTAATTGGTTCCACATCGAGACAAAACAGGTACACATTGGAATTTTCTGAGTAGAATGCTACAGAAACCAGAAGAAAAATATACTTGTGTTTGTAAACATGACATTGAATCCACTTGCCCAAAAAAGACTTTGCTTTTCTCCAACACCAGTTTGACTCTGCAAATCTTGGTCATTTGCACACGAATTCCACCTGAGTTTGTCCAGATAGGTCTGGATCAAACCAGAATTATTTGGTTCTGGGTGGCTAACTGAATATCAGCTTTTAAAACAGCCTGTGTGTTTGTTAGTTTTTTCTGTATATTAACTATGAACTTGAGAGTTTGCAATGAATTTTGGCATGTAACATTTTGTTTTTCTGTTGGCAAATGCTAATTGGATTCACATGGAGACACAACAGGTACAATTTCGAGTTTTCTGAGTAGAATGCTACAGAAACCAGGTGAAAAAGTATACTTGTGTTTGTAAACATGACATTGAATCCACTTGCCCAAGAAAAAGACTTTGCTTTTCTCCAAAACCAGTTTCAATATTTTTTTCTGGCTCCTTTGCACACGAATTCCACACGAGTTTGGCCTTATAGGTCTGGATCCAACCAGAACTATCTGGTTCTGTGTGCCTAAATGAATATCAGCTTGTAAAACAGCCTGTGAGTTTGTTAGTGATTTCTGGATATTATGTATGAAATTTCGAGTTTTGAATGAATTTTATCATGTTACATTTTGTTGTTTTGTTGGCAAACTCTAATTGGTTCCACGTGGAGACACAACACGTACACATTTGAGTTTTCTGAGTAGAATGCTACAGAAACCAGGTGAAAAATTATATTTGCGACTGTAAACATGACATTGAATCCACTTGCCCAAGAAAAAGACCTTGCTTTTCTCAAAAACCAGTGTCAATATTCTTTTCCGGGTCCTTTGCACACAAATTGCACATGAATTTGTCCAGATAGGTCTGGACCTAACCAGAAATATCCGGTTCTCTTCTGCCTAACTCAATCCCAGCTCTTGCTACAGTCTCGTGTTTGTTTCTGTTTTGTCATTTTTATCTATGAACTTTAGAGTTTGGAATGAATTCGGGCACGTAACACTTTGTTTTTTTTTTTTTGGCACAAGTAATTGGTTCCACATCGAGACAAAACAGGTACACATTGGTGTTTTCTGAGTAGAATGCTACAGAAAGCAGAAGAAAAAGTATACTTGTGTTTGTAAGCATGACATTGAATCCACTTGCCCAAGAAAAAGACTTTGCTTTTCTCCAACACCAGTTTGACTCTGCATATCTTGGTCCTTTGCACACGAATTCCACATGAGTTTGTCCAGATAGGTCTGGATCTAACCAGAAATATCTGGTTCTGTGTGGCTAAATGAATATCAGCTTTTAAAACAGCCTGTGTGTTTGTTAGTGTCTTCTGGATATTAACTATGAACTTGAGAGTTTGCAATGAATTCTGACATGTAACATTTTGTTTTTCTGTTGGCCAATCCTAATTCATTCCACATGGAGACACAACAGGCACACATTCAAGTTTTTGAGTAGAATGCTACAGAAACCAGGTGTAAAATGACATTTGTGTTGGCTAACATGACGTTGAATCCACTTGCCCAAGAAAAAGTCTTGGCCTTTCTCCAAAACAAGTTTGACTGCTCTCTGGGTGCTTTGCACACGAATTGCACATGATTTTGACTAGATAGGTCTGGATCAAAGCAGAAATACCCGATTCTGTTCTGCCTAACTCAATTCCAGCTCTTGCTACAGCATCGGAGTTTTTTTCTGTTTCCTGGATATTATCTAGGAACTTTAGAGTTTTGAATGAATTTTAGCGTGTAACATTATGTTTTTTTGATGGAAACTCTAATTCGTTCCACATGGAGACACAACAAGCACACATTCGAGTTTTCTGAGTAGTATGCTACAGAAACCAGGTGAAAAATGATATGTGTGTTTGCTAAGATGACATTGTATCCACTTGCCCAAGAAAATGACTTTGCTTTTCTCCAAAACCAGTTTGACTCTGCTTTTCTGGGTCCTTTGCACACGAATTCCACATGAGTTTGTCCAGAAAGTTCTGGATCAAGCCAGAAATATGCGGTTCTGTGTGGCTAAATGAATATCAGCTTTTAAAACAGCCTGTGTGTTTGTTAGTGTTTTGTGAATAATATCTATGAACTTTTATGATTTGAATGAATTTTAGCATGTTACATTTTGTTTCTTTGTTGGCAAACGCTAATTTGTTCCACATGGAGACACAACAGGTACACATTCAAGTTTTCTGAGTAGAATGCTACAGAAACCAGGTGAAAAATTATATTTGTGTTTGCTAACATGACGTTGACTCCACTTGCCCTAGAAAAACACTTGGCTTTTCTCCAAAACCAGTTTGACTCTGCTTTTCTGGGTCCTTTGCACACGAATTCCCCATGAGTTTGCCCAGGTAAGTCTGGATCAAACCAGAAATATGTGGTTCTGTGTGGCTAAATGAATATCAGCTTTTAAAACAGCTTGTGTGTTTGTTAGTGTTTTCTGGATATTAATTATGAACTTGAGAGTTTGCAATGAATTCTGACATGTAACATTTTGTTTTTCTGTTGGCAAATGCTAATTCGTTCCACATGGAGACACAACAGGCACACATTCAAGTTTTCTGAGTAGAATGCCACAGAAACCAGGTGAAAAATGACATTTGTGTTTGCTAACATGACGTTGAATCCACTTGCCCAAGAAAAAGTCTTGGCTTTTCTCCAAAACCAGTTTGACTGCTTTTCTGTGTCCTTTGCACACGAATTCCACATGAGTTTGTCCATATAGGTCTGGATCAAAGCAGAAATACCCATTTCTGTTCTGCCTAGCTCAACCCCAGCTCTTGCTACAGCCTCAGAGTTTGTTTCTCTTTCCTGGATATTATCTAGGAACTTTAGAGTTTTGAATGAATTTTTGCATGTAACATTATTTTTTGGATGGAAACTCTAATTCGTTCCACATGGAGACACAACAAGCACACATTCGAGTTTTCTGAGTAGTATGCTACAGAAACCAGGTGAAAAATGATATTTGTGTTTGCTAACATGACATTGTATCAACTTGCCCAAGAAAATGACTTTGCTTTTCTCCAAAACAAGTTGGACTCTGCTTTTCTGGGTCCTTTTACATGAATTCCACATGAGTTTGTTCAGGTAGGTCTGGATCTAACCAGAAATATCTGGTTCTGTGTGGCTAAATGAATATCAGCTTTTAAAACAGCCTGTGTGTTTGTTATTGTTTTGTGAATAATATCTATGAACTTTTAAGATTTCAATGAATTTTAGCATGTTACATTTTGTATCTTTGTTGGCAAACGCTAATTTGTTCCACATGGAGACACAACAGGTACACATTCGAGCTTTCTGAGTAGAATGCTACAGAAAGCAGGTGAAAAATGATATTCGTGTTTGCTAACATGACGTTGACTCCACTTGCCCAAGAAAAAGACTTGGCTTTTCTCCAAAACCAGTTTCAATATTATTTTCTGGGTTTTTTGCACACGAATTCCACATGAGTTTGTCCAGATAGGTCTGGATCAAACCAGAAATATGTGGTTCTGTGTGGCTAAATGAATATCAGCTTTGAAAACAGCCTGTGTGTTTGTTAGTGTTTTCTGGATATTAACTATGAACTTGAGAGTTTGCAATGAATTCTGGCATGTAACATTTTGTTTTTCTGTTGGCAAATGCTAATTCGTTCCACATGGAGACACAACAGGCACACATTCAAGTTTTCTGAGTAGAATGCTACAGAAACCAGGTGAAAAATGACATTTGTGTTGGCTAACATGACGTTGAATCCACTTGCCCAAGAAAAAGTCTTGGCTTTTCTCCTAAACCAGTTTGACTGCTTTTCTGGGTCCTTCGCACACGAATTCCACATGAGTTTGTCCAGATAGGTCTGGGTCAAAGCAGAAATACCCGATTCTGTTCTGCCTAACTCAATCCCAGCTCTTGCTACAGCCTCGGAGTTTGCTTCTGTTTCCTGGATATTATCTAGGAACTTTAGAGTTTTGAATGAATTTTAGCGTGTAACATTATGTTTTTTTGATGGAAACTCTAATTCGTTCCACATGGAGACACAACAAGCACACATTCGAGTTTTCTGAGTAGTATGCTACAGAAACCAGGTGAAAAATGATATGTGTGTTTGCTAACATGACATTGTATCCACTTGCCCAAGAAAATGACTTTGCTTTTCTCCAAAACCAGTTTAACTCTGCTTTTCCGGGTCCTTTGCACATGAATTCCACATGAGTTTGTCCAGATAAGTCTGGATCAAACCAGAAATATGCGGTTCTGTGTGGCTAAATGAATATCAGCTTTTAAAACAGTCTGTGTGTTTGTTAGTGTTTTGTGAATAATATCTATGAACTTTTAAGATTTGAATGAATTTTAGCATGTTAGATTTTGTTTCTTTGTTGGCAAACGCTAATTTGTTCCACATGGAGACAGTACAGGTACACATTCAAGTTTTCTGAGTAGAATGTTACAGAAACCAGGTTAAAAATGATATTTCCGAAGGTAAACATGACATTGAATCCACTTGCCCAAGAAAAAGACTTTGCTTTTCTCCAAAACCAGTTTGACTCTGCTTTTCTGGGTCCTTTTTACACGAATTCCACATGAGTTTGTCCAGAAAGGTCTGGATCTAACCAGAAATATCTGGTTCTGTGTGGCTAAATGAATATCAGCTTTTAAAACAGTCTGTGTGTTTGTTAGTGTTTTGTGAATAATATCTATGAACTTTTATGATTTGAATGAATTTTAGCATGTTACATTTTGTTGTTTTGTTGGCACACGCTAATTCGTTCCACATGGAGACACAACAGGTACACATTCGAGTTTTCTGAGTAGAATGCTACAGAAACCAGGTGAAAAGTGATATTCGTGTTTGCTAACATGACGTTGAACCCACTTGCCCAAGAAAAACACTTGGCGTTTCTTCAAAACCAGTTTGACTCTGCTTTTCTGGGTCCTTTGCACACGAATTCCCCATGAGTTTGTCCAGGTAGGTCTGGATCAAACCAGAAATATGTGGTTCTGTGTGGCTAAATGAATATCAGCTTTTAAAACAGCCTTTGTGTTTGTTAGTGTTTTCTGGATATTAACTATGAACTTGAGAGTTTGCAATGAATTCTGACATGTAACATTTTGTTTTTCTGTTGGCAAATGCTAATTCGTTCCACATGGAGACACAACAGGCACACATTCAAGTTTTCTGAGTAGAATGCTACAGAAACCAGTTGAAAAATGACATTTGTGATGGCTAACATGACGTTGAATCCACTTGCCCAAGAAAAAGTCTTGGCTTTTCTCCAAAACAAGTTTGACTGCTCTCTGGGTGCTTTGCACACGAATTGCACATGATTTTGACTAGATAGGTCTGGATCAAAGCAGAAATACCCGATTCTGTTCTGCCTAACTCAATCCCAGCTCTTGCTACAGCATCGGAGTTTTTTTCTGTTTCCTGGATATTATCTAGGAACTTTAGAGTTTTGAATGAATTTTAGCGTGTAACATTATGTTTTTTTGATGGAAACTCTAATTCGTTCCACAAGGAGACACAACAAGCACACATTCGAGTTTTCTGAGTAGTATGCTACAGAAACCAGGTGAAAAATGATATTTGTGTTTGCTAAGATGACATTGTATCCACTTGCCCAAGAAAATGACTTTGCTTTTCTCCAAAACCAGTTTGACTCTGCTTTTCTGGGTCCTTTGCACATGAATTCCCCATGAGTTTGTCCAGATAGTCTGGATAAAACCAGAAATATGCAGTTCTGTGTGGCTAAATGAATATCAGCTTTGAAAACAGCCTGTGTGTTTGTTAGTGTTTTCTGGATATTAACTATGAACTTGAGAGTTTGCAATGAATTCTGACATGTAACATTTTGTTTTTCTGTTGGCCAATCCTAATTCGTTCCACATGGAGACACAACAGGCACACATTCAAGTTTTCTGAGTAGAATGCTACAGAAACCAGGTGAAAAATGACATTTGTGTTGGCTAACATGACGTTGAATCCACTTGCCCAAGAAAAAGTCTTGGCTTTTCTCCAAAACAAGTTTGACTGCTCTCTGGGTGCTTTGCACACGAATTGCACATGATTTTGACTAGATAGGTCTGGATCAAAGCAGAAATACCCGATTCTGTTCTGCCTAACTCAATTCTAGCTCTTGCTACAGCATCGGAGTTTTTTTCTGTTTCCTGGATATTATCTAGGAACTTTAGAGTTTTGAATGAATTTTAGCGTGTAACATTATGTTTTTTTGATGGAAACTCTAATTCGTTCCACATGGAGACACAACAAGCACACATTCGAGTTTTCTGAGTAGTATGCTACAGAAACCAGGTGAAAAATGATATTTGTGTTTGCTAAGATGACATTGTATCCACTTGCCCAAGAAAATGACTTTGCTTTTCTCCAAAACCAGTTTGACTCTGCTTTTCTGGGTCCTTTTTACACGAATTCCACATGAGTTTGTCCAGAAAGTTCTGGATCAAACCAGAAATATGCGGTTCTGTGTGGCTAAATGAATATCAGCTTTTAAAACAGTCTGTGTGTTTGTTAGTGTTTTGTGAATAATATCTATGAACTTTTATGATTTGAATGAATTTTAGCATGTTACATTTTGTTTCTTTGTTGGCAAACGCTAATTTGTTCCACATGGACACACTACAGGTACACATTCGATCTTTCTGAGTAGAATGCTACAGAAACCAGGTGAAAAATGATATTCGTGTTTGCTAACATGACGTTGACTCCACTTGCCCAAGAAAAAGACTTGGCTTTTCTCCAAAACCAGTTTCAATATTATTTTCTGGTTTTTTTGCACAGGAATTCCACATGAGTTTGTCCAGATAGTTCTGCATCTAACCAGAAATATGCGGTTCGGTGTGGCTAATGAATATCAGCTTTTAAAACAGCCTGTGTGTTTGTTAGTGTTTTGTGAATAATATCTATGAACTTTAAAGTTTTGAGTGAATTTTAGCATGTTACATTTTGTTTCTTTGTTGGCAAACACTCATTGGTTCCACATGGAGACATAACAAGTACACATTCAAATTTTCTGAGTAGAATGTTACAGAAACCAGGTAAAAATGATATTTCCGAAGGTAAACATGACATTGTATCCACTTGCCCAAGAAAATGACTTTGCTTTTCTCCAAAACCAGTTTTACTCTGCTTTTCTGGGTCCTTTGCACACGAATTCCCCATGAGTTTGTCCAGATAGGTCTGGATCAAACCAGAAATATGTGGTTCTGTGTGGCTAAATGAATATCAGCTTTTAAAACAGCCTGTGTGTTTGTTAGTGTTTTCTGGATATTAACTATGAACTTGAGAGTTTGCAATGAATTCTGGCATGTAACATTTTGTTTTTCTGTTGGCAAATGCTAAATCGTTCCACATGGAGACACAACAGGCACAAGTTTTCTGAGTAGAATGCTACAGAAACCAGGTGAAAAAATGACATTTGTGTTGGCTAACATGACGTTGAATCCACTTGCCCAAGAAAAAGTCTTGGCTTTTCTCCAAAACAAGTTTGACTGCTCTCTGGGTGCTTTGCACACGAATTCCACAGGAGTTTGTCCAGATAGGTCTGGGTCAAAGCAGAAATACCCGATTCTGTTCTGCCTAACTCAATCCCAGCTCTTGCTACAGCCTCGGAGTTTGCTTCTGTTTCCTGGATATTATCTAGGAACTTTAGAGTTTTGAATGAATTTTAGCGTGTAACATTATGTTTTTTTGATGGAAACTCTAATTCGTTCCACATGGAGACACAACAAGCACACATTCGAGTTTTCTGAGTAGTATGCTACAGAAACCAGGTGAAAAATGATATGTGTGTTTGCTAACATGACATTGTATCCACTTGCCCAAGAAAATGACTTTGCTTTTCTCCAAAACCAGTTTAACTCTGCTTTTCTGGGTCCTTTGCACATGAATTCCACATGAGTTTGTCCAGATAAGTCTGGATAAAACCAGAAATATGCGGTTCTGTGTGGCTAAATGAATATCAGCTTTTAAAACAGTCTGTGTGTTTGTTAGTGTTTTGTGAATAATATCTATGAACTTTTATGATTTGAATGAATTTTAGCATGTTAGATTTTGTTTCTTTGTTGGCAAACGCTAATTTGTTCCACATGGAGACAGTACAGGTACACATTCAAGTTTTCTGAGTAGAATGTTACAGAAACCAGGTTAAAAATGATATTTCTGAAGGTAAACATGACATTGAATCCACTTGCCCAAGAAAAAGACTTTGCTTTTCTCCAAAACCAGTTTGACTCTGCTTTTCTGGGTCCTTTTTACACGAATTCCACATGAGTTTGTCCAGAAAGGTCTGGATCTAACCAGAAATATCTGGTTTTGTGTGGCTAAATGAATATCAGCTTTTAAAACAGTCTGTGTGTTTGTTAGTGTTTTGTGAATAATATCTATGAACTTTTATGATTTGAATGAATTTTAGCATGTTACATTTTGTTGTTTTGTTGGCACACGCTAATTCGTTCCACATGGAGACACAACAGGTACACATTCGAGTTTTCTGAGTAGAATGCTACAGAAACCAGGTGAAAAGTGATATTCGTGTTTGCTAACATGACGTTGAACCCACTTGCCCAAGAAAAACACTTGGCGTTTCTTCAAAACCAGTTTGACTCTGCTTTTCTGGGTCCTTTGCACACGAATTCCCCATGAGTTTGTCCAGGTAGGTCTGGATCAAACCAGAAATATGCGGTTCTGTGTGGCTAAATGAATATCAGCTTTTAAAACAGCTTGTGTGTTTGTTAGTGTTTTCTGGATATTAACTATGAACTTGAGAGTTTGCAATGAATTCTGACATGTAACATTATGTTTTTCTGTTGGCAAATGCTAATTCGTTCCACATGGAGACACAACAGGCACACATTCAAGTTTTCTGAGTAGAATGCTACAGAAACCAGGTGAAACATGACATTTGTGATGGCTAACATGACGTTGAATCCACTTGCCCAAGAAAAAGTCTTGGCTTTTCTCCAAAACAAGTTTGACTGCTCTCTGGGTGCTTTGCACACGAATTGCACATGATTTTGACTAGATAGGTCTGGATCAAAGCAGAAATACCCGATTCTGTTCTGCCTAACTCAATCCCAGCTCTTGCTACAGCATCGGAGTTTTTTTCTGTTTCCTGGATATTATTTAGGAACTTTAGAGTTTTGAATGAATTTTAGCGTGTAACATTATGTTTTTTTGATGGAAACTCTAATTCGTTCCACAAGGAGACACAACAAGCACACATTCGAGTTTTCTGAGTAGTATGCTACAGAAACCAGGTGAAAAATGATATTTGTGTTTGCTAAGATGACATTGTATCCACTTGCCCAAGAAAATGACTTTGCTTTTCTCCAAAACCAGTTTGACTCTGCTTTTCTGGGTCCTTTGCACATGAATTCCCCATGAGTTTGTCCAGATAGTCTGGATAAAACCAGAAATATGCAGTTCTGTGTGGCTAAATGAATATCAGCTTTGAAAACAGCCTGTGTGTTTGTTAGTGTTTTGTGAATAATATCTATGAACTTTTATGTTTTGAATGAATTTTAGCATGTTACATTTTGTATCTTTGTTGGCAAACGCTAATTTGTTCCACATGGAGACACTACAGGTACACATTCGATCTTTCTGAGTAGAATGCTACAGAAACCAGGTGAAAAATGATATTCGTGTTTGCTAACATGACGTTGACTCCACTTGCCCAAGAAAAAGACTTGGCTTTTCTCCAAAACCAGTTTCAATATTATTTTCTGGGTTTTTTGCACAGGAATTCCACATGAGTTTGTCCAGATAGTTCTGGATCTAACCAGAAATATGCGGTTCAGTGTGGCTAATGAATATCAGCTTTTAAAACAGCCTGTGTGTTTGTTAGTGTTTTGTGAATAATATCTATGAACTTTAAAGTTTTGAGTGAATTTTAGCATGTTACATTTTGTTTCTTTGTTGGCAAACACTCATTGGTTCCACATGGAGACATAACAGGTACACATTCAAATTTTCTGAGTAGATGTTACAGAAACCAGGTAAAAATGATATTTCCGAAGGTAAACATGACATTGAATCCACTTGCCCAAGAAAAAGACTTGGCTTTTCTCCAAAACCAGTTTGACTCTGCTTTTCTGGGTCCTTTGCACACGAATTCCCCATGAGTTTGTCCAGATAGTTCTGGATCTAACCAGAAATATCTGGTTCTGTGTGGCTAAATGAATATCAGCTTTTAAAACAGCCTGTGTGTTTGTTAGTGTTTTCTGGATATTAACTATGAACTTGAGAGTTTGCAATGAATTCTGACATGTAACATTTTGTTTTTCTGTTGGCCAATCCTAATTCGTTCCACATGGAGACACAACAGGCACACATTCAAGTTTTCTGAGTAGAATGCTACAGAAACCAGGTGAAAAATGACATTTGTGTTGGCTAACATGACGTTGAATCCACTTGCCCAAGAAAAAGTCTTGGCTTTTCTCCAAAACAAGTTTGACTGCTCTCTGGGTGCTTTGCACACGAATTGCACATGATTTTGACTAGATAGGTCTGGATCAAAGCAGAAATACCCGATTCTGTTCTGCCTAACTCAATTCTAGCTCTTGCTACAGCATCGGAGTTTTTTTCTGTTTCCTGGATATTATCTAGGAACTTTAGAGTTTTGAATGAATTTTAGCGTGTAACATTATGTTTTTTTGATGGAAACTCTAATTCGTTCCACATGGAGACACAACAAGCACACATTCGAGTTTTCTGAGTAGTATGCTACAGAAACCAGGTGAAAAATGATATTTGTGTTTGCTAAGATGACATTGTATCCACTTGCCCAAGAAAATGACTTTGCTTTTCTCCAAAACCAGTTTGACTCTGCTTTTCTGGGTCCTTTTTACACGAATTCCACATGAGTTTGTCCAGAAAGTTCTGGATCAAACCAGAAATATGCGGTTCTGTGTGGCTAAATGAATATCAGCTTTTAAAACAGTCTGTGTGTTTGTTAGTGTTTTGTGAATAATATCTATGAACTTTTATGATTTGAATGAATTTTAGCATGTTACATTTTGTTTCTTTGTTGGCAAACGCTAATTTGTTCCACATGGACACACTACAGGTACACATTCGATCTTTCTGAGTAGAATGCTACAGAAACCAGGTGAAAAATGATATTCGTGTTTGCTAACATGACGTTGACTCCACTTGCCCAAGAAAAAGACTTGGCTTTTCTCCAAAACCAGTTTCAATATTATTTTCTGGGTTTTTTGCACAGGAATTCCACATGAGTTTGTCCAGATAGTTCTGCATCTAACCAGAAATATGCGGTTCAGTGTGGCTAATGAATATCAGCTTTTAAAACAGCCTGTGTGTTTGTTAGTGTTTTGTGAATAATATCTATGAACTTTAAAGTTTTGAGTGAATTTTAGCATGTTACATTTTGTTTCTTTGTTGGCAAACACTCATTGGTTCCACATGGAGACATAACAGGTACACATTCAAATTTTCTGAGTAGAATGTTACAGAAACCAGGTAAAAATGATATTTCCGAAGGTAAACATGACATTGAATCCACTTGCCCAAGAAAAAGACTTGGCTTTTCTCCAAAACCAGTTTGACTCTGCTTTTCTGGGTCCTTTGCACACGAATTCCCCATGAGTTTGTCCAGATAGTTCTGGATCTAACCAGAAATATCTGGTTCTGTGTGGCTAAATGAATATCAGCTTTTAAAACAGCCTGTGTGTTTGTTAGTGTTTTCTGGATATTAACTATGAACTTGAGAGTTTGCAATGAATTCTGACATGTAACATTTTGTTTTTCTGTTGGCCAATCCTAATTCGTTCCACATGGAGACACAACAGGCACACATTCAAGTTTTCTGAGTAGAATGCTACAGAAACCAGGTGAAAAATGACATTTGTGTTGGCTAACATGACGTTGAATCCACTTGCCCAAGAAAAAGTCTTGGCTTTTCTCCAAAACAAGTTTGACTGCTCTCTGGGTGCTTTGCACACGAATTGCACATGATTTTGACTAGATAGGTCTGGATCAAAGCAGAAATACCCGATTCTGTTCTGCCTAACTCAATTCCAGCTCTTGCTACAGCATCGGAGTTTTTTTCTGTTTCCTGGATATTATCTAGGAACTTTAGAGTTTTGAATGAATTTTAGCGTGTAACATTATGTTTTTTTGATGGAAACTCTAATTCGTTCCACATGGAGACACAACAAGCACACATTCGAGTTTTCTGAGAAGTATGCTACAGAAACCAGGTGAAAAATGATATTTGTGTTTGCTAAGATGACATTGTATCCACTTGCCCAAGAAAATGACTTTGCTTTTCTCCAAAACCAGTTTGACTCTGCTTTTCTGGGTCCTTTGCACACGAATTCCACATGAGTTTGTCCAGAAAGTTCTGGATCAAGCCAGAAATATGCGGTTCTGTGTGGCTAAATGAATATCAGCTTTTAAAACAGCCTGTGTGTTTGTTAGTGTTTTGTGAATAATATCTATGAACTTTTATGATTTGAATGAATTTTAGCATGTTACATTTTGTTTCTTTGTTGGCAAACGCTAATTTGTTCCACATGGAGACACAACAGGTACACATTCAAGTTTTCTGAGTAGAATGCTACAGAAACCAGGTGAAAAATTATATTTGTGTTTGCTAACATGACGTTGACTCCACTTGCCCTAGAAAAACACTTGGCTTTTCTCCAAAACCAGTTTGACTCTGCTTTTCTGGGTCCTTTGCACACGAATTCCCCATGAGTTTGCCCAGGTAAGTCTGGATCAAACCAGAAATATGTGGTTCTGTGTGGCTAAATGAATATCAGCTTTTAAAACAGCTTGTGTGTTTGTTAGTGTTTTCTGGATATTAATTATGAACTTGAGAGTTTGCAATGAATTCTGACATGTAACATTTTGTTTTTCTGTTGGCAAATGCTAATTCGTTCCACATGGAGACACAACAGGCACACATTCAAGTTTTCTGAGTAGAATGCCACAGAAACCAGGTGAAAAATGACATTTGTGTTTGCTAACATGACGTTGAATCCACTTGCCCAAGAAAAAGTCTTGGCTTTTCTCCAAAACCAGTTTGACTGCTTTTCTGTGTCCTTTGCACACGAATTCCACATGAGTTTGTCCATATAGGTCTGGATCAAAGCAGAAATACCCATTTCTGTTCTGCCTAGCTCAACCCCAGCTCTTGCTACAGCCTCAGAGTTTGTTTCTCTTTCCTGGATATTATCTAGGAACTTTAGAGTTTTGAATGAATTTTTGCATGTAACATTATTTTTTGGATGGAAACTCTAATTCGTTCCACATGGAGACACAACAAGCACACATTCGAGCTTTCTGAGTAGAATGCTACAGAAACCAGGTGAAAAATGATATTTGTGTTTGCTAACATGACATTGTATCAACTTGCCCAAGAAAATGACTTTGCTTTTCTCCAAAACAAGTTGGACTCTGCTTTTCTGGGTCCTTTTACATGAATTCCACATGAGTTTGTTCAGGTAGGTCTGGATCTAACCAGAAATATCTGGTTCTGTGTGCCTAAATGAATATCAGCTTTTAAAACAGCCTGTGTGTTTGTTATTGTTTTGTGAATAATATCTATGAACTTTTAAGATTTCAATGAATTTTAGCATGTTACATTTTGTATCTTTGTTGGCAAACGCTAATTTGTTCCACATGGAGACACAACAGGTACACATTCGAGCTTTCTGAGTAGAATGCTACAGAAAGCAGGTGAAAAATGATATTCGTGTTTGCTAACATGACGTTGACTCCACTTGCCCAAGAAAAAGACTTGGCTTTTCTCCAAAACCAGTTTCAATATTATTTTCTGGGTTTTTTGCACACGAATTCCACATGAGTTTGTCCAGATAGGTCTGGATCAAAGCAGAAATACCCGTTTCTGTTCTGCCTAGCTCAACCCCAGCTCTTGCTACAGCCTCGGAGTTTGTTTCTGTTTCCTGGATATTATCTAGGAACTTTAGAGTTTTGAATGAATTTTAGCGTGTAACATTATGTTTTTTTGATGGAAACTCTAATTCGTTCCACATGGAGACACAACAAGCGCACATTCGAGATTTCTGAGTAGAATGCTACAGAAACCAGGTGAAAAATGATATGTGTGTTTGCTAACATGACATTGTATCCACTTGCCCAAGAAAATGACTTTGCTTTTCTCCAAAACCAGTTTGACTCTGCTTTTCTGGGTCCTTTGCACACGAATTCCCCATGAGTTTGTCCAGATAGGTCTGGATCAAACCAGAAATATGTGGTTCTGTGTGGCTAAATGAATATCAGCTTTTAAAACAGCCTGTGTGTTTGTTAGTGTTTTCTGGATATTAACTATGAACTTGAGAGTTTGCAATGAATTCTGGCATGTAACATTTTGTTTTTCTGTTGGCAAATGCTAATTCGTTCCACATGGAGACACAACAGGCACACATTCAAGTTTTCTGAGTAGAATGCTACAGAAACCAGGTGAAAAATGACATTTGTGTTGGCTAACATGACGTTGAATCCACTTGCCCAAGAAAAAGTCTTGGCTTTTCTCCTAAACCAGTTTGACTGCTTTTCTGGGTCCTTCGCACACGAATTCCACATGAGTTTGTCCAGATAGGTCTGGGTCAAAGCAGAAATACCCGATTCTGTTCTGCCTAACTCAATCCCAGCTCTTGCTACAGCCTCGGAGTTTGCTTCTGTTTCCTGGATATTATCTAGGAACTTTAGAGTTTTGAATGAATTTTAGCGTGTAACATTATGTTTTTTTGATGGAAACTCTAATTCGTTCCACATGGAGACACAACAAGCACACATTCGAGTTTTCTGAGTAGTATGCTACAGAAACCAGGTGAAAAATGATATGTGTGTTTGCTAACATGACATTGTATCCACTTGCCCAAGAAAATGACTTTGCTTTTCTCCAAAACCAGTTTAACTCTGCTTTTCCGGGTCCTTTGCACATGAATTCCACATGAGTTTGTCCAGATAAGTCTGGATCAAACCAGAAATATGCGGTTCTGTGTGGCTAAATGAATATCAGCTTTTAAAACAGTCTGTGTGTTTGTTAGTGTTTTGTGAATAATATCTATGAACTTTTAAGATTTGAATGAATTTTAGCATGTTAGATTTTGTTTCTTTGTTGGCAAACGCTAATTTGTTCCACATGGAGACAGTACAGGTACACATTCAAGTTTTCTGAGTAGAATGTTACAGAAACCAGGTTAAAAATGATATTTCCGAAGGTAAACATGACATTGAATCCACTTGCCCAAGAAAAAGACTTTGCTTTTCTCCAAAACCAGTTTGACTCTGCTTTTCTGGGTCCTTTTTACACGAATTCCACATCAGTTTGTCCAGAAAGGTCTGGATCTAACCAGAAATATCTGGTTCTGTGTGGCTAAATGAATATCAGCTTTTAAAACAGTCTGTGTGTTTGTTAGTGTTTTGTGAATAATATCTATGAACTTTTATGATTTGAATGAATTTTAGCATGTTACATTTTGTTGTTTTGTTGGCACACGCTAATTCGTTCCACATGGAGACACAACAGGTACACATTCGAGTTTTCTGAGTAGAATGCTACAGAAACCAGGTGAAAAGTGATATTCGTGTTTGCTAACATGACGTTGAACCCACTTGCCCAAGAAAAACACTTGGCGTTTCTTCAAAACCAGTTTGACTCTGCTTTTCTGGGTCCTTTGCACACGAATTCCCCATGAGTTTGTCCAGGTAGGTCTGGATCAAACCAGAAATATGCGGTTCTGTGTGGCTAAATGAATATCAGCTTTTAAAACAGCCTTTGTGTTTGTTAGTGTTTTCTGGATATTAACTATGAACTTGAGAGTTTGCAATGAATTCTGACATGTAACATTTTGTTTTTCTGTTGGCAAATGCTAATTCGTTCCACATGGAGACACAACAGGCACACATTCAAGTTTTCTGAGTAGAATGCTACAGAAACCAGTTGAAAAATGACATTTGTGATGGCTAACATGACGTTGAATCCACTTGCCCAAGAAAAAGTCTTGGCTTTTCTCCAAAACAAGTTTGACTGCTCTCTGGGTGCTTTGCACACGAATTGCACATGATTTTGACTAGATAGGTCTGGATCAAAGCAGAAATACCCGATTCTGTTCTGCCTAACTCAATCCCAGCTCTTGCTACAGCATCGGAGTTTTTTTCTGTTTCCTGGATATTATCTAGGAACTTTAGAGTTTTGAATGAATTTTAGCGTGTAACATTATGTTTTTTTGATGGAAACTCTAATTCGTTCCACAAGGAGACACAACAAGCACACATTCGAGTTTTCTGAGTAGTATGCTACAGAAACCAGGTGAAAAATGATATTTGTGTTTGCTAAGATGACATTGTATCCACTTGCCCAAGAAAATGACTTTGCTTTTCTCCAAAACCAGTTTGACTCTGCTTTTCTGGGTCCTTTGCACATGAATTCCCCATGAGTTTGTCCAGATAGTCTGGATAAAACCAGAAATATGCAGTTCTGTGTGGCTAAATGAATATCAGCTTTGAAAACAGCCTGTGTGTTTGTTAGTGTTTTCTGGATATTAACTATGAACTTGAGAGTTTGCAATGAATTCTGACATGTAACATTTTGTTTTTCTGTTGGCCAATCCTAATTTGTTCCACATGGAGACACAACAGGCACACATTCAAGTTTTCTGAGTAGAATGCTACAGAAACCAGGTGAAAAATGACATTTGTGTTGGCTAACATGACGTTGAATCCACTTGCCCAAGAAAAAGTCTTGGCTTTTCTCCAAAACAAGTTTGACTGCTCTCTGGGTGCTTTGCACACGAATTGCACATGATTTTGACTAGATAGGTCTGGATCAAAGCAGAAATACCCGATTCTGTTCTGCCTAACTCAATTCTAGCTCTTGCTACAGCATCGGAGTTTTTTTCTGTTTCCTGGATATTATCTAGGAACTTTAGAGTTTTGAATGAATTTTAGCGTGTAACATTATGTTTTTTTGATGGAAACTCTAATTCGTTCCACATGGAGACACAACAAGCACACATTCGAGTTTTCTGAGTAGTATGCTACAGAAACCAGGTGAAAAATGATATTTGTGTTTGCTAAGATGACATTGTATCCACTTGCCCAAGAAAATGACTTTGCTTTTCTCCAAAACCAGTTTGACTCTGCTTTTCTGGGTCCTTTTTACACGAATTCCACATGAGTTTGTCCAGAAAGTTCTGGATCAAACCAGAAATATGCGGTTCTGTGTGGCTAAATGAATATCAGCTTTTAAAACAGTCTGTGTGTTTGTTAGTGTTTTGTGAATAATATCTATGAACTTTTATGATTTGAATGAATTTTAGCATGTTACATTTTGTTTCTTTGTTGGCAAACGCTAATTTGTTCCACATGGACACACTACAGGTACACATTCGATGTTTCTGAGTAGAATGCTACAGAAACCAGGTGAAAAATGATATTCGTGTTTGCTAACATGACGTTGACTCCACTTGCCCAAGAAAAAGACTTGGCTTTTCTCCAAAACCAGTTTCAATATTATTTTCTGGTTTTTTTGCACAGGAATTCCACATGAGTTTGTCCAGATAGTTCTGCATCTAACCAGAAATATGCGGTTCGGTGTGGCTAATGAATATCAGCTTTTAAAACAGCCTGTGTGTTTGTTAGTGTTTTGTGAATAATATCTATGAACTTTAAAGTTTTGAGTGAATTTTAGCATGTTACATTTTGTTTCTTTGTTGGCAAACACTCATTGGTTCCACATGGAGACATAACAAGTACACATTCAAATTTTCTGAGTAGAATGTTACAGAAACCAGGTAAAAATGATATTTCCGAAGGTAAACATGACATTGTATCCACTTGCCCAAGAAAATGACTTTGCTTTTCTCCAAAACCAGTTTGACTCTGCTTTTCTGGGTCCTTTGCACACGAATTCCCCATGAGTTTGTCCAGATAGGTCTGGATCAAACCAGAAATATGTGGTTCTGTGTGGCTAAATGAATATCAGCTTTTAAAACAGCCTGTGTGTTTGTTAGTGTTTTCTGGATATTAACTATGAACTTGAGAGTTTGCAATGAATTCTGGCATGTAACATTTTGTTTTTCTGTTGGCAAATGCTAAATCGTTCCACATGGAGACACAACAGGCACAAGTTTTCTGAGTAGAATGCTACAGAAACCAGGTGAAAAAATGACATTTGTGTTGGCTAACATGACGTTGAATCCACTTGCCCAAGAAAAAGTCTTGGCTTTTCTCCAAAACAAGTTTGACTGCTCTCTGGGTGCTTTGCACACGAATTCCACAGGAGTTTGTCCAGATAGGTCTGGGTCAAAGCAGAAATACCCGATTCTGTTCTGCCTAACTCAATTCTAGCTCTTGCTACAGCATCGGAGTTTTTTTCTGTTTCCTGGATATTATCTAGGAACTTTAGAGTTTTGAATGAATTTTAGCGTGTAACATTATGTTTTTTTGATGGAAACTCTAATTCGTTCCACATGGAGACACAACAAGCACACATTCGAGTTTTCTGAGTAGTATGCTACAGAAACCAGGTGAAAAATGATATTTGTGTTTGCTAAGATGACATTGTATCCACTTGCCCAAGAAAATGACTTTGCTTTTCTCCAAAACCAGTTTGACTCTGCTTTTCTGGGTCCTTTTTACATGAATTCCACATGAGGTTGTCCAGAAAGTTCTGGATCAAACCAGAAATATGCGGTTCTGTGTGGCTAAATGAATATCAGCTTTTAAAACAGTCTGTGTGTTTGTTAGTGTTTTGTGAATAATATCTATGAACTTTTATGATTTGAATGAATTTTAGCATGTTACATTTTGTTTCTTTGTTGGCAAACGCTAATTTGTTCCACATGGACACACTACAGGTACACATTCGATCTTTCTGAGTAGAATGCTACAGAAACCAGGTGAAAAATGATATTCGTGTTTGCTAACATGACGTTGACTCCACTTGCCCAAGAAAAAGACTTGGCTTTTCTCCAAAACCAGTTTCAATATTATTTTCTGGTTTTTTTGCACAGGAATTCCACATGAGTTTGTCCAGATAGTTCTGCATCTAACCAGAAATATGCGGTTCGGTGTGGCTAATGAATATCAGCTTTTAAAACAGCCTGTGTGTTTGTTAGTGTTTTGTGAATAATATCTATGAACTTTAAAGTTTTGAGTGAATTTTAGCATGTTACATTTTGTTTCTATGTTGGCAAACACTCATTGGTTCCACATGGAGACATAACAAGTACACATTCAAATTTTCTGAGTAGAATGTTACAGAAACCAGGTAAAAATGATATTTCCGAAGGTAAACATGACATTGTATCCACTTGCCCAAGAAAATGACTTTGCTTTTCTCCAAAACCAGTTTTACTCTGCTTTTCTGGGTCCTTTGCACACGAATTCCCCATGAGTTTGTCCAGATAGGTCTGGATCAAACCAGAAATATGTGGTTCTGTGTGGCTAAATGAATATCAGCTTTTAAAACAGCCTGTGTGTTTGTTAGTGTTTTCTGGATATTAACTATGAACTTGAGAGTTTGCAATGAATTCTGGCATGTAACATTTTGTTTTTCTGTTGGCAAATGCTAAATCGTTCCACATGGAGACACAACAGGCACAAGTTTTCTGAGTAGAATGCTACAGAAACCAGGTGAAAAAATGACATTTGTGTTGGCTAACATGACGTTGAATCCACTTGCCCAAGAAAAAGTCTTGGCTTTTCTCCAAAACAAGTTTGACTGCTCTCTGGGTGCTTTGCACACGAATTCCACAGGAGTTTGTCCAGATAGGTCTGGGTCAAAGCAGAAATACCCGATTCTGTTCTGCCTAACTCAATCCCAGCTCTTGCTACAGCCTCGGAGTTTGCTTCTGTTTCCTGGATATTATCTAGGAACTTTAGAGTTTTGAATGAATTTTAGCGTGTAACATTATGTTTTTTTGATGGAAACTCTAATTCGTTCCACATGGAGACACAACAAGCACACATTCGAGTTTTCTGAGTAGTATGCTACAGAAACCAGGTGAAAAATGATATGTGTGTTTGCTAACATGACATTGTATCCACTTGCCCAAGAAAATGACTTTGCTTTTCTCCAAAACCAGTTTAACTCTGCTTTTCTGGGTCCTTTGCACATGAATTCCACATGAGTTTGTCCAGATAAGTCTGGATAAAACCAGAAATATGCGGTTCTGTGTGGCTAAATGAATATCAGCTTTTAAAACAGTCTGTGTGTTTGTTAGTGTTTTGTGAATAATATCTATGAACTTTTAAGATTTGAATGAATTTTAGCATGTTAGATTTTGTTTCTTTGTTGGCAAACGCTAATTTGTTCCACATGGAGACAGTACAGGTACACATTCAAGTTTTCTGAGTAGAATGTTACAGAAACCAGGTTAAAAATGATATTTCCGAAGGTAAACATGACATTGAATCCACTTGCCCAAGAAAAAGACTTTGCTTTTCTCCAAAACCAGTTTGACTCTGCTTTTCTGGGTCCTTTTTACACGAATTCCACATGAGTTTGTCCAGAAAGGTCTGGATCTAACCAGAAATATCTGGTTCTGTGTGGCTAAATGAATATCAGCTTTTAAAACAGTCTGTGTGTTTGTTAGTGTTTTGTGAATAATATCTATGAACTTTTATGATTTGAATGAATTTTAGCATGTTACATTTTGTTGTTTTGTTGGCACACGCTAATTCGTTCCACATGGAGACACAACAGGTACACATTCGAGTTTTCTGAGTAGAATGCTACAGAAACCAGGTGAAAAGTGATATTCGTGTTTGCTAACATGACGTTGAACCCACTTGCCCAAGAAAAACACTTGGCGTTTCTTCAAAACCAGTTTGACTCTGCTTTTCTGGGTCCTTTGCACACGAATTCCCCATGAGTTTGTCCAGGTAGGTCTGGATCAAACCAGAAATATGCGGTTCTGTGTGGCTAAATGAATATCAGCTTTTAAAACAGCTTGTGTGTTTGTTAGTGTTTTCTGGATATTAACTATGAACTTGAGAGTTTGCAATGAATTCTGACATGTAACATTATGTTTTTCTGTTGGCAAATGCTAATTCGTTCCACATGGAGACACAACAGGCACACATTCAAGTTTTCTGAGTAGAATGCTACAGAAACCAGGTGAAACATGACATTTGTGATGGCTAACATGACGTTGAATCCACTTGCCCAAGAAAAAGTCTTGGCTTTTCTCCAAAACAAGTTTGACTGCTCTCTGGGTGCTTTGCACACGAATTGCACATGATTTTGACTAGATAGGTCTGGATCAAAGCAGAAATACCCGATTCTGTTCTGCCTAACTCAATCCCAGCTCTTGCTACAGCATCGGAGTTTTTTTCTGTTTCCTGGATATTATCTAGGAACTTTAGAGTTTTGAATGAATTTTAGCGTGTAACATTATGTTTTTTTGATGGAAACTCTAATTCGTTCCACAAGGAGACACAACAAGCACACATTCGAGTTTTCTGAGTAGTATGCTACAGAAACCAGGTGAAAAATGATATTTGTGTTTGCTAAGATGACATTGTATCCACTTGCCCAAGAAAATGACTTTGCTTTTCTCCAAAACCAGTTTGACTCTGCTTTTCTGGGTCCTTTGCACATGAATTCCCCATGAGTTTGTCCAGATAGTCTGGATAAAACCAGAAATATGCAGTTCTGTGTGGCTAAATGAATATCAGCTTTGAAAACAGCCTGTGTGTTTGTTAGTGTTTTGTGAATAATATCTATGAACTTTTATGTTTTGAATGAATTTTAGCATGTTACATTTTGTATCTTTGTTGGCAAACGCTAATTTGTTCCACATGGAGACACTACAGGTACACATTCGATCTTTCTGAGTAGAATGCTACAGAAACCAGGTGAAAAATGATATTCGTGTTTGCTAACATGACGTTGACTCCACTTGCCCAAGAAAAAGACTTGGCTTTTCTCCAAAACCAGTTTCAATATTATTTTCTGGGTTTTTTGCACAGGAATTCCACATGAGTTTGTCCAGATAGTTCTGGATCTAACCAGAAATATGCGGTTCAGTGTGGCTAATGAATATCAGCTTTTAAAACAGCCTGTGTGTTTGTTAGTGTTTTGTGAATAATATCTATGAACTTTAAAGTTTTGAGTGAATTTTAGCATGTTACATTTTGTTTCTTTGTTGGCAAACACTCATTGGTTCCACATGGAGACATAACAGGTACACATTCAAATTTTCTGAGTAGATGTTACAGAAACCAGGTAAAAATGATATTTCCGAAGGTAAACATGACATTGAATCCACTTGCCCAAGAAAAAGACTTGGCTTTTCTCCAAAACCAGTTTGACTCTGCTTTTCTGGGTCCTTTGCACACGAATTCCCCATGAGTTTGTCCAGATAGTTCTGGATCTAACCAGAAATATCTGGTTCTGTGTGGCTAAATGAATATCAGCTTTTAAAACAGCCTGTGTGTTTGTTAGTGTTTTCTGGATATTAACTATGAACTTGAGAGTTTGCAATGAATTCTGACATGTAACATTTTGTTTTTCTGTTGGCCAATCCTAATTCGTTCCACATGGAGACACAACAGGCACACATTCAAGTTTTCTGAGTAGAATGCTACAGAAACCAGGTGAAAAATGACATTTGTGTTGGCTAACATGACGTTGAATCCACTTGCCCAAGAAAAAGTCTTGGCTTTTCTCCAAAACAAGTTTGACTGCTCTCTGGGTGCTTTGCACACGAATTGCACATGATTTTGACTAGATAGGTCTGGATCAAAGCAGAAATACCCGATTCTGTTCTGCCTAACTCAATTCTAGCTCTTGCTACAGCATCGGAGTTTTTTTCTGTTTCCTGGATATTATCTAGGAACTTTAGAGTTTTGAATGAATTTTAGCGTGTAACATTATGTTTTTTTGATGGAAACTCTAATTCGTTCCACATGGAGACACAACAAGCACACATTCGAGTTTTCTGAGTAGTATGCTACAGAAACCAGGTGAAAAATGATATTTGTGTTTGCTAAGATGACATTGTATCCACTTGCCCAAGAAAATGACTTTGCTTTTCTCCAAAACCAGTTTGACTCTGCTTTTCTGGGTCCTTTTTACACGAATTCCACATGAGTTTGTCCAGAAAGTTCTGGATCAAACCAGAAATATGCGGTTCTGTGTGGCTAAATGAATATCAGCTTTTAAAACAGTCTGTGTGTTTGTTAGTGTTTTGTGAATAATATCTATGAACTTTTATGATTTGAATGAATTTTAGCATGTTACATTTTGTTTCTTTGTTGGCAAACGCTAATTTGTTCCACATGGACACACTACAGGTACAAATTCGATCTTTCTGAGTAGAATGCTACAGAAACCAGGTGAAAAATGATATTCGTGTTTGCTAACATGACGTTGACTCCACTTGCCCAAGAAAAAGACTTGGCTTTTCTCCAAAACCAGTTTCAATATTATTTTCTGGGTTTTTTGCACAGGAATTCCACATGAGTTTGTCCAGATAGTTCTGCATCTAACCAGAAATATGCGGTTCAGTGTGGCTAATGAATATCAGCTTTTAAAACAGCCTGTGTGTTTGTTAGTGTTTTGTGAATAATATCTATGAACTTTAAAGTTTTGAGTGAATTTTAGCATGTTACATTTTGTTTCTTTGTTGGCAAACACTCATTGGTTCCACATGGAGACATAACAGGTACACATTCAAATTTTCTGAGTAGAATGTTACAGAAACCAGGTAAAAATGATATTTCCGAAGGTAAACATGACATTGAATCCACTTGCCCAAGAAAAAGACTTGGCTTTTCTCCAAAACCAGTTTGACTCTGCTTTTCTGGGTCCTTTGCACACGAATTCCCCATGAGTTTGTCCAGATAGTTCTGGATCTAACCAGAAATATCTGGTTCTGTGTGGCTAAATGAATATCAGCTTTTAAAACAGCCTGTGTGTTTGTTAGTGTTTTCTGGATATTAACTATGAACTTGAGAGTTTGCAATGAATTCTGACATGTAACATTTTGTTTTTCTGTTGGCCAATCCTAATTCGTTCCACATGGAGACACAACAGGCACACATTCAAGTTTTCTGAGTAGAATGCTACAGAAACCAGGTGAAAAATGAAATTTGTGTTGGCTAACATGACGTTGAATCCACTTGCCCAAGAAAAAGTCTTGGCTTTTCTCCAAAACAAGTTTGACTGCTCTCTGGGTGCTTTGCACACGAATTGCACATGATTTTGACTAGATAGGTCTGGATCAAAGCAGAAATACCCGATTCTGTTCTGCCTAACTCAATTCCAGCTCTTGCTACAGCATCGGAGTTTTTTTCTGTTTCCTGGATATTATCTAGGAACTTTAGAGTTTTGAATGAATTTTAGCGTGTAACATTATGTTTTTTTGATGGAAACTCTAATTCGTTCCACATGGAGACACAACAAGCACACATTCGAGTTTTCTGAGTAGTATGCTACAGAAACCAGGTGAAAAATGATATTTGTGTTTGCTAAGATGACATTGTATCCACTTGCCCAAGAAAATGACTTTGCTTTTCTCCAAAACCAGTTTGACTCTGCTTTTCTGGGTCCTTTTTACACGAATTCCACATGAGTTTGTCCAGAAAGTTCTGGATCAAACCAGAAATATGCAGTTCTGTGTGGCTAAATGAATATCAGCTTTTAAAACAGTCTGTGTGTTTGTTAGTGTTTTGTGAATAATATCTATGAACTTTTATGATTTGAATGAATTTTAGCATGTTACATTTTGTTTCTTTGTTGGCAAATGCTAATTTGTTCCACATGGAGACACAACAGGTACACATTCAAGTTTTCTGAGTAGAATGCTACAGAAACCAGGTGAAAAATGATATTTGTGTTTGCTAACATGACGTTGACTCCACTTGCCCTAGAAAAACACTTGGCTTTTCTCCAAAACCAGTTTGACTCTGCTTTTCTGGGTCCTTTGCACACGAATTCCCCATGAGTTTGCCCAGGTAAGTCTGGATCAAACCAGAAATATGTGGTTCTGTGTGGCTAAATGAATATCAGCTTTTAAAACAGCTTGTGTGTTTGTTAGTGTTTTCTGGATATTAATTATGAACTTGAGAGTTTGCAATGAATTCTGACATGTAACATTTTGTTTTTCTGTTGGCAAATGCTAATTCGTTCCACATGGAGACACAACAGGCACACATTCAAGTTTTCTGAGTAGAATGCCACAGAAACCAGGTGAAAAATGACATTTGTGTTTGCTAACATGACGTTGAATCCACTTGCCCAAGAAAAAGTCTTGGCTTTTCTCCAAAACCAGTTTGACTGCTTTTCTGGGTCCTTTGCACACGAATTCCACATGAGTTTGTCCAGATAGGTCTGGATCAAAGCAGAAATACCCATTTCTGTTCTGCCTAGCTCAACCCCAGCTCCTGCTACAGCCTCAGAGTTTGTTTCTCTTTCCTGGATATTATCTAGGAACTTTAGAGTTTTGAATGAATTTTTGCATGTAACATTATTTTTTGGATGGAAACTCTAATTCGTTCCACATGGAGACACAACAAGCACACATTCGAGCTTTCTGAGTAGAATGCTACAGAAACCAGGTGAAAAATGATATTTGTGTTTGCTAACATGACATTGTATCAACTTGCCCAACAAAATGACTTTGCTTTTCTCCAAAACCAGTTTGACTCTGCTTTTCTGGGTCCTTTTACATGAATTCCACATGAGTTTGTTCAGGTAGGTCTGGATCTAACCAGAAATATCTGGTTCTGTGTGCCTAAATGAATATCAGGTTTTAAAACAGCCTGTGTGTTTGTTATTGTTTTGGGAATAATATATATGAACTTTTATGATTTCAATGAATTTTAGCATGTTACATTTTGTTTCTTTGTTGGCAAACGCTAATTTGTTCCACATGGAGACACAACAGGTACACATTCGAGCTTTCTGAGTAGAATGCTACAGAAAGCAGGTGAAAAATGATATTCGTGTTTGCTAACATGACGTTGACTCCAATTGCCCAAGAAAAAGACTTGGCTTTTCTCCAAAACCAGTTTCAATATTATTTTCTGGGTTTTTTGCACACGAATTCCACATGAGTTTGTCCAGATAGGTCTGGATCAAAGCAGAAATACCCGTTTCTGTTCTGCCTAGCTCAACCCCAGCTCTTGCTACAGCCTCGGAGTTTGTTTCTGTTTCCTGGATATTATCTAGGAACTTTAGAGTTTTGAATGAATTTTAGCGTGTAACATTATGTTTTTTTGATGGAAACTCTAATTCGTTCCACATGGAGACACAACAAGCGCACATTCGAGATTTGTGAGTAGAATGCTACAGAAACCAGGTGAAAAATGATATGTGTGTTTGCTAACATGACATTGTATCCACTTGCCCAAGAAAATGAATTTGCTTTTCTCCAAAACCAGTTTGACTCTGCTTTTCTGGGTCCTTTTCACACGAATTCCCCATGAGTTTGTCCAGATAGGTCTGGATCAAACCAGAAATATGTTGTTCTGTGTGGCTAAATGAATATCAGCTTTGAAAACAGCCTGTGTGTTTGTTAGTGTTTTCTGGATATTAACTATGAACTTGAGAGTTTGCAATGAATTCTGGCATGTAACATTTTGTTTTTCTGTTGGCAAATGCTAAATCGTTCCACATGGAGACACAACAGGCCCAAATTCAAGTTTTCTGAGTAGAATGCTACAGAAACCAGGTGAAAAATGACATTTCTGTTGGCTAACATGACGTTGAATCCACTTGCCCAAGAAAAAGTCTTGGCTTTTCTCCTAAACCAGTTTGACTGCTTTTCTGAGTCCATCGCACACGAATTCCACATGAGTTTGTCCAGATAGGTCTGGGTCAAAGCAGAAATACCCGATTCTGTTCTGCCTAACTCAATCCCAGCTCTTGCTACAGCCACGGAGTTTGCTTCTGTTTCCTGGATGTTATCTAGGAACTTTAGAGTTTTGAATGAATTTTAGCGTGTAACATTATGTTTTTTTGATGGAAACTCTAATTCGTTCCACATGGAGACACAACAAGCACACATTCGAGTTTTCTGAGTAGTATGCTACAGAAACCAGGTGAAAAATGATATGTGTGTTTGCTAAGATGACATTGTATCCACTTGCCCAAGAAAATTACTTTGCTTTTCTCCAAAACCAGTTTGACTCTGCTTTTCTGGGTCCTTTGCACATAAATTCCACATGAGTTTGTCCAGATAGGTATGGATCAAACCAGAAATATGCGGTTCTGTGTGGCTAAATGAATATCAGCTTTTAAAACAGTCTGTGTGTTTGTTAGTGTTTTGTGAATAATATCTATGAACTTTTAAGATTTGAATGAATTTTAGCATGTTAGATTTTGATTCTTTGTTGGCAAACGCTAATTTGTTCCACAAGGAGACAGTACAGGTACACATTCAAGTTTTCTGAGTAGAATGTTACAGAAACCAGGTTAAAAATGATATTTCCGAAGGTAACCATGACATTGAATCCACTTGCCCAAGAAAAAGACTTTGCTTTTCTCCAAAACCAGTTTGACTCTGCTTTTCTGGGTCCTTTTTACACGAATTCCACATGAGTTTATCCAGATAGTTCTGGATCTAACCAGAAATATGCGGTTCTGTGTGGCTAAATGAATATCAGCTTTTAAAAAAGTCTGTGTGTTTGTTAGTGTTTTGTGAATAATATTTATGAACTTTTATGATTTGAATGAATTTTAGCATGTTACATTTTGTTTCTTTGTTGGCAAATGCTAATTCGTTCCACATGGAGACACAACAGGTACACATTCGAGTTTTCTGAGTAGAATGCTACAGAAACCAGGTGAAAAGTGATATTCGTGTTTGCTAACATGACGTTGAACCCACTTGCCCAAGAAAAACACTTGGCGTTTCTTCAAAACCAGTTTGACTCTGCTTTTCTGGGTCCTTTGCACACGAATTCCCCATGAGTTTGTCCAGGTAGGTCTGGATCAAACCAGAAATATGCGGTTCTGTGTGGCTAAATGAATATCAGCTTTTAAAACAGCTTGTGTGTTTGTTAGTGTTTTCTGGATATTAACTATGAACTTGAGAGTTTGCAATGAATTCTGACATGTAACATTTTGTTTTTCTGTTGGCCAATCCTAATTCGTTCCACATGGAGACACAACAGGCACACATTCAAGTTTTCTGAGTAGAATGCTACAGAAACCAGGTGAAACATGACATTTGTGATGGCTAACATGACGTTGAATCCACTTGCCCAAGAAAAAGTCTTGGCTTTTCTCCAAAACAAGTTTGACTGCTCTCTGGGTGCTTTGCACACGAATTGCACATGATTTTGACTAGATAGGTCTGGATCAAAGCAGAAATACCCGATTCTGTTCTGCCTAACTCAATTCCAGCTCTTGCTACAGCATCGGAGTTTTTTTCTGTTTCCTGGATATTATCTAGGAACTTTAGAGTTTTGAATGAATTTTAGCGTGTAACATTATGTTTTTTTGATGGAAACTCTAATTCGTTCCACATGGAGACACAACAAGCACACATTCGAGTTTTCTGAGTAGTATGCTACAGAAACCAGGTGAAAAATGATATTTGTGTTTGCTAAGATGACATTGTATCCACTTGCCCAAGAAAATGACTTTGCTTTTCTCCAAAACCAGTTTGACTCTGCTTTTCTGGGTCCTTTGCACATGAATTCCCCATGAGTTTGTCCAGATAGTCTGGATAAAACCAAAAATATGCAGTCCTGTGTGGCTAAATGAATATCAGCTTTGAAAACAGCCTGTGTGTTTGTTAGTGTTTTGTGAATAATATCTATGAACTTTTATGTTTTGAATGAATTTTAGCATGTTACATTTTGTATCTTTGTTGGTAAACGCTAATTTGTTCCACATGGAGACACTACAGGTACACATTCGATCTTTCTGAGTAGAATGCTACAGAAACCAGGTGAAAAATGATATTCGTGTTTGCTAACATGACGTTGACTCCACTTGCCCAAGAAAAAGACTTGGCTTTTCTCCAAAACCAGTTTCAATATTATTTTCTGGGTTTTTTGCACAGGAATTCCACATGAGTTTGTCCAGATAGTTCTGGATCTAACCAGAAATATGCGGTTCGGTGTGGCTAATGAATATCAGCTTTTAAAACAGCCTGTGTGTTTGTTAGTGTTTTGTGAATAATATCTATGAACTTTAAAGTTTTGAGTGAATTTTAGCATGTTACATTTTGTTTCTTTGTTGGCAAACACTCATTGGTTCCACATGGAGACATAACAGGTACACATTCAAATTTTCTGAGTAGAATGTTACAGAAACCAGGTAAAAATGATATTTCCGAAGGTAAACATGACATTGAATCGACTTGCCCAAGAAAAAGACTTGGCTTTTCTCCAAAACCAGTTTGACTCTGCTTTTCTGGGTCCTTTGCACACGAATTCCCCATGAGTTTGTCCAGATAGTTCTGGATCTAACCAGAAATATCTGGTTCTGTGTGGCTAAATGAATATCAGCTTTTAAAACAGCCTGTGTGTTTGTTAGTGTTTTCTGGATATTAACTATGAACTTGAGAGTTTGCAATGAATTCTGACATGTAACATTTTGTTTTTCTGTTGGCCAATCCTAATTCGTTCCACATGGAGACACAACAGGCACACATTCAAGTTTTCTGAGTAGAATGCTACAGAAACCAGGTGAAAAATGACATTTGTGTTGGCTAACATGACGTTGAATCCACTTGCCCAAGAAAAAGTCTTGGCTTTTCTCCAAAACAAGTTTGACTGCTCTCTGGGTGCTTTGCACACGAATTGCACATGATTTTGACTAGATAGGTCTGGATCAAAGCAGAAATACCCGATTCTGTTCTGCCTAACTCAATTCCAGCTCTTGCTACAGCATCGGAGTTTTTTTCTGTTTCCTGGATATTATCTAGGAACTTTAGAGTTTTGAATGAATTTTAGCGTGTAACATTATGTTTTTTTGATGGAAACTCTAATTCGTTCCACATGGAGACACAACAAGCACACATTCGAGTTTTCTGAGTAGTATGCTACAGAAACCAGGTGAAAAATGATATTTGTGTTTGCTAAGATGACATTATATCCACTAGCCCAAGAAAATGACTTTGCTTTTCTCCAAAACCAGTTTGACTCTGCTTTTCTGGGTCCTTTGCACATGAATTCCCCATGAGTTTGTCCAGATAGTCTGGATAAAACCAGAAATATGCAGTTCTGTGTGGCTAAATGAATATCAGCTTTTAAAACAGCCTGTGTGTTTGTTAGTGTTTTGTGAATAATATCTATGAACTTTTATGTTTTGAATGAATTTTAGCATGTTACATTTTGTATCTTTGTTGGCAAACGCTAATTTGTTCCACATGGAGACACTACAGGTACACATTCGATCTTTCTGAGTAGAATGCTACAGAAACCAGGTGAAAAATGATATTCGTGTTTGCTAACATGACGTTGACTCCACTTGCCCAAGAAAAAGACTTGGCTTTTCTCCAAAACCAGTTTCAATATTATTTTCTGCGTTTTCTGCACAGGAATTCCGCATGAGTTTGTCCAGATAGTTCTGGATCTAACCAGAAATATGCGGTTCGGTGTGGCTAATGAATATCAGCTTTTAAAACAGCCTGTGTGTTTGTTAGTGTTTTGTGAATAATATCTATGAACTTTAAAGTTTTGAGTGAATTTTAGCATGTTACATTTTGTTTCTTTGTTGGCAAACACTCATTGGTTCCACATGGAGACATAACAGGTACACATTCAAATTTTCTGAGTAGAATGTTACAGAAACCAGGTAAAAATGATATTTCCGAAGGTAAACATGACATTGAATCCACTTGCCCAAGAAAAAGACTTGGCTTTTCTCCAAAACCAGTTTGACTCTGCTTTTCTGGGTCCTTTGCACACGAATTCCCCATGAGTTTGTCCAGATAGTTCTGGATCTAACCAGAAATATCTGGTTCTGTGTGGCTAAATGAATATCAGCTTTTAAAACAGCCTGTGTGTTTGTTAGTGTTTTCTGGATATTAACTATGAACTTGAGAGTTTGCAATGAATTCTGACATGTAACATTTTGTTTTTCTGTTGGCCAATCCTAATTCGTTCCACATGGAGACACAACAGGCACACATTCAAGTTTTCTGAGTAGAATGCTACAGAAACCAGGTGAAAAATGACATTTGTGTTGGCTAACATGACGTTGAATCCACTTGCCCAAGAAAAAGTCTTGGCTTTTCTCCAAAACAAGTTTGACTGCTCTCTGGGTGCTTTGCACACGAATTGCACATGATTTTGACTAGATAGGTCTGGATCAAAGCAGAAATACCCGATTCTGTTCTGCCTAACTCAATTCCAGCTCTTGCTACAGCATCGGAGTTTTTTTCTGTTTCCTGGATATTATCTAGGAACTTTAGAGTTTTGAATGAATTTTAGCGTGTAACATTATGTTTTTTTGATGGAAACTCTAATTCGTTCCACATGGAGACACAACAAGCACACATTCGAGTTTTCTGAGTAGTATGCTACAGAAACCAGGTGAAAAATGATATTTGTGTTTGCTAAGATGACATTGTATCCACTTGCCCAAGAAAATGACTTTGCTTTTCTCCAAAACCAGTTTGACTCTGCTTTTCTGGGTCCTTTGCACACGAATTCCACATGAGTTTGTCCAGAAAGTTCTGGATCAAGCCAGAAATATGCGGTTCTGTGTGGCTAAATGAATATCAGCTTTTAAAACAGCCTGTGTGTTTGTTAGTGTTTTGTGAATAATATCTATGAACTTTTATGATTTGAATGAATTTTAGCATGTTACATTTTGTTTCTTTGTTGGCAAACGCTAATTTGTTCCACATGGAGACACAACAGGTACACATTCAAGTTTTCTGAGTAGAATGCTACAGAAACCAGGTGAAAAATGATATTTGTGTTTGCTAACATGACGTTGACTCCACTTGCCCTAGAAAAACACTTGGCTTTTCTCCAAAACCAGTTTGACTCTGCTTTTCTGGGTCCTTTGCACACGAATTCCCCATGAGTTTGCCCAGGTAAGTCTGGATTAAACCAGAAATATGTGGATCTGTGTGGCTAAATGAATATCAGCTTTTAAAACAGCTTGTGTGTTTGTTAGTGTTTTCTGGATATTAATTATGAACTTGAGAGTTTGCAATGAATTCTGACATGTAACATTTTGTTTTTCTGTTGGCAAATGCTAATTCATTCCACATGGAGACACAACAGGCACACATTCAAGTTTTCTGAGTAGAATGCCACAGAAACCAGGTGAAAAATGACATTTGTGTTTGCTAACATGACGTTGAATCCACTTGCCCAAGAAAAAGTCTTGGCTTTTCTCCAAAACCAGTTTGACTGCTTTTCTGTGTCCTTTGCACACGAATTCCACATGAGTTTGTCCAGATAGGTCTGGATCAAAGCAGAAATACCCATTTCTGTTCTGCCTAGCTCAACCCCAGCTCTTGCTACAGCCTCAGAGTTTGTTTCTCTTTCCTGGATATTATCTAGGAACTTTAGAGTTTTGAATGTATTTTTGCATGTAACATTATTTTTTGGATGGAAACTCTAATTCGTTCCACATGGAGACACAACAAGCACACATTCGAGCTTTCTGAGTAGAATGCTACAGAAACCAGGTGAAAAATGATATTTGTGTTTGCTAACATGACATTGTATCAACTTGCCCAACAAAATGACTTTGCTTTTCTCCAAAACCAGTTTGACTCTGCTTTTCTGGGTCCTTTTACATGAATTCCACATGAGTTTGTTCAGGTAGGTCTGGATCTAACTAGAAATATCTGGTTCTGTGTGCCTAAATGAATATCAGCTTTTAAAACAGCCTGTGTGTTTGTTATTGTTTTGGGAATAATATATATGAACTTTTATGATTTCAATGAATTTTAGCATGTTACATTTTGTATCTTTGTTGGCAAACGCTAATTTGTTCCACATGGAGACACAACAGGTACACATTCGAGCTTTCTGAGTAGAATGCTACAGAAAGCAGGTGAAAAATCATATTCGTGTTTGCTAACATGACGTTGACTCCAATTGCCCAAGAAAAAGACTTGGCTTTTCTCCAAAACCAGTTTCAATATTATTTTCTGGGTGTTTTTGCACACGAATTCCACATGAGTTTGTCCAGATAGGTCTGGATCAAAGCAGAAATACCCGTATCTGTTCTGCCTAGCTCAACCCCAGCTCTTGCTACAGCCTCGGAGTTTGTTTCTGTTTCCTGGATATTATCTAGGAACTTTAGAGTTTTGAATGAATTTTAGCGTGTAACATTATGTTTTTTTGATGGAAACTCTAATTCGTTCCACATGGAGACACAACAAGCGCACATTCGAGATTTGTGAGTAGAATGCTACAGAAACCAGGTGAAAAATGATATGTGTGTTTGCTAACATGACATTGTATCCACTTGCCCAAGAAAATGACTTTGCTTTTCTCCAAAACCAGTTTGACTCTGCTTTTCTGGGTCCTTTGCACACGAATTCCCCATGAGTTTGTCCAGATAGGTCTGGATCAAACCAGAAATATGTGTTTCTGTGTGGCTAAATGAATATCAGCTTTTAAAACAGCCTGTGTGTTTGTTAGTGTTTTCTGGATATTAACTATGAACTTGAGAGTTTGCAATGAATTCTGGCATGTAACATTTTGTTTTTCTGTTGGCAAATGCTAAATCGTTCCACATGGAGACACAACAGGCACACATTCAAGTTTTCTGAGTAGAATGCTACAGAAACCAGGTGAAAAATGACATTTGTGTTGGCTAACATGACGTTGAATCCACTTGCCCAAGAAAAAGTCTTGGCTTTTCTCCTAAACCAGTTTGACTGCTTTTCTGGGTCCTTCGCACACGAATTCCACATGAGTTTGTCCAGATAGGTCTGGGTCAAAGCAGAAATACCCGATTCTGTTCTGCCTAACTCAATCCCAGCTCTTGCTACAGCCTCGGAGTTTACTTCTGTTTCCTGGATATTATCTAGGAACTTTAGAGTTTTGAATGAATTTTAGCGTGTAACATTATGTTTTTTTGATGGAAACTCTAATTCGTTCCACATGGAGACACAACAAGCACACATTCGAGTTTTCTGAGTAGTATGCTACAGAAACCAGGTGAAAAATGATATGTGTGTTTGCTAACATGACATTGTATCCACTTGCCCAAGAAAATGACTTTGCTTTTCTCCAAAACCAGTTTAACTCTGCTTTTCTGGGTCCTTTGCACATGAATTCCACATGAGTTTGTCCAGATAGGTATGGATCAAACCAGAAATATGCGGTTCTGTGTGGCTAAATGAATATCAGCTTTTAAAACAGTCTGTGTGTTTGTTAGTGTTTTGTGAATAATATCTATGAACTTTTAAGATTTGAATGAATTTTAGCATGTTAGATTTTGATTCTTTGTTGGCAAACGCTAATTTGTTCCACAAGGAGACAGTACAGGTACACATTCAAGTTTTCTGAGTAGAATGTTACAGAAACCAGGTTAAAAATGATATTTCCGAAGGTAAACATGACATTGAATCCACTTGCCCAAGAAAAAGACTTTGCTTTTCTCCAAAACCAGTTTGACTCTGCTTTTCTGGGTCCTTTTTACACGAATTCCACATGAGTTTGTCCAGATAGTTCTGGATCTAACCAGAAATATGCGGTTCTGTGTGGCTAAATGAATATCAGCTTTTAAAATGTCTGTGTGTTTGTTAGTGTTTTGTGAATAATATCTATGAACTTTTATGATTTGAATGAATTTTAGCATGTTACATTTTGTTTCTTTGTTGGCAAATGCTAATTCGTTCCACATGGAGACACAACAGGTACACATTCGAGTTTTCTGATTAGAATGCTACAGAAACCAGGTGAAAAGTGATATTCGTGTTTGCTAACATGACGTTGAACCCACTTGCCCAAGAAAAACACTTGGCGTTTCTTCAAAACCAGTTTGACTCTGCTTTTCTGGGTCCTTTGCACACGAATTCCCCATGAGTTTGTCCAGGTAGGTCTGGATCAAACCAGAAATATGCGGTTCTGTGTGGCTAAATGAATATCAGCTTTTAAAACAGCTTGTGTGTTTGTTAGTGTTTTCTGGATATTAACTATGAACTTGAGAGTTTGCAATGAATTCTGACATGTAACATTTTGTTTTTCTGTTGGCAAATGCTAATTCGTTCCACATGGAGACACAACAGGCACACATTCAAGTTTTCTGAGTAGAATGCTACAGAAACCAGGTGAAACATGACATTTGTGATGGCTAACATGACGTTGAATCCACTTGCCCAAGAAAAAGTCTTGGCTTTTCTCCAAAACAAGTTTGACTGCTCTCTGGGTGCTTTGCACACGAATTGCACATGATTTTGACTAGATAGGTCTGGATCAAAGCAGAAATACCCGATTCTGTTCTGCCTAACTCAATCCCAGCTCTTGCTACAGCATCGGAGTTTGTTTCTGTTTCCTGGATATTATCTAGGAACTTTAGAGTTTTGAATGAATTTTAGCGTGTAACATTATGTTTTTTTGATGGAAACTCTAATTCGTTCCACAAGGAGACACAACAAGCACACATTCGAGTTTTCTGAGTAGTATGCTACAGAAACCAGGTGAAAAATGATATTTGTGTTTGCTAAGATGACATTGTATCCACTTGCCCAAGAAAATGACTTTGCTTTTCTCCAAAACCAGTTTGACTCTGCTTTTCTGGGTCCTTTGCACATGAATTCCCCATGAGTTTGTCCAGATAGTCTGGATAAAACCAGAAATATGCAGTTCTGTGTGGCTAAATGAATATCAGCTTTGAAAATAGCCTGTGTGTTTGTTAGTGTTTTGTGAATAATATCTATGAACTTTTATGTTTTGAATGAATTTTAGCATGTTACATTTTGTATCTTTTTTGGCAAACGCTAATTTGTTCCACATGGAGACACTACAGGTACACATTCGATCTTTCTGAGTAGAATGCTACAGAAACCAGGTGAAAAATGATATTCGTGTTTGCTAACATGACGTTGACTCCACTTGCCCAAGAAAAAGACTTGGCTTTTCTCCAAAACCAGTTTCAATATTATTTTCTGGGTTTTTTGCACAGGAATTCCACATGAGTTTGTCCAGATAGTTCTGGATCTAACCAGAAATATGCGGTTCGGTGTGGCTAATGAATATCAGCTTTGAAAACAGCCTGTGTGTTTGTTAGTGTTTTGTGAATAATATCTATGAACTTTAAAGTTTTGAGTGAATTTTAGCATGTTACATTTTGTATCTTTGTTGGCAAACGCTAATTTGTTCCACATGGAGACACAACAGGTACACATTCGAGCTTTCTGAGTAGAATGCTACAGAAAGCAGGTGAAAAATGATATTCGTGTTTGCTAACATGACGTTGACTCCAATTGCCCAAGAAAAAGACTTGGCTTTTCTCCAAAACCAGTTTCAATATTATTTTCTGGGTGTTTTTGCACACGAATTCCACATGAGTTTGTCCAGATAGGTCTGGATCAAAGCAGAAATACCCGTTTCTGTTCTGCCTAGCTCAACCCCAGCTCTTGCTACAGCCTCGGAGTTTGTTTCTGTTTCCTGGATATTATCTAGGAACTTTAGAGTTTTGAATGAATTTTAGCGTGTAACATTATGTTTTTTTGATGGAAACTCTAATTCGTTCCACATGGAGACACAACAAGCGCACATTCGAGATTTGTGAGTAGAATGCTACAGAAACCAGGTGAAAAATGATATGTGTGTTTGCTAACATGACATTGTATCCACTTGCCCAAGAAAATGACTTTGCTTTTCTCCAAAACCAGTTTGACTCTGCTTTTCTGGGTCCTTTGCACACGAATTCCCCATGAGTTTGTCCAGATAGGTCTGGATCAAACCAGAAATATGTGTTTCTGTGTGGCTAAATGAATATCAGCTTTTAAAACAGCCTGTGTGTTTGTTAGTGTTTTCTGGATATTAACTATGAACTTGAGAGTTTGCAATGAATTCTGGCATGTAACATTTTGTTTTTCTGTTGGCAAATGCTAAATCGTTCCACATGGAGACACAACAGGCACACATTCAAGTTTTCTGAGTAGAATGCTACAGAAACCAGGTGAAAAATGACATTTGTGTTGGCTAACATGACGTTGAATCCACTTGCCCAAGAAAAAGTCTTGGCTTTTCTCCTAAACCAGTTTGACTGCTTTTCTGGGTCCTTCGCACACGAATTCCACATGAGTTTGTCCAGATAGGTCTGGGTCAAAGCAGAAATACCCGATTCTGTTCTGCCTAACTCAATCCCAGCTCTTGCTACAGCCTCGGAGTTTACTTCTGTTTCCTGGATATTATCTAGGAACTTTAGAGTTTTGAATGAATTTTAGCGTGTAACATTATGTTTTTTTGATGGAAACTCTAATTCGTTCCACATGGAGACACAACAAGCACACATTCGAGTTTTCTGAGTAGTATGCTACAGAAACCAGGTGAAAAATGATATGTGTGTTTGCTAACATGACATTGTATCCACTTGCCCAAGAAAATGACTTTGCTTTTCTCCAAAACCAGTTTAACTCTGCTTTTCTGGGTCCTTTGCACATGAATTCCACATGAGTTTGTCCAGATAGGTATGGATCAAACCAGAAATATGCGGTTCTGTGTGGCTAAATGAATATCAGCTTTTAAAACAGTCTGTGTGTTTGTTAGTGTTTTGTGAATAATATCTATGAACTTTTAAGATTTGAATGAATTTTAGCATGTTAGATTTTGATTCTTTGTTGGCAAACGCTAATTTGTTCCACAAGGAGACAGTACAGGTACACATTCAAGTTTTCTGAGTAGAATGTTACAGAAACCAGGTTAAAAATGATATTTCCGAAGGTAAACATGACATTGAATCCACTTGCCCAAGAAAAAGACTTTGCTTTTCTCCAAAACCAGTTTGACTCTGCTTTTCTGGGTCCTTTTTACACGAATTCCACATGAGTTTGTCCAGATAGTTCTGGATCTAACCAGAAATATGCGGTTCTGTGTGGCTAAATGAATATCAGCTTTTAAAAAAGTCTGTGTGTTTGTTAGTGTTTTGTGAATAATATCTATGAACTTTTAAGATTTGAATGAATTTTAGCATGTTACATTTTGTATCTTTTTTGGCAAACGCTAATTTGTTCCACATGGAGACACTACAGGTACACATTCGATCTTTCTGAGTAGAATGCTACAGAAACCAGGTGAAAAATGATATTCGTGTTTGCTAACATGACGTTGACTCCACTTGCCCAAGAAAAAGACTTGGCTTTTCTCCAAAACCAGTTTCAATATTATTTTCTGGGTTTTTTGCACAGGAATTCCACATGAGTTTGTCCAGATAGTTCTGGATCTAACCAGAAATATGCGGTTCGGTGTGGCTAATGAATATCAGCTTTGAAAACAGCCTGTGTGTTTGTTAGTGTTTTGTGAATAATATCTATGAACTTTAAAGTTTTGAGTGAATTTTAGCATGTTACATTTTGTATCTTTGTTGGCAAACGCTAATTTGTTCCACATGGAGACACAACAGGTACACATTCGAGCTTTCTGAGTAGAATGCTACAGAAAGCAGGTGAAAAATGATATTCGTGTTTGCTAACATGACGTTGACTCCAATTGCCCAAGAAAAAGACTTGGCTTTTCTCCAAAACCAGTTTCAATATTATTTTCTGGGTGTTTTTGCACACGAATTCCACATGAGTTTGTCCAGATAGGTCTGGATCAAAGCAGAAATACCCGTTTCTGTTCTGCCTAGCTCAACCCCAGCTCTTGCTACAGCCTCGGAGTTTGTTTCTGTTTCCTGGATATTATCTAGGAACTTTAGAGTTTTGAATGAATTTTAGCGTGTAACATTATGTTTTTTTGATGGAAACTCTAATTCGTTCCACATGGAGACACAACAAGCGCACATTCGAGATTTGTGAGTAGAATGCTACAGAAACCAGGTGAAAAATGATATGTGTGTTTGCTAACATGACATTGTATCCACTTGCCCAAGAAAATGACTTTGCTTTTCTCCAAAACCAGTTTGACTCTGCTTTTCTGGGTCCTTTGCACACGAATTCCCCATGAGTTTGTCCAGATAGGTCTGGATCAAACCAGAAATATGTGTTTCTGTGTGGCTAAATGAATATCAGCTTTTAAAACAGCCTGTGTGTTTGTTAGTGTTTTCTGGATATTAACTATGAACTTGAGAGTTTGCAATGAATTCTGGCATGTAACATTTTGTTTTTCTGTTGGCAAATGCTAAATCGTTCCACATGGAGACACAACAGGCACACATTCAAGTTTTCTGAGTAGAATGCTACAGAAACCAGGTGAAAAATGACATTTGTGTTGGCTAACATGACGTTGAATCCACTTGCCCAAGAAAAAGTCTTGGCTTTTCTCCTAAACCAGTTTGACTGCTTTTCTGGGTCCTTCGCACACGAATTCCACATGAGTTTGTCCAGATAGGTCTGGGTCAAAGCAGAAATACCCGATTCTGTTCTGCCTAACTCAATCCCAGCTCTTGCTACAGCCTCGGAGTTTACTTCTGTTTCCTGGATATTATCTAGGAACTTTAGAGTTTTGAATGAATTTTAGCGTGTAACATTATGTTTTTTTGATGGAAACTCTAATTCGTTCCACATGGAGACACAACAAGCACACATTCGAGTTTTCTGAGTAGTATGCTACAGAAACCAGGTGAAAAATGATATGTGTGTTTGCTAACATGACATTGTATCCACTTGCCCAAGAAAATGACTTTGCTTTTCTCCAAAACCAGTTTAACTCTGCTTTTCTGGGTCCTTTGCACATGAATTCCACATGAGTTTGTCCAGATAGGTATGGATCAAACCAGAAATATGCGGTTCTGTGTGGCTAAATGAATATCAGCTTTTAAAACAGTCTGTGTGTTTGTTAGTGTTTTGTGAATAATATCTATGAACTTTTAAGATTTGAATGAATTTTAGCATGTTAGATTTTGATTCTTTGTTGGCAAACGCTAATTTGTTCCACAAGGAGACAGTACAGGTACACATTCAAGTTTTCTGAGTAGAATGTTACAGAAACCAGGTTAAAAATGATATTTCCGAAGGTAAACATGACATTGAATCCACTTGCCCAAGAAAAAGACTTTGCTTTTCTCCAAAACCAGTTTGACTCTGCTTTTCTGGGTCCTTTTTACACGAATTCCACATGAGTTTGTCCAGATAGTTCTGGATCTAACCAGAAATATGCGGTTCTGTGTGGCTAAATGAATATCAGCTTTTAAAAAAGTCTGTGTGTTTGTTAGTGTTTTGTGAATAATATCTATGAACTTTTATGATTTGAATGAATTTTAGCATGTTACATTTTGTTTCTTTGTTGGCAAATGCTAATTCGTTCCACATGGAGACACAACAGGTACACATTCGAGTTTTCTGAGTAGAATGCTACAGAAACCAGGTGAAAAGTGATATTCGTGTTTGCTAACATGACGTTGAACCCACTTGCCCAAGAAAAACACTTGGCGTTTCTTCAAAACCAGTTTGACTCTGCTTTTCTGGGTCCTTTGCACACGAATTCCCCATGAGTTTGTCCAGGTAGGTCTGGACCAAACCAGAAATATGCGGTTCTGTGTGGCTAAATGAATATCAGCTTTTAAAACAGCTTGTGTGTTTGTTAGTGTTTTCTGGATATTAACTATGAACTTGAGAGTTTGCAATGAATTCTGACATGTAACATTTTGTTTTTCTGTTGGCAAATGCTAATTCGTTCCACATGGAGACACAACAGGCACACATTCAAGTTTTCTGAGTAGAATGCTACAGAAACCAGGTGAAACATGACATTTGTGATGGCTAACATGACGTTGAATCCACTTGCCCAAGAAAAAGTCTTGGCTTTTCTCCAAAACAAGTTTGACTGCTCTCTGGGTGCTTTGCACACGAATTGCACATGATTTTGACTAGATAGGTCTGGATCAAAGCAGAAATACCCGATTCTGTTCTGCCTAACTCAATCCCAGCTCTTGCTACAGCATCGGAGTTTTTTTCTGTTTCCTGGATATTATCTAGGAACTTTAGAGTTTTGAATGAATTTTAGCGTGTAACATTATGTTTCTTTGATGGAAACTCTAATTCGTTCCACAAGGAGACACAACAAGCACACATTCGAGTTTTCTGAGTAGTATGCTACAGAAACCAGGTGAAAAATGATATTTGTGTTTGCTAAGATGACATTGTATCCACTTGCCCAAGAAAATGACTTTGCTTTTCTCCAAAACCAGTTTGACTCTGCTTTTCTGGGTCCTTTGCACATGAATTCCCCATGAGTTTGTCCAGATAGTCTGGATAAAACCAGAAATATGCAGTTCTGTGTGGCTAAATGAATATCAGCTTTGAAAATAGCCTGTGTGTTTGTTAGTGTTTTGTGAATAATATCTATGAACTTTTATGTTTTGAATGAATTTTAGCATGTTACATTTTGTATCTTTTTTGGCAAACGCTAATTTGTTCCACATGGAGACACTACAGGTACACATTCGATCTTTCTGAGTAGAATGCTACAGAAACCAGGTGAAAAATGATATTCGTGTTTGCTAACATGACGTTGACTCCACTTGCCCAAGAAAAAGACTTGGCTTTTCTCCAAAACCAGTTTCAATATTATTTTCTGGGTTTTTTGCACAGGAATTCCACATGAGTTTGTCCAGATAGTTCTGGATCTAACCAGAAATATGCGGTTCGGTGTGGCTAATGAATATCAGCTTTTAAAACAGCCTGTGTGTTTGTTAGTGTTTTGTGAATAATATCTATGAACTTTAAAGTTTTGAGTGAATTTTAGCATGTTACATTTTGTTTCTTTGTTGGCAAACACTCATTGGTTCCACATGGAGACATAACAGGTACACATTCAAATTTTCTGAGTAGAATGTTACAGAAACCAGGTAAAAATGATATTTCCGAAGGTAAACATGACATTGAATCCACTTGCCCAAGAAAAAGACTTGGCTTTTCTCCAAAACCAGTTTGACTCTGCTTTTCTGGGTCCTTTGCACATGAATTCCCCATGAGTTTGTCCAGATAGTTCTGGATCTAACCAGAAATATCTGGTTCTGTGTGGCTAAATGAATATCAGCTTTTAAAACAGCCTGTGTGTTTGTTAGTGTTTTCTGGATATTAACTATGAACTTGAGAGTTTGCAATGAATTCTGACATGTAACATTTTGTTTTTCTGTTGGCCAATCCTAATTCGTTCCACATGGAGACACAACAGGCACACATTCAAGTTTTCTGAGTAGAATGCTACAGAAACCAGGTGAAAAATGACATTTGTGTTGGCTAACATGACGTTGAATCCACTTGCCCAAGAAAAAGTCTTGGCTTTTCTCCAAAACAAGTTTGACTGCTCTCTGGGTGCTTTGCACACGAATTGCACATGATTTTGACTAGATAGGTCTGGATCAAAGCAGAAATACCCGATTCTGTTCTGCCTAACTCAATTCCAGCTCTTGCTACAGCATCGGAGTTTGTTTCTGTTTCCTGGATATTATCTAGGAACTTTAGAGTTTTGAATGAATTTTAGCGTGTAACATTATGTTTTTTTGATGGAAACTCTAATTCGTTCCACATGGAGACACAACAAGCACACATTCGAGTTTTCTGAGTAGTATGCTACAGAAACCAGGTGAAAAATGATATTTGTGTTTGCTAAGATGACATTGTATCCACTTGCCCAAGAAAATGACTTTGCTTTTCTCCAAAACCAGTTTGACTCTGCTTTTCTGGGTCCTTTGCACACGAATTCCACATGAGTTTGTCCAGAAAGTTCTGGATCAAGCCAGAAATATGCGGTTCTGTGTGGCTAAATGAATATCAGCTTTTAAAACAGCCTGTGTGTTTGTTAGTGTTTTGTGAATAATATCTATGAACTTTTATGATTTGAATGAATTTTAGCATGTTACATTTTGTTTCTTTGTTGGCAAACGCTAATTTGTTCCACATGGAGACACAACAGGTACACATTCAAGTTTTCTGAGTAGAATGCTACAGAAACCAGGTGAAAAATGATATTTGTGTTTGCTAACATGACATTGTATCAACTTGCCCAACAAAATGACTTTGCTTTTCTCCAAAACCAGTTTGACTCTGCTTTTCTGGGTCCTTTTACATGAATTCCACATGAGTTTGTTCAGGTAGGTCTGGATCTAACTAGAAATATCTGGTTCTGTGTGCCTAAATGAATATCAGCTTTTAAAACAGCCTGTGTGTTTGTTATTGTTTTGGGAATAATATATATGAACTTTTATGATTTCAATGAATTTTAGCATGTTACATTTTGTATCTTTGTTGGCAAACGCTAATTTGTTCCACATGGAGACACAACAGGTACACATTCGAGCTTTCTGAGTAGAATGCTACAGAAAGCAGGTGAAAAATGATATTCGTGTTTGCTAACATGACGTTGACTCCAATTGCCCAAGAAAAAGACTTGGCTTTTCTCCAAAACCAGTTTCAATATTATTTTCTGGGTGTTTTTGCACACGAATTCCACATGAGTTTGTCCAGATAGGTCTGGATCAAAGCAGAAATACCCGTTTCTGTTCTGCCTAGCTCAACCCCAGCTCTTGCTACAGCCTCGGAGTTTGTTTCTGTTTCCTGGATATTATCTAGGAACTTTAGAGTTTTGAATGAATTTTAGCGTGTAACATTATGTTTTTTTGATGGAAACTCTAATTCGTTCCACATGGAGACACAACAAGCGCACATTCGAGATTTGTGAGTAGAATGCTACAGAAACCAGGTGAAAAATGATATGTGTGTTTGCTAACATGACATTGTATCCACTTGCCCAAGAAAATGACTTTGCTTTTCTCCAAAACCAGTTTGACTCTGCTTTTCTGGGTCCTTTGCACACGAATTCCCCATGAGTTTGTCCAGATAGGTCTGGATCAAACCAGAAATATGTGTTTCTGTGTGGCTAAATGAATATCAGCTTTTAAAACAGCCTGTGTGTTTGTTAGTGTTTTCTGGATATTAACTATGAACTTGAGAGTTTGCAATGAATTCTGGCATGTAACATTTTGTTTTTCTGTTGGCAAATGCTAAATCATTCCACATGGAGATACAACAGGCACACATTCAAGTTTTCTGAGTAGAATGCTACAGAAACCAGGTGAAAAATGACATTTGTGTTGGCTAACATGACGTTGAATCCACTTGCCCAAGAAAAAGTCTTGGCTTTTCTCCTAAACCAGTTTGACTGCTTTTCTGGGTCCTTCGCACACGAATTCCACATGAGTTTGTCCAGATAGGTCTGGGTCAAAGCAGAAATACCCGATTCTGTTCTGCCTAACTCAATCCCAGCTCTTGCTACAGCCTCGGAGTTTGCTTCTGTTTCCTGGATATTATCTAGGAACTTTAGAGTTTTGAATGAATTTTAGCGTGTAACATTATGTTTTTTTGATGGAAACTCTAATTCGTTCCACATGGAGACACAACAAGCACACATTCGAGTTTTCTGAGTAGTATGCTACAGAAACCAGGTGAAAAATGATATGTGTGTTTGCTAACATGACATTGTATCCACTTGCCCAAGAAAATGACTTTGCTTTTCTCCAAAACCAGTTTAACTCTGCTTTTCTGGGTCCTTTGCACATGAATTCCACATGAGTTTGTCCAGATAGGTATGGATCAAACCAGAAATATGCGGTTCTGTGTGGCTAAATGAATATCAGCTTTTAAAACAGTCTGTGTGTTTGTTAGTGTTTTGTGAATAATATCTATGAACTTTTAAGATTTGAATGAATTTTAGCATGTTAGATTTTGATTCTTTGTTGGCAAACGCTAATTTGTTCCACAAGGAGACAGTACAGGTACACATTCAAGTTTTCTGAGTAGAATGTTACAGAAACCAGGTTAAAAATGATATTTCCGAAGGTAAACATGACATTGAATCCACTTGCCCAAGAAAAAGACTTTGCTTTTCTCCAAAACCAGTTTGACTCTGCTTTTCTGGGTCCTTTTTACACGAATTCCACATGAGTTTGTCCAGATAGTTCTAGATCTAACCAGAAATATGCGGTTCTGTGTGGCTAAATGAATATAAGCTTTTAAAAAAGTCTGTGTGTTTGTTAGTGTTTTGTGAATAATATCTATGAACTTTTATGATTTGAATGAATTTTAGCATGTTACATTTTGTTTCTTTGTTGGCAAATGCTAATTCGTTCCACATGGAGACACAACAGGTACACATTCGAGTTTTCTGAGTAGAATGCTACAGAAACCAGGTGAAAAGTGATATTCGTGTTTGCTAACATGACGTTGAACCCACTTGCCCAAGAAAAACACTTGGCGTTTCTTCAAAACCAGTTTGACTCTGCTTTTCTGGGTCCTTTGCACACGAATTCCCCATGAGTTTGTCCAGGTAGGTCTGGATCAAACCAGAAATATGCGGTTCTGTGTGGCTAAATGAATATCAGCTTTTAAAACAGCTTGTGTGTTTGTTAGTGTTTTCTGGATATTAACTATGAACTTGAGAGTTTGCAATGAATTCTGACATGTAACATTTTGTTTTTCTGTTGGCAAATGCTAATTTGTTCCACATGGAGACACAACAGGCACACATTCAAGTTTTCTGAGTAGAATGCTACAGAAACCAGGTGAAACATGACATTTGTGATGGCTAACATGACGTTGAATCCACTTGCCCAAGAAAAAGTCTTGGCTTTTCTCCAAAACAAGTTTGACTGCTCTCTGGGTGCTTTGCACACGAATTGCACATGATTTTGACTAGATAGGTCTGGATCAAAGCAGAAATACCCGATTCTGTTCTGCCTAACTCAATCCCAGCTCTTGCTACAGCATCGGAGTTTTTTTCTGTTTCCTGGATATTATCTAGGAACTTTAGAGTTTTGAATGAATTTTAGCGTGTAACATTATGTTTTTTTGATGGAAACTCTAATTCGTTCCACAAGGAGACACAACAAGCACACATTCGAGTTTTCTGAGTAGTATGCTACAGAAACCAGGTGAAAAATGATATTTGTGTTTGCTAAGATGACATTGTATCCACTTGCCCAAGAAAATGACTTTGCTTTTCTCCAAAACCAGTTTGACTCTGCTTTTCTGGGTCCTTTGCACATGAATTCCCCATGAGTTTGTCCAGATAGTCTGGATAAAACCAGAAATATGCAGTTCTGTGTGGCTAAATGAATATCAGCTTTGAAAATAGCCTGTGTGTTTGTTAGTGTTTTGTGAATAATATCTATGAACTTTTATGTTTTGAATGAATTTTAGCATGTTACATTTTGTATCTTTTTTGGCAAACGCTAATTTGTTCCACATGGAGACACTACAGGTACACATTCGATCTTTCTGAGTAGAATGCTACAGAAACCAGGTGAAAAATGATATTCGTGTTTGCTAACATGACGTTGACTCCACTTGCCCAAGAAAAAGACTTGGCTTTTCTCCAAAACCAGTTTCAATATTATTTTCTGGGTTTTTTGCACAGGAATTCCACATGAGTTTGTCCAGATAGTTCTGGATCTAACCAGAAATATGCGGTTCGGTGTGGCTAATGAATATCAGCTTTTAAAACAGCCTGTGTGTTTGTTAGTGTTTTGTGAATAATATCTATGAACTTTAAAGTTTTGAGTGAATTTTAGCATGTTACATTTTGTTTCTTTGTTGGCAAACACTCATTGGTTCCACATGGAGACATAACAGGTACACATTCAAATTTTCTGAGTAGAATGTTACAGAAACCAGGTAAAAATGATATTTCCGAAGGTAAACATGACATTGAATCCACTTGCCCAAGAAAAAGACTTGGCTTTTCTCCAAAACCAGTTTGACTCTGCTTTTCTGGGTCCTTTGCACACGAATTCCCCATGAGTTTGTCCAGATAGTTCTGGATCTAACCAGAAATATCTGGTTCTGTGTGGCTAAATGAATATCAGCTTTTAAAACAGCCTGTGTGTTTGTTAGTGTTTTCTGGATATTAACTATGAACTTGAGAGTTTGCAATGAATTCTGACATGTAACATTTTGTTTTTCTGTTGGCCAATCCTAATTCGTTCCACATGGAGACACAACAGGCACACATTCAAGTTTTCTGAGTAGAATGCTACAGAAACCAGGTGAAAAATGACATTTGTGTTGGCTAACATGACGTTGAATCCACTTGCCCAAGAAAAAGTCTTGGCTTTTCTCCAAAACAAGTTTGACTGCTCTCTGGGTGCTTTGCACACGAATTGCACATGATTTTGACTAGATAGGTCTGGATCAAAGCAGAAATACCCGATTCTGTTCTGCCTAACTCAATTCCAGCTCTTGCTACAGCATCGGAGTTTTTTTCTGTTTCCTGGATATTATCTAGGAACTTTAGAGTTTTGAATGAATTTTAGCGTGTAACATTATGTTTTTTTGATGGAAACTCTAATTCGTTCCACATGGAAACACAACAAGCACACATTCGAGTTTTCTGAGTAGTATGCTACAGAAACCAGGTGAAAAATGATATGTGTGTTTGCTAAGATGACATTGTATCCACTTGCCCAAGAAAATGACTTTGCTTTTCTCCAAAACCAGTTTGACTCTGCTTTTCTGGGTCCTTTGCACACGAATTCCACATGAGTTTGTCCAGAAAGTTCTGGATCAAGCCAGAAATATGCGGTTCTGTGTGGCTAAATGAATATCAGCTTTTAAAACAGCCTGTGTGTTTGTTAGTGTTTTGTGAATAATATCTATGAACTTTTATGATTTGAATGAATTTTAGCATGTTACATTTTGTTTCTTTGTTGGCAAACGCTAATTTGTTCCACATGGAGACACAACAGGTACACATTCAAGTTTTCTGAGTAGAATGCTACAGAAACCAGGTGAAAAATGATATTTGTGTTTGCTAACATGACGTTGACTCCACTTGCCTTAGAAAAACACTTGGCTTTTCTCCAAAACCAGTTTGACTCTGCTTTTCTGGGTCCTTTGCACACCAATTCCCCATGAGTTTGCCCAGGTAAGTCTGGATCATACCAGAAATATGTGGTTCTGTGTGGCTAAATGAATATCAGCTTTTAAAACAGCTTGTGTGTTTGTTAGTGTTTTCTGGATATTAATTATGAACTTGAGAGTTTGCAATGAATTCTGACATGTAACATTTTGTTTTTCTGTTGGCAAATGCTAATTCGTTCCACATGGAGACACAACAGGCACACATTCAAGTTTTCTGAGTAGAATGCCACAGAAACCAGGTGAAAAATGACATTTGTGTTTGCTAACATGACGTTGAATCCACTTGCCCAAGAAAAAGTCTTGGCTTTTCTCCAAAACCAGTTTGACTGCTTTTCTGTGTCCTTTGCACACGAATTCCACATGAGTTTGTCCAGATAGGTCTGGATCGAAGCAGAAATACCCATTTCTGTTCTGCCTAGCTCAACCCCAGCTCTTGCTACAGCCTCAGAGTTTGTTTCTCTTTCCTGGATATTATCTAGGAACTTTAGAGTTTTGAATGAATTTTTGCATGTAACATTATTTTTTGGATGGAAACTCTAATTCGTTCCACATGGAGACACAACAAGCACACATTCGAGCTTTCTGAGTAGAATGCTACAGAAACCAGGTGAAAAATGATATTTGTGTTTGCTAACATGACATTGTATCAACTTGCCCAAGAAAATGACTTTGCTTTTCTCCAAAACCAGTTTGACTCTGCTTTTCTGGGTCCTTTTACATGAATTCCACATGAGTTTGTTCAGGTAGGTCTGGATCTAACTAGAAATATCTGGTTCTGTGTGCCTAAATGAATATCAGCTTTGAAAACAGCCTGTGTGTTTGTTATTGTTTTGGGAATAATATATATGAACTTTTATGATTTCAATGAATTTTAGCATGTTACATTTTGTATCTTTGTTGGCAAACGCTAATTTGTTCCACATGGAGACACAACAGGTACACATTCGAGCTTTCTGAGTAGAATGCTACAGAAAGCAGGTGAAAAATGATATTCGTGTTTGCTAACATGACGTTGACTCCAATTGCCCAAGAAAAAGACTTGGCTTTTCTCCAAAACCAGTTTCAATATTATTTTCTGGGTGTTTTTGCACACGAATTCCACATGAGTTTGTCCAGATAGGTCTGGATCAAAGCAGAAATACCCGTTTCTGTTCTGCCTAGCTCAACCCCAGCTCTTGCTACAGCCTCGGAGTTTGTTTCTGTTTCCTGGATATTATCTAGGAACTTTAGAGTTTTGAATGAATTTTAGCGTGTAACATTATGTTTTTTTGATGGAAACTCTAATTCGTTCCACATGGAGACACAACAAGCGCACATTCGAGATTTGTGAGTAGAATGCTACAGAAACCAGGTGAAAAATGATATGTGTGTTTGCTAACATGACATTGTATCCACTTGCCCAAGAAAATGACTTTGCTTTTCTCCAAAACCAGTTTGACTCTGCTTTTCTGGGTCCTTTGCACACGAATTCCCCATGAGTTTGTCCAGATAGGTCTGGATCAAACCAGAAATATGTGTTTCTGTGTGGCTAAATGAATATCAGCTTTTAAAACAGCCTGTGTGTTTGTTAGTGTTTTCTGGATATTAACTATGAACTTGAGAGTTTGCAATGAATTCTGGCATGTAACATTTTGTTTTTCTGTTGGCAAATGCTAAATCGTTCCACATGGAGACACAACAGGCACACATTCAAGTTTTCTGAGTAGAATGCTACAGAAACCAGGTGAAAAATGACATTTGTGTTGGCTAACATGACGTTGAATCCACTTGCCCAAGAAAAAGTCTTGGCTTTTCTCCTAAACCAGTTTGACTGCTTTTCTGGGTCCTTCGCACACGAATTCCACATGAGTTTGTCCAGATAGGTCTGGGTCAAAGCAGAAATACCCGATTCTGTTCTGCCTAACTCAATCCCAGCTCTTGCTACAGCCTCGGAGTTTGCTTCTGTTTCCTGGATATTATCTAGGAACTTTAGAGTTTTGAATGAATTTTAGCGTGTAACATTATGTTTTTTTGATGGAAACTCTAATTCGTTCCACATGGAGACACAACAAGCACACATTCGAGTTTTCTGAGTAGTATGCTACAGAAACCAGGTGAAAAATGATATGTGTGTTTGCTAACATGACATTGTATCCACTTGCCCAAGAAAATGACTTTGCTTTTCTCCAAAACCAGTTTAACTCTGCTTTTCTGGGTCCTTTGCACATGAATTCCACATGAGTTTGTCCAGATAGGTATGGATCAAACCAGAAATATGCGGTTCTGTGTGGCTAAATGAATATCAGCTTTTAAAACAGTCTGTGTGTTTGTTAGTGTTTTGTGAATAATATCTATGAACTTTTAAGATTTGAATGAATTTTAGCATGTTAGATTTTGATTCTTTGTTGGCAAACGCTAATTTGTTCCACAAGGAGACAGTACAGGTACACATTCAAGTTTTCTGAGTAGAATGTTACAGAAACCAGGTTAAAAATGATATTTCCGAAGGTAAACATGACATTGAATCCACTTGCCCAAGAAAAAGACTTTGCTTTTCTCCAAAACCAGTTTGACTCTGCTTTTCTGGGTCCTTTTTACACGAATTCCACATGAGTTTGTCCAGATAGTTCTGGATCTAACCAGAAATATGCGGTTCTGTGTGGCTAAATGAATATCAGCTTTTAAAAAAGTCTGTGTGTTTGTTAGTGTTTTGTGAATAATATCTATGAACTTTTATGATTTGAATGAATTTTAGCATGTTACATTTTGTTTCTTTGTTGGCAAATGCTAATTCGTTCCACATGGAGACACAACAGGTACACATTCGAGTTTTCTGAGTAGAATGCTACAGAAACCAGGTGAAAAGTGATATTCGTGTTTGCTAACATGACGTTGAACCCACTTGCCCTAGAAAAACACTTGGCATTTCTTCAAAACCAGTTTGACTCTGCTTTTCTGGGTCCTTTGCACACGAATTCCCCATGAGTTTGTCCAGGTAGGTCTGGATCAAACCAGAAATATGCGGTTCTGTGTGGCTAAATGAATATCAGCTTTTAAAACAGCTTGTGTGTTTGTTAGTGTTTTCTGGATATTAACTATGAACTTGAGAGTTTGCAATGAATTCTGACATGTAACATTTTGTTTTTCTGTTGGCAAATGCTAATTCGTTCCACATGGAGACACAACAGGCACACATTCAAGTTTTCTGAGTAGAATGCTACAGAAACCAGGTGAAACATGACATTTGTGATGGCTAACATGACGTTGAATCCACTTGCCCAAGAAAAAGTCTTGGCTTTTCTCCAAAACAAGTTTGACTGCTCTCTGGGTGCTTTGCACACGAATTGCACATGATTTTGACTAGATAGGTCTGGATCAAAGCAGAAATACCCGATTCTGTTCTGCCTAACTCAATCCCAGCTCTTGCTACAGCATCGGAGTTTTTTTCTGTTTCCTGGATATTATCTAGGAACTTTAGAGTTTTGAATGAATTTTAGCGTGTAACATTATGTTTTTTTGATGGAAACTCTAATTCGTTCCACAAGGAGACACAACAAGCACACATTCGAGTTTTCTGAGTAGTATGCTACAGAAACCAGGTGAAAAATGATATTTGTGTTTGCTAAGATGACATTGTATCCACTTGCCCAAGAAAATGACTTTGCTTTTCTCCAAAACCAGTTTGACTCTGCTTTTCTGGGTCCTTTGCACATGAATTCCCCATGAGTTTGTCCAGATAGTCTGGATAAAACCAGAAATATGCAGTTCTGTGTGGCTAAATGAATATCAGCTTTGAAAATAGCCTGTGTGTTTGTTAGTGTTTTGTGAATAATATCTATGAACTTTTATGTTTTGAATGAATTTTAGCATGTTACATTTTGTATCTTTTTTGGCAAACGCTAATTTGTTCCACATGGAGACACTACAGGTACACATTCGATCTTTCTGAGTAGAATGCTACAGAAACCAGGTGAAAAATGATATTCGTGTTTGCTAACATGACGTTGACTCCACTTGCCCAAGAAAAAGACTTGGCTTTTCTCCAAAACCAGTTTCAATATTATTTTCTGGGTTTTTTGCACAGGAATTCCACATGAGTTTGTCCAGATAGTTCTGGATCTAACCAGAAATATGCGGTTCGGTGTGGCTAATGAATATCAGCTTTTAAAACAGCCTGTGTGTTTGTTAGTGTTTTGTGAATAATATCTATGAACTTTAAAGTTTTGAGTGAATTTTAGCATGTTACATTTTGTTTCTTTGTTGGCAAACACTCATTGGTTCCACATGGAGACATAACAGGTACACATTCAAATTTTCTGAGTAGAATGTTACAGAAACCAGGTAAAAATGATATTTCCGAAGGTAAACATGACATTGAATCCACTTGCCCAAGAAAAAGACTTGGCTTTTCTCCAAAACCAGTTTGACTCTGCTTTTCTGGGTCCTTTGCACACGAATTCCCCATGAGTTTGTCCAGATAGTTCTGGATCTAACCAGAAATATCTGGTTCTGTGTGGCTAAATGAATATCAGCTTTTAAAACAGCCTGTGTGTTTGTTAGTGTTTTCTGGATATTAACTATGAACTTGAGAGTTTGCAATGAATTCTGACATGTAACATTTTGTTTTTCTGTTGGCCAATCCTAATTCGTTCCACATGGAGACACAACAGGCACACATTCAAGTTTTCTGAGTAGAATGCTACAGAAACCAGGTGAAAAATGACATTTGTGTTGGCTAACATGACGTTGAATCCACTTGCCCAAGAAAAAGTCTTGGCTTTTCTCCAAAACAAGTTTGACTGCTCTCTGGGTGCTTTGCACACGAATTGCACATGATTTTGACTAGATAGGTCTGGATCAAAGCAGAAATACCCGATTCTGTTCTGCCTAACTCAATTCCAGCTCTTGCTACAGCATCGGAGTTTTTTTCTGTTTCCTGGATATTATCTAGGAACTTTAGAGTTTTGAATGAATTTTAGCGTGTAACATTATGTTTTTTTGATGGAAACTCTAATTCGTTCCACATGGAGACACAACAAGCACACATTCGAGTTTTCTGAGTAGTATGCTACAGAAACCAGGTGAAAAATGATATTTGTGTTTGCTAAGATGACATTGTATCCACTTGCCCAAGAAAATGACTTTGCTTTTCTCCAAAACCAGTTTGACTCTGCTTTTCTGGGTCCTTTGCACACGAATTCCACATGAGTTTGTCCAGAAAGTTCTGGATCAAGCCAGAAATATGCGGTTCTGTGTGGCTAAATGAATATCAGCTTTTAAAACAGCCTGTGTGTTTGTTAGTGTTTTGTGAATAATATCTATGAACTTTTATGATTTGAATGAATTTTAGCATGTTACATTTTGTTTCTTTGTTGGCAAACGCTAATTTGTTCCACATGGAGACACAACAGGTACACATTCAAGTTTTCTGAGTAGAATGCTACAGAAACCAGGTGAAAAATGATATTTGTGTTTGCTAACATGACGTTGACTCCACTTGCCTTAGAAAAACACTTGGCTTTTCTCCAAAACCAGTTTGACTCTGCTTTTCTGGGTCCTTTGCACACGAATTCCCCATGAGTTTGCCCAGGTAAGTCTGGATCATACCAGAAATATGTGGTTCTGTGTGGCTAAATGAATATCAGCTTTTAAAACAGCTTGTGTGTTTGTTAGTGTTTTCTTTTTTTTTTTTTATTTATTTATTTATTTTTTTTTTTATAAAGCTTTTATTTAAAGAATATAAATTTCCAAAGAACAGCTCATGGACCACAATGGCTCCCCCCACACACAACTTCCCTCCCTCCCCCCACCCTCCCCTTTTCCCGCTCCCTCTCCCCTTCCATTCACATCAAGATTCATTTTCAATTCTTTTTATACACAGGAGATCAATTTAGTACGTATTACGTAAAGATTTCAACGGTTTGCCCTCGCATAGAGACACAAAATGATAATACTGTTGGAGTACTAGTTATAGTATTAATTCACAATGTACAGCACATTAAGGACAGAGATCCTACATGATTTTTTTTTTTTTAAAATTGATTAATTGTCTATGCAATTTCCAGTTTAACACCAAGATTTTTTTTTTCATTTGCAATTATCTTTATATAAAGAAGATCGATTCAATATATACTATGTAAGGATTTCATCAGTTTGCACCCACACAGAAACACAAAGTGTAAAAATACTGTTTCAGTACTAGTAATAGCATCACTTCACATTGGATAACACACTAAGGACAGATCCCCCATGAGACGCAAGTACACAGTGACTCCTGATGTTGATTTAACAATTTGACACTCTTGTTTATGGCGTCAGTAATCTCCCTAGGCTCTGGTCATGAGTTGCCGAGGCTATGGAAGCCTTTAGGGTTAGCCGACTTCGATCTTATTCCCACAGGGCCATAGTCAAAGTGGAAGTTCTCTCCTCCCTTCAGAGAAAGGTACCTCCTTCTTTGATGGCCCCGTTCTTTCCACTGGGATCTCACTCGCAGAGATCTTTCATTTAGGTCTTCTGTTTTTTCCAGAGTGTCTTAGCTTTCCATGCCTAAAATATTCTCATGGGCTCTTGAGCCAGATCCGAATGCCTTAAGGGCTGATTCTGAGGCCAGAGTGCTATTTAGGACATCTGCCATTCTATGAGTCTGCTGTGTATCCTGCTTCCCATGTTGGATCATTCTCTCCCTTTTTCATTCTATCAGTTAGTATTAGCAGACACTAGTCTTGTTTGTGTGATCCCTTTGGCTCTTAGACCTATCAGTGTGATCAATTGTGAGCTGAAATTGATCACTTGGACTAATGAGATGGCCTTGGTACATGCCACCTTGATGGGGTTGTATTGGAAACCCCTGGCACAATTCTAACTCCATCATTTGGGGCCGTTCCGATTGAGCCTGTCCCAAGTTTTACATCTCCTCCCTCTCTTATTCCCACTCTTATATTTCACAGAGATCACTTTTCAGTTAAAATTTAAACACCTACGAATAATTGTGTGTTAATTACAGAGTTCAACCACTAGTACTAGGATAAAGAAAAAAAAATACTACCATGGATAAAGTATTACATTGTACAACAACAGTCAGCACAAGAGCTGATCGAGTCACTGTCAATGTCCATTTCACTTCTACAGGTTTCCCCTTTGGTGCTCAGTTAGTCATCGCCAATCAAGGGAAACAAATGATATTTGTCTCTTTGGGACTGACTTAATTCACTCAGCATGATGTTTTCTAGATTCCTCCATTTTGTTGCAAGTGACCGGATTTCATTGTTTTTGACTGCTGTATAGTATTCTGTAGAGTACATGTCCCATAATTTCCTAATCCAGTCTACTGTTGATGGGCATTTGGGTTGGTTCCAAGTCTTAGCTATTGTGAATTGAGCCGCAATAAACATTGCTGTGCAGACGGCTTTTTTGTTTGCCAATTTAATTTCCTTTGGGTAAATTCCAAGGAGTGGGATGGCTGGGTTGAATGGTAGGGTTATATTCATGTTTCTGAGGAATCTCCAGACTGACTTCCATAGTGGCTTCACCAGTTTGCATTCCCACCAACAGTGGATTAGTGTCCCTTTTTCCCCACATCCTCTCCAGCATCTATTGTTGGTGGATTTCTGAATGTGAGCCATTCTCACCGGGGTGAGGTGAAACCTCATTGTGGTTTTGATTTGCATTTCCCTGATTGCTAGGGATCTTGAACATTTTTTCATGTGTCTGTTGGCCATTTGGATTTCCTCTTTTGAAAAATGTCTATTGAGGTCCTTGGCCCATCTCTTAAGTGGGTTGTTTGTTTTGATGTTGTGGAGTTTCTTAATTTCTGTGTAGATTCTGGTTATCAACCCTTTATCTGTTGCATAGTTTGCAAATATATTTTCCCATTCTGTCGGTTTCCTATTCACTTTCCTGACTGTTTCTTTTGCAGTACAGAAACTTTTCAATTTGATGCAATCCCAGTAGTTAATTTTGGTTTTCAGTGCCTGTGCTTCTGGGGTCTTTTCCAAGAAGTCTTTGCCAGTACCTATGTCTTGCAGGGTTTCTCCTATGCTCTCTAGTAATTTGATGGTGTCGGGTCGTAGGTTTAAATTTTTAATCCATGTTGAATGGATTTTTGTGTAAGGTGAAAGGTAGGGGTCTTGCTTCATGGTTCTGCACGTGGAAATCCAGTTTTCCCAGCACCATTTATTAAACAGACTGACCTTACTCCAGGGACTGGTTTTGGATCGTTGATCAAATATAAGTTGGCTGTAGGTGTTTGGATTGATTTCTGGAGTTTCTATTCTGTTCCATTGGTCTATCCATCTGTTTCTGTACCAGTACCATGCTGTTTTGATAACAACTGCCCTGTAGTATGTCCTGAAATCTGGTATTGTGATGCCTCCGGCTTTGTTTTTGTTGTACAAGATTGCTTTAGCTATTCGAGGTCTCCTGTGTCTCCATATGAATTTCAGCATCATTTTTTCCAGATCTGAGAAGAATGTCCTCGGTATCTTGATTGGTATTGCGTTGAATCTGTAAATTGCTTTTGGGAGAATGGACATTTTGATGATATTGATTCTTCCAATCCATGAGCATGGAAGATTTCTCCATTTTTTGGTATCCTCTTCTATTTCTTTCTTTAAGGTTTTGTAATTTTCATTGTAGAGATCTTTAATGTCCTTAGTTAAATTTATTCCAAGGTATTTGATTGTTTTTGTAGCTATTGTGAATGGGATTGATCTTAGCAGTTCTTCCTCAGCCGTGGCATTGTCTGTGTATACAAAGGCTGTTGATTTTTGTGCATTGATTTTATATCCTGCTACTTTGCCAAACTCTTCTATGAGTTCCAATAATCTCTTAGTAGAGTTCTTTGGGTCCCCTAAATAAAGAATCATGTCGTCTGCAAAGAGGGATAGTTTGAGTTCTTCCTTCCCAACTTGTATCCCTTTAATTTCTTTTTCTTGCCTAATAGCTCTGGCTAAGACTTCCAGCACTATATTGAATAGCAGTGGTGAGAGTGGGCATCCCTGTCTGGTACCAGATCTCAGTGGAAATGCTTCCAACTTTTCCCCATTCAATAGGATATTGGCCGTGGGTTTTTCATAAATTGCTTTGATTGTATTGAGGAATGTGCCTTCTATTCCCAGTTTGCTTAGGGTTTTCATCATGAAAGGGTGTTGAATTTTATCGAATGCTTTCTCTGCGTCTAGTGAGATAATCATATGTTTTTTCTTCTGTAGTCTGTTAATGTGGTGTATCACGTTGATTGTTTTGCGAATATTGAACCATCCCTGCATACCAGGGATGAATCCCACTTGGTCTGGGTGGATGATCTTTCTGATGTGTTGTTGCAGTCTATTGGCCAGAATTTTGTTGAGGATTTTTGCATCTATGTTCATGAGGGATATTGGTCTGTAATTCTCTTTCAATGCTGCATCTTTTTCTGGCTTAGGAATTAAGGTGATGCTGGCTTCATAGAAGGAATTTGGGAGAATTCCCTCTTTTTCGATTGTTCTGAATAGTTTGAGAAGAATTGGGGTTAGTTCTTCTTTAAATGTCTGGTAGAATTCAGCAGTGAATCCATCTGGTCTTGGGCTTTTCTTTGTTGGGAGGGCCTTTATTACTGATTCAATTTCTGGCTCACTTATGGGTCTGTTTAGGTTTTCTATGTCTTCCTGGTTCAATTTAGGTAGGTTGCATGTGTCCAGGAATCTATCCATTTCTGATAGGTTTCCCTGTTTGCTGGCATACAAGTCCTTGTAGTAATTTCTGATGATTCTTTTGATTTCTGTGGTGTCTGTTGTTATATTTCCTTTTTCATCTCTGATTTTACTGATTTGGGTCTTTTCTCTTCTTTTTTTAGTTAGTTGGGCCAATGGGGTGTCAATCTTGTTTATTTTTTCAAAAAACCAGCTCCTCGTTTGGCTGATTTTTTGTAATGTTTTTTTGGATTCAATCCTGTTGATTTCTTCTCTGATTTTGATTATTTCTCTTTTTCTACTAGATTTGGGTCTAGTTTGCTGCAAATTTTCTAGATCCTTGAGATGCATTGAAAGCTCATCTATTTGGTGCCTTTCCAGTTTCTTGATGTAGGCACCTATTGATATAAACTTTCCTCTTAACACTGCTTTTGCTGTATCCCATAAGTTTTGGTATGTTGTGCTGTTATCCTCCTTTACTTCCAGAAAATTTTTGATTTCTCTTTTGATTTCTTCAGTGACCCATTGTTCATTCAGGAGCATGTTGTTCAATCTCCATGTGTTTGCATATGCTCTAGAGATTCCTGAGTTGCTAATTTCCAACTTCACTCCCTCATGGTCTGAGAAGTTGCATGGTATGATTCTAATTCTTTTGAATTTGCTGAGACTTGCTTTATGGCCTAATATGTGATCAATCCTAGAGTAGGTTCCATGTGCTGCTGAGAAGAATGTGAATGCTTTCTGTGTAGGATGAAAAGTTCTGTAGATATCTGTTAGATCCATTTGGGCTATAGTGTTGTTTAAATCTACTGTCTCCTTGTTGATCTTCTGTCCTGTCGATCTGTCAATATCTGTGAGTGAAGTATTGAAGTCCCCCAGTACTATTGTGTTGGGGTCTAAGTCTCCCTTTAAGTTTCTTAACAAATTTTGTAAATAAACCTGTGGCCTGTAATTAGGTGCATATACATTGAGAATTGTTATATCTTCCTGTAGTATTGATCCCTTAATCATTATATAGTGCCCCTCTTTGTCTCTCTTAACAGTTTTTGTGTTAAAGTTTATGTAGTCCGATATTAAGATGGTTACACCCGCTCTTTTTTCATTTCTGTAGGCGTGGTATATCTTGTTCCATCCTTTTATTTTCAGTCTGTATGGATCTTCGTTGGAAAGATGTGTTTCTTGTAGGCAGCAAATAGATGGTTTTTGTTCCTTAACCCAATCAGCCAATCTCTGTCTTTTAACAGGACAGTTTAGACCTTTAACGTTCAATGTGACTATTGATAAGTGGTAAGTTTGCCCTGCCATTTGCCAGATATTTTCTAATGTATGCTTTGAATTCCCTGTGATCTGTTGCCGTGAGGTTCCCTTCGTTTACCTTCTTTCATGTTGATGGTCGTGTTTCTGTGTTTCTGTGTGTAACACGTCTTTAAGTATCTTTTGCAGGGCTGGACGAGTGGCAACAAATTCTTTCAATTTTTGTTTGTTATGAAAGGTCTTTATTTCACCTTCATTCACAAATGAGAGCTTTGCAGGGTATAATATTCTGGGCTGGCAGTTTTTCTCTCTAAGCACCTGGGCTATGTCTCGCCATTCCCTTCTAGCTTGTAGGGTTTCAGTTGAGAAGTCAGCTGTAAGTCTAATTGGAGATCCTCTGAGAGTAATCTGCCGTTTCTCTCTTGCACATTTTAGGATCTTTTCTTTTTGCTTCACTGTGGTGAGTTTAATTACAATATGTCGTGCAGAGGATCTCTTTTGGTCATGTTTATTAGGGGTTCTATGAGCTTCCTGGATTAGGATTTCTCTGTCTTTCTCCAAGCCTGGAAAGTTTTCTGCTAGTATCTCCCTAAAAAGGCCTTCTAATCCTTTCTCCCTCTCCATACCTTCAGGAACACCTAGAACCCGAATGTTGGGTTTTTTAATAGTATCCTGTAAATTCCCGACGATATCTTTTAGTTTTCTAATTTCCTCTTCTTGTCTTTGGTTTGACTGTTTCCTCTCCTGTTCTCTGTCTTCTAGGTCCGATATTCTCTCTTCTGCTTCACCCATTCTGGTTTTAAGGCCCTCAAGATTGCTTGTCACTTGATCTATTGAATTCTTCAATTCATTAAGATTTTTTGTCACTCTCGTAGCTTCTTGTTCTACTAGTTGTTTCATTTCATTTTGATTTCTGCGTAGTGCTTCATTCTCGCGAGAGAGATTTTCTATCTTATCCATTAAGGATTTCTGTAGTTCAAGAATTTGTTTTTGAGAACTTCTTAATGTTCTTATCAATTCTTTGAGATCTGCTTCTTGCATTTCTTCTATCTCCTTATCTTCATAATCCTGACTTGGGGTGTCTTTTCCGTTTGGGGTCATCATAGCGTCTTCCTTGATCTTGCTCCCTCGGAATCTGTTTTTATTTGGCATTTTTTTTTCCCCTCACTCTTTCTCTGGGTTGTCAAGGTAACGGAGTTTGTGTGCGCGGTGTGTTCCCAGTTTTTGGATCCCCTTCAGGTTTCTACAGCCTCGGGTTTTTGGTTCCGTCTGCCTCAGTGATTGGCGGGCGGGTGGGCGGGCAGGCGCGCCTTGTCCCACTGCGTTTAATCTAGCTCGAATTAGCAGGGTGGGTGACGAGAGAGACTAGTGTCCGTGCAGGCTCGCCTCAATTGTGCTGCTTCCCCCGTGGCATCTGCTTCCCCCCGCCAGTGTCTCGGGATCCCTGTATCGGCCCCCGTTCAAGCGCTCAGTTCCAATGGCGACTGTGTTCCGCCCGGGTTCCGGTTCAGCCGGCGGGCGCTCGCAGTCCCACTGTGTTCAGTCTAGCTCGAGTGAGCAGGGTGGGCAACGAAAGAGGCTAGTGTCCGTGTGGGCTCGCCTCAACTGTGCTGTTTCCCCCGTGGCGTCTGCTTCCCCCCGCCAGTGTCTCGGGATCCCTGTATCGGCTCCCGTTTAAGCGCTCGATTCTAATGGCGACTGTGTTCCGTGCGGTTCCCGTCCCTCCCGGCAGCTCCCGTGCCACTAAGGCACGATTTGCCGTTCGCAAACTTACTTTCCCATAGGTCCTTTGCGTCTCATTCACTGGGTCCGGAAGAATTTCCACTGCATTTTTTTCCGTGAGATTTTTCCTGAGGCTACAGTAACTCTGTTTTTATTAAACTATCTTTTTGCGGACTGCTAGTGCGCGTCCTCACTAATCCGCCATCTTGGCTCCGCCCCTTGTTAGTGTTTTCTGGATATTAATTATGAACTTGAGAGTTTGCAATGAATTCTGACATGTAACATTTTGTTTTTCTGTTGGCAAATGCTAATTCGTTCCACATGGAGACACAACAGGCACACATTCAAGTTTTCTGAGTAGAATGCCACAGAAACCAGGTGAAAAATGACATTTGTGTTTGCTAACATGACGTTGAATCCACTTGCCCAAGAAAAAGTCTTGGCTTTTCTCCAAAACCAGTTTGACTGCTTTTCTGTGTCCTTTGCACACGAATTCCACATGAGTTTGTCCAGATAGGTCTGGATCAAAGCAGAAATACCCATTTCTGTTCTGCCTAGCTCAACCCCAGCTCTTGCTACAGCCTCAGAGTTTGTTTCTCTTTCCTGGATATTATCTAGGAACTTTAGAGTTTTGAATGAATTTTTGCATGTAACATTATTTTTTGGATGGAAACTCTAATTCGTTCCACATGGAGACACAACAAGCACACATTCGAGCTTTCTGAGTAGAATGCTACAGAAACCAGGTGAAAAATGATATTTGTGTTTGCTAACATGACATTGTATCAACTTGCCCAACAAAATGACTTTGCTTTTCTCCAAAACCAGTTTGACTCTGCTTTTCTGGGTCCTTTTACATGAATTCCACATGAGTTTGTTCAGGTAGGTCTGGATCTAACTAGAAATATCTGGTTCTGTGTGCCTAAATGAATATCAGCTTTTAAAACAGCCTGTGTGTTTGTTATTGTTTTGGGAATAATATATATGAACTTTTATGATTTCAATGAATTTTAGCATGTTACATTTTGTATCTTTGTTGGCAAACGCTAATTTGTTCCACATGGAGACACAACAGGTACACATTCGAGCTTTCTGAGTAGAATGCTACAGAAAGCAGGTGAAAAATGATATTTGTGTTTGCTAACATGACGTTGACTCCAATTGCCCAAGAAAAAGACTTGGCTTTTCTCCAAAACCAGTTTCAATATTATTTTCTGGGTGTTTTTGCACACGAATTCCACATGAGTTTGTCCAGATAGGTCTGGATCAAAGAAGAAATACCCGTTTCTGTTCTGCCTAGCTCAACCCCAGCTCTTGCTACAGCCTCGGAGTTTGTTTCTGTTTCCTGGATATTATCTAGGAACTTTAGAGTCTTGAATGAATTTTAGCGTGTAACATTATGTTTTTTTGATGGAAACTCTAATTCGTTCCACATGGAGACACAACAAGCGCACATTCGAGATTTGTGAGTAGAATGCTACAGAAACCAGGTGAAAAATGATATGTGTGTTTGCTAACATGACATTGTATCCACTTGCCCAAGAAAATGACTTTGCTTTTCTCCAAAACCAGTTTGACTCTGCTTTTCTGGGTCCTTTGCACACGAATTCCCCATGAGTTTGTCCAGGTAGGTCTGGATCAAACCAGAAATATGTGTTTCTGTGTGGCTAAATGAATATCAGCTTTTAAAACAGCCTGTGTGTTTGTTAGTGTTTTCTGGATATTAACTATGAACTTGAGAGTTTGCAATGAATTCTGGCATGTAACATTTTGTTTTTCTGTTGGCAAATGCTAAATCGTTCCACATGGAGACACAACAGGCACACATTCAAGTTTTCTGAGTAGAATGCTACAGAAACCAGGTGAAAAATGACATTTGTGTTGGCTAACATGACGTTGAATCCACTTGCCCAAGAAAAAGTCTTGGCTTTTCTCCTAAACCAGTTTGACTGCTTTTCTGTGTCCTTCGCACACGAATTCCACATGAGTTTGTCCAGATAGGTCTGGGTCAAAGCAGAAATACCCGATTCTGTTCTGCCTAACTCAATCCCAGCTCTTGCTACAGCCTCGGAGTTTGCTTCTGTTTCCTGGATATTATCTAGGAACTTTAGAGTTTTGAATGAATTTTAGCGTGTAACATTATGTTTTTTTGATGGAAACTCTAATTCGTTCCACATGGAGACACAACAAGCACACATTCGAGTTTTCTGAGTAGTATGCTACAGAAACCAGGTGAAAAATGATATGTGTGTTTGCTAACATGACATTGTATCCACTTGCCCAAGAAAATGACTTTGCTTTTCTCCAAAACCAGTTTAACTCTGCTTTTCTGGGTCCTTTGCACATGAATTCCACATGAGTTTGTCCAGATAGGTCTGGATCAAACCAGAAATATGCGGTTCTGTGTGGCTAAATGAATATCAGCTTTTAAAAAAGTCTGTGTGTTTGTTAGTGTTTTGTGAATAATATCTATGAACTTTTATGATTTGAATGAATTTTAGCATGTTACATTTTGTTTCTTTGTTGGCAAATGCTAATTCGTTCCACATGGAGACACAACAGGTACACATTCGAGTTTTCTGAGTAGAATGCTACAGAAACCAGGTGAAAAGTGATATTCGTGTTTGCTAACATGACTTTGAACCCACTTGCCCAAGAAAAACACTTGGCGTTTCTTCAAAACCAGTTTGACTCTGCTTTTCTGGGTCCTTTGCACACGAATTCCCCATGAGTTTGTCCAGGTAGGTCTGGATCAAACCAGAAATATGCGGTTCTGTGTGGCTAAATGAATATCAGCTTTTAAAACAGCTTGTGTGTTTGTTAGTGTTTTCTGGATATTAACTATGAACTTGAGAGTTTGCAATGAATTCTGACATGTAACATTTTGTTTTTCTGTTGGCAAATGCTAATTCGTTCCACATGGAGACACAACAGGCACACATTCAAGTTTTCTGAGTAGAATGCTACAGAAACCAGGTGAAACATGACATTTGTGATGGCTAACATGACGTTGAATCCACTTGCCCAAGAAAAAGTCTTGGCTTTTCTCCAAAACAAGTTTGACTGCTCTCTGGGTGCTTTGCACACGAATTGCACATGATTTTGACTAGATAGGTCTGGATCAAAGCAGAAATACCCGATTCTGTTCTGCCTAACTCAATCCCAGCTCTTGCTACAGCATCGGAGTTTTTTTCTGTTTCCTGGATATTATCTAGGAACTTTAGAGTTTTGAATGAATTTTAGCGTGTAACATTATGTTTTTTTGATGGAAACTCTAATTCGTTCCACAAGGAGACACAACAAGCACACATTCGAGTTTTCTGAGTAGTATGCTACAGAAACCAGGTGAAAAATGATATTTGTGTTTGCTAAGATGACATTGTATCCACTTGCCCAAGAAAATGACTTTGCTTTTCTCCAAAACCAGTTTGACTCTGCTTTTCTGGGTCCTTTGCACATGAATTCCCCATGAGTTTGTCCAGATAGTCTGGATAAAACCAGAAATATGCAGTTCTGTGTGGCTAAATGAATATCAGCTTTGAAAACAGCCTGTGTGTTTGTTAGTGTTTTGTGAATAATATCTATGAACTTTTATGTTTTGAATGAATTTTAGCATGTTACATTTTGTACCTTTGTTGGCAAATGCTAATTTGTTCCACATGGAGACACTACAGGTACACATTCGATCTTTCTGAGTAGAATGCTACAGAAACCAGGTGAAAAATGATATTCGTGTTTGCTAACATGACGTTGACTCCACTTGCCCAAGAAAAAGACTTGGCTTTTCTCCAAAACCAGTTTCAATATTATTTTCTGGGTTTTTTGCACAGGAATTCCACATGAGTTTGTCCAGATAGTTCTGGATCTAACCAGAAATATGCGGTTCGGTGTGGCTAATGAATATCAGCTTTTAAAACAGCCTGTGTGTTTGTTAGTGTTTTGTGAATAATATCTATGAACTTTAAAGTTTTGAGTGAATTTTAGCATGTTACATTTTGTTTCTTTGTTGGCAAACACTCATTGGTTCCACATGGAGACATAACAGGTACACATTCAAATTTTCTGAGTAGAATGTTACAGAAACCAGGTAAAAATGATATTTCCGAAGGTAAACATGACATTGAATCCACTTGCCCAAGAAAAAGACTTGGCTTTTCTCCAAAACCAGTTTGACTCTGCTTTTCTGGGTCCTTTGCACACGAATTCCCCATGAGTTTGTCCAGATAGTTCTGGATCTAACCAGAAATATCTGGTTCTGTGTGGCTAAATGAATATCAGCTTTTAAAACAGCCTGTGTGTTTGTTAGTGTTTTCTGGATATTAACTATGAACTTGAGAGTTTGCAATGAATTCTGACATGTAACATTTTGTTTTTCTGTTGGCCAATCCTAATTCGTTCCACATGGAGACACAACAGGCAAACATTCAAGTTTTCTGAGTAGAATGCTACAGAAACCAGGTGAAAAATGACATTTGTGTTGGCTAACATGACGTTGAATCCACTTGCCCAAGAAAAAGTCTTGGCTTTTCTCCAAAACCAGTTTGACTGCTTTTCTGTGTCCTTTGCACACGAATTCCACATGAGTTTGTCCAGATAGGTCTGGATCAAAGCAGAAATACCCATTTCTGTTCTGCCTAGCTCAACCCCAGCTCTTGCTACAGCCTCAGAGTTTGTTTCTCTTTCCTGGATATTATCTAGGAACTTTAGAGTTTTGAATGAATTTTTGCATGTAACATTATTTTTTGGATGGAAACTCTAATTCGTTCCACATGGAGACACAACAAGCACACATTCGAGCTTTCTGAGTAGAATGCTACAGAAACCAGGTGAAAAATGATATTTGTGTTTGCTAACATGACATTGTATCAACTTGCCCAACAAAATGACTTTGCTTTTCTCCAAAACCAGTTTGACTCTGCTTTTCTGGGTCCTTTTACATGAATTCCACATGAGTTTGTTCAGGTAGGTCTGGATCTAACTAGAAATATCTGGTTCTGTGTGCCTAAATGAATATCAGCTTTTAAAACAGCCTGTGTGTTTGTTATTGTTTTGGGAATAATATATATGAACTTTTATGATTTCAATGAATTTTAGCATGTTACATTTTGTATCTTTGTTGGCAAACGCTAATTTGTTCCACATGGAGACACAACAGGTACACATTCGAGCTTTCTGAGTAGAATGCTACAGAAAGCAGGTGAAAAATGATATTTGTGTTTGCTAACATGACGTTGACTCCAATTGCCCAAGAAAAAGACTTGGCTTTTCTCCAAAACCAGTTTCAATATTATTTTCTGGGTGTTTTTGCACACGAATTCCACATGAGTTTGTCCAGATAGGTCTGGATCAAAGAAGAAATACCCGTTTCTGTTCTGCCTAGCTCAACCCCAGCTCTTGCTACAGCCTCGGAGTTTGTTTCTGTTTCCTGGATATTATCTAGGAACTTTAGAGTCTTGAATGAATTTTAGCGTGTAACATTATGTTTTTTTGATGGAAACTCTAATTCGTTCCACATGGAGACACAACAAGCGCACATTCGAGATTTGTGAGTAGAATGCTACAGAAACCAGGTGAAAAATGATATGTGTGTTTGCTAACATGACATTGTATCCACTTGCCCAAGAAAATGACTTTGCTTTTCTCCAAAACCAGTTTGACTCTGCTTTTCCGGGTCCTTTGCACACGAATTCCCCATGAGTTTGTCCAGGTAGGTCTGGATCAAACCAGAAATATGTGTTTCTGTGTGGCTAAATGAATATCAGCTTTTAAAACAGCCTGTGTGTTTGTTAGTGTTTTCTGGATATTAACTATGAACTTGAGAGTTTGCAATGAATTCTGGCATGTAACATTTTGTTTTTCTGTTGGCAAATGCTAAATCGTTCCACATGGAGACACAACAGGCACACATTCAAGTTTTCTGAGTAGAATGCTACAGAAACCAGGTGAAAAATGACATTAGTGTTGGCTAACATGACGTTGAATCCACTTGCCCAAGAAAAAGTCTTGGCTTTTCTCCTAAACCAGTTTGACTGCTTTTCTGGGTCCTTCGCACACGAATTCCACATGAGTTTGTCCAGATAGGTCTGGGTCAAAGCAGAAATACCCGATTCTGTTCTGCCTAACTCAATCCCAGCTCTTGCTACAGCCTCGGAGTTTGCTTCTGTTTCCTGGATATTATCTAGGAACTTTAGAGTTTTGAATGAATTTTAGCGTGTAACATTATGTTTTTTTGATGGAAACTCTAATTCGTTCCACATGGAGACACAACAAGCACACATTCGAGTTTTCTGAGTAGTATGCTACAGAAACCAGGTGAAAAATGATATGTGTGTTTGCTAACATGACATTGTATCCACTTGCCCAAGAAAATGACTTTGCTTTCCTCCAAAACCAGTTTAACTCTGCTTTTCTGGGTCCTTTGCACATGAATTCCACATGAGTTTGTCCAGATAGTCTGGATCAAACCAGAAATATGCGGTTCTGTGTGGCTAAATGAATATCAGCTTTTAAAACAGTCTGTGTGTTTGTTAGTGTTTTGTGAATAATATCTATGAACTTTTAAGATTTGAATGAATTTTAGCATGTTAGATTTTGATTCTTTGTTGGCAAACGCTAATTTGTTCCACAAGGAGACAGTACAGGTACACATTCAAGTTTTCTGAGTAGAATGTTACAGAAACCAGGTTAAAAATGATATTTCCGAAGGTAAACATGACATTGAATCCACTTGCCCAAGAAAAAGACTTTGCTTTTCTCCAAAACCAGTTTGACTCTGCTTTTCTGGGTCCTTTTTACACGAATTCCACATGAGTTTGTCCAGATAGTTCTGGATCTAACCAGAAATATGCGGTTCTGTGTGGCTAAATGAATATCAGCTTTTAAAAAAGTCTGTGTGTTTGTTAGTGTTTTGTGAATAATATCTATGAACTTTTATGATTTGAATGAATTTTAGCATGTTACATTTTGTTTCTTTGTTGGCAAATGCTAATTCGTTCCACATGGAGACACAACAGGTACACATTCGAGTTTTCTGAGTAGAATGCTACAGAAACCAGGTGAAAAGTGATATTCGTGTTTGCTAACATGACGTTGAACCCACTTGCCCAAGAAAAACACTTGGCGTTTCTTCAAAACCAGTTTGACTCTGCTTTTCTGGGTCCTTTGCACACGAATTCCCCATGAGTTTGTCCAGGTAGGTCTGGATCAAACCAGAAATATGCGGTTCTGTGTGGCTAAATGAATATCAGCTTTTAAAACAGCTTGTGTGTTTGTTAGTGTTTTCTGGATATTAACTATGAACTTGAGAGTTTGCAATGAATTCTGACATGTAACATTTTGTTTTTCTGTTGGCAAATGCTAATTCGTTCCACATGGAGACACAACAGGCACACATTCAAGTTTTCTGAGTAGAATGCTACAGAAACCAGGTGAAACATGACATTTGTGATGGCTAACATGACGTTGAATCCACTTGCCCAAGAAAAAGTCTTGGCTTTTCTCCAAAACAAGTTTGACTGCTCTCTGGGTGCTTTGCACACGAATTGCACATGATTTTGACTAGATAGGTCTGGATCAAAGCAGAAATACCCGATTCTGTTCTGCCTAACTCAATCCCAGCTCTTGCTACAGCATCGGAGTTTTTTTCTGTTTCCTGGATATTATCTAGGAACTTTAGAGTTTTGAATGAATTTTAGCGTGTAACATTATGTTTTTCTGATGGAAACTCTAATTCGTTCCACAAGGAGACACAACAAGCACACATTCGAGTTTTCTGAGTAGTATGCTACAGAAACCAGGTGAAAAATGATATTTGTGTTTGCTAAGATGACATTGTATCCACTTGCCCAAGAAAATGACTTTGCTTTTCTCCAAAACCAGTTTGACTCTGCTTTTCTGGGTCCTTTGCACATGAATTTCACATGAGTTTGTCCAGATAGGTATGGATCAAACCAGAAATATGCGGTTCTGTGTGGCTAAATGAATATCAGCTTTTAAAACAGTCTGTGTGTTTGTTAGTGTTTTGTGAATAATATCTATGAACTTTTAAGATTTGAATGAATTTTAGTATGTTAGATTTTGATTCTTTGTTGGCAAACGCTAATTTGTTCCACATGGAGACACTACAGGTACACATTCGATCTTTCTGAGTAGAATGCTACAGAAACCAGGTGAAAAATGATATTCGTGTTTGCTAACATGACGTTGACTCCACTTGCCCAAGAAAAAGACTTGGCTTTTCTCCAAAACCAGTTTCAATATTATTTTCTGGGTTTTTTGCACAGGAATTCCACATGAGTTTGTCCAGATAGTTCTGGATCTAACCAGAAATATGCGGTTCGGTGTGGCTAATGAATATCAGCTTTTAAAACAGCCTGTGTGTTTGTTAGTGTTTTGTGAATAATATCTATGAACTTTAAAGTTTTGAGTGAATTTTAGCATGTTACATTTTGTTTCTTTGTTGGCAAACACTCATTGGTTCCACATGGAGACATAACAGGTACACATTCAAATTTTCTGAGTAGAATGTTACAGAAACCAGGTAAAAATGATATTTCCGAAGGTAAACATGACATTGAATCCACTTGCCCAAGAAAAAGACTTGGCTTTTCTCCAAAACCAGTTTGACTCTGCTTTTCTGGGTCCTTTGCACACGAATTCCCCATGAGTTTGTCCAGATAGTTCTGGATCTAACCAGAAATATCTGGTTCTGTGTGGCTAAATGAATATCAGCTTTTAAAACAGCCTGTGTGTTTGTTAGTGTTTTCTGGATATTAACTATGAACTTGAGAGTTTGCAATGAATTCTGACATGTAACATTTTGTTTTTCTGTTGGCCAATCCTAATTCGTTCCACATGGAGACACAACAGGCACACATTCAAGTTTTCTGAGTAGAATGCTACAGAAACCAGGTGAAAAATGACATTTGTGTTGGCTAACATGACGTTGAATCCACTTGCCCAAGAAAAAGTCTTGGCTTTTCTCCAAAACAAGTTTGACTGCTCTCTGGGTGCTTTGCACACGAATTGCACATGATTTTGACTAGATAGGTCTGGATCAAAGCAGAAATACCCGATTCTGTTCTGCCTAACTCAATTCCAGCTCTTGCTACAGCATCGGAGTTTTTTTCTGTTTCCTGGATATTATCTAGGAACTTTAGAGTTTTGAATGAATTTTAGCGTGTAACATTATGTTTTTTTGATGGAAACTCTAATTCGTTCCACATGGAGACACAACAAGCACACATTCGAGTTTTCTGAGTAGTATGCTACAGAAACCAGGTGAAAAATGATATTTGTGTTTGCTAAGATGACATTGTATCCACTTGCCCAAGAAAATGACTTTGCTTTTCTCCAAAACCAGTTTGACTCTGCTTTTCTGGGTCCTTTGCACATGAATTCCCCATGAGTTTGTCCAGATAGTCTGGATAAAACCAGAAATATGCAGTTCTGTGTGGCTAAATGAATATCAGCTTTGAAAACAGCCTGTGTGTTTGTTAGTGTTTTGTGAATAATATCTATGAACTTTTATGTTTTGAATGAATTTTAGCATGTTACATTTTGTATCTTTTTTGGCAAACGCTAATTTGTTCCACATGGAGACACTACAGGTACACATTCGATCTTTCTGAGTAGAATGCTACAGAAACCAGGTGAAAAATGATATTCGTGTTTGCTAACATGACGTTGACTCCACTTGCCCAAGAAAAAGACTTGGCTTTTCTCCAAAACCAGTTTCAATATTATTTTCTGGGTTTTTTGCACAGGAATTCCGCATGAGTTTGTCCAGATAGTTCTGGATCTAACCAGAAATATGCGGTTCGGTGTGGCTAATGAATATCAGCTTTTAAAACAGCCTGTGTGTTTGTTAGTGTTTTGTGAATAATATCTATGAACTTTAAAGTTTTGAGTGAATTTTAGCATGTTACATTTTGTTTCTTTGTTGGCAAACACTCATTGGTTCCACATGGAGACATAACAGGTACACATTCAAATTTTCTGAGTAGAATGTTACAGAAACCAGGTAAAAATGATATTTCCGAAGGTAAACATGACATTGAATCGACTTGCCCAAGAAAAAGACTTGGCTTTTCTCCAAAACCAGTTTGACTCTGCTTTTTTGGGTCCTTTGCACACGAATTCCCCATGAGTTTGTCCAGATAGTTCTGGATCTAACCAGAAATATCTGGTTCTGTGTGGCTAAATGAATATCAGCTTTTAAAACAGCCTGTGTGCTTGTTAGTGTTTTCTGGATATTAACTATGAACTTGAGAGTTTGCAATGAATTCTGACATGTAACATTTTGTTTTTCTGTTGGCCAATCCTAATTCGTTCCACATGGAGACACAACAGGCACACATTCAAGTTTTCTGAGTAGAATGCTACAGAAACCAGGTGAAAAATGACATTTGTGTTGGCTAACATGACGTTGAATCCACTTGCCCAAGAAAAAGTCTTGGCTTTTCTCCAAAACAAGTTTGACTGCTCTCTGGGTGCTTTGCACACGAATTGCACATGATTTTGACTAGATAGGTCTGGATCAAAGCAGAAATACCCGATTCTGTTCTGCCTAACTCAATTCCAGCTCTTGCTACAGCATCGGAGTTTTTTTCTGTTTCCTGGATATTATCTAGGAACTTTAGAGTTTTGAATGAATTTTAGCGTGTAACATTATGTTTTTTTGATGGAAACTCTAATTCGTTCCACATGGAGACACAACAAGCACACATTCGAGTTTTCTGAGTAGTATGCTACAGAAACCAGGTGAAAAATGATATTTGTGTTTGCTAAGATGACATTGTATCCACTTGCCCAAGAAAATGACTTTGCTTTTCTCCAAAACCAGTTTGACTCTGCTTTTCTGGGTCCTTTGCACACGAATTCCACATGAGTTTGTCCAGAAAGTTCTGGATCAAGCCAGAAATATGCGGTTCTGTGTGGCTAAATGAATATCAGCTTTTAAAACAGCCTGTGTGTTTGTTAGTGTTTTGTGAATAATATCTATGAACTTTTATGATTTGAATGAATTTTAGCATGTTACATTTTGTTTCTTTGTTGGCAAACGCTAATTTGTTCCACATGGAGACACAACAGGTACACATTCAAGTTTTCTGAGTAGAATGCTACAGAAACCAGGTGAAAAATGATATTTGTGTTTGCTAACATGACGTTGACTCTACTTGCCCTAGAAAAACACTTGGCTTTTCTCCAAAACCAGTTTGACTCTGCTTTTCTGGGTCCTTTGCACACGAATTCCCCATGAGTTTGCCCAGGTAAGTCTGGATCAAACCAGAAATATGTGGTTCTGTGTGGCTAAATGAATATCAGCTTTTAAAACAGCTTGTGTGTTTGTTAGTGTTTTCTGGATATTAATTATGAACTTGAGAGTTTGCAATGAATTCTGACATGTAACATTTTGTTTTTCTGTTGGCAAATGCTAAATCGTTCCACATGGAGACACAACAGGCACACATTCAAGTTTTCTGAGTAGAATGCCACAGAAACCAGGTGAAAAATGACATTTGTGTTTGCTAACATGACGTTGAATCCACTTGCCCAAGAAAAAGTCTTGGCTTTTCTCCAAAACCAGTTTGACTGCTTTTCTGTGTCCTTTGCACACGAATTCCACATGAGTTTGTCCAGATAGGTCTGGATCAAAGCAGAAATACCCATTTCTGTTCTGCCTAGCTCAACCCCAGCTCTTGCTACAGCCTCAGAGTTTGTTTCTCTTTCCTGGATATTATCTAGGAACTTTAGAGTTTTGAATGAATTTTTGCATGTAACATTATTTTTTGGATGGAAACTCTAATTCGTTCCACATGGAGACACAACAAGCACACATTCGAGCTTTCTGAGTAGAATGCTACAGAAACCAGGTGAAAAATGATATTTGTGTTTGCTAATATGACATTGTATCAACTTGCCCAACAAAATGACTTTGCTTTTCTCCAAAACCAGTTTGACTCTGCTTTTCTGGGTCCTTTTATATGAATTCCACATGAGTTTGTTCAGGTAGGTCTGGATCTAACCAGAAATATCTGGTTCTGTGTGCCTAAATGAATATCAGCTTTTAAAACAGCCTGTGTGTTTGTTATTGTTTTGGGAATAATATATATGAACTTTTATGATTTCAATGAATTTTAGCATGTTACATTTTGTATCTTTGTTGGCAAACGCTAATTTGTTCCACATGGAGACACAACAGGTACACATTCGAGCTTTCTGAGTAGAATGCTACAGAAAGCAGGTGAAAAATGATATTCGTGTTTGCTAACATGACGTTGACTCCAATTGCCCAAGAAAAAGACTTGGCTTTTCTCCAAAACCAGTTTCAATATTATTTTCTGGGTTTTTTGCACACGAATTCCGCATGAGTTTGTCCAGATAGGTCTGGATCAAAGCAGAAATACCCGTTTCTGTTCTGCCTAGCTCAACCCCAGCTCTTGCTACAGCCTCGGAGTTTGTTTCTGTTTCCTGGATATTATCTAGGAACTTTAGAGTTTTGAATGAATTTTAGCGTGTAACATTATGTTTTTTTGATGGAAACTCTAATTCGTTCCACATGGAGACACAACAAGCGCACATTCGAGATTTGTGAGTAGAATGCTACAGAAACCAGGTGAAAAATGATATGTGTGTTTGCTAACATGACATTGTATCCACTTGCCCAAGAAAATGACTTTGCTTTTCTCCAAAACAAGTTTGACTCTGCTTTTCTGGGTCCTTTGCACACGAATTCCCCATGAGTTTGTCCAGATAGGTCTGGATCAAACCAGAAATATGTGGTTCTGTGTGGCTAAATGAATATCAGCTTTTAAAACAGCCTGTGTGTTTGTTAGTGTTTTCTGGATATTAACTATGAACTTGAGAGTTTGCAATGAATTCTGGCATGTAACATTTTGTTTTTCTGTTGGCAAATGCTAATTCGTTCCACATGGAGACACAACAGGCACACATTCAAGTTTTCTGAGTAGAATGCTACAGAAACCAGGTGAAAAATGACATTTGTGTTGGCTAACATGACGTTGAATCCACTTGCCCAAGAAAAAGTCTTGGCTTTTCTCCTAAACCAGTTTGACTGCTTTTCTGTGTCCTTCGCACACGAATTCCACATGAGTTTGTCCAGATAGGTCTGGGTCAAAGCAGAAATACCCGATTCTGTTCTGCCTAACTCAATCCCAGCTCTTGCTACAGCCTCGGAGTTTGCTTCTGTTTCCTGGATATTATCTAGTAACTTTAGAGTTTTGAATGAATTTTAGCGTGTAACATTATGTTTTTTTGATGGAAACTCTAATTCGTTCCACATGGAGACACAACAAGCACACATTCGAGTTTTCTGAGTAGTATGCTACAGAAACCAGGTGAAAAATGATATGTGTGTTTGCTAACATGACATTGTATCCACTTGCCCAAGAAAATGACTTTGCTTTTCTCCAAAACCAGTTTGACTCTGCTTTTCTGGGTCCTTTTTACACGAATTGCACATGAGTTTGTCCAGAAAGGTCTGGATCAATCCAGAAATATGCGGTTCTGTGTGGCTAAATGAATATCAGCTTTTAAAACAGTCTGTGTGTTTGTTAGTGTTTTGTGAATAATATCTATGAACTTTTATGATTTGAATGAATTTTAGCATGTTACATTTTGTTTCTTTGTTGGCAAATGCTAATTCGTTCCACATGGAGACACAACAGGTACACATTCGAGTTTTCTGAGTAGAATGCTACAGAAACCAGGTGAAAAGTGATATTCGTGTTTGCTAACATGACGTTGAACCCACTTGCCCAACAAAAACACTTGGCGTTTCTTCAAAACCAGTTTGACTCTGCTTTTCTGGGTCCTTTGCACACGAATTCCCCATGAGTTTGTCCAGGTAGGTCTGGATCAACCAGAAATATGCGGTTCTGTGTGGCTAAATGAATATCAGCTTTTAAAACAGCTTGTGTGTTTGTTAGTGTTTTCTGGATATTAACTATGAACTTGAGAGTTTGCAATGAATTCTGACATGTAACATTTTGTTTTTCTGTTGGCAAATGCTAATTCGTTCCACATGGAGACACAACAGGCACACATTCAAGTTTTCTGAGTAGAATGCTACAGAAACCAGGTGAAACATGACATTTGTGATGGCTAACATGACGTTGAATCCACTTGCCCAAGAAAAAGTCTTGGCTTTTCTCCAAAACAAGTTTGACTGCTCTCTGGGTGCTTTGCACACGAATTGCACATGATTTTGACTAGATAGGTCTGGATCAAAGCAGAAATACCCGATTCTGTTCTGCCTAACTCAATCCCAGCTCTTGCTACAGCATCGGAGTTTTTTTCTGTTTCCTGGATATTATCTAGGAACTTTAGAGTTTTGAATGAATTTTAGCGTGTAACATTATGTTTTTCTGATGGAAACTCTAATTCGTTCCACAAGGAGACACAACAAGCACACATTCGAGTTTTCTGAGTAGTATGCTACAGAAACCAGGTGAAAAATGATATTTGTGTTTGCTAAGATGACATTGTATCCACTTGCCCAAGAAAATGACTTTGCTTTTCTCCAAAACCAGTTTGACTCTGCTTTTCTGGGTCCTTTGCACATGAATTCCACATGAGTTTGTCCAGATAGGTATGGATCAAACCAGAAATATGCGGTTCTGTGTGGCTAAATGAATATCAGCTTTTAAAACAGTCTGTGTGTTTGTTAGTGTTTTGTGAATAATATCTATGAACTTTTAAGATTAGAATGAATTTTAGTATGTTAGATTTTGATTCTTTGTTGGCAAACGCTAATTTGTTCCACATGGAGACACTACAGGTACACATTCGATCTTTCTGAGTAGAATGCTACAGAAACCAGGTGAAAAATGATATTCGTGTTTGCTAACATGACGTTGACTCCACTTGCCCAAGAAAAAGACTTGGCTTTTCTCCAAAACCAGTTTCAATATTATTTTCTGGGTTTTTTGCACAGGAATTCCACATGAGTTTGTCCAGATAGTTCTGGATCTAACCAGAAATATGCGGTTCGGTGTGGCTAATGAATATCAGCTTTTAAAACAGCCTGTGTGTTTGTTAGTGTTTTGTGAATAATATCTATGAACTTTAAAGTTTTGAGTGAATTTTAGCATGTTACATTTTGTTTCTTTGTTGGCAAACACTCATTGGTTCCACATGGAGACATAACAGGTACACATTCAAATTTTCTGAGTAGAATGTTACAGAAACCAGGTAAAAATGATATTTCCGAAGGTAAACATGACATTGAATCCACTTGCCCAAGAAAAAGACTTGGCTTTTCTCCAAAACCAGTTTGACTCTGCTTTTCTGGGTGCTTTGCACACGAATTGCACATGATTTTGACTAGATAGGTCTGGATCAAAGCAGAAATACCCATTTCTGTTCTGCCTAGCTCAACCCCAGCTCTTGCTACAGCCTCAGAGTTTGTTTCTCTTTCCTGGATATTATCTAGGAACTTTAGAGTTTTGAATGAATTTTTGCATGTAACATTATTTTTTGGATGGAAACTCTAATTCGTTCCACATGGAGACACAACAAGCACACATTCGAGCTTTCTGAGTAGAATGCTACAGAAACCAGGTGAAAAATGATATTTGTGTTTGCTAATATGACATTGTATCAACTTGCCCAACAAAATAACTTTGCTTTTCTCCAAAACCAGTTTGACTCTGCTTTTCTGGGTCCTTTTATATGAATTCCACATGAGTTTGTTCAGGTAGGTCTGGATCTAACCAGAAATATCTGGTTCTGTGTGCCTAAATGAATATCAGCTTTTAAAACAGCCTGTGTGTTTGTTATTGTTTTGGGAATAATATATATGAACTTTTATGATTTCAATGAATTTTAGCATGTTACATTTTGTATCTTTGTTGGCAAACGCTAATTTGTTCCACATGGAGACACAACAGGTACACATTCGAGCTTTCTGAGTAGAATGCTACAGAAAGCAGGTGAAAAATGATATTCGTGTTTGCTAACATGACGTTGACTCCAATTGCCCAAGAAAAAGACTTGGCTTTTCTCCAAAACCAGTTTCAATATTATTTTCTGGGTTTTTTGCACACGAATTCCGCATGAGTTTGTCCAGATAGGTCTGGATCAAAGCAGAAATACCCGTTTCTGTTCTGCCTAGCTCAACCCCAGCTCTTGCTACAGCCTCGGAGTTTGTTTCTGTTTCCTGGATATTATCTAGGAACTTTAGAGTTTTGAATGAATTTTAGCGTGTAACATTATGTTTTTTTGATGGAAACTCTAATTCGTTCCACATGGAGACACAACAAGCGCACATTCGAGATTTGTGAGTAGAATGCTACAGAAACCAGGTGAAAAATGATATGTGTGTTTGCTAACATGACATTGTATCCACTTGCCCAAGAAAATGACTTTGCTTTTCTCCAAAACAAGTTTGACTCTGCTTTTCTGGGTCCTTTGCACACGAATTCCCCATGAGTTTGTCCAGATAGGTCTGGATCAAACCAGAAATATGTGGTTCTGTGTGGCTAAATGAATATCAGCTTTTAAAACAGCCTGTGTGTTTGTTAGTGTTTTCTGGATATTAACTATGAACTTGAGAGTTTGCAATGAATTCTGGCATGTAACATTTTGTTTTTCTGTTGGCAAATGCTAATTCGTTCCACATGGAGACACAACAGGCACACATTCAAGTTTTCTGAGTAGAATGCTACAGAAACCAGGTGAAAAATGACATTTGTGTTGGCTAACATGACGTTGAATCCACTTGCCCAAGAAAAAGTCTTGGCTTTTCTCCTAAACCAGTTTGACTGCTTTTCTGTGTCCTTCGCACACGAATTCCACATGAGTTTGTCCAGATAGGTCTGGGTCAAAGCAGAAATACCCGATTCTGTTCTGCCTAACTCAATCCCAGCTCTTGCTACAGCCTCGGAGTTTGCTTCTGTTTCCTGGATATTATCTAGTAACTTTAGAGTTTTGAATGAATTTTAGCGTGTAACATTATGTTTTTTTGATGGAAACTCTAATTCGTTCCACATGGAGACACAACAAGCACACATTCGAGTTTTCTGAGTAGTATGCTACAGAAACCAGGTGAAAAATGATATGTGTGTTTGCTAACATGACATTGTATCCACTTGCCCAAGAAAATGACTTTGCTTTTCTCCAAAACCAGTTTGACTCTGCTTTTCTGGGTCCTTTTTACACGAATTCCACATGAGTTTGTCCAGAAAGGTCTGGATCAATCCAGAAATATGCGGTTCTGTGTGGCTAAATGAATATCAGCTTTTAAAACAGTCTGTGTGTTTGTTAGTGTTTTGTGAATAATATCTATGAACTTTTATGATTTGAATGAATTTTAGCATGTTACATTTTGTTTCTTTGTTGGCAAATGCTAATTCGTTCCACATGGAGACACAACAGGTACACATTCGAGTTTTCTGAGTAGAATGCTACAGAAACCAGGTGAAAAGTGATATTCGTGTTTGCTAACATGACGTTGAACCCACTTGCCCAACAAAAACACTTGGCGTTTCTTCAAAACCAGTTTGACTCTGCTTTTCTGGGTCCTTTGCACACGAATTCCCCATGAGTTTGTCCAGGTAGGTCTGGATCAACCAGAAATATGCGGTTCTGTGTGGCTAAATGAATATCAGCTTTTAAAACAGCTTGTGTGTTTGTTAGTGTTTTCTGGATATTAACTATGAACTTGAGAGTTTGCAATGAATTCTGACATGTAACATTTTGTTTTTCTGTTGGCAAATGCTAATTCGTTCCACATGGAGACACAACAGGCACACATTCAAGTTTTCTGAGTAGAATGCTACAGAAACCAGGTGAAACATGACATTTGTGATGGCTAACATGACGTTGAATCCACTTGCCCAAGAAAAAGTCTTGGCTTTTCTCCAAAACAAGTTTGACTGCTCTCTGGGTGCTTTGCACACTTATTGCACATGATTTTGACTAGATAGGTCTGGATCAAAGCAGAAATACCCGATTCTGTTCTGCCTAACTCAATCCCAGCTCTTGCTACAGCATCGGAGTTTTTTTCTGTTTCCTGGATATTATCTAGGAACTTTAGAGTTTTGAATGAATTTTAGCGTGTAACATTATGTTTTTTTGATGGAAACTCTAATTCGTTCCACATGGAGACACAACAAGCGCACATTCGAGATTTGTGAGTAGAATGCTACAGAAACCAGGTGAAAAATGATATGTGTGTTTGCTAACATGACATTGTATCCACTTGCCCAAGAAAATGACTTTGCTTTTCTCCAAAACAAGTTTGACTCTGCTTTTCTGGGTCCTTTGCACACGAATTCCCCATGAGTTTGTCCAGATAGGTCTGGATCAAACCAGAAATATGTGGTTCTGTGTGGCTAAATGAATATCAGCTTTTAAAACAGCCTGTGTGTTTGTTAGTGTTTTCTGGATATTAACTATGAACTTGAGAGTTTGCAATGAATTCTGGCATGTAACATTTTGTTTTTCTGTTGGCAAATGCTAATTCGTTCCACATGGAGACACAACAGGCACACATTCAAGTTTTCTGAGTAGAATGCTACAGAAACCAGGTGAAAAATGACATTTGTGTTGGCTAACATGACGTTGAATCCACTTGCCCAAGAAAAAGTCTTGGCTTTTCTCCTAAACCAGTTTGACTGCTTTTCTGTGTCCTTCGCACACGAATTCCACATGAGTTTGTCCAGATAGGTCTGGGTCAAAGCAGAAATACCCGATTCTGTTCTGCCTAACTCAATCCCAGCTCTTGCTACAGCCTCGGAGTTTGCTTCTGTTTCCTGGATATTATCTAGTAACTTTAGAGTTTTGAATGAATTTTAGCGTGTAACATTATGTTTTTTTGATGGAAACTCTAATTCGTTCCACAAGGAGACACAACAAGCACACATTCGAGTTTTCTGAGTAGTATGCTACAGAAACCAGGTGAAAAATGATATGTGTGTTTGCTAACATGACATTGTATCCACTTGCCCAAGAAAATGACTTTGCTTTTCTCCAAAACCAGTTTGACTCTGCTTTTCTGGGTCCTTTGCACATGAATTCCACATGAGTTTGTCCAGATAGGTATGGATCAAACCAGAAATATGCGGTTCTGTGTGGCTAAATGAATATCAGCTTTTAAAACAGTCTGTGTGTTTGTTAGTGTTTTGTGAATAATATCTATGAACTTTTAAGATTTGAATGAATTTTAGTATGTTAGATTTTGATTCTTTGTTGGCAAACGCTAATTTGTTCCACATGGAGACACTACAGGTACACATTCGATCTTTCTGAGTAGAATGCTACAGAAACCAGGTGAAAAATGATATTCGTGTTTGCTAACATGACGTTGACTCCACTTGCCCAAGAAAAAGACTTGGCTTTTCTCCAAAACCAGTTTCAATATTATTTTCTGGGTTTTTTGCACAGGAATTCCACATGAGTTTGTCCAGATAGTTCTGGATCTAACCAGAAATATGCGGTTCGGTGTGGCTAATGAATATCAGCTTTTAAAACAGCCTGTGTGTTTGTTAGTGTTTTGTGAATAATATCTATGAACTTTAAAGTTTTGAGTGAATTTTAGCATGTTACATTTTGTTTCTTTGTTGGCAAACACTCATTGGTTCCACATGGAGACATAACAGGTACACATTCAAATTTTCTGAGTAGAATGTTACAGAAACCAGGTAAAAATGATATTTCCGAAGGTAAACATGACATTGAATCAACTTGCCCAAGAAAAAGACTTGGCTTTTCTCCAAAACCAGTTTGACTCTGCTTTTCTGGGTCCTTTGCACACGAATTCCCCATGAGTTTGTCCAGATAGTTCTGGATCTAACCAGAAATATCTGGTTCTGTGTGGCTAAATGAATATCAGCTTTTAAAACAGCCTGTGTGTTTGTTAGTGTTTTCTGGATATTAACTATGAACTTGAGAGTTTGCAATGAATTCTGACATGTAACATTTTGTTTTTCTGTTGGCCAATCCTAATTCGTTCCACATGGAGACACAACAGGCACACATTCAAGTTTTCTGAGTAGAATGCTACAGAAACCAGGTGAAAAATGACATTTGTGTTGGCTAACATGACGTTGAATCCACTTGCCCAAGAAAAAGTCTTGGCTTTTCTCCAAAACAAGTTTGACTGCTCTCTGGGTGCTTTGCACACGAATTGCACATGATTTTGACTAGATAGGTCTGGATCAAAGCAGAAATACCCGATTCTGTTCTGCCTAACTCAATTCCAGCTCTTGCTACAGCATCGGAGTTTTTTTCTGTTTCCTGGATATTATCTAGGAACTTTAGAGTTTTGAATGAATTTTAGCGTGTAACATTATGTTTTTTTGATGGAAACTCTAATTCGTTCCACATGGAGACACAACAAGCACACATTCGAGTTTTCTGAGTAGTATGCTACAGAAACCAGGTGAAAAATGATATTTGTGTTTGCTAAGATGACATTATATCCACTTGCCCAAGAAAATGACTTTGCTTTTCTCCAAAACCAGTTTGACTCTGCTTTTCTGGGTCCTTTGCACATGAATTCCCCATGAGTGTGTCCAGATAGTCTGGATAAAACCAGAAATATGCAGTTCTGTGTGGCTAAATGAATATCAGCTTTGAAAACAGCCTGTGTGTTTGTTAGTGTTTTGTGAATAATATCTATGAACTTTTATGTTTTGAATGAATTTTAGCATGTTACATTTTGTATCTTTGTTGGCAAACGCTAATTTGTTCCACATGGAGACACTACAGGTACACATTCGATCTTTCTGAGTAGAATGCTACAGAAACCAGGTGAAAAATGATATTCGTGTTTGCTAACATGACGTTGACTCCACTTGCCCAAGAAAAAGACTTGGCTTTTCTCCAAAACCAGTTTCAATATTATTTTCTGCGTTTTCTGCACAGGAATTCCGCATGAGTTTGTCCAGATAGTTCTGGATCTAACCAGAAATATGCGGTTCGGTGTGGCTAATGAATATCAGCTTTTAAAACAGCCTGTGTGTTTGTTAGTGTTTTGTGAATAATATCTATGAACTTTAAAGTTTTGAGTGAATTTTAGCATGTTACATTTTGTTTCTTTGTTGGCAAACACTCATTGGTTCCACATGGAGACATAACAGGTACACATTCAAATTTTCTGAGTAGAATGTTACAGAAACCAGGTAAAAATGATATTTCCGAAGGTAAACATGACATTGAATCGACTTGCCCAAGAAAAAGACTTGGCTTTTCTCCAAAACCAGTTTGACTCTGCTTTTTTGGGTCCTTTGCACACGAATTCCCCATGAGTTTGTCCAGATAGTTCTGGATCTAACCAGAAATATCTGGTTCTGTGTGGCTAAATGAATATCAGCTTTTAAAACAGCCTGTGTGCTTGTTAGTGTTTTCTGGATATTAACTATGAACTTGAGAGTTTGCAATGAATTCTGACATGTAACATTTTGTTTTTCTGTTGGCCAATCCTAATTCGTTCCACATGGAGACACAACAGGCACACATTCAAGTTTTCTGAGTAGAATGCTACAGAAACCAGGTGAAAAATGACATTTGTGTTGGCTAACATGACGTTGAATCCACTTGCCCAAGAAAAAGTCTTGGCTTTTCTCCAAAACAAGTTTGACTGCTCTCTGGGTGCTTTGCACACGAATTGCACATGATTTTGACTAGATAGGTCTGGATCAAAGCAGAAATACCCGATTCTGTTCTGCCTAACTCAATTCCAGCTCTTGCTACAGCATCGGAGTTTTTTTCTGTTTCCTGGATATTATCTAGGAACTTTAGAGTTTTGAATGAATTTTAGCGTGTAACATTATGTTTTTTTGATGGAAACTCTAATTCGTTCCACATGGAGACACAACAAGCACACATTCGAGTTTTCTGAGTAGTATGCTACAGAAACCAGGTGAAAAATGATATTTGTGTTTGCTAAGATGACATTGTATCCACTTGCCCAAGAAAATGACTTTGCTTTTCTCCAAAACCAGTTTGACTCTGCTTTTCTGGGTCCTTTGCACACGAATTCCACATGAGTTTGTCCAGAAAGTTCTGGATCAAGCCAGAAATATGCGGTTCTGTGTGGCTAAATGAATATCAGCTTTTAAAACAGCCTGTGTGTTTGTTAGTGTTTTGTGAATAATATCTATGAACTTTTATGATTTGAATGAATTTTAGCATGTTACATTTTGTTTCTTTGTTGGCAAACGCTAATTTGTTCCACATGGAGACACAACAGGTACACATTCAAGTTTTCTGAGTAGAATGCTACAGAAACCAGGTGAAAAATGATATTTGTGTTTGCTAACATGACGTTGACTCTACTTGCCCTAGAAAAACACTTGGCTTTTCTCCAAAACCAGTTTGACTCTGCTTTTCTGGGTCCTTTGCACACGAATTCCCCATGAGTTTGCCCAGGTAAGTCTGGATCAAACCAGAAATATGTGGTTCTGTGTGGCTAAATGAATATCAGCTTTTAAAACAGCTTGTGTGTTTGTTAGTGTTTTCTGGATATTAATTATGAACTTGAGAGTTTGCAATGAATTCTGACATGTAACATTTTGTTTTTCTGTTGGCAAATGCTAATTCGTTCCACATGGAGACACAACAGGCACACATTCAAGTTTTCTGAGTAGAATGCCACAGAAACCAGGTGAAAAATGACATTTGTGTTTGCTAACATGACGTTGAATCCACTTGCCCAAGAAAAAGTCTTGGCTTTTCTCCAAAACCAGTTTGACTGCTTTTCTGTGTCCTTTGCACACGAATTCCACATGAGTTTGTCCAGATAGGTCTGGATCAAAGCAGAAATACCCATTTCTGTTCTGCCTAGCTCAACCCCAGCTCTTGCTACAGCCTCAGAGTTTGTTTCTCTTTCCTGGATATTATCTAGGAACTTTAGAGTTTTGAATGAATTTTTGCATGTAACATTATTTTTTGGATGGAAACTCTAATTCGTTCCACATGGAGACACAACAAGCACACATTCGAGCTTTCTGAGTAGAATGCTACAGAAACCAGGTGAAAAATGATATTTGTGTTTGCTAATATGACATTGTATCAACTTGCCCAACAAAATGACTTTGCTTTTCTCCAAAACCAGTTTGACTCTGCTTTTCTGGGTCCTTTTATATGAATTCCACATGAGTTTGTTCAGGTAGGTCTGGATCTAACCAGAAATATCTGGTTCTGTGTGCCTAAATGAATATCAGCTTTTAAAACAGCCTGTGTGTTTGTTATTGTTTTGGGAATAATATATATGAACTTTTATGATTTCAATGAATTTTAGCATGTTACATTTTGTATCTTTGTTGGCAAACGCTAATTTGTTCCACATGGAGACACAACAGGTACACATTCGAGCTTTCTGAGTAGAATGCTACAGAAAGCAGGTGAAAAATGATATTCGTGTTTGCTAACATGACGTTGACTCCAATTGCCCAAGAAAAAGACTTGGCTTTTCTCCAAAACCAGTTTCAATATTATTTTCTGGGTTTTTTGCACACGAATTCCGCATGAGTTTGTCCAGATAGGTCTGGATCAAAGCAGAAATACCCGTTTCTGTTCTGCCTAGCTCAACCCCAGCTCTTGCTACAGCCTCGGAGTTTGTTTCTGTTTCCTGGATATTATCTAGGAACTTTAGAGTTTTGAATGAATTTTAGCGTGTAACATTATGTTTTTTTGATGGAAACTCTAATTCGTTCCACATGGAGACACAACAAGCGCACATTCGAGATTTGTGAGTAGAATGCTACAGAAACCAGGTGAAAAATGATATGTGTGTTTGCTAACATGACATTGTATCCACTTGCCCAAGAAAATGACTTTGCTTTTCTCCAAAACCAGTTTGACTCTGCTTTTCTGGGTCCTTTTTACACGAATTCCACATGAGTTTGTCCAGAAAGGTCTGGATCAATCCAGAAATATGTGGTTCTGTGTGGCTAAATGAATATCAGCTTTTAAAACAGTCTGTGTGTTTGTTAGTGTTTTGTGAATAATATCTATGAACTTTTATGATTTGAATGAATTTTAGCATGTTACATTTTGTTTCTTTGTTGGCAAATGCTAATTCGTTCCACATGGAGACACAACAGGTACACATTCGAGTTTTCTGAGTAGAATGCTACAGAAACCAGGTGAAAAGTGATATTCGTGTTTGCTAACATGACGTTGAACCCACTTGCCCAACAAAAACACTTGGCGTTTCTTCAAAACCAGTTTGACTCTGCTTTTCTGGGTCCTTTGCACACGAATTCCCCATGAGTTTGTCCAGGTAGGTCTGGATCAACCAGAAATATGCGGTTCTGTGTGGCTAAATGAATATCAGCTTTTAAAACAGCTTGTGTGTTTGTTAGTGTTTTCTGGATATTAACTATGAACTTGAGAGTTTGCAATGAATTCTGACATGTAACATTTTGTTTTTCTGTTGGCAAATGCTAATTCGTTCCACATGGAGACACAACAGGCACACATTCAAGTTTTCTGAGTAGAATGCTACAGAAACCAGGTGAAACATGACATTTGTGATGGCTAACATGACGTTGAATCCACTTGCCCAAGAAAAAGTCTTGGCTTTTCTCCAAAACAAGTTTGACTGCTCTCTGGGTGCTTTGCACACGAATTGCACATGATTTTGACTAGATAGGTCTGGATCAAAGCAGAAATACCCGATTCTGTTCTGCCTAACTCAATCCCAGCTCTTGCTACAGCATCGGAGTTTTTTTCTGTTTCCTGGATATTATCTAGGAACTTTAGAGTTTTGAATGAATTTTAGCGTGTAACATTATGTTTTTCTGATGGAAACTCTAATTCGTTCCACAAGGAGACACAACAAGCACACATTCGAGTTTTCTGAGTAGTATGCTACAGAAACCAGGTGAAAAATGATATTTGTGTTTGCTAAGATGACATTGTATCCACTTGCCCAAGAAAATGACTTTGCTTTTCTCCAAAACCAGTTTGACTCTGCTTTTCTGGGTCCTTTGCACATGAATTCCACATGAGTTTGTCCAGATAGGTATGGATCAAACCAGAAATATGCGGTTCTGTGTGGCTAAATGAATATCAGCTTTTAAAACAGTCTGTGTGTTTGTTAGTGTTTTGTGAATAATATCTATGAACTTTTAAGATTTGAATGAATTTTAGTATGTTAGATTTTGATTCTTTGTTGGCAAACGCTAATTTGTTCCACATGGAGACACTACAGGTACACATTCGATCTTTCTGAGTAGAATGCTACAGAAACCAGGTGAAAAATGATATTCGTGTTTGCTAACATGACGTTGACTCCACTTGCCCAAGAAAAAGACTTGGCTTTTCTCCAAAACCAGTTTCAATATTATTTTCTGGGTTTTTTGCACAGGAATTCCACATGAGTTTGTCCAGATAGTTCTGGATCTAACCAGAAATATGCGGTTCGGTGTGGCTAATGAATATCAGCTTTTAAAACAGCCTGTGTGTTTGTTAGTGTTTTGTGAATAATATCTATGAACTTTAAAGTTTTGAGTGAATTTTAGCATGTTACATTTTGTTTCTTTGTTGGCAAACACTCATTGGTTCCACATGGAGACATAACAGGTACACATTCAAATTTTCTGAGTAGAATGTTACAGAAACCAGGTAAAAATGATATTTCCGAAGGTAAACATGACATTGAATCGACTTGCCCAAGAAAAAGACTTGGCTTTTCTCCAAAACCAGTTTGACTCTGCTTTTCTGGGTCCTTTGCACACGAATTCCCCATGAGTTTGTCCAGATAGTTCTGGATCTAACCAGAAATATCTGGTTCTGTGTGGCTAAATGAATATCAGCTTTTAAAACAGCCTGTGTGTTTGTTAGTGTTTTCTGGATATTAACTATGAACTTGAGAGTTTGCAATGAATTCTGACATGTAACATTTTGTTTTTCTGTTGGCCAATCCTAATTCGTTCCACATGGAGACACAACAGGCACACATTCAAGTTTTCTGAGTAGAATGCTACAGAAACCAGGTGAAAAATGACATTTGTGTTGGCTAACATGACGTTGAATCCACTTGCCCAAGAAAAAGTCTTGGCTTTTCTCCAAAACAAGTTTGACTGCTCTCTGGGTGCTTTGCACACGAATTGCACATGATTTTGACTAGATAGGTCTGGATCAAAGCAGAAATACCCGATTCTGTTCTGCCTAACTCAATTCCAGCTCTTGCTACAGCATCGGAGTTTTTTTCTGTTTCCTGGATATTATCTAGGAACTTTAGAGTTTTGAATGAATTTTAGCGTGTAACATTATGTTTTTTTGATGGAAACTCTAATTCGTTCCACATGGAGACACAACAAGCACACATTCGAGTTTTCTGAGTAGTATGCTACAGAAACCAGGTGAAAAATGATATTTGTGTTTGCTAAGATGACATTATATCCACTTGCCCAAGAAAATGACTTTGCTTTTCTCCAAAACCAGTTTGACTCTGCTTTTCTGGGTCCTTTGCACATGAATTCCCCATGAGTGTGTCCAGATAGTCTGGATAAAACCAGAAATATGCAGTTCTGTGTGGCTAAATGAATATCAGCTTTGAAAACAGCCTGTGTGTTTGTTAGTGTTTTGTGAATAATATCTATGAACTTTTATGTTTTGAATGAATTTTAGCATGTTACATTTTGTATCTTTGTTGGCAAACGCTAATTTGTTCCACATGGAGACACTACAGGTACACATTCGATCTTTCTGAGTAGAATGCTACAGAAACCAGGTGAAAAATGATATTCGTGTTTGCTAACATGACGTTGACTCCACTTGCCCAAGAAAAAGACTTGGCTTTTCTCCAAAACCAGTTTCAATATTATTTTCTGGGTTTTTTGCACAGGAATTCCGCATGAGTTTGTCCAGATAGTTCTGGATCTAACCAGAAATATGCGATTCGGTGTGGCTAATGAATATCAGCTTTTAAAACAGCCTGTGTGTTTGTTAGTGTTTTGTGAATAATATCTATGAACTTTAAAGTTTTGAGTGAATTTTAGCATGTTACATTTTGTTTCTTTGTTGGCAAACACTCATTGGTTCCACATGGAGACATAACAGGTACACATTCAAATTTTCTGAGTAGAATGTTACAGAAACCAGGTAAAAATGATATTTCCGAAGGTAAACATGACATTGAATCGACTTGCCCAAGAAAAAGACTTGGCTTTTCTCCAAAACCAGTTTGACTCTGCTTTTCTGGGTCCTTTGCACACGAATTCCCCATGAGTTTGTCCAGATAGTTCTGGATCTAACCAGAAATATCTGGTTCTGTGTGGCTAAATGAATATCAGCTTTTAAAACAGCCTGTGTGCTTGTTAGTGTTTTCTGGATATTAACTATGAACTTGAGAGTTTGCAATGAATTCTGACATGTAACATTTTGTTTTTCTGTTGGCCAATCCTAATTCGTTCCACATGGAGACACAACAGGCACACATTCAAGTTTTCTGAGTAGAATGCTACAGAAACCAGGTGAAAAATGACATTTGTGTTGGCTAACATGACGTTGAATCCACTTGCCCAAGAAAAAGTCTTGGCTTTTCTCCAAAACAAGTTTGACTGCTCTCTGGGTGCTTTGCACACGAATTGCACATGATTTTGACTAGATAGGTCTGGATCAAAGCAGAAATACCCGATTCTGTTCTGCCTAACTCAATTCCAGCTCTTGCTACAGCATCGGAGTTTTTTTCTGTTTCCTGGATATTATCTAGGAACTTTAGAGTTTTGAATGAATTTTAGCGTGTAACATTATGTTTTTTTGATGGAAACTCTAATTCGTTCCACATGGAGACACAACAAGCACACATTCGAGTTTTCTGAGTAGTATGCTACAGAAACCAGGTGAAAAATGATATTTGTGTTTGCTAAGATGACATTGTATCCACTTGCCCAAGAAAATGACTTTGCTTTTCTCCAAAACCAGTTTGACTCTGCTTTTCTGGGTCCTTTGCACACGAATTCCACATGAGTTTGTCCAGAAAGTTCTGGATCAAGCCAGAAATATGCGGTTCTGTGTGGCTAAATGAATATCAGCTTTTAAAACAGCCTGTGTGTTTGTTAGTGTTTTGTGAATAATATCTATGAACTTTTATGATTTGAATGAATTTTAGCATGTTACATTTTGTTTCTTTGTTGGCAAACGCTAATTTGTTCCACATGGAGACACAACAGGTACACATTCAAGTTTTCTGAGTAGAATGCTACAGAAACCAGGTGAAAAATGATATTTGTGTTTGCTAACATGACGTTGACTCTACTTGCCCTAGAAAAACACTTGGCTTTTCTCCAAAACCAGTTTGACTCTGCTTTTCTGGGTCCTTTGCACACGAATTCCCCATGAGTTTGCCCAGGTAAGTCTGGATCAAACCAGAAATATGTGGTTCTGTGTGGCTAAATGAATATCAGCTTTTAAAACAGCTTGTGTGTTTGTTAGTGTTTTCTGGATATTAATTATGAACTTGAGAGTTTGCAATGAATTCTGACATGTAACATTTTGTTTTTCTGTTGGCAAATGCTAATTCGTTCCACATGGAGACACAACAGGCACACATTCAAGTTTTCTGAGTAGAATGCCACAGAAACCAGGTGAAAAATGACATTTGTGTTTGCTAACATGACGTTGAATCCACTTGCCCAAGAAAAAGTCTTGGCTTTTCTCCAAAACCAGTTTGACTGCTTTTCTGTGTCCTTTGCACACGAATTCCACATGAGTTTGTCCAGATAGGTCTGGATCAAAGCAGAAATACCCATTTCTGTTCTGCCTAGCTCAACCCCAGCTCTTGCTACAGCCTCAGAGTTTGTTTCTCTTTCCTGGATATTATCTAGGAACTTTAGAGTTTTGAATGAATTTTTGCATGTAACATTATTTTTTGGATGGAAACTCTAATTCGTTCCACATGGAGACACAACAAGCACACATTCGAGCTTTCTGAGTAGAATGCTACAGAAACCAGGTGAAAAATGATATTTGTGTTTGCTAATATGACATTGTATCAACTTGCCCAACAAAATGACTTTGCTTTTCTCCAAAACCAGTTTGACTCTGCTTTTCTGGGTCCTTTTATATGAATTCCACATGAGTTTGTTCAGGTAGGTCTGGATCTAACCAGAAATATCTGGTTCTGTGTGGCTAAATGAATATCAGCTTTTAAAACAGCCTGTGTGTTTGTTATTGTTTTGGGAATAATATATATGAACTTTTATGATTTCAATGAATTTTAGCATGTTACATTTTGTATCTTTGTTGGCAAACGCTAATTTGTTCCACATGGAGACACAACAGGTACACATTCGAGCTTTCTGAGTAGAATGCTACAGAAAGCAGGTGAAAAATGATATTCGTGTTTGCTAACATGACGTTGACTCCAATTGCCCAAGAAAAAGACTTGGCTTTTCTCCAAAACCAGTTTCAATATTATTTTCTGGGTTTTTTGCACACGAATTCCGCATGAGTTTGTCCAGATAGGTCTGGATCAAAGCAGAAATACCCGTTTCTGTTCTGCCTAGCTCAACCCCAGCTCTTGCTACAGCCTCGGAGTTTGTTTCTGTTTCCTGGATATTATCTAGGAACTTTAGAGTTTTGAATGAATTTTAGCGTGTAACATTATGTTTTTTTGATGGAAACTCTAATTCGTTCCACATGGAGACACAACAAGCGCACATTCGAGATTTGTGAGTAGAATGCTACAGAAACCAGGTGAAAAATGATATGTGTGTTTGCTAACATGACATTGTATCCACTTGCCCAAGAAAATGACTTTGCTTTTCTCCAAAACAAGTTTGACTCTGCTTTTCTGGGTCCTTTGCACACGAATTCCCCATGAGTTTGTCCAGATAGGTCTGGATCAAACCAGAAATATGTGGTTCTGTGTGGCTAAATGAATATCAGCTTTTAAAACAGCCTGTGTGTTTGTTAGTGTTTTCTGGATATTAACTATGAACTTGAGAGTTTGCAATGAATTCTGGCATGTAACATTTTGTTTTTCTGTTGGCAAATGCTAATTCATTCCACATGGAGACACAACAGGCACACATTCAAGTTTTCTGAGTAGAATGCTACAGAAACCAGGTGAAAAATGACATTTGTGTTGGCTAACATGACGTTGAATCCACTTGCCCAAGAAAAAGTCTTGGCTTTTCTCCTAAACCAGTTTGACTGCTTTTCTGTGTCCTTCGCACACGAATTCCACATGAGTTTGTCCAGATAGGTCTGGGTCAAAGCAGAAATACCCGATTCTGTTCTGCCTAACTCAATCCCAGCTCTTGCTACAGCCTCGGAGTTTGCTTCTGTTTCCTGGATATTATCTAGTAACTTTAGAGTTTTGAATGAATTTTAGCGTGTAACATTATGTTTTTTTGATGGAAACTCTAATTCGTTCCACATGGAGACACAACAAGCACACATTCGAGTTTTCTGAGTAGTATGCTACAGAAACCAGGTGAAAAATGATATGTGTGTTTGCTAACATGACATTGTATCCACTTGCCCAAGAAAATGACTTTGCTTTTCTCCAAAACCAGTTTGACTCTGCTTTTCTGGGTCCTTTTTACACGAATTCCACATGAGTTTGTCCAGAAAGGTCTGGATCAATCCAGAAATATGCGGTTCTGTGTGGCTAAATGAATATCAGCTTTTAAAACAGTCTGTGTGTTTGTTAGTGTTTTGTGAATAATATCTATGAACTTTTATGATTTGAATGAATTTTAGCATGTTACATTTTGTTTCTTTGTTGGCAAATGCTAATTCGTTCCACATGGAGACACAACAGGTACACATTCGAGTTTTCTGAGTAGAATGCTACAGAAACCAGGTGAAAAGTGATATTCGTGTTTGCTAACATGACGTTGAACCCACTTGCCCAACAAAAACACTTGGCGTTTCTTCAAAACCAGTTTGACTCTGCTTTTCTGGGTCCTTTGCACACGAATTCCCCATGAGTTTGTCCAGGTAGGTCTGGATCAACCAGAAATATGCGGTTCTGTGTGGCTAAATGAATATCAGCTTTTAAAACAGCTTGTGTGTTTGTTAGTGTTTTCTGGATATTAACTATGAACTTGAGAGTTTGCAATGAATTCTGACATGTAACATTTTGTTTTTCTGTTGGCAAATGCTAATTCGTTCCACATGGAGACACAACAGGCACACATTCAAGTTTTCTGAGTAGAATGCTACAGAAACCAGGTGAAACATGACATTTGTGATGGCTAACATGACGTTGAATCCACTTGCCCAAGAAAAAGTCTTGGCTTTTCTCCAAAACAAGTTTGACTGCTCTCTGGGTGCTTTGCACACGAATTGCACATGATTTTGACTAGATAGGTCTGGATCAAAGCAGAAATACCCGATTCTGTTCTGCCTAACTCAATCCCAGCTCTTGCTACAGCATCGGAGTTTTTTTCTGTTTCCTGGATATTATCTAGGAACTTTAGAGTTTTGAATGAATTTTAGCGTGTAACATTATGTTTTTCTGATGGAAACTCTAATTCGTTCCACAAGGAGACACAACAAGCACACATTCGAGTTTTCTGAGTAGTATGCTACAGAAACCAGGTGAAAAATGATATTTGTGTTTGCTAAGATGACATTGTATCCACTTGCCCAAGAAAATGACTTTGCTTTTCTCCAAAACCAGTTTGACTCTGCTTTTCTGGGTCCTTTGCACATGAATTCCCCATGAGTTTGTCCAGATAGTCTGGATAAAACCAGAAATATGCAGTTCTGTGTGGCTAAATGAATATCAGCTTTGAAAACAGCCTGTGTGTTTGTTAGTGTTTTGTGAATAATATCTATGAACTTTTATGTTTTGAATAAATTTTAGCATGTTACATTTTGTATCTTTGTTGGCAAACGCTAATTTGTTCCACATGGAGACACTACAGGTACACATTCGATCTTTGTGAGTAGAATGCTACAGAAACCAGGTTAAAAATGATATTCGTGTTTGCTAACATGACGTTGACTCCACTTGCCCTAGAAAAAGACTTGGCGTTTCTTCAAAACCAGTTTGACTCTGCTTTTCTGGGTCCTTTGCACACGAATTCCCCATGAGTTTGTCCAGGTAGGTCTGGATCAAACCAGAAATATGCGGTTCTGTGTGGCGAAATGAATATCAGCTTTTAAAACAGCCTTTGTGTTTTTTAGTGTTTTCTGGATATTAACTATGAACTTGAGAGTTTGCAATGAATTCTGGCATGTAACATTTTGTTTTTCTGTTGGCAAATGCTAATTCGTTCCACATGGAGACACAACAGGCACACATTCGAGTTTTCTGAGTAGAATGCTACAGAAATCAGGTGAAAAATGACATTTATGTTGGCTAACATGACGTTGAACCCACTTGCCCAAGAAAAAGTCTTGGCTTTTCTCCAAAACCAGTTTGACTGCTTTTCTGGGTCCTTTGCACACGAATTCCACATGAGTTTGTCCAGATAGGTCCTGGATCAGAGCAGAAATACCCGTTTCTGTTCTGCCTAGCTCAACCCCAGCTCTTGCTACAGCCTCGGAGTTTGTTTCTCTGTCCTGGATATTATCTAGGAACTTTAGAGTTTTGAATGAATTTTAGCGTGTAACATTATGTTTTTTTGATGGAAACTCTAATTCGTTCCACATGGAGACACAACAAGCACACATTCGAGCTTTCTGAGTGGAATGCTACAGAAACCAGGTGAAAAATGATATTTGTGTTTGCTAACATGACATTGTATCCACTTGCGCAAGAAAATGACTTTGCTTTTCTCCAAAACCAGTTTGACTCTGATTTTCTGAGTACTTTGCACACGAATTCCCCATGAGTTTGTCCTGATAGTTCTGGATCAAACCAGAAATATGCGGTTCTGTGTGGCTAAATGAATATCATCTTTGAAAACAGCCTGTGTGTTTGTTAGTGTTTTGTGAATAATATCTATGAACTTTTATGTTTTGAATGAACTTTAGCATGTTACATTTTGTTTCTTTGTTGGCAAACACTAATTTGTTCCACATGGAGACACTACAGGTACACATTCGAGCTTTCTCAGTAGAATGCTACAGAAAGCAGGTGAAAAATGATATTCGTGTTTGCTAACATGACGTTGACTCCACTTGCCCAAGAAAAAGACTTGGCTTTTCTCCAAAACCAGTTTCAATATTATTTTCTGGGTTTTTTGCACACGAATTCCACATGAGTTTGTCCAGATAGTTCTGGATCTAACCCGAAATTTGCGGTTCGGTGTGGCTAATGAATATCAGCTTTTAAAACAGCCTGTGTGTTTGTTAGTGTTTTGTGAATAATATCTATGAACTTTAAAGTTTTGAGTGAATTTTAGCATGTTACATTTTGTTTCTCTGTTGGCAAACGCTCATTGGTTCCACATGGAGACATAACAGGTACACATTCTAGTTTTCTGAGTAGAATGCTACAGAAACCAGGTGAAAAATGATATTCGTGTTTGCTAACATGACGTTGAAACCACTTGCGCAAGAAAAATGCTTGGGTTTTCTCCAAAACCAGTTTGACTCTGCTTTTCTGGGTCCTTTGCACACGAATTCCACATGAGTTTGTCCAGATAGGTCTGGATCAAATCAGAAATATGCGCTTCTGTGTGGCTAAATGAATATCAGCTTTTAAAACAGCCTGTGTGTTTGTTAGTGTTTTCTGGATATTAACTATGAGCTTGAGAGTTTGCAATGAATTCTGGCATGTAACATTTTGTTTTTCTGTTGGAAAATGCTAATTCGTTCCACCTGGAAAAACAACAGGCACACATTCAAGTTTTCTGAGTAGTATGCTACAGAAACAAGGTGAAAAATGATATTTGTGTTTGCTAACATGACATTGTATCCACTTGAGAGTTTGCAATGAATTCTGGCATGTTACATTTTGTTTCTTTGTTGGCAAACGCTCATTGGTTCCGCATGGAGACACGACAGGTACACATTCGAGTTTTCTGAGTAGAATGCTACAGAAACCATGTTAAAAATGATATTTGCGACGGTAAACATGACATTGAATCCACTTGCCCAAGAAAAAGTCTTGGCTTTTCTCCAAAACCAGTTTGACTCTGCTTTTCTGGGTCCTTTGCACACGAATTCCACATGAGTTTGTTCAGATAGGTCTGGATCAAACCAGAAATATGCGGTTCTGTGTGGCTAAATGAATATCAGCTTTGAAAACAGCCTGTGTGTTTGTTAGTGTTTTGTGAATAATATCTATGAACTTTTATGATTTGAATGAATTTTAGCATGTTACATTTGTTTCTTTGTTGGCAAATGCTAATTGGTTCCACATGGAGACACAACAGGTACACATTCGAGTTTTCTGAGTAGAATGCTACATAAACCAGGTGAAAAATGATATTCGTGTTTGCTAACATGACGTTGACTCCACTTGCCCAAGAAAAAGACTTGGCTTTTCTCCAAAACCAGTTTGACTCTGCTTTTCTGGGTCCTTTGCACACGAATTCCACATGAGTTTGTCCAGATAGGTCTGGGTTAAACCAGAAATATGCGGTTCTGTGTGGCTAAATGAATATCAGCTTTTAAAGCAGACTGTGTGTTTGTCAGTGTTTTCTGGATATTAACTATGAACTTGAGAGTTTGCAATGAATTCTGGCATGTAACATTTTGTTTTTCTGTTGGCAAATGCTAATTCGTTCCACATGGAGACACAACAGGCACACATTCAAGTTTTCTGAGTAGAATGCTACAGAAACCAGGTGAAAAATGATATTTGTGTTTGCTAACATGACGTTGAATCCACTTGCCCAAGAAAAAGTCTTGGCTTTTCTCCAAAACCAGTTTGACTGCTTTTCTCGAAAACCATGTTCACTATTATTTTCAGTGTTTTTTGCACACGAATTCCCCTTGAGTTTGTCCAGGTAGGTCTGGATCAAACCAGAAATATGCGGTCTGTGTGGCTAAATGAATATCAGCTTTTATTTATTTTTTTATTTTTTTTTTATTTATTTTGTTTTATATAAAGCTTTTTTTTAAAGAATATAAATTTCCAAAGAACAGCTCATGGACCACAAAGGCTCCCCCCACACACAACTTCCCTCCCTCCCCCCACCCTCCCCTTTCCCGCTCCCTCTCCCCTTCTGTTCACATCAAGATTCATTTTCAATTCTCTTTATACACAGAAGATCAATTTAGTACATATTACGTAAAGATTTCAACGGTTTGCCCTCGAATAGAGACACAAAATGATAATACTGTTGGAGTACTAGTTATAGTATTAATTCACAATGTACAGCACATTAAGGACAGAGATCCTACATGATTTTTTTTTTAAAAATTGATTAATTGTCTATGCAATTTCCAGTTTAACACCAAGATTTTTTAATCATTTGCAATTATCTTTATATAAAGAAGATCGATTCAATATATACTATGTAAGGATTTCATCAGTTTGCACCCACTCAGAAACACAAAGTGTAAAAATACTGTTTCAGTACTAGTAATAGCATCACTTCACATTGGATAACACATTAAGGACAGATCCCTCATGAGACGTAAGTACACAGTGACTCCTGATGTTGATTTAACAATTTGACACTCTTTGTTTATGGCGTCAGTAATCTCCCTAGGCTCTGGTCATGAGTTGCCGAGGCTATGGAAGCCTTTAGGGTTAGCCGACTTCGATCTTATTCCCACAGGGCCATAGTTAAAGTGGAAGTTCTCTCCTCCCTTCAGAGAAAGGTACCTCCTTCTTTGATGGCCCCGTTCTTTCCACTGGGATCTCACTCGCAGAGATCTTTCATTTAGGTCTTCTGTTTTTTCCAGAGTGTCTTAGCTTTCCATGCCTAAAATATTCTCATGGGCTCTTGAGCCAGATCCGAATGCCTAAAGGGCTGATTCTGAGGCCAGAGTGCTATTTAGGACATCTGCCATTCTATGAGTCTGCTGTGTATCCTGCTTCCCATGTTGGATCATTCTCTCCCTTTTTCATTCTATCAGTTAGTATTAGCAGACACTAGTCTTGTTTGTGTGATCCCTTTGACTCTTAGACCTATCAGTGTGATCAATTGTGAGCTGAAATTGATCACTTGGACTAATGAGATGGCCTTGGTACATGCCACCTTGATGGGATTGTATTGGAAACCCCTGGCACAATTCTAACTCCATCATTTGGGGCCGTTCCGATTGAGCATTTCCCAAGTTTTACATCTCCTCCCTCTCTTATTCCTACTCTTATATTTCACAGAGATCACTTTTCCGTTAAAATTTAAACACCTACGAATAATTGTGTGTTAATTACAGAGTTCAACCACTAGTACTAGGATAAAGAAAAAAAAATACTACCATGGATAAAGTATTACATTGTACAACAACAGTCAGCACAAGAGCTGATCGAGTCACTGTTTCTCATAGTGTCCATTTCACTTCTACAGGTTTCCCCTTTGGTGCTCAGTTAGTCATCGCCAATCAAGGGAAACAAATGATATTTGTCTCTTTGGGACTGACTTAATTCACTCAGCATGATGTTTTCCAGATTCCTCCATTTTGTTGCAAGTGACCGGATTTCATTGTTTTTGACTGCTGTATAGTATTCTGTAGAGTACATGTCCCATAATTTCCTAATCCAGTCTACTGTTGATGGGCATTTGGGTTGGTTCCAAGTCTTAGCTATTGTGAATTGAGCCACAATAAACATTGCTGTGCAGACGGCTTTTTTGTTTGCCAATTTAATTTCCTTTGGGTAAATTCCAAGGAGTGGGATGGCTGGGTTGAATGGTAGGGTTATATTCAGGTTTCTGAGGAATCTCCAGACTGACTTCCATAGTGGCTTCACCAGTTTGCATTCCCACCAACAGTGGATTAGTGTCCCTTTTTCCCCACATCCTCTCCAGCATCTATTGTTGGTGGATTTCTGAATGTGAGCCATTCTCACCGGGGTGAGGTGAAACCTCATTGTGGTTTTGATTTGCATTTCCCTGATTGCTAGGGATCTTGAACATTTTTTCATGTGTCTGTTGGCCATTTGGATTTCCTCTTTGGAAAAATGTCTATTGAGGTCCTTGGCCCATCTCTTAAGTGGGTTGTTTGATTTGATGTTGTGGAGTTTCTTAATTTCTTTGTAGATTCTGGTTATCAACCCTTTATCTGTTGCATAGTTTGCAAATATATTTTCCCATTCTGTCGGTTTCCTATTCACTTTCCTGACTGTTTCTTTTGCAGTACAGAAACTTTTCAATTTGATGCAATCCCAGTAGTTAATTTTGGTTTTCAGTGCCTGTGCTTCTGGGGTCTTTTCCAAGAAGTCTTTGCCAGTACCTATGTCTTGCAGGGTTTCTCCTATGCTCTCTAGTAATTTGATGGTGTCGGGTCGTAGGTTTAAATTTTTAATCCATGTTGAATGGATTTTTGTGTAAGGTGAAAGGTAGGGGTCTTGCTTCATGGTTCTGCACGTGGAAATCCAGTTTTCCCAGCACCATTTATTAAACAGACTGACCTTACTCCAGGGACTGGTTTTGGATCGTTGATCAAATATAAGTTGGCTGTAGGTGTTTGGATTGATTTCTGGAGTTTCTATTCTGTTCCATTGGTCTATCCATCTGTTTCTGTACCAGTACCATGCTGTTTTGATAACAACTGCCCTGTAGTATGTCCTGAAATCTGGTATTGTGATGCCTCCGGCTTTGTTTTTGTTGTACAAGATTGCTTTAGCTATTCGAGGTCTCCTGTGTCTCCATATGAATTTCAGCATCATTTTTTCCAGATCTGAGAAGAATGTCCTCGGTATCTTGATTGGTATTGCGTTGAATCTGTAAATTGCTTTTGGGAGAATGGACATTTTGATGATATTGATTCTTCCAATCCATGAGCATGGGAGATTTCTCCATTTTTTGGTATCCTCTTCTATTTCTTTCTTTAAGGTTTTGTAATTTTCATTGTAGAGATCTTTAATGTCCTTAGTTAAATTTATTCCAAGGTATTTGATTGTTTTTGTAGCTATTGTGAATGAGATTGATCTTAGCAGTTCTTCCTCAGCCATGGCATTGTCTGTGTATACAAAGGCTGTTGATTTTTGTGCATTGATTTTATATCCTGCTACTTTGCCAAACTCTTCTATGAGTTCCAATAGTCTCTTAGTAGAGTTCTTTGGGTCCCCTAAATAAAGAATCATGTCGTCTGCAAAGAGGGATAGTTTGAGTTCTTCCTTCCCAACTTGTATCCCTTTAATTTCTTTTTCTTGCCTAATAGCTCTGGCTAAGCCTTCCAGCACTATATTGAATAGCAGTGGTGAGAGTGGGCATCCCTGTCTGGTACCAGATCCCAGTGGAAATGCTTCCAACTTTTCCCCATTCAATAGGATATTGGCCGTGGGTTTTTCATAAATTGCTTTGATTGTATTGAAGAATGTGCCTTCTATACCCAGTTTGCTTAGGGTTTTCATCATGAAAGGGTGTTGAATTTTATCGAATGCTTTCTCTGCGTCTAGTGAGATAATCATATGGTTTTTCTTCTGCAGTCTGTTAAAGTGGTGTATCACGTTGATTGTTTTGCGAATATTGAACCATCCCTGCATACCAGGGATGAATCCCACTTGGTCTGGGTGGATGATCTTTCTGATGTGTTGTTGCAGTCTATTGGCCAGAATTTTGTTGAGGATTTTTGCATCTATGTTCATGAGGGATATTGGTCTGTAATTCTCTTTCAATGCTGCATCTTTTTCTGGCTTAGGAATTAAGGTGATGCTGGCTTCATAGAAGGAATTTGGGAGAATACCCTCTTTTTCGATTGTTCTGAATAGTTTGGGAAGAATTGGGGTTAGTTCTTCTTTAAATGTCTGGTAGAATTCAGCAGTGAATCCATCTGGTCCTGGGCTTTTCTTTGTTGGGAGGGCCTTTATTACTGATTCAATTTCTGGCTCACTTATGGGTCTGTTTAGGTTTTCTATGTCTTCCTGGTTCAATTTAGGTAGGTTGCATGTGTCCAGGAATCTATCCATTTCTGATAGGTTTCCCTGTTTGCTGGCATACAAGTCCTTGTAGTAATTTCTGATGATTCTTTTGATTTCTGTGGTGTCTGTTGTTATATTTCCTTTTTCATCTCTGATTTTACTGATTTGGGTCTTTTCTCTTCTTTTTTTAGTTAGTTGGGCCAATGGGGTGTCAATCTTGTTTATTTTTTCAAAAAACCAGCTCCTCGTTTGGCTGATTTTTTGTAATGTTTTTTTGGATTCAATCCTGTTGATTTCTTCTCTGATTTTGATTATTTCTCTTTTTCTACTAGATTTGGGTCTAGTTTGCTGCAAATTTTCTAGATCCTTGAGATGCATTGAAAGCTCATCTATTTGGTGCCTTTCCAGTTTCTTGATGTAGGCACCTATTGATATAAACTTTCCTCTTAACACTGCTTTTGCTGTATCCCATAAGTTTTGGTATTTTGTGCTGTTATCCTCATTTACTTCCAGAAAATTTTTGATTTCTCTTTTGATTTCTTCAGTAACCCATTGTTCATTCAGGAGCATGTTGTTCAATCTCCATGTGTTTGCATATGCTCTAGAGATTCCTGAGTTGCTAATTTCCAACTTCACTCCCTCATGGTCTGAGAAGTTGCATGGTATGATTCTAATTCTTTTGAATTTGCTGAGACTTGCTTTATGGCCTAATATGTGATCAATCCTAGAGTAGGTTCCATGTACTGCTGAGAAGAATGTGAATGCTTTACGTGTAGGATGAAAAGTTCTGTAGATATCTGTTAGATCCATTTGGGCTATAGTGTTGTTTAAATCTACTGTCTCCTTGTTGATCTTCTGTCCTTTCGATCTGTCAATATCTGTGAGTGAAGTATTGAAGTCCCCCAGTACTATTGTGTTGGGGTCTAAGTCTCCCTTTAAGTTTCTTAACAAATTTTTTAAATAAACCTGTGGCCTGTAATTAGGGGCATATACATTGAGAATTGTTATATCTTCCTGTAGTATTGATCCCTTAATCATTATATAGTGCCCCTCTTTGTCTCTCTTAACAGTTTTTGTGTTAAAGTTTATGTAGTCCGATATTAAGATGGTTACACCCGCTCTTTTTTCATTTCTGTTGGCGTGGTATATCTTGTTCCATCCTTTTATTTTCAGTCTGTATGGATCTTCGTTGGAAAGATGTGTTTCTTGTAGGCAGCAAATAGATGGTTTTTGTTCCTTAACCCAATCAGCCAATCTCTGTCTTTTAACAGGACAGTTTAGACCTTTAACGTTCAATGTGACTATTGATAAGTGGTAAGTTTGCCCTGCCATTTGCCAGAGATTTTCTAATGTATGCTTTGAATTCCCTGTGATTTTTTGCCGTGAGGTTCCCTTCGTTTACCTTCTTTCATGTTGATGGTCGTGTTTCTGTGTTTCTGTGTGTAACACGTCTTTAAGTATCTTTTGCAGGGCTGGACGAGTGGCAACAAATTCTTTCAATTTTTGTTTGTTATGAAAGGTCTTTATTTCGCCTTCATTCACAAATGAGAGCTTTGCAGGGTATAATATTCTGGGCTGGCAGTTTTTCTCTCTAAGTACCTGGGCTATGTCTCGCCATTCCCTTCTAGCTTGTAGGGTTTCTGTTGAGAAGTCAGCTGTGAGTCTAATTGGAGATCCTCTGAGAGTAATCTGACGTTTCTCTCTTGCACATTTTAGGATCTTTTCTTTTTGCTTCACTGTGGTGAGTTTAATTACAATATGTCGTGCAGAGGATCTCTTTTGGTCATGTTTATTAGGGGTTCTATGAGCTTCCTGGATTAGGATTTCTCTGTCTTTCTCCAAGCCTGGAAAGTTTTCTGCTAGTATCTCCCTAAAAAGGCCTTCTAATCCTTTCTCCCTCTCCATACCTTCAGGAACACCTAGAACCCGAATGTTGGGTTTTTTAATAGTATCCTGTAAATTCCCTATGATATCTTTTAGTTTTCTAATTTCCTCTTCTTGTCTTTGGTTTGACTGTTTCCTCTCCTGTTCTCTGTCTTCTAGGTCCGATATTCTCTCTTCTGCTTCACCCATTCTGGTTTTAAGGCCCTCAAGATTGCTCGTCACTTGATCTATTGAATTCTTCAATTCATTAAGATTTTTTGTCACTATCGTAGCTTCTTGTTCTACTAGTTGTTTCATTTCGTTTTGATTTCTCCGTAGTACTTCATTCTCGTGAGAGTGATTTTCTATCTTATCCATTAAGGATTTCTGTAGTTCGAGAATTTGTTTTTGAGAACTTCTTAATGTTCTTATCAATTCTTTGAGATCTGCTTCTTGCATTTCTTCTATCTCATTATCTTCATAATCCTGACTTGGGGTGTCTTTTCCGTTTGGGGTCATCATAGCGTCTTCTTTGATCTTGCTCCCTCGGAATCTGTTTTTATTTGGCGTTTTTTTTTTCCCCACACTCTTTCTCTGGGTTGTCAAGGTAACGGAGTTTGTGTGTGCGGTGTGTTCCCAGTTTTTGGATCCCCTTCAGGTTTCTACAGCCTCGGGTTTTTGGTTCCGTCTGCCTCAGTGATGGGCGGGCGGGTGGGCGGTCGCGCCTTGTCCAACTGCGTTTAATCTAGCTCGAATTAGCAGGGTGGGTGACGAGAGAGGCTAGGGCTAGTGTCCGTGCAGGCTCGCCTCAATTGTGCTGTTTCCCCCGTGGGGGGTCTGCTTCCCCCCGCCAGTGTCTCGGGATCCCTGTATCGGCCCCCGTTCAAGCGCTCAGTTCCAATGGCGACTGTGTTCCGCCCGGCTTCCGGTTCAGCCGGCGGGCGCGCGCCGTCCCACTGTGTTCAGTCTAGCTCGAGTGAGCAGGGTGGGCAACGAAAGAGGCTAGTGTCCGTGTGGGCTCGCCTCAATTGTGCTGTTTCCCCCGTGGCGTCTGCTTCCCCCCGCCAGTGTCTCGGGATCCCTGTATCGGCTCCCGTTTAAGCGCTCGATTCCAATGGCGACTGTGTTCCGTCCGGTTCCCGTCCCTCCCGGCAGCTCTCGTGCCACTAAGGCACGATTTGCCGTTCGCAAACTTACTTTCCCCTAGGTCCTCTGCGTCTCATTCACTGGGTCCGGAAGAATTTCCACTGCATTTTTTTCCATGAGATTTTTCCTGAGGCTACAGTAACTCTGTTTTTATAAAACTATCTTTTTGCGGACTGCTAGTGCGCGTCCTCACTATTCCGCCATCTTGGCTCCACCTCCCAAGCCCTATTTCTAAACTTAACCCTAACCCTAAACATAACCCTAGCCCTAGCCTTAACCCTAACCCTAACCCTAACCCTAGACCTAGACCTAACTAAACCCTAGCCCTAGCCCTAGCCATAACCATCACCCTAACGCTAACAGTAACCCTAGCCCCAGCCATAACCCTAACACGAACACTAAACCTAGCCCTCGCCCTAGCCCTAGCCCTAGCCATAACCATAACCCTAACCCTAACCCTAACCCTAGCACCAGCCATAACCCTAACCCTAATCCTAACCCGAACCCCAACAACAACCTCAACCCCGACCACAACCCTAACCTAACCATAGCCCTAGACCTAAACCCAAAACCTAACCCTAACACTGACCCTAGACCTAGCCCTAACCCTAAATCTAATCCTAACCCTAACCCTAAACCTAGCCCTAGCCCTTATTAAGCCCTAACCCTATCGCTAAAACTAACCCTAACCCTAGACCTAGCCCTAGCCCTAGCCCTAGCCCTATCACTAACCCTAACCATAACCCTAACCCTAAACCTAACCCTAACCTTTGCCCTAGCCATAACCCTAACCCTACCCTTACCCCAACCGCAACCACGACCCCAACCCTAACCTAATTCCTAGCCCTAACACTAACACTAAACCTAGCCCTAAACCTAACCCTAGCCCTAGCCCTAACCCAAACCCTAACTTTAGCACCATCCATAACCTAACCCTACCCATAACCATAACCTTAGCCCTAGCCCTAACCCTAACCCTAACCCTAACCTTATACTTCTCCCAAGCCCTAGCCCTAACCTAACCCTGACCCTAACCCTATCAGAAACCCTAGACCTAGCCATAACTCTAACCCTAACGGTAACAGTAACCCTAGCCCTAGCCATAACCCGAACACTAACCCTAACCCTAACCCAAATCAACCCGAGCACCAAAAAAAACCTAACCCTAAACATATCCCTATCCCTAGCACTAGACCTAAACCTAAACCTAACCCTAACCATAGATTTAATGATAACCCTAAACCTAACAATAACTCTAGCCCTTGCCCTAGCCCTAACCCTAACACTAACCCTAACCCTAGACTTAGCCCTAGCCCTAACCCTAAAAATAACCCTAGCCCTAGCAATAGCCTTAGCCCTAACCTAGCCGTAACCCTAACCCTAACCCTAGTTTTTCTGTTGGCAAATGCTAATTCGTTCCACATGGAGACACAACAGGCACACATTCAAGTTTACTGAGTAGAATACTACAGAAAACAGGTGAAAAATGATATTTGTGTTTGCTAACATGACGTTGAATCCACTTGCCCAAGAAAAAGTCTTGGCTTTTCTCCAAAACCAGTTTAACTCTGCTTTTCTGGGTCCTTTGCACACGAATTCCACATGAGTTTGTCCAGATAGGTCTGGATCAAAGCAGAAATACCCGTTTCTGTTCTGCCTAGCTCAACCCCAGCTCTTGCTACAGCCTCGGAGTTTGTTTCTCTTTCCTGGATATTATCTAGGAACTTTAGAGTTTTGAATGAATTTTAGCGTGTAACATTATGTTTTTTTGATGGAAACTCTAATTCGTTCCACATGGAGACACAACAAGCACACATTCGAGATTTCTGAGTAGAATGCTACAGAAACCAGGTGAAAAATGATATTTGTGTTTGCTAACATGACATTGTATCCACTTGCCCATCAAAATGACATTGCTTTTCTCCAAAACCAGTTTGACTCTGCTTTTCTGGGTCCTTTGCACATGAATTCCCCATGAGTTTGTCCAGATAGTTCTGGATCAAACCAGAAATATGCGGTTCTGTGTGGCTAAATGAATATCAGCTTTTAAAACAGCCTGTGTGTTTGTTAGTGTTTTCTGGATATTAACTATGAACTAGAGAGTTTGCAATGAATTCTGGCATGTAACATTTTGTTTTTCTGTTGGCAAATGCTAATTCGTTCCACATGGAGACACAACAGGCACACATTCAAGTTTTCTGAATAGAATGCTACAGAAACCAGGGGAAAAATGACATTTGTGTTTGCTAACATGACATTGAATCCACTTGCCCAAGAAAAAGTCTTGGCTTTTCTCCAAAACCAGTTTGACTGCTTTTCTGGGTCCTTTGCACAAGAATTCCACATGATTTTGACTAGATAGGTCTGGATCAAAGCAGAAATACCCGTTTCTGTTCTGCCTAACTCAATCCCAGCTCTTGCTACAGCCTTGGAGTTTGTTTCTGTTTCCTGGATATTATCTAGGAACTTTAGAGTGTTGAATGAATTTTAGCGTGTAACATTATGTTTTTTTGATGGAAACTCTAATTTGTTCCACATGGAGACACAACAAGCACACATTCGAGTTTTCTGAGTAGTATGCTACAGAAACCAGGTGAAAAATGATATTTGTGTTTGCTAACATGACATTGTATCCACTTGCCCAAGAAAATGACTTTGCTTTTCTCCAAAACCAGTTTAACTCTGCTTTTCTGGGTCCTTTGCACACGAATTCCACATGAGTTTGTCCAGATAGGTCAGGATCAAACCAGAAATATGCGGTTCTGTGTGGCTAAATGAATATCAGCTTTTAAAACAGCCTGTGTGTTTGTTAGTGTTTTGTTAATAATATCTATTAACTTTTATGATTTGAATGAATTTTTCATGTTACATTTTGTTTCTTTATTGGCAAATGCTAATTCGTTCCACATGGAGACACAACAGGTACACATTCGAGTTTTCTGAGTAGAATGCTACAGAAACCAGGTGAAAAATGATATTCATGTTTGCTAACATGACGTTGAACCCTCTTGCCCAAGAAAAAGTCTTGGCTTTTCTCTAAAATCAATTTGACTGCTTTTCTGGGTCCTTTGCACACGAATTCCACATGAGTTTGTCTAGATAGGTCTGGATCAAAGCAGAAATACCCGTTTCTGTTCTGCCTAGCTCAACCCCAGCTCTTGCTACAGCCTTGGAATTTGTTTTTCTTTCCTGGATATTATCTAGGATCTTTAGAGTTTTGAATGAATTTTAGCGTGTAACATTATATTTTTTTGATGGAAACTCTAATTCGTTCCACATGGAGACACAACAAGCACACATTCGAGTTTTTGGATTAGAATGTTACAGAAACTTGGTGAAAAATGATATTTGAGTTTGCTAACATGACATTGTATCCACTTGCCCAAGAAAAAGTCTTGGCTATTTTCCAAAACCAGTTTAACTCTGCTTTTCTTGGTCCTTTGCACACGAATTCCACATGAGTTTGTCCAGATAGGTCTGGATCAAACCAGAAATATGCGGTTCTTTGTGGCTAAATGTATATCAGCTTTGAAAACAGCCTGTGTGTTTGTTAGTGTTTTGTGAATAATATCTATGAACTTTTATGTTTTGAATGAATTTTAGCATGTTACATTTTGTTTCTTTGTTGGCAAACGCTAATTGGTTCCACATGGAGACAGAACAGGTACACATTCGAGCTTTCTGAGTAGAAATCTACAGAAACCAGGTGAAAAATGATATTCGTGTTTGCTAACATGACGTTGAAACCACTTGCCCAAGAAAAAGACTTGGCTTTTCTGGAAAACCATTTTCACTATTATTTTCAGTGTTTTTTGCACACGAATTCCCCATAAGTTTGCCCAGGTAGGTCTGGATCAAACCAGAAATATGCGGTTCTGTGTGGCTAAATGAATATCAGCTTTTAAATCAGCCTGTGTGTTTTTTAGTGTTTTCTGGATATTAACTATGAACTTGAGAGTTTGCAATGAATTCTGATATGTAACATTTTGTTTTTCTGTTGGCAAATGCTAATTCGTTCCACATGGAGACACATCAGGCACACATTCAAGTTTTCTGAGTAGAATGCTACAGAAACCAGGGGGAAAATGACATTTGTGTTTGCTAACATGACGTTGAATCCACTTGCCCAAGAAAAAGACTTGGCTTTTCTCCAAAACCAGTTTGACTGCTTTTCTAGGTCCTTTGCACACGAATTCCACATGTGTTTTCCAGATAGGTCTGGATCAAAGCAGAAATACCCGTTTCTGTTCTGCCTAACTCAATCCCAGCTCTTGCTACATCCTCGGAGTTTGTTTCTCTTTCCTGGGTATTATTTAGGAACTTTAGAGTTTTGAATGAATTTTAGCGTGTAACATTATGTTTTTTTGATGGAAACTCTAATTCGTTCCACATGGAGACACAGCAAGCACACATTCGAGTTTTCTGAGTAGTATGCTACAGAAACCAGGTGAAAAATGATATTTGTGTTTGCTAACATGACATTGTATCCACTTGCCCAAGCAAATGACTTTGCTTTTCTCCAAAACCAGTTTAACTCTGCTTTTCTGGGTCCTTTGCACACGAATTCCCCATGAGTTTGTCCAAATATTCTGGATCAAACCAGAAATATCCGGAACCGTGGTGGATAAATGAATATCAGCTTTTGAGACAGCCCATGTGTTTGTTATTATTTTCTGGATTAGAACAAGGAACTTGAGAATTTGGAATGAATTCTGGCATGTAACATTTTGTTTTTCTGTTGGCAAATGCTAATTGGATTCACATGGAGACACATCAGGTGCACTTTGGAGTTTTCTGAGTGGAATGCTACAGAAACCAGGTTAAAAAGTATATTTGTGTTTGTAAACATGACATTGAATGCACTTGCCGAAGAAAAAGACTTTACATTTCACCAAAACCGGTTTGACTCTGCTTTTCTGGTCGTTTGCACATGAATTCCACACGAGTTTATGCTGATACGTCTGGATCTAACCAGAAATACCCATTTCTGCTATGCCTAGCTCAATCCCAGCTCTTGCTACAGCCTCTGTTTTTGTTTCTCTTTTCTGGATATTATCTAGGAACTTCGGAGTTTGGAATGAATTTTAGCATGTAACAATTTGTTTCTTTGTTGGAAACGCTAATTCGTTCCACATGGAGATACAACAGGAACACATCCGGGTTTTCTGAGTGGAATGCTACAGAAACCAGGTTAAAAGGATATTTGTTTGTGTAAACATGACATTCAATCCACTTGCCCAAGATAAAGACTTTGCTTTTCTCCAAAACCAGTTTGACTCTGCTTTTCTGGGTCCTTTGCACACGAATACCACATGAGTTTGTCCAGATAGGTCTGGATCTAACAAGAATTATCCAGTTCTGTTGTGGCTAAGTGAATATCAGCTTTTGAAACAGACCATGTGTTTTTTAGTGTTTTCTGGATATGAACCAGGAACTTGAGTTTTTGGAATGAATGCTGGCATGTAACATTTTGTTTTTCTGTTGGCAAATGATAATTGGATTCACATGGAGACACAACAGGTACACATTCGAGTTTTCTGAGTAGAATGCTAAGAAACCAGGAGAAAAAGTATACTTCTGTTTGTAAAAATGACATTAAATCCACTTGCCAAGGAAAAAGACTTTGATTTCACCAAAACCTGTTTGACTCTGCATTTCTGGCTCCTTTGCACATGAATTCCTCACAAGTTTGTCCAGATAGATCTGGATCTAACCAGAAATACCCGTTTCTCTTCTGCCTAGCTCAATCCCAGCTCTTGCTACAGCCTCGGAGTTTGTTTCTGTTTTCTGGATATTATCTAGGAACTTTAGAGTTTGGAATGAATTTTAGCATGTAACATTGTGTTTCTTTGTTGGAAACGCTAATTCGTTCCACATGGAGACACAAAGGGAACACATTCGGGTTTTCTGAGTAGAATGCTACAGAAACCAGGTGAAAAAGTATACTTGTGTTTGTAAATATGACATTGAATCCACTTGCCCAAGATAAAGACTTTGCTTTTCTCCAAAACCACTTTGACTCTGCTTTTCTAGGTCCTTTGCACACGAATTCCACATGAGTGTGTCCAGATAGGTCTGGATCTAAGCAGAATTATGCGGTTCTGTTCTGCCTAACTCAATCCCAGCTCTGGCTACAGACTCTGCATTTGTTTCTGTTTTCTGGGTAATAACTATGAACTTGAGAGTTTGGAATGAATTCTGGCATATACCATTTTGTTTTTCTTTTGGCAAATGCTAATTGGATTCACATGGGAACACAACAGGTATACATTTGAGAATTCTGTGTAGAATGCTACAGAAACGAGGTTAAAAAGGATACTTGTGTTTGTGAACATGACGTTGAATCCAATTGACCAAGATAAAGACTTTGTTTTTCTCCAAAACCAATTTGACTCTGCTTTTCTGGGTCCTTTGCACACGAATTCCACATGAGTTTATCCAGATAGGTCTGGATCAAACCCAAAATATCCAATTCAGTGTGTCTAAATGAATATCAGCTTTTAAAACTGCATGTGAGTTTGTTTCTGTTTTCTGGATAGTATCTATGAACTTAAGAGTTTTGAATGAATTTTAGCATGTTACATTTTGTTTTTTTTTTTTTGGTTGGCAAATGCCTATTGGTTTCACATGGAGACACAACAGGTGCATGTAAGTATTTTCTGAGTAGAATGCTAAAGAAACAAGGTTAAAAATGATGTTTGTGACTGTAAACATGACATTGAATCCACTTGCACAAGAAAAAGTCTTTGCTTTTCTCCAAATCCAGTTTGACTCTGCTCTTCTGGGTCCTTTGCACACGAATTCCACATGAGTTTGTCCAGATAGGATGGATCAAACCAGAAATACCCATTTCTGTTCTGCCTAACTGAATTTCAGCTCTTGCTACAGCCTCGGAGTTTGTTTCCCTTTCCTGGATATTATCTAGGAACTTTAGAGTTTTAAATGAATTTTAGCATATAACATTATGTTTTTTTGTTGGAAACGCTAATTCTTTCCACATGGAGACACAACAGGCACACATTCGAGATTTCAGAGTACAATGCTACAGAAACCAGGTGAAAAATGATATTTGTGTTCCTAAACATGACATTGAATCCACTTGCCCAAGAAAAAGACTTTGCTTTTCACCAAAACCAGTTTGACTCTGCTTTTCTGGGTCCTTTGCACATGAATTCCACATGAGCTTGTCCAGATAGGTCTGGATCTAACCAGAAATCGCCGTTTCTCTTCTGCCTAGCTCAATCCCAGCTCTTGCTACAGCCTCTGTGTTTGTTCCTGTTTTCTGGATATTATCTAGGAACTTTAGAGTTTGGAATGAATTTTAGCATGTAACATTGGGTTTCTTTGTTGGAAACTCTAATTCGTTCCACAAGGAGACACAACAGGCACACTTTTGGGTTTTCTGAGTAGAGTGCTACAGAAACCAGGTTAAAAAGGATATTTGTTTTTGTAAACATGACATTGAATCCACTTCCCCAAGATTAAGACTTTGCTTTTCTCCAAAACCAGTTTGACTCTGCTTTTCTGGGTCCTTTGCCCACGAATTCCACACGAGTTTGTCCAGAGAGGTCTGGATCTAACCAGATATACCCGTTTCTGTTCTGCCTAGCTCAATCCCAGCTTCCTACAGCCTCTGTCTTTGTTTCTGTTTTTTGGATATTATCTATGAACTTTAGAGTTTTCACTGAATTTTAGCATGTAACATTTTGTTTCTTTGTTGGAAACACTAATTCGTTCCTCATGGAGACATAACAGGAACACATTCGGGTTTTCTGAGTAGAATGCTACAGAAACCAGGTTAAAAGGATATTTGTTTGTGTAAACATGACATTCAATCCACTTGCCCAAGATAAAGACTTTGCTTTTCTCCAAAACCAGTTTGACTCTGCTTTTCTGGGTCCTTTGCACACGAATACCACATGAGTTTGTCCAGATAGGTCTGGATCTAACAAGAATTATCCAGTTCTGTTGTGGCTAAGTGAATATCAGCTTTTGAAACAGACCATGTGTTTTTTAGTGTTTTCTGGATATGAACCAGGAACTTGAGTTTTTGGAATGAATGCTGGCATGTAACATTTTGTTTTTCTGTTGGCAAATGATAATTGGATTCACATGGAGACACAACAGGTACACATTCGAGTTTTCTGAGTAGAATGCTAAGAAACCAGGAGAAAAAGTATACTTCTGTTTGTAAAAATGACATTAAATCCACTTGCCAAGGAAAAAGACTTTGATTTCACCAAAACCTGTTTGACTCTGCATTTCTGGCTCCTTTGCACATGAATTCCTCACAAGTTTGTCCAGATAGATCTGGATCTAACCAGAAATACCCGTTTCTCTTCTGCCTAGCTCAATCCCAGCTCTTGCTACAGCCTCGGAGTTTGTTTCTGTTTTCTGGATATTATCTAGGAACTTTAGAGTTTGGAATGAATTTTAGCATGTAACATTGTGTTTCTTTGTTGGAAACGCTAATTCGTTCCACATGGAGACACAAAGGGAACACATTCGGGTTTTCTGAGTAGAATGCTACAGAAACCAGGTGAAAAAGTATACTTGTGTTTGTAAATATGACATTGAATCCACTTGCCCAAGATAAAGACTTTGCTTTTCTCCAAAACCACTTTGACTCTGCTTTTCTAGGTCCTTTGCACACGAATTCCACATGAGTGTGTCCAGATAGGTCTGGATCTAAGCAGAATTATGCGGTTCTGTTCTGCCTAACTCAATCCCAGCTCTGGCTACAGACTCTGCATTTGTTTCTGTTTTCTGGGTAATAACTATGAACTTGAGAGTTTGGAATGAATTCTGGCATATACCATTTTGTTTTTCTTTTGGCAAATGCTAATTGGATTCACATGGGAACACAACAGGTATACATTTGAGAATTCTGTGTAGAATGCTACAGAAACGAGGTTAAAAAGGATACTTGTGTTTGTGAACATGACGTTGAATCCAATTGACCAAGATAAAGACTTTGTTTTTCTCCAAAACCAATTTGACTCTGCTTTTCTGGGTCCTTTGCACACGAATTCCACATGAGTTTATCCAGATAGGTCTGGATCAAACCCAAAATATCCAATTCAGTGTGTCTAAATGAATATCAGCTTTTAAAACTGCATGTGAGTTTGTTTCTGTTTTCTGGATAGTATCTATGAACTTAAGAGTTTTGAATGAATTTTAGCATGTTACATTTTGTTTTTTTTTTTTTGGTTGGCAAATGCCTATTGGTTTCACATGGAGACACAACAGGTGCATGTAAGTATTTTCTGAGTAGAATGCTAAAGAAACAAGGTTAAAAATGATGTTTGTGACTGTAAACATGACATTGAATCCACTTGCACAAGAAAAAGTCTTTGCTTTTCTCCAAATCCAGTTTGACTCTGCTCTTCTGGGTCCTTTGCACACGAATTCCACATGAGTTTGTCCAGATAGGATGGATCAAACCAGAAATACCCATTTCTGTTCTGCCTAACTGAATTTCAGCTCTTGCTACAGCCTCGGAGTTTGTTTCCCTTTCCTGGATATTATCTAGGAACTTTAGAGTTTTAAATGAATTTTAGCATATAACATTATGTTTTTTTGTTGGAAACGCTAATTCTTTCCACATGGAGACACAACAGGCACACATTCGAGATTTCAGAGTACAATGCTACAGAAACCAGGTGAAAAATGATATTTGTGTTCCTAAACATGACATTGAATCCACTTGCCCAAGAAAAAGACTTTGCTTTTCACCAAAACCAGTTTGACTCTGCTTTTCTGGGTCCTTTGCACATGAATTCCACATGAGCTTGTCCAGATAGGTCTGGATCTAACCAGAAATCGCCGTTTCTCTTCTGCCTAGCTCAATCCCAGCTCTTGCTACAGCCTCTGTGTTTGTTCCTGTTTTCTGGATATTATCTAGGAACTTTAGAGTTTGGAATGAATTTTAGCATGTAACATTGGGTTTCTTTGTTGGAAACTCTAATTCGTTCCACAAGGAGACACAACAGGCACACTTTTGGGTTTTCTGAGTAGAGTGCTACAGAAACCAGGTTAAAAAGGATATTTGTTTTTGTAAACATGACATTGAATCCACTTCCCCAAGATTAAGACTTTGCTTTTCTCCAAAACCAGTTTGACTCTGCTTTTCTGGGTCCTTTGCCCACGAATTCCACACGAGTTTGTCCAGAGAGGTCTGGATCTAACCAGATATACCCGTTTCTGTTCTGCCTAGCTCAATCCCAGCTTCCTACAGCCTCTGTCTTTGTTTCTGTTTTTTGGATATTATCTATGAACTTTAGAGTTTTCACTGAATTTTAGCATGTAACATTTTGTTTCTTTGTTGGAAACACTAATTCGTTCCTCATGGAGACATAACAGGAACACATTCGGGTTTTCTGAGTAGAATGCTACAGAAACCAGGTTAAAAGGATATTTGTTTGTGTAAACATGACATTCAATCCACTTGCCCAAGATAAAGACTTTGCTTTTCTCCAAAACCAGTTTGACTCTGCTTTTCTGGGTCCTTTGCACACGAATACCACATGAGTTTGTCCAGATAGGTCTGGATCTAACAAGAATTATCCAGTTCTGTTGTGGCTAAGTGAATATCAGCTTTTGAAACAGACCATGTGTTTTTTAGTGTTTTCTGGATATGAACCAGGAACTTGAGTTTTTGGAATGAATGCTGGCATGTAACATTTTGTTTTTCTGTTGGCAAATGATAATTGGATTCACATGGAGACACAACAGGTACACATTCGAGTTTTCTGAGTAGAATGCTAAGAAACCAGGAGAAAAAGTATACTTCTGTTTGTAAAAATGACATTAAATCCACTTGCCAAGGAAAAAGACTTTGATTTCACCAAAACCTGTTTGACTCTGCATTTCTGGCTCCTTTGCACATGAATTCCTCACAAGTTTGTCCAGATAGATCTGGATCTAACCAGAAATACCCGTTTCTCTTCTGCCTAGCTCAATCCCAGCTCTTGCTACAGCCTCGGAGTTTGTTTCTGTTTTCTGGATATTATCTAGGAACTTTAGAGTTTGGAATGAATTTTAGCATGTAACATTGTGTTTCTTTGTTGGAAACGCTAATTCGTTCCACATGGAGACACAAAGGGAACACATTCGGGTTTTCTGAGTAGAATGCTACAGAAACCAGGTGAAAAAGTATACTTGTGTTTGTAAATATGACATTGAATCCACTTGCCCAAGATAAAGACTTTGCTTTTCTCCAAAACCACTTTGACTCTGCTTTTCTAGGTCCTTTGCACACGAATTCCACATGAGTGTGTCCAGATAGGTCTGGATCTAAGCAGAATTATGCGGTTCTGTTCTGCCTAACTCAATCCCAGCTCTGGCTACAGACTCTGCATTTGTTTCTGTTTTCTGGGTAATAACTATGAACTTGAGAGTTTGGAATGAATTCTGGCATATACCATTTTGTTTTTCTTTTGGCAAATGCTAATTGGATTCACATGGGAACACAACAGGTATACATTTGAGAATTCTGTGTAGAATGCTACAGAAACGAGGTTAAAAAGGATACTTGTGTTTGTGAACATGACGTTGAATCCAATTGACCAAGATAAAGACTTTGTTTTTCTCCAAAACCAATTTGACTCTGCTTTTCTGGGTCCTTTGCACACGAATTCCACATGAGTTTATCCAGATAGGTCTGGATCAAACCCAAAATATCCAATTCAGTGTGTCTAAATGAATATCAGCTTTTAAAACTGCATGTGAGTTTGTTTCTGTTTTCTGGATAGTATCTATGAACTTAAGAGTTTTGAATGAATTTTAGCATGTTACATTTTGTTTTTTTTTTTTTGGTTGGCAAATGCCTATTGGTTTCACATGGAGACACAACAGGTGCATGTAAGTATTTTCTGAGTAGAATGCTAAAGAAACAAGGTTAAAAATGATGTTTGTGACTGTAAACATGACATTGAATCCACTTGCACAAGAAAAAGTCTTTGCTTTTCTCCAAATCCAGTTTGACTCTGCTCTTCTGGGTCCTTTGCACACGAATTCCACATGAGTTTGTCCAGATAGGATGGATCAAACCAGAAATACCCATTTCTGTTCTGCCTAACTGAATTTCAGCTCTTGCTACAGCCTCGGAGTTTGTTTCCCTTTCCTGGATATTATCTAGGAACTTTAGAGTTTTAAATGAATTTTAGCATATAACATTATGTTTTTTTGTTGGAAACGCTAATTCTTTCCACATGGAGACACAACAGGCACACATTCGAGATTTCAGAGTACAATGCTACAGAAACCAGGTGAAAAATGATATTTGTGTTCCTAAACATGACATTGAATCCACTTGCCCAAGAAAAAGACTTTGCTTTTCACCAAAACCAGTTTGACTCTGCTTTTCTGGGTCCTTTGCACATGAATTCCACATGAGCTTGTCCAGATAGGTCTGGATCTAACCAGAAATCGCCGTTTCTCTTCTGCCTAGCTCAATCCCAGCTCTTGCTACAGCCTCTGTGTTTGTTCCTGTTTTCTGGATATTATCTAGGAACTTTAGAGTTTGGAATGAATTTTAGCATGTAACATTGGGTTTCTTTGTTGGAAACTCTAATTCGTTCCACAAGGAGACACAACAGGCACACTTTTGGGTTTTCTGAGTAGAGTGCTACAGAAACCAGGTTAAAAAGGATATTTGTTTTTGTAAACATGACATTGAATCCACTTCCCCAAGATTAAGACTTTGCTTTTCTCCAAAACCAGTTTGACTCTGCTTTTCTGGGTCCTTTGCCCACGAATTCCACACGAGTTTGTCCAGAGAGGTCTGGATCTAACCAGATATACCCGTTTCTGTTCTGCCTAGCTCAATCCCAGCTTCCTACAGCCTCTGTCTTTGTTTCTGTTTTTTGGATATTATCTATGAACTTTAGAGTTTTCACTGAATTTTAGCATGTAACATTTTGTTTCTTTGTTGGAAACACTAACTCGTTCCTCATGGAGACATAACAGGAACACATTCGGGTTTTCTGAGTAGAATGCTACAGAAACCAGGTGAAAAAGTATACTTGTGTTTGTAAATATGACATTGAATCCACTTGCCCAAGATAAAGACTTTGCTTTTCTCCAAAACCACTTTGACTCTGCTTTTCTAGGTCCTTTGCACACGAATTCCACATGAGTGTGTCCAGATAGGTCTGGATCTAAGCAGAATTATGCGGTTCTGTTCTGCCTAACTCAATCCCAGCTCTGGCTACAGACTCTGCATTTGTTTCTGTTTTCTGGGTAATAACTATGAACTTGAGAGTTTGGAATGAATTCTGGCATATACCATTTTGTTTTTCTTTTGGCAAATGCTAATTGGATTCACATGGGAACACAACAGGTATACATTTGAGAATTCTGTGTAGAATGCTACAGTAACGAGGTTAAAAAGGATACTTGTGTTTGTGAACATGACGTTGAATCCAATTGCCCAAGATAAAGACTTTGTTTTTCTCCAAAACCAATTTGACTCTGCTTTTCTGGGTCCTTTGCACACGAATTCCACATGAGTTTATCCAGATAGGTCTGGATCAAACCCAAAATATCCAATTCAGTGTGTCTAAATGAATATCAGCTTTTAAAACTGCATGTGAGTTTGTTTCTGTTTTCTGGATAGTATCTATGAACTTAAGAGTTTTGAATGAATTTTAGCATGTTACATTTTGTTTTTTTTTTGGTTGGCAAATGCCTATTGGTTTCACATGGAGACACAACAGGTGCATGTAAGTATTTTCTGAGTAGAATGCTAAAGAAACAAGGTTAAAAATGATGTTTGTGACTGTAAACATGACTTTGAATCCACTTGCACAAGAAAAAGTCTGCTTTTCTCCAAATCCAGTTTGACTCTGCTCTTCTGGGTCCTTTGCACACGAATTCCACATGAGTTTGTCCAGATAAGATGGATCAAACCAGAAATACCCATTTCTGCTCTGCCTAACTGAATCCCAGCTCTTGCTACAGCCTCGGAGTTTGTTTCCCTTTCCTGGATATTATCTAGGAACTTTAGAGTTTTAAATGAATTTTAGCATATAACATTATGTTTTTTTGTTGGAAACACTAATTCTTTCCACATGGAGACACAACAGGCACACATTCGAGATTTCAGAGTAGAATGCTACAGAAACCAGGTGAAAAATGATATTTGTGTTCCTAAACATGACATTGAATCCACTTGCCCAAGAAAAAGACTTTGCTTTTCTCCAAAACCAGTTTGACTCTGCTTTTCTGGGTCCTTTGCACACGAATTCCACACGAGTTTGTCCAGAGAGGTCTGGATCTAACCAGATATACCCGTTTCTGTTCTGCCTAGCTCAATCCCAGCTTCCTACAGCCTCTGTCTTTGTTTCTGTTTTTTGGATATTATCTATGAACTTTAGAGTTTTCACTGAATTTTAGCATGTAACATTTTGTTTCTTTGTTGGAAACACTAACTCGTTCCTCATGGAGACATAACAGGAACACATTCGGGTTTTCTGAGTAGAATGCTACAGAAACCAGGTGAAAAAGTATACTTGTGTTTGTAAATATGACATTGAATCCACTTGCCCAAGATAAAGACTTTGCTTTTCTCCAAAACCACTTTGACTCTGCTTTTCTAGGTCCTTTGCACACGAATTCCACATGAGTGTGTCCAGATAGGTCTGGATCTAAGCAGAATTATGCGGTTCTGTTCTGCCTAACTCAATCCCAGCTCTGGCTACAGACTCTGCATTTGTTTCTGTTTTCTGGGTAATAACTATGAACTTGAGAGTTTGGAATGAATTCTGGCATATACCATTTTGTTTTTCTTTTGGCAAATGCTAATTGGATTCACATGGGAACACAACAGGTATACATTTGAGAATTCTGTGTAGAATGCTACAGTAACGAGGTTAAAAAGGATACTTGTGTTTGTGAACATGACGTTGAATCCAATTGCCCAAGATAAAGACTTTGTTTTTCTCCAAAACCAATTTGACTCTGCTTTTCTGGGTCCTTTGCACACGAATTCCACATGAGTTTATCCAGATAGGTCTGGATCAAACCCAAAATATCCAATTCAGTGTGTCTAAATGAATATCAGCTTTTAAAACTGCATGTGAGTTTGTTTCTGTTTTCTGGATAGTATCTATGAACTTAAGAGTTTTGAATGAATTTTAGCATGTTACATTTTGTTTTTTTTTTGGTTGGCAAATGCCTATTGGTTTCACATGGAGACACAACAGGTGCATGTAAGTATTTTCTGAGTAGAATGCTAAAGAAACAAGGTTAAAAATGATGTTTGTGACTGTAAACATGACTTTGAATCCACTTGCACAAGAAAAAGTCTGCTTTTCTCCAAATCCAGTTTGACTCTGCTCTTCTGGGTCCTTTGCACACGAATTCCACATGAGTTTGTCCAGATAAGATGGATCAAACCAGAAATACCCATTTCTGCTCTGCCTAACTGAATCCCAGCTCTTGCTACAGCCTCGGAGTTTGTTTCCCTTTCCTGGATATTATCTAGGAACTTTAGAGTTTTAAATGAATTTTAGCATATAACATTATGTTTTTTTGTTGGAAACACTAATTCTTTCCACATGGAGACACAACAGGCACACATTCGAGATTTCAGAGTAGAATGCTACAGAAACCAGGTGAAAAATGATATTTGTGTTCCTAAACATGACATTGAATCCACTTCCCCAAGATTAAGACTTTGCTTTTCTCCAAAACCAGTTTGACTCTGCTTTTCTGGGTCCTTTGCACACGAATTCCACACGAGTTTGTCCAGAGAGGTCTGGATCTAACCAGATATACCCGTTTCTGTTCTGCCTAGCTCAATCCCAGCTTCCTACAGCCTCTGTCTTTGTTTCTGTTTTTTGGATATTATCTATGAACTTTAGAGTTTTCACTGAATTTTAGCATGTAACATTTTGTTTCTTTGTTGGAAACACTAACTCGTTCCTCATGGAGACATAACAGGAACACATTCGGGTTTTCTGAGTAGAATGCTACAGAAACCAGGTGAAAAAGTATACTTGTGTTTGTAAATATGACATTGAATCCACTTGCCCAAGATAAAGACTTTGCTTTTCTCCAAAACCACTTTGACTCTGCTTTTCTAGGTCCTTTGCACACGAATTCCACATGAGTGTGTCCAGATAGGTCTGGATCTAAGCAGAATTATGCGGTTCTGTTCTGCCTAACTCAATCCCAGCTCTGGCTACAGACTCTGCATTTGTTTCTGTTTTCTGGGTAATAACTATGAACTTGAGAGTTTGGAATGAATTCTGGCATATACCATTTTGTTTTTCTTTTGGCAAATGCTAATTGGATTCACATGGGAACACAACAGGTATACATTTGAGAATTCTGTGTAGAATGCTACAGTAACGAGGTTAAAAAGGATACTTGTGTTTGTGAACATGACGTTGAATCCAATTGCCCAAGATAAAGACTTTGTTTTTCTCCAAAACCAATTTGACTCTGCTTTTCTGGGTCCTTTGCACACGAATTCCACATGAGTTTATCCAGATAGGTCTGGATCAAACCCAAAATATCCAATTCAGTGTGTCTAAATGAATATCAGCTTTTAAAACTGCATGTGAGTTTGTTTCTGTTTTCTGGATAGTATCTATGAACTTAAGAGTTTTGAATGAATTTTAGCATGTTACATTTTGTTTTTTTTTTGGTTGGCAAATGCCTATTGGTTTCACATGGAGACACAACAGGTGCATGTAAGTATTTTCTGAGTAGAATGCTAAAGAAACAAGGTTAAAAATGATGTTTGTGACTGTAAACATGACTTTGAATCCACTTGCACAAGAAAAAGTCTGCTTTTCTCCAAATCCAGTTTGACTCTGCTCTTCTGGGTCCTTTGCACACGAATTCCACATGAGTTTGTCCAGATAAGATGGATCAAACCAGAAATACCCATTTCTGCTCTGCCTAACTGAATCCCAGCTCTTGCTACAGCCTCGGAGTTTGTTTCCCTTTCCTGGATATTATCTAGGAACTTTAGAGTTTTAAATGAATTTTAGCATATAACATTATGTTTTTTTGTTGGAAACACTAATTCTTTCCACATGGAGACACAACAGGCACACATTCGAGATTTCAGAGTAGAATGCTACAGAAACCAGGTGAAAAATGATATTTGTGTTCCTAAACATGACATTGAATCCACTTCCCCAAGATTAAGACTTTGCTTTTCTCCAAAACCAGTTTGACTCTGCTTTTCTGGGTCCTTTGCACACGAATTCCACACGAGTTTGTCCAGAGAGGTCTGGATCTAACCAGATATACCCGTTTCTGTTCTGCCTAGCTCAATCCCAGCTTCCTACAGCCTCTGTCTTTGTTTCTGTTTTTTGGATATTATCTATGAACTTTAGAGTTTTCACTGAATTTTAGCATGTAACATTTTGTTTCTTTGTTGGAAACACTAACTCGTTCCTCATGGAGACATAACAGGAACACATTCGGGTTTTCTGAGTAGAATGCTACAGAAACCAGGTGAAAAAGTATACTTGTGTTTGTAAATATGACATTGAATCCACTTGCCCAAGATAAAGACTTTGCTTTTCTCCAAAACCACTTTGACTCTGCTTTTCTAGGTCCTTTGCACACGAATTCCACATGAGTGTGTCCAGATAGGTCTGGATCTAAGCAGAATTATGCGGTTCTGTTCTGCCTAACTCAATCCCAGCTCTGGCTACAGACTCTGCATTTGTTTCTGTTTTCTGGGTAATAACTATGAACTTGAGAGTTTGGAATGAATTCTGGCATATACCATTTTGTTTTTCTTTTGGCAAATGCTAATTGGATTCACATGGGAACACAACAGGTATACATTTGAGAATTCTGTGTAGAATGCTACAGTAACGAGGTTAAAAAGGATACTTGTGTTTGTGAACATGACGTTGAATCCAATTGCCCAAGATAAAGACTTTGTTTTTCTCCAAAACCAATTTGACTCTGCTTTTCTGGGTCCTTTGCACACGAATTCCACATGAGTTTATCCAGATAGGTCTGGATCAAACCCAAAATATCCAATTCAGTGTGTCTAAATGAATATCAGCTTTTAAAACTGCATGTGAGTTTGTTTCTGTTTTCTGGATAGTATCTATGAACTTAAGAGTTTTGAATGAATTTTAGCATGTTACATTTTGTTTTTTTTTTGGTTGGCAAATGCCTATTGGTTTCACATGGAGACACAACAGGTGCATGTAAGTATTTTCTGAGTAGAATGCTAAAGAAACAAGGTTAAAAATGATGTTTGTGACTGTAAACATGACTTTGAATCCACTTGCACAAGAAAAAGTCTGCTTTTCTCCAAATCCAGTTTGACTCTGCTCTTCTGGGTCCTTTGCACACGAATTCCACATGAGTTTGTCCAGATAAGATGGATCAAACCAGAAATACCCATTTCTGCTCTGCCTAACTGAATCCCAGCTCTTGCTACAGCCTCGGAGTTTGTTTCCCTTTCCTGGATATTATCTAGGAACTTTAGAGTTTTAAATGAATTTTAGCATATAACATTATGTTTTTTTGTTGGAAACACTAATTCTTTCCACATGGAGACACAACAGGCACACATTCGAGATTTCAGAGTAGAATGCTACAGAAACCAGGTGAAAAATGATATTTGTGTTCCTAAACATGACATTGAATCCACTTCCCCAAGATTAAGACTTTGCTTTTCTCCAAAACCAGTTTGACTCTGCTTTTCTGGGTCCTTTGCACACGAATTCCACACGAGTTTGTCCAGAGAGGTCTGGATCTAACCAGATATACCCGTTTCTGTTCTGCCTAGCTCAATCCCAGCTTCCTACAGCCTCTGTCTTTGTTTCTGTTTTTTGGATATTATCTATGAACTTTAGAGTTTTCACTGAATTTTAGCATGTAACATTTTGTTTCTTTGTTGGAAACACTAACTCGTTCCTCATGGAGACATAACAGGAACACATTCGGGTTTTCTGAGTAGAATGCTACAGAAACCAGGTGAAAAAGTATACTTGTGTTTGTAAATATGACATTGAATCCACTTGCCCAAGATAAAGACTTTGCTTTTCTCCAAAACCACTTTGACTCTGCTTTTCTAGGTCCTTTGCACACGAATTCCACATGAGTGTGTCCAGATAGGTCTGGATCTAAGCAGAATTATGCGGTTCTGTTCTGCCTAACTCAATCCCAGCTCTGGCTACAGACTCTGCATTTGTTTCTGTTTTCTGGGTAATAACTATGAACTTGAGAGTTTGGAATGAATTCTGGCATATACCATTTTGTTTTTCTTTTGGCAAATGCTAATTGGATTCACATGGGAACACAACAGGTATACATTTGAGAATTCTGTGTAGAATGCTACAGAAACGAGGTTAAAAAGGATACTTGTGTTTGTGAACATGACGTTGAATCCAATTGCCCAAGATAAAGACTTTGTTTTTCTCCAAAACCAATTTGACTCTGCTTTTCTGGGTCCTTTGCACACGAATTCCACATGAGTTTATCCAGATAGGTCTGGATCAAACCCAAAATATCCAATTCAGTGTGTCTAAATGAATATCAGCTTTTAAAACTGCATGTGAGTTTGTTTCTGTTTTCTGGATAGTATCTATGAACTTAAGAGTTTTGAATGAATTTTAGCATGTTACATTTTGTTTTTTTTTTGGTTGGCAAATGCCTATTGGTTTCACATGGAGACACAACAGGTGCATGTAAGTATTTTCTGAGTAGAATGCTAAAGAAACAAGGTTAAAAATGATGTTTGTGACTGTAAACATGACTTTGAATCCACTTGCACAAGAAAAAGTCTGCTTTTCTCCAAATCCAGTTTGACTCTGCTCTTCTGGGTCCTTTGCACACGAATTCCACATGAGTTTGTCCAGATAGGATGGATCAAACCAGAAATACCCATTTCTGCTCTGCCTAACTGAATCCCAGCTCTTGCTACAGCCTCGGAGTTTGTTTCCCTTTCCTGGATATTATCTAGGAACTTTAGAGTTTTAAATGAATTTTAGCATATAACATTATGTTTTTTTGTTGGAAACACTAATTCTTTCCACATGGAGACACAACAGGCACACATTCGAGATTTCAGAGTAGAATGCTACAGAAACCAGGTGAAAAATGATATTTGTGTTCCTAAACATGACATTGAATCCACTTGCCCAAGAAAAAGACTTTGCTTTTCACCAAAACCAGTTTGACTCTGCTTTTCTGGGTCCTTTGCACACGAATTTCACATGAGCTTGTCCAGATAGGTCTGGATCTAACCAGAAATCCCCGTTTCTCTTCTGCCTAGCTCAATCCCAGCTCTTGCTACAGCCTCTGTGTTTGTTCCTGTTTTCTGGATATTATCTAGGAACTTTAGAGTTTGGAATGAATTTTAGCTTGTAACATTGGGTTTCTTTGTTGGAAACTCTAATTCGTTCCACATGGAGACACAACAGGCACACTTTTGGGTTTTCTGAGTAGAATGCTACAGAAACCAGGTGAAAAAGTATACTTGTGTTTGTAAACATAACATTGAATCCACTTGCCGAAGAAAAAGACTTTGCTTTTCACCAAAACCAGTTTGACTCTGCCTCTCTGGGTACTTTGCACACAAATTCCACATGAGCTTGTCCAGATAGGTCTGGATCTAACCAGAAATTCCCGTTTCTGAACTGCCTAGCTCAATCCTAGCTATTGCTACAGCCTCTGTGTTTGTTCCTGTTTTCTGGATATTATCTAGGAACTTTAGAGTTTGGAATAAATTTTAACATGTAACATTGTGTTTCTTTGTTGGAAACGCTAATTCGTTCCACATGGAGACACAACAGGCACACATTTTGTTTTCTGAGTAGAGTGCTACATAAATCAGGTTAAAAAGGATATTGGTTTTTGTAAACATGACATTGAATCCACTTGCCCAAGATTAAGACTTTGCTTTTCTCCAAAACCAGTTTGACTCTGCTTTTCTGGGTCCTTTACACACGGAACCCTATGAGTTTTTCATATAGGTCTGGATCAAACCAGATATATGCGGTTCTGTGTGGCTAAATGAATATCAGCTTTTAAAACAGCATGTGTGTTTGTTAGTGTTTTCTGGATATTAACTATGAACTTGAGAGTTTGGAATGAATTCTGGCACGTAACATTTTGTTTTTCTGTTGGCAAATGCTAATTCGTTCCACATGGAGACACAACAGGCACGCATTCGAGTTTTCTGAGTAGAATGCTACAGAAACCAGGTGAAAAATGACATTTTTGTTTGCTAACATGACGTTGAATCCACTTGCCCAAGAAAAAGACTTTGCTTTTCTCCAAAACCAGTTTGACTCTGCATTTCTGGATCCTTTGCACATTAATTCCACATGAGATTTTCCAGATAGGTCTGGATCAAAGCAGAAATACCCGTTTCTGTTCTGCCTAACTCAATCCCAGCTCTTGCTACAGCTTCGGAGTTTGTTCCTGTTTCCTGGATATTATCTAGGAACTTTAGAGTTTTGAATGAATTTTAGCGTGTAACATTATGTTTTTTTGTTGGAAACGCTAATTCGTTTTGCATGGAGACACAACAGGCACACATTCCAGATTTTGAGTAGAATGCTAAAGAAACCAGGTGAAAAATGATATGTTTGTTTGCTAACATGACATTGTATCCACTTGCCCAAGAAAAAGATTTTGCTGTTCCCCAAAACCAGTTTGACTCTGCTTTACTGCATCCTTTGCACACGAATTCCCCATGAGTTTGTCCAGATAGGTCTGGATCAAGCCAGAAATATGCGGTTCTGTGTGGCTAAATGAATATCAGCTTTTAAAACAGCCTGTGTGTTTGTTAGTGTTTTCTGGATATTAACTATGAACTTGAGAGTTTGCAAAGAATTCTGCCATGTCGCATTTTGTTTTTCTGTTGGCTAATGCTAATTTGTTTCACATGGAGACAAAACAGGTACACATTCGAGTTTTCTGAGTAGAATGCTACAGAAACCAGGTGAAAAATGACATTTGTTTTTGCTAACGAGACGTTGAATCCAATTTCCCAAGAAAAAGTCTTTGCTTTTCTCCAAAACCAGTTTGACTCTGCTTTTCTGGATCCTTTGCAAACGAATTCCACATGAGTTTGTCCAGATAATTTTGGATCTACCAGCAATATCTGGTTCTGTGTGCCTAAATGAATATCAGCTTTTAAAACTGCCTGTGTTTGTTAGTGTTTTGTGAATAATATCGATGAACTTTAAATTGTTGAATGAATTTTTGTATGTTACAATTTGTTTCTTTGTTGGCAAACGCTCATTGGTTCCACATGGAGATACAACAGGTAAACATTCAAGTTTTGTGAGTAGAATGCTACAGAAACCAGGTGAAAAATGATATTTGCAATGGTAAACATGACATTGAATCCACTTGCCCAAGAAAAAGACTTGGCTTTTCCCAAAACCAGTTTGACTCTGCTTTACTGGGTCATTTGTACATGAAATCCATATGAGTTTGTCCAGATAGGTCTGGATCAAACCAGAAATATGCGGTTCTGTGTGGCTAAATGAATATCAGCTTTTAAAACAGCCTGTGTGTTTGTTAGTGTTTTCTGGATATTAACTATGAACTTGAGAGTTTGAAATGAATTCTTACATTTAACATTTTGTTTTTCTGTTGGCAAATGCTTATTCATTCCACATGGAGACACAACAGGCACACATTCGAGTTTTCTGAGTAGAATGCTACAGAAGTCAGGTTAAAAATGATATTTGTGTTTGCTACCACGACGTTGAATCCACTTGCCCAAGAAAAAGACTTTGGTTTTCTCCAAAAGCAGTTTCACTCTGCTTTTCTGGATTTTTTACAAATGAATTCCACATGAGTTAGTCCAGATAGGTCTGGATCAAACCAGAAATACCCGTTTCTCTTCTGCCTAACTCAAACCCAGCTCTTGCTACATCCTCGGAGTTTGCTTCTGTTTCCTGGATGTTATCTAGGAACTTTAGAGTTTTGAATGAATTTTAGCGTGTAACATTAGGTTTTTTTGTTGTAAATGCTAATTCGTTCCACATGGAGACACAACAGGATCACATTCGCGATTTCTGAGTAGAATGCTACAAGAACCAGGTGAAAAATGATATTTGTGTTTGCTAACAAGACATTGAATCCAATTGCCCAAGAAAAAGACTTTTCTTTTCCCCAAAACCAGTTTGACTCTGCTTTTCTGGGTCCTTTGCACACGAATTCCACATGAGTTTGTCCAGATAGTTCTGGATCTAACCTGCAATATCCGGTTCTGTGTGCCTAAATAAATATCAGATTTCAAAACTGTCTTTTTTTTGTTAGAGTTTTGTGAATAATATCTATGAACTTTAAAGTTTTGAATGAATTTTAGCATGTTACACTTTTGTTTCTTTGTTGGCAAATGCTCATTTGTTCCACATGGAGACACAACAGGTACACATTCAAGTTTTCTGAGTAGAATGCTACAGAAACCAGGTTAAAAATGATATTTGTGAAGGTAAACATGACATTGAATCCACTTGCCCAAGAAAAAGAATTGGCTATTTCCAAAACCAGTTTGACTCTGCTTTTCTGGGTCATTTGCACACGAATTCCACACGAGTTTGGCCTTATAGGTCTGGATCCAACCAGAACTATCCGGTTCTGTGTGCCTAAATGAATATCAGCTTGTAAAACAGCCTGTGAGTTTGTTAGTGTTTTCTGGATATTATGTATGAACTTTCAAGGTTTGAATGAATTTTATCATGTTACATTTTGTTTTTTTGTTGGCAAATGCTAATTGGATTCACATGGAGACACAACAGGTAAACATAAGTGTTTTCTGAGTAGAATGCTACAGAAACCAGGTGAAAAAGTATACTTCTGTTTGTAAACATGACATTGAATCCACTTGCCCAAGAAAAAGACTTTGCCCTCTCCAAAACCAGTTTCAATATTTTTTTCTGGGTCCTTTGCACACGAATTCCACATGAGTTTGGCCTTATAGGTCTGGATCCAACCAGAACTATCCGGTTCTGTGTGCCTAAATGAATATCCGCTTGTAAAACAGCCTGTGAGTTTGTTAGTGTTTTCTGGATATTATGTATGAACTTTAGAGTTTTGAATGAATTTTATCATGTTACATTTTGTTGTTTTGTTGACACACGCTAATTGGTTCCACATGGAGACACAACAGGTACACATTCGAGTTTTCTGAGTAGAATGCTACAGAAACCAGGTGAAAAAGTATATTTGCGACTGTAAACATGACATTGAATCCTCTTGCCCACGAAAAAGACCTTGCTTTTCTCAAAAACCAGTGTCAATATTCTTTTCTGGGTCCTTTGCACACAAATTGCACATGAATTTGTCCAGGTAAGTCTGGACCTAACCAGAAATATCCGGTTCTCTTCTGCCTAACTCAATCCCAGCTCTTGCTACAGTCTCGTGTTTGTTTCTGTTTTCTGAATTTATCTATGACCTTTAGAGTTTGGAATGAATTCGGGCACGTAACACTTTGTTTTTTTGTTGGCACACACTAATACGTTCCACATGGAGACACAACAGGTACACATTGGAGGTTTCTGAGTAGAATGCTCAGAAATCAGGTGAAAATGTATACTTGTGTTTGGAAACATGACATTGAATCCACTTGCCCAAGGAAAAGACTTTGCTTTTCTCCAAACCAGTTTGACTCTGCATTTCTGGGTCCTTTGCACACGAATTCCACGTGAGTTTGTCCAGATAGGTCTGGAGCAAACCCAAATTATCCGGTTCTGTGTGGCTAACTGAATATCAGCTTTTAAAACAGCCTCTGTGTTTGTTAGTGTTTTCTGGATGTTAACCCTGAACTTGAGAGTTTGGAATGAATTTTGACATGTAACATTTTGTTTTTCTGTTGGCAAATGCTAATTGGATTCACATGGAGACACAACAGGTACACATAAGTGTTTTCTGAGTAGAATGCTACAGAAACCAGGTGAAAAAGTATACTTGTGTTTTGAAACATGACATTGAACCCACTTGCCCAAGAAAAAGACTGTGCTTTTCTCCAAAACCAGTTTCAATATTTTTTTCTGGCTCCTTTGCACACGAATTCCACACGAGTTTCGCCTTATAGGTCTGGATCCAACCAGAACTATCCGGTTCTGTAGGCCTAAATGAATATCAGCTTGTAAAACAGCCTGTGAGTTTGTTAATGTTTTCTGGATATTATGTATGAACTTTAGAGTTTTGAATGAATTTTATCATGTTACATTTTGTTGTTTTGTTGGCACACACTAATTGGTTCCACATGGAGACACAACAGGTACACATTCGAGTTTTCTGAGTAGAATGCTACAGAAACCAGGTTAAAAATGGTATTTGCGACTGTAAACATGACATTGAATCCACTTGCCCAAGAAAAAGTCCTTGCTTTTCTCAAAAACCAGTGTCAATATTCTTTTCTGGGTCCTTTGCACACAAATTGCACATGAATTTGTCCAGATAGATCTGGACCTAACCAGAAATATCCGGTTCTCTTCTGCCTAACTCAATCCCAGCTCTTGCTACAGTCTCGTGTTTGTTTCTGTTTTCTGATTTTTATCGATGAACTTAGAGTTTGGAATGAATTTTAGCATGTAACATTGGGTTTCTTTGTTGGAAACTCTAATTCGTTCCACATGGAGACACAACAGGCACACTTTTGGGTTTTCTGAGTAGAGTGCTACAGAAACCAGGTTAAAAAGGATATTTGTTTTTGTAAACATGACATTGAATCCACTTCCCCAAGATTAAGACTTTGCTTTTCTCCAAAACCAGTTTGATTCTGCTTTTCTGGGTCCTAGGCACACGAATTCCACACGAGTTTGTCCAGAGAGGTCTGGATCTAACCAGATATACCCGTTTCTGTTCTGCCTAGCTCAATCCCAGCTTCCTACAGCCTCTGTCTTTGTTTCTGTTTTTTGGATATTATCTATGAACTTTAGAGTTTTCACTGAATTTTAGCATGTAACATTTTGTTTCTTTGTTGGAAACACTAATTCGTTCCTCATGGAGACATAACAGGAACACATTCGGGTTTTCTGAGTAGAATGCTACAGAAACCAGGTGAAAAAGTATACTTGTGTTTGTAAATATGACATTGAATCCACTTGCCCAAGATAAAGACTTTGCTTTTCTCCAAAACCACTTTGACTCTGCTTTTCTAGGTCCTTTGCACACGAATTCCACATGAGTGTGTCCAGATAGGTCTGGATCTAAGCAGAATTATGCGGTTCTGTTCTGCCTATCTCAATCCCAGCTCTGGCTACAGACTCTGCATTTGTTTCTGTTTTCTGGGTAATAACTATGAACTTGAGAGTTTGGAATGAATTCTGGCATATACCATTTTGTTTTTCTTTTGGCAAATGCTAATTGGATTCACATGGGAACACAACAGGTATACATTCGAGAATTCTGTGTAGAATGCTACAGAAACGAGGTTAAAAAGGATACTTGTGTTTGTGAACATGATGTTGAATCCAATTGCCCAAGATAAAGACTTTGTTTTTCTCCAAAACCAATTTGACTCTGCTTTTCTGGGTCCTTTGCACACGAATTCCACATGAGTTTATCCAGATAGGTCTGGATCAAACCCAAAATATCCAATTCAGTGTGTCTAAATGAATATCAGCTTTTAAAACTGCATGTGAGTTTGTTTCTGTTTTCTGGATAGTATCTATGAACTTAAGAGTTTTGAATGAATTTTAGCATGTTACATTTTGTTTTTTTTTTTTTGGTTGGCAAATGCCTATTGGTATCACATGGAGACACAACAGGTGCATGTAAGTATTTTCTGAGTAGAATGCTAAAGAAACAAGGTTAAAAATGATGTTTGTGACTGTAAACATGACTTTGAATCCACTTGCACAAGAAAAAGTCTTTGCTTTTCTCCAAATCCAGTTTGACTCTGCTCTTCTGGGTAATTTGCACACGAATTCCACATGAGTTTGTCCAGATAGGATGGATCAAACCAGAAATACCCATTTCTGTTCTGCCTAACTGAATACCAGCTCTTGCTACAGCCTCGGAGTTTGTTTCCCTTTCCTGGATATTATCTAGGAACTTTAGAGTTTTAAATGAATTTTAGCATATAACATTATGTTTTTTTGTTGGAAACACTAATTCTTTCCACATGGAGACACAACAGGCACACATTCGAGATTTCAGAGTAGAATGCTACAGAAACCAGGTGAAAAATGATATTTGTGTTCCTAAACATGACATTGAATCCATTTGCCCAAGAAAAAGACTTTGCTTTTCACCAAAACCAGTTTGACTCTGCTTTTCTGGGTCCTTTGCACACGAATTCCACATGAGCTTGTCCAGATAGGTCTGGATCTAACCAGAAATACCCGTTTCTCTTCTGCCTAGCTCAATCCCAGCTCTTGCTACAGCCTCTGTGTTTGTTCCTGTTTTCTGGATATTATCTAGGAACTTTAGAGTTTGGAATGAATTTTAGCATGTAACATTGGGTTTCTTTGTTGGAAACTCTAATTCGTTCCACATGGAGACACAACAGGCACACTTTTGGATTTTCTGAGTAGAGTGCTACAGAAACCAGGTTAAAAAGGATATTTGTTTTTGTAAACATGACATTGAATCCACTTCCCCAATTAAGACTTTGCTTTTCTCCAAAACCAGTTTGACTCTGCTTTTCTGGGTCCTTTGCACACGAATTCCACACGAGTTTGTCCAGAGAGGTCTGGATCTAACCAGATATACCCGTTTCTGTTCTGCCTAGCTCAATCCCAGCTTCCTACAGCCTCTGTCTTTGTTTCTGTTTTTTGGATATTATCTATGAACTTTAGAGTTTTCACTGAATTTTAGCATGTAACATTTTGTTTCTTTGTTGGAAACACTAATTCGTTCCTCATGGAGACACAACAGGAACACATTCGGGTTTTCTGAGTAGAATGCTACAGAAACCAGGTGAAAAAGTATACTTGTGTTTGTAAATATGACATTGAATCCACTTGCCCAAGATAAAGACTTTGCTTTTCTCCAAAACAACTTTGACTCTGCTTTTCTAGTTCCTTTGCACACGAATTCCACAGGAGTGTGTGGAGTGTGTGTCCAGATTCACATTCGAGAATTCTGTGTAGAATGCTACAGATACGAGGTTAAAAAGGATACTTGTGTTTGTGAATATGATGTTGAATCCACTTGCCCAAGAAAAAGACTTTGCTTTTCTCCAAAACCAATTTGACTCTGCTTTTCTGGGTCCTTTGCACACGAATTCCACATGAGTTTATCCAGATAGGTCTGGATCAAACCAGAAATATCCGGTTCTCTGATGGAGAAATGAATATCAGCTTTTGAAACAGCCCATGTGTTTGTTAGTGTTTTCTGGATATGAACTAGGAACTTGAGAATTTGGAATGAATTCTGGCATGTAGCATTTTGTTTTTCTGTTGGCACATGCTAATTGGATTCACATGGAGACACAACAGTCACACATTCGGGTTTTCTGAGTAGAATGCTACAGAAACCAGGTGAAAAAGTATACTTGTGTTTGTAAACATGACATTGAATCCACTTGGCGAAGATAAAGACTTTGCTTTTCACCAAAACCAGTTTGACTCTGCTTTTCTGTGTCCTTTGCACACGAATTCCACATGAGTTTGTCCAGATAGGTCTGGATGAAACCAGAAATATGTGGTTCTGTGTGGCTAAATGAATATCAGATTTTAAAACAGTCTGTGTGTTTGTTAGTGTTTTCTGGATATTAATTATGAACTTGAGAGTTTGCAATGAATTTTGACATGTAACATTTTGTTTTTCTTTGGCAAATGCTAATTGGATTCACATGGAGACACAACAGGTACACATAAGTGTTTTCTGAGTAGAATGCTACAGAAACCAGGTGAAAAAGTATACTTGTGTTTGTAAACATGACATTGAATCCACTTGCCCAAGAAAAAGACTGTGCATTTCTCCAAAACCAGTTTCAATATTTTTTTCTGGGTCCTTTGCACACGAATGCCACACGAGTTTGACCATATAGGTCTGGATCCAACCAGAACTATCCGGTTCTGTAGGCCTAAATGAATATCAGTTTGTAAAACAGCCTGTGAGTTTGTTAATGTTTTCTGGATATTATGTATGAACTTTAGAGTTTTGAATGAATTTTATCATGTTACATTTTGTTGTTTTGTTGGCACACGCTAATTGGTTCCACATGGAGACACAACAGGTACACATTCGAGTTTTCTGAGTAGAATGCTACAGAAACCAGGTTAAAAATGGTATTTGCGACTGTAAACATGACATTGAATCCACTTGCCCAAGAAAAAGTCCTTGCTTTTCTCAAAAACCAGTGTCAATATTCTTTTCTGGCTCCTTTGCACACAAATTGCACATGAATTTGTCCAGATAGGTCTGGACCTAACCAGAAAAATCCGGTTCTCTTCAGCCTAACTCAATCCCAGCTCTTGCTACACTCTCGTGTTTGTTTCTGTTTTCTGATTTTTATCTATGAACTTTAGAGTTTGGAATGAATTCGGGCACGTAACACTTTTTTTTTTTTTTTTTGTCGGCACACACTAATGGATTCCACATGGAGACACAACAGGTACACATTGCAGTTTTCTGAGTAGAATGCTACAGAAACCAGAAGAAAAAGTATACTTGTGTTTCGAAACATGACATTGAATCCATCTGTCCAAGAAAAGCGCTTTGATTTTCTCCAAAACCAGTTTGACTCTGCATTTCTGGGTCCTTTGCACATGAATTCCACATGAGGTTGTCCAAATAGGTCTGGAGCAAACCAGAATCATCCGGTTCTGTGTGGCTAACTGAATATCAGCTTGTAAAACAGCCTGTGTGTTTGTTAGTGTTTTCTGGATATTAACTATGAACTTGAGAGTTTGCAATGAATTTTGGCATGTAACATTTTGTTTTTCTGTTGGCAAATGCTAATTGGATTCACATGGAGACACAACAAGTACACATTGCAGTTTTCTGAGTAGAATGCTACAGAAACCAGGTGAAAAAGTATACTTGTGTTTGTAAACATGACATTGAATCCACTTGCCCAAGAAAAAGACTTTGCTTTTCTGCAAAACAAGTTTGACTTTGCATTTCTGGGTCCTTTGCACATGAAGCCCGCGTGAGTTTGTCCAGATAGGTCTGGAGCAAACCAGAATTATCTGGTTATGTGTTGCTAACTGAATATCAGCTTTTAAAACAGCCTGTGTGTTTGTTAGTGTTTTCTGGATATTAACTATGAACTTGAGAGTTTGCAATGAATTTTGCATGTAACATTTTGTTTTTCTGTTGGCAAATGCTAATTGGATTCACATGGAGACACAACAGGTACACATAAGTGTTTTCTGAGTAGAATGCTACAGAAACCAGGTGAAAAAGTATACTTGTGTTTGGAAACATGACATTGAATCCACTTGCCCAAGAAAAAGACTTTGCTTTTCTGCAAAACCAGTTTGACTTTGCATTTCTGGGACCTTTGCACATGAAGCTCGCGCAAGTTTGTCCAGATAGGTCTGGAGCAAACCAGAATTATCCGGTTCTGTGTGGCTAACTTAATATCAGCTTTTAAAACAGCCTGTGTGTTTGTTAGTGTTTTCTGTATATTAACTATGAACTTGAGAGTTTGCCATGAATTTTGCATGTAACATTTTGTTTTTCTATTGGCAAATGCTAATTGGATTCAATGGAGACACAACAGGTACACATAAGTGTTTTCTGAGTAGAAGGCTACCGAAACCAGGTGAAAAAGTATACTTGTGTCTGTAAACATGACATTGAATCCACTTGCCCAAGAAAAAGACTGTGCTTTTCTCCAAAACCTGTTTCAATATTTTTTTCAGGGTCCTTTGCACACGAATTCCACACGAGTTTGGCCTTACAGGTCTGGATCCAACCAGAACTATCCGTTTCTGTGTGCCTAAATGAATATCAGCTTGTAAAACAGCCTGTGAGTTTGTTAGAGTTTTCTGGATATTATGTATGAACTTTAGAGTTTTGAATGAATTTTATCATGTTACATTTTGTTGTTTTGTTGGCAAACACTAATTGGTTCCACATGGAGACACAACACGTACACATTTGAGTTTTCTGAGTAGAATGCTACAGAAACCAGGTTAAAAATTATATTTGCGACTGTAAACATGACATTGAATCCACTTGCCCAAGAAAAAGACCTTGCTTTTCTCAAAAACCAGTGTCAATATTCTTTTCTGGGTCCTTTGCACACAAATTGCACATGAATTTGTCCAGATAGGTCTGGACCTAACCAGAAATATCCGGTTCTCTTCTGCCTAACTCAATCCCAGCTCTTCATACAGTCTCGTGTTTGTTTCTGTTTTGTCATTTTTATCTAGGAAATTTAGAGTTTGGAATGAATTCGGGCACGTAACACTTTGATTTTTTTTTTTTTTGGCACAACTAATTGTTTCCACATCGAGAAAAAACAGGTACACATTGGAATTTTCTGAGTAGAATGCTACAGAAACCAGAAGAAAAAGTATACTTGTGTTTGTAAACATGACATTGAATCCACTTGCCCAAGAAAAAGACCTTGCTTTTCTCAAAAACCAGTGTCAATATTCTTTTCTGGGTCCTTTGCACAAATTGCACATGAATTTGTCCAGATAGGTCTGGACCTAACCAGAAATATCCGGTTATCTTCTGCCTAACACAATCCCAGCTCTTCCTACAGTCTCGTGTTTGTTTCTGTTTTGTCATTTTTATCTAGGAAATTTAGAGTTTGGAATGAATTCTGGCACGTAAACTTTGCTTTTTTTTTTGGCACAACCAATTGGTTCCACATCGAGACAAAACAGGTACACATTGGAGTTTTCTGAGTAGAATGCTACAGAAACCAGGTGATAAAGTATACTTGTGTTTGTAAACATGACATTGAATCCACTTGCCCAAGAAAAAGACTTTGCTTTTCTGCAAAACCAGTTTGACTCTGCATTTCTGGGTCCTTTGCACACGAATTCCACACGAGTTTGGCCTTATAGGTCTGGATCCAACCAGAACTATCCGGTTCTGTAGGCCTAAATGAATATCAGCTTGTAAAACAGCCTGTGAGTTTGTTAATGTTTTCTGGATATTATGTATGAAATTTAGAGTTTTGAATGAATTTTATCATGTTAAATTTTGTTGTTTTGTTGGCACACGCTAATTGATTCCACATGGAGACACAACAGGTACACATTCGAGTTTTCTGAGTAGAATGCTACAGACAGAAACCATGTTAAAAATTATATTTGCGACTGTAAACATGACATTGAATCCACTTGCCCAAGAAAAAGTCCTTGCTTTTCTCAAAAACCAGTGTCAATATTCTTTTCTGGGTCCTTTGCACACAAATTGCACATGAATTTGTCCAGATAGGTCTGGACCTAACCAGAAATATCCGGTTCTCTTCTGCCTAACTCAATCCCAGCTCTCGCTACAGTCTCCTGTTTGTTTCTGTTTTCTGAATTTATCTATGACCTTTAGAGTTTGGAATGAATTCGGGCACGTAACACTTTGTTTTTTGTTGGCACACACTAATTGGTTCCACATGGAGACACAACAGATACACATTGGTGTTTTCTGAGTAGAATGCTATAGAAACCAGAAGAAAAAGTATACTTGTGTTTGTAAACATGACATTGAATCCACTTTCCCAAGAAAAAGACTTTGCTTTTCTCCAACACCAATTTGACTCTGCATTTCTTGGTCCTTTGCACACGAATTCCACATGAGTTTGTCCAGATAGTTCTGGATCAAACCAGAATTATTTGGTTCTGGGTGGCTAAATGTATATCAGCTTTTAAAACAGCCTGTGTGTTTGTTAGTTTTTTCTGTATATTAACTATGAACTTGAGAGTTTGCAATGAATTTTGGCATGTAACATTTTGTTTTTCTGTTGGCAAATGCTAATTGGATTCACATGGAGACACAACAAGTACACATTGCAGTTTTCTGAGTAGAATGCTACAGAAACCAGGTGATAAAGTATACTTGTATTTGTAAACATGACATTGAATCCACTTGCCCAAGAAAAAGACTTTGCTTTTCTGCAAAACCAGTTTGACTTTGCATTTCTGGGTCCTTTGCACATGAAGCCCGCGTGAGTTTGTCCAGATAGGTCTGGAGCAAACCAGAATTATCCATTTCTGTGTGGCTAACTGAATATCAGCTTTTAAAACAGCCTGTGTGTTTGTTAGTGTTTTCTGGATATTAACTATGAACTTGAGAGTTTGGAATGAATTTTGACATGTAACAATTTGTTTTTGTGTTGGCAAATGCTAATTGGATTCACATGGAGACACAACAGGTACACATCAGTGTTTTCATAGTAGAATGCTACCAAAACCAGGTGAAAAAGTATACTTGTGTTTGTAAACATGACATTGAATCCACTTGCCCAAGAAAAAGACTGTGCTTTTCTCCAAAACCAGTTTCAATATTTTTTTCTTGGTCCTTTGCACACGAATTCCACACGAGTTTGGCCTTATAGGTCTGGATCTAACCAGAACTATCCGGTTCTGTGTGGCTAAATGAATAGCAGCTTGTAAAACAGCCTGTGAGTTTGTTAATGTTTTCTGGATATTATGTATGAACTTTCGAGTTTTGAATGAATTTTATCATGTTACATTTTGTTGTTTTGTTGGCACACGCTAATTGGTTCCACATGGAGACATAAGATGTACACATTCGAGTTTTCTGAGTAGAATGCTACAGAAACCAGGTTAAAAATGGTATTTGCGACTGTAAACTTGACATTGAATCCACTTGCCCAAGAAAAAGTCCTTGCTTTTCTCAAAAACCAGTGTCAATATTCTTTTCTGGCTCCTTTGCACACAAATTGCACATGAATTTGTCCAGATAGGTCTGGACCTAACCAGAAAAATCCGGTTCTCTTCTGCCTAACTCAATCCCAGCTCTTGCTACACTCTCGTGTTTGTTTCTGTTTTCTGATTTTTATCTATGAACTTTAGAGTTTGGAATGAATTCGGGCACGTAACACTTTTTTTTTTTTTGTCGGCACACACTAATGGATTCCACATGGAGACACAACAGGTACACATTGCAGTTTTCTGAGTAGAATGCTACAGAAACCAGGTGAAAAACTATACTTGTGTTTGGAAACATGACATTGAATCCACTTGTCCAAGAAAAGCGATTTGCTTTTCTCCAAAACCAGTTTGACTCTGCATTTCTGGGTCCTTTGCACATGAATTCCACTTGAGGTTGTCCAGATAGGTCTGGAGCAAACCAGAATCATCCGGTTCTGTGTGGCTAACTGAATATCAGCTTGTAAAACAGCCTGTGTGTTTGTTAGTGTTTTCTGGATATTAACTATGAACTTGAGAGTTTGCAATGAATTTTGGCATGTAACATTTTGTTTTTCTGTTGGCAAATGCTAATTGGATTCACATGGAGACACAACAAGTACACATTGCAGTTTTCTGAGTAGAATGCTACAGAAACCAGGTGATAAAGTATACTTGTGTTTGTAAACATGACATTGAATCCACTTGCCCAAGAAAAAGACTTTGCTTTTCTGCAAAACCAGTTTGACTTTGCCTTTCTGGGTCCTTTGCACATGAAGCCGCGTAAGTTTGTCCAGATAGGTCTGAAGCAAACCAGAATTATCCGGTTCTGTGTGGCTAACTTAATATCAGCTTTTAAAACAGCCTGTGTGTTTGTTAGTGTTTTCTGGATATTAACTATGAACTTGTGAGTTTGGAATGAATTTTGCATGTAACATTTTGTTTTTCTATTGGCAAATGCTAATTGGATTCAATGGAGACACAACAGGTACACATAAGTGTTTTCTGAGTAGAATGCTACCGAATCCAGGTGAAAAAGTATACTTGTGTTTGTAAACATGACATTGAATCCACTTTTCCAAGAAAAAGACTGTGCTTTTCTCCAAAACCTGTTTCAATATATTTTTCAGGGTCCTTTGCACACGAATTCCACACGAGTTTGGCCTTATAGGTCTGGATCCAACCAGAACTATTCGTTTCTGTGTGCCTAAATGAATATCAGCTTGTAAAACAGTCTGTGAGTTTGTTAGAGTTTTCTGGATATTATGTATGAACTTTCGAGTTTTGAATGAATTTTATCATGTTACATTTTGTTGTTTTGTTGGAAAACACTAATTGGTTCCACGTGGAGACACAACACGTACACATTTGAGTTTTCTGAGTAGAATGCTACAGAAACCAGGTGAAAAATTATATTTGCGACTGTAAACATGACATTGAATCCACTTGCCCAAGAAAAAGTCCTTGCTTTACTCAAAAACCAGTGTCAATATTCTTTTCTGGGTCCTTTGCACACAAATTGCACATGAATTTGTCCAGATAGGTCTGGACCTAACCAGAAATATCCGGTTCTCTTTTGCCTAACTCAATCCCAGCTCTTGCTACAGTCTCCTGTTTGTTTCTGTTTTCTGAATTTATCTATGAACTTTAGAGGTTGGAATGAATTCGGGCACGTAACACTTTGCATTTTTTTTTTTTTGGCACAACTAATTGGTTCCACATCGAGACAAAACTGGTACACATTAGAATTTTCTGAGTAGAATGCTACAGAAACCAGAAGAAAAAGTATACTTGTGTTTGTAAACATGACATTGAATCCACTTGCCCAAGAAAAAGACCTTGCTTTTCTCAAAAACCAGTGTCAATATTCTTTTCTGTGTCCTTTGCACACAAATTGCACATGAATTTGTCCAGATAGCTCTGGACCTAACCAGAAATATCCGGTTATCTTCTGCCTAACACAATCCCAGCTCTTCCTACAGTCTCGTGTTTGTTTCTGTTTTGTCATTTTTATCTAGGAAATTTAGAGTTTGGAATGAATTCGGGCACGTAACACTTTGCTTTTTTTTTTTGGCACAACTAATTGGTTCCACATCGAGACAAAACAGGTACATATTGGAGTTTTCTGAGTAGAATGCTACAGAAACCAGAAGAAAAAGTATACTTGTGTTTGTAAACATGACATTGCATCCACTTGCCCAAAAAAGACTTTGCTTTTCTCCAACACTGGTTTGACGCTGCATTTTTGGGTCCTTTGCACACGAATTCCACGTGAGTTTGTCCAGAGGGGTCTAGAGCAAACCAGAATTATCCGGTTCTGTGTGGCTAAATGAATATCAGCTTTAAAAACAGCCTCTGTGTTTGTTAGTGTTTTCTGGATATTTACTATGAACTTGTGAGTTTGGAATGAATTTTGGCATGTAACATTTTGTTTTTCTGTTGGCAAATGCTAATTGGATTCACATGGAGACACAACATGTACACATAAGTGTTTTCTGAGTAGAATGCTACAGAAACCAGGTGAAAAAGTATACTTGTGTTTGTAAACATGACATTGAATCCACTTGCCCAAGAAAAAGACCTTGCTTATCTCAAAAACCAGTGTTAATATACTTTTCTTGGTCCTTTGCACACAAATTGCACATATATTTGTCCAGATAGGTCTGGACCTAACCAGAAATATCCGGTTCTCTTCTGCCTAACTCAATCCCAGCTCTTGCTACAGTCTCCTGTTTGTTTCTGTTTTCTGAATTTATCTATGACCTTCAGAGTTTGGAATGAATTCGGGCACATAACACTTTGTTTTTTGTTGGCACACACTAATTGGTTCCACATGGAGACAAAACAGGTACACATTGGTGTTTTCTGAGTAGAATGCTATAGAAACCAGTTGAAAAAGTATACTTGTGTTTGTAAACATGACATTGAATCCACTTGCCCAAGAAAAAGACTTTGCTTTTCTCCAACACCAGTTTGACTCTGCATTTCTTGGTCCTTTGCACACAAATTCCACATGAGTTTGTCCAGATACGTCTGGAGCAAACCATAATTATTTGGTTCTGGGTGGCTAAATGAATATCAGCTTTTAAAACAGCCTGTGTGTTTGTTAGTTTTTTCTGTATATTAACTATGAACTTGAGAGTTTGCAATGAATTTTGGCATGTAACATTTTGTTTTTCTGTTGGCAAATGCTAATTGGATTCACATGGAGGCACAACAGGTACACATTCGAGTTTTCTGAGTAGAATGCTACAGAAACCAGGTGAAAAAGTATATTTGTGTTTGTAAACATGGCATTGAATGCATTTGCCCAAGAAAAAGACCTTGCTTTTCTCAAAAACCAGTGTCAATATTCTTTTCTGGGTCCTTTGCACACAAATTGCACATGAATTTGTCCAGATAGGTCTGGACCTAACCAGAGATATCCGGTTCTCTTCTGCCTAACTCAATCCCAGCTCTTGCTACAGTCTCCTGTTTGTTTCTGTTTTCTGAATTTATCTATGAACTTTAGAGTTTGGAAAGAATTCGGGCACGTAACACTTTGTTTATTTGCTGGTACACATTAATGCGTTCCACATGGAGACACAACAGGTACACATTGGTGTTTTCTGAGTAGAATGCTATAGAAACCAGAAGAAAAAGTATACGTGTGTTTGTAAACATGACATTGAATCCACTTGCCCAAGAAAAAGACTTTGCTTTTCTCCAACACTGGTTTGACGCTGTATTTCTGGGTCCTTTGCACATGAATTCCACGTGAGTTTGTCCACAGGGGTCTGGAGCAAACCAGAATTATCCGGTTCTGTGTGGCTAAATGAATATCAGCTTTTAAAACAGCCTCTGTGTTTGTTAGTGTTTTCTGGATATTTACTATGAACTTGTGAGTTTGGAATGAATTTTGGCATGTAACATTTTGTTTTTCTGTTGGCAAATGCTATTTGGATTCACATGCAGACACAACAGGTACACATTGGAGTATTCTGAGTAGAATGCTACAGAAACCAGGTGAAAAAGTATACTTGTGTTTGTAAACATGACATGGAATCCACTTGCCCAAGAAAAACATTTTGCTTTTTCCTAAACCAGTTTCAGTATTTTTTTCTGGGTCCTTTGCACACGAATTCCACACGAGAATATCCAGACAGGTCTAGATCTAACCAGAACGATCCGGTTCTGAGTGGCTAAATGAATATCAGCTTGTAAAACAGCCTGTGAGTTTGTTAGTGTTTTCTGGATATTATGTATGAACTTTAGAGTTTTGAATGAATGTTATCATGTTACATTTTGTTTTTTTGTTGGCACACGCTAATTCGTTCCACAAGGAGACACAATAGGTACACATTTGAGTTTTCTGAGTAGAATGCTACAGAAACCAGGTGAAAAATTATATTTGCGACTGTAAACATGACATTGAATCCACTTGCCCAAGAAAAAGACCTTGCTTTTCTCAAAAACCAGTGTCAATATTCTTTTCTATTCCTTTGCACACAAATTGCACATGAATTTGTCCAGATAGGTCTGGACCTAACCAGAAATATCCGGTTCTCTTCTGCCTAACTCAATCCCAGCTCTTGCTACAGTCTCCTGTTTGTTTCTGTTTTCTGAATTTATCTATGACCTTCAGAGTTTGGAATGAATTCGGGCACGTAACACTTTGTTTTTTTGTTGGTACACAATAATTGGTTCCACATGGAGACAAAACAGGTACACATTGGAGTTTTCTGTGTAGAATGCTACAGAAACCAGAAGAAAAAGTATACTTGTGTTTGTAAACATGACATTGAATCCACTTGCCCAAGAAAAAGACTTTGCTTTTCTCCAAAACCAGTTTCAATATTTTTTTCTGGCTCCTTTGCACACGAATTCCACACGAGTTTGGCCTTATAGGTCTGGATCCAACCAGAACTATCTGGTTCTGTGTGCCTAAATGAATATCAGCTTGTAAAACAGCCTGTGAGTTTGTTAGTGATTTCTGCATATTATGTATGAAATTTCAAGTTTTGAATGAATTTTATTATGTTACATTTTGTTGTTTTGCTGGCAAACGCTAATTCGTTCCACATGGAGACACAACACGTACACATTTGAGTTTTCTGAGTAGAATGCTACAGAAACCAGGTGAAAAATTATATTTGCGACTACAAACATGACATTGAATCCACTTGCCCAAAAAAGACTTTGCTTTTCTCAAAAACCAGTGTCAATATTCTTTTCTGGGTCCTTTGCACACAAATTGCACATGAATTTGTCCAGATAGGTCTGGACCTAACCGGAAATATCCGGTTCTCTTCTTCCTAACTCAATCCCAGCTCTTGCTACAGTCTCGTGTTTGTTTCTGTTTTGTCATTTTTATCTATGAACTTTAGAGTTTGGAATGAATTCGGGCACGTAACACTTTGTTTTTTTTTTTTTTTTGGCACAACTAATTGGTTCCACATCGAGACAAAACAGGTACACATTGGAGTTTTCTGAGTAGAATGCTACAGAAACCAGAAGAAAAAGTATACTTGTGTTTGTAAACATGACATTGAATCCACTTGCCCAAGAAAAAGACTTTGCTTTTCTCCAACACTGGTTTGACGCTGTATTTCTGGGTCCTTTGCACATGAATTCCACGTGAGTTTGTCCAGAGGCGTCTGGAGCAAACCAGAATTATCCGGTTCTGTGTGGCTAAATGAATATCAGCTTTTAAAACAGCCTCTGTATTTTTTTTTATTCTAGTACTATTGGTTGAACTCTGTAATTTACAAACAATTATTCTTAGGTGTTTAAATTTTAACTGAAAAGTGATCCCTGTGAAATATAAGAGTGGGAATAAGAGAGGGAGGAGATGTACAATTTGGGACATGCTCAATCAGTCGTGCCCCAAATGATGGAGTTAGAAATGTGCCAGGGAATTCCAATACAATCCCATCCAGGTGGCATGTAACAAGGCCATCTCACTAGTCCAAGTGATCAATTTCAGCTCACAATTGATCACACTGATAGGTCTAACAGTCAAAGGGATCACACAAACAAGACTAGTGTCTGCTAATACTAACTGATAGAATGAAAAAGGGAGAGAATGATCCAACATGGGAAGCGAGATACACAGCAGACTCATAGAATGGCAGATGTCCTAAATAGCACTTTGGCCTCAGAATCAGCCCTTAAGGCATTCAGATCTGGCTCAAGAGCCCATGAGAATATTCTAGGCATGGAAAGCCAAGACACTCTGGAAAAAAAGAAGACCTAAATGAAAGATCTCTGTGAGTGAGATCCCAGTGGAACGAATGGGGCCATCAAAGAAGGAGGTACCTTTCTCTGAAGGGAGGAGAGAACCTCCACTTTGACTATGACCCTGTCGGAATAAGATTGAAGTCGGCGAACCCTAAAGGCTTCCATAGCCTTGGCAACTCATGACTAGAGCCTAGGGAGATTACTGATGCCATAAACAAGAGTGTCAAATTGTTAAATCAACTTCAGGAGTCACTGTGTACTTACGTCTCATGTGGGATCTGTCCTTAATGTGTTGTCCAATGTGAAGTAATGCTATAACTAGCACTGAAACAGTATTTTACACTTTGTGTTTCTGTGTGGGTGCAAACTGATGAAATCTTTACTTAGTATATACTGAATCAATCTTCTGTATATAGATAATTAAAAATGAAAAAAAAATCTTGGTGTTAAATTGGAAATTGCATAGAAAATTAATCAATTTTTTAAAAAATATATCATGTAGGATCTCTGTCCTTAATGTGCTATACATTGTGAATTTATACTATAACTAGTACTCCAACAGTATTTTTCACTTTGTGTTGCTATGTGAGGGCAAACTGTTGAAATCTTTACTTAATATATAGTAAACTGATCTTCTGTATATAAAGAGAATTGAAAATGAATCTTGATGTGAAGCAAGGGGAGAGGGAGTGGGAAAGGGGAGGGTTGCGGGTGGGGGGGGAAAGTTATGGGGAGGGAAGCCATTGTAATCTATAAGCTGTATTTTGGAAATTTATATTCTTTAAATAAAAGCGTTATAAAAAAAATAAAAAAAAATAAAACAGCCTCTGTGTTTGTTAGTGTTTTCTGGATATTTACTATGAACTTGTGAGTTTTGAATGAATTTTGGCATGTAACATTTTGTTTTTCTGTTGGCAAATGCTATTTGGATTCACATGGAGACACAACAGGTACACATTGGAGTTTTCTGAGTAGAATGCTACAGAAACCAGGTGAAAAAGTATACTTGTGTTTGTAAACATGACATGGAATCCACTTGCCCAAGAAAAACATTTTGCTTTTTCCTAAACCAGTTTCAATATTTTTTTCTGGGTCCTTTGCACACGAATTCCACACGAGAATATCCAGACAGGTCTAGATCTAACCAGAATGATCCGGTTCTGTGTGGCTAAATGAATATCAGCTTGTAAAACAGCCTGTGAGTTTGTTAGTGTTTTCTGGATATTATGTATGAACTTTCGAGTTTTGAATGAATGTTATCATGTTACATTTTGTTTTTTTGTTGGCACACGCTAATTCGTTCCACATGGAGACACAATAGGTACACATTTGAGTTTTCTGAGTAGAATGCTACAGAAACCAGGTGAAAAATTATATTTGCGACTGTAAACATGACATTGAATCCACTTGCCCAAGAAAAAGACCTTGCTTTTCTCAAAAACCAGTGTCAATATTCTTTTCTGGGTCCTTTGCACACAAATTGCACATGAATTTGTCCAGATAGGTCTGGAACTAACCAGAAATATCCGGTTCTCTTCTGCCTAACTCAATCCCAGCTCTTCATACAGTCTCCTGTTTGTTTCTGTTTTCTGAATTTATCTATGACCTTCAGAGTTTGGAATGAATTCGGGCACGTAACACTTTGTTTTTTGTTGGCACACACGAATTGGTTCCACATGGAGAAAAAACAGGTACACATTGGTGTTTTTTGAGTAGAATGCTATAGAAACCAGTTGAAAAAGTATACTTGTGTTTGTAAACATGACATTGAATCCACTTGCCCAAGAAAAAGACTTTGCTTTTCTCCAACACCAGTTTGACTCTGCATATCTTGGTCCTTTGCACACGAATTCCCCCTGAGTTTGTCCAGATAGGTCTGGAGCAAACCAGAATTATTTGGTTCTGGGTGGCTAACTGAATATCAGCTTTTAAAACAGCCTGTGTGTTTGTTAGTTTTTTCTGTATATTAACTATGAACTTGAGAGTTTGCAATGAATTTTGGCATGTAACATTTTGTTTTTCTGTTGGTAAATGCTAATTGGATTCACATGGAGACAAAACAGGTACACATAAGTGTTTTCTGAGTAGAATGCTACAGAAACCAGGTGAAAAAGTATACTTGTGTTTGTAAACATGACATTGAATCCACTTGCCCAAGAAAAAGACTTTGCTTTTCTCCAAAACCAGTTTGACTCTGCTTTTCTGGGTCCTTTGCACACGAATTCCACATGAGTTTGTCCAGATAGGTCTGGAGCAAACCAGAATCATCCAGTTCTGTGTTGCAAAATGAATATCAGCATTTAAAACAGCCTGTGTGTTTGTTAGTGTTTTCTGGATATTAACTATGAACTTGAGAGTTTGCAATGAATTTTGGCATGTAACATTTTGTTTTTCTTTTGGCAAATGCTAATTGGATTCACATGGAGGCACAACAGGTACACATTCGAGTTTTCTGAGTAGAATGCTACAGAAACCAGGTGAAAAAGTATACTTGTGTTTGTAAACATGGCATTGAATCCATTTGCCCAAGAAAAAGACCTTGCTTTTCTCAAAAACCAGTGTCAATATTCTTTTCTGGGTCCTTTGCACTCAAATTGCACATGAATTTGTCCAGATAGGTCTGGACCTAACCAGAAATATCCGGTTCTCTTCTGCCTAACTCAATCCCAGCTCTTGCTACAGTCTCCTGTTTGTTTTATTTTCTTAATTTATCTATGAACTTTAGAGTTTGGAATGAATTCGGGCACGTAACACTTTCTTTTTTTGTTGGTACACACTAATTGGTTCCACATGGAGACAAAACAGGTACACATTGGAGTTTTCTGAGTAGAATGCTACAGAAACCAGAAGAAAAAGTATACTTGTGTTTGTAAACATGACATTGAATCCACTTGCCCAAAAAAGACTTTGCTTTTCTCCAATACCAGTTTGACGCTGCATTTCTGGGTCCTTTGCACACGAATTCCACACGAGTTTGGCCTTATAGGTCTGGGTCCAACCAGAACTATCTGGTTCTGTGTGCCTAAATGAATATCAGCTTGTAAAACAGCCTGTGAGTTTGTTAGTGATTTCTGGATATTATGTATGAAATTTCGAGTTTTGAATGAATTTTATCATGTTACATTTTGTTGTTTTGTTGGCAAACGCTAATTGGTTCCACGTGGAGACACAACATGTACACATTTGAGTTTTCTGTGTAGAATGCTACAGAAACCAGGTGAAAAATTATATTTGCGACTGTAAACATGACATTGAATCCACTTGCCCAAGAAAAAGACCTTGCTTTTCTCAAAAACCAGTGTCAATATTCTTTTCTGGGTCCTTTGCACACAAATTGCACATGAATTTGTCCAGATAGGTCTGGACCTAACCAGAAATATCCGGTTCTCTTCTGCCTAACTCAATCCCAGCTCTTGCTACAGTCTCGTGTTTCTTTCTGTTTTGTCATTTTTATCTATGAACTTTAGAGTTTGGAATGAATTCGGGCACGTAACACTTTGCTTTTTTTTTTTTTGGCACAACTAATTGTTTCCACATCGAGACAAAACAGGTACACATTGGTGTTTTCTGAGTAGAATGCTACAGAAAGCAGAAGAAAAAGTATACTTGTGTTTGTAAACATGACATTGAATCCACTTGCCCAAGAAAAAGACTTTGCTTTTCTCCAACACTGGTTTGACGCTGCATTTCTGGGTCCTTTGCACACGAATTCCACGTGAGTTTGTCCAGAGGGGTCTAGAGCAAACCAGAATTATCCGGTTCTGTGTGGCTAAATGAATATCAGCTTTTAAAACAGCCTCTGTGTTTGTTAGTGTTTTCTGGATATTTACTATGAACTTGTGAGTTTGGAATGAATTTTGGCATGTAACATTTTGTTTTTCTGTTGGCAAATGCTATTTGGATTCACATGGAGACACAACAGGTACACATAAGTGTTTTCTGAGTAGAATGCTACAGAAACCAGGTGAAAAAGTATACTTGTGTTTGGAAACATGACATGGAATCCACTTGCCCAAGAAAAACATTTTGCTTTTTCCTAAACCAGTTTCAATATTTTTTTCAGGGTCCTTTGCACACGAATTCCACACGAGTTTGGCCTTATAGGTCTGGATCCAACCAGAACTATCCGTTTCTGTGTGCCTAAATGAATATCAGCTTGTAAAACAGCCTGTGAGTTTGTTAGAGCTTTCTGGATATTATGTATGAACTTTAGAGTTTTGAATGAAGTTTATCATGTTACATTTTGTTGTTTTGTTGGCAAACACTAATTGGTTTCACGTGGAGACACAACACGTACACATTTGAGTTTTCTGAGTAGAATGCTACAGAAACCAGGTGAAAAATTATATTTGCGACTGTAAACATGACATTGAATCCACTTGCCCAAGAAAAAGACCTTGCTTTTCTCAAAAACCAGTGTCAATATTCTTTTCTGGGTCCTTTGCACACAAATTGCACATGAATTTGTCCAGATAGGTCTGGACCTAACCAGAAATATCCGGTTCTCTTCTGCCTAACTCAATCCCAGCTCTTCATACAGTCTCGTGTTTCTGTTTTGTCATTTTTATCTAGGAAATTTAGAGTTTGGAATGAATTCGGGCACGTAACACTTTGCTTTTTTTTTTTTTTTTGAAACAACTAATTGGTTCCACATCGAGACAAAACAGGTACACATTGGTGTTTTCTGAGTAGAATGCTACAGAAACCAGAAGAAAAATATACTTGTGTTTGTAAACATGACATTGAATCCACTTGCCCAAGAAAAGACTTTGCTTTTCTCCAACACCAGTTTGACTCTGCATATCTTGGTCCTTTGCACACGAATTCCACCTGAGTTTGTCCAGATAGGTCTGGAGCAAACCAGAATTATTTGGTTCTGGGTGGCTAACTGAATATCAGCTTTTAAAACAGCCTGTGTGTTTGTTAGTTTTCTGTATATTAACTATGAACTTGAGAGTTTGCAATGAATTTTGGCATGTAACATTTTGTTTTTCTGTTGGCAAATGCTATTTGGATTCACATGGAGACACAACAGGTACACATAAGTGTTTTCTGAGTAGAATGCTACAGAAACCAGAAGAAAAAGTATACTTGTGTTTGTAAACATGACATTGAATCCACTTGCCCAAGAAAAAGACTTTGCTTTTCTCCAAAACCAGCTTGACTCTGCATTTCTGGGTCCTTTGCACACGAATTCCACATGAGTTTGTCCAGATAGGTCTGGAGCAAACCAGAATCATCCGGTTCTGTGTTGCTAAATGAATATCAGCTTTTAAAACAGCCAGTGTGTTTGTTAGTGATTTCTGGATATTAACTATGAACTTGAGAGTTTGCAATGAATTTTGGCATGTAACATTTTGTTTTTCTGTTGGCAAATGCTAATTGGATTCACATGGAGGCACAACAGGTACACATTCGAGTTTTCTGAGTAGAATGCTACAGAAACCAGGTGAAAAAGTATACTTGTGTTTGTAAACATGACATTGAATCCAATTGCCCATGAAAATGACCTTGCTTTTCTCAAAAACCAGTGTCAATATTCTTTTCTGGGTCCTTTGCACACAAATTGCACATGAATTTGTCCAGATAGGTCTGGACCTAACCAGAAATATCCGGTTCTCTTCTGCCTAACTCAATCCCAGCTCTTGCTACAGTCTCCTGTTTGTTTCTGTTTTCTGAATTTATCTATGAACTTTAGAGGTTGGAATGAATTCGGGCACGTAACACTTTATTTTTTTGTTGGTACACACTAATTGGTTCCACATGGAGAAAAAACAGGTACACATTGGAGTTTTCTGAGTAGAATGCTACAGAAACCAGAAGAAAAAGTATACCTGTGTTTGTAAACATGACATTGAATCCACTTGCTCAAGAAAAAGACTTTGCTTTTCTCCAAAACCAGATTGACGCTGCATTTCTGGGTCCTTTGTACACGAATTCCACATGAGTTTGTCCAGAGGGGTCTGGAGCAAACCAGAATTATCTGGTTCTGTGTGGCTAAATGAATATCAGCTTTTAAAACAGCCTCTGTGTTTGTTAGTGTTTTCTGGATATTTACTATGAACTTGTGAGTTTGGAATGAATTTTGGCATGTAACATTTTGTTTTTCTGTTGGCAAATGCTATTTGGATTCACATGGAGACACAACAGGTACACATAAGTGTTTTCTGAGTAGAATGCTACAGAAACCAGGTGAAAAAGTATACTTGTGTTTGGGAACATGACATGGAATCCACTTGCCCAAGAAAAACATTTTGCTTTTTCCTAAACCAGTTTCAATATTTTTTTCAGGGTCCTTTGCACACGAATTCCACACGAGTTTGGCCTTATAGGTCTGGATCCAACCAGAACTATCCGTTTCTGTGTGCCTAAATGAATATCAGCTTGTAAAACAGCCTGTGAGTTTGTTAGAGTTTTCTGGATATTATGTATGAACTTTAGAGTTTTGAATGAAGTTTATCATGTTACATTTTGTTGTTTTGTTGGCAAACACTAATTGGTTTCACGTGGAGAAACAACACGTACACATTTGAGTTTTCTGAGTAGAATGCTACAGAAACCAGGTGAAAAATTATATTTGCGACTGTAAACATGACATTGAATCCACTTGCCCAAGAAAAAGACCTTGCTTTTCTCAAAAACCAGTGTCAATATTCTTTTCTGGGTCCTTTGCACACAAATTGCACATGAATTTGTCCAGATAGGTCTGGACCTAACCAGAAATATCCGGTTCTCTTCTGCCTAACTCAATCCCAGCTCTTCATACAGTCTCGTGTTTCTGTTTTGTCATTTTTATCTAGGAAATTTAGAGTTTGGAATGAATTCGGGCACGTAACACTTTGCTTTTTTTTTTTTGGCACAACTAATTGGTTCCACATCGAGACAAAACAGGTACACATTGGAATTTTCTGAGTAGAATGCTACAGAAACCAGAAGAAAAATATACTTGTGTTTGTAAACATGACATTGAATCCACTTGCCCAAAAAAGACTTTGCTTTTCTCCAACACCAGTTTGACTCTGCATATCTTGGTCTTTGCACACGAATTCCACATGAGTTTGTCCAGATAGGTCTGGAGCAAACCAGAATCATCCGGTTCTGTGTTGCTAAATGAATATCAGCTTTTAAACAGCCTGTGTGTTTGTTAGTGTTTTCTGGATATTAACTATGAACTTGAGAGTTTGCAATGAATTTTGGCATGTAACATTTTGTTTTTCTTTTGGCAAATGCTAATTGGATTCACATGGAGGCACAACAGGTACACATTCGAGTTTTCTGAATAGAATGCTACAGAAACCAGGTGAAAAAGTATACTTGTGTTTGTAAACATGACATTGAATCCATTTGCCCATGAAAAAGACCTTGCTTTTCTCAAAAACCAGTGTCAATATTCTTTTCTGGGTCCTTTGCACACAAATTGCACATGAATTTGTCCAGATAGGTCTGGACCTAACCAGAAATATCCGGTTCTCTTCTGCCTAACTCAATCCCAGCTCTTGCTACAGTCTCGTGTTTGTTTCTGTTTTGTCATTTTTATCTATGAACTTTAGAGTTTGGAATGAATTCGGGCACGTAACACTTTGCTTTTTTTTTTTTTGGCACAACTAATTGGTTCCACATCGAGACAAAACAGGTACACATTGGTGTTTTCTGAGTAGAATGCTACAGAAAGCAGAAGAAAAATATACTTGTGTTTGTAAACATGACATTGAATCCACTTGCCCAAGAAAAAGACTTTGCTTTTCTCCAACACTGGTTTGACGCTGCATTTCTGGGTCCTTTGCACACGAATTCCACGTGAGTTTGTCCAGAGGGGTCTGGAGCAAACCAGAATTATCCGGTTCTGTGTGGCTAAATGAATATCAGCTTTTAAAACAGCCTCTGTGTTTGTTAGTGTTTTCTGGATATTTACTATGAACTTGTGAGTTTGGAATGAATTTTGGCATGTAACATTTTGTTTTTCTGTTGGCAAATGCTGTTTGGATTCACATGGAGACACAACAGGTACACATAAGTGTTTTCTGAGTAGAATGCTACAGAAACCAGGTGAATAAGTTTACTTGTGTTTGGAAACATGACATGGAATCCACTTGCCCAAGAAAAACATTTTGCTTTTTCCTAAACCAGTTTCAATATTTTTTTCAGGGTCCTTTGCACATGAATTCCACACGAGTTTTGCCTTATAGGTCTGGATCCAACCAGAACTATCCGTTTCTGTGTGCCTAAATGAATATCAGCTTGTAAAACAGCCTGTGAGTTTGTTAGAGTTTTCTGGATATTATGTATGAAATTTCGAGTTTTGAATGAAGTTTATCATGTTACATTTTGTTGTTTTGTTGGCAAACACTAATTGGTTTCACGTGGAGACACAACACGTACACATTTGAGTTTTCTGAGTAGAATGCTACAGAAACCAGGTGAAAAATTATATTTGCGACTGTAAACATGACATTGAATCCACTTGTCCAAGAAAAAGACCTTGCTTTTCTCAAAAACCAGTGTCAATATTCTTTTCTGGGTCCTTTGCACACAAATTGCACATGAATTTGTCCAGATAGGTCTGGACCTAACCAGAAATATCCGGTTCTCTTCTGCCTAACTCAATCCCAGCTCTTCATACAGTCTCGTGTTTCTGTTTTGTCATTTTTATCTAGGAAATTTAGAGTTTGGAATGAATTCGGGCACGTAACACTTTGCTTTTTTTTTTTTTTTTGGCACAACTAATTGGTTCCACATCGAGACAAAACAGGTACACATTGGTGTTTTCTGAGTAGAATGCTACAGAAACCAGAAGAAAAATATACTTGTGTTTGTAAACATGACATTGAATCCACTTGCCCAAGAAAAGACTTTGCTTTTCTCCAAAACCAGTTTGACTCTGCATATCTTGGTCCTTTGCACACGAATTCCACATGAGTTTGTCCAGATAGGTCTGGAGCAAACCAGAATTATTTGGTTCTGGGTGGCTAACTGAAAATCAGCTTTTAAAACAGCCTGTGTGTTTGTTAGTTTTTTCTGTATATTAACTATGAACTTGAGAGATTGCAATGAATTTTGGCATGTAACATTTTGTTTTTCTGTTGGCAAATGCTAATTGGATTCACATGGAGACACAACAGGTACACATAAGTGTTTTCTGAGTAGAATGCTACAGAAACCAGAAGAAAAAGTATACTTGTGTTTGTAAACATGACATTGAATCCATTTGCCCAAGAAAAAGACTTTGCTTTTCTCCAAAACCAGTTTGACGCTGCATTTCTGCGTCCTTTGCACACGAATTCCACATGAGTTTGTCCAGATAGGTCTGGAGCAAACCAGAATCATCCGGTTCTGTGTTGCTAAATGAATATCAGCTTTTAAACAGCCTGTGTGTTTGTTAGTGTTTTCTGGATATTAACTATGAACTTGAGAGTTTGCAATGAATTTTGGCATGTAACATTTTGTTTTTCTGTTGGCAAATGCTAATTGGATTCACATGGAGGCACAACAGGTACACATTCGAGTTTTCTGAGTAGAATGCTACAGAAACCAGGTGAAAAAGTATACTTGTGTTTGTAAACATGACATTGAATCCATTTGCCCATGAAAAAGACCTTGCTTTTCTCAAAAACCAGTGTCAATATTCTTTTCTGGGTCCTTTGCACACAAATTGCACATGAATTTGTCCAGATAGGTCTGGACCTAACCAGAAATATCTGGTTCTCTTCTGCCTAACTCAATCCCAGCTCATGCTACAGTCTCCTGTTTGTTTCTGTTTTCTGAATTTATCTATGAACTTTAGAGGTTGGAATTAATTCGGGCACGTAACACTTTGTTTTTTTGTTGGTACACACTAATTGGTTCCACATGGAGACAAAACAGGTACACATTGGAGTTTTCTGAGTAGAATGCTACAGAAACCAGAAGAAAAAGTATACTTGTGTTTGTAAACATGACATTGAATCCACTTGCCCAAGAAAAAGACTTTGCTTTTCTCCAAAACCAGTTTGACGCTGCATTTCTGGGTCCTTTGCACACGAATTCCACATGAGTTTGTCCAGATAGGTCTGGAGCAAACCAGAATTATCTGGTTCTGGGTGGCTAACTGAATATTAGCTTTTAAAACAGCCTGTGTGTTTGTTAGTGTTTTCTGGATATTAACTATGAACTTGAGAGTTTTCAATGAATTTTGGCATGTAACATTTTGTTTTTCTGTTGGCAAATACTAATTGGATTCACATGGAGACACAACAGGTACACATTCGAGTTTTCTGAGTAGAATGCTACAGAAACCAGGTGAAAAAGTATACTTGTGTTTGTAAACATGACATTGAATCCACTTGCCCAAGAAAAAGACTTTGCTTTCTCCAAAACCAGTTTCAATATTTTTTTCTGGCTCCTTTGCACACGAATTCCACACGAGTTTGGCCTTATAGGTCTGGATCCAACCAGAACTATCTGGTTCTGTGTGCCTAAATGAATATCAGCTTGTAAAACAGCCTGTGAGTTTGTTAGTGTTTTCTGGATATTATGTATGAACTTTAGAGTTTTGAATGAATTTTATCATGTTAGATTTTGTTTTTTGTTGGCACATGCTAATTGGTTCCACATGGAGACACAACAGGTACACATTCAAGTTTTCTGAGTAGAATGCTACAGAAACCAGGTTAAAAATTACATTTGCGACTGTAAACATGACATTGAATCCACTTGCCCAAGAAAAAGACCTTGCTTTTCTCAAAAACCAGTGTCAATATTCTTTTCTGGGTCCTTTGCACACAATTTTCACATGAATTTGTGCAGATAGGTCTGGACCTAACCAGAAATATCCGGTTCTCTTCTGCCTAACTCAATCCCAGCTCTTGCTACAGTCTCGTGTTTGTTTCTGTTTTCTGAATTTATCTATGACCTTTAGAGTTTGGAATGAATTCGGGCACTAACAGTTTGTTTTTTTGTTGGCACACACTAAGGGGTTCCACATGGAGACACAACAGGTACACATAAGTGTTTTCTGAGTAGAATGCTACAGAAACCAGGTGAAAAAGTATACTTGTGTTTGTAAACTTGACATTGAATCCACTTGCCCAAGAAAAAACTTTGCTTTTCTCCAAAACCAGTTTCAATATTTTTTCTGGGTCCTTGGCACACGAATTCCACACGAGTTTGGCCTTATAGGTCTGGATCCAACCAGAACTATCCAGTTCTGTGTGCCTAAATGAATAACAGCTTGTAAAACAGCCTGTGAGTTTGTTAGTGTTTTCTGCATATTATGTATGAACTTTCGAGTTTTGAATGAATATTATCATGTTACATTTTGTTGTTTGGTGGGCACACGCTAATTGGTTCCATATGGAGACACAACAGGTCCACATTCGAATTTTCTGAGTAGAATGCAACAGAAACCAGGTTAAAAATTATATTTGCGACTGTAAACATGACATTGAATCCACTTGCCCATGAAAAAGACTTTGCTTTTCTCAAAAACCAGTTTCAATATTTTTATCTGGGTCCTTTGCACACGACTTCCACACGAGTTTGGCCTTATAGGTCTGGATCCAACCAGAACTATCCGGTTCTGTGTGCCAAAATGAATATCAGCTTGTAAAACAGCCTGTGAGTTTGTTTGTGTTTTCTGGATATTATGTATGAACTTTAGAATTTTGAATGAATTTTATCATGTTACATTCTGTTTTTTTGTTGGCACATGCTAATTGGTTCCACGTGGAGACACAACAGGTCCACATTCGAGTTTTCTGAGTAGAATGCTACGAAAACTAGGTTAAAATTATATTTGTGACTGTAAACATGACATTGAATCCACTTGCCCAAGATAAAGACCTTGCTTTTCTCAAAAACCAGTGTCAATATTCTTTTCTGGGTGCTTTGCACACAAATTGCACATGAATTTGTCCAGATAGGTCTGGACCTAACCAGAAATATCCGGTTCTCTTCTGCCTAACTTAATCACTTCTCTTGCTACAGTCTCGTGTTTGTTTCTGTTTTCTGAATTTATCTATGACCTTTAGAGTTTGGAATGAATTCGGGCATGTAACACTTTGTTTTTTTTGTTTACACACACTAATGGGTTCCAAATGGAGACACAACAGGTACACATTGCAGTTTTCTGAGTAGAATGCTACAGAAACCAGGTGAACAGGTATACTTGTGTTTGTAAACATGACATTGAATCCACTTGCTCAAGAAAAAGACTTTGCTTTTCTCCAAAACCAGTTTGACTCTGCATTTCTGGGTTCTTTGCACACAAATTCCACATGAGTTTGTTTAGATAGGTCTGGAGCAAACCAGAATTATCCGGTTCTGTGTGGCTAACTGAATATCAGCTTTTAAAACAGCCTGTGTGTTTATTAGTGTTTTCTGGATATTAACTATGAACTTGAGAGTTTGGAATGAATTTTGGCATGTAACATTTTGTTTTTCTGCTGGCAAATGCTAATTGGATTCACATGGAGACACAACAGGTACGCATAAGTGTTTTCTGAGTAGAATGCTACAGAAACCAGGTGAAAAAGTATACTTGTGTTTGTAAACATGACATTGAATCCACTTGATGAAGAAAAAAGACTTTGCTTTTCTCCAAAACCAGTTTGACTCTGCATTTCTGGGTCCTTTGCACACGAATTCCACAAGAGTTGGTCTTATAGGTCTGGATCCAACCAGAACTATCCTGTTCTCTGTTCCTATGTGAATATCAGCTTGTAAAACAGCGTGTGAGTTTGTTAGTGTTTTCTGGATATTATGTATGAACTTTAGAGTTTGAAATGAATTCGAGCACGTAACACTTTGTTTTTTTGTTTGCACACACTAATGGGTTCCACATGGAGACACAACAGGTACACATTGCAGTTTTCTGAGTAGAATGCTACAGACAGACCAGGTTAAAAATTATATTTGCGACTGTAAACATGACATTGAATCCACTTGCCCAAGAAAAACACCTTGCTTTTCTCAAAAACCAGTGTCAATATTCTTTTCTGGGCCTTTGCACACGAATTCCACACGAGTTTGGCCTTATAGGTCTGGATCTAACCAGAACTATCCAGTTCTGTTGCCTAAATGAATATCAGCTTGTAAAACAGCCTGTGAGTTTGTTAGTGTTTTCTGGATATTATGTATGAACTTTAGAATTTTGAATGAATTTTATCATGTTACATTCTGTTTTTTTGTTGGCACATGCTAATTGGTTCCACATGGAGACACAACAGGTCCACATTCGATTTTTCTGAGTAGAATGCTACGAAAACTAGGTTAAAATTATATTTGTGACTGTAAACATGACATTGAATCCACTTGCCCAAGATAAAGACCTTGCTTTTCTCAAAAACCAGTGTCAATATTCTTTTCTGGGTGCTTTGCACACAAATTGCACATGAATTTGTCCAGATAGGTCTGGACCTAACCAGAAATATCCGGTTCTCTTCTGCCTAACTTAATCCCTTCTCTTGCTACAGTCTCGTGTTTCTTTCTGTTTTCTGAATTTATCTATGACCTTTAGAGTTTGGAATGAATTCGGGCATGTAACACTTTGTTTTTTTGTTTACACACACTAATGGGTTCCAAATGGAGACACAACAGGTACACATTGCAGTTTTCTGAGTAGAATGCTACAGAAACCAGAAGAAAAAGTATACTTGTGTTTGTAAACATGACATTGAATCCACTTGCTCAAGAAAAAGACTTTGCTTTTCTCCAAAACCAGTTTGACTCTGCATTTCTGGGTTCTTTGCACACAAATTCCACATGAGTTTGTTTAGATAGGTCTGGAGCAAACCAGAATTATCCGGTTCTGTGTGGCTAACTGAATATCAGCTTTTAAAACAGCCTGTGTGTTTGTTAGTGTTTTCTGGATATTAACTATGAACTTGAGAGTTTGGAATGAATTTTGGCATGTAACATTTTGTTTTTCTGCCTGCAAATGCTAATTGGATTCACATGGAGACACAACAGGTACGCATAAGTGTTTTCTGAGTAGAATGCTACAGAAACCAGGTGAAAAAGTATACTTGTGTTTGTAAACATGACATTGAATCCACTTGATCAAGAAAAAAGACTTTGATTTTCTCCAAAACCAGTTTCAATATTTTTTTCTGGGTCCTTTGCACACGAATTCCACAAGAGTTGGTCTTATAGGTCTGGATCCAACCAGAACTATCCTGTTCTCTGTTCCTATGTGAATATCAGCTTGTAAAACAGCGTGTGAGTTTGTTAGTGTTTTCTGGATATTATGTATGAACTTTAGAGTTTGAAATGAATTCGAGCACGTAACACTTTGTTTTTTTGTTTGCACACACTAATGGGTTCCACATGGAGACACAACAGGTACACATTGCAGTTTTCTGAGTAGAATGCTACAGACAGAAACCAGGTTAAAAATTATATTTGCGACTGTAAACATGACATTGAATCCACTTGCCCAAGAAAAACACCTTGCTTTTCTCAAAAACCAGTGTCAATATTCTTTTCTGGGTCCTTTGCACACGAATTCCACACGAGTTTGGCCTTATAGGTCTGGATCTAACCAGAATTATCCAGTTCTGTGTGCCTAAATGAATATCAGCTTGTAAAACAGCCTGTGAGTTTGTTAGTGTTTTCTGGATATTATGTATGAACTTTAGAGTTTTGAATGAATTTTATCATGTTAGATTTTGTTTTTTGTTGGCACATGCTAATTGGTTCCACATGGAGACACAACAGGTACACATTCAAGTTTTCTGAGTAGAATGCTACAGAAACCAGGTTAAAAATTACATTTGCGACTGTAAACATGACATTGAATCCACTTGCCCAAGAAAAAGTCCTTGTTTTTCTCAAAAACCAGTGTCAATATTCTTTTCTGGGTCCTTTGCACACAATTTTCACATGAATTTGTGCAGATAGGTCTGGACCTAACCAGAAATATCCGGTTCTCTTCTGCCTAACTCAATCCCAGCTCTTGCTACAGTCTCGTGTTTGTTTCTGTTTTCTGAATTTATCTATGACCTTTAGAGTTTGGAATGAATTCGGGCACTAACAGTTTGTTTTTTTGTTGGCACACACTAAGGGGTTCCACATGGAGACACAACAGGTACACATAAGTGTTTTCTGAGTAGAATGCTACAGAAACCAGGTGAAAACGTATACTTGTGTTTGTAAACTTGACATTGAATCCACTTGCCCAAGAAAAAACTTTGCTTTTCTCCAAAACCAGTTTCAATATTTTTTTCTGGGTCCTTGGCACACGAATTCCACACGAGTTTGGCCTTATAGGTCTGGATCCAACCAGAACTATCCAGTTCTGTGTGCCTAAATGAATAACAGCTTGTAAAACAGCCTGTGAGTTTGTTAGTGTTTTCTGCATATTATGTATGAACTTTCGAGTTTTGAATGAATATTATCATGTTACATTTTGTTGTTTGGTGGGCACACGCTAATTGGTTCCACATGGAGACACAACAGGTACACATTCGAATTTTCTGAGTAGAATGCAACAGAAACCAGGTTAAAAATTATATTTGTGACTGTAAACATGACATTGAATCCACTTGCCCATGAAAAAGACTTTGCTTTTCTCAAAAACCAGTTTCAATATTTTTATCTGGGTCCTTTGCACACGACTTCCACACGAGTTTGGCCTTATAGGTCTGGATCCAACCAGAACTATCCGGTTCTGTGTGCCAAAATGAATATCAGCTTGTAAAACAGCCTGTGAGTTTGTTTGTGTTTTCTGGATATTATGTATGAACTTTAGAATTTTGAATGAATTTTATCATGTTACATTATGTTTTTTTGTTGGCACATGCTAATTGGTTCCACGTGGAGACACAACAGGTCCACATTCGAGTTTTCTGAGTAGAATGCTACGAAAACTAGGTTAAAATTATATTTGTGACTGTAAACATGACATTGAATCCACTTGCCCAAGATAAAGACCTTGCTTTTCTCAAAAACCAGTGTCAATATTCTTTTCTGGGTGCTTTGCACACAAATTGCACATGAATTTGTCCAGATAGGTCTGGACCTAACCAGAAATATCCGGTTCTCTTCTGCCTAACTTAATCACTTCTCTTGCTACAGTCTCGTGTTTGTTTCTATTTTCTGAATTTATCTATGACCTTTAGAGTTTGGAATGAATTCGGGCATGTAACACTTTGTTTTTTTTGTTTACACACACTAATGGGTTCCAAATGGAGACACAACAGGTACACATTGCAGTTTTCTGAGTAGAATGCTACAGAAACCAGGTGAACAGGTATACTTGTGTTTGTAAACATGACATTGAATCCACTTGCTCAAGAAAAAGACTTTGCTTTTCTCCAAAACCAGTTTGACTCTGCATTTCTGGGTTCTTTGCACACAAATTCCACATGAGTTTGTTTAGATAGGTCTGGAGCAAACCAGAATTATCCGGTTCTGTGTGGCTAACTGAATATCAGCTTTTAAAACAGCCTGTGTGTTTATTAGTGTTTTCTGGATATTAACTATGAACTTGAGAGTTTGGAATGAATTTTGGCATGTAACATTTTGTTTTTCTGCTGGCAAATGCTAATTGGATTCACATGGAGACACAACAGGTACGCATAAGTGTTTTCTGAGTAGAATGCTACAGAAACCAGGTGAAAAAGTATACTTGTGTTTGTAAACATGACATTGAATCCACTTGATCAAGAAAAAAGACTTTGCTTTTCTCCAAAACCAGTTTGACTCTGCATTTCTGGGTCCTTTGCACACGAATTCCACAAGAGTTGGTCTTATAGGTCTGGATCCAACCAGAACTATCCTGTTCTCTGTTCCTATGTGAATATCAGCTTGTAAAACAGCGTGTGAGTTTGTTAGTGTTTTCTGGATATTATGTATGAACTTTAGAGTTTGAAATGAATTCGAGCACGTAACACTTTGTTTTTTTGTTTGCACACACTAATGGGTTCCACATGGAGACACAACAGGTACACATTGCAGTTTTCTGAGTAGAATGCTACAGACAGAAACCAGGTTAAAAATTATATTTGCGACTGTAAACATGACATTGAATCCACTTGCCCAAGAAAAACACCTTGCTTTTCTCAAAAACCAGTGTCAATATTCTTTTCTGGGTCCTTTGCACACGAATTCCACACGAGTTTGGCCTTATAGGTCTGGATCTAACCAGAACTATCCAGTTCTGTTGCCTAAATGAATATCAGCTTGTAAAACAGCCTGTGAGTTTGTTTGTGTTTTCTGGATATTATGTATGAACTTTAGAATTTTGAATGAATTTTATCATGTTACATTCTGTTTTTTTGTTGGCACATGCTAATTGGTTCCACATGGAGACACAACAGGTCCACATTCGATTTTTCTGAGTAGAATGCTACGAAAACTAGGTTAAAATTATATTTGTGACTGTAAACATGACATTGAATCCACTTGCCCAAGATAAAGACCTTGCTTTTCTCAAAAACCAGTGTCAATATTCTTTTCTGGGTACTTTGCACACAAATTGCACATGAATTTGTCCAGATAGGTCTGGACCTAACCAGAAATATCCGGTTCTCTTCTGCCTAACTTAATCCCTTCTCTTGCTACAGTCTCGTGTTTGTTTCTGTTTTCTGAATTTATCTATGACCTTTAGAGTTTGGAATGAATTCGGGCATGTAACACTTTGTTTTTTTGTTTACACACACTAATGGGTTCCAAATGGAGACACAACAGGTACACATTGCAGTTTTCTGAGTAGAATGCTACAGAAACCAGAAGAAAAAGTATACTTGTGTTTGTAAACATGACATTGAATCCACTTGCTCAAGAAAAAGACTTTGCTTTTCTCCAAAACCAGTTTGACTCTGCATTTCTGGGTTCTTTGCACACAAATTCCACATGAGTTTGTTTAGATAGGTCTGGAGCAAACCAGAATTATCCGGTTCTGTGTGGCTAACTGAATATCAGCTTTTAAAACAGCCTGTGTGTTTGTTAGTGTTTTCTGGATATTAACTATGAACTTGAGAGTTTGGAATGAATTTTGGCATGTAACATTTTGTTTTTCTGCCTGCAAATGCTAATTGGATTCACATGGAGACACAACAGGTACACATAAGTGTTTTCTGAGTAGAATGCTACAGAAACCAGGTGAAAAAGTATACTTGTGTTTGTAAACATGACATTGAATCCACTTGATCAAGAAAAAAGACTTTGCTTTACTCCAAAACCAGTTTCAATATTTTTTTCTGGGTCCTTTGCACACGAATTCCACAAGAGTTGGTCTTATAGGTCTGGATCCAACCAGAACTATCCTGTTCTCTGTTCCTATGTGAATATCAGCTTGTAAAACAGCGTGTGAGTTTGTTAGTGTTTTCTGGATATTATGTATGAACTTTAGAGTTTGAAATGAATTCGAGCACGTAACACTTTGTTTTTTTGTTTGCACACACTAATGGGTTCCACATGGAGACACAACAGGTACACATTGCAGTTTTCTGAGTAGAATGCTACAGACAGAAACCAGGTTAAAAATTATATTTGCGACTGTAAACATGACATTGAATCCACTTGCCCAAGAAAAACACCTTGCTTTTCTCAAAAACCAGTGTCAATATTCTTTTCTGGGTCCTTTGCACACGAATTCCACACGAGTTTGGCCTTATAGGTCTGGATCTAACCAGAATTATCCAGTTCTGTGTGCCTAAATGAATATCAGCTTGTAAAACAGCCTGTGAGTTTGTTAGTGTTTTCTGGATATTATGTATGAACTTTAGAGTTTTGAATGAATTTTATCATGTTAGATTTTGTTTTTTGTTGGCACATGCTAATTGGTTCCACATGGAGACACAACAGGTACACATTCAAGTTTTCTGAGTAGAATGCTACAGAAACCAGGTTAAAAATTACATTTGCGACTGTAAACATGACATTGAATCCACTTGCCCAAGAAAAAGTCCTTGTTTTTCTCAAAAACCAGTGTCAATATTCTTTTCTGGGTCCTTTGCACACAATTTTCACATGAATTTGTGCAGATAGGTCTGGACCTAACCAGAAATATCCGGTTCTCTTCTGCCTAACTCAGTCCCAGCTCTTGCTACAGTCTCGTGTTTGTTTCTGTTTTCTGAATTTATCTATGACCTTTAGAGTTTGGAATGAATTCGGGCACTAACAGTTTGTTTTTTTGTTGGCACACACTAAGGGGTTCCACATGGAGACACAACAGGTACACATAAGTGTTTTCTGAGTAGAATGCTACAGAAACCAGGTGAAAACGTATACTTGTGTTTGTAAACTTGACATTGAATCCACTTGCCCAAGAAAAAACTTTGCTTTTCTCCAAAACCAGTTTCAATATTTTTTTCTGGGTCCTTGGCACACGAATTCCACACGAGTTTGGCCTTATAGGTCTGGATCCAACCAGAACTATCCAGTTCTGTGTGCCTAAATGAATAACAGCTTGTAAAACAGCCTGTGAGTTTGTTAGTGTTTTCTGCATATTATGTATGAACTTTCGAGTTTTGAATGAATATTATCATGTTACATTTTGTTGTTTGGTGGGCACACGCTAATTGGTTCCACATGGAGACACAACAGGTACACATTCGAATTTTCTGAGTAGAATGCAACAGAAACCAGGTTAAAAATTATATTTGCGACTGTAAACATGACATTGAATCCACTTGCCCATGAAAAAGACTTTGCTTTTCTCAAAAACCAGTTTCAATATTTTTATCTGGGTCCTTTGCACACGACTTCCACACGAGTTTGGCCTTATAGGTCTGGATCCAACCAGAACTATCCGGTTCTGTGTGCCAAAATGAATATCAGCTTGTAAAACAGCCTGTGAGTTTGTTTGTGTTTTCTGGATATTATGTATGAACTTTAGAATTTTGAATGAATTTTATCATGTTACATTCTGTTTTTTTGTTGGCACATGCTAATTGGTTCCACGTGGAGACACAACAGGTCCACATTCGAGTTTTCTGAGTAGAATGCTACGAAAACTAGGTTAAAATTATATTTGTGACTGTAAACATGACATTGAATCCACTTGCCCAAGAAAAAGACCTTGCTTTTCTCAAAAACCAGTGTCAATATTCTTTTCTGGGTGCTTTGCACACAAATTGCACATGAATTTGTCCAGATAGGTCTGGACCTAACCAGAAATATCCGGTTCTCTTCTGCCTAACTTAATCACTTCTCTTGCTACAGTCTCGTGTTTGTTTCTGTTTTCTGAATTTATCTATGACCTTTAGAGATTGGAATGAATTCGGGCATGTAACACTTTGTTTTTTTGTTTACACACACTAATGGGTTCCAAATGGAGACACAACAGGTACACATTGCAGTTTTCTGAGTAGAATGCTACAGAAACCAGGTGAACAGGTATACTTGTGTTTGTAAACATGACATTGAATCCACTTGCTCAAGAAAAAGACTTTGCTTTTCTCCAAAACCAGTTTGACTCTGCATTTCTGGGTTCTTTGCACACAAATTCCACATGAGTTTGTTTAGATAGGTCTGGAGCAAACCAGAATTATCCGGTTCTGTGTGGCTAACTGAATATCAGCTTTTAAAACAGCCTGTGTGTTTATTAGTGTTTTCTGGATATTAACTATGAACTTGAGAGTTTGGAATGAATTTTGGCATGTAACATTTTGTTTTTCTGCTGGCAAATGCTAATTGGATTCACATGGAGACACAACAGGTACGCATAAGTGTTTTCTGAGTAGAATGCTACAGAAACCAGGTGAAAAAGTATACTTGTGTTTGTAAACATGACATTGAATCCACTTGATCAAGAAAAAAGACTTTGCTTTTCTCCAAAACCAGTTTGACTCTGCATTTCTGGGTCCTTTGCACACGAATTCCACAAGAGTTGGTCTTATAGGTCTGGATCCAACCAGAACTATCCTGTTCTCTGTTCCTATGTGAATATCAGCTTGTAAAACAGCGTGTGAGTTTGTTAGTGTTTTCTGGATATTATGTATGAACTTTAGAGTTTGAAATGAATTCGAGCACGTAACACTTTGTTTTTTTGTTTGCACACACTAATGGGTTCCACATGGAGACACAACAGGTACACATTGCAGTTTTCTGAGTAGAATGCTACAGACAGAAACCAGGTTAAAAATTATATTTGCGACTGTAAACATGACATTGAATCCACTTGCCCAAGAAAAACACCTTGCTTTTCTCAAAAACCAGTGTCAATATTCTTTTCTGGGTCCTTTGCACACGAATTCCACACGAGTTTGGCCTTATAGGTCTGGATCTAACCAGAACTATCCAGTTCTGTTGCCTAAATGAATATCAGCTTGTAAAACAGCCTGTGAGTTTGTTTGTGTTTTCTGGATATTATGTATGAACTTTAGAATTTTGAATGAATTTTATCATGTTACATTCTGTTTTTTTGTTGGCACATGCTAATTGGTTCCACATGGAGACACAACAGGTCCACATTCGATTTTTCTGAGTAGAATGCTACGAAAACTAGGTTAAAATTATATTTGTGACTGTAAACATGACATTGAATCCACTTGCCCAAGATAAAGACCTTGCTTTTCTCAAAAACCAGTGTCAATATTCTTTTCTGGGTACTTTGCACACAAATTGCACATGAATTTGTCCAGATAGGTCTGGTCCTAACCAGAAATATCCGGTTCTCTTCTGCCTAACTTAATCCCTTCTCTTGCTACAGTCTCGTGTTTGTTTCTGTTTTCTGAATTTATCTATGACCTTTAGAGTTTGGAATGAATTCGGGCATGTAACACTTTGTTTTTTTGTTTACACACACTAATGGGTTCCAAATGGAGACACAACAGGTACACATTGCAGTTTTCTGAGTAGAATGCTACAGAAACCAGAAGAAAAAGTATACTTGTGTTTGTAAACATGACATTGAATCCACTTGCTCAAGAAAAAGACTTTGCTTTTCTCCAAAACCAGTTTGACTCTGCATTTCTGGGTTCTTTGCACACAAATTCCACATGAGTTTGTTTAGATAGGTCTGGAGCAAACCAGAATTATCCGGTTCTGTGTGGCTAACTGAATATCAGCTTTTAAAACAGCCTGTGTGTTTGTTAGTGTTTTCTGGATATTAACTATGAACTTGAGAGTTTGGAATGAATTTTGGCATGTAACATTTTGTTTTTCTGCCTGCAAATGCTAATTGGATTCACATGGAGACACAACAGGTACACATAAGTGTTTTCTGAGTAGAATGCTACAGAAACCAGGTGAAAAAGTATACTTGTGTTTGTAAACATGACATTGAATCCACTTGATCAAGAAAAAAGACTTTGCTTTACTCCAAAACCAGTTTCAATATTTTTTTCTGGGTCCTTTGCACACGAATTCCACAAGAGTTGGTCTTATAGGTCTGGATCCAACCAGAACTATCCTGTTCTCTGTTCCTATGTGAATATCAGCTTGTAAAACAGCGTGTGAGTTTGTTAGTGTTTTCTGGATATTATGTATGAACTTTAGAGTTTGAAATGAATTCGAGCACGTAACACTTTGTTTTTTTGTTTGCACACACTAATGGGTTCCACATGGAGACACAACAGGTACACATTGCAGTTTTCTGAGTAGAATGCTACAGACAGAAACCAGGTTAAAAATTATATTTGCGACTGTAAACATGACATTGAATCCACTTGCCCAAGAAAAACACCTTGCTTTTCTCAAAAACCAGTGTCAATATTCTTTTCTGGGTCCTTTGCACACGAATTCCACACGAGTTTGGCCTTATAGGTCTGGATCTAACCAGAATTATCCAGTTCTGTGTGCCTAAATGAATATCAGCTTGTAAAACAGCCTGTGAGTTTGTTAGTGTTTTCTGGATATTATGTATGAACTTTAGAGTTTTGAATGAATTTTATCATGTTAGATTTTGTTTTTTGTTGGCACATGCTAATTGGTTCCACATGGAGACACAACAGGTACACATTCAAGTTTTCTGAGTAGAATGCTACAGAAACCAGGTTAAAAATTACATTTGCGACTGTAAACATGACATTGAATCCACTTGCCCAAGAAAAAGTCCTTGTTTTTCTCAAAAACCAGTGTCAATATTCTTTTCTGGGTCCTTTGCACACAATTTTCACATGAATTTGTGCAGATAGGTCTGGACCTAACCAGAAATATCCGGTTCTCTTCTGCCTAACTCAATCCCAGCTCTTGCTACAGTCTCGTGTTTGTTTCTGTTTTCTGAATTTATCTATGACCTTTAGAGTTTGGAATGAATTCGGGCACTAACAGTTTGTTTTTTTGTTGGCACACACTAAGGGGTTCCACATGGAGACACAACAGGTACACATAAGTGTTTTCTGAGTAGAATGCTACAGAAACCAGGTGAAAACGTATACTTGTGTTTGTAAACTTGACATTGAATCCACTTGCCCAAGAAAAAACTTTGCTTTTCTCCAAAACCAGTTTCAATATTTTTTTCTGGGTCCTTGGCACACGAATTCCACACGAGTTTGGCCTTATAGGTCTGGATCCAACCAGAACTATCCAGTTCTGTGTGCCTAAATGAATAACAGCTTGTAAAACAGCCTGTGAGTTTGTTAGTGTTTTCTGCATATTATGTATGAACTTTCGAGTTTTGAATGAATATTATCATGTTACATTTTGTTGTTTGGTGGGCACACGCTAATTGGTTCCACATGGAGACACAACAGGTACACATTCGAATTTTCTGAGTAGAATGCAACAGAAACCAGGTTAAAAATTATATTTGCGACTGTAAACATGACATTGAATCCACTTGCCCATGAAAAAGACTTTGCTTTTCTCAAAAACCAGTTTCAATATTTTTATCTGGGTCCTTTGCACACGACTTCCACACGAGTTTGGCCTTATAGGTCTGGATCCAACCAGAACTATCCGGTTCTGTGTGCCAAAATGAATATCAGCTTGTAAAACAGCCTGTGAGTTTGTTTGTGTTTTCTGGATATTATGTATGAACTTTAGAATTTTGAATGAATTTTATCATGTTACATTCTGTTTTTTTGTTGGCACATGCTAATTGGTTCCACGTGGAGACACAACAGGTCCACATTCGAGTTTTCTGAGTAGAATGCTACGAAAACTAGGTTAAAATTATATTTGTGACTGTAAACATGACATTGAATCCACTTGCCCAAGATAAAGACCTTGCTTTTCTCAAAAACCAGTGTCAATATTCTTTTCTGGGTGCTTTGCACACAAATTGCACATGAATTTGTCCAGATAGGTCTGGACCTAACCAGAAATATCCGGTTCTCTTCTGCCTAACTTAATCACTTCTCTTGCTACAGTCTCGTGTTTGTTTCTGTTTTCTGAATTTATCTATGACCTTTAGAGATTGGAATGAATTCGGGCATGTAACACTTTGTTTTTTTGTTTACACACACTAATGGGTTCCAAATGGAGACACAACAGGTACACATTGCAGTTTTCTGAGTAGAATGCTACAGAAACCAGGTGAACAGGTATACTTGTGTTTGTAAACATGACATTGAATCCACTTGCTCAAGAAAAAGACTTTGCTTTTCTCCAAAACCAGTTTGACTCTGCATTTCTGGGTCCTTGGCACACGAATTCCACACGAGTTTGTTTAGATAGGTCTGGATCCAACCAGAACTATCCAGTTCTGTGTGGCTAACTGAATATCAGCTTTTAAAACAGCCTGTGTGTTTGTTAGTGTTTTCTGGATATTAACTATGAACTTGAGAGTTTGGAATGAATTTTGGCATGTAACATTTTGTTTTTCTGCTGGCAAATGCTAATTGGATTCACATGGAGACACAACAGGTACGCATAAGTGTTTTCTGAGTAGAATGCTACAGAAACCAGGTGAAAAAGTATACTTGTGTTTGTAAACATGACATTGAATCCACTTGATCAAGAAAAAAGACTTTGCTTTTCTCCAAAACCAGTTTGACTCTGCATTTCTGGGTCCTTTGCACACGAATTCCACAAGAGTTGGTCTTATAGGTCTGGATCCAACCAGAACTATCCTGTTCTCTGTTCCTATGTGAATATCAGCTTGTAAAACAGCGTGTGAGTTTGTTAGTGTTTTCTGGATATTATGTATGAACTTTAGAGTTTGAAATGAATTCGAGCACGTAACACTTTGTTTTTTTGTTTGCACACACTAATGGGTTCCACATGGAGACACAACAGGTACACATTGCAGTTTTCTGAGTAGAATGCTACAGACAGAAACCAGGTTAAAAATTATATTTGCGACTGTAAACATGACATTGAATCCACTTGCCCAAGAAAAACACCTTGCTTTTCTCAAAAACCAGTGTCAATATTCTTTTCTGGGTCCTTTGCACACGAATTCCACACGAGTTTGGCCTTATAGGTCTGGATCTAACCAGAACTATCCAGTTCTGTTGCCTAAATGAATATCAGCTTGTAAAACAGCCTGTGAGTTTGTTTGTGTTTTCTGGATATTATGTATGAACTTTAGAATTTTGAATGAATTTTATCATGTTACATTCTGTTTTTTTGTTGGCACATGCTAATTGGTTCCACATGGAGACACAACAGGTCCACATTCGATTTTTCTGAGTAGAATGCTACGAAAACTAGGTTAAAATTATATTTGTGACTGTAAACATGACATTGAATCCACTTGCCCAAGATAAAGACCTTGCTTTTCTCAAAAACCAGTGTCAATATTCTTTTCTGGGTACTTTGCACACAAATTGCACATGAATTTGTCCAGATAGGTCTGGACCTAACCAGAAATATCCGGTTCTCTTCTGCCTAACTTAATCCCTTCTCTTGCTACAGTCTCGTGTTTGTTTCTGTTTTCTGAATTTATCTATGACCTTTAGAGTTTGGAATGAATTCGGGCATGTAACACTTTGTTTTTTTGTTTACACACACTAATGGGTTCCAAATGGAGACACAACAGGTACACATTGCAGTTTTCTGAGTAGAATGCTACAGAAACCAGAAGAAAAAGTATACTTGTGTTTGTAAACATGACATTGAATCCACTTGCTCAAGAAAAAGACTTTGCTTTTCTCCAAAACCAGTTTGACTCTGCATTTCTGGGTTCTTTGCACACAAATTCCACATGAGTTTGTTTAGATAGGTCTGGAGCAAACCAGAATTATCCGGTTCTGTGTGGCTAACTGAATATCAGCTTTTAAAACAGCCTGTGTGTTTGTTAGTGTTTTCTGGATATTAACTATGAACTTGAGAGTTTGGAATGAATTTTGGCATGTAACATTTTGTTTTTCTGCCTGCAAATGCTAATTGGATTCACATGGAGACACAACAGGTACACATAAGTGTTTTCTGAGTAGAATGCTACAGAAACCAGGTGAAAAAGTATACTTGTGTTTGTAAACATGACATTGAATCCACTTGATCAAGAAAAAAGACTTTGCTTTACTCCAAAACCAGTTTCAATATTTTTTTCTGGGTCCTTTGCACACGAATTCCACAAGAGTTGGTCTTATAGGTCTGGATCCAACCAGAACTATCCTGTTCTCTGTTCCTATGTGAATATCAGCTTGTAAAACAGCGTGTGAGTTTGTTAGTGTTTTCTGGATATTATGTATGAACTTTAGAGTTTGAAATGAATTCGAGCACGTAACACTTTGTTTTTTTGTTTGCACACACTAATGGGTTCCACATGGAGACACAACAGGTACACATTGCAGTTTTCTGAGTAGAATGCTACAGACAGAAACCAGGTTAAAAATTATATTTGCGACTGTAAACATGACATTGAATCCACTTGCCCAAGAAAAACACCTTGCTTTTCTCAAAAACCAGTGTCAATATTCTTTTCTGGGTCCTTTGCACACGAATTCCACACGAGTTTGGCCTTATAGGTCTGGATCTAACCAGAATTATCCAGTTCTGTGTGCCTAAATGAATATCCTCTTGTAAAACAGCCTGTGAGTTTGTTAGTGTTTTCTGGATATTATGTATGAACTTTAGAGTTTTGAATGAATTTTATCATGTTAGATTTTGTTTTTTGTTGGCACATGCTAATTGGTTCCACATGGAGACACAACAGGTACACATTCAAGTTTTCTGAGTAGAATGCTACAGAAACCAGGTTAAAAATTACATTTGCGACTGTAAACATGACATTGAATCCACTTGCCCAAGAAAAAGTCCTTGTTTTTCTCAAAAACCAGTGTCAATATTCTTTTCTGGGTCCTTTGCACACAATTTTCACATGAATTTGTGCAGATAGGTCTGGACCTAACCAGAAATATCCGGTTCTCTTCTGCCTAACTCAATCCCAGCTCTTGCTACAGTCTCGTGTTTGTTTCTGTTTTCTGAATTTATCTATGACCTTTAGAGTTTGGAATGAATTCGGGCACTAACAGTTTGTTTTTTTGTTGGCACACACTAAGGGGTTCCACATGGAGACACAACAGGTACACATAAGTGTTTTCTGAGTAGAATGCTACAGAAACCAGGTGAAAACGTATACTTGTGTTTGTAAACTTGACATTGAATCCACTTGCCCAAGAAAAAACTTTGCTTTTCTCCAAAACCAGTTTCAATATTTTTTTCTGGGTCCTTGGCACACGAATTCCACACGAGTTTGGCCTTATAGGTCTGGATCCAACCAGAACTATCCAGTTCTGTGTGCCTAAATGAATAACAGCTTGTAAAACAGCCTGTGAGTTTGTTAGTGTTTTCTGCATATTATGTATGAACTTTCGAGTTTTGAATGAATATTATCATGTTACATTTTGTTGTTTGGTGGGCACACGCTAATTGGTTCCACATGGAGACACAACAGGTACACATTCGAATTTTCTGAGTAGAATGCAACAGAAACCAGGTTAAAAATTATATTTGCGACTGTAAACATGACATTGAATCCACTTGCCCATGAAAAAGACTTTGCTTTTCTCAAAAACCAGTTTCAATATTTTTATCTGGGTCCTTTGCACACGACTTCCACACGAGTTTGGCCTTATAGGTCTGGATCCAACCAGAACTATCCGGTTCTGTGTGCCAAAATGAATATCAGCTTGTAAAACAGCCTGTGAGTTTGTTTGTGTTTTCTGGATATTATGTATGAACTTTAGAATTTTGAATGAATTTTATCATGTTACATTCTGTTTTTTTGTTGGCACATGCTAATTGGTTCCACGTGGAGACACAACAGGTCCACATTCGAGTTTTCTGAGTAGAATGCTACGAAAACTAGGTTAAAATTATATTTGTGACTGTAAACATGACATTGAATCCACTTGCCCAAGATAAAGACCTTGCTTTTCTCAAAAACCAGTGTCAATATTCTTTTCTGGGTGCTTTGCACACAAATTGCACATGAATTTGTCCAGATAGGTCTGGACCTAACCAGAAATATCCGGTTCTCTTCTGCCTAACTTAATCACTTCTCTTGCTACAGTCTCGTGTTTGTTTCTGTTTTCTGAATTTATCTATGACCTTTAGAGATTGGAATGAATTCGGGCATGTAACACTTTGTTTTTTTGTTTACACACACTAATGGGTTCCAAATGGAGACACAACAGGTACACATTGCAGTTTTCTGAGTAGAATGCTACAGAAACCAGGTGAACAGGTATACTTGTGTTTGTAAACATGACATTGAATCCACTTGCTCAAGAAAAAGACTTTGCTTTTCTCCAAAACCAGTTTGACTCTGCATTTCTGGGTTCTTTGCACACAAATTCCACATGAGTTTGTTTAGATAGGTCTGGAGCAAACCAGAATTATCCGGTTCTGTGTGGCTAACTGAATATCAGCTTTTAAAACAGCCTGTGTGTTTGTTAGTGTTTTCTGGATATTAACTATGAACTTGAGAGTTTGGAATGAATTTTGGCATGTAACATTTTGTTTTTCTGCTGGCAAATGCTAATTGGATTCACATGGAGACACAACAGGTACGCATAAGTGTTTTCTGAGTAGAATGCTACAGAAACCAGGTGAAAAAGTATACTTGTGTTTGTAAACATGACATTGAATCCACTTGATCAAGAAAAAAGACTTTGCTTTTCTCCAAAACCAGTTTGACTCTGCATTTCTGGGTCCTTTGCACACGAATTCCACAAGAGTTGGTCTTATAGGTCTGGATCCAACCAGAACTATCCTGTTCTCTGTTCCTATGTGAATATCAGCTTGTAAAACAGCGTGTGAGTTTGTTAGTGTTTTCTGGATATTATGTATGAACTTTAGAGTTTGAAATGAATTCGAGCACGTAACACTTTGTTTTTTTGTTTGCACACACTAATGGGTTCCACATGGAGACACAACAGGTACACATTGCAGTTTTCTGAGTAGAATGCTACAGACAGAAACCAGGTTAAAAATTATATTTGCGACTGTAAACATGACATTGAATCCACTTGCCCAAGAAAAACACCTTGCTTTTCTCAAAAACCAGTGTCAATATTCTTTTCTGGGTCCTTTGCACACGAATTCCACACGAGTTTGGCCTTATAGGTCTGGATCTAACCAGAACTATCCAGTTCTGTTGCCTAAATGAATATCAGCTTGTAAAACAGCCTGTGAGTTTGTTTGTGTTTTCTGGATATTATGTATGAACTTTAGAATTTTGAATGAATTTTATCATGTTACATTCTGTTTTTTTGTTGGCACATGCTAATTGGTTCCACATGGAGACACAACAGGTCCACATTCGATTTTTCTGAGTAGAATGCTACGAAAACTAGGTTAAAATTATATTTGTGACTGTAAACATGACATTGAATCCACTTGCCCAAGATAAAGACCTTGCTTTTCTCAAAAACCAGTGTCAATATTCTTTTCTGGGTACTTTGCACACAAATTGCACATGAATTTGTCCAGATAGGTCTGGACCTAACCAGAAATATCCGGTTCTCTTCTGCCTAACTTAATCCCTTCTCTTGCTACAGTCTCGTGTTTGTTTCTGTTTTCTGAATTTATCTATGACCTTTAGAGTTTGGAATGAATTCGGGCATGTAACACTTTGTTTTTTTGTTTACACACACTAATGGGTTCCAAATGGAGACACAACAGGTACACATTGCAGTTTTCTGAGTAGAATGCTACAGAAACCAGAAGAAAAAGTATACTTGTGTTTGTAAACATGACATTGAATCCACTTGCTCAAGAAAAAGACTTTGCTTTTCTCCAAAACCAGTTTGACTCTGCATTTCTGGGTTCTTTGCACACAAATTCCACATGAGTTTGTTTAGATAGGTCTGGAGCAAACCAGAATTATCCGGTTCTGTGTGGCTAACTGAATATCAGCTTTTAAAACAGCCTGTGTGTTTGTTAGTGTTTTCTGGATATTAACTATGAACTTGAGAGTTTGGAATGAATTTTGGCATGTAACATTTTGTTTTTCTGCCTGCAAATGCTAATTGGATTCACATGGAGACACAACAGGTACACATAAGTGTTTTCTGAGTAGAATGCTACAGAAACCAGGTGAAAAAGTATACTTGTGTTTGTAAACATGACATTGAATCCACTTGATCAAGAAAAAAGACTTTGCTTTACTCCAAAACCAGTTTCAATATTTTTTTCTGGGTCCTTTGCACACGAATTCCACAAGAGTTGGTCTTATAGGTCTGGATCCAACCAGAACTATCCTGTTCTCTGTTCCTATGTGAATATCAGCTTGTAAAACAGCGTGTGAGTTTGTTAGTGTTTTCTGGATATTATGTATGAACTTTAGAGTTTGAAATGAATTCGAGCACGTAACACTTTGTTTTTTTGTTTGCACACACTAATGGGTTCCACATGGAGACACAACAGGTACACATTGCAGTTTTCTGAGTAGAATGCTACAGACAGAAACCAGGTTAAAAATTATATTTGCGACTGTAAACATGACATTGAATCCACTTGCCCAAGAAAAACACCTTGCTTTTCTCAAAAACCAGTGTCAATATTCTTTTCTGGGTCCTTTGCACACGAATTCCACACGAGTTTGGCCTTATAGGTCTGGATCTAACCAGAATTATCCAGTTCTGTGTGCCTAAATGAATATCAGCTTGTAAAACAGCCTGTGAGTTTGTTAGTGTTTTCTGGATATTATGTATGAACTTTAGAGTTTTGAATGAATTTTATCATGTTAGATTTTGTTTTTTGTTGGCACATGCTAATTGGTTCCACATGGAGACACAACAGGTACACATTCAAGTTTTCTGAGTAGAATGCTACAGAAACCAGGTTAAAAATTACATTTGCGACTGTAAACATGACATTGAATCCACTTGCCCAAGAAAAAGTCCTTGTTTTTCTCAAAAACCAGTGTCAATATTCTTTTCTGGGTCCTTTGCACACAATTTTCACATGAATTTGTGCAGATAGGTCTGGACCTAACCAGAAATATCCGGTTCTCTTCTGCCTAACTCAATCCCAGCTCTTGCTACAGTCTCGTGTTTGTTTCTGTTTTCTGAATTTATCTATGACCTTTAGAGTTTGGAATGAATTCGGGCACTAACAGTTTGTTTTTTTGTTGGCACACACTAAGGGGTTCCACATGGAGACACAACAGGTACACATAAGTGTTTTCTGAGTAGAATGCTACAGAAACCAGGTGAAAACGTATACTTGTGTTTGTAAACTTGACATTGAATCCACTTGCCCAAGAAAAAACTTTGCTTTTCTCCAAAACCAGTTTCAATATTTTTTTCTGGGTCCTTGGCACACGAATTCCACACGAGTTTGGCCTTATAGGTCTGGATCCAACCAGAACTATCCAGTTCTGTGTGCCTAAATGAATAACAGCTTGTAAAACAGCCTGTGAGTTTGTTAGTGTTTTCTGCATATTATGTATGAACTTTCGAGTTTTGAATGAATATTATCATGTTACATTTTGTTGTTTGGTGGGCACACGCTAATTGGTTCCACATGGAGACACAACAGGTACACATTCGAATTTTCTGAGTAGAATGCAACAGAAACCAGGTTAAAAATTATATTTGCGACTGTAAACATGACATTGAATCCACTTGCCCATGAAAAAGACTTTGCTTTTCTCAAAAACCAGTTTCAATATTTTTATCTGGGTCCTTTGCACACGACTTCCACACGAGTTTGGCCTTATAGGTCTGGATCCAACCAGAACTATCCGGTTCTGTGTGCCAAAATGAATATCAGCTTGTAAAACAGCCTGTGAGTTTGTTTGTGTTTTCTGGATATTATGTATGAACTTTAGAATTTTGAATGAATTTTATCATGTTACATTCTGTTTTTTTGTTGGCACATGCTAATTGGTTCCACGTGGAGACACAACAGGTCCACATTCGAGTTTTCTGAGTAGAATGCTACGAAAACTAGGTTAAAATTATATTTGTGACTGTAAACATGACATTGAATCCACTTGCCCAAGATAAAGACCTTGCTTTTCTCAAAAACCAGTGTCAATATTCTTTTCTGGGTGCTTTGCACACAAATTGCACATGAATTTGTCCAGATAGGTCTGGACCTAACCAGAAATATCCGGTTCTCTTCTGCCTAACTTAATCACTTCTCTTGCTACAGTCTCGTGTTTGTTTCTGTTTTCTGAATTTATCTATGACCTTTAGAGATTGGAATGAATTCGGGCATGTAACACTTTGTTTTTTTGTTTACACACACTAATGGGTTCCAAATGGAGACACAACAGGTACACATTGCAGTTTTCTGAGTAGAATGCTACAGAAACCAGGTGAACAGGTATACTTGTGTTTGTAAACATGACATTGAATCCACTTGCTCAAGAAAAAGACTTTGCTTTTCTCCAAAACCAGTTTGACTCTGCATTTCTGGGTTCTTTGCACACAAATTCCACATGAGTTTGTTTAGATAGGTCTGGAGCAAACCAGAATTATCCGGTTCTGTGTGGCTAACTGAATATCAGCTTTTAAAACAGCCTGTGTGTTTGTTAGTGTTTTCTGGATATTAACTATGAACTTGAGAGTTTGGAATGAATTTTGGCATGTAACATTTTGTTTTTCTGCTGGCAAATGCTAATTGGATTCACATGGAGACACAACAGGTACGCATAAGTGTTTTCTGAGTAGAATGCTACAGAAACCAGGTGAAAAAGTATACTTGTGTTTGTAAACATGACATTGAATCCACTTGATCAAGAAAAAAGACTTTGCTTTTCTCCAAAACCAGTTTGACTCTGCATTTCTGGGTCCTTTGCACACGAATTCCACAAGAGTTGGTCTTATAGGTCTGGATCCAACCAGAACTATCCTGTTCTCTGTTCCTATGTGAATATCAGCTTGTAAAACAGCGTGTGAGTTTGTTAGTGTTTTCTGGATATTATGTATGAACTTTAGAGTTTGAAATGAATTCGAGCACGTAACACTTTGTTTTTTTGTTTGCACACACTAATGGGTTCCACATGGAGACACAACAGGTACACATTGCAGTTTTCTGAGTAGAATGCTACAGACAGAAACCAGGTTAAAAATTATATTTGCGACTGTAAACATGACATTGAATCCACTTGCCCAAGAAAAACACCTTGCTTTTCTCAAAAACCAGTGTCAATATTCTTTTCTGGGTCCTTTGCACACGAATTCCACACGAGTTTGGCCTTATAGTCTGGATCTAACCAGAACTATCCAGTTCTGTTTGCCTAAATGAATATCAGCTTGTAAAACAGCCTGTGAGTTTGTTAGTGTTTTCTGGATATTGGGTATGAACTTTAGAGTTTTGAATGAATTTTATCATGTTAGATTTTGTTTTTTGTTGGCACATGCTAATTGGTTCCACATGGAGACACAACAGGTAGACATTCGAGTTTTCTTAATATAATGCTACGGAAACTAGGTTAAAAATTATATTTGCGACTGTAAACATGACATTGAATCCACTTGCTCAAGAAAAAGACCTTGCTTTTCTCAAAAACCAGTGTCAATATTCTTTTCTGGGTTCTTTGCACACAAATTGCACATGAATTTATCCAGATAGGTCTGGACCTAACCAGAAATATCCGGTTCTCCTCTGCCTAACTCAATCCCAGCTCTTGCTACAGTCTCGTGTTTGTTTCTGCTTTCTGAATTTATCTATGACCTTTAGAGTTTGGAATGAATTCGGGCACGTAACACTTTGTTTTTTTGTTGGCACACACTAATGGGTTCCACATGGAGACACAACAGGTACACATTGGAGTTTTCTGAGTAGAATGCTACAGAAACCAGGTGAAAACGTATACTTGTGTTTGTAAACATGACATTGAATCCACTTGCTCAGGAAAAAGACTTTGCTTTTCTCCAAAACCAGTTTGACTCTGCATTTCTGGGTTCTTTGCACACAAATTCCACATGAGTTTGTTTAGATAGGTCTGGAGCAAACCAGAATTATCCGGTTCTGTGTGGCTAACTGAATATCAGCTTTTAAAACAGCCTGTGTGTTTGTTAGTGTTTTCTGGATATTAACTATGAACTTGAGAGTTTGGAATGAATTTTGGCATGTAACATTTTGTTTTTCTGCCTGCAAATGCTAATTGGATTCACATGGAGACACAACAGGTACGCATAAGTGTTTTCTGAGTAGAATGCTACAGAAACCAGGTGAAAAAGTATACTTGTGTTTGTAAACATGACATTGAATCCACTTGATCAAGAAAAAAGACTTTGCTTTTCTCCAAAACCAGTTTCAATATTTTTTTCTGGGTCCTTTGCACACGAATTCCACAAGAGTTGGTCTTATAGGTCTGGATCCAACCAGAACTATCCTGTTCTCTGTTCCTATGTGAATATCAGCTTGTAAAACAGCGTGTGAGTTTGTTAGTGTTTTCTGGATATTATGTATGAACTTTAGAGTTTGAAATGAATTCGAGTACGTAACACTTTGTTTTTTTGTTTGCACACACTAATGGGTTCCACATGGAACACAACAGGTACACATTGCAGTTTTCTGAGTAGAATGCTACAGACAGAAACCAGGTTAAAAATTATATTTGCGACTGTAAACATGACATTGAATCCACTTGCCCAAGAAAAACACCTTGCTTTTCTCAAAAACCAGTTTCAATATTTTTATCTGGGTCCTTTGCACACGACTTCCACACGAGTTTGGCCTTATAGGTCTGGATCCAACCAGAACTATCCGGTTCTGTGTGCCGAAATGAATATCAGCTTGTAAAACAGCCTGTGAGTTTGTTTGTGTTTTCTGGATATTATGTATGAACTTTAGAATTTTGAATGAATTTTATCATGTTACATTCTGTTTTTTTGTTGGCACATGCTAATTGGTTCCACGTGGAGACACAACAGGTCCACATTCGATTTTTCTGAGTAGAATGCTACGAAAACTAGGTTAAAATTATATTTGTGACTGTAAACATGACATTGAATCCACTTGCCCAAGATAAAGACCTTGCTTTTCTCAAAAACCAGTGTCAATATTCTTTTCTGGGTGCTTTGCACACAAATTGCACATGAATTTGTCCAGATAGGTCTGGACCTAACCAGAAATATCCGGTTCTCTTCTGCCTAACTTAATCCCTTCTCTTGCTACAGTCTCGTGTTTGTTTCTGTTTTCTGAATTTATCTATGACCTTTAGAGTTTGGAATGAATTCGGGCATGTAACACTTTGTTTTTTTGTTTACACACACTAATGGGTTCCAAATGGAGACACAACAGGTACACATTGCAGTTTTCTGAGTAGAATGCTACAGAAACCAGGTGAACAGGTATACTTGTGTTTGTAAACATGACATTGAATCCACTTGCTCAAGAAAAAGACTTTGCTTTTCTCCAAAACCAGTTTGACTCTGCATTTCTGGGTTCTTTGCACACAAATTCCACATGAGTTTGTTTAGATAGGTCTGGAGCAAACCAGAATTATCCGGTTCTGTGTGGCTAACTGAATATCAGCTTTTAAAACAGCCTGTGTGTTTGTTAGTGTTTTCTGGATATTAACTATGAACTTGAGAGTTTGGAATGAATTTTGGCATGTAACATTTTGTTTTTCTGCTGGCAAATGCTAATTGGATTCACATGGAGACACAACAGGTACGCATAAGTGTTTTCTGAGTAGAATGCTACAGAAACCAGGTGAAAAAGTATACTTGTGTTTGTAAACATGACATTGAATCCACTTGATCAAGAAAAAAGACTTTGCTTTTCTCCAAAACCAGTTTGACTCTGCATTTCTGGGTCCTTTGCACACGAATTCCACAAGAGTTGGTCTTATAGGTCTGGATCCAACCAGAACTATCCTGTTCTCTGTTCCTATGTGAATATCAGCTTGTAAAACAGCGTGTGAGTTTGTTAGTGTTTTCTGGATATTATGTATGAACTTTAGAGTTTGAAATGAATTCGAGCACGTAACACTTTGTTTTTTTGTTTGCACACACTAATGGGTTCCACATGGAGACACAACAGGTACACATTGCAGTTTTCTGAGTAGAATGCTGCAGACAGAAACCAGGTTAAAAATTATATTTGCGACTGTAAACATGACATTGAATCCACTTGCCCAAGAAAAACACCTTGCTTTTCTCAAAAACCAGTGTCAATATTCTTTTCTGGGTCCTTTGCACACGAATTCCACACGAGTTTGGCCTTATAGGTCTGGATCTAACCAGAACTATCCAGTTCTGTTTGCCTAAATGAATATCAGCTTGTAAAACAGCCTGTGAGTTTGTTAGTGTTTTCTGGATATTATGTATGAACTTTAGAGTTTTGAATGAATTTTATCATGTTAGATTTTGTTTTTTGTTGGCACATGCTAATTGGTTCCACATGGAGACACAACAGGTAGACATTCGAGTTTTCTGAATATAATGCTACGGAAACTAGGTTAAAAATTATATTTGCGACTGTAAACATGACATTGAATCCACTTGCCCAAGAAAAAGACCTTGCTTTTCTCAAAAACCAGTGTCAATATTCTTTTCTGGGTTCTTTGCACACAAATTGCACATGAATTTATCCAGATAGGTCTGGACCTAACCAGAAATATCCGGTTCTCCTCTGCCTAACTCAATCCCAGCTCTTGCTACACTCTCGTGTTTGTTTCTGCTTTCTGAATTTATCTATGACCTTTATAGTTTGTAATGAATTCGGGCACGTAACACTTTGTTTTTTTGTTGGCACACACTAATGGGTTCCACATGGAGACACAACAGGTACACATTGGAGTTTTCTGAGTAGAATGCTACAGAAACCAGGTGAAAACGTATACTTGTGTTTGTAAACATGACATTGAATCCACTTGCTCAGGAAAAAGACTTTGCTTTTCTCCAAAACCAGTTTGACTCTGCATTTCTGGGTTCTTTGCACACAAATTCCACATGAGTTTGTTTAGATAGGTCTGGAGCAAACCAGAATTATCCGGTTCTGTGTGGCTAACTGAATATCAGCTTTTAAAACAGCCTGTGTGTTTGTTAGTGTTTTCTGGATATTAACTATGAACTTGAGAGTTTGGAATGAATTTTGGCATGTAACATTTTGTTTTTCTGCTGGCAAATGCTAATTGGATTCACATGGAGACACAACAGGTACGCATAAGTGTTTTCTGAGTAGAATGCTACAGAAACCAGGTGAAAAAGTATACTTGTGTTTGTAAACATGACATTGAATCCACTTGATCAAGAAAAAAGACTTTGCTTTTCTCCAAAACCAGTTTCAATATTTTTTTCTGGGTCCTTTGCACACGAATTCCACAAGAGTTGGTCTTATAGGTCTGGATCCAACCAGAACTATCCTGTTCTCTGTTCCTATGTGAATATCAGCTTGTAAAACAGCGTGTGAGTTTGTTAGTGTTTTCTGGATATTATGTATGAACTTTAGAGTTTGAAATGAATTCGAGCACGTAACACTTTGTTTTTTTGTTTGCACACACTAATGGGTTCCACATGGAGACACAACAGGTACACATTGCAGTTTTCTGAGTAGAATGCTACAGACAGAAACCAGGTTAAAAATTATATTTGCGACTGTAAACATGACATTGAATCCACTTGCCCAAGAAAAACACCTTGCTTTTCTCAAAAACCAGTGTCAATATTCTTTTCTGGGTCCTTTGCACACGAATTCCACACGAGTTTGGCCTTATAGGTCTGGATCTAACCAGAATTATCCAGTTCTGTGTGCCTAAATGAATATCAGCTTGTAAAACAGCCTGTGAGTTTGTTAGTGTTTTCTGGATATTATGTATGAACTTTAGAGTTTTGAATGAATTTTATCATGTTAGATTTTGTTTTTTGTTGGCACATGCTAATTGGTTCCACATGGAGACACAACAGGTACACATTCAAGTTTTCTGAGTAGAATGCTACAGAAACCAGGTTAAAAATTACATTTGCGACTGTAAACATGACATTGAATCCACTTGCCCAAGAAAAAGTCCTTGTTTTTCTCAAAAACCAGTGTCAATATTCTTTTCTGGGTCCTTTGCACACAATTTGCACATGAATTTGTCCAGATAGGTCTGGACCTAACCAGAAATATCCGGTTCTCTTCTGCCTAACTCAATCCCAGCTCTTGCTACAGTCTCGTGTTTGTTTCTGTTTTCTGAATTTATCTATGACCTTTAGAGTTTGGAATGAATTCGGGCACTAACAGTTTGTTTTTTTGTTGGCACACACTAAGGGGTTCCACATGGAGACACAACAGGTACACATAAGTGTTTTCTGAGTAGAATGCTACAGAAACCAGGTGAAAAAGTATACTTGTGTTTGTAAACTTGACATTGAATCCACTTGCCCAAGAAAAAACTTTGCTTTTCTCCAAAACCAGTTTCAATATTTTTTTCTGGGTCCTTGGCACACGAATTCCACACGAGTTTGGCCTTATAGGTCTGGATCCAACCAGAACTATCCAGTTCTGTGTGCCTAAATGAATAACAGCTTGTAAAACAGCCTGTGAGTTTGTTAGTGTTTTCTGCATATTATGTATGAACTTTTGAGTTTTGAATGAATATTGTCATGTTACATTTTGTTGTTTGGTGGGCACACGCTAATTGGTTCCACATGGAGACACAACAGGTACACATTCGAATTTTCTGAGTAGAATGCAACAGAAACCAGGTTAAAAATTATATTTGCGACTGTAAACATGACATTGAATCCACTTGCCCATGAAAAAGACTTTGCTTTTCTCAAAAACCAGTTTCAATATTTTTATCTGGGTCCTTTGCACACGACTTCCACACGAGTTTAGCCTTATAGGTCTGGATCCAACCAGAACTATCCGGTTCTGTGTGCCGAAATGAATATCAGCTTGTAAAACAGCCTGTGAGTTTGTTTGTGTTTTCTGGATATTATGTATGAACTTTAGAATTTTGAATGTATTTTATCATGTTACATTCTGTTTTTTTGTTGGCACATGCTAATTGGTTCCACGTGGAGACACAACAGGTCCACATTCGATTTTTCTGAGTAGAATGCTACGAAAACTAGGTTAAAATTATATTTGTGACTGTAACCATGACATTGAATCCACTTGCCCAAGATAAAGACCTTGCTTTTCTCAAAAACCAGTGTCAATATTCTTTTCTGGGTGCTTTGCACACAAATTGCACATGAATTTGTCCAGATAGGTCTGGACCTAACCAGAAATATCCGGTTCTCTTCTGCCTAACTTAATCCCTTCTCTTGCTACAGTCTCGTGTTTGTTTCTGTTTTCTGAATTTATCTATGACCTTTAGAGTTTGGAATGAATTTGGGCACGTAACACTTTGTTTTTTTGTTTACACACACTAATGGGTTCCAAATGGATACACAACAGGTACACATTGGAGTTTTCTGAGTAGAATGCTACAGAAACCAGGTGAAAAAGTATACTTGTGTTTGTAAACATGACATTGAATCCACTTGCGCAAGAAAAAGACTTTGCTTTTCTCCAAAACCAGTTTGACTCTGCATTTCTGGGTTCTTTGCACACAAATTCCACATTAGTTTGTTTAGATAGGTCTGGAGCAAACCAGAATTATCCCGTTCTGTGTGGCTAACTGAATATCAGCTTTTAAAACAGCCTGTGTGTTTGTTAGTGTTTTCTGGATATTATTTATCGACTTTATAGTTTTGAATGAATTTTATCATGTAACATTTTGTTTTTCTGCTGGCAAATGCTAATTGGATTCACATGGAGACACAACAGGTACGCATAAGTGTTTTCTGAGTAGAATGCTACAGAAACCATGTGAAAAAGTATACTTGTGTTTGTAAACATGACATTGAATCCACTTGATCAAGAAAAAGACTTTGCTTTTCTCCAATACCAGTTTGACTCTGCGTTTCTGGGTCCTTTGCACACGAATTCCACACGAGTTGGTCTTATAGGTCTGGATCCAACCAGAACTATCCTGTTCTCTGTTCCTATGTGAATATCAGCTTGTAAAACAGCGTGTGAGTTTGTTAGTGTTTTCTGGATATTATCTATGAACTTTAGAGTTTGAAATGAATTCGAGCACGTAACACTTTGTTTTTTTGTTTGCACACACTAATGGGTTTCACATGCAGACACAACAAGTACACATTGCAGTTTTCTGAGTAGAATGCTACAGAAACCAGGTTAAAAATTATATTTGCGACTGTAAACATGACATTGAATCCACTTGCCCAAGAAAAACACCTTGCTTTTCTCAAAAACCAGTGTCAATATTCTTTTCTGGGTCCTTTGCACACGAATTCCACATGAGTTTGGCCTTATAGGTCTGATCCAACCAGAACTATCCGGTTCTGTGTGCCTAAATGAATATCAGCTTGTAAAACAGCATGTGAGTTTGTTAGTGTTTTCTGGATATTATGTATGAACTTTAGAGTTTTGAATGAATTTTATCATGTTACATTTTGTTGTTTTGTTGGCACATGCTAATTGTTTCCACATGGAGCCTCAACAGGTACACATTCGAGTTTTCTGAGTAGAATGCTACAGAAACCAGTTGAAAAATTACATTTGCGACTGTAAACATGACATTGAATCCACTTGCCCAAGAAAAAGTCCTTGCTTTTCTCAAAAATCAGTGTCAATATTTTTTTTCTGGGTCCTTTGCACACAAATTGCACATGAATTTGTCCAGATAGGTCTGGACCTAACCAGAAATATCCGGTTCTCTTCTGCCTAACTCAATCCCAGCTCTTGCTACAGTCTCGTGTTTGTTTCTGTTTTCTGAATTTATCTTGACCTTTAGAGTTTGGAATGAATTCGGGCACTAACAGTTTGTTTTTTTGTTGGCACACACTAAGGGGTTCCACATGGAGACACAACAGGTACACATAAGTGTTTTCTGAGTAGAATGCTACAGAAACCAGGTGAAAAAGTATACTTGTGTTTGTAAACATGACATTGAATCCACTTGCCCAAGAAAAAACTTTGCTTTTCTCCAAAACCAGTTTCAATATTTTTTTCTGGGTCCTTGGCAAACGAATTCCACACGAGTTTGGCCTTATAGGTCTGGATCCAACCAGAACTATCCAGTTCTGTGTGCCTAAATGAATAACAGCTTGTAAAATAGCCTGTGATTTTGTTAGTGTTTTCTGCATATTATGTATGAACTTTCGAGTTTTGATTGAATATTATCATGTTACATTTCGTTGTTTGGTGGGCACACGCTAATTGGTTCCACATGGAGACACAACAGGTACACATTCGAATTTTCTGAGTAGAATGCAACAGAAACCAGTTTAAAAATTATATTTGTGACTGTAAACATGACATTGAATCCTCTTGCCCATGAAAAAGACTTTGCTTTTCTCAAAAACCAGTTTCAATATTTTTTTCTGGGTCCTTTGCACACGACCTCCACACGAGTTTGGCCTTATAGGTCTGGATCCAACCAGAACTATCCGGTTCTGTGTGCCGAAATAAATATCAGCTTGTAAAACAGCCTGTGAGTTTGTTTGTGTTTTCTGGATATTATGTATGAACTTTAGAATTTTGAATGAATTTTATCATGTTACATTTTTTTTTTTTGTTGGCACATGCTAATTGGTTCCACGTGGAGACACAACAGGTACACATTCGATTTTTCTTATTAGAATGCTACGAAAACTAGGTTAAAATTATATTTGCGACTGTAAACATGACATTGAATCCACTTGCCCAAGATAAAGACCTTGCTTTTCTCAAAAACCATTGTCAATATTCTTTTCTGGGTGCTTTGCACACAAATTGCACATGAATTTGTCCAGATAGGTCTGGACCTAACCAGAAATATCCGGTTCTCTTCTGCCTAACTTAATCCCAGCTCTTGCTACAGTCTCGTGTTTGTTTCTGTTTTCTGAATTTTTCTATGACCTTTAGAGTTTGGAATGAATTCGGGCACGTAACACTTTGTTTTTTTGTTTACACACACTAATGGGTTCCAAATGGAGACACAACAGGTACACATTGCAGTTTTCTGAGTAGAATGCTACAGAAACCTTGTGAAAAAGTATACTTGTGTTTGTAAACATGACATTGAATCCACTTGCGCAAGAAAAAGACTTTGCTTTTCTCCAAAACCAGTTTGACTCTGCATTTCTGGGTTCTTTGCACACAAATTCCACATTAGTTTGTTTAGATAGGTCTGGAGCAAACCAGAATTATCCGGTTCTGTGTGGCTAACTGAATATCAGCTTTTAAAACAGCCTGTGTGTTTGTTAGTGTTTTCTGGATATTAACTATGAACTTGAGAGTTTGGAATGAATTTTGGCATGTAACATTTTGTTTTTCTGCTGGCAAATGCTAATTGGATTCACATGGAGACACAACAGGCACGCATAAGTATTTTCTTTTTTTTTTTTTTTTTTGACAAGCAGAGTGGACAGTGAGAGAGAGAGACAGAGAGAAAGGCCTTCCTTTTGCCGTTGGTTCACCCTCCAATGGCCGCCGCTGTCGGCGCGCTGCGGCCAGCGCAGCGCGCTCATCCGATGGCAGGAGCCAGGAACCAGGTGCTTTTCCTGGTCCCCCCATGGGGTGCAGGGCCCAAGCACCTGGGCCATCCTCCACTGCACTCCTGGGCCACAGCAGAGGGCTAGCCTGGAAGAGGGGCAACCGGGACAGAATCCGGTGCCCCGACCGGGACTAGAACCCGGTGTGCCGGCGCCGCAAGGCGGAGGATTAGCCTGTTGAGCCACGGTGCCGGCCGACATAAGTATTTTCTGAGTAGAATGCTACAGATACCAGGTGAAAAAGTATACTTGTGTTTGTAAACATGACATTGAATCCACTTAATCAAGAAAAAGACTTTGCTTTTCTCCAAAACCAGTTTGACTCTGCATTTCTGGGTCCTTTGCACACGAATTCCACACGAGTTGGTCTTATAGGTCTGGATCCAACCAGAACTATCCGGTTCTCTGTTCCTATGTGAATATCAGCTTGTAAAACAGCGTGTGAGTTTGTTAGTATTTCTGGATATTATATATGAACTTTAGAGTTTGAAATGAACTCGAGCACGTAACACTTTGTTTTTTTGTTTGCACACACTAATGGGTTCCACATGGAGACACAACAGGTACACATTTCAGTTTTCTGAGTAGAATGCTACAGACAGAAACCAGGTTAAAAATTATATTTGTGACTGTAAACATGACATTGAATCCACCTGCCCAAGAAAAACACCTTGCTTTTCTCAAAAACCAGTGTCAATATTCTTTTCTGGGTCCTTTGCACACGAATTCCCCACGAGTTTGGCCTTATAGGTCTGGATCCAACCAGAACTATCCAGTTCTTTGTGCCTAAATGAATATCAGGTTGTAAAACAGCCTGTGAGTTTGTTAGTGTTTTCTGGATATTATGTATGAACTTTAGAGTTTGGAATGAATTTTATCATGTTAGATTTTGTTTTTTTGTTGGCACATGCTAATTGGTTCCACATGGAGACACAACTGGTACACATTCAAGTTTTCTGAATATAATGCTACAGAAACTAGGTTAAAAATTATATTTGCGACTGTAAACATGACATTGAATCCACTTGCCCAAGAAAAAGACCTTGCTTTACTCAAAAACCAGTGTCAATCTTCTTTTCTGGGTCCTTTGCACACAAATTGCACATGAATTTGTCCAGATAGGTCTGGACCTAACCAGAAATATCCGGTTCTCTTCTGCCTAACTCAATCCCAGCTCTTGCTACAGTCTCGTGTTTGTTTCTGTTTTCTGAATTTATCTATGACCTTTAGGGTTTGGAATAAATTCGGGCACGTAACACTTTGTTTTTTTGTTGGCACACACTAATGGGTTCCACGTGGAGACACTACAGGTACACATTGGAGATTTCTGAGTAGAATGCTACAGAAACCAGGTGAAAAAGTATACTTGTGTTTGTAAACATGACATTGAATCCACTTGCTCAGGAAAAAGACTTTGCATTTCTACAAAACCAGTTTCAATATTTTTTTCAGGGTCCTTGGCACACGAATTCAACACGAGTTTGTCCTTATAGGTCTGGATCCAACCAGAACTATCCAGTTCTGTGTGCCTAAATGAATATCAGCTTGTAAAACAGCCTGTTTGTTTGTTAGTGTTTTCTGGATATTATGTATGAACTTTAGAGTTTTGAAGGAATTTTATCATGTTACATTTTGTTGTTTGGTGGGCACACGCTAATTGGTTCCACATGGAGACACAACAGGTACACATTCGAGTTTTCTGAGTAGAATGCTACAGAAACCAGGTTAAAAATGGTATTTGCGACTGTAAACATGACATTGAATCCACTTGCCCAAGAAAAAGTCCTTGCTTTTCTCAAAAACCAGTATCAATATTCTTTTCTGGCTCCTTTGCACACAAATTGCACATGAATTTGTCCAGATAGGTCTGGACCTAACCAGAACTATCCAGTTCTGTGTGCCTAAATGAATATCAGCTTGTAAAACAGCCTGTGAGTTTATTAGTGTTTTCAGGATATTATGTATGAACTTTTGAGTTTTGAATGAATTTTATCATGTTACATTTTGTTGTTTGGTGGGCACACGCTAATTGGTTCCACATGGAGACACAACAGGTACACATTCGAATTTTCTGAGTAGAATGCTACAGAAACCAGGTTAAAAATTATATTTGCGACTGTAAACATGACATTGAATCCACTTGCCAATGAAAAAGACCTTGCTTTTCTCAAAAACCAGTGTCAATATTCTTTTCTGGGTCCTTTGCACACAAATTCCCCAAAGGTTTGGCCTTATAGGTCTGGATCCAACCAGAACTATCCAGTTCTGTGTGCCTAAATGAATATCAGCTTGTAAAACAGCCTGTGATTTTGTTAGTGTTTTCTGGATATTAACAATGAACTTGAGAGTTTGGAATGAATTTTGGCATGTAACATTTTGTTTTTCTGTTGGCAAATGCTAATTGGATTCACAGGGAGACACAACAGGTACACATAAGTGTTTTCTGAGTAGAATGCTACAGAAACCAGGTGAACAAGTATACTTGTGTTTGTAAACATGACATTGAATCCACTAGCCCAAGAAAAGACTTTACTTTTCTCTAAAAACAGTTTCAATATTTTTTTCTGGGTCCTTTGCACACGAATCCCACATGAGTTTCGCCTTATAGGTCTGGATCCAACCAGAACTATCCAGTTCTGTGTGCCTAAATGAATATCAGCTTGTAAAACAGCCTGTTTGTTTGTTAGTGTTTTCTGGATATTATGTATAAACTTTCGAGATTTGAATGAATTTTATCATGTTACATTTTGTTGTTTTGTTGGCACATGCTAATTGTTTCCACATGGAGCCACAACAGGTACACATTCGAGTTTTCTGAGTAGAATGCTACAGAAACCAGTTGAAAAATTATATTTGCGACTGTAAACATGACATTGAATCCACTTGCCCAAGAAAAAGACCTTGCTTTTCTCAAAAACCAGTGTCAATATTCTTTTCTGGGTTTTTGCACACAAATTGCACATGAATTTGTCCAGATAGGTCTGGACCTAACCAGAAATATCCGGTTGTCTTCTGCCTAACTCAATCCCAGGTCTTGCTACAATCTCGTGTTTCTTTCTGTTTTCTGAATTTATCTATGACCTTTAGAGTTTGGAATGAATTCGGGCACACTTTGTTTTTTGGTTTGCACACACTAATGGGTTCCACATGGAGACACAACAGGTACACATTGCAGTTTTCTGAGTAGAATGCTATAGAAACCAGGTGAACAAGTATACTTGTGTTTGTGAACATGACATTGAATCCACTTCCCCGAGAAAAAGACTTTGCTTTTCTCCAAAACCAGTTTCAATATTTTTTTCTGGGTCCTTGGCACACGAATTCCACACAAGTTGGATTTATAGGTCTGGATCCAACCAGAACTATCTGGTTCTCTGTTCCTATGTGAATATCAGTTTGTAAAACAGCGTGTGAGTTTGTTAGTGTTTTCTGGATATTATGTATGAACTTTTGAGTTTTGAATGAATTTTATCATGTTACATTTTGTTGTTTTGTTGGCACACGCTAATGGGTTCCACATGGAGACACAACAGGTACACATTCGAATTTTCTGAGTAGAATGCTACAGAAACCAGGTTAAAAATTATATTTGCGACTGTAACATGACTTTGAATACACTTGCCCATGAAAAAGACCTTGCTTTTCTCAAAAACCAGTGTCAATATTCTTTTCTGGGTCCTCTGCACACAAATTCCACACGAGTTTGGCCTTATAGGTCTGGATCCAACCAGAACTATCAAGTTCTGTGTGCCTAAATGAATATCCGCTTGTAAAACAGCCTGTGAGTTTGTTTGTGTTTTATGGATATTATGCATGAACTTTAGAGTTTGGAATGAATTGGGAGACGTAACACTTTGTTTTTTTGTTGGCACACACTAATGGGTTCCACATGGAGGCACAACAGGTACACATTGCAGTTTTCTGAGTAGAATGCTACAGAAACCAGGTGAACAAGTATACTTGAGTTTGTAAACATGACATTGAATCCACTTGCGCAAGAAAAAGACTTTGCTTTTCTCCAAAACCAGTTTGACTCTGCATTTCTGGGTCCTTTGCACACGAATTCCACATGAGTTTGTCCAGATAGGTCTGGAGCAAACCAGAATTATCCGGTTCTGTGTGGCTAACTGAATATCAGCTTTTAAAACAGCCTGTGTGTTTGTTAGTGTTTTTTGAATATTAACTATGAACTTGAGAGTTTCCAATGAATTTTGGCATGTCACATTTTGTTTTTCTGTTGGCAAATGCTAATTGGATTCACATGGAGATACAACAGGTACACATTGCAGTTTTCTGAGTAGAATGCTAGAGAATCTAGGTGAAAAAGTATACTCCTGTGTGTAATCATGACATTGAATGCACTTGCCCAAGAAAAAGACTTTGCTTTTCTCCAAAACCAGTTTCAATATTTTTTTCTGGGTCCTTTGCACACGAATTCCACACGAGTTTGGCCTTATAGGTCTGATCCAACCAGAACTCTCCGGTTCTGTGTGCCTAAATGAATATCAGCTTGTAAAACAGCCTGTGAGTTTGTTAGTGTTTCCTGGATATTACGTACGAACTTTCGAGTTTTGAATGAATTTTATCATGTTACATTTTGTTGTTTGGTTGGCACACGCTAATTGGTTCCACATGGAGTCACAACAGGTACACATTCGAGTTTTCTGAGTAGATTGCTACAGAAACCAGGTTAAAAATTACATTTGCGACTGTAAACATGACATTGAATCCACTTGCCCAAGAAAAAGACATTGTTTTTCTCAAAACCAAGTGTCAATATTCTTTTCTGGGTCCTTTGCACACAAATTGCACATGAATTTTTCCAGATAGGTCTGGACCTAACCAGAAACATCCGGTTCTCTTCTGCCTAACTCAATCCCAGCTCTTGCTACACTCTCGTGTTTGTTTCTGTTTTCTGAATTTATCTATGACCTTTAGAGTTTGGAATGAATTCGGGCAAGTAACACTTTGTTTTTTTGTTGGCACACACTAATGGGTTCCACATGGAGACACAACAGGTACACATTGCAGTTTTCTGAGTAGAATGCTACAGAAACCAGGTGAAAAAGTATACTTGTGTTTGTAAACATGACATTGAATCCACTTGCCCAAGAAAAAGACTTTGCTTTTCTCCAAAACCAGTTCAATATTTTTTTCTGGGTCCTTGGCACACGAATTCCACACGAGTTTGTCCTTATAGGTCTGGATCCAACCAGAACTATCCAGTTCTGTGTGCCTAAATGAATATCAGCTTGTAAAACAGCCTGTTTGTTTGTTAGTGTTTTCTGGATATTATGTATGAACTTTCGAGTTTTGAATGAATTTTATCATGTTACATTTTGTTGTTTGGTGGGCACACGCTAATTGGTTCCACATGGAGACACAATAGGTATACATTCGAATTTTCTGAGTAGAATGCTACAGAAACCAGGTTAAAAATTATATTTGCGACTGTAAACATGACATCGAATCCACTTGCCAATGAAAAAGACCTTGCTTTTCTCAAAAACCAGTGTCAATATTCTTTTCTGGGTCCTTTGCACATGAATTCCCCAAAGGTTTGGCCTTATAGGTCTGGATCCAACCAGAACTATCCAGTTCTGTGTGCCTAAATGAATATCAGCTTGTAAAACAGCCTGTGAGTTTATTTGTGTTTTAGGATATTATGTATGAACTTTCAAGTTTTGAATGAATTTTATCATGTTACATTTTGTTGTTTGGTGGGCACACGCTAATTGGTTCCACATGGAGACACAACAGGTACACATTCGAGTTTTCTGAGTAGAATGCTACAGACAGAAACCAGGTTAAAAATTATATTTGCGACTGTAAACATGACATTGAATCCACTTGCCCATGAAAAAGACTTTGCTTTTCTCAAAAACAAGTGTCAATATTCTTTTCTGGGTCCTTTGCACACAAATTCCCCAAGAGTTTGGACTTATAGGTGTGGATCCAACCAGAACTATCCAGTTCTGTGTTCCTAAATGAATATCCGCTTGTAAAACAGCCTGTGAGTTTGTTAGTGTTTTCTGGATATTAACAATGAACTTGAGAGTTTGGAATGAATTTTGGCATGTAACATTTTGTTTTTCTGTTGGCAAATGCTAATTGGATTCACATGGAGACACAACAGGTACACATAAGTGTTTTCTGAGTAGAATGCTACAGAAACCAGGTGAACAAGTATACTTGTGTTTGTAAACATGACATTGAATCCACTTGCCCAAGAAAAGACTTTACTTTTCTCTAAAACCAGTTTCAATATTTTTTTGTGGGTCCTTTGCACACGAATTCCACACGAGTTTCGCCTTATAGATCTGGATCCAACCAGAACTATCCAGTTCTGTGTGCCTAAATGAATATCAGCTTGTAAAACAGCCTGTTTGTTTGTTAGTGTTTTCTGGATATTATGTATAAACTTTCGAGATTTGAATGAATTTTATCATGTTACATTTTGTTGTTTGGTTGGCATACGCTAATTGGTTCCACATGGAGACACAACAGGTACACATTCAAATTTTCTGAGTAGAATGCTACAGAAACCAGGTTAAAAATTATATTTGTGACTGTAAACATGACATTGAATCCACTTGCCCATGAAAAAGACCTTGCTTTTCTCAAAAACCAGTGTCAATATTCTTTTCTGGGTTTTTTGCACACAAATTGCACATGAATTTGTCCAGATAGGTCTGGACCTAACCAGAAATATCCGGTTGTCTTCTGCCTAACTCAATCCCAGGTCTTGCTACAATCTCGTGTTTGTTTCTGTTTTCTGAATTTATCTATGACCTTTAGAGTTTGGAATGAATTCGGGCACGTACACTTTGTTTTTTGGTTTGCACACACTAATGGGTTCCACATGGAGACACAACAGGTACACATTGCAGTTTTCTAAGTAGAATGCTATAGAAACCAGGTGAACAAGTATACTTGTGTTTGTAAACATGACATTGAATCCACTTCCCCGAGAAAAAGACTTTGCTTTTCTCCAAAACCAGTTTCAATATTTTTTTCTGGGTCCTTTGCACACGAATTCCACACGAGTTGTTCTTATAGGTCTGGATCCAACCAGAACTATCCGGTTCTCTGTTCCTATGTGAATATCAGCTTGTAAAACAGCCTGTGTGTTTGTTAGTGTTTTCTGGATATTATGTATGAACTTTTGAGTTTTGAATGAATTTTATCATGTTACATTTTGTTGTTCTGTTGGCACACGCTAATTGGTTCCACATGGAGACACAACAGGTACACATTCGAATTTTCTGAGTAGAATGCTACAGAAACCAGGTTAAAAATTATATTTGCGACTGTAAACATGACTTTGAATCCACTTGCTCAATAAAAAGACTTTGCTTTTCTCCAAAACCAGTTTGACTCTGCATTCCTGGGTCCTTTGCACACGAATTCAACATGAGTTGTCCAGATAGGTCTGGAGCAATCCAGAATTATCCGGTTCTGTGTGGCTAACTGAATATCAGCTTTTAAAACAGCCTGTGTGTTTGTTAGTGTTTTCGGTATATTAACTATGAACTTGAGAGTTTGGAATGAATTTTGGCATGTCACATTTTGTTTTTCTGTTGGCAAATGCTAATTGGATTCACATGGAGACACAACAGGTACACATAAGTGTTTTCTGAGTAGAATGCTACAGAAACCAGGTGAAAAATTATACATACTTGTGTTTGTAAACATGACATTGAATCCACTTGCCCAAGAAAAAGACTTTGCTTTTCTCCAAAACCAGTTTCAATATTTTTTTCTGTGTCCTTGGCACACGAATACCACACAAGTTTGGCCTTATAGGTCTGATCCAACCAGAACTGTCCGGTTCTGTGTGCCTAAATGAATATCAGCTTGTAAAACAGCCTGTGAGTTTGTTAGTGTTTTCTGGATATTTTGTATGAACTTTAGAGTTTGGAATGAATTCGGGCACGTAACACTTTGTTTTTTTGTTTGCACACACAAATGGGTTCCACATGGAGACAAAACAGGTACACATTGCAGTTTTCTGAGTAGAATGCTACAGAAACCAGGTGAGAAAGTATACTTGTGTTTGTAAACATGACATTGAATCCACTTGCCCAAGAAAAAGTCTTTGCTTTTCTCCAAAACCAGTTTGACTCTGCATTTCTCCGTCCTTTGCACATGAATTCCACATGAGTTTGTCCAGAGAGGTCTGGAGCAATCCAGAATTATCCGGTTCTGTGTGGCTAAATGAATATCAGCTTTTAAAAGAGCCTGTGTGTTTGTTAGTGTTTTCTGAATATTAACTATGAACTTGAGAGTTTGGAATGAATTTTGGCATGTAACATTTTGTTTTTCTGTTGGCAAATGCTAATTGGATTCACATGGAGACACAACAGGTGCAAATAAGTTTTTCTGAGTAGAATGCTACAGAAACCAGGTGAAAAAGTATACTTGTGTTTATAAACATGTCATTGAATCCACTTGCCCAAGTAAAAGACTTTGCTCTTCTCCAAAACCAGTTTGACTCTGCATTTCTGGGTTTTGCACACGAATTGCCCATGAGTTTGTCCAGATAGGTCTGGAGCCAACCAGAATTATCCGGTTCTGTGTGGCTAACTGAATATCAGCTTTTAAAACAGCCTGTGCGTTTGTTAGTGTTTTCTGGATATTAACTATGAACTTGAGAGTTTGGAATGAATTTTGGCATGTAACATTTTGTTTTTCTGTTGGCAAATGCTAATTGGATTCACATGGAGACACAACAGGTACACATTAGTGTTTTCTGAGTAGAAAGCTACAGAAACCTTGTGAACAAGTATACTTGTGTTTGTAAACATGACATTGAATCCACTTGCCCAAGAAAAAGACTTTGCTTTTCTCCAAAACCAGTTTCAATATTTTTTTCCGGGTCCTTGGCACACGAATTACACACGAATTTGGTCTTATAGGTCTGGATCCAACCAGAATTATCCAGTTCTGTGTGCCTAAATGAATATCCTCTTGTAAAACAGCCTGTGAGTTTGTTAGTGTTTTTTGGATATTATGTATGAACTTTCGAGTTTTGAATGAATTTTATCATGTTACATTTTGTTATTTGGTTGGCACACGCTAATTGGTTTTACATGGAGACACAACAGGTACACATTGCAGTTTTCTGAGTAGAATGCTACAGAAACAAGGTGAAAAATTACATTTGCGACTGTAAATGTGACATTGAATCCACTTGCCCAAGAAAAAGTCCTTGCTTTTCCCAAAAACCAATGTCAATATTCTTTTCTGGGTCCTTTGCACACAAATTGCACATGAATTTATCCAGATAAGTCTCGACCTAACCAGAAATATCCGTTTCTCTTCTGCCTAACTCAATCCCAGCTCTTGCTACAGTCTCGTGTTTGTTTCTGTTTTCTGAATTTTTCTATGACCTTTAGAGTTTGGAAAGAATTCGGGCACGTAACACTTTGTTTTTTTGTTGGCACACACTAATGTGTTCCACATGCAGACACAACAGGTACACATTGGAGTTTTCTGAGTAGAATGCTACAGAAACCAGGTGAACAAGTATACTTGTGTTTGTAAACATGACATTGAATCCACTTGCTCAAGAAGTAGACTTTGCTTTTCTCCAAAACCAGTTTGACTCTGCATTTCTCGGTCCTTTGCAGAGGAATTCCACGTGAGTTTGTCCAGATAGGTCTGGAGCAAACCAGAATTATCCGGTTCTGTGTGGCTAACTGAATATCAGCTTTTAAAACAGGCTGTGTGTGTGTAGTGTTTTCTAGATATTAACTATGAACTTGAGAGTTTGGAATGAATTTTGGCATGTAACATTTTGTTTTTCTGTTGGCAAATGCTAATTGGATTCACATGGAGACACAACAGGTACACATAAGTGTTTTGTGAGTAGAATGCTACAGAAACCAGGTGAAAAAGTATACTTGTGTTTGTAAACATGACATTGAATCCACTTGCCCAAGAAAAAGTCTTTGCTTTTCTCCAAAACCAGTTTCAATATTTTTTTCTGGGTCCTTGGCACACGAATTCCACACGAGTTTAGTCTTATAGGTCTGGATGCAACCAGAACTATCCAGTTTTGTGTGGCTAACTGAATATCAGCTTTTAAAACTGCCTGTGAGTTTGTTAGTGTTTTCTGGATATTATGTATGTACTTTAGAGTTTGGAATGAATTTTATCATGTTACATTTTGTTGTTTGGTTGGCACACGCTAATTGGTTCCACATGGAGACACAACAGGTACACATTCGAATTTTCTGAGTAGAATGCTACAGAAACCAGGTTAAAATGTATATTTGCGACTGTAAACATGACATTGAATCCACTTGCCCATGAAAAAGACCTTTTTTTTTCCAAAACCAGTGTCAATATTCTTTTCTGGGACCTTTGCACACAAATTCCCCAAGAGTTTGGCGTTATAGGTCTGGATCCAACCAGAACTATCCAGTTCTGTGTGCCTAAATGAATATCCGCTTGTAAAACAGCCTGTGAGTTTGTTAGTGTTTTCTAGATATTTTGTATGAACTTTAGAGTTTGGAATGAATTTGGGCACGTAACACTTTTTTTTTTGTTTGCACACACAAATGGGTTCCACATGGAGACACAACAGGTACACATTGCAGTTTTCTGAGTAGAATGCTACAGAAACCAGGTTAAAAATTATATTTGCGACGGTAAACATGACTTTGAATCCACTTGCCCAAGAAAAAGACTTTGCTTTTCTCCAAAACCAGTTTGACTCTGCATTTCTCCGTCCTTTGCACATGAATTCCACATGAGTTTGTCCAGATAGGTCTGGAGCAATCCAGAATTATCCGGTTCTGTGTGGCTAAATGAATATCAGCTTTTAAAAGAACCTGTGTGTTTGTTAGTGTTTTCTGGATATTAACTATGAACTTGAGAGTTTGGAATGAATTTTGGCATGTAACATTTTGTTTTTCTGTTGGCAAATGCTAATTGGATTCACATGGAGACACAACAGGTACACATTAGTGTTTTCTGAGTAGAAAGCTACAGAAACCTTGTGAACAAGTATACTTGTGTTTGTAAACATGACATTGAATCCACTTGCCCAAGAAAAAGACTTTGCTTTTCTCCAAAACCAGTTTCAATATTTTTTTCCGGGTCCTTGGCACACGAATTACACACGAATTTGGTCTTATAGGTCTGGATCCAACCAGAATTATCCAGTTCTGTGTGCCTAAATGAATATCCTCTTGTAAAACAGCCTGTGAGTTTGTTAGTGTTTTTTGGATATTATGTATGAACTTTCGAGTTTTGAATGAATTTTATCATGTTACATTTTGTTATTTGGTTGGCACACGCTAATTGGTTTTACATGGAGACACAACAGGTACACATTGCAGTTTTCTGAGTAGAATGCTACAGAAACAAGGTGAAAAATTACATTTGCGACTGTAAATGTGACATTGAATCCACTTGCCCAAGAAAAAGTCCTTGCTTTTCTCAAAAACCAATGTCAATATTCTTTTCTGGGTCCTTTGCACACAAATTGCACATGAATTTGTCCAGATAAGTCTCGACCTAACCAGAAATATCCGTTTCTCTTCTGCCTAACTCAATCCCAGCTCTTGCTACAGTCTCGTGTTTGTTTCTGTTTTCTGAATTTTTCTATGACCTTTAGAGTTTGGAAAGAATTCGGGCACGTAACACTTTGTTTTTTTGTTGGCACACACTAATGTGTTCCACATGCAGACACAACAGGTACACATTGGAGTTTTCTGAGTAGAATGCTACAGAAACCAGGTGAACAAGTATACTTGTGTTTGTAAACATGACATTGAATCCACTTGCTCAAGAAGTAGACTTTGCTTTTCTCCAAAACCAGTTTGACTCTGCATTTCTCGGTCCTTTGCAGAGGAATTCCACGTGAGTTTGTCCAGATAGGTCTGGAGCAAACCAGAATTATCCGGTTCTGTGTGGCTAACTGAATATCAGCTTTTAAAACAGGCTGTGTGTGTGTAGTGTTTTCTAGATATTAACTATGAACTTGAGAGTTTGGAATGAATTTTGGCATGTAACATTTTGTTTTTCTGTTGGCAAATGCTAATTGGATTCACATGGAGACACAACAGGTACACATAAGTGTTTTGTGAGTAGAATGCTACAGAAACCAGGTGAAAAAGTATACTTGTGTTTGTAAACATGACATTGAATCCACTTGCCCAAGAAAAAGTCTTTGCTTTTCTCCAAAACCAGTTTCAATATTTTTTTCTGGGTCCTTGGCACACGAATTCCACACGAGTTTAGTCTTATAGGTCTGGATGCAACCAGAACTATCCAGTTTTGTGTGGCTAACTGAATATCAGCTTTTAAAACTGCCTGTGAGTTTGTTAGTGTTTTCTGGATATTATGTATGTACTTTAGAGTTTGGAATGAATTTTATCATGTTACATTTTGTTGTTTGGTTGGCACACGCTAATTGGTTCCACATGGAGACACAACAGGTACACATTCGAATTTTCTGAGTAGAATGCTACAGAAACCAGGTTAAAATGTATATTTGCGACTGTAAACATGACATTGAATCCACTTGCCCATGAAAAAGACCTTTTTTTTTCCAAAACCAGTGTCAATATTCTTTTCTGGGACCTTTGCACACAAATTCCCCAAGAGTTTGGCGTTATAGGTCTGGATCCAACCAGAACTATCCAGTTCTGTGTGCCTAAATGAATATCCGCTTGTAAAACAGCCTGTGAGTTTGTTAGTGTTTTCTAGATATTTTGTATGAACTTTAGAGTTTGGAATGAATTTGGGCACGTAACACTTTTTTTTTTGTTTGCACACACAAATGGGTTCCACATGGAGACACAACAGGTACACATTGCAGTTTACTGAGTAGAATGCTACAGAAACCAGGTTAAAAATTATATTTGCGACGGTAAACATGACTTTGAATCCACTTGCCCAAGAAAAAGACTTTGCTTTTCTCCAAAACCAGTTTGACTCTGCATTTCTCCGTCCTTTGCACATGAATTCCACATGAGTTTGTCCAGATAGGTCTGGAGCAATCCAGAATTATCCGGTTCTGTGTGGCTAAATGAATATCAGCTTTTAAAAGAACCTGTGTGTTTGTTAGTGTTTTCTGGATATTAACTATGAACTTGAGAGTTTGGAATGAATTTTGGCATGTAACATTTTGTTTTTCTGTTGGCAAATGCTAATTGGATTCACATGGAGACACAACAGGTACACATTAGTGTTTTCTGAGTAGAAAGCTACAGAAACCTTGTGAACAAGTATACTTGTGTTTGTAAACATGACATTGAATCCACTTGCCCAAGAAAAAGACTTTGCTTTTCTCCAAAACCAGTTTCAATATTTTTTTCCGGGTCCTTGGCACACGAATTACACACGAATTTGGTCTTATAGGTCTGGATCCAACCAGAATTATCCAGTTCTGTGTGCCTAAATGAATATCCTCTTGTAAAACAGCCTGTGAGTTTGTTAGTGTTTTTTGGATATTATGTATGAACTTTCGAGTTTTGAATGAATTTTATCATGTTACATTTTGTTATTTGGTTGGCACACGCTAATTGGTTTTACATGGAGACACAACAGGTACACATTGCAGTTTTCTGAGTAGAATGCTACAGAAACAAGGTGAAAAATTACATTTGCGACTGTAAATGTGACATTGAATCCACTTGCCCAAGAAAAAGTCCTTGCTTTTCTCAAAAACCAATGTCAATATTCTTTTCTGGGTCCTTTGCACACAAATTGCACATGAATTTGTCCAGATAAGTCTCGACCTAACCAGAAATATCCGTTTCTCTTCTGCCTAACTCAATCCCAGCTCTTGCTACAGTCTCGTGTTTGTTTCTGTTTTCTGAATTTTTCTATGACCTTTAGAGTTTGGAAAGAATTCGGGCACGTAACACTTTGTTTTTTTGTTGGCACACACTAATGTGTTCCACATGCAGACACAACAGGTACACATTGGAGTTTTCTGAGTAGAATGCTACAGAAACCAGGTGAACAAGTATACTTGTGTTTGTAAACATGACATTGAATCCACTTGCTCAAGAAGTAGACTTTGCTTTTCTCCAAAACCAGTTTGACTCTGCATTTCTCGGTCCTTTGCAGAGGAATTCCACGTGAGTTTGTCCAGATAGGTCTGGAGCAAACCAGAATTATCCGGTTCTGTGTGGCTAACTGAATATCAGCTTTTAAAACAGGCTGTGTGTGTGTAGTGTTTTCTAGATATTAACTATGAACTTGAGAGTTTGGAATGAATTTTGGCATGTAACATTTTGTTTTTCTGTTGGCAAATGCTAATTGGATTCACATGGAGACACAACAGGTACACATAAGTGTTTTGTGAGTAGAATGCTACAGAAACCAGGTGAAAAAGTATACTTGTGTTTGTAAACATGACATTGAATCCACTTGCCCAAGAAAAAGTCTTTGCTTTTCTCCAAAACCAGTTTCAATATTTTTTTCTGGGTCCTTGGCACACGAATTCCACACGAGTTTAGTCTTATAGGTCTGGATGCAACCAGAACTATCCAGTTTTGTGTGGCTAACTGAATATCAGCTTTTAAAACTGCCTGTGAGTTTGTTAGTGTTTTCTGGATATTATGTATGTACTTTAGAGTTTGGAATGAATTTTATCATGTTACATTTTGTTGTTTGGTTGGCACACGCTAATTGGTTCCACATGGAGACACAACAGGTACACATTCGAATTTTCTGAGTAGAATGCTACAGAAACCAGGTTAAAATGTATATTTGCGACTGTAAACATGACATTGAATCCACTTGCCCATGAAAAAGACCTTTTTTTTTCCAAAACCAGTGTCAATATTCTTTTCTGGGACCTTTGCACACAAATTCCCCAAGAGTTTGGCGTTATAGGTCTGGATCCAACCAGAACTATCCAGTTCTGTGTGCCTAAATGAATATCCGCTTGTAAAACAGCCTGTGAGTTTGTTAGTGTTTTCTAGATATTTTGTATGAACTTTAGAGTTTGGAATGAATTTGGGCACGTAACACTTTTTTTTTTGTTTGCACACACAAATGGGTTCCACATGGAGACACAACAGGTACACATTGCAGTTTACTGAGTAGAATGCTACAGAAACCAGGTTAAAAATTATATTTGCGACGGTAAACATGACTTTGAATCCACTTGCCCAAGAAAAAGACTTTGCTTTTCTCCAAAACCAGTTTGACTCTGCATTTCTCCGTCCTTTGAACATGAATTCCACATGAGTTTGTCCAGATAGGTCTGGAGCAATCCAGAATTATCCGGTTCTGTGTGGCTAAATGAATATCAGCTTTTAAAAGAACCTGTGTGTTTGTTAGTGTTTTCTGGATATTTACTATGAACTTGAGAGTTTGGAATGAATTTTGGCATGTAACATTTTGTTTTTCTGTTGGCAAGTGCTAATTGGATTCACATGGAGACACAACAGGTACACATAAGTGTTTTCTGAGTAGAACGCTACAGAAACCAGGTGAAAAAGTATACTTGTGTTTATAAACATGACATTGAATCCACTTGCCCAAGAAAAAGACTTTGCTTTTCTCCAAAACCAGTTTCAATATTTTTTTCTGGGTCCTTGGCACACGAATTCCACACGAGTTTGGCCTTATAGGTCTGGATCCAACCAGAACTATCCGGTTCTGTGTGCCTAAATGAATATCATCTTGTAAAACAGCCTGTGAGTTTGTTAGTGTTTTCTGGATATTATGTATGAACTTTCGAGTTTTGAATGAATTTTATCATGTTACATTTTGTTGTTTGGTTGGCACACGCTAATTGGTTCCACATGGAGACACAACAGGTACACATTCGAGTTTTCTGAGTAGAATGCTACAGAGACCAGGTTAAAATTATATTTGCGACTGTAAACATGACATTGAATCCACTTGCCCCTGAAAAAGACCTTGATTTTCTCAAAAACCAGTGTCAATATTCTTTTCTGGGTCCTTTGCACACAAATTGCACATGAATTTGTCCAGATAAGTCTGGACCTAACCAGAAATATCCGGTTCTCTTCTGCCTAATTCAATCCCAGCTCTTGCTACAGTCTCCTGTTTATTTCTGTTTTCTGAATTTATCTATGACCTTCAGAGTTTGGAATGAATTCAGGCACGTAACACTTTTTTTTTGTTGGCACACACTAATAGGTTCCACATGGAGACAAAACAGGTACACAATGGAGTTTTCTGAGTAGAATGCTACAGAAACCAGGTGAAAAAGTATACTTGTGTTTGTAAACATGACATTGAATCCACTTGCCCAATAAAAAGACTTTCCTTTTCTCCAAAACCAGTTTCACTCTGCATTTCTGGGTCCTTTTGACATGAAATCCACGTGAATTTGTCCAGATAGGACTGGAGCAAACCAGAATTATCCGGTTCTGTGTGGCTAACTGAATATCAGCTTTTAAAAGAGCCTTTGTGTTTGTTAGTGTTTTCTGGATATTAACTATGAACTTGAGAGTTTGGAATGAATTTTGGCATGTAACATTTTGTTTTTCTGTTGGCAAATGCTAATTGGATTCACATGGAGACACAACAGGTACACATAAGTGTTTTCTGAGTAGAATGCTACAGAAACCAGGTGAAAAAGTATACTTGTGTTTGTAAACATGACATTGAATCCACTTGCCCAAGAAAAAGACTTTGCTTTTCTCCAAAACCAGTTTCAATATTTTTTTCTGGCACCTTTGCACACGAATTCCACACGAGTTTGTCCTTATAGGTCTGCATCTAACCAGAACTATCCAGTTCTGTGTGCCAAAATAAATATCAGCTTCTAAAACAGCCTGTGTGTTTGTTAGTGTTTTCTGGATATTAACTATGAACTTGAGAGTTTGGAATGAATTGTGCATGTAACATTTTATTTTTCTGTTGGCAAACGCTAATTGGTTCCACATGAAGACACAACAGGTACACATTCGAGTTTTCTGAGTAGAATGCTACAGACAGAAACCAGGTTAAAAATGTATTTGCGACTGTAAACATAACATTGAATCCACTTGTCCAAGAAAAAGTCCTTGCTTTTCTCAAAAAACAGTGTCAATATTCTTTTCTGGTTCCTTTGCACACAAATTGCCCATGAATTTGTCCAGAAGGTCTGGACCTAACCAGAAATATCCGGTTCTCTCCTGCCTAACTCAATCCCAGCTCTTGCTACAGTCTCGTGTTTGTTTCTGTTTTCTGAATTTATCTATGAACTTTAGAGTTTGGAATGAATTCGGGCACGTAACACTCTGTTTTTTTGTTGGCACACACTAATGGGATCCACATGGAGACACAACAGGTACACATTGGAGTTTTCTGAGTAGAATACTACAGAAACCAGGTGAAAAAGTATACTTGTGTTTGTAAACATGATATTGAATCCACTTGCCCAAGGAATAGACTTTGCTTTTCTCCAAAACCAGTGTGACTCTGCATTTCTCGGTCCTTTGCACAGGAATTCCTCGTGAGTTTGTCCAGATAGGTCTGGAGAAAACCAGAATTATCCAGTTCTGTGTTGCTAACTGAATATCAGCTTTTGAAACAGCCTGTGCGTTTGTTAGTGTTTTCTGGATATTAACTATGAACTTGAAAGTTTGGAATGAATTTTGGCATGTCACATTTTCTTTTTCTGTTGGCAAATGATAATTGGATTCACATGGAGACACAACAGGTACACATAAGTGTTTTGTGAGTAGAATGCTACAGAAACCAGGTGAAAAAGTATGCTTGTGTTTGTCAACATGACATTGAATCCACCTGCCCAAGAAAAAGACTTGCTTTTCTCCAAAACCAGTTTGACTCTGCATTTCTCCGTCCTTTTCACATGAATTCCACGTGAGTTTGTCCAGATAGGTCTGGAGCAAACCAGAATTTTCTGGTTCTGTGTGGCTAACAGAATATCAGGTTTTAAAAGAGCCTGTGTGTTTGTTAGTGTTTTCTGGATATTAACTATGAACTTGAGAGTTTGGAATGAATTTTGGCATGTAACATTTTGTTTTTCTGTTGGCAAATGCTAATTGGATTCACATGGAGACATAACAGGTACACATAAGTGTTTTCTGAGTAGAATGCTACAAAAACCAGGTGAAAAAGTATACTTGTGTTTGTAAACATGACATTGAATCCACTTGCCCAAGAAAAAGACTGTGCTTTTCTCCAAAACCAGTTTCAATATTTTTTCTGGGTCCTTTGCACACGAATTCCACACGAGTTTGGCCTTATAGGTCTGGATCCAACCAGAACAATCTGGTTCTGTGTGCCTAAATGAATATCAGCTTGTAAAACAGCCTGTGAGTTTGTTAGTGTTTTCTGGATATTATGTATGAACTTTCGAGTTTTGAATGAATTTTATCATGTTACATTTTGTTGTTTAGTTGGCGCCCGCTAATTGGTTCCACATGGAGACACAACAGGTACACATTCGAGTTTTCTGAGTAGAATGCTACAGACAGAAACCAGGTGAAAAATTATATTTGCGACTGTAAACATGACATTGAACCCACTTGCCCAAGAAAAAGTCCTTGCTTTTCTCAAAAAGCAGTGCCAATATTCTTTTCTGTGTCCTTTGCATATGAATTGCACATGAATTTGTCCAGATAGGTCTGGACCTAACCAGAAATATCCGGTTCTCTTCTGCCTAACTTAATCCCAGCTCTTGCTACAGTCTCGTGTTTGTTTCTGTTTTCTGAATTTATATATGAACTTTAGAGTTTGAAATGAATTCGGGCACGTAACACTCTGTTTATTTGTTGGCACACACTAATGGGTTCCACATGGAGACACAACAGGTACACATTGGTGTTTTCTGAGTAGAATGCTACAGAAACCAGGTAAACAAGTATAATTGTGTTTGTAAACATGACATTGATCGACTTGCTCAAGAAAAAGACTTTGCTTTTCTCCAAAACCAGTTTGACTCTGCATTTCTCAGTCCTTTGCACACGAATTAAACATGAGTTTGTCCAGATAGTTCTGGAGCAAACCAGAATTATCCGGTTCTGTGTGGCTAACAGAATATCAGCTTTTAAAAGAGCCTGTTTGTTTGTTAGTGTTTTCTGGATATTAACTATGAACTTGAGAGTTTGCAATGAATTTTGGCATGTAACATTTTGTTTTTCTGTTGGCAAATGCTAATTGGATTCACATGGAGACATAACAGGTACACATAAGTGTTTTCTGAGTAGAATGCTACAAAAACCAGGTGAAAAAGTATACTTGTGTTTGTAAACATGACATTGAATCCACTTGCCCAAGAAAAAGACTTTGCTTTTCTCAAAAACCAGTTTCAATATTTTTTCTGGGTCCTTTGCACACGAATTCCACATGAGTTTGGCCTTATAGGTCTGGATCCAACCGAACTATCCGGTTCTGTGTGCCTAAATGAATATAGCTTGTAAAACAGCCTGTGAGTTTGTTAGTGTTTCCTGGATATTATGTATCAAATTTCGAGTTTTGAATGAATTTTATCATGTTTCATTTTGTTTTTTAGTTGGAAAACGCTAATTGGTTCCACATAGAGACAGAACAGGTAAACATTCGAGTTTTCTGAGTAGAATGCTACAGAAACCAGATTAAAAATTACATTTACGACCGTAAACATGATATTGAATCCACTTGCCCAAGAAAAAGACCTTGCTTTTCTCAAAAACCAGTGTCAATATTCTTTTCTGGGTCCTTTGCACACAAATTGCACATGAATTTGTCCAGATTGGTCTGGACCTAACCAGAAATATCCGGTTCTCTTCTGCCTAACACAATCCCAGCTCTTGCTACAGTCTCGTGTTTGTTTCTGTTTTCTGAATTTATCTATGAACTTTAGAGTTTGGAATGAATTCGGGCACGTAACACTTTGTTTTTTTGCTGGCACACACTAATGGGTTCCACATGGAGACACAACAGGTACACATTGCAGTTTTCTGAGTCGAATGCTACAGAAACCAGGTGAGAAAGTATACTTGTGTTTGTACACATGACATTGAATCCACTTGCCCAAGAAAAAGACTTTGCTTTTTTCCAAAACCAGTTTCATTATTTTTTTCTGGGTCCTTTGCACATGAATTCCACACGAGTTTGTCCTTATAGGTCTGGATCCAACCAGAATTTCCGGTTCTGTGTGCCTAAATGAATATCAGCTTGCAAAACAGCCTGTGAGTTTGTTAGGGTTTTCTGGATATGATGTATGAACTTTAGAGTTTTGAATGAATTTTATCATGTTACATTTTGTTTGTTGGCACACGCTAATTGGTTCCACATGGAGACACAACAGGTACACACTGGAGGTTTCTGAGTAGAATGCTACAGAAACCAGGTGAACAAGTATACTTGTGTTTGTAAACATGACATTGAATCCGCTTGCCCAAGAAAAAGCCTTTTTTTTTCTCCAAAACCAGTTTTACTCTGCATTTCTGGGTCCTTTGCACACGAATTCCACGTGAGTTTGTTTAGATAGGTCTGGAGCAAACCAGAATTTCCGGTTCTCTGTGGCTAACTGAATATCAGCTTTTAAAACAGCCTGTGTGTTTGTTAGTGTTTTCTGGATATTAACTATGAACTTGAGAGTTTCCCATGAATTTTGGCATGTAACATTTTGTTTTTCTCTTGGCAAATGCTAATTGGATTCACATGGAGACACAACAGGTACACATAAGTTTTTTCTGAGTAGAATGCTACAGAAACCAGGTGCACAAGTATGCTTGTGTTTGTCAACATGACATTGAATCCACTTGCCCAAGAAAAACATTTTGCTTTTTCCTAAACCAGTTTCAATATTTTTTTCAGGGTCCTTTGCACACGAATTCCACACGAGTTTGGCCTTATAGGTCTGGATCCAACCAGAACTATCTGGTTCTGTGTGCCTAAATGAATATCAGTTTGTAAAACAGCCTGTGAGTTTGTTAGTGTTTTCTGGATATTATGTATAAACTTTAAAGTTTTGAAAAATTTTATCATGTTACATTTTGTTGTTTTGTTGGCACACGCTAATTGGTTCCACATGGAGACACAACAGGTACACATTCGAGTTTTCTGAGTAGAATGCTACAGACAGAAACCAGGTGAAAAATTATATTTGCGACTGTAAACATGACATTGAATCCACTTGCCAAAGAAAAAGACTTTGCATTTCTCCAAAACCAGTTTGACTCTGCATTTCTCGGTTCTTTGCACATAAATTCCACGTGAGTTTGTCCAGATAGGTCTGGAGCAAACCAGAATTATCCGGTTCTGTGTGGCTAACTGAATATCAACTTTTAAAACAGCCTGTGTGTTTGTTAGTGTTTTCTGGATATTAACTATGAACTTGAGAGTTGGGAATGAATTTTGGCATGTAACATTTTGTTTTTCTGTTGGCAAATGCTAATTGGATTCACATGGAGACACAACAGGTACACATAAGTGTTTTCTGAGTAGAATGCTGCAGAAACCAGGTTAAAAATTATACTTGTGTTTGTAAACATGACATTGAATCCACTTGCCCAAGAAAAAGACTTTTCTTTTCTCCAAAAGCAGTTTGACTCTGCATTTCTGGGTCCTTTGCACACGAATTCCACGTGAGTTTTTCCAGATAGGTCTGGTGCAACCCAGAATTATCCGGTTCTCTTCTGCCTAACTCAATCCCAGCTCTTGCTACAGTCTCGTGTTTGTTTCTGTTTCCTGAATTTATCTATGAACTTTAGAGTTTGGAATGAATTCGGGCACGTAACACTCTGTTTTTTTGTTGGCACACAATAATGGGTTCCACATGGAGACACAACAGGTACACATTGGAGTTTTCTGAGTAGAATGCTACAGAAACCAGGTGAGAAAGTATACTTGTGTTTGTAAACATGACATTGAATCCACTTACCCAAGGAAAAGACTTTGCATTTCTCCAAAACCAGTTTGACTCTGCATTTCTGGGTCATTTGCACAGGAATTCATCGTGAGTTTGTCCAGATAGGTCTGGAGCAAACCAGAATTATCCGGTTCTGTGTGGCTAACTGAATATCAGCTTTTAAAACAGCCTGTGTGTTTGTTAGTGTTTTCTGGATATTAACTATGAACTTGAGAGTTTGGAATGAATTTTGGCATGTAACATTTTGTTTTTCTATTGGTAAATGCTTATTGGATTCACATGGAGTCACAACAGGTACACATAAGTGTTTTCTGAGTAGAATGCTACAGAAACCAGGTGAAAAAGTATACTTTTGTTTGTAAACATGACATTGAATCCAATTGCCCAAGAAAAAGACTTTGCTTTTCTCAAAAACCAGTTTGACTCTGCATTTCTAGTTCCTTTGCACACGAATTCCACATGAGTTTGTCCAGATAGGTCTGGAGAAAACCAGAATTATCCGGTTCTGTGTGGCTAACTGAATATCAACTTTTAAAACAGCCTGTGTGTTTGTTAGTGTTTTCTGGATATTAACTATGAACTTGAGAGCTTGGAATGAATTTTGTCATGTAACATTTCGTTTTTCTGTTGCCAAATGCTAATTGGATTCACATGGAGACACAACAGGTACACATAAGTGTTTTCTGAGTAGAATGCTACAGAAACCAGGTGAACAAGTATACTTGTGTTTGTAAACATGACATTGAATCCACTTGCCCAAGAAAAAGACTTTGCTTTTCTCCAAAACCAGTTTGACTCTGCATTTCTGGGTCCTTTGCACAGGAATTCCACATGATTTTGTCCAGATAGGTCTGGAGCAAACCAGAATTATCCGGTTCTGTGTGGCTAAATGAATATCAGCTTTTAAAACAGCCTGTGTGTTTGTTAGTGTTTTCTGAATATTAACTATGAACTTGAGAGTTTCCAATGAATTTTGGCATGTAACATTTTGTTTTTCTGTTGGCAAATGCTAATTGGATTCAAATGGAGTCACAACAGGTACACATTGCAGTTTTCTGAGTAGAATGCTACAGAAACCAGGTGAACAAGTATACTTGTGTTTGTATACATGACATTGAATCCACTTGCCCATGAAAAAGACTTTGCTTTTTTCCAAAACCAGTTTCATTATTTTTTTCTGTGTCCTTTGCACACGAATTCCACACAAGTTTGGCCTTATAGGTCTGGATCCAACCAGAACGTCCGGTTCTGTGTGCCTAAATGAATATCAGCTTGTAAAACAGCCTGTGTGTTTATTAGTGTTTTCTGGATATTATGTATGAACTCTAGAGTTTTGAATGAATTTTATCATGTTACATTTTGTTGTTTGTTGGCACACGCTAATTGGTTCCAGATGGAGACACAACAGGTACACATTCGAGTTTTCTGAGTAGAATGCTACAGAGACCAGGTGAACAAGTATACTTGTGTTTGTAAACATGACATTGAATCCACTTGCCCAAGAAAAAGACTTTGCTTTTCTCAAAAACCAGTTTCAATATTCTTTTCTGGTTCCTTTGCACACAAATTGCACATGAATATGTCCAGATTGATCTGGACTTAACCAGAAATATCCGGTTCTCTTCTGCATAACACAATCCCAGCTCTTGCTACAGTCTCGTGTTTGTTTCTGTTTTCTGAATTTATCTATGAACTTTAGAGTTTGGAATGAATTCGGGCACGTAACACTTTTTTTTTTTCCTGGCACACACTAATGTGTTCCACATGGAGACACAACAGGTACACATTGCAGTTTTCTGAGCAGAATGCTACAGAAACCAGGTGAACAAGTATACTTTTGTTTTTACACATGACATTAAATCCACTTGCCCAAGAAAAAGACTTTGCTTTTTTCCAAAACCAGTTTCATTATTTTTTTCTCGGTCCTTTGCACACGAATTCCACACGAGTTTGTCCTTATAGGTCTGGTTCCAACCAGAACTATCCGGTTCTGTGTGCCTAAATGAATATCAGCTTGTAAAACAGCCTGTGAGTTTGTTAGTGTTTTCTGGATATTATGTATGAACTTTCGAGTTTTGAATGAATTTTATCATGTTATATTTTGTTGTTTTGTTGGCACACGCTAATTGGTTCCACATGTTGACACATCAGGTACACATTCGAGTTTTCTGAGTAGAATGCTACAGAAACCAGGTGAAAAATTATACTTGTATTTGTAAACATGACATTGAATCCACTTGCCCAAGAAAATGTCCTTGCATTTCTCAAAACCATTGTCAATATTCTTTTCTGGGTCCTTTGCACACAAATTGCACATGAATTTGTCCAGATAGGTCTGGACCTAACCAGAAATATCCGGTTCTCTTCTGCCTAACTCAATCCCAGCTCTTGCTACAGTCTCGTGTTTGTTTCTGTTTTCTATATTTATCTATGAACTTTAGAGTTTGGAATTAATTCGGGCACGTAACACTTTGTTTTTTGGTTGGCACACACTAATGGGTTCCACATGGAGACACAACAGGTACACACTGCAGGTTTCTGAGTAGAATGCTACAGAAACCAGGTGAAAAAGTATACTTGTGTTTGTAAACATGACATTTAATCCACTTGCCCAAGAAAAAGACTTTGCTTTTTTCCAAAACCAGGTTCATTATATTTTTCTGTGTCCTTTGCACACGAATTCCACACAAGTTTGGCCTTACATGTCTGGATCCATCCAGAACTTCCGGTTCTGTGTGCCTAAATGAATATCAGCATGTAAAACAGCCTGTGAGTTTGTTAGTGTTTTCTGGATATTATGTATGAACTCTAGAGTTTTGAATGAATTTTATCATGTTACATTTTGTTGTTTTGTTGGCACACGCTAATTGGTTCCACATGGAGACACAACAGGTACACATTCGAGTTTTCTGAATAGAATGCTACAGAAACCAGTTTAAAAATTACATTTGCAACCGTAAACATGATATTGAATTCACTTGCCCAAGAAAAAGACCTTGCTTTTCTCAAAAACCAGTGTCAATATTCTTTTCTGGTTGTTTTGCACACAAATTGCACATGAATTTGTCCAGATAGTTCTGGACCTAACCAGAAATATCCGGTTCTCTTCTGCCTAACTCAATCCCAGCTCTTGCTACAGTCTCCTGTTTGTTTCTGTTTTCTGAATTTATCTATGAACTTTAGAGTTTGGAATGAATTCGGGCACGTAACACTTTGTTTTTTGTTGGCACACACTAATGGGTTCCACATGGAGACACAACAGGTACACATTGGAGTTTTCTGAGTAGAATACTACAGAAACCAGGTTAAAAAGTATATTTGCGACTGTAAACATGACATTGAATCCACTTGCCCATGAAAAAGACCTTTTTTTCTCAAAAACCAGTGTCAATATTCTTTTCTGGGTCCTTTGCACACAAATTCCCCAAGAGTTTGGCCTTATAGGTCTGGATCCAACCAGAATTATCCAGTTCTGTGTGCCTAAATGAATATCCTCTTGTAAAACAGCCTGTGAGTTTGTTAGTGTTTTTTGGATATTATGTATGAACTTTCGAGTTTTGAATGAATTTTATCATGTTACATTTTGTTGTTTTGTTGGCACACGCTAATTGGTTCTACATGGAGACACAACACGTACACATTCGAGATTTCTGAGTAGAATGCTACAGAAACCGGGTGAAAAATTACATTTGCGACTGTAAACGTGACATTGAATCCACTTGCCCAAGAAAAAGTCCTTGCTTTTCTCAAAAACCAATGTCAATATTCTTTTCTGGGTCCTTTGCACACAAATTGCACATGAATTTGTCCAGATAAGTCTCGACCTAACCAGAAATATCCGGTTCTCTTCTGCCTAACTCAATCTCAGCTCTTGCTACAGTCTCGTGTTTGTTTCTGTTTTCTGAATTTTTCTATGACCTTTAGAGTTTGGAAAGAATTCGGGCACGTAACACTTTGTTTTTTTGTTGGCACACACTAATGGGTTCCACATGCAGACACAACAGGTACACATTGGAGTTTTCTGAGTAGAATGCTACAGAAACCAGGTGAACAAGTATACTTGTGTTTGTAAACATGAATTGAATCCACTTGCTCAAGAAGAAGACTTTGCTTTTCTCCAAAACCAGTTTGACTCTGCATTTCTCGGTCCTTTGCACAGGAATTCCACGTGAGTTTGTCCAGATAGGTCTGGAGCAAACCAGATTTATCCGGTTCTGTGTGGCTAACTGAATATCAGCTTTTAAAACAGCCTGTGTGTTTGTAGTGTTTTCTAGATATTAACTATGAACTTGAGAGTTTGGAATGAATTTTGGCATGTAACATTTTGTTTTTCTGTTGGCAAATGCTAATTGGATTCACATGGAGACACAACAGGTACACATAAGTGTTTTCTGAGTAGAATGCTACAGAAACCAGGTGAAAAAGTATACTTGTGTTTGTAAACATGACATTGAATCCACTTGCCCAAGAAAAAGACTTTGCTTTTCTCCAAAACCAGTTTCAATATTTTTTTCTGGGTCCTTGGCACACGAATTCCACACGAGTTTAGTCTTATAGGTCTGGATGCAACCAGAACTATCCAGTTCTGTGTGGCTAACTGAATATCAGCTTTTAAAACTGCCTGTGAGTTTGTTAGTGTTTTCTGGATATTATGTATGAACTTTCGAGTTTTGAATGAATTTTATCATGTTACATTTTGTTGTTTGGTTGGCACACGCTAATTGGTTCCACAAGGAGGCACAACAGGTACACATTCGAATTTTCTGAGTAGAATGCTAGAGAAACCAGGTTAAAAAGTATATTTGCGACTGTAAACATGACATTGAATCCACTTGCCCATGAAAAAGACCTTTTTTTTTCAAACACCAGTGTCAATATTCTTTTCTGGGACCTTTGCACACAAATTCCCCAAGAGTTTGGCCTTATAGGTCTGGATCCAACCAGAATTATCCAGTTCTGTGTGCCTAAATGAATATCCGCTTGTAAAACAGCCTGTGAGTTTGTTAGTGTTTTCTGGATATTATGTATGAACTCTAGAGTTTTGAATGAATTTATCATGTTACATTTTGTTGTTTTGTTGGCACACGCTAATTGGTTCCACATGGAGACACAACAGGTACACATTCGAGTTTTCTGAATAGAATGCTACAGAAACCAGTTTAAAAATTACATTTGCAACCGTAAACATGATATTGAATTCACTTGCCCAAGAAAAAGACCTTGCTTTTCTCAAAAACCAGTGTCAATATTCTTTTCTGGATCCTTTGCTCACAAATTGCACATGAATTTGTCCAGATAGTTCTGGACCTAACCAGAAATATCCGGTTCTCTTCTGCCTAACTCAATCCCAGCTCTTGCTACAGTCTCGTGTTTGTTTCTGTTTTCTGAATTTATCTATGAACTTTAGAGTTTGGAATGAATTCGGGCACGTAACACTTTGTTTTTTCTTGGCACACACTAATGGGTTCCACATGGAGACACAACAGGTACACATTGGAGTTTTCTGAGTAGAATACTACAGAAACCAGGTTAAAAAGTATATTTGCTACTGTAAACATGACATTGAATCCACTTGCCCATGAAAAAGACCTTTTTTTCTCAAAAACCAGTGTCAATATTCTTTTCTGGGTCCTTTGCACACAAATTCCCCAAGAGTTTGGCCTTATAGGTCTGGATCCAACCAGAATTATCCGGTTCTGTGTGGCTAACTGAATATCAGCTTTTAAAACAGCCTGTGTGTTTCTAGTGTTTTCTGGATATTAACTATGAACTTGAGAGTTTGGAATGAATTTTGGCATGTAACATTTTGTTTTTCTGTTGGCAAATGCTAATTGGATTCACATGGAGACACAACAGGTACACATAAGTGTTTTCTGAGTAGAATGCTACAGAAACCTTGTGAACAAGTATACTTGTGTTTGTAAACATGACATTGAATCCACTTGCCCAAGAAAAAGACTTTGCTTTTCTCCAAAACCAGTTTCAATATTTTTTTCTGGGTCCTTGGCACACGAATTCCACACGAATTTGGTCTTATAGGTCTGGATGCAACCAGAACTATCCAGTTTTGTGTGGCTAACTGAATATCAGCTTTTAAAACTGCCTGTGAGTTTGTTAGTGTTTTCTGGATATTATGTATGAACTTTCGAGTTTTGAATGAATTTTATCATGTTACATTTTGTTGTTTGGTTGGCACACGCTAATTGGTTCCACATGGAGACACAACAGGTACACATTCGAGTTTTCTGAGTAGAATGCTACAGAAACCAGGTTAAAAAGTATATTTGCGACTGTAAACATGACATTGAATCCACTTGCCCATGAAAAAGACCTTTTTTTCTCAAAAACCAGTGTCAATATTCTTTTCTGGGTCCTTTGCACACAAATTCCCCAAGAGTTTGGCCTTATAGGTCTGGATCCAACCAGAATTATCCAGTTCTGTGTGCCTAAATGAATATCCTCTTGTAAAACAGCCTGTGAGTTTGTTAGTGTTTTTTGGATATTATGTATGAACTTTCGAGTTTTGAATGAATTTTATCATGTTACATTTTGTTGTTTTGTTGGCACACGCTAATTGGTTCTACATGGAGACACAACACGTACACATTCGAGATTTCTGAGTAGAATGCTACAGAAACCTGGTGAAAAATTACATTTGCGACTGTAAACGTGACATTGAATCCACTTGCCCAAGAAAAAGTCCTTACTTTTCTCTAAAACCAGTTTCAATATTCTTTTCTGGGTCCTTTGCACACAAATTGCACATGAATTTGTCCAGATAAGTCTCGACCTAACCAGAAATATCCGGTTCTCTTCTGCCTAACTCAATCCCAGCTCTTGCTACAGTCTCGTGTTTGTTTCTGTTTTCTGAATTTTTCTATGACCTTTAGAGTTTGGAAAGTATTCGGGCACGTAACACTTTGTTTTTTTGTTGGCACACACTAATGGGTTCCACATGCAGACACAACAGGTACACATTGGAGTTTTCTGAGTAGAATGCTACAGAAACCAGGTGAACAAGTATACTTGTGTTTGTAAACATGACATTGAATCCACTTGCTCAAGAAGAAGACTTTGCTTTTCTCCAAAACCAGTTTGACTCTGCATTTCTCGGTCCTTTGCACAGGAATTCCACGTGAGTTTGTCCAGATAGGTCTGGAGCAAACCAGAATTATCCGGTTCTGTGTGGCTAACTGAATATCAGCTTTTAAAACAGCCTGTGTGTTTGTAGTGTTTTCTAGATATTAACTATGAACTTGAGAGTTTGGAATGAATTTTGGCATGTAACATTTTGTTTTTCTGTTGGCAAATGCTAATTGGATTTACATGGAGACACAACAGGTACACATAAGTGTTTTCTGAGTAGAATGCTACAGAAACCAGGTGAAAAAGTATACTTGTGTTTGTAAACATGACATTGAATCCACTTGCCCAAGAAAAAGACTTTGCTTTTCTCCAAAACCTGTTTCAATATTTTTTTCTGGGTCCTTGGCACACGAATTCCACACGAGTTTAGTCTTATAGGTCTGGATGCAACCAGAACTATCCAGTTCTGTGTGGCTAACTGAATATCAGCTTTTAAAACTGCCTGTGAGTTTGTTAGTGTTTTCTGGATATTATGTATGAACTTTCGAGTTTTGAATGAATTTTATCATGTTACATTTTGTTGTTTGGTTGGCACATGCTAATTGGTTCCACATGGAGACACAACAGGTACACATTCGAATTTTCTGAGTAGAATGCTACAGAAACCAGGTTAAAAAGTATATTTGCGACTGTAAACATGACATTGAATCCACTTGCCCATGAAAAAGACCTTTTTTTTTCAAACACCAGTGTCAATATTCTTTTCTGGGTCCTTTGCACACAAATTCCCCAAGAGTTTGGCCTTATAGGTCTGGATCCAACCAGAATTATCCAGTTCTGTGTGCCTAAATGAATATCCGCTTGTAAAACAGCCTGTGAGTTTGTTAGTGTTTTCTGGATATTTTGTATGAACTTTAGAGTTTGGAATGAATTCGGGCACGTAACACTTTGTTTTTTTGTTTGCACACACAAATGGGTTCCACATGGAGACACAACAGGTACACATTGCAGTTTTCTGAGTAGAATGCTACAGAAATCAGGTGAAAAAGTATATTTGCGACGGTAAACATGACTTTGAATCCACTTGCCCAAGAAAAAGACTTTGCTTTTCTCCAAAACCAGTTTGACTCTGCATTTCTCCGTCCTTTGCACATGAATTCCACATGAGTTTGTCCAGATAGGTCTGGAGCAATCCAGAATTATCCGGTTTTGTGTGGCTAAATGAATACAGCTTTTAAAACAGCCTGTGTGTTTGTTAGTGTTTTCTGGATATTAACTATGAACTTGAGAGTTTGCAATGAATTTTGGCATGTATCATTTTGTTTTATCTGTTGGCAAATGCTAATTGGATTCACATGGAGACACAACAGGTACACATAAGTGTTTTCTGAGTAGAATGCTACAGAAACCAGGTGAAAGAGTATACTTGTGTTTATAAACATGACATTGAATCCACTTGCCCAAGTAAAAGACTTTGCTCTTCTCCAAAACCAGTTTGACTCTGCATTTCTGGGTCCTTTGCACACGAATTGCCAATGAGTTTGTCCAGATAGGTCTGGAGCCAACCAGAATTATCCGGTTCTGTGTGGCTAACTGAATATCAGCTTTTAAAACAGCCTGTGTGTTTGTTAGTGTTTTCTGGATATTAACTATGAACTTGAGAGTTTGGAATGAATTTTGGCATGTAACATTTTGTTTTTCTGTTGGTAAATGCTAATTGGATTCACATGGAGACACAACAGGTACACATAAGTGTTTTCTGAGTAGAATGCTACAGAAACCTTGTGAACAAGTATACTTGTGTTTGTAAACATGACATTGAATCCACTTGCCCAAGAAAAAGACTTTGCTTTTCTCCAAAACCAGTTTCAATATTTTTTTCTGGGTCCTTGGCACACGAATTCCACACGAATTTGGTCTTATAGGTCTGGATGCAACCAGAACTATCCAGTTTTGTGTGGCTAACTGAATATCAGCTTTTAAAACTGCCTGTGAGTTTGTTAGTGTTTTCTGGATATTATGTATGAACTTTCGAGTTTTGAATGAATTTTATCATGTTACATTTTGTTGTTTAGTTGGCACACGCTAATTGGTTCCACATGGAGACACAACAGGTACACATTCGAGTTTTCTGAGTAGAATGCTACAGAAACCAGGTTAAAAAGTATATTTGCGACTGTAAACATGACATTGAATCCACTTGCCCATGAAAAAGACATTTTTTTCAAACACCAGTGTCAATATTCTTTTCTGGGTCCTTTGCACACAAATTCCCCAAGAGTTTGGCCTTATAGGTCTGGATCCAACCAGAATTATCCAGTTCTGTGTGCCTAAATGAATATCCGCTTGTAAAACAGCCTGTGAGTTTGTTAGTGTTTTCTGGATATTATGTATGAACTCTAGAGTTTTGAATGAATTTATCATGTTACATTTTGTTGTTTTGTTGGCACACGCTAATTGGTTCTACATGGAGACACAACACGTACACATTCGAGATTTCTGAGTAGAATGCTACAGAAACCAGGTGAAAAATTACATTTGCGACTGTAAACGTGACATTGAATCCACTTGCCCAAGAAAAAGTCCTTGCTTTTCTGAAAAACCAATGTCAATATTCTTTTCTGGGTCCTTTGCACACAAATTGCACATGAATTTGTCCAGATAAGTCTCGACCTAACCAGAAATATCCGGTTCTCTTCTGCCTAACTCAATCCCAGCTCTTGCTACAGTCTCGTGTTTGTTTCTGTTTTCTGAATTTTTCTATGACCTTTAGAGTTTGGAAAGAATTCGGGCACGTAACACTTTGTTTTTTTGTTGGCACACACTAATGGGTTCCACATGCAGACACAACAGGTACACATTGGAGTTTTCTGAGTAGAATGCTACAGAAACCAGGTGAACAAGTATACTTGTGTTTGTAAACATGACATTGAATCCACTTGCTCAAGAAGAAGACTTTGCTTTTCTCCAAAACCAGTTTGACTCTGCATTTCTCGGTCCTTTGCACAGGAATTCCACGTGAGTTTGTCCAGATAGGTCTGGAGCAAACCAGAATTATCCGGTTCTGTGTGGCTAACTGAATATCAGCTTTTAAAACAGCCTGTGTGTTTCTAGTGTTTTCTAGATATTAACTATGAACTTGAGAGTTTGGAATGAATTTTGGCATGTAACATTTTCTTTTTCTGTTGGCAAATGCTAATTGGATTCACATGAAGACACAACAGGTACACATAAGTGTTTTCTGAGTAGAATGCTACAGAAACCAGGTGAATAAGTTTACTTGTGTTTGGAAACATGACATTGAATCCACTTGCCCAAGAAAAAGACTTTGCTTTTCTCCAAAACCAGTTTCAATATTTTTTTCTGGGTCCTTTGCACACAAATTCCCCAAGAGTTTGGCCTTATAGGTCTGGATCCAACCAGAATTATCAAGTTCTGTGTGCCTAAATGAATATCCTCTTGTAAAACAGCCTGTGAGTTTGTTAGTGTTTTTTGGATATTATGTATGAACTTTCGAGTTTTGAATGAATTTTATCATGTTACATTTTGTTGTTTTGTTGGCACACGCTAATTGGTTCCACATGGAGACACAACACGTACACATTCGAGATTTCTGAGTAGAATGCTACAGAAACCAGGTGAAAAATTACATTTGCGACTGTAAACGTGACATTGAATCCACTTGCCCAAGAAAAAGTCCTTGCTTTTCTCAAAAACCAATGTCAATATTCTTTTCTGGGTCCTTTGCACACAAATTGCACATGAATTTGTCCAGATAAGTCTCGACCTAACCAGAAATATCCGGTTCTCTTCTGCCAAACTCAATCCCAGCTCTTGCTACAGTCTCGTGTTTGTTTCTGTTTTCTGAATTTTTCTATGACCTTTAGAGTTTGGAAAGAATTCGGGCATGTAACACTTTGTTTTTTTGTTGGCACACACTAATGGGTTCCACATGCAGACACAACAGGTACACATTGGAGTTTTCTGAGTAGAATGCTACAGAAACCAGGTGAACAAGTATACTTGTGTTTGTAAACATGACATTGAATCCACTTGCTCAAGAAGAAGACTTTGCTTTTCTCCAAAACCAGTTTGACTCTGCATTTCTCGGTCCTTTGCACAGGAATTCCACGTGAGTTTGTCCAGATAGGTCTGGAGCAAACCAGAATTATCCGGTTCTGTGTGGCTAACTGAATATCAGCTTTTAAAACAGCCTGTGTGTTTGTAGTGTTTTCTAGATATTAACTATGAACTTGAGAGTTTGGAATGAATTTTGGCATGTAACATTTTGTTTTTATGTTGGCAAATGCTAATTGGATTCACATGGAGACACAACAGGTACACATAAGTGTTTTCTGAGTAGAATGCTACAGAAACCAGGTGAAAAAGTATACTTGTGTTTGTAAACATGACATTGAATCCACTTGCCCAAGAAAAGATTTTGCTTTTCTCCAAAACCTGTTTCAATATATTTTCTGGGTCCTTGGCACACGAATTCCACACGAATTTGGTCTTATAGGTCTGGATGCAACCAGAACTATCCAGTTTTGTGTGGCTAACTGAATATCAGCTTTTAAAACTGCCTGTGAGTTTGTTAGTGTTTTCTGGATATTATGTATGAACTTTCGAGTTTTGAATGAATTTTATCATGTTACATTTTGTTGTTTGGTTGGCACACGCTAATTGGATCCAGATGGAGACACAACAGGTACACATTCGAGTTTTCTGAGTAGAATGCTACAGAAACCAGGTTAAAAAGTATATTTGCGACTGTAAACATGACATTGAATCCACTTGCCCATGAAAAAGACTTTGCTTTTCTCAAAAACCAATGTCAATATTCTTTTCTGGGTCCTTTGCTCACAAATTGCACATGAATTTGTCCAGATAAGTCTCGACCTAACCAGAAATATCCGGTTCTCTTCTGCCTAACTCAATCCCAGCTCTTGCTACAGTCTCGTGTTTGTTTCTGTTTTCTGAATTTTTCTATGACCTTTAGAGTTTGGAAAGAATTCGGGCACGTAACACTTTGTTTTTTTGTTGGCACACACTAATGGGTTCCACATGCAGACACAACAGGTACACATTGGAGTTTTCTGAGTAGAATGCTACAGAAACCAGGTGAACAAGTATACTTGTGTTTGTAAACATGACATTGAATCCACTTGCTCAAGAAGAAGACTTTGCTTTTCTCCAAAACCAGTTTGACTCTGCATTTCTCGGTCCTTTGCACAGGAATTCCACGTGAGTTTGTCCAGATAGGTCTGGAGCAAACCAGAATTATCCGGTTCTGTGTGGCTAACTGAATATCAGCTTTTAAAACAGCCTGTGTGTTTGTAGTGTTTTCTAGATATTAACTATGAACTTGAGAGTTTGGAATGAATTTTGGCATGTAACATTTTGTTTTTATGTTGGCAAATGCTAATTGGATTCACATGGAGACACAACAGGTACACATAAGTGTTTTCTGAGTAGAATGCTACAGAAACCAGGTGAAAAAGTATACTTGTGTTTGTAAACATGACATTGAATCCACTTGCCCAAGAAAAAGACTTTGCTTTTCTCCAAAACCAGTTTCAATATTTTTTTCTGGGTCCTTGGCACACGAATTCCACACGAATTTGGTCTTATAGGTCTGGATGCAACCAGAACTATCCAGTTTTGTGTGGCTAACTGAATATCAGCTTTTAAAACTGCCTGTGAGTTTGTTAGTGTTTTCTGGATATTATGTATGAACTTTCGAGTTTTGAATGAATTTTATCATGTTACATTTTGTTGTTTTGTTGGCACACGCTAATTGGTTCCACATGGAGACACAACAGGTACACATTCGAGTTTTCTGAGTAGAATGCTACAGAAACCAGGTTAAAAAGTATATTTGCGACTGTAAACATGACATTGAATCCACTTGCCCATGAAAAAGACCTTTTTTTTTCAAAAACCAGTGTCAATATTCTTTTCTGGGTCCTTTGCACACAAATTCCCCAAGAGTTTGGCCTTATAGGTCTGGATCCAACCAGAATTATCCAGTTCTGTGTGCCTAAATGAATATCCTCTTGTAAAACAGCCTGTGAGTTTGTTAGTGTTTTTTGGATATTATGTATGAACTTTCGAGTTTTGAATGAATTTTATCATGTTACATTTTGTTGTTTTGTTGGCACACGCTAATTGGTTCCACATGGAGACACAACACGTACACATTCGAGATTTCTGAGTAGAATGCTACAGAAACCAGGTGAAAAATTACATTTGCGACTGTAAACGTGACATTGAATCCACTTGCCCAAGAAAAAGTCCTTGCTTTTCTGAAAAACCAATGTCAATATTCTTTTCTGGGTCCTTTGCACACAAATTGCACATGAATTTGTCCAGATAAGTCTCGACCTAACCAGAAATATCCGGTTCTCTTCTGCCTAACTCAATCCCAGCTCTTGCTACAGTCTCGTGTTTGTTTCTGTTTTCTGAATTTTTCTATGACCTTTAGAGTTTGGAAAGAATTCGGGCATGTAACACTTTGTTTTTTTGTTGGCACACACTAATGGGTTCCACATGCAGACACAACAGGTACACATTGGAGTTTTCTGAGTAGAATGCTACAGAAACCAGGTGAACAAGTATACTTGTGTTTGTAAACATGACATTGAATCCACTTGCTCAAGAAGAAGACTTTGCTTTTCTCCAAAACCAGTTTGACTCTGCATTTCTCGGTCCTTTGCACAGGAATTCCACGTGAGTTTGTCCAGATAGGTCTGGAGCAAACCAGAATTATCCGGTTCTGTGTGGCTAACTGAATATCAGCTTTTAAAACAGCCTGTGTGTTTGTAGTGTTTTCTAGATATTAACTATGAACTTGAGAGTTTGGAATGAATTTTGGCATGTAACATTTTGTTTTTCTGTTGGCAAATGCTAATTGGATTCACATGGAGACACAACAGGTACACATAAGTGTTTTCTGAGTAGAATGCTACAGAAACCAGGTGAAAAAGTATACTTGTGTTTGTAAACATGACATTGAATCCACTTGCCCAAGAAAAAGACTTTGCTTTTCTCCAAAACCTGTTTCAATATATTTTCTGGGTCCTTGGCACACGAATTCCACACGAATTTGGTCTTATAGGTCTGGATGCAACCAGAACTATCCAGTTTTGTGTGGCTAACTGAATATCAGCTTTTAAAACTGCCTGTGAGTTTGTTAGTGTTTTCTGGATATTATGTATGAACTTTCGAGTTTTGAATGAATTTTATCATGTTACATTTTGTTGTTTGGTTGGCACACGCTAATTGGTTCCAGATGGAGACACAACAGGTACACATTCGAGTTTTCTGAGTAGAATGCTACAGAAACCAGGTGAAAAAGTATATTTGCGACTGTAAACATGACATTGAATCCACTTGCCCATGAAAAAGACCTTGCTTTTCTCAAAAACCAATGTCAATATTCTTTTCTGGGTCCTTTGCTCACAAATTGCACATGAATTTGTCCAGATAAGTCTCGACCTAACCAGAAATATCCGGTTCTCTTCTGCCTAACTCAATCCCAGCTCTTGCTACAGTCTCGTGTTTGTTTCTGTTTTCTGAATTTTTCTATGACCTTTAGAGTTTGGAAAGAATTCGGGCACGTAACACTTTGTTTTTTTGTTGGCACACACTAATGGGTTCCACATGCAGACACAACAGGTACACATTGGAGTTTTCTGAGTAGAATGCTACAGAAACCAGGTGAACAAGTATACTTGTGTTTGTAAACATGACATTGAATCCACTTGCTCAAGAAGAAGACTTTGCTTTTCTCCAAAACCAGTTTGACTCTGCATTTCTCGGTCCTTTGCATAGGAATTCCACGTGAGTTTGTCCAGATAGGTCTGGAGCAAACCAGAATTATCCGGTTCTGTGTGGCTAACTGAATATCAGCTTTTAAAACAGCCTGTGTGTTTGTAGTGTTTTCTAGATATTAACTATGAACTTGAGAGTTTGGAATGAATTTTGGCATGTAACATTTTGTTTTTCTGTTGGCAAATGCTAATTGGATTCACATGGAGACACAACAGGTACACATAAGTGTTTTCTGAGTAGAATGCTACAGAAACCAGGTGAAAAAGTATACTTGTGTTTGTAAACATGACATTGAATCCACTTGCCCAAGAAAAAGACTTTGCTTTTCTCCAAAACCTGTTTCAATATTTTTTTCTGGGTCCTTGGCACACGAATTCCACACGAATTTGGTCTTATAGGTCTGGATGCAACCAGAACTATCCAGTTTTGTGTGGCTAACTGAATATCAGCTTTTAAAACTGCCTGTGAGTTTGTTAGTGTTTTTTGGATATTATGTATGAACTTTCGAGTTTTGAATGAATTTTATCATGTTACATTTTGTTGTTTTGTTGGCACACGCTAATTGGTTCCACATGGAGACACAACACGTACACATTCGAGATTTCTGAGTAGAATGCTACAGAAACCAGGTGAAAAATTACATTTGCGACTGTAAACGTGACATTGAATCCACTTGCCCAAGAAAAAGTCCTTGCTTTTCTCAAAAACCAATGTCAATATTCTTTTCTGGGTCCTTTGCACACAAATTGCACATGAATTTGTCCAGATAAGTCTCGACCTAACCAGAAATATCCGGTTCTCTTCTGCCTAACTCAATCCCAGCTCTTGCTACAGTCTCGTGTTTGTTTCTGTTTTCTGAATTTTTCTATGACCTTTAGAGTTTGGAAAGAATTCGGGCATGTAACACTTTGTTTTTTTGTTGGCACACACTAATGGGTTCCACATGCAGACACAACAGGTACACATTGGAGTTTTCTGAGTAGAATGCTACAGAAACCAGGTGAACAAGTATACTTGTGTTTGTAAACATGACATTGAATCCACTTGCTCAAGAAGAAGACTTTGCTTTTCTCCAAAACCAGTTTGACTCTGCATTTCTCGGTCCTTTGCACAGGAATTCCACGTGAGTTTGTCCAGATAGGTCTGGAGCAAACCAGAATTATCCGGTTCTGTGTGGCTAACTGAATATCAGCTTTTAAAACAGCCTGTGTGTTTGTAGTGTTTTCTAGATATTAACTATGAACTTGAGAGTTTGGAATGAATTTTGGCATGTAACATTTTGTTTTTCTGTTGGCAAATGCTAATTGGATTCACATGGAGACACAACAGGTACACATAAGTGTTTTCTGAGTAGAATGCTACAGAAACCAGGTGAAAAAGTATACTTGTGTTTGTAAACATGACATTGAATCCACTTGCCCAAGAAAAAGACTTTGCTTTTCTCCAAAACCTGTTTCAATATATTTTCTGGGTCCTTGGCACACGAATTCCACACGAATTTGGTCTTATAGGTCTGGATGCAACCAGAACTATCCAGTTTTGTGTGGCTAACTGAATATCAGCTTTTAAAACTGCCTGTGAGTTTGTTAGTGTTTTCTGGATATTATGTATGAACTTTCGAGTTTTGAATGAATTTTATCATGTTACATTTTGTTGTTTGGTTGGCACACGCTAATTGGTTCCAGATGGAGACACAACAGGTACACATTCGAGTTTTCTGAGTAGAATGCTACAGAAACCAGGTGAAAAAGTATATTTGCGACTGTAAACATGACATTGAATCCACTTGCCCATGAAAAAGACCTTGCTTTTCTCAAAAACCAATGTCAATATTCTTTTCTGGGTCCTTTGCTCACAAATTGCACATGAATTTGTCCAGATAAGTCTCGACCTAACCAGAAATATCCGGTTCTCTTCTGCCTAACTCAATCCCAGCTCTTGCTACAGTCTCGTGTTTGTTTCTGTTTTCTGAATTTTTCTATGACCTTTAGAGTTTGGAAAGAATTCGGGCACGTAACACTTTGTTTTTTTGTTGGCACACACTAATGGGTTCCACATGCAGACACAACAGGTACACATTGGAGTTTTCTGAGTAGAATGCTACAGAAACCAGGTGAACAAGTATACTTGTGTTTGTAAACATGACATTGAATCCACTTGCTCAAGAAGAAGACTTTGCTTTTCTCCAAAACCAGTTTGACTCTGCATTTCTCGGTCCTTTGCATAGGAATTCCACGTGAGTTTGTCCAGATAGGTCTGGAGCAAACCAGAATTATCCGGTTCTGTGTGGCTAACTGAATATCAGCTTTTAAAACAGCCTGTGTGTTTGTAGTGTTTTCTAGATATTAACTATGAACTTGAGAGTTTGGAATGAATTTTGGCATGTAACATTTTGTTTTTCTGTTGGCAAATGCTAATTGGATTCACATGGAGACACAACAGGTACACATAAGTGTTTTCTGAGTAGAATGCTACAGAAACCAGGTGAAAAAGTATACTTGTGTTTGTAAACATGACATTGAATCCACTTGCCCAAGAAAAAGACTTTGCTTTTCTCCAAAACCTGTTTCAATATTTTTTTCTGGGTCCTTGGCACACGAATTCCACACGAATTTGGTCTTATAGGTCTGGATGCAACCAGAACTATCCAGTTTTGTGTGGCTAACTGAATATCAGCTTTTAAAACTGCCTGTGAGTTTGTTAGTGTTTTTTGGATATTATGTATGAACTTTCGAGATTTGAATGAATTTTATCATGTTACATTTTGTTGTTTTGTTGGCACACGCTAATTGGTTCCACATGGAGACACAACACGTACACATTCGAGATTTCTGAGTAGAATGCTACAGAAACCAGGTGAAAAATTACATTTGCGACTGTAAACGTGACATTGAATCCACTTGCCCAAGAAAAAGTCCTTGCTTTTCTCAAAAACCAATGTCAATATTCTTTTCTGGGTCCTTTGCACACAAATTGCACATGAATTTGTCCAGATAAGTCTCGACCTAACCAGAAATATCCGGTTCTCTTCTGCCTAACTCAATCCCAGCTCTTGCTACAGTCTCGTGTTTGTTTCTGTTTTCTGAATTTTTCTATGACCTTTAGAGTTTGGAAAGAATTCGGGCATGTAACACTTTGTTTTTTTGTTGGCACACACTAATGGGTTCCACATGCAGACACAACAGGTACACATTGGAGTTTTCTGAGTAGAATGCTACAGAAACCAGGTGAACAAGTATACTTGTGTTGTAAACATGACATTGAATCCACTTGCTCAAGAAGAAGACTTTGCTTTTCTCCAAAACCAGTTTGACTCTGCATTTCTGGGTCCTTTGCACACGAATTCCACGTGAGTTTGTCCAGATAGGTCTGGAGCAAACCAGAATTATCCGGTTCTGTGTGGCTAACTGAATATCAGCTTTTAAAACAGCCTGTGTGTTTGTAGTGTTTTCTAGATATTAACTATGAACTTGAGAGTTTGGAATGAATTTTGGCATGTAACATTTTGTTTTTCTGTTGGCAAATGCTAATTGGATTCACATGGAGACACAACAGGTACACATAAGTGTTTTCTGAGTAGAATGCTACAGAAACCAGGTGAAAAAGTATACTTGTGTTTGTAAACATGACATTGAATCCACTTGCCCAAGAAAAAGACTTTGCTTTTCTCCAAAACCTGTTTCAATATATTTTCTGGGTCCTTGGCACACGAATTCCACACGAATTTGGTCTTATAGGTCTGGATGCAACCAGAACTATCCAGTTTTGTGTGGCTAACTGAATATCAGCTTTTAAAACTGCCTGTGAGTTTGTTAGTGTTTTCTGGATATTATGTATGAACTTTCGAGTTTTGAATGAATTTTATCATGTTACATTTTGTTGTTTGGTTGGCACACGCTAATTGGTTCCAGATGGAGACACAACAGGTACACATTCGAGTTTTCTGAGTAGAATGCTACAGAAACCAGGTGAAAAAGTATATTTGCGACTGTAAACATGACATTGAATCCACTTGCCCATGAAAAAGACCTTGCTTTTCTCAAAAACCAATGTCAATATTCTTTTCTGGGTCCTTTGCTCACAAATTGCACATGAATTTGTCCAGATAAGTCTCGACCTAACCAGAAATATCCGGTTCTCTTCTGCCTAACTCAATCCCAGCTCTTGCTACAGTCTCGTGTTTGTTTCTGTTTTCTGAATTTTTCTATGACCTTTAGAGTTTGGAAAGAATTCGGGCACGTAACACTTTGTTTTTTTGTTGGCACACACTAATGGGTTCCACATGCAGACACAACAGGTACACATTGGAGTTTTCTGAGTAGAATGCTACAGAAACCAGGTGAACAAGTATACTTGTGTTTGTAAACATGACATTGAATCCACTTGCCCATGAAAAAGACCTTGCTTTTCTCAAATCCAGTTTCAATATTCTTTTCTGGGTCCTTTGCACACAAATTGCACATGAATTTGTCCAGATAGGTCTGGACCTAACCAGAAATATCCGGTTCTCTTCTGCCTAACTCAATCCCAGCTCTTGCTACAGTCTCGTGTTTGTTTCTGTTTTCTATATTTATCTATGAACTTTAGAGTTTGGAATTAATTCGGGCACGTAACACTTTGTTTTTTGGTTGGCACACACTAATGGGTTCCACATGGAGACACAACAGGTACACACTGCAGGTTTCTGAGTAGAATGCTACAGAAACCAGGTGAAAAAGTATACTTGTGTTTGTAAACATGACATTTAATCCACTTGCCCAAGAAAAAGACTTTGCTTTTTTCCAAAACCAGGTTCATTATATTTTTCTGTGTCCTTTGCACACGAATTCCACACAAGTTTGGCCTTACATGTCTGGATCCATCCAGAACTTCCGGTTCTGTGTGCCTAAATGAATATCAGCATGTAAAACAGCCTGTGAGTTTGTTAGTGTTTTCTGGATATTATGTATGAACTCTAGAGTTTTGAATGAATTTTATCATGTTACATTTTGTTGTTTTGTTGGCACACGCTAATTGGTTCCACATGGAGACACAACAGGTACACATTCGAGTTTTCTGAATAGAATGCTACAGAAACCAGTTTAAAAATTACATTTGCAACCGTAAACATGATATTGAATTCACTTGCCCAAGAAAAAGACCTTGCTTTTCTCAAAAACCAGTGTCAATATTCTTTTCTGGTTGTTTTGCACACAAATTGCACATGAATTTGTCCAGATAGTTCTGGACCTAACCAGAAATATCCGGTTCTCTTCTGCCTAACTCAATCCCAGCTCTTGCTACAGTCTCCTGTTTGTTTCTGTTTTCTGAATTTATCTATGAACTTTAGAGTTTGGAATGAATTCGGGCACGTAACACTTTGTTTTTTGTTGGCACACACTAATGGGTTCCACATGGAGACACAACAGGTACACATTGGAGTTTTCTGAGTAGAATACTACAGAAACCAGGTTAAAAAGTATATTTGCGACTGTAAACATGACATTGAATCCACTTGCCCATGAAAAAGACCTTTTTTTCTCAAAAACCAGTGTCAATATTCTTTTCTGGGTCCTTTGCACACAAATTCCCCAAGAGTTTGGCCTTATAGGTCTGGATCCAACCAGAATTATCCAGTTCTGTGTGCCTAAATGAATATCCTCTTGTAAAACAGCCTGTGAGTTTGTTAGTGTTTTTTGGATATTATGTATGAACTTTCGAGTTTTGAATGAATTTTATCATGTTACATTTTGTTGTTTTGTTGGCACACGCTAATTGGTTCTACATGGAGACACAACACGTACACATTCGAGATTTCTGAGTAGAATGCTACAGAAACCGGGTGAAAAATTACATTTGCGACTGTAAACGTGACATTGAATCCACTTGCCCAAGAAAAAGTCCTTGCTTTTCTCAAAAACCAATGTCAATATTCTTTTCTGGGTCTTTTGCACACAAATTGCACATGAATTTGTCCAGATAAGTCTCGACCTAACCAGAAATATCCGGTTCTCTTCTGCCTAACTCAATCTCAGCTCTTGCTACAGTCTCGTGTTTGTTTCTGTTTTCTGAATTTTTCTATGACCTTTAGAGTTTGGAAAGAATTCGGGCACGTAACACTTTGTTTTTTTGTTGGCACACACTAATGGGTTCCACATGCAGACACAACAGGTACACATTGGAGTTTTCTGAGTAGAATGCTACAGAAACCAGGTGAACAAGTATACTTGTGTTTGTAAACATGAATTGAATCCACTTGCTCAAGAAGAAGACTTTGCTTTTCTCCAAAACCAGTTTGACTCTGCATTTCTCGGTCCTTTGCACAGGAATTCCACGTGAGTTTGTCCAGATAGGTCTGGAGCAAACCAGATTTATCCGGTTCTGTGTGGCTAACTGAATATCAGCTTTTAAAACAGCCTGTGTGTTTGTAGTGTTTTCTAGATATTAACTATGAACTTGAGAGTTTGGAATGAATTTTGGCATGTAACATTTTGTTTTTCTGTTGGCAAATGCTAATTGGATTCACATGGAGACACAACAGGTACACATAAGTGTTTTCTGAGTAGAATGCTACAGAAACCAGGTGAAAAAGTATACTTGTGTTTGTCAACATGACATTGAATCCACTTGCCCAAGAAAAAGACTTTGCTTTTCTCCAAAACCAGTTTCAATATTTTTTTCTGGGTCCTTGGCACACGAATTCCACACGAGTTTAGTCTTATAGGTCTGGATGCAACCAGAACTATCCAGTTCTGTGTGGCTAACTGAATATCAGCTTTTAAAACTGCCTGTGAGTTTGTTAGTGTTTTCTGGATATTATGTATGAACTTTCGAGTTTTGAATGAATTTTATCATGTTACATTTTGTTGTTTGGTTGGCACACGCTAATTGGTTCCACAAGGAGGCACAACAGGTACACATTCGAATTTTCTGAGTAGAATGCTAGAGAAACCAGGTTAAAAAGTATATTTGCGACTGTAAACATGACATTGAATCCACTTGCCCATGAAAAAGACCTTTTTTTTTCAAACACCAGTGTCAATATTCTTTTCTGGGACCTTTGCACACAAATTCCCCAAGAGTTTGGCCTTATAGGTCTGGATCCAACCAGAATTATCCAGTTCTGTGTGCCTAAATGAATATCCGCTTGTAAAACAGCCTGTGAGTTTGTTAGTGTTTTCTGGATATTATGTATGAACTCTAGAGTTTTGAATGAATTTATCATGTTACATTTTGTTGTTTTGTTGGCACACGCTAATTGGTTCCACATGGAGACACAACAGGTACACATTCGAGTTTTCTGAATAGAATGCTACAGAAACCAGTTTAAAAATTACATTTGCAACCGTAAACATGATATTGAATTCACTTGCCCAAGAAAAAGACCTTGCTTTTCTCAAAAACCAGTGTCAATATTCTTTTCTGGATCCTTTGCTCACAAATTGCACATGAATTTGTCCAGATAGTTCTGGACCTAACCAGAAATATCCGGTTCTCTTCTGCCTAACTCAATCCCAGCTCTTGCTACAGTCTCGTGTTTGTTTCTGTTTTCTGAATTTATCTATGAACTTTAGAGTTTGGAATGAATTCGGGCACGTAACACTTTGTTTTTTCTTGGCACACACTAATGGGTTCCACATGGAGACACAACAGGTACACATTGGAGTTTTCTGAGTAGAATACTACAGAAACCAGGTTAAAAAGTATATTTGCTACTGTAAACATGACATTGAATCCACTTGCCCATGAAAAAGACCTTTTTTTCTCAAAAACCAGTGTCAATATTCTTTTCTGGGTCCTTTGCACACAAATTCCCCAAGAGTTTGGCCTTATAGGTCTGGATCCAACCAGAATTATCCGGTTCTGTGTGGCTAACTGAATATCAGCTTTTAAAACAGCCTGTGTGTTTCTAGTGTTTTCTGGATATTAACTATGAACTTGAGAGTTTGGAATGAATTTTGGCATGTAACATTTTGTTTTTCTGTTGGCAAATGCTAATTGGATTCACATGGAGACACAACAGGTACACATAAGTGTTTTCTGAGTAGAATGCTACAGAAACCTTGTGAACAAGTATACTTGTGTTTGTAAACATGACATTGAATCCACTTGCCCAAGAAAAAGACTTTGCTTTTCTCCAAAACCAGTTTCAATATTTTTTTCTGGGTCCTTGGCACACGAATTCCACACGAATTTGGTCTTATAGGTCTGGATGCAACCAGAACTATCCAGTTTTGTGTGGCTAACTGAATATCAGCTTTTAAAACTGCCTGTGAGTTTGTTAGTGTTTTCTGGATATTATGTATGAACTTTCGAGTTTTGAATGAATTTTATCATGTTACACTTTGTTGTTTGGTTGGCACACGCTAATTGGTTCCACATGGAGACACAACAGGTACACATTCGAGTTTTCTGAGTAGAATGCTACAGAAACCAGGTTAAAAAGTATATTTGCGACTGTAAACATGACATTGAATCCACTTGCCCATGAAAAAGACCTTTTTTTCTCAAAAACCAGTGTCAATATTCTTTTCTGGGTCCTTTGCACACAAATTCCCCAAGAGTTTGGCCTTATAGGTCTGGATCCAACCAGAATTATCCAGTTCTGTGTGCCTAAATGAATATCCTCTTGTAAAACAGCCTGTGAGTTTGTTAGTGTTTTTTGGATATTATGTATGAACTTTCGAGTTTTGAATGAATTTTATCATGTTACATTTTGTTGTTTTGTTGGCACACGCTAATTGGTTCTACATGGAGACACAACACGTACACATTCGAGATTTCTGAGTAGAATGCTACAGAAACCTGGTGAAAAATTACATTTGCGACTGTAAACGTGACATTGAATCCACTTGCCCAAGAAAAAGTCCTTACTTTTCTCTAAAACCAGTTTCAATATTCTTTTCTGGGTCCTTTGCACACAAATTGCACATGAATTTGTCCAGATAAGTCTCGACCTAACCAGAAATATCCGGTTCTCTTCTGCCTAACTCAATCCCAGCTCTTGCTACAGTCTCGTGTTTGTTTCTGTTTTCTGAATTTTTCTATGACCTTTAGAGTTTGGAAAGTATTCGGGCACGTAACACTTTGTTTTTTTGTTGGCACACACTAATGGGTTCCACATGCAGACACAACAGGTACACATTGGAGTTTTCTGAGTAGAATGCTACAGAAACCAGGTGAACAAGTATACTTGTGTTTGTAAACATGACATTGAATCCACTTGCTCAAGAAGAAGACTTTGCTTTTCTCCAAAACCAGTTTGACTCTGCATTTCTCGGTCCTTTGCACAGGAATTCCACGTGAGTTTGTCCAGATAGGTCTGGAGCAAACCAGAATTATCCGGTTCTGTGTGGCTAACTGAATATCAGCTTTTAAAACAGCCTGTGTGTTTGTAGTGTTTTCTAGATATTAACTATGAACTTGAGAGTTTGGAATGAATTTTGGCATGTAACATTTTGTTTTTCTGTTGGCAAATGCTAATTGGATTCACATGGAGACACAACAGGTACACATAAGTGTTTTCTGAGTAGAATGCTACAGAAACCAGGTGAAAAAGTATACTTGTGTTTGTAAACATGACATTGAATCCACTTGCCCAAGAAAAAGACTTTGCTTTTCTCCAAAACCTGTTTCAATATTTTTTTCTGGGTCCTTGGCACACGAATTCCACACGAGTTTAGTCTTATAGGTCTGGATGCAACCAGAACTATCCAGTTCTGTGTGGCTAACTGAATATCAGCTTTTAAAACTGCCTGTGAGTTTGTTAGTGTTTTCTGGATATTATGTATGAACTTTCGAGTTTTGAATGAATTTTATCATGTTACATTTTGTTGTTTGGTTGGCACATGCTAATTGGTTCCACATGGAGACACAACAGGTACACATTCGAATTTTCTGAGTAGAATGCTACAGAAACCAGGTTAAAAAGTATATTTGCGACTGTAAACATGACATTGAATCCACTTGCCCATGAAAAAGACCTTTTTTTTTCAAACACCAGTGTCAATATTCTTTTCTGGGTCCTTTGCACACAAATTCCCCAAGAGTTTGGCCTTATAGGTCTGGATCCAACCAGAATTATCCAGTTCTGTGTGCCTAAATGAATATCCGCTTGTAAAACAGCCTGTGAGTTTGTTAGTGTTTTCTGGATATTTTGTATGAACTTTAGAGTTTGGAATGAATTCGGGCACGTAACACTTTGTTTTTCTGTTTGCACACACAAATGGGTTCCACATGGAGACACAACAGGTACACATTGCAGTTTTCTGAGTAGAATGCTACAGAAATCAGGTGAAAAAGTATATTTGCGACGGTAAACATGACTTTGAATCCACTTGCCCAAGAAAAAGACTTTGCTTTTCTCCAAAACCAGTTTGACTCTGCATTTCTCCGTCCTTTGCACATGAATTCCACATGAGTTTGTCCAGATAGGTCTGGAGCAATCCAGAATTATCCGGTTCTGTGTGGCTAAATGAATACAGCTTTTAAAACAGCCTGTGTGTTTGTTAGTGTTTTCTGGATATTAACTATGAACTTGAGAGTTTGCAATGAATTTTGGCATGTATCATTTTGTTTTATCTGTTGGCAAATGCTAATTGGATTCACATGGAGACACAACAGGTACACATAAGTGTTTTCTGAGTAGAATGCTACAGAAACCAGGTGAAAGAGTATACTTGTGTTTATAAACATGACATTGAATCCACTTGCCCAAGTAAAAGACTTTGCTCTTCTCCAAAACCAGTTTGACTCTGCATTTCTGGGTCCTTTGCACACGAATTGCCCATGAGTTTGTCCAGATAGGTCTGGAGCCAACCAGAATTATCCGGTTCTGTGTGGCTAACTGAATATCAGCTTTTAAAACAGCCTGTGTGTTTGTTAGTGTTTTCTGGATATTAACTATGAACTTGAGAGTTTGGAATGAATTTTGGCATGTAACATTTTGTTTTTCTGTTGGCAAATGCTAATTGGATTCACATGGAGACACAACAGGTACACATAAGTGTTTTCTGAGTAGAATGCTACAGAAACCTTGTGAACAAGTATACTTGTGTTTGTAAACATGACATTGAATCCACTTGCCCAAGAAAAAGACTTTGCTTTTCTCCAAAACCAGTTTCAATATTTTTTTCTGGGTCCTTGGCACACGAATTCCACACGAGTTTAGTCTTATAGGTCTGGATGCAACCAGAACTATCCAGTTCTGTGTGGCTAACTGAATATCAGCTTTTAAAACTGCCTGTGAGTTTGTTAGTGTTTTCTGGATATTATGTATGAACTTTCGAGTTTTGAATGAATTTTATCATGTTACATTTTGTTGTTTGGTTGGCACATGCTAATTGGTTCCACATGGAGACACAACAGGTACACATTCGAATTTTCTGAGTAGAATGCTACAGAAACCAGGTTAAAAAGTATATTTGCGACTGTAAACATGACATTGAATCCACTTGCCCATGAAAAAGACCTTTTTTTTTCAAACACCAGTGTCAATATTCTTTTCTGGGTCCTTTGCACACAAATTCCCCAAGAGTTTGGCCTTATAGGTCTGGATCCAACCAGAATTATCCAGTTCTGTGTGCCTAAATGAATATCCGCTTGTAAAACAGCCTGTGAGTTTGTTAGTGTTTTCTGGATATTTTGTATGAACTTTAGAGTTTGGAATGAATTCGGGCACGTAACACTTTGTTTTTCTGTTTGCACACACAAATGGGTTCCACATGGAGACACAACAGGTACACATTGCAGTTTTCTGAGTAGAATGCTACAGAAATCAGGTGAAAAAGTATATTTGCGACGGTAAACATGACTTTGAATCCACTTGCCCAAGAAAAAGACTTTGCTTTTCTCCAAAACCAGTTTGACTCTGCATTTCTCCGTCCTTTGCACATGAATTCCACATGAGTTTGTCCAGATAGGTCTGGAGCAATCCAGAATTATCCGGTTCTGTGTGGCTAAATGAATACAGCTTTTAAAACAGCCTGTGTGTTTGTTAGTGTTTTCTGGATATTAACTATGAACTTGAGAGTTTGCAATGAATTTTGGCATGTATCATTTTGTTTTATCTGTTGGCAAATGCTAATTGGATTCACATGGAGACACAACAGGTACACATAAGTGTTTTCTGAGTAGAATGCTACAGAAACCAGGTGAAAGAGTATACTTGTGTTTATAAACATGACATTGAATCCACTTGCCCAAGTAAAAGACTTTGCTCTTCTCCAAAACCAGTTTGACTCTGCATTTCTGGGTCCTTTGCACACGAATTGCCCATGAGTTTGTCCAGATAGGTCTGGAGCCAACCAGAATTATCCGGTTCTGTGTGGCTAACTGAATATCAGCTTTTAAAACAGCCTGTGTGTTTGTTAGTGTTTTCTGGATATTAACTATGAACTTGAGAGTTTGGAATGAATTTTGGCATGTAACATTTTGTTTTTCTGTTGGCAAATGCTAATTGGATTCACATGGAGACACAACAGGTACACATAAGTGTTTTCTGAGTAGAATGCTACAGAAACCTTGTGAACAAGTATACTTGTGTTTGTAAACATGACATTGAATCCACTTGCCCAAGAAAAAGACTTTGCTTTTCTCCAAAACCAGTTTCAATATTTTTTTCTGGGTCCTTGGCACACGAATTCCACACGAATTTGGTCTTATAGGTCTGGATGCAACCAGAACTATCCAGTTTTGTGTGGCTAACTGAATATCAGCTTTTAAAACTGCCTGTGAGTTTGTTAGTGTTTTCTGGATATTATGTATGAACTTTCGAGTTTTGAATGAATTTTATCATGTTACATTTTGTTGTTTAGTTGGCACACGCTAATTGGTTCCACATGGAGACACAACAGGTACACATTCGAGTTTTCTGAGTAGAATGCTACAGAAACCAGGTTAAAAAGTATATTTGCGACTGTAAACATGACATTGAATCCACTTGCCCATGAAAAAGACCTTTTTTTCTCAAAAACCAGTGTCAATATTCTTTTCTGGGTCCTTTGCACACAAATTCCCCAAGAGTTTGGCCTTATAGGTCTGGATCCAACCAGAATTATCCAGTTCTGTGTGCCTAAATGAATATCCTCTTGTAAAACAGCCTGTGAGTTTGTTAGTGTTTTTTGGATATTATGTATGAACTTTCGAGTTTTGAATGAATTTTATCATGTTACATTTTGTTGTTTTGTTGGCACACGCTAATTGGTTCTACATGGAGACACAACACGTACACATTCGAGATTTCTGAGTAGAATGCTACAGAAACCAGGTGAAAAATTACATTTGCGACTGTAAACGTGACATTGAATCCACTTGCCCAAGAAAAAGTCCTTGCTTTTCTGAAAAACCAATGTCAATATTCTTTTCTGGGTCCTTTGCACACAAATTGCACATGAATTTGTCCAGATAAGTCTCGACCTAACCAGAAATATCCGGTTCTCTTCTGCCTAACTCAATCCCAGCTCTTGCTACAGTCTCGTGTTTGTTTCTGTTTTCTGAATTTTTCTATGACCTTTAGAGTTTGGAAAGAATTCGGGCACGTAACACTTTGTTTTTTTGTTGGCACACACTAATGGGTTCCACATGCAGACACAACAGGTACACATTGGAGTTTTCTGAGTAGAATGCTACAGAAACCAGGTGAACAAGTATACTTGTGTTTGTAAACATGACATTGAATCCACTTGCTCAAGAAGAAGACTTTGCTTTTCTCCAAAACCAGTTTGACTCTGCATTTCTCGGTCCTTTGCACAGGAATTCCACGTGAGTTTGTCCAGATAGGTCTGGAGCAAACCAGAATTATACGGTTCTGTGTGGCTAACTGAATATCAGCTTTTAAAACAGCCTGTGTGTTTCTAGTGTTTTCTAGATATTAACTATGAACTTGAGAGTTTGGAATGAATTTTGGCATGTAACATTTTCTTTTTCTGTTGGCAAATGCTAATTGGATTCACATGAAGACACAACAGGTACACATAAGTGTTTTCTGAGTAGAATGCTACAGAAACCAGGTGAATAAGTTTACTTGTGTTTGGAAACATGACATTGAATCCACTTGCCCAAGAAAAAGACTTTGCTTTTCTCCAAAACCAGTTTCAATATTTTTTTCTGGGTCCTTTGCACACAAATTCCCCAAGAGTTTGGCCTTATAGGTCTGGATCCAACCAGAATTATCAAGTTCTGTGTGCCTAAATGAATATCCTCTTGTAAAACAGCCTGTGAGTTTGTTAGTGTTTTTTGGATATTATGTATGAACTTTCGAGTTTTGAATGAATTTTATCATGTTACATTTTGTTGTTTTGTTGGCACACGCTAATTGGTTCCACATGGAGACACAACACGTACACATTCGAGATTTCTGAGTAGAATGCTACAGAAACCAGGTGAAAAATTACATTTGCGACTGTAAACGTGACATTGAATCCACTTGCCCAAGAAAAAGTCCTTGCTTTTCTCAAAAACCAATGTCAATATTCTTTTCTGGGTCCTTTGCACACAAATTGCACATGAATTTGTCCAGATAAGTCTCGACCTAACCAGAAATATCCGGTTCTCTTCTGCCTAACTCAATCCCAGCTCTTGCTACAGTCTCGTGTTTGTTTCTGTTTTCTGAATTTTTCTATGACCTTTAGAGTTTGGAAAGAATTCGGGCACGTAACACTTTGTTTTTTTGTTGGCACACACTAATGGGTTCCACATGCAGACACAACAGGTACACATTGGAGTTTTCTGAGTAGAATGCTACAGAAACCAGGTGAACAAGTATACTTGTGTTTGTAAACATGACATTGAATCCACTTGCTCAAGAAGAAGACTTTGCTTTTCTCCAAAACCAGTTTGACTCTGCATTTCTCGGTCCTTTGCATAGGAATTCCACGTGAGTTTGTCCAGATAGGTCTGGAGCAAACCAGAATTATCCGGTTCTGTGTGGCTAACTGAATATCAGCTTTTAAAACAGCCTGTGTGTTTGTAGTGTTTTCTAGATATTAACTATGAACTTGAGAGTTTGGAATGAATTTTGGCATGTAACATTTTGTTTTTCTGTTGGCAAATGCTAATTGGATTCACATGGAGACACAACAGGTACACATAAGTGTTTTCTGAGTAGAATGCTACAGAAACCAGGTGAAAAAGTATACTTGTGTTTGTAAACATGACATTGAATCCACTTGCCCAAGAAAAAGACTTTGCTTTTCTCCAAAACCTGTTTCAATATTTTTTTCTGGGTCCTTGGCACACGAATTCCACACGAATTTGGTCTTATAGGTCTGGATGCAACCAGAACTATCCAGTTTTGTGTGGCTAACTGAATATCAGCTTTTAAAACTGCCTGTGAGTTTGTTAGTGTTTTTTGGATATTATGTATGAACTTTCGAGTTTTGAATGAATTTTATCATGTTACATTTTGTTGTTTGGTTGGCACACGCTAATTGGTTCCAGATGGAGACACAACAGGTACACATTCGAGTTTTCTGAGTAGAATGCTACAGAAACCAGGTTAAAAAGTATATTTGCGACTGTAAACATGACATTGAATCCACTTGCCCATGAAAAAGACCTTGCTTTTCTCAAAAACAAATGTCAATATTCTTTTCTGGGTCCTTTGCTCACAAATTGCACATGAATTTGTCCAGATAAGTCTCGACCTAACCAGAAATATCCGGTTCTCTTCTGCCTAACTCAATCCCAGCTCTTGCTACAGTCTCGTGTTTGTTTCTGTTTTCTGAATTTTTCTATGACCTTTAGAGTTTGGAAAGAATTCGGGCACGTAACACTTTGTTTTTTTGTTGGCACACACTAATGGGTTCCACATGCAGACACAACAGGTACACATTGGAGTTTTCTGAGTAGAATGCTACAGAAACCAGGTGAACAAGTATACTTGTGTTTGTAAACATGACATTGAATCCACTTGCTCAAGAAGAAGACTTTGCTTTTCTCCAAAACCAGTTTGACTCTGCATTTCTCGGTCCTTTGCACAGGAATTCCACGTGAGTTTGTCCAGATAGGTCTGGAGCAAACCAGAATTATCCGGTTCTGTGTGGCTAACTGAATATCAGCTTTTAAAACAGCCTGTGTGTTTGTAGTGTTTTCTAGATATTAACTATGAACTTGAGAGTTTGGAATGAATTTTGGCATGTAACATTTTGTTTTTCTGTTGGCAAATGCTAATTGGATTCACATGGAGACACAACAGGTACACATAAGAGTTTTCTGAGTAGAATGCTACAGAAACCAGGTGAAAAAGTATACTTGTGTTTGTAAGCATGACATTGAATCCACTTGCCCAAGAAAAAGACTTTGCTTTTCTCCAAAACCTGTTTCAATATTTTTTTCTGGGTCCTTGGCACACGAATTCCACACGAATTTGGTCTTATAGGTCTGGATGCAACCAGAACTATCCAGTTTTGTGTGGCTAACTGAATATCAGCTTTTAAAACTGCCTGTGAGTTTGTTAGTGTTTTCTGGATATTATGTATGAACTTTCGAGTTTTGAATGAATTTTATCATGTTACATTTTGTTGTTTGGTTGGCACACGCTAATTGGTTCCACATGGAGACACAACAGGTACACATTCGAGTTTTCTGAGTAGAATGCTACAGAAACCAGGTTAAAAAGTATATTTGCGACTGTAAACATAACATTGAATCCACTTGCCCATGAAAAAGACCTTGCTTTTCTCAAAAACCAATGTCAATATTCTTTTCTGGGTCCTTTGCACACAAATTGCACATGAATTTGTCCAGATAAGTCTCGACCTAACCAGAAATATCCAGTTCTCTTCTGCCTAACTCAATCCCAGCTCTTGCTACAGTCTCGTGTTTGTTTCTGTTTTCTGAATTTTTCTATGACCTTTAGAGTTTGGAAAGAATTCGGGCAGGTAACACTTTGTTTTTTTGTTGGCACACACTAATGGGTTCCACATGCAGACACAACAGGTACACATTGGAGTTTTCTGAGTAGAATGCTACAGAAACCAGGTGAAAAAGTATACTTGTGTTTGTAAACATGACATTGAATCCACTTGCTCAAGAAGAAGACTTTGCTTTTCTCCAAAACCAGTTTGACTCTGCATTTCTCGGTCCTTTGCACAGGAATTCCACGTGAGTTTGTCCAGATAGGTCTAGAGCAAACCAGAATTATCCGGTTCTGTGTGGCTAACTGAATATCAGCTTTTAAAACAGCCTGTGTGTTTGTTAGTGTTTTCTAGATATTAACTATGAACTTGAGAGTTTGGAATGAATTTTGGCATGTAACATTTTGTTTTTCTGTTGGCAAATGCTAATTGGATTCACATGGAGACACAACAGGTACACATAAGTGTTTTCTGAGTAGAATGCTACGGAAACCAGGTGAAAAAGTATACTTGTGTTTGTAAACATGACATTGAATCCACTTGCCCAAGAAAAAGACTTTGCTTTTCTCCAAAACCAGTTTGACTCTGCATTTATCCGTCCTTTGCACATGAATTCCACATGAGTTTGTCCAGATAGGTCTGGAGCAATCCAGAATTATCCGGTTCTGTGTGGCTAAATGAATATCAGCTTTTAAAAGAGCCTGTGTGTTTGTTAGTGTTTTCTGGATATTAACTATGAACTTGAGAATTTGGAATGAATTTTGGCATGTAACATTTTGTTTTTCTGTTGGCAAATGCTAATTGGATTCACATGGAGACACAACAGGTACACATAAGTGTTTTCTGAGTAGAATGCTACAGAAACTAGGTGAAAAAGTATACTTGTGTTTGTCAACATGACATTGAATCCACTTGCCCAAGAAAAAGACTTTGCTTTTCTCCAAAACCAGTTTCAATATTTTTTTCTGGGTCCTTTACACACGAATTCCACACGAGTTTGGCCTTATAGGTCTGGATCCAACCAGAACTATCCGGTTCTGTGTGCCTAAATGAATATCAGCTTGTAAAACAGCCTGTGAGTTTGTTAGTGTTTTCTGGATATTATGTATGAACTTTTGAGTTTTGAATGAATTTTATCATGTTACATTTTGTTGTTTTGTTGGCACACGCTAATTGGTTCCACATGGAGACACAACAGGTACACATTCGAGTTTTCTGAGTAGAATGCTACAGAAACCAGGTTAAAATTATATTTGCGACTGTAAACATGACATTGAATCCACTTGCCCCTGAAAAAGACCTTGATTATCTCAAAAACCAGTGTCAATATCGTTTTCTGGGTCCTTTGCACACATATTGCACATGAATTTGTCCAGATAAGTCTGGACCTAACCAGAAATATCCGGTTCTCTTCTGCCTAATTCAATCCCAGCTCTTGCTACAGTCTCGTGTTTGTTTCTTTTTTCTGAATTTATCTATGACCTTTAGAGTTTGGAATGAATTCAGGCACGTAACACTTTGTTTTTTTGTTTGCACACACTAATGAGTTCCACATGGAGACAAAGCAGGTACACATTGGAGTTTTCTGAGTAGAATGCTACAGAAACCAGGTGAAAAAGTATACTTGTGTTTGTAAGCATGGCATTGAATCCACTTGCCCAAGAAAAAGACTTTGCTTTTCTCCAAAACCAGTTTCAATATTTTTTTCTGGGTCCTTTGCACACGAATTCCACACGAGTTTGTCCTTATAGGTCTGCATCTAACCAGAACTATCCAGTTCTGTGTGCCAAAATAAATATCAGCTTCTAAAACAGCCTGTGAGTTTGTTAGTGTTTTCTGGATATTAACTATGAACTTGAGAGTTTGGAATGAATTGTGCATGTAACATTTTGTTTTTCTGTTGGCAAACGCTAATTGGTTCCACATGAAGACACAACAGGTACACATTCGAGTTTTCTGAGTAGAATGCTACAGACAGAAACCAGGTTAAAAATTATATTTGCGACTGTAAACATGACATTGAATCCACTTGTCCAAGAAAAAGTCCTTGCTTTTCTCAAAAAACAGTGTCAATATTCTTTTCTGGGTCCTTTGCACACAAATTGCACATGAATTTGTCCAGATAGGTGTGGACCTAACCAGAAATATCCGGTTCTCTCCTGCCTATCTCAATCCCAGCTCTTGCTACAGTCTCGTGTTTGTTTCTGTTTTCTGAATTTATCTATGAACTTTAGAGTTTGGAATGAATTCGGGCACGTAACACTCTGTTTTTTTGTTGGCACACACTAATGGGATCCACATGGAGACACAACAGGTACACATTGGAGTTTTCTGAGTAGAATACTACAGAAACCAGGTGAAAAATTATACTTGTGTTTGTAAACATGATATTGAATCCACTTGCCCAAGGAATAGACTTTGCTTTTCTCCAAAACCAGTTTGACTCTGCATTTCTCGGTCCTTTGCACAGGAATTCCACGTGAGTTTGTCCAGATAGGTCTGGAGAAAACCAGAATTATCCGGTTCTGTGTTGCTAAATGAATATCAGCTTTTGAAACAGCCTGTGTGTTTGTTAGTGTTTTCTGGATATTAACTATGAACTTGAAAGTTTGGAATGAATTTTGGCATGTCACATTTTGTTTTTCTGTTGGCAAATGATAATTGGATTCACACGGAGACACAACAGGTACACATAAGTGTTTTCTGAGTAGAATGCTACAGAAACCAGGTGAAAAAGTATGCTTGTGTTTGTCAACATGACATTGAATCCACCTGCCCAAGAAAAAGACTTTGCATTTCTCCAAAAGCAGTTTGACTCTGCATTTCTCCGTCCTTTGAACATGAATTCCACGTGAGTTTGTCCAGATAGGTCTGGAGCAAAACAGAATTATCTGGTTCTGTGTGGCTAACAGAATATCAGGTTTTAAAAGAGCCTGTGTGTTTGTTAGTGTTTTCTGGATATTAACTATGAACTTGAGAGTTTGCAATGAATTTTGGCATGTAACATTTTGTTTTTCTGTTGGCAAATGCTAATTGGATTCACATGGAGACATAACAGGTACACATAAGTGTTTTCTGAGTAGAATGCTACAAAAACCAGGTGAAAAAGTATACTTGTGTTTGTAAACATGACATTGAATCCACTTGCCCAAGAAAAAGACTGTGCGTTTCTCCAAAACCAGTTTCAATATTTTTTCTGGGTCCTTTGCACACGAATTCCACACGAGTTTGGCCTTATAGGTCTGGATCCCACCAGAACTTCCGGTTCTGTGTGCCTAAATGAATATCAGCTTGTAAAACAGCCTGTGAATTTGTTAGTGTTTTCTGGATATTATGTATGAACTTTCGAGTTTTGAATGAATTTTATCATGTTACAATTTGTTGTTTAGTTGGCGCCCGCTAATTGGTTCCACATGGAGACACAACAGGTACACATTCGAGTTTTCTGAGTAGAATGCTACAGACAGAAACCAGGTGAAAAATTATATTTGCGACGGTAAACATGACATTGAATCCACTTGCCCAAGAAAAAGTCCTTGCTTTTCTCAAAAAGCAGTGCCAATATTCTTTTCTGGGTCCTTTGCATATGAATTGCACATGAATTTGTCCAGATAGGTCTGGACCTAACCAGAAATATCCGGTTCTCTTCTGCCTCACTCAATCCCAGCTCTTGCTACAGTCTCGTGTTTGTTTCTGTTTTCTGAATTTATATATGAACTTTAGAGTTTGAAATGAATTCGGGCACGTAAGACTCTGTTTATTTGTTGGCACACACTAATGGGTTCCACATGGAGACACAACAGGTACACATTGGTGTTTTCTGAGTAGAATGCTACAGAAACCAGGTGAACAAGTATACTTGTGTTTGTAAACATGACATTGAATCCACTTGCTCAAGAAAAAGACATTGCTTTTCTCCAAAACCAGTTTGACTCTGCATTTCTCAGTCCTTTGCACACGAATTAAACATGAGTTTGTCCAGATAGTTCTGGAGCAAACCAGAATTATCCGGTTCTGTGTGGCTAACAGAATATCAGCTTTTAAAAGTGCCTGTGTGTTTGTTAGTGTTTTCTAAATATTAACTATGAACTTGAGAGTTTGCAATGAATTTTGGCATGTAACATTTTGTTTTTCTGTTGGCAAATGCTAATTGGATTCACATGGAGACACAACAGGTACACATAAGTGTTTTCTGAGTAGAATGCTACAAAAACGAGGTGAAAAAGTATACTTGTGTTTGTAAACATGACATTGAATCCACTTGCCCAAGAAAAAGACATTGCTTTTCTCAAAAACCAGTTTCAATATTTTTTCTGGGTCCTTTGCACATGAATTTCACACGAGTTTGGCCTCATAGGTCTGGATCCAACCAGACCTATCCAGTTCAGTGTGCCTAAGTGAATATCCGCTTGTAAAACAGCCTGTGTGTTGGTTAGTGTTTTCTGGATATTATGTATGGACTTTTGAGTTTTGAATGAATTTTATCATGTTACATTTTGTTTTTTTGTTGGCACACGCTAATTGGTTCCACATGGAGACACAACAGGTACACATTCGAGTTTTCTGAGTAGAATGCTACAGAAACCAGGTGAACAAGTATACTTGTGTTTGTAAACATGACATTGAATCCACTTGCCCAAGAAAAAGACTTTGCTTTTCTCAAAAACCAGTTTCAATATACTTTTCTGGGTCCTTTGCACACAAATTGCACATGAATTTGTCCAGATTGGTCTGGACCTAACCATAAATATCCGGTTCTCTTCTGCCTAACACAATCCCAGCTCTTGCTACAGTCTCGTGTTTGTTTCTGTTTTCTGAATTTATCTATGAACTTTAGAGTTTGGAATGAATTAGGGCACGTAACACTTTGTTTTTTTGTTGGCACACACTAATGGGTTCCACATGGAGACACAACAGGTACACATTGCAGTTTTCTGAGTCGAATGCTACAGAAACCAGGTGAGAAAGTATACATGTGTTTGTACACATGACATTGAATCCACTTGCCCAAGAAAAAGACTTTGCTTTTTTCCAAAACCAGTTTCATTATTTTTTTCAGGGTCCTTTGCACATGAATTCCACACGAGTTTGTCCTTACAGGTCTGGATCCAACCAGAACTTCCGGTTCTGTGTGCCTAAATGAATATCAGCTTGCAAAACAGCCTGTGAGTTTGTTAGTGTTTTCTGGATATGATGTATGAACTTTAGTGTTTTGAATGAATTTTATCATGTTACATTTTGTTGTTTTGTTGGCACACGCTAATTGGATCCCCATGGAGACACAACAGGTACACACTGGAGGTTTCTGAGTAGAATGCTACAGAAACCAGGTGAAAAAGTATACTTGTGTTTGTAAACATGACATTGAATCCACTTGCCCAAGAAAAAGCCTTTTTTTTTCTCCAAAACCAGTTTGACTCTGCATTTCTGGGTCCTTTGCACACGAATTCCACGTGAGTTTGTCCAGATAGGTCTGGAGCAAACCAGAATTTCCGGTTCTCTGTGGCTAACTGAATATCAGCTTTTAAAACAGCCTGTGTGTTTGTTAGTGTTTTCTGGATATTAACTATGAACTTGAGAGTTTCCAATGAATTTTGGCATGTAACATTTTGTTTTTCTCTTGGCAAATGCTAATTGGATTCACATGGAGACACAACAGGTACACATAAGTGTTTTCTGAGTAGAATGCTACAGAAACCTTGTGAACAAGTATACTTGTGTTTGTAAACATGACATTGAATCCACTTGCCCAAGAAAAAGACTTTGCTTTTCTCCAAAACCAGTTTCAATATTTTTTTCTGGGTCCTTGGCACACGAATTCCACACGAGTTTAGTCTTATAGGTCTGGATGCAACCAGAAATATCTGGTTCTGTGTGCCTAAATGAATATCAGTTTGTAAAACAGCCTGTGAGTTTGTTAGTGTTTTCTGGATATTATGTATGAACTTTAGAGTTTTGAAAAATTTTGTCATGTTACATTTTGTTGTTTTGTTGGCACACGCTAATTGGTTCCACATGGAGACACAACAGGTACACATTCGAGTTTTCAGAGTAGAATGCTACAGACAGAAACCCGGTGAAAAATATACTTGTGTTTGTAAACATGACATTGAATCCACTTGCCCAAGGAAAAGACTTTGCTTTTCTCCAAAACCAGTTTGACTCTGCATTTCTGGGTCCTTTGCACAGGAATTCCTCGTGAGTTTGTCCAGATAGGTCTGGAGCAAACCAGAATTATCCGGTTCTGTGTGGCTAAATGAATATCAGCTTTTAAAACAGCCTGTGTGTTTGTTAGTGTTTTCTGGATATTAACTATGAACTTGAGAGTTTGGAATGAATTTTGACATGTAACATTTTGTTTTTCTGTTGGCAAATTCTAATTGGATTCACATGGAGACAACACAGGTACACATAAGTGTTTTCTGATTAGAATGCTACAGAAACCAGAAGAAAAAGTGTACTTGTGTTTGTAAACATGACATTGAATCCACTTGCCCAAGAAAAAGACTTTGCTTTTCTGCAAAACCAGTTTGACTTTGCATTTCTGGGTCCTTTGCACATGAAGCCCGCGTGAGTTTGTCCAGATAGGTATGGAGCAAACCAGAATTATCCGGTTCTGTGTGGCTAACTGAATATCAGCTTTTAAAACAGCCTGTGTGTTTGTTAGTGTTTTCTGGATATTAACTATGAAAATGAGAGTTTGCAATGAATTTTGCATGTAACATTTTGTTTTTCTATTGGCAAATGCTAATTGGATTCAATGGAGACACAACAGGTACACATAAGTGTTTTCTGAGTAGAATGCTGCAGAAACCAGGTTAAAAATTATACTTGTGTTTGTAAACATGACATTGAATCCACTTGCCCAAGAAAAAGACTCTGCTTTTCTCCAAAAGCAGTTTGACTCTGCATTTCTGGGTCCTTTGCACACGAATTCCACGTGAGTTTGTGTAGATAGGTCTGGAGCAAACCAGAATTATCCGGTTCTGTGTGGCTAACTGAATATCAGCTTTTAAAACAGCCTGTGTGTTTGTTAGTGTTTTCTGGATATTAACTATGAACTTGAGAGTTTCCAATGAATTTTGGCATGTAACATTTTGTTTTTCTGTTGGCAAATGCTAATTGGATTCACATGGAGACACAACAGGTACACATAAGTGTTTTCTGAGTAGAATGCTACAGAAACCAGGTGAAAAAGTATACTTGTGTTTGTAAACATGACATTGAATCCACTTGCCCAAGAAAAAGACTTTGCTTTTCTCCAAAACCAGTTTCAATATTTTTTTCTGGGTCCTTTGCACACGAATTCCACACGAGTTTGGCCTCATAGGTCTGGATCCAACCAGAACTTCCGGTTCTTTGTGCCTAAATGAATATCAGCTTGTAAAACAGCCTGTGTGTTTATTAGTGTTTTCTGGATATTATGTATGAACTCTAGAGTTTTGAATGAATTTTATCATGTTTCATTTTGTTTTTTTGTTGGCACACGCTAATTGGTTCCACATGGAGACACAACAGGTACACATTCGAGTTTTCTGAGTAGAATGCTACAGAAACCAGGTGAACAAGTATACTTGTGTTTGTAAACATGACATTGAATCCACTTGCCCAAGAAAAAGACTTTGCTTTTCTCAAAAACCAGTTTCAATATTCTTTTCTGGGTCCCTTGCACACAAATTGCACATGAATATGTCCAGATTGGTCTGTACTTAACCAGAAATATCCGGTTCTCTTCTGCCTAACATAATCCCAGCTCTTGCTACAGTCTCGTGTTTGTTTCTGTTTTCTGAATTTATCTATGAACTTTAGAGTTTGGAATGAATTCGGGCACGTAACACTTTTTTTTTTTCCTGGCACACACTAATGGGTTCCACATGGAGACACAACAGGTACACATTGCAGTTTTCTGAGCAGAATGCTACAGAAACCAGGTGAGAAAGTATACTTGTGTTTGTACACATGACATTAAATCCACTTACCCAAGAAAAAGACTTTGCTTTTTTCCAAAACCAGTTTCATTATTTTTTTCTGGGTCCTTTGAACACGAATTCCACACGAGTTTGTCCTTATAGGTCTGGTTCCAATCAGAACTATCCGGTTCTGTGTGCCTAAATGAATATCAGCTTGTAAAACAGCCTGTGAGTTTGTTAGTGTTTTCTGGATATTATGTATGAACTTTAGAGTTTCGAATGAATTTTATCATGTTACATTTTGTTTTTTGTTGGCACACGCTAATTGGTTCCACATGGAGACACATCAGGTACACATTCGAGTTTTCTGAGTAGAATGCTACAGAAACCAGGTGAAAAATTATACTTGTGTTTGTAAACATGACATTGAATCCACTTGCCCAAGAAAAAGTCCTTGCATTTCTCAAAACCATTGTCAATATTCTTTTCTGGGTCCTTTGCACACAAATTGCACATGAATTTGTCCAGATAGGTCTGGACCTAACCAGAAATATCCGGTTCTCTTCTGCCTAACTCAATCACAGCTCTTGCTACAGTCTCGTGTTTGTTTCTGTTTTCTATATTTATCTATGAACTGTAGAGTTTGGAATTAATTCGGGCACGTAATACTTTGTTTTTTGGTTGGCACAAACTTTTGCGTTCCACATGGAGACACAACAGGTACACACTGGAGGTTTCTGAGTAGAATGCTACAGAAACCAGGTGAAAAAGTATACTTGTGTTTGTAAACATGACATTTAATCCACTTGCCCAAGAAAAAGACTTTGCTTTTTTCCAAAACCAGTTTCATTATATTTTTCTGTGTCCTTTGCACACGAATTCCACACAAGTTTGGCCTTATAGGTCTGGATCCATCCAGAACTTCCGGTTCTGTGTGCCTAAATGAATATCAGCTTGTAAAACAGCCTGTGAGTTTGTTAGTGTTTTCTGGATATTATGTATGAACTCTAGAGTTTTGAATGAATTTTATCATGTTACATTTTGTTTTTTTGTTGGCACACGCTAATTGGTTCCACATGGAGACACAACAGGTACACATTGCAGTTTTCTGAGTAGAATGCTACAGAAACCAGGTGAAAAAGTATACTTGTGTTGGTAAACATGACATTGAATCCACTTGCCCAAGAAAAAGTCCTTGCTTTTCTCAAAACCATTGTCAATATTCTTTTCTGGGTCCTTTGCACACAAATTGCACATGAATTTGTCCAGATAGGTCTGGACCTAACCAGAAATATCCGGTTCTCTTCTGCCTAACTCAATCCCAGCTCTTGCTACAGTCTCGTGTTTGTTTCTGTTTTCTGAATTTATCTATGAGCTTTAGAGTTTGGAATGAATTCGGGCACGTAACACTTTGTTTATTTGCTGGTACACACTAATGCGTTCCACATGGAGACACAACAGGTACACATAAGTATTTTATGAGTAGAATGCTACAGAAACCAGGTGAACAAGTATGCTTGTGTTTGTCAACATGACATTGAATCCACTTGCCCAAGAAAAAGACTGTGCTTTTCTGCAAAACCAGTTTCAATATTTTTTCTGGGTCCTTTACACACGAATTCCACACGAGTTTGGTGTTATAGGTCTGGATCCAACCAGAACTATCCGGTTCTCTGTGCCTAAATGAATATCAGCTTGTAAAACAGCCTGTGAGTTTGTTAGTGTTTTCTGGATATTATGTATGAACTTTAGAATTTTGAATGAATTTTATCATGTTACATTTTGTTGTTTTGTTGGCACATGCTAATGGGTTAAACATGGAGACACAACAGGTACACATTCGAGTTTTCTGAGTAGAATGCTACAGAAACCAGGTGAAAAATTATATTTGCGACTGTAACATGACATTGAATCCACTTGCTCAAGAAAAAGTCCTTGCTTTTCTCAAAAACCAAGGTCAATATTCTTTTATGGGTCCTTTGCACATAAATTGCACATGAATTTGTCCATATAGGTCTGGATCCAACCAGAACTATCCGGTTCTGTAGGCCAAAATATATATCAGCTTTTAAAACAGCCTGTGAGTTTGTTAGTGTTTTCTGGATATTACGTATGAACTTTAGAGTTTTGAATGAATTTTATCATGTTACATTTTGTTGTTTTTTTGGCACACGCTAATTGGTTCCACATGGAGACAAAACAGGTACACATTCGAGTTTTCTGAGTAGAATGCTACAGAAACCAGGTGAAAAATGATATTTGCGACTGTAAACATGACATTGAATCCACTTGCCCAAGAAAATGTCCTTGCTTTTCTCAAAAACCAAGGTCAATATTCTTTTCTGGGTCCTTTGCACACAAATTGCTCATGAATTTGTCCAGATAGGTCTGGACCTAACCAGAAATATCTGGTTCCCTTCTGTCTAACTCAATCCCAGCTCTTGCTACAGTCTCGTGTTTGTTTCTGTTTTTTGAATTTATCTATGAACTTTAGAGTTTGGAATGAATTCGGGCACGTAACATTTTATTTTTGTGTTGCACACTCTAATGGGTTCCAAATGGAGACACAACAGGTACACATAATGTTTTCTGAGTAGAAATCTACAGAAACCAGGTGAAAAAGTATACTTGTGTTTGTAAACATGACAATGAATCCACTTGCCCAAGAAAAAGACTTTGCTTTTCTCCAAAACCAGTTTCAATATTTTTCTGGGTACTTTGCACACGAATTCCACATGAGTTTGGTGTTATAGGTCTGGATCCAACCAGAACTATCCGGTTCTCTGTGCCTAAATGAATATCAGCTTGTAAAACAGCCTGTGTGTTTGTTTGTGTTTTCTGGATATTAACTATGAAGTTGAAAGTTTGGAATGAATTTTGGCATGTCACATTTTGTTTTTCTGTTGGCAAATGCTAATTGGATTCACATGGAGACACAACAGGTACACATAAGTGTTTTCTGAGTAGAATGCTACAGAAACCAGGTGAAAAAGTATACTTGTGTTTGTAAACATGACATTGAATCCACCTGCCCAAGAAAAAGACTTTGCTTTTCTCCAAAACCAGTTTCAATATTTTTTTCTGGGTCCTTTACCCACGAATTCCACACGAGTTTGGCCTTATAGGTCTGGATCCAACCAGAACTATCCAGTTCTGTGTACCTAAGTGAATATCAGCTTTTAAACAGCCTGTGAGTTTGTTAGTGTTTTCTGGATATTATGTATGAACTCTAGAGTTTTGAATGAATTTTATCATGTTACATTTTGTTTTTTTGTTGGCACAGGCTAATTGGTTCCACGTGGAGACACAACAGGTACACATTGGAGTTTTCTGAGTAGAATGCTACAGAAACCAGGTGAACAAGTATACTTGTGTTTGTAAACATGACATTGAATCCACTTGCCCAAGAAAAAGACTTTGCTTTTCTCAAAATCCAGTTTCAATATACTTTTCTGGGTCCTTTGCACACAAATTGCACATGAATTTGTCCAGATTGGTCTGGACCTAACCAGAAATATCCGGTTCTCTTCTGCCTAACACAATCCCAGCTCTTGCTACAGCATCGTGTTTGTTTCTGTTTTCTGAATTTATCTATGAACTTTAGAGTTTGGAATGAATTTGGGCACGTAACACTTTGTTTTTTTGCTGGCACACACTAATGGGTTCCACATGGAGACACAACAGGTACACATAAGTATTTTATGAGTAGAATGCTACAGAAACCAGGTGAGAAAGTATACTTCTGTTTGTACACATGACATTGAATCCACTTGCCCTAGAAAAAGACTTTGCTTTTTTACAAAACCAGTTTCATTATTTTTTTCTGGGTCCTTTGCGCACGAATTCCACACGAGTTTGGCCTTATAGGTCTGGATCCAACCAGAACTTCCGGTTCTGTGTGCCTAAATGAATATCAGCTTTTAAAACAGCCTGTGAGTTTGTTAGTGTTTTCTGGATATTATGTATGAACTCTAGAGTTTTGAATGAATTTTATCATGTTACATTTTGTTGTTTTGTTGGCACACGCTAATTGGTTCCACATGGAGACACAACAGGTACACATTCGAGTTTTCTGAGTAGAATGCTACAGAAACCAGGTGAAAAAGTATACTTGTGTTGGTAAACATGACATTGAATCCACTTGCCCAAGAAAAAGTCCTTGCTTTTCTCAAAACCATTGTCAATATTCTTTTCTGGGTCCTTTGTACACAAATTGCACATGAATTTGTCCAGATAGGTCTGGACCTAACCAGAAATATCCGGTTCTCTTCTGCCTAACTCAATCCCAGCTCTTGCTACAGTCTCGTGTTTGTTTCTGTTTTCTGAATTTATCTATGACCTTTAGAGTTTGGAATGAATTCGGGTTTTATAACACTTTGTTTATTTGCTGGTACACATTAATGCGTTCCACATGGAGACACAACAGGTACACACTGGAGGTTTCTGAGTAGAATGCTACAGAAACCAGGTGAACAAGTATACTTGTGTTTGTACACATGACATTGAATCCACTTGCTCAAGAAAAAGACTTTGCTTTTCTCCAAAACCAGTTTGACTCTGCATTTCTGGGTCCTTGCACACGAATTCCACATGAGTTTGTGTAGATAGGTCTGGATCAAACCAGAATTATCTGGTTCTGTGTGGCTAACTGAATATCAGCTTTTAAAACAGCCTGTGTGTTTGTTAGTGTTTTCTGGATATTAACTATGAACTTGAGAGTTTGGAATGAATTTTGGCATGTAACATTTTGTTTTTCTGTTGGCAAATGCTAATTGGATTCACATGGAGAAACAACGGGTACACATAAGTGTTTTCTGAGTAGAATGCTACAGAAACCAGGTGAACAAGTATACTTGTGTTTGTACACATGACATTGAATCCACTTGCCCAAGAAAAAGACTTTGCTTTTCTCCAAAACCAGTTTCAATATTTTTTTCTGGGTTCTTTGCACACGACTTCCACACGAGTTTGGCCTTATAGGTCTGGATCCAACCAGAACTATCCGGTTCTGTGTGCCTAAATGAATATCAGCTTGTAAAACAGCCTGTGAGTTTGTTAGTGTTTTCTGGATATTATGTATGAACTTTAGAGTTTTGAATGAAGTTTATCATGTTACATTTTGTTGTTTTGTTGGCACACGCTAATTGGTTCCACATGGAGACAAAACAGGTACACATTCGAGTTTTCTGAGTAGAATGCTACAAAAACCAGGTGAACAAGTATACTTGTGTTTGTCAACATGACATTGAATCCACTTGCCCAAGAAAAAGACTTTGCTTTTTTCCAAAACCAGTTTCATTATTTTTTTCTGTGTCCTTTGCACACGAATTCCACACAAGTTTGGCCTTATAGGTCTGGATCCAACCAGAACTTCCGGTTCTGTGTGCCTAAATGAATATCAGCTTGTAAAACAGCCTGTGTGTTTGTTTTTGTTTTCTGGATATTATGTATGAACTCTAGAGTTTTGAATGAATTTTATCATGTTACATTTTGTTTTTTTGTTGGCACACGCTAATTGGTTCCACATGGAGACACAACAGGTACACATTCGAGTTTTCTGAGTAGAATGCTACAGAAACCAGGTGAACAAGTATACTTGTGTTTGTAAACATGACATTGAATCCACTTGCCCAAGAAAAAGACTTTGCTTTTCTCAAAAACCAGTTTCAAAATTCTTTTTTGGGTCCTTTGCACACAAATTGCACATGAATATGTCCAGATTGGTCTGGACTTAACCAGAAATATCCGGTTCTCTTCTGCCTAACACAATCCCAGCTCTTGCTACAGTCTCGTGTTTGTTTCTGTTTTCTGAATTTATCTATGAACTTTAGAGTTTGGAATGAATTCGGGCACGTAACATTTTTTTTTTCCTGGCACACACTAATGGGTTCCACATGGAGACACAACAGGTACACATTGCAGTTTTCTGAGTCGAATGCTACAGAAACCAGGTGAGAAAGTATACTTGTGTTTGTACACATGACATTAAATCCACTTGCCCAAGAAAAAGACTTTGCTTTTTTCCAAAACCAGTTTCATTATTTTTTTCTGGGTCCTTTGCACACGAATTCCACCTGAGTTTGGCCTTATAGGTCTGGATCCAACCAGAACTATCCGGTTCTGTGTGCCTAAATGAATATCAGCTTGTAAAACAGCCTGTGAGTTTGTTAGTGTTTTCTGGATATTATGTATGGACTTTAGAGTTTTGAATGAATTTTATCATGTTACATTTTGTTGTTTTGTTGGCACACGCTAATTGGTTCCACATGGAGACACAACAGGTACACATTCGAGTTTTCTGAGTAGAATGCTACAGAAACCAGGTGAAAAATTATACTTGTGTTTGTAAACATGACATTGAATCCACTTGCCCAAGAAAAAGTCCTTGCATTTCTCAAAACCATTGTCAATATTCTTTTCTGGGTCCTTTGCACACAAATTGCACATGAATTTGTCCAGATAGGTCTGGACCTAACCAGAAATATCCGGTTCTCTTCTGCCTAACTCAATCCCAGCTCTTGCTACAGTCTCGTGTTTGTTTCTGTTTTCTATATTTATCTATGAACTTTAGAGTTTGGAATTAATTCGGGCACGTAACACTTTGTTTTTTGGTTGGCACACACTTTTGCATTCCACATGGAGACACAACAGGTTCACACTGGATGTTTCTGAGTAGAATGCTACAGAAACCAGGTGAAAAAGTATACTTGTGTTTGTAAACATGACATTTAATCCACTTGCCGAAGAAAAAGACTTTGATTTTTCCAAAACCAGTTTCATTATATTTTTCTGTGTCCTTTGCACATGAATTCCACACAAGTTTGGCCTTATAGGTCTGGATCCATCCAGAACTTCCGGTTCTGTGTGCCTAAATGAATATCAGCTTGTAAAACAGCCTGTGAGTTTGTTAGTGTTTTATGGATATTATGTATGAACTCTAGAGTTTTGAATGAATTTTATCATGTTACATTTTGTTTTTTTGTTGGCACACGCTAATTGGTTCCACGTGGAGACACAACAGGTACACATTCGAGTTTTCTGAGTAGAATGCTACAGAAACCAGGTGAACAAGTATACTTGTGTTTGTAAACATGACATTGAATCCACTTGCCCAAGAAAAAGACTTTGCTTTTCTCAAAATCCAGTTTCAATATACTTTTCTGGGTCCTTTGCACACAAATTGCACATGAATTTGTCCAGATTGGTCTGGACCTAACCAGAAATATCCGGTTCTCTTCTGCCTAACACAATCCCAGCTCTTGCTACAGCATCGTGTTTGTTTCTGTTTTCTGAATTTATCTATGAACTTTAGAGTTTGGAATGAATTCGGGCACGTAACACTTTGTTTTTTTGCTGGCACAAACTAATGGGTTCCACATGGAGACACAACAGGTACACACTGGAGTTTTCTGAGTAGAATGCTACAGAAACCAGGTGAAAAAGTATACTTGTGTTTGTAAACATGACATTGAATCCACTTGCTCAAGAAAAAGACTTTGCTTTTCTCCAAAACCAGTTTGACTCTGCATTTCTGGGTCCTTGCACACGAATTCCACATGAGTTTGTGTAGATAGGTCTGGATCAAACCAGAATTATCTGGTTCTGTGTGGCTAACTGAATATCAGCTTTTAAAACAGCCTGTGTGTTTGTTAGTGTTTTCTGGATATTAACTATGAACTTGAGAGTTTGGAATGAATTTTGGCATGTAACATTTTGTTTTTCTGTTGGCAAATGCTAATTGGATTCACATGGAGAAACAACGGGTACACATAAGTGTTTTCTGAGTAGAATGCTACAGAAACCAGGTGAACAAGTATACTTGTGTTTGTACACATGACATTGAATCCACTTGCCCAAGAAAAAGACTTTGCTTTTCTCCAAAACCAGTTTCAATATTTTTTTCTGGGTTCTTTGCACACGACTTCCACACGAGTTTGGCCTTATAGGTCTGGATCCAACCAGAACTATCCGGTTCTGTGTGCCTAAATGAATATCAGCTTGTAAAACAGCCTGTGAGTTTGTTAGTGTTTTCTGGATATTATGTATGAACTTTAGAGTTTTGAATGAAGTTTATCATGTTACATTTTGTTGTTTTGTTGGCACACGCTAATTGGTTCCACATGGAGACAAAACAGGTACACATTCGAGTTTTCTGAGTAGAATGCTACAAAAACCAGGTGAACAAGTATACTTGTGTTTGTCAACATGACATTGAATCCACTTGCCCAAGAAAAAGACTTTGCTTTTTTCCAAAACCAGTTTCATTATTTTTTTCTGTGTCCTTTGCACACGAATTCCACACAAGTTTGGCCTTATAGGTCTGGATCCAACCAGAACTTCCGGTTCTGTGTGCCTAAATGAATATCAGCTTGTAAAACAGCCTGTGTGTTTGTTTTTGTTTTCTGGATATTATGTATGAACTCTAGAGTTTTGAATGAATTTTATCATGTTACATTTTGTTTTTTTGTTGGCACACGCTAATTGGTTCCACATGGAGACACAACAGGTACACATTCGAGTTTTCTGAGTAGAATGCTACAGAAACCAGGTGAACAAGTATACTTGTGTTTGTAAACATGACATTGAATCCACTTGCCCAAGAAAAAGACTTTGCTTTTCTCAAAAACCAGTTTCAAAATTCTTTTTTGGGTCCTTTGCACACAAATTGCACATGAATATGTCCAGATTGGTCTGGACTTAACCAGAAATATCCGGTTCTCTTCTGCCTAACACAATCCCAGCTCTTGCTACAGTCTCGTGTTTGTTTCTGTTTTCTGAATTTATCTATGAACTTTAGAGTTTGGAATGAATTCGGGCACGTAACATTTTTTTTTTCCTGGCACACACTAATGGGTTCCACATGGAGACACAACAGGTACACATTGCAGTTTTCTGAGTCGAATGCTACAGAAACCAGGTGAGAAAGTATACTTGTGTTTGTACACATGACATTAAATCCACTTGCCCAAGAAAAAGACTTTGCTTTTTTCCAAAACCAGTTTCATTATTTTTTTCTGGGTCCTTTGCACACGAATTCCACCTGAGTTTGGCCTTATAGGTCTGGATCCAACCAGAACTATCCGGTTCTGTGTGCCTAAATGAATATCAGCTTGTAAAACAGCCTGTGAGTTTGTTAGTGTTTTCTGGATATTATGTATGGACTTTAGAGTTTTGAATGAATTTTATCATGTTACATTTTGTTGTTTTGTTGGCACACGCTAATTGGTTCCACATGGAGACACAACAGGTACACATTCGAGTTTTCTGAGTAGAATGCTACAGAAACCAGGTGAAAAATTATACTTGTGTTTGTAAACATGACATTGAATCCACTTGCCCAAGAAAAAGTCCTTGCATTTCTCAAAACCATTGTCAATATTCTTTTCTGGGTCCTTTGCACACAAATTGCACATGAATTTGTCCAGATAGGTCTGGACCTAACCAGAAATATCCGGTTCTCTTCTGCCTAACTCAATCCCAGCTCTTGCTACAGTCTCGTGTTTGTTTCTGTTTTCTATATTTATCTATGAACTTTAGAGTTTGGAATTAATTCGGGCACGTAACACTTTGTTTTTTGGTTGGCACACACTTTTGCATTCCACATGGAGACACAACAGGTTCACACTGGATGTTTCTGAGTAGAATGCTACAGAAACCAGGTGAAAAAGTATACTTGTGTTTGTAAACATGACATTTAATCCACTTGCCGAAGAAAAAGACTTTGATTTTTCCAAAACCAGTTTCATTATATTTTTCTGTGTCCTTTGCACATGAATTCCACACAAGTTTGGCCTTATAGGTCTGGATCCATCCAGAACTTCCGGTTCTGTGTGCCTAAATGAATATCAGCTTGTAAAACAGCCTGTGAGTTTGTTAGTGTTTTATGGATATTATGTATGAACTCTAGAGTTTTGAATGAATTTTATCATGTTACATTTTGTTTTTTTGTTGGCACACGCTAATTGGTTCCACGTGGAGACACAACAGGTACACATTCGAGTTTTCTGAGTAGAATGCTACAGAAACCAGGTGAACAAGTATACTTGTGTTTGTAAACATGACATTGAATCCACTTGCCCAAGAAAAAGACTTTGCTTTTCTCAAAATCCAGTTTCAATATACTTTTCTGGGTCCTTTGCACACAAATTGCACATGAATTTGTCCAGATTGGTCTGGACCTAACCAGAAATATCCGGTTCTCTTCTGCCTAACACAATCCCAGCTCTTGCTACAGCATCGTGTTTGTTTCTGTTTTCTGAATTTATCTATGAACTTTAGAGTTTGGAATGAATTCGGGCACGTAACACTTTGTTTTTTTGCTGGCACAAACTAATGGGTTCCACATGGAGACACAACAGGTACACACTGGAGTTTTCTGAGTAGAATGCTACAGAAACCAGGTGAAAAAGTATACTTGTGTTTGTAAACATGACATTGAATCCACTTGCTCAAGAAAAAGACTTTGCTTTTCTCCAAAACCAGTTTGACTCTGCATTTCTGGATCCTTGCACACGAATTCCACATGAGTTTGTGTAGATAGGTCTGGATCAAACCAGAATTATCTGGTTCTGTGTGGCTAACTGAATATCAGCTTTTAAAACAGCCTGTGTGTTTGTTAGTGTTTTCTGGATATTAACTATGAACTTGAGAGTTTGGAATGAATTTTGGCATGTAACATTTAGTTTTTCTGTTGCAAATGCTAACTGGATTCACATGGAGACACAACGGGTACACATAAGTGTTTTCTGAGTAGAATGCTACAGAAACCAGGTGAACAAGTATACTTGTGTTTGTCAACATGACATTGAATCCACTTGCCCAAGAAAAAGACTTTGCTTTTCTCCAAAACCAGTTTCAATATTTTTTTCTGGGTTCTTTGCACACGACTTCCACACGAGTTTGGCCTTATAGGTCTGGATCCAACCAGAACTATCCGGTTCTGTGTGCCTAAATGAATATCAGCTTGTAAAACAGCCTGTGAGTTTGTTAGTGTTTTCTGGATATTATGTATGAACTTTAGAGTTTTGAATGAAGTTTATCATGTTACATTTTGTTGTTTTGTTGGCACACGCTAATTGGTTCCACATGGAGACAAAACAGGTACACATTCGAGTTTTCTGAGTAGAATGCTACAGAAACCAGTTGAAAAATTATATTTGCGACTGTAACATGACATTGAATCCACTTGCCCAAGAAAAAGTCCTTGCTTTTCTCAAAAACCAAGGTCAATATTCTTTTCTGGGTGCTTTGCACACAAAGTGCACATGAATTTGTCCAGATAGGTCTGGATCCAACCAGAATTATCCGGTTCAGTAGGCCTAAATATATATCTGCTTGTTTAACCGCCTGTGAGTTTGTTAGTGTTTTCTGGATATTATGTATGAACTTTCGAGTTTTGAATGAATTTTATCATGTTACATTTTGTTGTTTTGTTGGCACACGCTAATTGGTTCCACATGGAGAAACAACAGGTACACATTCGAGTTTTCTGAGAAGAATGCTACAGAAACCAGGTGAAAAAGTATAATTGCGACTGTAAACATGACATTGAATCCACTTGCCCAAGAAAAAGACTTTGCTTTTCTCCAAAACCAGTTTCAATATTTTTTCTGGGTCCTTTGCACACGAATTCCACCTGAGTTTGGCCTTATAGGTCTGGATCCAACCAGAACTATCTGCTTCTGTGTGTCTAAATGAATATCCGCTTGTAATACAGCCTGTGAGTTTGTTAGTGTTTTCTGGATATTATGTATGGACTTTAGAGTTTTGAATGAATTTTATCATGCTACATTTTGTTGTTTTGTTGGCACACGCTAATTGGTTCCATATGGAGAAACAACAGGTACACATTTGAGTTTTCTGAGTAGAATGCTACAGAAACCAGGTGAAAAATTATACTTGTGTTTGTAAACATGACATTGAATCCACTTGCCCATGAAAAAGACCTTGCTCTTCTCAAATCCAGTGTCAATATTCTTTTCTGGGTCCTTTGCACACAAATTGCACATGAATTTGTGCAGATTGGTCTGGACCTAACCAGAAATATCCGGTTCTCCTCTGCCTAACTCAAACCCAGCTCTTGCTACAGTCTCGTGTTTGTTTCTGTTTTCTGAATTTATCTATGAACTTTAGAGTTTGTAATGAATTCGGGCACGTAACACTTTGTTTTTTTGCTGGCACACACTAATTGGTTCCACATGAGACACAACAGGTACACATTGCAGTTTTCTGAGTAGAATGCTACAGAAACCAGGTGAAAAAGTATACTTGTGTTTGTAAACATGACATTGAATCCACTTGCCCACGAAAAAGACTTTGCTTTTCTCCAAAACCAGTTTGACTCTGCATTTCTGGGTCCTTTGCACACGAATTCCACATGAGTTTGGGTAGATAGGTCTGGAGCAAACCAGAATTATCTGGTTCTGTGTGGCTAACTGAATATCAGCTTTTAAAACAGCCTGTGTGTTTGTTAGTGTTTTCTGGATATTAACAATGAACTTGAGAGTTTGGAATGAATTTTGGCATGTAACATTTTGTTTTTCTGTTGGCAAATGCTAATTGGTTTTACATGGAGACACAACAGGTACACATAATTGTTTTCTGAGTAGAATGCTACAGAGACTAGGTGAAAAAGTATACTTGTGTTTGTCAACATGACATTGAATCCACTTGCCCAAGAAAAAGACTTTGCTTTTTTCCAAAACCAGTTTCATTATTTTTTTCTGGGTCCTTTACGCACGAATTCCACACGAGTTTGGCCTTATAGGTCTGGATCCAACCAGAACTATCCGGTTCAGTGTGCCTAAATGAATATCAGCTTGTAAAACAGCCTGTGAGTTTGTTAGTGTTTTCTGGATATTATGTATGAACTTTAGAGTTTTGAATGAATTTTATCATGTTACATTTTGTTGTTTTGTTGGCAAATGCTAATTGGATTCACTTGGAGACACAACAGGTACTCATTCGAGTTTTCTGAGTAGAATGCTACAGAAACCAGGTGAAAAAGTATACTTGTGTTGGTAAACATGACATTGAATCCACTTGCCCAAGAAAAAGTCCTTGCTTTTCTCAAAACCATTGTCAATATTCTTTTCTGGGTCCTTTGCACACAAATTGCACATGAATTTGTCCAGATAGGTCTGGACCTAACCAGAAATATCCGGTTCTCTTCTGCCTAACTCAATCCCAGCTCTTGCTACAGTCTCGTGTTTGTTTCTGTTTTCTGAATTTATCTATGACCTTTAGAGTTTGGAATGAATTCGGGCACGTAACACTTTGTTTATTTGCTGGTACACATTAATGCGTTCCACATGGAGACACAACAGGTACACATAAGTGTTTTCTGAGTAGAATGCTAAAAAACCAGGTGAAAAAATATACTTGTGTTTGTAAACATGACATTGAATCCACTTGCTCAAGAAAAAGACTTTGCTTTTCTCCAAAACCAGTTTGACTCTGCATTTCTGGGTCCTTGCACACGAATTCCACATGAGTTTGTGTAGATAGGTCTGGAGCAAACCAGAATTATCTGGTTCTGTGTGGCTAACTGAATATCAGCTTTTAAAACAGCCTGTGTGTTTGTTAGTGTTTTCTGGATATTAACTATGAACTTGAGAGTTTGGAATGAATTTTGGCATGTAACATTTTGTTTTTCTGTTGGCAAATGCTAATTGGATTCACATGGAGACACAACGGGTACACATAAGTGTTTTCTGAGTAGAATGCTACAGAAACCAGGTGAACAAGTATACTTGTGTTTGTCAACATGACATTGAATCCACTTGCCCAAGAAAAAGACCTTGCTTTTCTCAAAAACCAGTTTCAATATTTTTTTCTGGGTTCTTTGCACACGACTTCCACACGAGTTTGGCCTTATAGGTCTGGATCCAACCACAACTATCCGGTTCTGTGTGCCTAAATGAATATCAGCTTGTAAAACAGCCTGTGAGTTTGTTAGTGTTTTCTGGATATTATGTATGAACTTTAGAGTTTTGAATGTAGTTTATTATGTTACATTTTGTTGTTTTGTTGGCACACGCTAATTGGTTCCACATGGAGACAAAACAGGTACACATTCGAGTTTTCTGAGTAGAATGCTACAGAAACCAGGTGAAAAATTATATTTGCGACTGTAACATGACATTGAATCCACTTGCCCAAGAAAAAGACCTTGCTTTTCTCAAAAACCAAGGTCAATATTCTTTTCTGGGTCCTTTGCACACAAATTGCACATGAATTTGTCCAGATAGGTCTGGATCCAACCAGAATTATCCGGTTCTGTAGGCCTAAATATATATCTGCTTTTTTAACCGCCTGTGAGTTTGTTAGTGTTTTCTGGATATTATGTATGAACTTTCGAGTTTTGAATGAATTTTATCATGTTACATTTTGTTGTTTTGTTGGCACACACTAATTGGTTCCACATGGAGAAACAACAGGTACACATTCGAGTTTTCTGAGTAGAATGCTACAGAAACCAGGTGAAAAAGTATAATTGCGACTGTAAACATGACATTGAATCCACTTGCCCAAGAAAAAGACTTTGCTTTTCTCCAAAACCAGTTTCAATATTTTTTCTGGGTCCTTTGCACACGAATTCCACCTGAGTTTGGCCCTATAGGTCTGGATCCAACCAGAGCTATCCGGTTCTGTGTGCCTAAATGAATATCTGCTTGTAAAACCGCGTGTGAGTTTGTTAGTGTTTTCTGGATATTATGTATGCACTTTAGAGTTTTGAATGAATTTTATCATGCTACATTTTGTTGTTTTGTTGGCACACGCTAATTGGTTCCACATGGAGAAACAACACGTACACATTTGAGTTTTCTGAGTAGAATGCTACAGAAACCAGGTGAAAAATTATATTTGTGACTCTAAACATGACATTGAATCCACTTGCCCATGAAAAAGACCTTGATTTTCTCATATCCAGTTTCAATATTCTTTTCTGGGTCCTTTGCACACAAATTGCACATGAATTTGTCCAGATAGGTCTGGACCTAACCAGAAATATCCGGTTCTCTTCTGCCTAACTCAAACCCAGCTCTTGCTACAGTCTCGTGTTTGTTTCTGTTTTCTGAATTTATCTATGAACTTTAGAGTTTGTAATGAATTCGGGCACGTAACACTTTGTTTTTTTGCTGGAACACACTAATTGGTTCCACATGAGACACAACAGGTACACATAAGTGTTTTCTGAGTAGAATGCTACAGAAACCAGGTGAAAAAGTATACTTGTGTTTGTAAACATGACATTGAATCCACTTGCCCACGAAAAAGACTTTGCTTTTCTCCAAAACCAGTTTGACTCTGCATTTCTGGGTCCTTTGCACACGAATTCCACATGAGTTTGGGTAGATAGGTCTGGAGCAAACCAGAATTATCCGGTTCTGTGTGGCTAACTGAATATCAGCTTTTAAAACAGCCTGTGTGTTTGTTAGTGTTTTCTGGATATTAACAATGAACTTGAGAGTTTGGAATGAATTTTGGCATGTAACATTTTGTTTTTCTGTTGGCAAATGCTAATTGGATTTACATGGAGACACAACAGGTACACATAAGTGTTTTCTGAGTAGAATGCTACAGAGACTAGGTGAAAAAGTATACTTGTGTTTGTCAACATGACGTTGAATCCACTTGCCCAAGAAAAAGACTTTGCTTTTTTCCAAAACCAGTTTCATTATTTTTTTCTGTGTCCTTTGCGCATGAATTCCACACGAGTTTGGCCTTATAGGTCTGGATCCAACCAGAACTATCCGGTTCTGTGTGCCTAAATGAATATCAGCTTGTAAAACAGCCTGTGAGTTTGTTAGTGTTTTCTGGATATTATGTATGAACTTTAGAGTTTTGAATGAAGTTTATCATGTTACATTTTGTTGTTTTGTTGGCACACGCTAATTGGTTCCACATGGAGACACAACAGGTACACATTCGAGTTTTCTGAGTAGAATGTTACAGAAACCAGGTGAAAAAGTATACTTGTGTTGGTAAACATGACATTGAATCCACTTGCCCAAGAAAAAGACTTTGCTTTTCTCCAAAACCAGTTTCAATATTCTTTTCTGGGTCCTTTGCACAAAAATTGCACATGAATTTGTCCAGATTGGTCTGGACCTAACCAGAAATATCCGGTTCTCTCCTGCCTAACTCAATCCCAGCTCTTGCTACAGTCTCGTGTTTGTTTCTGTTTTCTGAATTTATGTATGACCTTTAGAGTTTGGATGAATTTTTCGGGCACGTAACGCTTTGTTTTTTTGCTGGCACACACTAATGGGTTCCACATGGAGACACAAAGGGGACACATTGCAGTTTTCTGAGCAGAATGCTACAGAAACCAGGTGAAAAAGTATACTTGTGTTTGTAAACATGTCATTGAATCCACTTGCCCAAGAAAAAGACTTTGCTTTTCTCCAAAACCAGTTTGACTCTGCATTTCTGGGTCCTTGCACACGAATTCCACATGAGTTTGTGTAGATAGGTCTGGAGCAAACCAGAATTATCCGGTTCTGTGTGGCTAACTGAATATCAGCTTGTAAAACAGCCTGTGTGTTTGTTAGTGTTTTCTGGATATTAACTATGAACTTGAGAGTTTGGAATGAATTTTGGCATGTAACATTTTGTTTTTCTGTTGGCAAATGCTAATTGGATTCACATGGAGACACAACAGGTACACATAAGTGTTTTCTGAGTAGAATGCTACAGAAACCAGGTGAACAAGTATACTTGGTTTTGTAAACATGACATTGAATCCACTTGCCCAAGAAAAAGACTTTGCTTTTCTCCAAAACCAGTTTCAATATTTTTTCTGGGTCCTTTGCACACGAATTCCACATGAGTTTGGTGTTATAGGTCTGTATCCAACCAGAACTATCCGGTTCTGTAGGACTAAATGAATATCTGCTTGTAAAACCGCCTGTGAGTTTGTTAGTGTTTTCTGGATATTATGTATGAACTTTCGAGTTTTGAATGAATTTTATCATGTTACATTTTGTTGTTTTGTTGGCACACGCTAATTGGTTCCACATGGAGACACAACAGGTACACATTCGAGTTTTCTGAGTAGAATGCTACAGAAACCAGGTTAAAAATTATATTTGCGGGGGCGAAGCCAAGATGGCGGAATAGTGAGGACGCGCAGTAGCAGTCCGCAAAAAGATAGTTTAATAAAAACAGAGTTACTGTAGCCTCAGGAAAAATCTCACGGAAAAAAATGCAGTGGAAATTCTTCTGGACCCAGTGAATGAGACGCAGAGGACCTAGGGGAAAGTAAGTTTGCGAACGGCAAATCGTGCCTTAGTGGCACGGGAGCTGCCGGGAGGGACGGGAACCGGACGGAACACAGTCGCCATTGGATTCAAGCGCTTAAACGGGAGCCGATACAGGGATCCCGAGATACTGGCGGGGGGAAGCAGACGCCACTGGGGAAACAGCACAATTGAGGCGAGCCCACACGGACACTAGCCTCTTTCGTTGCCCACCCTGCTAATTCTAGCTGGACTGAACGCAGTGGGACGGCGCGCGCCCGCCGGCTGAACCGGAAGCCGGGCGGAACACAGTCGCCATTGGAACTGAGCGCTTGAACGGGGGCCGATACAGGGATCCCGAGACACTGGCGGGGGGAAGCAGACCCCCCATGGGGGAAACAGCACAATTGAGGCGAGCCCACACGGACACTAGCCTCTTTCATTGCCCACCCTGCTCACTCGAGCTAGACTGAACACAGTGGGACGGCGTGCGCCCGCCGGCTGAACCGGAAGCCGGGCGGAACACAGTCGCCATTGGAACTGAGCGCTTGAACGGGGGCCGATACAGGGATCCCGAGACACTGGTGGGTGGAAGCAGACCCCCCACGGGGGAAACAGCACAATTGAGGCGAGCCTGCACAGACACTAGTCTCTCTCATCACCCACCCTGCTAATTCGAGCTAGATTAAACGCAGTGGGACAAGGCGCGCCTGCCCGCCCGCCCGCCCATCACTGAGGCAGACGGAACCAAAAACCCGAGGCTGTAGAAACCTGAAGGGGATCCAAAAACTGGGAACACACCGCGCACAAAAACTCCATTACCTTGACAACCCAGAGAAAGAGTGTGGGGAAAAAAAAAAATGCCAAATAAAAACAGATTCCGAGGGAGCAAGATCAAGGAAGACGCTATGATGACCCCAAACGGAAAAGACACCCCAAGTCAGGATTATGAAGATAATGAGATAGAAGAAATGCAAGAAGCAGATCTCAAAGAATTGATAAGAACATTAAGAAGTTCTCAAAAACAAATTCTTGAACTACAGAAATCCTTAATGGATAAGATAGAAAATCTCTCTCGCGAGAATGAAGTACTACGGAGAAATCAAAACGAAATGAAACAACTAGTAGAACAAGAAGCTACGATAGTGACAAAAAATCTTAATGAATTGAAGAATTCAATAGATCAAGTGACGAGCAATCTTGAGGGCCTTAAAACCAGAATGGGTGAAGCAGAAGAGAGAATATCGGACCTAGAAGACAGAGAACAGGAGAGGAAACAGTCAAACCAAAGACAAGAAGAGGAAATTAGAAAACTAAAAGATATCATAGGGAATTTACAGGATACTATTAAAAAACCCAACATTCGGGTTCTAGGTGTTCCTGAAGGTATGGAGAGGGAGAAAGGATTAGAAGGCCTTTTTAGGGAGATACTAGCAGAAAACTTTCCAGGCTTGGAGAAAGACAGAGAAATCCTAATCCAGGAAGCTCATAGAACCCCTAATAAACATGACCAAAAGAGATGCTCTGCACGACATATTGTAATTAAACTCACCACAGTGAAGCAAAAAGAAAAGATCCTAAAATGTGCAAGAGAGAAACGTCAGATTACTCTCAGAGGATCTCCAATTAGACTTACAGCTGACTTCTCAACAGAAACCCTACAAGCTAGAAGGGAATGGCGAGACATAGCCCAGGTACTTAGAGAGAAAAACTGCCAGCCCAGAATATTATACCCTGCAAAGCTCTCATTTGTGAATGAAGGCGAAATAAAGACCTTTCATAACAAACAAAAATTGAAAGAATTTGTTGCCACTCGTCCAGCCCTGCAAAAGATACTTAAAGACGTGTTACACACAGAAACACAGAAACACGACCATCAACATGAAAGAAGGTAAACGAAGGGAACCTCATGGCAAAAGATCACAGGGAATTCAAAGCATACATTAGAAAATATCTGGCAAATGGCAGGGCAAACTTACCACTTATCAATAGTCACATTGAACGTTAAAGGTCTAAACTGTCCTGTTAAAAGACAGAGATTGGCTGATTGGGTTAAGGAACAAAAACCATCTATTTGCTGCCTACAAGAAACACATCTTTCCAACGAAGATCCATACAGACTGAAAATAAAAGGATGGAACAAGATATACCACGCCAACAGAAATGAAAAAAGAGCGGGTGTAACCATCTTAATATCGGACTACATAAACTTTAACACAAAAACTGTTAAGAGAGACAAAGAGGGGCACTATATAATGATTAAGGGATCAATACTACAGGAAGATATAACAATTCTCAATGTATATGCACCTAATTACAGGCCACCAGTTTATTTAAAAAATTTGTTAAGAAACTTAAAGGGAGACTTAGACCCCAACACAATAGTACTGGGGGACTTCAATACTTCACTCACAGATATTGACAGATCGACAGGACAGAAGATCAACAAGGAGACAGTAGATTTAAACAACACTATAGCCCAAATGGATCTAACAGATATCTACAGAACTTTTCATCCTACACGTAATGCATTCACATTCTTCTCAGCAGTACATGGAACCTACTCTAGGATTGATCACATATTAGGCCATAAAGCAAGTCTCAGCAAATTCAAAAGAATTAGAATCATACCATGCAACTTCTCAGACCATGAGGGAGTGAAGTTGGAAATTAGCAACTCAGGAATCTCTAGAGCATATGCAAACACATGGAGATTGAACAACATGCTCCTGAATGAACAATGGGTCACTGAAGAAATCAAAAGAGAAATCAAAAATTTTCTGGAAGTAAATGAGGATAACAGCACAACATACCAAAACTTATGGGATACAGCAAAAGCAGTGTTAAGAGGAAAGTTTATATCAATAGGTGCCTACATCAAGAAACTGGAAAGGCACCAAATAGATGAGCTTTCAATGCATCTCAAGGATCTAGAAAATTTGCAGCAAACTAGACCCAAATCTAGTAGAAAAAGAGAAATAATCAAAATCAGAGAAGAAATCAACAGGATTGAATCCAAAAATACATTACAAAAAATCAGCCAAATGAGGAGCTGGTTTTTTGAAAAAATAAACAAGATTGACACCCCATTGGCCCAACTAACTAAAAAAAGAAGAGAAAAGAACCAAATCAGTAAAATCAGAGATGAAAAAGGAAATATAACAACAGACACCACAGAAATCAAAAGAATCATCAGAAATTACTACAAGGAATTGTATGCCAGCAAACAGGGAAACCTATCAGAAATGGATAGATTCCTGGACACATGCAACCTACCTAAATTGAACCAGGAAGACATAGAAAACCTAAACAGACCCATAAGTGAGTCAGAAATTGAATCAGTAATAAAGGCCCTCCCAACAAAGAAAAGCCCAGGACCAGATGGATTCACTGCTGAATTCTACCAGACATTTAAAGAAGAACTAACCCCAATTCTTCTCAAACTATTCAGAACAATCGAAAAAGAGGGAATTCTCCCAAATTCCTTCTATGAAGCCAGCATCACCTTAATTCCTAAGCCAGAAAAAGATGCAGCATTGAAAGAGAATTACAGACCAATATCCCTCATGAACATAGATGCAAAAATCCTCAACAAAATTCTGGCCAATAGACTGCAACAACACATCAGAAAGATCATCCACCCAGACCAAGTGGGATTCAACCCTGGTATGCAGGGATGGTTCAATATTCGCAAAACAATCAACGTGATACACCACATTAATAGACTGCAGAAGAAAAACCATATGATTATCTCACTAGACGCAGAGAAAGCATTCGATAAAATTCAACACCCTTTCATGATGAAAACCCTAAGCAAACTGGGTATAGAAGGCACATTCCTCAATACAATCAAAGCAATTTATGAAAAACCCACGGCCACTATCCTATTGAATGGGGAAAAGTTGGAAGCATTTCCACTGAGATCTGGTACCAGACAGGGATGCCCACTCTCACCACTGCTATTCAATATAGTGCTGGAAGTCTTAGCCAGAGCTATTAGGCAAGAAAAAGAAATTAAAGGGATACAAGTTGGGAAGGAAGAACTCAAACTATCCCTCTTTGCAGACGACATGATTCTTTATTTAGGGGACCCAAAGAACTCTACTAAGAGACTACTGGAACTCATAGAAGAGTTTGGCAAAGTAGCAGGATATAAAATCAATGCACAAAAATCAACAGCCTTTGTATACACAGACAATGCCACGGCAGAGGAAGAACTGCTAAGATCAATCCCATTCACAATAGCTACAAAAACAATCAAATACCTTGGAATAAATTTAACTAAGGACATTAAAGATCTCTACAATGAAAATTACAAAACCTTAAAGAAAGAAATAGAAGAGGATACCAAAAAATGGAGAAATCTCCCATGCTCATGGATTGGAAGAATCAATATCATCAAAATGTCCATTCTCCCAAAAGCAATTTACAGATTCAACGCAATACCAATCAAGATACCGAGGACATTCTTCTCAGATCTGGAAAAAATGATGCTGAAATTCATATGGAGACACAGGAGACCTCGAATAGCTAAAGCAATCTTGTACAACAAAAACAAAGCCGGAGGCATCACAATACCAGATTTCAGGACATACTACAGGGCAGTTGTTATCAAAACAGCATGGTACTGGTACAGAAACAGATGGATAGACCAATGGAACAGAATAGAAACTCCAGAAATCAATCCAAACACCTACAGCCAACTTATATTTGATCAACGATCCAAAACCAGTCCCTGGAGTAAGGACAGTCTGTTTAATAAATGGTGCTGGGAAAACTGGATTTCCACGTGCAGAACCATGAAGCAAGACCCCTACCTTTCACCTTACACAAAAATTCATTCAACATGGATTAAAAATTTAAACCTACGACCCGACACCATCAAATTACTGGAGAGCATAGGAGAAACCCTGCAAGACATAGGTACTGGCAAAGACTTCTTGGAAAAGACCCCAGAAGCACAGGCACTGAAAACCAAAATTAACTACTGGGATTGCATCAAATTGAAAAGTTTCTGTACTGCAAAAGAAACAGTCAGGAAAGTGAATAGGAAACCGACAGAATGGGAAAATATATTTGCAAACTATGCAACAGATAAAGGGTTGATAACCAGAATCTACAAAGAAATTAAGAAACTCCACAACATTAAAACAAACAACCCACTTAAGAGATGGGTCAAGGAACTCAACAGACATTTTTCCAAAGAGGAAATCCAAATGGCCAACAGACACATGAAAAAATGTTCAAGATCCCTAGCATTCAGGGAAATGCAAATCAAAACCACAATGAGGTTTCACCTCACCCCGGTGAGAATAGCTCACATTCAGAAATCCACCAACAATAGATGCTGGAGAGGATGTGGGGAAAAAGGGACACTAATCCACTGTTGGTGGGAATGCAAACTGGTGAAGCCACTATGGAAGTCAGTCTGGAGATTCCTCAGAAACATGAATATAACCCTACCATTCAACCCAGCCATCCCACTCCTTGGAATTTACCCAAAGGAAATTAAATTGGCAAACAAAAAAGCCGTCTGCACAGCAATGTTTATTGCGGCTCAATTCACAATAGCTAAGACTTGGAACCAACCCAAATGCCCTTCAACAGTAGACTGGATTAGGAAATTATGGGACATGTACTCTACAGAATACTATACAGCAGTCAAAAACAATGAAATCCGGTCACTTGCAACAAAATGGAGGAATCTGGAAAACATCATGCTGAGTGAATTAAGTCAGTCCCAAAGAGACAAATATCATTTGTTTCCCTTGATTGGCGATGACTAACTGAACACCAAAGGGGAAACCTGTAGAAGTGAAATGGACACTATGAGAAACAGTGACTCGATCAGCTCTTGTGCTGACTGTTGTTGTACAATGTAATACTTTATCCATGGTAGTATTTTTTTTTTCTTTATCCTAGTACTAGTGGTTGAACTCTGTAATTAACACACAATTATTCTTAGGTGTTTAAATTTTAACTGAAAAGTGATCTCTGTGAAATATAAGAGTGGGAATAAGAGAGGGAGGAGATGTAAAATTTGGGACATGCTCAATCGGAACGGCCCCAAATAATGGAGTTAGAATTGTGCCAGGGGTTTCCAATACAATCCCATCAAGGTGGCATGTACCAAGGCCATCTCATTAGTCCAAGTGATCAATTTCAGCTCACAATTGATCACACTGATAGGTCTAAGAGTCAAAGGGATCACACAAACAAGACTAGTGTCTGCTAATACTAACTGATAGAATGAAAATGGGAGAGAATGATCCAACATGGGAAGCAGGATACACAGCAGACTCATAGAATGGCAGATGTCCTAAATAGCACTCTGGCCTCAGAATCAGCCCTTAAGGCATTCGGATCTGGCTCAAGAGCCCATGAGAATATTTTAGGCATGGAAAGCTAAGACACTCTGGAAAAAACAGAAGACCTAAATGAAAGATCTCTGCGAGTGAGATCCCAGTGGAAAGAACGGGGCCATCAAAGAAGGAGGTACCTTTCTCTGATGGGAGGAGGGAACTTCCACTTTGACTATGGCCCTGTGGGAATAAGATCGAAGTCGGCGAACCCTAAAGGCTTCCATAGCCTCGGCAACTCATGACCAGAGCCTAGGGAGATTACTGACGCCATAAACAAGAGTGTCAAATTGTTAAATCAACATCAGGAGTCACTGTGTACTTACGTCTCATGAGGGATCTGTCCTTAATGTGTTATCCAATGTGAAGTGATGCTATTACTAGTACTGAAACAGTATTTTTACACTTTGTGTTTCTGAGTGGGTGCAATCTGATTAAATCCTTACATAGTATATATTGAATCGATCTTCTTTATATAAAGATAATTGCAAATGATTAAAAAATCTTGGTGTTAAACTGGAAATTGCATAGACAATTAATCAATTTTTTTAAAAAAAAATCATGTAGGATCTCTGTCCTTAATGTGCTGTACATTGTGAATTAATACTATAACTAGTACTCCAACAGTATTATCATTTTGTGTCTCTATGCGAGGGCAAACCGTTGAAATCTTTACGTAATATGTACTAAATTGATCTTCTGTGTATAAAGAGAATTGAAAATGAATCTTGATGTGAACAGAAGGGGAGAGGGAGCGGGAAAGGAGAGGGTGGGGGGAGGGAGAGAAGTTGTGTGGGGGGGGAGCCATTGTGGTCCATGAGCTGTTCTTTGGAAATTTATATTCTTTAAATAAAAGCTTTATAAAAAAAAAAAAAGAAACAATGAACTGGATGTGTAGCTGCAATATAAGTGGATCACAGAGATATAATGGTAGCAGATGAAAATGTTTTATATATTTAAACATAAAAAATATAAAACATACAAAATATATAAAATATAAAAAGAAATAAACAAAATTTAACCCTAAAAAAAAAATTATATTTGCGACTGTAAACATGACATTGAATCCACTTGCCCAAGAAAAAGACCTTGCTTTTCTTAAAAACCAGTGTCAATATTCTTTTCTGGGTCCTTTGCACAAAAATTGCACATGAATTTGTCCAGATAGGTCTGGACCTAACCAGAAATATCCGGTTCTCTTCTGCCTAACTCAATCCCAGCTCTTGCTACAGCCTCTTGTTTGTTTCTGTTTTCTGAATTTATCTATGACCTTTAGAGTTTGGATGAATTCGGGCACGTATCACTTTGTTTTTTTGCTGGCACACACTAATGGGTTCCACATGTAGACACAAAGGGAACACATTGCAATTTTCTGAGCAGAATGCTACAGAAACCAGGTGAGAAAGTATACTTGTGTTTGTAAACATGACATTGAATCCACTTGCCCAAGAAAAAGACTTTGCTTTTTTCCAAAACCAGTTTCATTATTTTTTTCTGGGTCCTTTGCACACGAATTCCACACGAGTTTGGCCTTATAGGTCTGGATCCAACCAGAACTTCCGGTTCTGTGAGGCTAAATGAATATCAGTTTGTAAAACAGCCTGTGAGTTTGTTAGTGTTTTCTGGATATTATGTATGGACTTTAGAGTTTTGAATGAATTTTATCATGTTACATTTTGTTGTTTTGTTGGCACACGCTAATTGGTTCCACATGGAGACACAACAGGTACACATTCGAATTTTCTGAGTAGAATGCTACAGAAACCAGGTGAAAAAGTATACTTGTGTTTGTAAACATGACATTCAATCCACTTGCCCAAGAAAAAGACTTTGCTTTTCTCCAAAACCAGTTTGACTCTGCATTTCTGGGTCCTTGCACACGAATTCCACATGAGTTTGTGTAGATAGGTCTGGAGCAAACCAGAATTATCCGGTTCTGTGTGGCTAAATGAATATCAGCTTGTAAAACAGCCTGTGTGTTTGTTAGTGTTTTCTGGATATTAACTATGAACTTGAGAGTTTGGAATGAATTTTGGCATATCACATTTTGTTTTTCTGTTGCAAATGCTAATTGGATTCACATGGAGACACAACAGGTACACATAAGTGTTTTCTGAGTAGAATGCTACAGAAACCAGGTGAACAAGTATACTTGTGTTTGTAAACATGACATTGAATCCACTTGCCCAAGAAAAAGACTTTGCTTTTCTCCAAAACCAGTTTCAATATTTTTTCTGGGTGCTTTGCACACGAATTCCACATGAGTTTGGTGTTATAGGTCTGGATCCAACCAGAACTATCCGGTTCTGTAGGCCTACATGAATATCTGCTTGTAAAACAGCCTGTGAGTTTGTTAGTGTTTTATGGATATTATGTATGGACTTTAGAGTTTTGAATGAATTTTATCATGTTACATTTTGTTGTTTTGTTGGCACATGCTAATTGGTTCCACATGGAGACACAACAGGTACACATTGCAGTTTTCTGAGTAGAATGCTACAGAAACCAGGTGAAAAAGTATACTTGTGTTTGTAAACATGACATTGAATCCACTTCCCCAAGAAAAAGTCCTTGCTTTTCTCAAATCCAGTGTCAATATTCTTTTCTGGGTCCTTTGCACACAAATTGCACATGAATTTGTCCAGATAGGTCTGGACCTAACCAGAAATATCCGGTTCTCTTCTGCCTAACTCAATCCCAGCTCTTGCTCCAGTCTCGTGTTTGTTTCTGTTTTCTGAATTTATGTATGAACTTTAGAGTTTGGAATGAATTCGGGCACGTAACATTTTATTTTTTTGTTGCACACACTAATGGCTTCCACGTGGAGACACAACAGGTACACACTGGAGGTTTCTGAGTAGAATGCTACAGAAACCAGGTGAACAAGTATACTTGTGTTTGTAAACATGACATTGAATCCACTTGCCCAAGAAAAAGACTTTGCTTTTCTCCAAAACCAGTTTGACTCTGCATTTCTGGGTCCTTGCACACGAATTCCACGTGAGTTTGTGTAGATAGGTCTGGAGCAAACCAGAATTATCCGGTTCTGTGTGGCTAACTGAATATCAGCTTTTAAAACAGCCTGTGTGTTTGTTAGTGTTTTCTGGATATTAACTATGAACTTGAGAGTTTGGAATGAATTTTGGCATGTCACATTTTGTTTTTCTGTTGCAAATGCTAATTGGATTCACATGGAGACACAACAGGTACACATAAGTGTTTTCTGAGTAGAATGCTACAGAAACCAGGTGAACAAGTGTACTTGTGTTTGTCAACATGACATTGAATCCACTTGCCCAAGAAAAAGACTTTGCTTTTCTCCAAAACCAGTTTCAATATTTTTTCTGGGTCCTTTGCACACGAATTCCACATGAGTTTGGCCTTATAGGTCTGGATCCAACCAGAACTATCCGGTTCTGTAGGCCAAAATGAATATCTGCTTGTAAAACAGCCTGTGAGTTTGTTAGTGTTTTCTGGATATTATGTATGGACTTCAGAGTTTTGAATGAATTTTATCATGTTACATTTTATTGTTTTGTTGGCACACGCTAATTGGTTCCACATGGAGACACAACAGGTACACATTCGAGTTCTCTGAGTAGAATGCTACAGAAACCAGGTGAAAAATTATACTTGTGTTTGTAAACATGACATTGAATCCACTTGACCAAGAAAAAGTCCTTGCTTTTCTCAAATCCAGTGTCAATATTCTTTTCTGGGTCCTTTGCACACAAATTGCACATGAATTTGTCCAGATAGGTCTGGATCCAACCAGAATTATCCGGTTCTGTAGGTCTAAATATATATCTGCTTGTTTAACCGCCTGTGAGTTTGTTAGTGTTTTCTGGATATTATGTATGAACATTCGAGTTTTGAATGAATTTTATCATGTTACATTTTGTTTTTTTGTTGGCACACGCTAATTGGTTCCACATGGAGAAACAACAGGTACACATTCGAGTTTTCTGAGTAGAATGCTACAGAAACCAGGTGAAAAAGTATAATTGCGACTGTAAACATGACATTGAATCCACTTGACCAAGAAAAAGACTTTGCTTTTCTCCAAAACCAGTTTCAATATTTTTTCTGGGTCCTTTGCACATGAATTCCACCTGAGTTTGGCCTTATAGGTCTTGATCCAACCAGAACTATCTGCTTCTGTGTGTCTAAATGAATATCCGCTTGTAATACAGCCTGTGAGTTTGTTAGTGTTTTCTGGATATTATGTATGGACTTTAGAGTTTTGAATGAATTTTATCATGCTACATTTTGTTGTTTTGTTGGCACACGCTAATTGGTTCCACATGGAGAAACAACAGGTACACATTCGAGTTTTCTGAGTAGAATGCTACAGAAACCAGGTGAAAAAGTATACTTGTGTTTGTAAACATGACATTGAATCCACTTGCCCAAGAAAAAGACTTTGCTTTTCTCCAAAACCAGTGTCAATATTCTTTTCATGTCCTTTTGCACATGAATTTGTCCAGATAGTTCTGGACCTAACCAGAAATATCCGGTTCTCTTCTGCCTAACTCAATCCCAGCTCTTGCTACAGATTCGTGTTTGTTTCTGTTTTCTGAATTTATCTATGACCTTTAGAGTTTGGAATGAATTCGGGCACGTAACAGTTTGTTTGTTTGCTGGTACACATTAATGCGTTCCACATGGAGACACAACAGGTACACACTGGAGGTTTCTGAGTAGAATGCTACAGAAACCAGATGAACAAGTATACTTGTGTTTGTAAACATGACATTGAATCCACTTGCTCAAGAAAAAGACTTTGCTTTTCTCCAAAACCAGTTTGACTCTGCATATCTGGGTCCTTTGCACACGAATTCCTCATGATTTTGTCCAGATACGTCTGGAGCAACCCAGAATTATCTGGTTCTGTGTGGCTAACTGAATATCAGCTTGTAAAACAGCCTGTGTGTTTGTTAGTGTTTTCTGGATATTAACTATGAACTTGAGAGTTTGGAATGAATTTTGGCATGTAACATTTTGTTTTTCTGTTGGCAAATGCTAATTGGATTCACATGGAGACACAACAGGTACACATAAGTGTTTTCTGAGTAGAATGCTACAGAAAACAGGTGAAAAAGTATACTTGTCTTTGTAATCATGACATTGATTCCACTTGCCCAAGAAAAAGACTTTGCTTTTCTCCAAAACCACTTTCAATATTTTTTCTGGGTCCTTTGTACACGAATTCCACACGAGTTTGGCGTTATAGTTCTGGATCCAACCAGAACTATCCAGTTCTGTGTGCCTAAATGAATATCAGCTTGTAAAACAGCCTGTGAGTTTGTCAGAATTTTCTGGATATTAACTATGAACTTGAGAGTTTGGAATGAATTTTGGCATGTAACATTTTGTTGTTTTGTTGGCACACGCTAATTGGTTCCACATGGAGACACAACAGGTACACATTCGAGTTTTCTGAGTAGAATGCTACAGAAACCAGGTGAAAAATTATATTTGCGACTGTAAACATGACATTGAATCCACTTGCCCATGAAAAAGACCATGCTTTTCTCAAATCCAGTTTCAATATTCTTTTCTGGGTCCTTTGCACACAAATTGCACATGAATTTGTCCAGATAGGTCTGGACCTAACTAGAAATATCCGGTTCTCCTCTGCCTAACTCAATCCCAGCTCTTGCTACAGTCTCGTGTTTGTTTCTGTTTTCTGAATTTATCTATGAACTTTAGAGTTTGGAATGAATTCGGGCACGTAACACTTTGTTTTTTTGCTGGCACACACTAATTGGTTCCACATGAGACACAACAGGTACACATTGCAGTTTTCTGAGTAGAATGCTACAGAAACCAGGTGAAAAAGTATACTTGTGTTTGTAAACATGACATTGAATGCACTTGCCCACGAAAAAGACTTTGCTTTTCCCCAAAACCAGTTTGACTCTTCATTTCTGGCTCCTTTGCACACGAATTCCACATGAGTTTGGGTAGATAGGTCTGGAGCAAACCAGAATTATCCGGTTCTGTGTGGCTAACTGAATATCAGCTTTTAAAACAGCCTGTGTGTTTGTTAGTGTTTTCTGGATATTAACAATGAACTTGAGAGTTTGGAATGAATTTTGGCATGTAACATTTTGTTTTTCTGTTGGCAAATGCTAATTGGATTTACATGGAGACACAACAGGTACACATAAGTGTTTTCTGAGTAGAATGCTACAGAGACTAGGTGAAAAAGTATACTTGTGTTTGTCAACATGACATTGAATCCACTTGCCCAAGAAAAAGACTTTGCTTTTTTACAAAACCAATTTCATTATTTTTTCCTGTGTCCCTTGCGCACGAATTCCACACGAGTTTGGCGTTATAGGTCTGGATCCAACCAGAACTATCCGGTTCTGTGTGCCTAAATGAATATCAGCTTGTAAAACAGCCTGTGAGTTTGTTAGTGTTTTCTGGATATTATGTATGATCTCTATAGTTTTGAATGAATTTTATCATGTTACATTTTGTTGTTTTGTTGGCACACGCTAATTGGTTCCACATGGAGACACAACAGGTACACATTCGAGTTTTCTGAGTAGAATGATACAGAAACCAGGTGAACAAGTATACTTGTGTTGGTAAACATGAAATTGAATCCACTTGCCCAAGAAAAAGACTTTGCTTTTCTCCAAAACCAGTGTCAATATTCTTTTCTGGGTCCTTTGCACAAAAATTGCACGTGAATTTGTCCAGATAGGTCTGGACCTAACCAGAAATATCCGTTTCTCTTCTGCCTAACTCAATCCCAGCTCTTGCTACAGTCTCGTGTTTGTTTCTGTTTTCTGAATTTATCTATGACCTTTAGAGTTTGGATGAATTCGGGCACGTAACACTTTGTTTTTTTGCTGGCACACAATAATGGGTTCCACATGGAGACACAAAGGGGACACATTGCAATTTTCTGAGCAGAATGCTACAGAAACCAGGTGAGAGTGTATAATTGTGTTTGTATACATGACATTGAATCCACTTGCCCAAGAAAAAGACTTTGCTTTTTTCCAAAACCAGTTTCATTATTTTTTTCTGGGTCCTTTGCACACGAATTCCACACGAGTTTGGCCTTATAGGTCTGGATCCAACCAGAACTTCCGGTTCTGTGTGCCTAAATGAATATCCGCTTGTAAAACAGCCTGTGAGTTTGTTAGTGTTTTCTGGATATTATGTATGGACTTTAGAGTTTTGAATGAATTTTATCATGTTACATTTTGTTGTTTTGTTGGCACACGCTAATTGGTTCCACATGGAGACACAACAGGTACACATTCGAGTTTTCTGAGTAGAATGCTACAGAAACCAGGTGAAAAAGTATACTTGTGTTTGTAAACATGACATTGAATCCACTTCCCCAAGAAAAAGTCCTTGCTTTTCTCAAAAACCAGTGTCAATATTCTTTTCTGGGTACTTTGCACACAAATTGCACATGAATTTGTCCAGATAGGTCTGGACCTAACCAGAAATATCCGGTTCTCTTCTGCCTAACTTAATCCCTTCTCTTGCTACAGTCTCGTGTTTGTTTCTGTTTTCTGAATTTATCTATGACCTTTAGAGTTTGGAATGAATTCGGGCATGTAACACTTTGTTTTTTTGTTTACACACACTAATGGGTTCCAAATGGAGACACAACAGGTACACATTGCAGTTTTCTGAGTAGAATGCTACAGAAACCAGAAGAAAAAGTATACTTGTGTTTGTAAACATGACATTGAATCCACTTGCTCAAGAAAAAGACTTTGCTTTTCTCCAAAACCAGTTTGACTCTGCATTTCTGGGTTCTTTGCACACAAATTCCACATGAGTTTGTTTAGATAGGTCTGGAGCAAACCAGAATTATCCGGTTCTGTGTGGCTAACTGAATATCAGCTTTTAAAACAGCCTGTGTGTTTGTTAGTGTTTTCTGGATATTAACTATGAACTTGAGAGTTTGGAATGAATTTTGGCATGTAACATTTTGTTTTTCTGCCTGCAAATGCTAATTGGATTCACATGGAGACACAACAGGTACACATAAGTGTTTTCTGAGTAGAATGCTACAGAAACCAGGTGAAAAAGTATACTTGTGTTTGTAAACATGACATTGAATCCACTTGATCAAGAAAAAAGACTTTGCTTTACTCCAAAACCAGTTTCAATATTTTTTTCTGGGTCCTTTGCACACGAATTCCACAAGAGTTGGTCTTATAGGTCTGGATCCAACCAGAACTATCCTGTTCTCTGTTCCTATGTGAATATCAGCTTGTAAAACAGCGTGTGAGTTTGTTAGTGTTTTCTGGATATTATGTATGAACTTTAGAGTTTGAAATGAATTCGAGCACGTAACACTTTGTTTTTTTGTTTGCACACACTAATGGGTTCCACATGGAGACACAACAGGTACACATTGCAGTTTTCTGAGTAGAATGCTACAGACAGAAACCAGGTTAAAAATTATATTTGCGACTGTAAACATGACATTGAATCCACTTGCCCAAGAAAAACACCTTGCTTTTCTCAAAAACCAGTGTCAATATTCTTTTCTGGGTCCTTTGCACACGAATTCCACACGAGTTTGGCCTTATAGGTCTGGATCTAACCAGAACTATCCAGTTCTGTTGCCTAAATGAATATCAGCTTGTAAAACAGCCTGTGAGTTTGTTTGTGTTTTCTGGATATTATGTATGAACTTTAGAATTTTGAATGAATTTTATCATGTTACATTCTGTTTTTTTGTTGGCACATGCTAATTGGTTCCACATGGAGACACAACAGGTCCACATTCGATTTTTCTGAGTAGAATGCTACGAAAACTAGGTTAAAATTATATTTGTGACTGTAAACATGACATTGAATCCACTTGCCCAAGATAAAGACCTTGCTTTTCTCAAAAACCAGTGTCAATATTCTTTTCTGGGTACTTTGCACACAAATTGCACATGAATTTGTCCAGATAGGTCTGGACCTAACCAGAAATATCCGGTTCTCTTCTGCCTAACTTAATCCCTTCTCTTGCTACAGTCTCGTGTTTGTTTCTGTTTTCTGAATTTATCTATGACCTTTAGAGTTTGGAATGAATTCGGGCATGTAACACTTTGTTTTTTTGTTTACACACACTAATGGGTTCCAAATGGAGACACAACAGGTACACATTGCAGTTTTCTGAGTAGAATGCTACAGAAACCAGAAGAAAAAGTATACTTGTGTTTGTAAACATGACATTGAATCCACTTGCTCAAGAAAAAGACTTTGCTTTTCTCCAAAACCAGTTTGACTCTGCATTTCTGGGTTCTTTGCACACAAATTCCACATGAGTTTGTTTAGATAGGTCTGGAGCAAACCAGAATTATCCGGTTCTGTGTGGCTAACTGAATATCAGCTTTTAAAACAGCCTGTGTGTTTGTTAGTGTTTTCTGGATATTAACTATGAACTTGAGAGTTTGGAATGAATTTTGGCATGTAACATTTTGTTTTTCTGCCTGCAAATGCTAATTGGATTCACATGGAGACACAACAGGTACACATAAGTGTTTTCTGAGTAGAATGCTACAGAAACCAGGTGAAAAAGTATACTTGTGTTTGTAAACATGACATTGAATCCACTTGATCAAGAAAAAAGACTTTGCTTTACTCCAAAACCAGTTTCAATATTTTTTTCTGGGTCCTTTGCACACGAATTCCACAAGAGTTGGTCTTATAGGTCTGGATCCAACCAGAACTATCCTGTTCTCTGTTCCTGTGTGAATATCAGCTTGTAAAACAGCGTGTGAGTTTGTTAGTGTTTTCTGGATATTATGTATGAACTTTAGAGTTTGAAATGAATTCGAGCACGTAACACTTTGTTTTTTTGTTTGCACACACTAATGGGTTCCACATGGAGACACAACAGGTACACATTGCAGTTTTCTGAGTAGAATGCTACAGACAGAAACCAGGTTAAAAATTATATTTGCGACTGTAAACATGACATTGAATCCACTTGCCCAAGAAAAACACCTTGCTTTTCTCAAAAACCAGTGTCAATATTCTTTTCTGGGTCCTTTGCACACGAATTCCACACGAGTTTGGCCTTATAGGTCTGGATCTAACCAGAATTATCCAGTTCTGTGTGCCTAAATGAATATCAGCTTGTAAAACAGCCTGTGAGTTTGTTAGTGTTTTCTGGATATTATGTATGAACTTTAGAGTTTTGAATGAATTTTATCATGTTAGATTTTGTTTTTTGTTGGCACATGCTAATTGGTTCCACATGGAGACACAACAGGTACACATTCAAGTTTTCTGAGTAGAATGCTACAGAAACCAGGTTAAAAATTACATTTGCGACTGTAAACATGACATTGAATCCACTTGCCCAAGAAAAAGTCCTTGTTTTTCTCAAAAACCAGTGTCAATATTCTTTTCTGGGTCCTTTGCACACAATTTTCACATGAATTTGTGCAGATAGGTCTGGACCTAACCAGAAATATCCGGTTCTCTTCTGCCTAACTCAATCCCAGCTCTTGCTACAGTCTCGTGTTTGTTTCTGTTTTCTGAATTTATCTATGACATTTAGAGTTTGGAATGAATTCGGGCACTAACAGTTTGTTTTTTTGTTGGCACACACTAAGGGGTTCCACATGGAGACACAACAGGTACACATAAGTGTTTTCTGAGTAGAATGCTACAGAAACCAGGTGAAAACGTATACTTGTGTTTGTAAACTTGACATTGAATCCACTTGCCCAAGAAAAAACTTTGCTTTTCTCCAAAACCAGTTTCAATATTTTTTTCTGGGTCCTTGGCACACGAATTCCACACGAGTTTGGCCTTATAGGTCTGGATCCAACCAGAACTATCCAGTTCTGTGTGCCTAAATGAATAACAGCTTGTAAAACAGCCTGTGAGTTTGTTAGTGTTTTCTGCATATTATGTATGAACTTTCGAGTTTTGAATGAATATTATCATGTTACATTTTGTTGTTTGGTGGGCACACGCTAATTGGTTCCACATGGAGACACAACAGGTACACATTCGAATTTTCTGAGTAGAATGCAACAGAAACCAGGTTAAAAATTATATTTGCGACTGTAAACATGACATTGAATCCACTTGCCCATGAAAAAGACTTTGCTTTTCTCAAAAACCAGTTTCAATATTTTTATCTGGGTCCTTTGCACACGACTTCCACACGAGTTTGGCCTTATAGGTCTGGATCCAACCAGAACTATCCGGTTCTGTGTGCCAAAATGAATATCAGCTTGTAAAACAGCCTGTGAGTTTGTTTGTGTTTTCTGGATATTATGTATGAACTTTAGAATTTTGAATGAATTTTATCATGTTACATTCTGTTTTTTTGTTGGCACATGCTAATTGGTTCCACGTGGAGACACAACAGGTCCACATTCGAGTTTTCTGAGTAGAATGCTACGAAAACTAGGTTAAAATTATATTTGTGACTGTAAACATGACATTGAATCCACTTGCCCAAGATAAAGACCTTGCTTTTCTCAAAAACCAGTGTCAATATTCTTTTCTGGGTGCTTTGCACACAAATTGCACATGAATTTGTCCAGATAGGTCTGGACCTAACCAGAAATATCCGGTTCTCTTCTGCCTAACTTAATCACTTCTCTTGCTACAGTCTCGTGTTTGTTTCTGTTTTCTGAATTTATCTATGACCTTTAGAGATTGGAATGAATTCGGGCATGTAACACTTTGTTTTTTTGTTTACACACACTAATGGGTTCCAAATGGAGACACAACAGGTACACATTGCAGTTTTCTGAGTAGAATGCTACAGAAACCAGGTGAACAGGTATACTTGTGTTTGTAAACATGACATTGAATCCACTTGCTCAAGAAAAAGACTTTGCTTTTCTCCAAAACCAGTTTGACTCTGCATTTCTGGGTTCTTTGCACACAAATTCCACATGAGTTTGTTTAGATAGGTCTGGAGCAAACCAGAATTATCCGGTTCTGTGTGGCTAACTGAATATCAGCTTTTAAAACAGCCTGTGTGTTTGTTAGTGTTTTCTGGATATTAACTATGAACTTGAGAGTTTGGAATGAATTTTGGCATGTAACATTTTGTTTTTCTGCTGGCAAATGCTAATTGGATTCACATGGAGACACAACAGGTACGCATAAGTGTTTTCTGAGTAGAATGCTACAGAAACCAGGTGAAAAAGTATACTTGTGTTTGTAAACATGACATTGAATCCACTTGATCAAGAAAAAAGACTTTGCTTTTCTCCAAAACCAGTTTGACTCTGCATTTCTGGGTCCTTTGCACACGAATTCCACAAGAGTTGGTCTTATAGGTCTGGATCCAACCAGAACTATCCTGTTCTCTGTTCCTATGTGAATATCAGCTTGTAAAACAGCGTGTGAGTTTGTTAGTGTTTTCTGGATATTATGTATGAACTTTAGAGTTTGAAATGAATTCGAGCACGTAACACTTTGTTTTTTTGTTTGCACACACTAATGGGTTCCACATGGAGACACAACAGGTACACATTGCAGTTTTCTGAGTAGAATGCTACAGACAGAAACCAGGTTAAAAATTATATTTGCGACTGTAAACATGACATTGAATCCACTTCCCCAAGAAAAACACCTTGCTTTTCTCAAAAACCAGTGTCAATATTCTTTTCTGGGTCCTTTGCACACGAATTCCACACGAGTTTGGCCTTATAGGTCTGGATCCAACCAGAACTATCCGGTTCTGTGTGCCGAAATGAATATCAGCTTGTAAAACAGCCTGTGAGTTTGTTTGTGTTTTCTGGATATTATGTATGAACTTTAGAATTTTGAATGAATTTTATCATGTTACATTCTGTTTTTTTGTTGGCACATGCTAATTGGTTCCACGTGGAGACACAACAGGTCCACATTCGATTTTTCTGAGTAGAATGCTACGAAAACTAGGTTAAAATTATATTTGCGACTGTAAACATGACATTGAATCCACTTGCCCAAGAAAAACACCTTGCTTTTCTCAAAAACCAGTTTCAATATTTTTATCTGGGTCCTTTGCACACGACTTCCACACGAGTTTGGCCTTATAGGTCTGGATCCAACCAGAACTATCCGGTTCTGTGTGCCGAAATGAATATCAGCTTGTAAAACAGCCTGTGAGTTTGTTTGTGTTTTCTGGATATTATGTATGAACTTTAGAATTTTGAATGAATTTTATCATGTTACATTCTGTTTTTTTGTTGGCACATGCTAATTGGTTCCACGTGGAGACACAACAGGTCCACATTCGATTTTTCTGAGTAGAATGCTACGAAAACTAGGTTAAAATTATATTTGTGACTGTAAACATGACATTGAATCCACTTGCCCAAGATAAAGACCTTGCTTTTCTCAAAAACCAGTGTCAATATTCTTTTCTGGGTGCTTTGCACACAAATTGCACATGAATTTGTCCAGATAGGTCTGGACCTAACCAGAAATATCCGGTTCTCTTCTGCCTAACTTAATCCCTTCTCTTGCTACAGTCTCGTGTTTGTTTCTGTTTTCTGAATTTATCTATGACCTTTAGAGTTTGGAATGAATTCGGGCATGTAACACTTTGTTTTTTTGTTTACACACACTAATGGGTTCCAAATGGAGACACAACAGGTACACATTGCAGTTTTCTGAGTAGAATGCTACAGAAACCAGAAGAAAAAGTATACTTGTGTTTGTAAACATGACATTGAATCCACTTGCTCAAGAAAAAGACTTTGCTTTTCTCCAAAACCAGTTTGACTCTGCATTTCTGGGTTCTTTGCACACAAATTCCACATGAGTTTGTTTAGATAGGTCTGGAGCAAACCAGAATTATCCGGTTCTGTGTGGCTAACTGAATATCAGCTTTTAAAACAGCCTGTGTGTTTGTTAGTGTTTTCTGGATATTAACTATGAACTTGAGAGTTTGGAATGAATTTTGGCATGTAACATTTTGTTTTTCTGCTGGCAAATGCTAATTGGATTCACATGGAGACACAACAGGTACGCATAAGTGTTTTCTGAGTAGAATGCTACAGAAACCAGGTGAAAAAGTATACTTGTGTTTGTAAACATGACATTGAATCCACTTGATCAAGAAAAAAGACTTTGCTTTTCTCCAAAACCAGTTTGACTCTGCATTTCTGGGTCCTTTGCACACGAATTCCACAAGAGTTGGTCTTATAGGTCTGGATCCAACCAGAACTATCCTGTTCTCTGTTCCTATGTGAATATCAGCTTGTAAAACAGCGTGTGAGTTTGTTAGTGTTTTCTGGATATTATGTATGAACTTTAGAGTTTGAAATGAATTCGAGCACGTAACACTTTGTTTTTTTGTTTGCACACACTAATGGGTTCCACATGGAGACACAACAGGTACACATTGCAGTTTTCTGAGTAGAATGCTGCAGACAGAAACCAGGTTAAAAATTATATTTGCGACTGTAAACATGACATTGAATCCACTTGCCCAAGAAAAACACCTTGCTTTTCTCAAAAACCAGTGTCAATATTCTTTTCTGGGTCCTTTGCACACGAATTCCACACGAGTTTGGCCTTATAGGTCTGGATCTAACCAGAACTATCCAGTTCTGTTTGCCTAAATGAATATCAGCTTGTAAAACAGCCTGTGAGTTTGTTAGTGTTTTCTGGATATTATGTATGAACTTTAGAGTTTTGAATGAATTTTATCATGTTAGATTTTGTTTTTTGTTGGCACATGCTAATTGGTTCCACATGGAGACACAACAGGTAGACATTCGAGTTTTCTGAATATAATGCTACGGAAACTAGGTTAAAAATTATATTTGCGACTGTAAACATGACATTGAATCCACTTGCCCAAGAAAAAGACCTTGCTTTTCTCAAAAACCAGTGTCAATATTCTTTTCTGGGTTCTTTGCACACAAATTGCACATGAATTTATCCAGATAGGTCTGGACCTAACCAGAAATATCCGGTTCTCCTCTGCCTAACTCAATCCCAGCTCTTGCTACACTCTCGTGTTTGTTTCTGCTTTCTGAATTTATCTATGACCTTTAGAGTTTGGAATGAATTCGGGCACGTAACACTTTGTTTTTTTGTTGGCACACACTAATGGGTTCCACATGGAGACACAACAGGTACACATTGGAGTTTTCTGAGTAGAATGCTACAGAAACCAGGTGAAAACGTATACTTGTGTTTGTAAACATGACATTGAATCCACTTGCTCAGGAAAAAGACTTTGCTTTTCTCCAAAACCAGTTTGACTCTGCATTTCTGGGTTCTTTGCACACAAATTCCACATGAGTTTGTTTAGATAGGTCTGGAGCAAACCAGAATTATCCGGTTCTGTGTGGCTAACTGAATATCAGCTTTTAAAACAGCCTGTGTGTTTGTTAGTGTTTTCTGGATATTAACTATGAACTTGAGAGTTTGGAATGAATTTTGGCATGTAACATTTTGTTTTTCTGCTGGCAAATGCTAATTGGATTCACATGGAGACACAACAGGTACGCATAAGTGTTTTCTGAGTAGAATGCTACAGAAACCAGGTGAAAAAGTATACTTGTGTTTGTAAACATGACATTGAATCCACTTGATCAAGAAAAAAGACTTTGCTTTTCTCCAAAACCAGTTTCAATATTTTTTTCTGGGTCCTTTGCACACGAATTCCACAAGAGTTGGTCTTATAGGTCTGGATCCAACCAGAACTATCCTGTTCTCTGTTCCTATGTGAATATCAGCTTGTAAAACAGCGTGTGAGTTTGTTAGTGTTTTCTGGATATTATGTATGAACTTTAGAGTTTGAAATGAATTCGAGCACGTAACACTTTGTTTTTTTGTTTGCACACACTAATTGGTTCCACATGGAGACACAACAGGTACACATTCGAGTTTTCTGAGTAGAATGCTACAGACAGAAACCAGGTTAAAAATTATATTTGCGACTGTAAACATGACATTGAATCCACTTGCCCAAGAAAAACACCTTGCTTTTCTCAAAAACCAGTGTCAATATTCTTTTCTGGGTCCTTTGCACACGAATTCCACACGAGTTTGGCCTTATAGGTCTGGATCTAACCAGAATTATCCAGTTCTGTGTGCCTAAATGAATATCAGCTTGTAAAACAGCCTGTGAGTTTGTTAGTGTTTTCTGGATATTATGTATGAACTTTAGAGTTTTGAATGAATTTTATCATGTTAGATTTTGTTTTTTGTTGGCACATGCTAATTGGTTCCACATGGAGACACAACAGGTACACATTCAAGTTTTCTGAGTAGAATGCTACAGAAACCAGGTTAAAAATTACATTTGCGACTGTAAACATGACATTGAATCCACTTGCCCAAGAAAAAGTCCTTGTTTTTCTCAAAAACCAGTGTCAATATTCTTTTCTGGGTCCTTTGCACACAATTTGCACATGAATTTGTCCAGATAGGTCTGGACCTAACCAGAAATATCCGGTTCTCTTCTGCCTAACTCAATCCCAGCTCTTGCTACAGTCTCGTGTTTGTTTCTGTTTTCTGAATTTATCTATGACCTTTAGAGTTTGGAATGAATTCGGGCACTAACAGTTTGTTTTTTTGTTGGCACACACTAAGGGGTTCCACATGGAGACACAACAGGTACACATAAGTGTTTTCTGAGTAGAATGCTACAGAAACCAGGTGAAAAAGTATACTTGTGTTTGTAAACTTGACATTGAATCCACTTGCCCAAGAAAAAACTTTGCTTTTCTCCAAAACCAGTGTCAATATTTTTTTCTGGGTCCTTGGCACACGAATTCCACACGAGTTTGGCCTTATAGGTCTGGATCCAACCAGAACTATCCAGTTCTGTGTGCCTAAATGAATAACAGCTTGTAAAACAGCCTGTGAGTTTGTTAGTGTTTTCTGCATATTATGTATGAACTTTTGAGTTTTGAATGAATATTGTCATGTTACATTTTGTTGTTTGGTGGGCACACGCTAATTGGTTCCACATGGAGACACAACAGGTACACATTCGAATTTTCTGAGTAGAATGCAACAGAAACCAGGTTAAAAATTATATTTGCGACTGTAAACATGACATTGAATCCACTTGCCCATGAAAAAGACTTTGCTTTTCTCAAAAACCAGTTTCAATATTTTTATCTGGGTCCTTTGCACACGACTTCCACACGAGTTTAGCCTTATAGGTCTGGATCCAACCAGAACTATCCGGTTCTGTGTGCCGAAATGAATATCAGCTTGTAAAACAGCCTGTGAGTTTGTTTGTGTTTTCTGGATATTATGTATGAACTTTAGAATTTTGAATGTATTTTATCATGTTACATTCTGTTTTTTTGTTGGCACATGCTAATTGGTTCCACGTGGAGACACAACAGGTCCACATTCGATTTTTCTGAGTAGAATGCTACGAAAACTAGGTTAAAATTATATTTGTGACTGTAACCATGACATTGAATCCACTTGCCCAAGATAAAGACCTTGCTTTTCTCAAAAACCAGTGTCAATATTCTTTTCTGGGTGCTTTGCACACAAATTGCACATGAATTTGTCCAGATAGGTCTGGACCTAACCAGAAATATCCGGTTCTCTTCTGCCTAACTTAATCCCTTCTCTTGCTACAGTCTCGTGTTTGTTTCTGTTTTCTGAATTTATCTATGACCTTTAGAGTTTGGAATGAATTTGGGCACGTAACACTTTGTTTTTTTGTTTACACACACTAATGGGTTCCAAATGGATACACAACAGGTACACATTGCAGTTTTCTGAGTAGAATGCTACAGAAACCAGGTGAAAAAGTATACTTGTGTTTGTAAACATGACATTGAATCCACTTGCGCAAGAAAAAGACTTTGCTCTTCTCCAAAACCAGTTTGACTCTGCATTTCTGGGTTCTTTGCACACAAATTCCACATTAGTTTGTTTAGATAGGTCTGGAGCAAACCAGAATTATCCCGTTCTGTGTGGCTAACTGAATATCAGCTTTTAAAACAGCCTGTGTGTTTGTTAGTGTTTTCTGGATATTAACTATGAACTTGAGAGTTTGGAATGAATTTTGGCATGTAACATTTTGTTTTTCTGCTGGCAAATGCTAATTGGATTCACATGGAGACACAACAGGTACGCATAAGTGTTTTCTGAGTAGAATGCTACAGAAACCATGTGAAAAAGTATACTTGTGTTTGTAAACATGACATTGAATCCACTTGATCAAGAAAAAGACTTTGCTTTTCTCCAATACCAGTTTGACTCTGCGTTTCTGGGTCCTTTGCACACGAATTCCACACGAGTTGGTCTTATAGGTCTGGATCCAACCAGAACTATCCTGTTCTCTGTTCCTATGTGAATATCAGCTTGTAAAACAGCGTGTGAGTTTGTTAGTGTTTTCTGGATATTATCTATGAACTTTAGAGTTTGAAATGAATTCGAGCACGTAACACTTTGTTTTTTTGTTTGCACACACTAATGGGTTTCACATGCAGACACAACAAGTACACATTGCAGTTTTCTGAGTAGAATGCTACAGAAACCAGGTTAAAAATTATATTTGCGACTGTAAACATGACATTGAATCCACTTGCCCAAGAAAAACACCTTGCTTTTCTCAAAAACCAGTGTCAATATTCTTTTCTGGGTCCTTTGCACACGAATTCCACATGAGTTTGGCCTTATAGGTCTGATCCAACCAGAACTATCCGGTTCTGTGTGCCTAAATGAATATCAGCTTGTAAAACAGCATGTGAGTTTGTTAGTGTTTTCTGGATATTATGTATGAACTTTAGAGTTTTGAATGAATTTTATCATGTTACATTTTGTTGTTTTGTTGGCACATGCTAATTGTTTCCACATGGAGCCTCAACAGGTACACATTCGAGTTTTCTGAGTAGAATGCTACAGAAACCAGTTGAAAAATTACATTTGCGACTGTAAACATGACATTGAATCCACTTGCCCAAGAAAAAGTCCTTGCTTTTCTCAAAAATCAGTGTCAATATTTTTTTTCTGGGTCCTTTGCACACAAATTGCACATGAATTTGTCCAGATAGGTCTGGACCTAACCAGAAATATCCGGTTCTCTTCTGCCTAACTCAATCCCAGCTCTTGCTACAGTCTCGTGTTTGTTTCTGTTTTCTGAATTTATCTTGACCTTTAGAGTTTGGAATGAATTCGGGCACTAACAGTTTGTTTTTTTGTTGGCACACACTAAGGGGTTCCACATGGAGACACAACAGGTACACATAAGTGTTTTCTGAGTAGAATGCTACAGAAACCAGGTGAAAAAGTATACTTGTGTTTGTAAACATGACATTGAATCCACTTGCCCAAGAAAAAACTTTGCTTTTCTCCAAAACCAGTTTCAATATTTTTTTCTGGGTCCTTGGCAAACGAATTCCACACGAGTTTGGCCTTATAGGTCTGGATCCAACCAGAACTATCCAGTTCTGTGTGCCTAAATGAATAACAGCTTGTAAAATAGCCTGTGATTTTGTTAGTGTTTTCTGCATATTATGTATGAACTTTCGAGTTTTGATTGAATATTATCATGTTACATTTCGTTGTTTGGTGGGCACACGCTAATTGGTTCCACATGGAGACACAACAGGTACACTTCGAATTTTCTGAGTAGAATGCAACATAAACCAGTTTAAAAATTATATTTGTGACTGTAAACATGACATTGAATCCTCTTGCCCATGAAAAAGACTTTGCTTTTCTCAAAAACCAGTTTCAATATTTTTTTCTGGGTCCTTTGCACACGACCTCCACACGAGTTTGGCCTTATAGGTCTGGATCCAACCAGAACTATCCGGTTCTGTGTGCCGAAATAAATATCAGCTTGTAAAACAGCCTGTGAGTTTGTTTGTGTTTTCTGGATATTATGTATGAACTTTAGAATTTTGAATGAATTTTATCATGTTACATTTTTTTTTTTTGTTGGCACATGCTAATTGGTTCCACGTGGAGACACAACAGGTACACATTCGATTTTTCTTATTAGAATGCTACGAAAACTAGGTTAAAATTATATTTGCGACTGTAAACATGACATTGAATCCACTTGCCCAAGATAAAGACCTTGCTTTTCTCAAAAACCATTGTCAATATTCTTTTCTGGGTGCTTTGCACACAAATTGCACATGAATTTGTCCAGATAGGTCTGGACCTAACCAGAAATATCCGGTTCTCTTCTGCCTAACTTAATCCCAGCTCTTGCTACAGTCTCGTGTTTGTTTCTGTTTTCTGAATTTTTCTATGACCTTTAGAGTTTGGAATGAATTCGGGCACGTAACACTTTGTTTTTTTGTTTACACACACTAATGGGTTCCAAATGGAGACACAACAGGTACACATTGCAGTTTTCTGAGTAGAATGCTACAGAAACCTTGTGAAAAAGTATACTTGTGTTTGTAAACATGACATTGAATCCACTTGCGCAAGAAAAAGACTTTGCTTTTCTCCAAAACCAGTTTGACTCTGCATTTCTGGGTTCTTTGCACACAAATTCCACATTAGTTTGTTTAGATAGGTCTGGAGCAAACCAGAATTATCCGGTTCTGTGTGGCTAACTGAATATCAGCTTTTAAAACAGCCTGTGTGTTTGTTAGTGTTTTCTGGATATTAACTATGAACTTGAGAGTTTGGAATGAATTTTGGCATGTAACATTTTGTTTTTCTGCTGGCAAATGCTAATTGGATTCACATGGAGACACAACAGGCACGCATAAGTATTTTCTTTTTTTTTTTTTTTTTGACAAGCAGAGTGGACAGTGAGAGAGAGAGACAGAGAGAAAGGCCTTCCTTTTGCCGTTGGTTCACCCTCCAATGGCCGCCGCTGTCGGCGCGCTGCGGCCAGCGCAGCGCGCTCATCCGATGGCAGGAGCCAGGAACCAGGTGCTTTTCCTGGTCCCCCCATGGGGTGCAGGGCCCAAGCACCTGGGCCATCCTCCACTGCACTCCTGGGCCACAGCAGAGGGCTAGCCTGGAAGAGGGGCAACCGGGACAGAATCCGGTGCCCCGACCGGGACTAGAACCCGGTGTGCCGGCGCCGCAAGGCGGAGGATTAGCCTGTTGAGCCACGGTGCCGGCCGACATAAGTATTTTCTGAGTAGAATGCTACAGATACCAGGTGAAAAAGTATACTTGTGTTTGTAAACATGACATTGAATCCACTTAATCAAGAAAAAGACTTTGCTTTTCTCCAAAACCAGTTTGACTCTGCATTTCTGGGTCCTTTGCACACGAATTCCACACGAGTTGGTCTTATAGGTCTGGATCCAACCAGAACTATCCGGTTCTCTGTTCCTATGTAAATATCAGCTTGTAAAACAGCGTGTGAGTTTGTTAGTATTTCTGGATATTATATATGAACTTTAGAGTTTGAAATGAACTCGAGCACGTAACACTTTGTTTTTTTGTTTGCACACACTAATGGGTTCCACATGGAGACACAACAGGTACACATTTCAGTTTTCTGAGTAGAATGCTACAGACAGAAACCAGGTTAAAAATTATATTTGTGACTGTAAACATGACATTGAATCCACCTGCCCAAGAAAAACACCTTGCTTTTCTCAAAAACCAGTGTCAATATTCTTTTCTGGGTCCTTTGCACACGAATTCCCCACGAGTTTGGCCTTATAGGTCTGGATCCAACCAGAACTATCCAGTTCTTTGTGCCTAAATGAATATCAGGTTGTAAAACAGCCTGTGAGTTTGTTAGTGTTTTCTGGATATTATGTATGAACTTTAGAGTTTGGAATGAATTTTATCATGTTAGATTTTGTTTTTTTGTTGGCACATGCTAATTGGTTCCACATGGAGACACAACTGGTACACATTCAAGTTTTCTGAATATAATGCTACAGAAACTAGGTTAAAAATTATATTTGCGACTGTAAACATGACATTGAATCCACTTGCCCAAGAAAAAGACCTTGCTTTACTCAAAAACCAGTGTCAATCTTCTTTTCTGGGTCCTTTGCACACAAATTGCACATGAATTTGTCCAGATAGGTCTGGACCTAACCAGAAATATCCGGTTCTCTTCTGCCTAACTCAATCCCAGCTCTTGCTACAGTCTCGTGTTTGTTTCTGTTTTCTGAATTTATCTATGACCTTTAGGGTTTGGAATAAATTCGGGCACGTAACACTTTGTTTTTTTGTTGGCACACACTAATGGGTTCCACGTGGAGACACTACAGGTACACATTGGAGATTTCTGAGTAGAATGCTACAGAAACCAGGTGAAAAAGTATACTTGTGTTTGTAAACATGACATTGAATCCACTTGCTCAGGAAAAAGACTTTGCATTTCTACAAAACCAGTTTCAATATTTTTTTCAGGGTCCTTGGCACACGAATTCAACACGAGTTTGTCCTTATAGGTCTGGATCCAACCAGAACTATCCAGTTCTGTGTGCCTAAATGAATATCAGCTTGTAAAACAGCCTGTTTGTTTGTTAGTGTTTTCTGGATATTATGTATGAACTTTAGAGTTTTGAATGAATTTTATCATGTTACATTTTGTTGTTTGGTGGGCACACGCTAATTGGTTCCACATGGAGACACAACAGGTACACATTCGAGTTTTCTGAGTAGAATGCTACAGAAACCAGGTTAAAAATGGTATTTGCGACTGTAAACATGACATTGAATCCACTTGCCCAAGAAAAAGTCCTTGCTTTTCTCAAAAACCAGTATCAATATTCTTTTCTGGCTCCTTTGCACACAAATTGCACATGAATTTGTCCAGATAGGTCTGGACCTAACCAGAACTATCCAGTTCTGTGTGCCTAAATGAATATCAGCTTGTAAAACAGCCTGTGAGTTTATTAGTGTTTTCAGGATATTATGTATGAACTTTTGAGTTTTGAATGAATTTTATCATGTTACATTTTGTTGTTTGGTGGGCACACGCTAATTGGTTCCACATGGAGACACAACAGGTACACATTCGAATTTTCTGAGTAGAATGCTACAGAAACCAGGTTAAAAATTATATTTGCGACTGTAAACATGACATTGAATCCACTTGCCAATGAAAAAGACCTTGCTTTTCTCAAAAACCAGTGTCAATATTCTTTTCTGGGTCCTTTGCACACAAATTCCCCAAAGGTTTGGCCTTATAGGTCTGGATCCAACCAGAACTATCCAGTTCTGTGTGCCTAAATGAATATCAGCTTGTAAAACAGCCTGTGATTTTGTTAGTGTTTTCTGGATATTAACAATGAACTTGAGAGTTTGGAATGAATTTTGGCATGTAACATTTTGTTTTTCTGTTGGCAAATGCTAATTGGATTCACAGGGAGACACAACAGGTACACATAAGTGTTTTCTGAGTAGAATGCTACAGAAACCAGGTGAACAAGTATACTTGTGTTTGTAAACATGACATTGAATCCACTAGCCCAAGAAAAGACTTTACTTTTCTCTAAAAACAGTTTCAATATTTTTTTCTGGGTCCTTTGCACACGAATCCCACATGAGTTTCGCCTTATAGGTCTGGATCCAACCAGAACTATCCAGTTCTGTGTGCCTAAATGAATATCAGCTTGTAAAACAGCCTGTTTGTTTGTTAGTGTTTTCTGGATATTATGTATAAACTTTCGAGATTTGAATGAATTTTATCATGTTACATTTTGTTGTTTTGTTGGCACATGCTAATTGTTTCCACATGGAGCCACAACAGGTACACATTCGAGTTTTCTGAGTAGAATGCTACAGAAACCAGTTGAAAAATTATATTTGCGACTGTAAACATGACATTGAATCCACTTGCCCAAGAAAAAGACCTTGCTTTTCTCAAAAACCAGTGTCAATATTCTTTTCTGGGTTTTTGCACACAAATTGCACATGAATTTGTCCAGATAGGTCTGGACCTAACCAGAAATATCCGGTTGTCTTCTGCCTAACTCAATCCCAGGTCTTGCTACAATCTCGTGTTTCTTTCTGTTTTCTGAATTTATCTATGACCTTTAGAGTTTGGAATGAATTCGGGCACACTTTGTTTTTTGGTTTGCACACACTAATGGGTTCCACATGGAGACACAACAGGTACACATTGCAGTTTTCTGAGTAGAATGCTATAGAAACCAGGTGAACAAGTATACTTGTGTTTGTGAACATGACATTGAATCCACTTCCCCGAGAAAAAGACTTTGCTTTTCTCCAAAACCAGTTTCAATATTTTTTTCTGGGTCCTTGGCACACGAATTCCACACAAGTTGGATTTATAGGTCTGGATCCAACCAGAACTATCTGGTTCTCTGTTCCTATGTGAATATCAGTTTGTAAAACAGCGTGTGAGTTTGTTAGTGTTTTCTGGATATTATGTATGAACTTTTGAGTTTTGAATGAATTTTATCATGTTACATTTTGTTGTTTTGTTGGCACACGCTAATGGGTTCCACATGGAGACACAACAGGTACACATTCGAATTTTCTGAGTAGAATGCTACAGAAACCAGGTTAAAAATTATATTTGCGACTGTAACATGACTTTGAATACACTTGCCCATGAAAAAGACCTTGCTTTTCTCAAAAACCAGTGTCAATATTCTTTTCTGGGTCCTCTGCACACAAATTCCACACGAGTTTGGCCTTATAGGTCTGGATCCAACCAGAACTATCAAGTTCTGTGTGCCTAAATGAATATCCGCTTGTAAAACAGCCTGTGAGTTTGTTAGTGTTTTATGGATATTATGCATGAACTTTAGAGTTTGGAATGAATTGGGAGACGTAACACTTTGTTTTTTTGTTGGCACACACTAATGGGTTCCACATGGAGGCACAACAGGTACACATTGCAGTTTTCTGAGTAGAATGCTACAGAAACCAGGTGAACAAGTATACTTGAGTTTGTAAACATGACATTGAATCCACTTGCGCAAGAAAAAGACTTTGCTTTTCTCCAAAACCAGTTTGACTCTGCATTTCTGGGTCCTTTGCACACGAATTCCACATGAGTTTGTCCAGATAGGTCTGGAGCAAACCAGAATTATCCGGTTCTGTGTGGCTAACTGAATATCAGCTTTTAAAACAGCCTGTGTGTTTGTTAGTGTTTTTTGAATATTAACTATGAACTTGAGATTTTCCAATGAATTTTGGCATGTCACATTTTGTTTTTCTGTTGGCAAATGCTAATTGGATTCACATGGAGATACAACAGGTACACATTGCAGTTTTCTGAGTAGAATGCTAGAGAATCTAGGTGAAAAAGTATACTCCTGTGTGTAATCATGACATTGAATGCACTTGCCCAAGAAAAAGACTTTGCTTTTCTCCAAAACCAGTTTCAATATTTTTTTCTGGGTCCTTTGCACACGAATTCCACACGAGTTTGGCCTTATAGGTCTGATCCAACCAGAACTCTCCGGTTCTGTGTGCCTAAATGAATATCAGCTTGTAAAACAGCCTGTGAGTTTGTTAGTGTTTCCTGGATATTACGTACGAACTTTCGAGTTTTGAATGAATTTTATCATGTTACATTTTGTTGTTTGGTTGGCACACGCTAATTGGTTCCACATGGAGTCACAACAGGTACACATTCGAGTTTTCTGAGTAGATTGCTACAGAAACCAGGTTAAAAATTACATTTGCGACTGTAAACATGACATTGAATCCACTTGCCCAAGAAAAAGACATTGTTTTTCTCAAAACCAAGTGTCAATATTCTTTTCTGGGTCCTTTGCACACAAATTGCACATGAATTTTTCCAGATAGGTCTGGACCTAACCAGAAACATCCGGTTCTCTTCTGCCTAACTCAATCCCAGCTCTTGCTACACTCTCGTGTTTGTTTCTGTTTTCTGAATTTATCTATGACCTTTAGAGTTTGGAATGAATTCGGGCAAGTAACACTTTGTTTTTTTGTTGGCACACACTAATGGGTTCCACATGGAGACACAACAGGTACACATTGCAGTTTTCTGAGTAGAATGCTACAGAAACCAGGTGAAAAAGTATACTTGTGTTTGTAAACATGACATTGAATCCACTTGCCCAAGAAAAAGACTTTGCTTTTCTCCAAAACCAGTTCAATATTTTTTTCTGGGTCCTTGGCACACGAATTCCACACGAGTTTGTCCTTATAGGTCTGGATCCAACCAGAACTATCCAGTTCTGTGTGCCTAAATGAATATCAGCTTGTAAAACAGCCTGTTTGTTTGTTAGTGTTTTCTGGATATTATGTATGAACTTTCGAGTTTTGAATGAATTTTATCATGTTACATTTTGTTGTTTGGTGGGCACACGCTAATTGGTTCCACATGGAGACACAATAGGTATACATTCGAATTTTCTGAGTAGAATGCTACAGAAACCAGGTTAAAAATTATATTTGCGACTGTAAACATGACATCGAATCCACTTGCCAATGAAAAAGACCTTGCTTTTCTCAAAAACCAGTGTCAATATTCTTTTCTGGGTCCTTTGCACATGAATTCCCCAAAGGTTTGGCCTTATAGGTCTGGATCCAACCAGAACTATCCAGTTCTGTGTGCCTAAATGAATATCAGCTTGTAAAACAGCCTGTGAGTTTATTTGTGTTTTAGGATATTATGTATGAACTTTCAAGTTTTGAATGAATTTTATCATGTTACATTTTGTTGTTTGGTGGGCACACGCTAATTGGTTCCACATGGAGACACAACAGGTACACATTCGAGTTTTCTGAGTAGAATGCTACAGACAGAAACCAGGTTAAAAATTATATTTGCGACTGTAAACATGACATTGAATCCACTTGCCCATGAAAAAGACTTTGCTTTTCTCAAAAACAAGTGTCAATATTCTTTTCTGGGTCCTTTGCACACAAATTCCCCAAGAGTTTGGACTTATAGGTGTGGATCCAACCAGAACTATCCAGTTCTGTGTTCCTAAATGAATATCCGCTTGTAAAACAGCCTGTGAGTTTGTTAGTGTTTTCTGGATATTAACAATGAACTTGAGAGTTTGGAATGAATTTTGGCATGTAACATTTTGTTTTTCTGTTGGCAAATGCTAATTGGATTCACATGGAGACACAACAGGTACACATAAGTGTTTTCTGAGTAGAATGCTACAGAAACCAGGTGAACAAGTATACTTGTGTTTGTAAACATGACATTGAATCCACTTGCCCAAGAAAAGACTTTACTTTTCTCTAAAACCAGTTTCAATATTTTTTTGTGGGTCCTTTGCACACGAATTCCACACGAGTTTCGCCTTATAGATCTGGATGCAACCAGAACTATCTGGTTCTCTGTTCCTATGTGAATATCAGTTTGTAAAACAGCCTGTTTGTTTGTTAGTGTTTTCTGGATATTATGTATAAACTTTCGAGATTTGAATGAATTTTATCATGTTACATTTTGTTGTTTGGTTGGCATACGCTAATTGGTTCCACATGGAGACACAACAGGTACACATTCAAATTTTCTGAGTAGAATGCTACAGAAACCAGGTTAAAAATTATATTTGTGACTGTAAACATGACATTGAATCCACTTGCCCATGAAAAAGACCTTGCTTTTCTCAAAAACCAGTGTCAATATTCTTTTCTGGGTTTTTTGCACACAAATTGCACATGAATTTGTCCAGATAGGTCTGGACCTAACCAGAAATATCCGGTTGTCTTCTGCCTAACTCAATCCCAGGTCTTGCTACAATCTCGTGTTTGTTTCTGTTTTCTGAATTTATCTATGACCTTTAGAGTTTGGAATGAATTCGGGCACGTACACTTTGTTTTTTGGTTTGCACACACTAATGGGTTCCACATGGAGACACAACAGGTACACATTGCAGTTTTCTAAGTAGAATGCTATAGAAACCAGGTGAACAAGTATACTTGTGTTTGTAAACATGACATTGAATCCACTTCCCCGAGAAAAAGACTTTGCTTTTCTCCAAAACCAGTTTCAATATTTTTTTCTGGGTCCTTTGCACACGAATTCCACACGAGTTGTTCTTATAGGTCTGGATCCAACCAGAACTATCCGGTTCTCTGTTCCTATGTGAATATCAGCTTGTAAAACAGCCTGTGTGTTTGTTAGTGTTTTCTGGATATTATGTATGAACTTTTGAGTTTTGAATGAATTTTATCATGTTACATTTTGTTGTTCTGTTGGCACACGCTAATTGGTTCCACATGGAGACACAACAGGTACACATTCGAATTTTCTGAGTAGAATGCTACAGAAACCAGGTTAAAAATTATATTTGCGACTGTAAACATGACTTTGAATCCACTTGCTCAATAAAAAGACTTTGCTTTTCTCCAAAACCAGTTTGACTCTGCATTCCTGGGTCCTTTGCACACGAATTCAACATGAGTTGTCCAGATAGGTCTGGAGCAATCCAGAATTATCCGGTTCTGTGTGGCTAACTGAATATCAGCTTTTAAAACAGCCTGTGTGTTTGTTAGTGTTTTCGGTATATTAACTATGAACTTGAGAGTTTGGAATGAATTTTGGCATGTCACATTTTGTTTTTCTGTTGGCAAATGCTAATTGGATTCACATGGAGACACAACAGGTACACATAAGTGTTTTCTGAGTAGAATGCTACAGAAACCAGGTGAAAAATTATACATACTTGTGTTTGTAAACATGACATTGAATCCACTTGCCCAAGAAAAAGACTTTGCTTTTCTCCAAAACCAGTTTCAATATTTTTTTCTGTGTCCTTGGCACACGAATACCACACAAGTTTGGCCTTATAGGTCTGATCCAACCAGAACTGTCCGGTTCTGTGTGCCTAAATGAATATCAGCTTGTAAAACAGCCTGTGAGTTTGTTAGTGTTTTCTGGATATTTTGTATGAACTTTAGAGTTTGGAATGAATTCGGGCACGTAACACTTTGTTTTTTTGTTTGCACACACAAATGGGTTCCACATGGAGACAAAACAGGTACACATTGCAGTTTTCTGAGTAGAATGCTACAGAAACCAGGTGAGAAAGTATACTTGTGTTTGTAAACATGACATTGAATCCACTTGCCCAAGAAAAAGTCTTTGCTTTTCTCCAAAACCAGTTTGACTCTGCATTTCTCCGTCCTTTGCACATGAATTCCACATGAGTTTGTCCAGAGAGGTCTGGAGCAATCCAGAATTATCCGGTTCTGTGTGGCTAAATGAATATCAGCTTTTAAAAGAGCCTGTGTGTTTGTTAGTGTTTTCTGAATATTAACTATGAACTTGAGAGTTTGGAATGAATTTTGGCATGTAACATTTTGTTTTTCTGTTGGCAAATGCTAATTGGATTCACATGGAGACACAACAGGTGCAAATAAGTTTTTCTGAGTAGAATGCTACAGAAACCAGGTGAAAAAGTATACTTGTGTTTATAAACATGTCATTGAATCCACTTGCCCAAGTAAAAGACTTTGCTCTTCTCCAAAACCAGTTTGACTCTGCATTTCTGGGTTTTGCACACGAATTGCCCATGAGTTTGTCCAGATAGGTCTGGAGCCAACCAGAATTATCCGGTTCTGTGTGGCTAACTGAATATCAGCTTTTAAAACAGCCTGTGCGTTTGTTAGTGTTTTCTGGATATTAACTATGAACTTGAGAGTTTGGAATGAATTTTGGCATGTAACATTTTGTTTTTCTGTTGGCAAATGCTAATTGGATTCACATGGAGACACAACAGGTACACATTAGTGTTTTCTGAGTAGAAAGCTACAGAAACCTTGTGAACAAGTATACTTGTGTTTGTAAACATGACATTGAATCCACTTGCCCAAGAAAAAGACTTTGCTTTTCTCCAAAACCAGTTTCAATATTTTTTTCCGGGTCCTTGGCACACGAATTACACACGAATTTGGTCTTATAGGTCTGGATCCAACCAGAATTATCCAGTTCTGTGTGCCTAAATGAATATCCTCTTGTAAAACAGCCTGTGAGTTTGTTAGTGTTTTTTGGATATTATGTATGAACTTTCGAGTTTTGAATGAATTTTATCATGTTACATTTTGTTATTTGGTTGGCACACGCTAATTGGTTTTACATGGAGACACAACAGGTACACATTGCAGTTTTCTGAGTAGAATGCTACAGAAACAAGGTGAAAAATTACATTTGCGACTGTAAATGTGACATTGAATCCACTTGCCCAAGAAAAAGTCCTTGCTTTTCCCAAAAACCAATGTCAATATTCTTTTCTGGGTCCTTTGCACACAAATTGCACATGAATTTGTCCAGATAAGTCTCGACCTAACCAGAAATATCCGTTTCTCTTCTGCCTAACTCAATCCCAGCTCTTGCTACAGTCTCGTGTTTGTTTCTGTTTTCTGAATTTTTCTATGACCTTTAGAGTTTGGAAAGAATTCGGGCACGTAACACTTTGTTTTTTTGTTGGCACACACTAATGTGTTCCACATGCAGACACAACAGGTACACATTGGAGTTTTCTGAGTAGAATGCTACAGAAACCAGGTGAACAAGTATACTTGTGTTTGTAAACATGACATTGAATCCACTTGCTCAAGAAGTAGACTTTGCTTTTCTCCAAAACCAGTTTGACTCTGCATTTCTCGGTCCTTTGCAGAGGAATTCCACGTGAGTTTGTCCAGATAGGTCTGGAGCAAACCAGAATTATCCGGTTCTGTGTGGCTAACTGAATATCAGCTTTTAAAACAGGCTGTGTGTGTGTAGTGTTTTCTAGATATTAACTATGAACTTGAGAGTTTGGAATGAATTTTGGCATGTAACATTTTGTTTTTCTGTTGGCAAATGCTAATTGGATTCACATGGAGACACAACAGGTACACATAAGTGTTTTGTGAGTAGAATGCTACAGAAACCAGGTGAAAAAGCATACTTGTGTTTGTAAACATGACATTGAATCCACTTGCCCAAGAAAAAGTCTTTGCTTTTCTCCAAAACCAGTTTCAATATTTTTTTCTGGGTCCTTGGCACACGAATTCCACACGAGTTTAGTCTTATAGGTCTGGATGCAACCAGAACTATCCAGTTTTGTGTGGCTAACTGAATATCAGCTTTTAAAACTGCCTGTGAGTTTGTTAGTGTTTTCTGGATATTATGTATGTACTTTAGAGTTTGGAATGAATTTTATCATGTTACATTTTGTTGTTTGGTTGGCACACGCTAATTGGTTCCACATGGAGACACAACAGGTACACATTCGAATTTTCTGAGTAGAATGCTACAGAAACCAGGTTAAAATGTATATTTGCGACTGTAAACATGACATTGAATCCACTTGCCCATGAAAAAGACCTTTTTTTTTCCAAAACCAGTGTCAATATTCTTTTCTGGGACCTTTGCACACAAATTCCCCAAGAGTTTGGCGTTATAGGTCTGGATCCAACCAGAACTATCCAGTTCTGTGTGCCTAAATGAATATCCGCTTGTAAAACAGCCTGTGAGTTTGTTAGTGTTTTCTAGATATTTTGTATGAACTTTAGAGTTTGGAATGAATTTGGGCACGTAACACTTTTTTTTTTGTTTGCACACACAAATGGGTTCCACATGGAGACACAACAGGTACACATTGCAGTTTACTGAGTAGAATGCTACAGAAACCAGGTTAAAAATTATATTTGCGACGGTAAACATGACTTTGAATCCACTTGCCCAAGAAAAAGACTTTGCTTTTCTCCAAAACCAGTTTGACTCTGCATTTCTCCGTCCTTTGCACATGAATTCCACATGAGTTTGTCCAGATAGGTCTGGAGCAATCCAGAATTATCCGGTTCTGTGTGGCTAAATGAATATCAGCTTTTAAAAGAACCTGTGTGTTTGTTAGTGTTTTCTGGATATTAACTATGAACTTGAGAGTTTGGAATGAATTTTGGCATGTAACATTTTGTTTTTCTGTTGGCAAATGCTAATTGGATTCACATGGAGACACAACAGGTACACATTAGTGTTTTCTGAGTAGAAAGCTACAGAAACCTTGTGAACAAGTATACTTGTGTTTGTAAACATGACATTGAATCCACTTGCCCAAGAAAAAGACTTTGCTTTTCTCCAAAACCAGTTTCAATATTTTTTTCCGGGTCCTTGGCACACGAATTACACACGAATTTGGTCTTATAGGTCTGGATCCAACCAGAATTATCCAGTTCTGTGTGCCTAAATGAATATCCTCTTGTAAAACAGCCTGTGAGTTTGTTAGTGTTTTTTGGATATTATGTATGAACTTTCGAGTTTTGAATGAATTTTATCATGTTACATTTTGTTATTTGGTTGGCACACGCTAATTGGTTTTACATGGAGACACAACAGGTACACATTGCAGTTTTCTGAGTAGAATGCTACAGAAACAAGGTGAAAAATTACATTTGCGACTGTAAATGTGACATTGAATCCACTTGCCCAAGAAAAAGTCCTTGCTTTTCTCAAAAACCAATGTCAATATTCTTTTCTGGGTCCTTTGCACACAAATTGCACATGAATTTGTCCAGATAAGTCTCGACCTAACCAGAAATATCCGTTTCTCTTCTGCCTAACTCAATCCCAGCTCTTGCTACAGTCTCGTGTTTGTTTCTGTTTTCTGAATTTTTCTATGACCTTTAGAGTTTGGAAAGAATTCGGGCACGTAACACTTTGTTTTTTTGTTGGCACACACTAATGTGTTCCACATGCAGACACAACAGGTACACATTGGAGTTTTCTGAGTAGAATGCTACAGAAACCAGGTGAACAAGTATACTTGTGTTTGTAAACATGACATTGAATCCACTTGCTCAAGAAGTAGACTTTGCTTTTCTCCAAAACCAGTTTGACTCTGCATTTCTCGGTCCTTTGCAGAGGAATTCCACGTGAGTTTGTCCAGATAGGTCTGGAGCAAACCAGAATTATCCGGTTCTGTGTGGCTAACTGAATATCAGCTTTTAAAACAGGCTGTGTGTGTGTAGTGTTTTCTAGATATTAACTATGAACTTGAGAGTTTGGAATGAATTTTGGCATGTAACATTTTGTTTTTCTGTTGGCAAATGCTAATTGGATTCACATGGAGACACAACAGGTACACATAAGTGTTTTGTGAGTAGAATGCTACAGAAACCAGGTGAAAAAGTATACTTGTGTTTGTAAACATGACATTGAATCCACTTGCCCAAGAAAAAGTCTTTGCTTTTCTCCAAAACCAGTTTCAATATTTTTTTCTGGGTCCTTGGCACACGAATTCCACACGAGTTTAGTCTTATAGGTCTGGATGCAACCAGAACTATCCAGTTTTGTGTGGCTAACTGAATATCAGCTTTTAAAACTGCCTGTGAGTTTGTTAGTGTTTTCTGGATATTATGTATGTACTTTAGAGTTTGGAATGAATTTTATCATGTTACATTTTGTTGTTTGGTTGGCACACGCTAATTGGTTCCACATGGAGACACAACAGGTACACATTCGAATTTTCTGAGTAGAATGCTACAGAAACCAGGTTAAAATGTATATTTGCGACTGTAAACATGACATTGAATTCCCTTGCCCATGAAAAAGACCTTTTTTTTTCCAAAACCAGTGTCAATATTCTTTTCTGGGACCTTTGCACACAAATTCCCCAAGAGTTTGGCGTTATAGGTCTGGATCCAACCAGAACTATCCAGTTCTGTGTGCCTAAATGAATATCCGCTTGTAAAACAGCCTGTGAGTTTGTTAGTGTTTTCTAGATATTTTGTATGAACTTTAGAGTGTGGAATGAATTTGGGCACGTAACACTTTTTTTTTTGTTTGCACACACAAATGGGTTCCACATGGAGACACAACAGGTACACATTGCAGTTTACTGAGTAGAATGCTACAGAAACCAGGTTAAAAATTATATTTGCGACGGTAAACATGACTTTGAATCCACTTGCCCAAGAAAAAGACTTTGCTTTTCTCCAAAACCAGTTTGACTCTGCATTTCTCCGTCCTTTGCACATGAATTCCACATGAGTTTGTCCAGATAGGTCTGGAGCAATCCAGAATTATCCGGTTCTGTGTGGCTAAATGAATATCAGCTTTTAAAAGAACCTGTGTGTTTGTTAGTGTTTTCTGGATATTAACTATGAACTTGAGAGTTTGGAATGAATTTTGGCATGTAACATTTTGTTTTTCTGTTGGCAAATGCTAATTGGATTCACATGGAGACACAACAGGTACACATTAGTGTTTTCTGAGTAGAAAGCTACAGAAACCTTGTGAACAAGTATACTTGTGTTTGTAAACATGACATTGAATCCACTTGCCCAAGAAAAAGACTTTGCTTTTCTCCAAAACCAGTTTCAATATTTTTTTCCGGGTCCTTGGCACACGAATTACACACGAATTTGGTCTTATAGGTCTGGATCCAACCAGAATTATCCAGTTCTGTGTGCCTAAATGAATATCCTCTTGTAAAACAGCCTGTGAGTTTGTTAGTGTTTTTTGGATATTATGTATGAACTTTCGAGTTTTGAATGAATTTTATCATGTTACATTTTGTTATTTGGTTGGCACACGCTAATTGGTTTTACATGGAGACACAACAGGTACACATTGCAGTTTTCTGAGTAGAATGCTACAGAAACAAGGTGAAAAATTACATTTGCGACTGTAAATGTGACATTGAATCCACTTGCCCAAGAAAAAGTCCTTGCTTTTCTCAAAAACCAATGTCAATATTCTTTTCTGGGTCCTTTGCACACAAATTGCACATGAATTTGTCCAGATAAGTCTCGACCTAACCAGAAATATCCGTTTCTCTTCTGCCTAACTCAATCCCAGCTCTTGCTACAGTCTCGTGTTTGTTTCTGTTTTCTGAATTTTTCTATGACCTTTAGAGTTTGGAAAGAATTCGGGCACGTAACACTTTGTTTTTTTGTTGGCACACACTAATGTGTTCCACATGCAGACACAACAGGTACACATTGGAGTTTTCTGAGTAGAATGCTACAGAAACCAGGTGAACAAGTATACTTGTGTTTGTAAACATGACATTGAATCCACTTGCTCAAGAAGTAGACTTTGCTTTTCTCCAAAACCAGTTTGACTCTGCATTTCTCGGTCCTTTGCAGAGGAATTCCACGTGAGTTTGTCCAGATAGGTCTGGAGCAAACCAGAATTATCCGGTTCTGTGTGGCTAACTGAATATCAGCTTTTAAAACAGGCTGTGTGTGTGTAGTGTTTTCTAGATATTAACTATGAACTTGAGAGTTTGGAATGAATTTTGGCATGTAACATTTTGTTTTTCTGTTGGCAAATGCTAATTGGATTCACATGGAGACACAACAGGTACACATAAGTGTTTTGTGAGTAGAATGCTACAGAAACCAGGTGAAAAAGTATACTTGTGTTTGTAAACATGACATTGAATCCACTTGCCCAAGAAAAAGTCTTTGCTTTTCTCCAAAACCAGTTTCAATATTTTTTTCTGGGTCCTTGGCACACGAATTCCACACGAGTTTAGTCTTATAGGTCTGGATGCAACCAGAACTATCCAGTTTTGTGTGGCTAACTGAATATCAGCTTTTAAAACTGCCTGTGAGTTTGTTAGTGTTTTCTGGATATTATGTATGTACTTTAGAGTTTGGAATGAATTTTATCATGTTACATTTTGTTGTTTGGTTGGCACACGCTAATTGGTTCCACATGGAGACACAACAGGTACACATTCGAATTTTCTGAGTAGAATGCTACAGAAACCAGGTTAAAATGTATATTTGCGACTGTAAACATGACATTGAATCCACTTGCCCATGAAAAAGACCTTTTTTTTTCCAAAACCAGTGTCAATATTCTTTTCTGGGACCTTTGCACACAAATTCCCCAAGAGTTTGGCGTTATAGGTCTGGATCCAACCAGAACTATCCAGTTCTGTGTGCCTAAATGAATATCCGCTTGTAAAACAGCCTGTGAGTTTGTTAGTGTTTTCTAGATATTTTGTATGAACTTTAGAGTGTGGAATGAATTTGGGCACGTAACACTTTTTTTTTTGTTTGCACACACAAATGGGTTCCACATGGAGACACAACAGGTACACATTGCAGTTTACTGAGTAGAATGCTACAGAAACCAGGTTAAAAATTATATTTGCGACGGTAAACATGACTTTGAATCCACTTGCCCAAGAAAAAGACTTTGCTTTTCTCCAAAACCAGTTTGACTCTGCATTTCTCCGTCCTTTGCACATGAATTCCACATGAGTTTGTCCAGATAGGTCTGGAGCAATCCAGAATTATCCGGTTCTGTGTGGCTAAATGAATATCAGCTTTTAAAAGAACCTGTGTGTTTGTTAGTGTTTTCTGGATATTAACTATGAACTTGAGAGTTTGGAATGAATTTTGGCATGTAACATTTTGTTTTTCTGTTGGCAAATGCTAATTGGATTCACATGGAGACACAACAGGTACACATTAGTGTTTTCTGAGTAGAAAGCTACAGAAACCTTGTGAACAAGTATACTTGTGTTTGTAAACATGACATTGAATCCACTTGCCCAAGAAAAAGACTTTGCTTTTCTCCAAAACCAGTTTCAATATTTTTTTCCGGGTCCTTGGCACACGAATTACACACGAATTTGGTCTTATAGGTCTGGATCCAACCAGAATTATCCAGTTCTGTGTGCCTAAATGAATATCCTCTTGTAAAACAGCCTGTGAGTTTGTTAGTGTTTTTTGGATATTATGTATGAACTTTCGAGTTTTGAATGAATTTTATCATGTTACATTTTGTTATTTGGTTGGCACACGCTAATTGGTTTTACATGGAGACACAACAGGTACACATTGCAGTTTTCTGAGTAGAATGCTACAGAAACAAGGTGAAAAATTACATTTGCGACTGTAAATGTGACATTGAATCCACTTGCCCAAGAAAAAGTCCTTGCTTTTCTCAAAAACCAATGTCAATATTCTTTTCTGGGTCCTTTGCACACAAATTGCACATGAATTTGTCCAGATAAGTCTCGACCTAACCAGAAATATCCGTTTCTCTTCTGCCTAACTCAATCCCAGCTCTTGCTACAGTCTCGTGTTTGTTTCTGTTTTCTGAATTTTTCTATGACCTTTAGAGTTTGGAAAGAATTCGGGCACGTAACACTTTGTTTTTTTGTTGGCACACACTAATGTGTTCCACATGCAGACACAACAGGTACACATTGGAGTTTTCTGAGTAGAATGCTACAGAAACCAGGTGAACAAGTATAATTGTGTTTGTAAACATGACATTGAATCCACTTGCTCAAGAAGTAGACTTTGCTTTTCTCCAAAACCAGTTTGACTCTGCATTTCTCGGTCCTTTGCAGAGGAATTCCACGTGAGTTTGTCCAGATAGGTCTGGAGCAAACCAGAATTATCCGGTTCTGTGTGGCTAACTGAATATCAGCTTTTAAAACAGGCTGTGTGTGTGTAGTGTTTTCTAGATATTAACTATGAACTTGAGAGTTTGGAATGAATTTTGGCATGTAACATTTTGTTTTTCTGTTGGCAAATGCTAATTGGATTCACATGGAGACACAACAGGTACACATAAGTGTTTTGTGAGTAGAATGCTACAGAAACCAGGTGAAAAAGTATACTTGTGTTTGTAAACATGACATTGAATCCACTTGCCCAAGAAAAAGTCTTTGCTTTTCTCCAAAACCAGTTTCAATATTTTTTTCTGGGTCCTTGGCACACGAATTCCACACGAGTTTAGTCTTATAGGTCTGGATGCAACCAGAACTATCCAGTTTTGTGTGGCTAACTGAATATCAGCTTTTAAAACTGCCTGTGAGTTTGTTAGTGTTTTCTGGATATTATGTATGTACTTTAGAGTTTGGAATGAATTTTATCATGTTACATTTTGTTGTTTGGTTGGCACACGCTAATTGGTTCCACATGGAGACACAACAGGTACACATTCGAATTTTCTGAGTAGAATGCTACAGAAACCAGGTTAAAATGTATATTTGCGACTGTAAACATGACATTGAATCCACTTGCCCATGAAAAAGACCTTTTTTTTTCCAAAACCAGTGTCAATATTCTTTTCTGGGACCTTTGCACACAAATTCCCCAAGAGTTTGGCGTTATAGGTCTGGATCCAACCAGAACTATCCAGTTCTGTGTGCCTAAATGAATATCCGCTTGTAAAACAGCCTGTGAGTTTGTTAGTGTTTTCTAGATATTTTGTATGAACTTTAGAGTTTGGAATGAATTTGGGCACGTAACACTTTTTTTTTTGTTTGCACACACAAATGGGTTCCACATGGAGACACAACAGGTACACATTGCAGTTTACTGAGTAGAATGCTACAGAAACCAGGTTAAAAATTATATTTGCGACGGTAAACATGACTTTGAATCCACTTGCCCAAGAAAAAGACTTTGCTTTTCTCCAAAACCAGTTTGACTCTGCATTTCTCCGTCCTTTGCACATGAATTCCACATGAGTTTGTCCAGATAGGTCTGGAGCAATCCAGAATTATCCGGTTCTGTGTGGCTAAATGAATATCAGCTTTTAAAAGAACCTGTGTGTTTGTTAGTGTTTTCTGGATATTAACTATGAACTTGAGAGTTTGGAATGAATTTTGGCATGTAACATTTTGTTTTTCTGTTGGCAAGTGCTAATTGGATTCACATGGAGACACAACAGGTACACATAAGTGTTTTCTGAGTAGAACGCTACAGAAACCAGGTGAAAAAGTATACTTGTGTTTATAAACATGACATTGAATCCACTTGCCCAAGAAAAAGACTTTGCTTTTCTCCAAAACCAGTTTCAATATTTTTTTCTGGGTCCTTGGCACACGAATTCCACACGAGTTTGGCCTTATAGGTCTGGATCCAACCAGAACTATCCGGTTCTGTGTGCCTAAATGAATATCATCTTGTAAAACAGCCTGTGAGTTTGTTAGTGTTTTCTGGATATTATGTATGAACTTTCGAGTTTTGAATGAATTTTATCATGTTACATTTTGTTGTTTGGTTGGCACACGCTAATTGGTTCCACATGGAGACACAACAGGTACACATTCGAGTTTTCTGAGTAGAATGCTACAGAGACCAGGTTAAAATTATATTTGCGACTGTAAACATGACATTGAATCCACTTGCCCCTGAAAAAGACCTTGATTTTCTCAAAAACCAGTGTCAATATTCTTTTCTGGGTCCTTTGCACACAAATTGCACATGAATTTGTCCAGATAAGTCTGGACCTAACCAGAAATATCCGGTTCTCTTCTGCCTAATTCAATCCCAGCTCTTGCTACAGTCTCCTGTTTATTTCTGTTTTCTGAATTTATCTATGACCTTCAGAGTTTGGAATGAATTCAGGCACGTAACACTTTTTTTTTGTTGGCACACACTAATAGGTTCCACATGGAGACAAAACAGGTACACAATGGAGTTTTCTGAGTAGAATGCTACAGAAACCAGGTGAAAAAGTATACTTGTGTTTGTAAACATGACATTGAATCCACTTGCCCAATAAAAAGACTTTCCTTTTCTCCAAAACCAGTTTCACTCTGCATTTCTGGGTCCTTTTGACATGAAATCCACGTGAATTTGTCCAGATAGGACTGGAGCAAACCAGAATTATCCGGTTCTGTGTGGCTAACTGAATATCAGCTTTTAAAAGAGCCTTTGTGTTTGTTAGTGTTTTCTGGATATTAACTATGAACTTGAGAGTTTGGAATGAATTTTGGCATGTAACATTTTGTTTTTCTGTTGGCAAATGCTAATTGGATTCACATGGAGACACAACAGGTACACATAAGTGTTTTCTGAGTAGAATGCTACAGAAACCAGGTGAAAAAGTATACTTGTGTTTGTAAACATGACATTGAATCCACTTGCCCAAGAAAAAGACTTTGCTTTTCTCCAAAACCAGTTTCAATATTTTTTTCTGGCTCCTTTGCACACGAATTCCACACGAGTTTGTCCTTATAGGTCTGCATCTAACCAGAACTATCCAGTTCTGTGTGCCAAAATAAATATCAGCTTCTAAAACAGCCTGTGTGTTTGTTAGTGTTTTCTGGATATTAACTATGAACTTGAGAGTTTGGAATGAATTGTGCATGTAACATTTTATTTTTCTGTTGGCAAACGCTAATTGGTTCCACATGAAGACACAACAGGTACACATTCGAGTTTTCTGAGTAGAATGCTACAGACAGAAACCAGGTTAAAAATGTATTTGCGACTGTAAACATAACATTGAATCCACTTGTCCAAGAAAAAGTCCTTGCTTTTCTCAAAAAACAGTGTCAATATTCTTTTCTGGTTCCTTTGCACACAAATTGCCCATGAATTTGTCCAGAAGGTCTGGACCTAACCAGAAATATCCGGTTCTCTCCTGCCTAACTCAATCCCAGCTCTTGCTACAGTCTCGTGTTTGTTTCTGTTTTCTGAATTTATCTATGAACTTTAGAGTTTGGAATGAATTCGGGCACGTAACACTCTGTTTTTTTGTTGGCACACACTAATGGGATCCACATGGAGACACAACAGGTACACATTGGAGTTTTCTGAGTAGAATACTACAGAAACCAGGTGAAAAAGTATACTTGTGTTTGTAAACATGATATTGAATCCACTTGCCCAAGGAATAGACTTTGCTTTTCTCCAAAACCAGTGTGACTCTGCATTTCTCGGTCCTTTGCACAGGAATTCCTCGTGAGTTTGTCCAGATAGGTCTGGAGAAAACCAGAATTATCCAGTTCTGTGTTGCTAACTGAATATCAGCTTTTGAAACAGCCTGTGCGTTTGTTAGTGTTTTCTGGATATTAACTATGAACTTGAAAGTTTGGAATGAATTTTGGCATGTCACATTTTCTTTTTCTGTTGGCAAATGATAATTGGATTCACATGGAGACACAACAGGTACACATAAGTGTTTTGTGAGTAGAATGCTACAGAAACCAGGTGAAAAAGTATGCTTGTGTTTGTCAACATGACATTGAATCCACCTGCCCAAGAAAAAGACTTGCTTTTCTCCAAAACCAGTTTGACTCTGCATTTCTCCGTCCTTTTCACATGAATTCCACGTGAGTTTGTCCAGATAGGTCTGGAGCAAACCAGAATTTTCTGGTTCTGTGTGGCTAACAGAATATCAGGTTTTAAAAGAGCCTGTGTGTTTGTTAGTGTTTTCTGGATATTAACTATGAACTTGAGAGTTTGGAATGAATTTTGGCATGTAACATTTTGTTTTTCTGTTGGCAAATGCTAATTGGATTCACATGGAGACATAACAGGTACACATAAGTGTTTTCTGAGTAGAATGCTACAAAAACCAGGTGAAAAAGTATACTTGTGTTTGTAAACATGACATTGAATCCACTTGCCCAAGAAAAAGACTGTGCTTTTCTCCAAAACCAGTTTCAATATTTTTTCTGGGTCCTTTGCACACGAATTCCACACGAGTTTGGCCTTATAGGTCTGGATCCAACCAGAACAATCTGGTTCTGTGTGCCTAAATGAATATCAGCTTGTAAAACAGCCTGTGAGTTTGTTAGTGTTTTCTGGATATTATGTATGAACTTTCGAGTTTTGAATGAATTTTATCATGTTACATTTTGTTGTTTAGTTGGCGCCCGCTAATTGGTTCCACATGGAGACACAACAGGTACACATTCGAGTTTTCTGAGTAGAATGCTACAGACAGAAACCAGGTGAAAAATTATATTTGCGACTGTAAACATGACATTGAACCCACTTGCCCAAGAAAAAGTCCTTGCTTTTCTCAAAAAGCAGTGCCAATATTCTTTTCTGTGTCCTTTGCATATGAATTGCACATGAATTTGTCCAGATAGGTCTGGACCTAACCAGAAATATCCGGTTCTCTTCTGCCTAACTTAATCCCAGCTCTTGCTACAGTCTCGTGTTTGTTTCTGTTTTCTGAATTTATATATGAACTTTAGAGTTTGAAATGAATTCGGGCACGTAACACTCTGTTTATTTGTTGGCACACACTAATGGGTTCCACATGGAGACACAACAGGTACACATTGGTGTTTTCTGAGTAGAATGCTACAGAAACCAGGTAAACAAGTATAATTGTGTTTGTAAACATGACATTGATCGACTTGCTCAAGAAAAAGACTTTGCTTTTCTCCAAAACCAGTTTGACTCTGCATTTCTCAGTCCTTTGCACACGAATTAAACATGAGTTTGTCCAGATAGTTCTGGAGCAAACCAGAATTATCCGGTTCTGTGTGGCTAACAGAATATCAGCTTTTAAAAGAGCCTGTTTGTTTGTTAGTGTTTTCTGGATATTAACTATGAACTTGAGAGTTTGCAATGAATTTTGGCATGTAACATTTTGTTTTTCTGTTGGCAAATGCTAATTGGATTCACATGGAGACATAACAGGTACACATAAGTGTTTTCTGAGTAGAATGCTACAAAAACCAGGTGAAAAAGTATACTTGTGTTTGTAAACATGACATTGAACCCACTTGCCCAAGAAAAAGACTTTGCTTTTCTCAAAAACCAGTTTCAATATTTTTTCTGGGTCCTTTGCACACGAATTCCACATGAGTTTGGCCTTATAGGTCTGGATCCAACCGAACTATCCGGTTCTGTGTGCCTAAATGAATATAGCTTGTAAAACAGCCTGTGAGTTTGTTAGTGTTTCCTGGATATTATGTATCAAATTTCGAGTTTTGAATGAATTTTATCATGTTTCATTTTGTTTTTTAGTTGGAAAACGCTAATTGGTTCCACATAGAGACAGAACAGGTAAACATTCGAGTTTTCTGAGTAGAATGCTACAGAAACCAGATTAAAAATTACATTTACGACCGTAAACATGATATTGAATCCACTTGCCCAAGAAAAAGACCTTGCTTTTCTCAAAAACCAGTGTCAATATTCTTTTCTGGGTCCTTTGCACACAAATTGCACATGAATTTGTCCAGATTGGTCTGGTCCTAACCAGAAATATCCGGTTCTCTTCTGCCTAACACAATCCCAGCTCTTGCTACAGTCTCGTGTTTGTTTCTGTTTTCTGAATTTATCTATGAACTTTAGAGTTTGGAATGAATTCGGGCACGTAACACTTTGTTTTTTTGCTGGCACACACTAATGGGTTCCACATGGAGACACAACAGGTACACATTGCAGTTTTCTGAGTCGAATGCTACAGAAACCAGGTGAGAAAGTATACTTGTGTTTGTACACATGACATTGAATCCACTTGCCCAAGAAAAAGACTTTGCTTTTTTCCAAAACCAGTTTCATTATTTTTTTCTGGGTCCTTTGCACATGAATTCCACACGAGTTTGTCCTTATAGGTCTGGATCCAACCAGAATTTCCGGTTCTGTGTGCCTAAATGAATATCAGCTTGCAAAACAGCCTGTGAGTTTGTTAGGGTTTTCTGGATATGATGTATGAACTTTAGAGTTTTGAATGAATTTTATCATGTTACATTTTGTTTGTTGGCACACGCTAATTGGTTCCACATGGAGACACAACAGGTACACACTGGAGGTTTCTGAGTAGAATGCTACAGAAACCAGGTGAACAAGTATACTTGTGTTTGTAAACATGACATTGAATCCGCTTGCCCAAGAAAAAGCCTTTTTTTTTCTCCAAAACCAGTTTTACTCTGCATTTCTGGGTCCTTTGCACACGAATTCCACGTGAGTTTGTTTAGATAGGTCTGGAGCAAACCAGAATTTCCGGTTCTCTGTGGCTAACTGAATATCAGCTTTTAAAACAGCCTGTGTGTTTGTTAGTGTTTTCTGGATATTAACTATGAACTTGAGAGTTTCCCATGAATTTTGGCATGTAACATTTTGTTTTTCTCTTGGCAAATGCTAATTGGATTCACATGGAGACACAACAGGTACACATAAGTTTTTTCTGAGTAGAATGCTACAGAAACCAGGTGCACAAGTATGCTTGTGTTTGTCAACATGACATTGAATCCACTTGCCCAAGAAAAACATTTTGCTTTTTCCTAAACCAGTTTCAATATTTTTTTCAGGGTCCTTTGCACACGAATTCCACACGAGTTTGGCCTTATAGGTCTGGATCCAACCAGAACTATCTGGTTCTGTGTGCCTAAATGAATATCAGTTTGTAAAACAGCCTGTGAGTTTGTTAGTGTTTTCTGGATATTATGTATAAACTTTAAAGTTTTGAAAAATTTTATCATGTTACATTTTGTTGTTTTGTTGGCACACGCTAATTGGTTCCACATGGAGACACAACAGGTACACATTCGAGTTTTCTGAGTAGAATGCTACAGACAGAAACCAGGTGAAAAATTATATTTGCGACTGTAAACATGACATTGAATCCACTTGCCAAAGAAAAAGACTTTGCATTTCTCCAAAACCAGTTTGACTCTGCATTTCTCGGTTCTTTGCACATAAATTCCACGTGAGTTTGTCCAGATAGGTGTGGAGCAAACCAGAATTATCCGGTTCTGTGTGGCTAACTGAATATCAACTTTTAAAACAGCCTGTGTGTTTGTTAGTGTTTTCTGGATATTAACTATGAACTTGAGAGTTGGGAATGAATTTTGGCATGTAACATTTTGTTTTTCTGTTGGCAAATGCTAATTGGATTCACATGGAGACACAACAGGTACACATAAGTGTTTTCTGAGTAGAATGCTGCAGAAACCAGGTTAAAAATTATACTTGTGTTTGTAAACATGACATTGAATCCACTTGCCCAAGAAAAAGACTTTTCTTTTCTCCAAAAGCAGTTTGACTCTGCATTTCTGGGTCCTTTGCACACGAATTCCACGTGAGTTTTTCCAGATAGGTCTGGTGCAACCCAGAATTATCCGGTTCTCTTCTGCCTAACTCAATCCCAGCTCTTGCTACAGTCTCGTGTTTGTTTCTGTTTCCTGAATTTATCTATGAACTTTAGAGTTTGGAATGAATTCGGGCACGTAACACTCTGTTTTTTTGTTGGCACACAATAATGGGTTCCACATGGAGACACAACAGGTACACATTGGAGTTTTCTGAGTAGAATGCTACAGAAACCAGGTGAGAAAGTATACTTGTGTTTGTAAACATGACATTGAATCCACTTACCCAAGGAAAAGACTTTGCATTTCTCCAAAACCAGTTTGACTCTGCATTTCTGGGTCATTTGCACAGGAATTCATCGTGAGTTTGTCCAGATAGGTCTGGAGCAAACCAGAATTATCCGGTTCTGTGTGGCTAACTGAATATCAGCTTTTAAAACAGCCTGTGTGTTTGTTAGTGTTTTCTGGATATTAACTATGAACTTGAGAGTTTGGAATGAATTTTGGCATGTAACATTTTGTTTTTCTATTGGTAAATGCTTATTGGATTCACATGGAGTCACAACAGGTACACATAAGTGTTTTCTGAGTAGAATGCTACAGAAACCAGGTGAAAAAGTATACTTTTGTTTGTAAACATGACATTGAATCCAATTGCCCAAGAAAAAGACTTTGCTTTTCTCAAAAACCAGTTTGACTCTGCATTTCTAGTTCCTTTGCACACGAATTCCACATGAGTTTGTCCAGATAGGTCTGGAGAAAACCAGAATTATCCGGTTCTGTGTGGCTAACTGAATATCAACTTTTAAAACAGCCTGTGTGTTTGTTAGTGTTTTCTGGATATTAACTATGAACTTGAGAGCTTGGAATGAATTTTGTCATGTAACATTTCGTTTTTCTGTTGCCAAATGCTAATTGGATTCACATGGAGACACAACAGGTACACATAAGTGTTTTCTGAGTAGAATGCTACAGAAACCAGGTGAACAAGTATACTTGTGTTTGTATACATGACATTGAATCCACTTGCCCATGAAAAAGACTTTGCTTTTTTCCAAAACCAGTTTCATTATTTTTTTCTGTGTCCTTTGCACACGAATTCCACACAAGTTTGGCCTTATAGGTCTGGATCCAACCAGAACGTCCGGTTCTGTGTGCCTAAATGAATATCAGCTTGTAAAACAGCCTGTGTGTTTATTAGTGTTTTCTGGATATTATGTATGAACTCTAGAGTTTTGAATGAATTTTATCATGTTACATTTTGTTGTTTGTTGGCACACGCTAATTGGTTCCAGATGGAGACACAACAGGTACACATTCGAGTTTTCTGAGTAGAATGCTACAGAGACCAGGTGAACAAGTATACTTGTGTTTGTAAACATGACATTGAATCCACTTGCCCAAGAAAAAGACTTTGCTTTTCTCAAAAACCAGTTTCAATATTCTTTTCTGGTTCCTTTGCACACAAATTGCACATGAATATGTCCAGATTGATCTGGACTTAACCAGAAATATCCGGTTCTCTTCTGCATAACACAATCCCAGCTCTTGCTACAGTCTCGTGTTTGTTTCTGTTTTCTGAATTTATCTATGAACTTTAGAGTTTGGAATGAATTCGGGCACGTAACACTTTTTTTTTTTCCTGGCACACACTAATGTGTTCCACATGGAGACACAACAGGTACACATTGCAGTTTTCTGAGCAGAATGCTACAGAAACCAGGTGAACAAGTATACTTTTGTTTTTACACATGACATTAAATCCACTTGCCCAAGAAAAAGACTTTGCTTTTTTCCAAAACCAGTTTCATTATTTTTTTCTCGGTCCTTTGCACACGAATTCCACACGAGTTTGTCCTTATAGGTCTGGTTCCAACCAGAACTATCCGGTTCTGTGTGCCTAAATGAATATCAGCTTGTAAAACAGCCTGTGAGTTTGTTAGTGTTTTCTGGATATTATGTATGAACTTTCGAGTTTTGAATGAATTTTATCATGTTATATTTTGTTGTTTTGTTGGCACACGCTAATTGGTTCCACATGTTGACACATCAGGTACACATTCGAGTTTTCTGAGTAGAATGCTACAGAAACCAGGTGAAAAATTATACTTGTATTTGTAAACATGACATTGAATCCACTTGCCCAAGAAAATGTCCTTGCATTTCTCAAAACCATTGTCAATATTCTTTTCTGGGTCCTTTGCACACAAATTGCACATGAATTTGTCCAGATAGGTCTGGACCTAACCAGAAATATCCGGTTCTCTTCTGCCTAACTCAATCCCAGCTCTTGCTACAGTCTCGTGTTTGTTTCTGTTTTCTATATTTATCTATGAACTTTAGAGTTTGGAATTAATTCGGGCACGTAACACTTTGTTTTTTGGTTGGCACACACTAATGGGTTCCACATGGAGACACAACAGGTACACACTGCAGGTTTCTGAGTAGAATGCTACAGAAACCAGGTGAAAAAGTATACTTGTGTTTGTAAACATGACATTTAATCCACTTGCCCAAGAAAAAGACTTTGCTTTTTTCCAAAACCAGGTTCATTATATTTTTCTGTGTCCTTTGCACACGAATTCCACACAAGTTTGGCCTTACATGTCTGGATCCATCCAGAACTTCCGGTTCTGTGTGCCTAAATGAATATCAGCATGTAAAACAGCCTGTGAGTTTGTTAGTGTTTTCTGGATATTATGTATGAACTCTAGAGTTTTGAATGAATTTTATCATGTTACATTTTGTTGTTTTGTTGGCACACGCTAATTGGTTCCACATGGAGACACAACAGGTACACATTCGAGTTTTCTGAATAGAATGCTACAGAAACCAGTTTAAAAATTACATTTGCAACCGTAAACATGATATTGAATTCACTTGCCCAAGAAAAAGACCTTGCTTTTCTCAAAAACCAGTGTCAATATTCTTTTCTGGTTGTTTTGCACACAAATTGCACATGAATTTGTCCAGATAGTTCTGGACCTAACCAGAAATATCCGGTTCTCTTCTGCCTAACTCAATCCCAGCTCTTGCTACAGTCTCCTGTTTGTTTCTGTTTTCTGAATTTATCTATGAACTTTAGAGTTTGGAATGAATTCGGGCACGTAACACTTTGTTTTTTGTTGGCACACACTAATGGGTTCCACATGGAGACACAACAGGTACACATTGGAGTTTTCTGAGTAGAATACTACAGAAACCAGGTTAAAAAGTATATTTGCGACTGTAAACATGACATTGAATCCACTTGCCCATGAAAAAGACCTTTTTTTCTCAAAAACCAGTGTCAATATTCTTTTCTGGGTCCTTTGCACACAAATTCCCCAAGAGTTTGGCCTTATAGGTCTGGATCCAACCAGAATTATCCAGTTCTGTGTGCCTAAATGAATATCCTCTTGTAAAACAGCCTGTGAGTTTGTTAGTGTTTTTTGGATATTATGTATGAACTTTCGAGTTTTGAATGAATTTTATCATGTTACATTTTGTTGTTTTGTTGGCACACGCTAATTGGTTCTACATGGAGACACAACACGTACACATTCGAGATTTCTGAGTAGAATGCTACAGAAACCGGGTGAAAAATTACATTTGCGACTGTAAACGTGACATTGAATCCACTTGCCCAAGAAAAAGTCCTTGCTTTTCTCAAAAACCAATGTCAATATTCTTTTCTGGGTCCTTTGCACACAAATTGCACATGAATTTGTCCAGATAAGTCTCGACCTAACCAGAAATATCCGGTTCTCTTCTGCCTAACTCAATCTCAGCTCTTGCTACAGTCTCGTGTTTGTTTCTGTTTTCTGAATTTTTCTATGACCTTTAGAGTTTGGAAAGAATTCGGGCACGTAACACTTTGTTTTTTTGTTGGCACACACTAATGGGTTCCACATGCAGACACAACAGGTACACATTGGAGTTTTCTGAGTAGAATGCTACAGAAACCAGGTGAACAAGTATACTTGTGTTTGTAAACATGAATTGAATCCACTTGCTCAAGAAGAAGACTTTGCTTTTCTCCAAAACCAGTTTGACTCTGCATTTCTCGGTCCTTTGCACAGGAATTCCACGTGAGTTTGTCCAGATAGGTCTGGAGCAAACCAGATTTATCCGGTTCTGTGTGGCTAACTGAATATCAGCTTTTAAAACAGCCTGTGTGTTTGTAGTGTTTTCTAGATATTAACTATGAACTTGAGAGTTTGGAATGAATTTTGGCATGTAACATTTTGTTTTTCTGTTGGCAAATGCTAATTGGATTCACATGGAGACACAACAGGTACACATAAGTGTTTTCTGAGTAGAATGCTACAGAAACCAGGTGAAAAAGTATACTTGTGTTTGTCAACATGACATTGAATCCACTTGCCCAAGAAAAAGACTTTGCTTTTCTCCAAAACCAGTTTCAATATTTTTTTCTGGGTCCTTGGCACACGAATTCCACACGAGTTTAGTCTTATAGGTCTGGATGCAACCAGAACTATCCAGTTCTGTGTGGCTAACTGAATATCAGCTTTTAAAACTGCCTGTGAGTTTGTTAGTGTTTTCTGGATATTATGTATGAACTTTCGAGTTTTGAATGAATTTTATCATGTTACATTTTGTTGTTTGGTTGGCACACGCTAATTGGTTCCACACGGAGGCACAACAGGTACACATTCGAATTTTCTGAGTAGAATGCTAGAGAAACCAGGTTAAAAAGTATATTTGCGACTGTAAACATGACATTGAATCCACTTGCCCATGAAAAAGACCTTTTTTTTTCAAACACCAGTGTCAATATTCTTTTCTGGGACCTTTGCACACAAATTCCCCAAGAGTTTGGCCTTATAGGTCTGGATCCAACCAGAATTATCCAGTTCTGTGTGCCTAAATGAATATCCGCTTGTAAAACAGCCTGTGAGTTTGTTAGTGTTTTCTGGATATTATGTATGAACTCTAGAGTTTTGAATGAATTTATCATGTTACATTTTGTTGTTTTGTTGGCACACGCTAATTGGTTCCACATGGAGACACAACAGGTACACATTCGAGTTTTCTGAATAGAATGCTACAGAAACCAGTTTAAAAATTACATTTGCAACCGTAAACATGATATTGAATTCACTTGCCCAAGAAAAAGACCTTGCTTTTCTCAAAAACCAGTGTCAATATTCTTTTCTGGATCCTTTGCTCACAAATTGCACATGAATTTGTCCAGATAGTTCTGGACCTAACCAGAAATATCCGGTTCTCTTCTGCCTAACTCAATCCCAGCTCTTGCTACAGTCTCGTGTTTGTTTCTGTTTTCTGAATTTATCTATGAACTTTAGAGTTTGGAATGAATTCGGGCACGTAACACTTTGTTTTTTCTTGGCACACACTAATGGGTTCCACATGGAGACACAACAGGTACACATTGGAGTTTTCTGAGTAGAATACTACAGAAACCAGGTTAAAAAGTATATTTGCTACTGTAAACATGACATTGAATCCACTTGCCCATGAAAAAGACCTTTTTTTCTCAAAAACCAGTGTCAATATTCTTTTCTGGGTCCTTTGCACACAAATTCCCCAAGAGTTTGGCCTTATAGGTCTGGATCCAACCAGAATTATCCGGTTCTGTGTGGCTAACTGAATATCAGCTTTTAAAACAGCCTGTGTGTTTCTAGTGTTTTCTGGATATTAACTATGAACTTGAGAGTTTGGAATGAATTTTGGCATGTAACATTTTGTTTTTCTGTTGGCAAATGCTAATTGGATTCACATGGAGACACAACAGGTACACATAAGTGTTTTCTGAGTAGAATGCTACAGAAACCTTGTGAACAAGTATACTTGTGTTTGTAAACATGACATTGAATCCACTTGCCCAAGAAAAAGACTTTGCTTTTCTCCAAAACCAGTTTCAATATTTTTTTCTGGGTCCTTGGCACACGAATTCCACACGAATTTGGTCTTATAGGTCTGGATGCAACCAGAACTATCCAGTTTTGTGTGGCTAACTGAATATCAGCTTTTAAAACTGCCTGTGAGTTTGTTAGTGTTTTCTGGATATTATGTATGAACTTTCGAGTTTTGAATGAATTTTATCATGTTACATTTTGTTGTTTGGTTGGCACACGCTAATTGGTTCCACATGGAGACACAACAGGTACACATTCGAGTTTTCTGAGTAGAATGCTACAGAAACCAGGTTAAAAAGTATATTTGCGACTGTAAACATGACATTGAATCCACTTGCCCATGAAAAAGACCTTTTTTTCTCAAAAACCAGTGTCAATATTCTTTTCTGGGTCCTTTGCACACAAATTCCCCAAGAGTTTGGCCTTATAGGTCTGGATCCAACCAGAATTATCCAGTTCTGTGTGCCTAAATGAATATCCTCTTGTAAAACAGCCTGTGAGTTTGTTAGTGTTTTTTGGATATTATGTATGAACTTTCGAGTTTTGAATGAATTTTATCATGTTACATTTTGTTGTTTTGTTGGCACACGCTAATTGGTTCTACATGGAGACACAACACGTACACATTCGAGATTTCTGAGTAGAATGCTACAGAAACCTGGTGAAAAATTACATTTGCGACTGTAAACGTGACATTGAATCCACTTGCCCAAGAAAAAGTCCTTACTTTTCTCTAAAACCAGTTTCAATATTCTTTTCTGGGTCCTTTGCACACAAATTGCACATGAATTTGTCCAGATAAGTCTCGACCTAACCAGAAATATCCGGTTCTCTTCTGCCTAACTCAATCCCAGCTCTTGCTACAGTCTCGTGTTTGTTTCTGTTTTCTGAATTTTTCTATGACCTTTAGAGTTTGGAAAGTATTCGGGCACGTAACACTTTGTTTTTTTGTTGGCACACACTAATGGGTTCCACATGCAGACACAACAGGTACACATTGGAGTTTTCTGAGTAGAATGCTACAGAAACCAGGTGAACAAGTATACTTGTGTTTGTAAACATGACATTGAATCCACTTGCTCAAGAAGAAGACTTTGCTTTTCTCCAAAACCAGTTTGACTCTGCATTTCTCGGTCCTTTGCACAGGAATTCCACGTGAGTTTGTCCAGATAGGTCTGGAGCAAACCAGAATTATCCGGTTCTGTGTGGCTAACTGAATATCAGCTTTTAAAACAGCCTGTGTGTTTGTAGTGTTTTCTAGATATTAACTATGAACTTGAGAGTTTGGAATGAATTTTGGCATGTAACATTTTGTTTTTCTGTTGGCAAATGCTAATTGGATTTACATGGAGACACAACAGGTACACATAAGTGTTTTCTGAGTAGAATGCTACAGAAACCAGGTGAAAAAGTATACTTGTGTTTGTAAACATGACATTGAATCCACTTGCCCAAGAAAAAGACTTTGCTTTTCTCCAAAACCTGTTTCAATATTTTTTTCTGGGTCCTTGGCACACGAATTCCACACGAGTTTAGTCTTATAGGTCTGGATGCAACCAGAACTATCCAGTTCTGTGTGGCTAACTGAATATCAGCTTTTAAAACTGCCTGTGAGTTTGTTAGTGTTTTCTGGATATTATGTATGAACTTTCGAGTTTTGAATGAATTTTATCATGTTACATTTTGTTGTTTGGTTGGCACATGCTAATTGGTTCCACATGGAGACACAACAGGTACACATTCGAATTTTCTGAGTAGAATGCTACAGAAACCAGGTTAAAAAGTATATTTGCGACTGTAAACATGACATTGAATCCACTTGCCCATGAAAAAGACCTTTTTTTTTCAAACACCAGTGTCAATATTCTTTTCTGGGTCCTTTGCACACAAATTCCCCAAGAGTTTGGCCTTATAGGTCTGGATCCAACCAGAATTATCCAGTTCTGTGTGCCTAAATGAATATCCGCTTGTAAAACAGCCTGTGAGTTTGTTAGTGTTTTCTGGATATTTTGTATGAACTTTAGAGTTTGGAATGAATTCGGGCACGTAACACTTTGTTTTTTTGTTTGCACACACAAATGGGTTCCACATGGAGACACAACAGGTACACATTGCAGTTTTCTGAGTAGAATGCTACAGAAATCAGGTGAAAAAGTATATTTGCGACGGTAAACATGACTTTGAATCCACTTGCCCAAGAAAAAGACTTTGCTTTTCTCCAAAACCAGTTTGACTCTGCATTTCTCCGTCCTTTGCACATGAATTCCACATGAGTTTGTCCAGATAGGTCTGGAGCAATCCAGAATTATCCGGTTCTGTGTGGCTAAATGAATACAGCTTTTAAAACAGCCTGTGTGTTTGTTAGTGTTTTCTGGATATTAACTATGAACTTGAGAGTTTGCAATGAATTTTGGCATGTATCATTTTGTTTTATCTGTTGGCAAATGCTAATTGGATTCACATGGAGACACAACAGGTACACATAAGTGTTTTCTGAGTAGAATGCTACAGAAACCAGGTGAAAGAGTATACTTGTGTTTATAAACATGACATTGAATCCACTTGCCCAAGTAAAAGACTTTGCTCTTCTCCAAAACCAGTTTGACTCTGCATTTCTGGGTCCTTTGCACACGAATTGCCCATGAGTTTGTCCAGATAGGTCTGGAGCCAACCAGAATTATCCGGTTCTGTGTGGCTAACTGAATATCAGCTTTTAAAACAGCCTGTGTGTTTGTTAGTGTTTTCTGGATATTAACTATGAACTTGAGAGTTTGGAATGAATTTTGGCATGTAACATTTTGTTTTTCTGTTGGCAAATGCTAATTGGATTCACATGGAGACACAACAGGTACACATAAGTGTTTTCTGAGTAGAATGCTACAGAAACCTTGTGAACAAGTATACTTGTGTTTGTAAACATGACATTGAATCCACTTGCCCAAGAAAAAGACTTTGCTTTTCTCCAAAACCAGTTTCAATATTTTTTTCTGGGTCCTTGGCACACGAATTCCACACGAATTTGGTCTTATAGGTCTGGATGCAACCAGAACTATCCAGTTTTGTGTGGCTAACTGAATATCAGCTTTTAAAACTGCCTGTGAGTTTGTTAGTGTTTTCTGGATATTATGTATGAACTTTCGAGTTTTGAATGAATTTTATCATGTTACATTTTGTTGTTTAGTTGGCACACGCTAATTGGTTCCACATGGAGACACAACAGGTACACATTCGAGTTTTCTGAGTAGAATGCTACAGAAACCAGGTTAAAAAGTATATTTGCGACTGTAAACATGACATTGAATCCACTTGCCCATGAAAAAGACATTTTTTTCAAACACCAGTGTCAATATTCTTTTCTGGGTCCTTTGCACACAAATTCCCCAAGAGTTTGGCCTTATAGGTCTGGATCCAACCAGAATTATCCAGTTCTGTGTGCCTAAATGAATATCCTCTTGTAAAACAGCCTGTGAGTTTGTTAGTGTTTTTTGGATATTATGTATGAACTTTCGAGTTTTGAATGAATTTTATCATGTTACATTTTGTTGTTTTGTTGGCACACGCTAATTGGTTCTACATGGAGACACAACACGTACACATTCGAGATTTCTGAGTAGAATGCTACAGAAACCAGGTGAAAAATTACATTTGCGACTGTAAACGTGACATTGAATCCACTTGCCCAAGAAAAAGTCCTTGCTTTTCTGAAAAACCAATGTCAATATTCTTTTCTGGGTCCTTTGCACACAAATTGCACATGAATTTGTCCAGATAAGTCTCGACCTAACCAGAAATATCCGGTTCTCTTCTGCCTAACTCAATCCCAGCTCTTGCTACAGTCTCGTGTTTGTTTCTGTTTTCTGAATTTTTCTATGACCTTTAGAGTTTGGAAAGAATTCGGGCACGTAACACTTTGTTTTTTTGTTGGCACACACTAATGGGTTCCACATGCAGACACAACAGGTACACATTGGAGTTTTCTGAGTAGAATGCTACAGAAACCAGGTGAACAAGTATACTTGTGTTTGTAAACATGACATTGAATCCACTTGCTCAAGAAGAAGACTTTGCTTTTCTCCAAAACCAGTTTGACTCTGCATTTCTCGGTCCTTTGCACAGGAATTCCACGTGAGTTTGTCCAGATAGGTCTGGAGCAAACCAGAATTATCCGGTTCTGTGTGGCTAACTGAATATCAGCTTTTAAAACAGCCTGTGTGTTTCTAGTGTTTTCTAGATATTAACTATGAACTTGAGAGTTTGGAATGAATTTTGGCATGTAACATTTTCTTTTTCTGTTGGCAAATGCTAATTGGATTCACATGAAGACACAACAGGTACACATAAGTGTTTTCTGAGTAGAATGCTACAGAAACCAGGTGAATAAGTTTACTTGTGTTTGGAAACATGACATTGAATCCACTTGCCCAAGAAAAAGACTTTGCTTTTCTCCAAAACCAGTTTCAATATTTTTTTCTGGGTCCTTTGCACACAAATTCCCCAAGAGTTTGGCCTTATAGGTCTGGATCCAACCAGAATTATCAAGTTCTGTGTGCCTAAATGAATATCCTCTTGTAAAACAGCCTGTGAGTTTGTTAGTGTTTTTTGGATATTATGTATGAACTTTCGAGTTTTGAATGAATTTTATCATGTTACATTTTGTTGTTTTGTTGGCACACGCTAATTGGTTCCACATGGAGACACAACACGTACACATTCGAGATTTCTGAGTAGAATGCTACAGAAACCAGGTGAAAAATTACATTTGCGACTGTAAACGTGACATTGAATCCACTTGCCCAAGAAAAAGTCCTTGCTTTTCTCAAAAACCAATGTCAATATTCTTTTCTGGGTCCTTTGCACACAAATTGCACATGAATTTGTCCAGATAAGTCTCGACCTAACCAGAAATATCCGGTTCTCTTCTGCCTAACTCAATCCCAGCTCTTGCTACAGTCTCGTGTTTGTTTCTGTTTTCTGAATTTTTCTATGACCTTTAGAGTTTGGAAAGAATTCGGGCATGTAACACTTTGTTTTTTTGTTGGCACACACTAATGGGTTCCACATGCAGACACAACAGGTACACATTGGAGTTTTCTGAGTAGAATGCTACAGAAACCAGGTGAACAAGTATACTTGTGTTTGTAAACATGACATTGAATCCACTTGCTCAAGAAGAAGACTTTGCTTTTCTCCAAAACCAGTTTGACTCTGCATTTCTCGGTCCTTTGCACAGGAATTCCACGTGAGTTTGTCCAGATAGGTCTGGAGCAAACCAGAATTATCCGGTTCTGTGTGGCTAACTGAATATCAGCTTTTAAAACAGCCTGTGTGTTTGTAGTGTTTTCTAGATATTAACTATGAACTTGAGAGTTTGGAATGAATTTTGGCATGTAACATTTTGTTTTTATGTTGGCAAATGCTAATTGGATTCACATGGAGACACAACAGGTACACATAAGTGTTTTCTGAGTAGAATGCTACAGAAACCAGGTGAAAAAGTATACTTGTGTTTGTAAACATGACATTGAATCCACTTGCCCAAGAAAAAGATTTTGCTTTTCTCCAAAACCTGTTTCAATATATTTTCTGGGTCCTTGGCACACGAATTCCACACGAATTTGGTCTTATAGGTCTGGATGCAACCAGAACTATCCAGTTTTGTGTGGCTAACTGAATATCAGCTTTTAAAACTGCCTGTGAGTTTGTTAGTGTTTTCTGGATATTATGTATGAACTTTCGAGTTTTGAATGAATTTTATCATGTTACATTTTGTTGTTTGGTTGGCACACGCTAATTGGTTCCACATGGAGACACAACAGGTACACATTCGAGTTTTCTGAGTAGAATGCTACAGAAACCAGGTTAAAAAGTATATTTGCGACTGTAAACATGACATTGAATCCACTTGCCCATGAAAAAGACTTTGCTTTTCTCAAAAACCAATGTCAATATTCTTTTCTGGGTCCTTTGCTCACAAATTGCACATGAATTTGTCCAGATAAGTCTCGACCTAACCAGAAATATCCGGTTCTCTTCTGCCTAACTCAATCCCAGCTCTTGCTACAGTCTCGTGTTTGTTTCTGTTTTCTGAATTTTTCTATGACCTTTAGAGTTTGGAAAGAATTCGGGCACGTAACACTTTGTTTTTTTGTTGGCACACACTAATGGGTTCCACATGCAGACACAACAGGTACACATTGGAGTTTTCTGAGTAGAATGCTACAGAAACCAGGTGAACAAGTATACTTGTGTTTGTAAACATGACATTGAATCCACTTGCTCAAGAAGAAGACTTTGCTTTTCTCCAAAACCAGTTTGACTCTGCATTTCTCGGTCCTTTGCACAGGAATTCCACGTGAGTTTGTCCAGATAGGTCTGGAGCAAACCAGAATTATCCGGTTCTGTGTGGCTAACTGAATATCAGCTTTTAAAACAGCCTGTGTGTTTGTAGTGTTTTCTAGATATTAACTATGAACTTGAGAGTTTGGAATGAATTTTGGCATGTAACATTTTGTTTTTCTGTTGGCAAATGCTAATTGGATTCACATGGAGACACAACAGGTACACATAAGTGTTTTCTGAGTAGAATGCTACAGAAACCAGGTGAAAAAGTATACTTGTGTTTGTAAACATGACATTGAATCCACTTGCCCAAGAAAAAGACTTTGCTTTTCTCCAAAACCTGTTTCAATATATTTTCTGGGTCCTTGGCACACGAATTCCACACGAATTTGGTCTTATAGGTCTGGATGCAACCAGAACTATCCAGTTTTGTGTGGCTAACTGAATATCAGCTTTTAAAACTGCCTGTGAGTTTGTTAGTGTTTTCTGGATATTATGTATGAACTTTCGAGTTTTGAATGAATTTTATCATGTTACATTTTGTTGTTTGGTTGGCACACGCTAATTGGTTCCAGATGGAGACACAACAGGTACACATTCGAGTTTTCTGAGTAGAATGCTACAGAAACCAGGTGAAAAAGTATATTTGCGACTGTAAACATGACATTGAATCCACTTGCCCATGAAAAAGACCTTGCTTTTCTCAAAAACCAATGTCAATATTCTTTTCTGGGTCCTTTGCTCACAAATTGCACATGAATTTGTCCAGATAAGTCTCGACCTAACCAGAAATATCCGGTTCTCTTCTGCCTAACTCAATCCCAGCTCTTGCTACAGTCTCGTGTTTGTTTCTGTTTTCTGAATTTTTCTATGACCTTTAGAGTTTGGAAAGAATTCGGGCACGTAACACTTTGTTTTTTTGTTGGCACACACTAATGGGTTCCACATGCAGACACAACAGGTACACATTGGAGTTTTCTGAGTAGAATGCTACAGAAACCAGGTGAACAAGTATACTTGTGTTTGTAAACATGACATTGAATCCACTTGCTCAAGAAGAAGACTTTGCTTTTCTCCAAAACCAGTTTGACTCTGCATTTCTCGGTCCTTTGCATAGGAATTCCACGTGAGTTTGTCCAGATAGGTCTGGAGCAAACCAGAATTATCCGGTTCTGTGTGGCTAACTGAATATCAGCTTTTAAAACAGCCTGTGTGTTTGTAGTGTTTTCTAGATATTAACTATGAACTTGAGAGTTTGGAATGAATTTTGGCATGTAACATTTTGTTTTTCTGTTGGCAAATGCTAATTGGATTCACATGGAGACACAACAGGTACACATAAGTGTTTTCTGAGTAGAATGCTACAGAAACCAGGTGAAAAAGTATACTTGTGTTTGTAAACATGACATTGAATCCACTTGCCCAAGAAAAAGACTTTGCTTTTCTCCAAAACCTGTTTCAATATTTTTTTCTGGGTCCTTGGCACACGAATTCCACACGAATTTGGTCTTATAGGTCTGGATGCAACCAGAACTATCCAGTTTTGTGTGGCTAACTGAATATCAGCTTTTAAAACTGCCTGTGAGTTTGTTAGTGTTTTTTGGATATTATGTATGAACTTTCGAGTTTTGAATGAATTTTATCATGTTACATTTTGTTGTTTTGTTGGCACACGCTAATTGGTTCCACATGGAGACACAACACGTACACATTCGAGATTTCTGAGTAGAATGCTACAGAAACCAGGTGAAAAATTACATTTGCGACTGTAAACGTGACATTGAATCCACTTGCCCAAGAAAAAGTCCTTGCTTTTCTCAAAAACCAATGTCAATATTCTTTTCTGGGTCCTTTGCACACAAATTGCACATGAATTTGTCCAGATAAGTCTCGACCTAACCAGAAATATCCGGTTCTCTTCTGCCTAACTCAATCCCAGCTCTTGCTACAGTCTCGTGTTTGTTTCTGTTTTCTGAATTTTTCTATGACCTTTAGAGTTTGGAAAGAATTCGGGCATGTAACACTTTGTTTTTTTGTTGGCACACACTAATGGGTTCCACATGCAGACACAACAGGTACACATTGGAGTTTTCTGAGTAGAATGCTACAGAAACCAGGTGAACAAGTATACTTGTGTTTGTAAACATGACATTGAATCCACTTGCTCAAGAAGAAGACTTTGCTTTTCTCCAAAACCAGTTTGACTCTGCATTTCTCGGTCCTTTGCACAGGAATTCCACGTGAGTTTGTCCAGATAGGTCTGGAGCAAACCAGAATTATCCGGTTCTGTGTGGCTAACTGAATATCAGCTTTTAAAACAGCCTGTGTGTTTGTAGTGTTTTCTAGATATTAACTATGAACTTGAGAGTTTGGAATGAATTTTGGCATGTAACATTTTGTTTTTCTGTTGGCAAATGCTAATTGGATTCACATGGAGACACAACAGGTACACATAAGTGTTTTCTGAGTAGAATGCTACAGAAACCAGGTGAAAAAGTATACTTGTGTTTGTAAACATGACATTGAATCCACTTGCCCAAGAAAAAGACTTTGCTTTTCTCCAAAACCTGTTTCAATATATTTTCTGGGTCCTTGGCACACGAATTCCACACGAATTTGGTCTTATAGGTCTGGATGCAACCAGAACTATCCAGTTTTGTGTGGCTAACTGAATATCAGCTTTTAAAACTGCCTGTGAGTTTGTTAGTGTTTTCTGGATATTATGTATGAACTTTCGAGTTTTGAATGAATTTTATCATGTTACATTTTGTTGTTTGGTTGGCACACGCTAATTGGTTCCAGATGGAGACACAACAGGTACACATTCGAGTTTTCTGAGTAGAATGCTACAGAAACCAGGTGAAAAAGTATATTTGCGACTGTAAACATGACATTGAATCCACTTGCCCATGAAAAAGACCTTGCTTTTCTCAAAAACCAATGTCAATATTCTTTTCTGGGTCCTTTGCTCACAAATTGCACATGAATTTGTCCAGATAAGTCTCGACCTAACCAGAAATATCCGGTTCTCTTCTGCCTAACTCAATCCCAGCTCTTGCTACAGTCTCGTGTTTGTTTCTGTTTTCTGAATTTTTCTATGACCTTTAGAGTTTGGAAAGAATTCGGGCACGTAACACTTTGTTTTTTTGTTGGCACACACTAATGGGTTCCACATGCAGACACAACAGGTACACATTGGAGTTTTCTGAGTAGAATGCTACAGAAACCAGGTGAACAAGTATACTTGTGTTTGTAAACATGACATTGAATCCACTTGCTCAAGAAGAAGACTTTGCTTTTCTCCAAAACCAGTTTGACTCTGCATTTCTCGGTCCTTTGCATAGGAATTCCACGTGAGTTTGTCCAGATAGGTCTGGAGCAAACCAGAATTATCCGGTTCTGTGTGGCTAACTGAATATCAGCTTTTAAAACAGCCTGTGTGTTTGTAGTGTTTTCTAGATATTAACTATGAACTTGAGAGTTTGGAATGAATTTTGGCATGTAACATTTTGTTTTTCTGTTGGCAAATGCTAATTGGATTCACATGGAGACACAACAGGTACACATAAGTGTTTTCTGAGTAGAATGCTACAGAAACCAGGTGAAAAAGTATACTTGTGTTTGTAAACATGACATTGAATCCACTTGCCCAAGAAAAAGACTTTGCTTTTCTCCAAAACCTGTTTCAATATTTTTTTCTGGGTCCTTGGCACACGAATTCCACACGAATTTGGTCTTATAGGTCTGGATGCAACCAGAACTATCCAGTTTTGTGTGGCTAACTGAATATCAGCTTTTAAAACTGCCTGTGAGTTTGTTAGTGTTTTTTGGATATTATGTATGAACTTTCGAGATTTGAATGAATTTTATCATGTTACATTTTGTTGTTTTGTTGGCACACGCTAATTGGTTCCACATGGAGACACAACACGTACACATTCGAGATTTCTGAGTAGAATGCTACAGAAACCAGGTGAAAAATTACATTTGCGACTGTAAACGTGACATTGAATCCACTTGCCCAAGAAAAAGTCCTTGCTTTTCTCAAAAACCAATGTCAATATTCTTTTCTGGGTCCTTTGCACACAAATTGCACATGAATTTGTCCAGATAAGTCTCGACCTAACCAGAAATATCCGGTTCTCTTCTGCCTAACTCAATCCCAGCTCTTGCTACAGTCTCGTGTTTGTTTCTGTTTTCTGAATTTTTCTATGACCTTTAGAGTTTGGAAAATATTCGGGCATGTAACACTTTGTTTTTTTGTTGGCACACACTAATGGGTTCCACATGCAGACACAACAGGTACACATTGGAGTTTTCTGAGTAGAATGCTACAGAAACCAGGTGAACAAGTATACTTGTGTTTGTAAACATGACATTGAATCCACTTGCTCAAGAAGAAGACTTTGCTTTTCTCCAAAACCAGTTTGACTCTGCATTTCTGGGTCCTTTGCACACGAATTCCACGTGAGTTTGTCCAGATAGGTCTGGAGCAAACCAGAATTATCCGGTTCTGTGTGGCTAACTGAATATCAGCTTTTAAAACAGCCTGTGTGTTTGTAGTGTTTTCTAGATATTAACTATGAACTTGAGAGTTTGGAATGAATTTTGGCATGTAACATTTTGTTTTTCTGTTGGCAAATGCTAATTGGATTCACATGGAGACACAACAGGTACACATAAGTGTTTTCTGAGTAGAATGCTACAGAAACCAGGTGAAAAAGTATACTTGTGTTTGTAAACATGACATTGAATCCACTTGCCCAAGAAAAAGACTTTGCTTTTCTCCAAAACCTGTTTCAATATATTTTCTGGGTCCTTGGCACACGAATTCCACACGAATTTGGTCTTATAGGTCTGGATGCAACCAGAACTATCCAGTTTTGTGTGGCTAACTGAATATCAGCTTTTAAAACTGCCTGTGAGTTTGTTAGTGTTTTCTGGATATTATGTATGAACTTTCGAGTTTTGAATGAATTTTATCATGTTACATTTTGTTGTTTGGTTGGCACACGCTAATTGGTTCCAGATGGAGACACAACAGGTACACATTCGAGTTTTCTGAGTAGAATGCTACAGAAACCAGGTGAAAAAGTATATTTGCGACTGTAAACATGACATTGAATCCACTTGCCCATGAAAAAGACCTTGCTTTTCTCAAAAACCAATGTCAATATTCTTTTCTGGGTCCTTTGCTCACAAATTGCACATGAATTTGTCCAGATAAGTCTCGACCTAACCAGAAATATCCGGTTCTCTTCTGCCTAACTCAATCCCAGCTCTTGCTACAGTCTCGTGTTTGTTTCTGTTTTCTGAATTTTTCTATGACCTTTAGAGTTTGGAAAGAATTCGGGCACGTAACACTTTGTTTTTTTGTTGGCACACACTAATGGGTTCCACATGCAGACACAACAGGTACACATTGGAGTTTTCTGAGTAGAATGCTACAGAAACCAGGTGAACAAGTATACTTGTGTTTGTAAACATGACATTGAATCCACTTGCCCATGAAAAAGACCTTGCTTTTCTCAAATCCAGTTTCAATATTCTTTTCTGGGTCCTTTGCACACAAATTGCACATGAATTTGTCCAGATAGGTCTGGACCTAACCAGAAATATCCGGTTCTCTTCTGCCTAACTCAATCCCAGCTCTTGCTACAGTCTCGTGTTTGTTTCTGTTTTCTATATTTATCTATGAACTTTAGAGTTTGGAATTAATTCGGGCACGTAACACTTTGTTTTTTGGTTGGCACACACTAATGGGTTCCACATGGAGACACAACAGGTACACACTGCAGGTTTCTGAGTAGAATGCTACAGAAACCAGGTGAAAAAGTATACTTGTGTTTGTAAACATGACATTTAATCCACTTGCCCAAGAAAAAGACTTTGCTTTTTTCCAAAACCAGGTTCATTATATTTTTCTGTGTCCTTTGCACACGAATTCCACACAAGTTTGGCCTTACATGTCTGGATCCATCCAGAACTTCCGGTTCTGTGTGCCTAAATGAATATCAGCATGTAAAACAGCCTGTGAGTTTGTTAGTGTTTTCTGGATATTATGTATGAACTCTAGAGTTTTGAATGAATTTTATCATGTTACATTTTGTTGTTTTGTTGGCACACGCTAATTGGTTCCACATGGAGACACAACAGGTACACATTCGAGTTTTCTGAATAGAATGCTACAGAAACCAGTTTAAAAATTACATTTGCAACCGTAAACATGATATTGAATTCACTTGCCCAAGAAAAAGACCTTGCTTTTCTCAAAAACCAGTGTCAATATTCTTTTCTGGTTGTTTTGCACACAAATTGCACATGAATTTGTCCAGATAGTTCTGGACCTAACCAGAAATATCCGGTTCTCTTCTGCCTAACTCAATCCCAGCTCTTGCTACAGTCTCCTGTTTGTTTCTGTTTTCTGAATTTATCTATGAACTTTAGAGTTTGGAATGAATTCGGGCACGTAACACTTTGTTTTTTGTTGGCACACACTAATGGGTTCCACATGGAGACACAACAGGTACACATTGGAGTTTTCTGAGTAGAATACTACAGAAACCAGGTTAAAAAGTATATTTGCGACTGTAAACATGACATTGAATCCACTTGCCCATGAAAAAGACCTTTTTTTCTCAAAAACCAGTGTCAATATTCTTTTCTGGGTCCTTTGCACACAAATTCCCCAAGAGTTTGGCCTTATAGGTCTGGATCCAACCAGAATTATCCAGTTCTGTGTGCCTAAATGAATATCCTCTTGTAAAACAGCCTGTGAGTTTGTTAGTGTTTTTTGGATATTATGTATGAACTTTCGAGTTTTGAATGAATTTTATCATGTTACATTTTGTTGTTTTGTTGGCACACGCTAATTGGTTCTACATGGAGACACAACACGTACACATTCGAGATTTCTGAGTAGAATGCTACAGAAACCGGGTGAAAAATTACATTTGCGACTGTAAACGTGACATTGAATCCACTTGCCCAAGAAAAAGTCCTTGCTTTTCTCAAAAACCAATGTCAATATTCTTTTCTGGGTCCTTTGCACACAAATTGCACATGAATTTGTCCAGATAAGTCTCGACCTAACCAGAAATATCCGGTTCTCTTCTGCCTAACTCAATCTCAGCTCTTGCTACAGTCTCGTGTTTGTTTCTGTTTTCTGAATTTTTCTATGACCTTTAGAGTTTGGAAAGAATTCGGGCACGTAACACTTTGTTTTTTTGTTGGCACACACTAATGGGTTCCACATGCAGACACAACAGGTACACATTGGAGTTTTCTGAGTAGAATGCTACAGAAACCAGGTGAACAAGTATACTTGTGTTTGTAAACATGAATTGAATCCACTTGCTCAAGAAGAAGACTTTGCTTTTCTCCAAAACCAGTTTGACTCTGCATTTCTCGGTCCTTTGCACAGGAATTCCACGTGAGTTTGTCCAGATAGGTCTGGAGCAAACCAGATTTATCCGGTTCTGTGTGGCTAACTGAATATCAGCTTTTAAAACAGCCTGTGTGTTTGTAGTGTTTTCTAGATATTAACTATGAACTTGAGAGTTTGGAATGAATTTTGGCATGTAACATTTTGTTTTTCTGTTGGCAAATGCTAATTGGATTCACATGGAGACACAACAGGTACACATAAGTGTTTTCTGAGTAGAATGCTACAGAAACCAGGTGAAAAAGTATACTTGTGTTTGTCAACATGACATTGAATCCACTTGCCCAAGAAAAAGACTTTGCTTTTCTCCAAAACCAGTTTCAATATTTTTTTCTGGGTCCTTGGCACACGAATTCCACACGAGTTTAGTCTTATAGGTCTGGATGCAACCAGAACTATCCAGTTCTGTGTGGCTAACTGAATATCAGCTTTTAAAACTGCCTGTGAGTTTGTTAGTGTTTTCTGGATATTATGTATGAACTTTCGAGTTTTGAATGAATTTTATCATGTTACATTTTGTTGTTTGGTTGGCACACGCTAATTGGTTCCACAAGGAGGCACAACAGGTACACATTCGAATTTTCTGAGTAGAATGCTAGAGAAACCAGGTTAAAAAGTATATTTGCGACTGTAAACATGACATTGAATCCACTTGCCCATGAAAAAGACCTTTTTTTTTCAAACACCAGTGTCAATATTCTTTTCTGGGACCTTTGCACACAAATTCCCCAAGAGTTTGGCCTTATAGGTCTGGATCCAACCAGAATTATCCAGTTCTGTGTGCCTAAATGAATATCCGCTTGTAAAACAGCCTGTGAGTTTGTTAGTGTTTTCTGGATATTATGTATGAACTCTAGAGTTTTGAATGAATTTATCATGTTACATTTTGTTGTTTTGTTGGCACACGCTAATTGGTTCCACATGGAGACACAACAGGTACACATTCGAGTTTTCTGAATAGAATGCTACAGAAACCAGTTTAAAAATTACATTTGCAACCGTAAACATGATATTGAATTCACTTGCCCAAGAAAAAGACCTTGCTTTTCTCAAAAACCAGTGTCAATATTCTTTTCTGGATCCTTTGCTCACAAATTGCACATGAATTTGTCCAGATAGTTCTGGACCTAACCAGAAATATCCGGTTCTCTTCTGCCTAACTCAATCCCAGCTCTTGCTACAGTCTCCTGTTTGTTTCTGTTTTCTGAATTTATCTATGAACTTTAGAGTTTGGAATGAATTCGGGCACGTAACACTTTGTTTTTTCTTGGCACACACTAATGGGTTCCACATGGAGACACAACAGGTACACATTGGAGTTTTCTGAGTAGAATACTACAGAAACCAGGTTAAAAAGTATATTTGCTACTGTAAACATGACATTGAATCCACTTGCCCATGAAAAAGACCTTTTTTTCTCAAAAACCAGTGTCAATATTCTTTTCTGGGTCCTTTGCACACAAATTCCCCAAGAGTTTGGCCTTATAGGTCTGGATCCAACCAGAATTATCCGGTTCTGTGTGGCTAACTGAATATCAGCTTTTAAAACAGCCTGTGTGTTTCTAGTGTTTTCTGGATATTAACTATGAACTTGAGAGTTTGGAATGAATTTTGGCATGTAACATTTTGTTTTTCTGTTGGCAAATGCTAATTGGATTCACATGGAGACACAACAGGTACACATAAGTGTTTTCTGAGTAGAATGCTACAGAAACCTTGTGAACAAGTATACTTGTGTTTGTAAACATGACATTGAATCCACTTGCCCAAGAAAAAGACTTTGCTTTTCTCCAAAACCAGTTTCAATATTTTTTTCTGGGTCCTTGGCACACGAATTCCACACGAATTTGGTCTTATAGGTCTGGATGCAACCAGAACTATCCAGTTTTGTGTGGCTAACTGAATATCAGCTTTTAAAACTGCCTGTGAGTTTGTTAGTGTTTTCTGGATATTATGTATGAACTTTCGAGTTTTGAATGAATTTTATCATGTTACATTTTGTTGTTTGGTTGGCACACGCTAATTGGTTCCACATGGAGACACAACAGGTACACATTCGAGTTTTCTGAGTAGAATGCTACAGAAACCAGGTTAAAAAGTATATTTGCGACTGTAAACATGACATTGAATCCACTTGCCCATGAAAAAGACCTTTTTTTCTCAAAAACCAGTGTCAATATTCTTTTCTGGGTCCTTTGCACACAAATTCCCCAAGAGTTTGGCCTTATAGGTCTGGATCCAACCAGAATTATCCAGTTCTGTGTGCCTAAATGAATATCCTCTTGTAAAACAGCCTGTGAGTTTGTTAGTGTTTTTTGGATAATATGTATGAACTTTCGAGTTATGAATGAATTTTATCATGTTACATTTTGTTGTTTTGTTGGCACACGCTAATTGGTTCTACATGGAGACACAACACGTACACATTCGAGATTTCTGAGTAGAATGCTACAGAAACCTGGTGAAAAATTACATTTGCGACTGTAAACGTGACATTGAATCCACTTGCCCAAGAAAAAGTCCTTACTTTTCTCTAAAACCAGTTTCAATATTCTTTTCTGGGTCCTTTGCACACAAATTGCACATGAATTTGTCCAGATAAGTCTCGACCTAACCAGAAATATCCGGTTCTCTTCTGCCTAACTCAATCCCAGCTCTTGCTACAGTCTCGTGTTTGTTTCTGTTTTCTGAATTTTTCTATGACCTTTAGAGTTTGGAAAGTATTCGGGCACGTAACACTTTGTTTTTTTGTTGGCACACACTAATGGGTTCCACATGCAGACACAACAGGTACACATTGGAGTTTTCTGAGTAGAATGCTACAGAAACCAGGTGAACAAGTATACTTGTGTTTGTAAACATGACATTGAATCCACTTGCTCAAGAAGAAGACTTTGCTTTTCTCCAAAACCAGTTTGACTCTGCATTTCTCGGTCCTTTGCACAGGAATTCCACGTGAGTTTGTCCAGATAGGTCTGGAGCAAACCAGAATTATCCGGTTCTGTGTGGCTAACTGAATATCAGCTTTTAAAACAGCCTGTGTGTTTGTAGTGTTTTCTAGATATTAACTATGAACTTGAGAGTTTGGAATGAATTTTGGCATGTAACATTTTGTTTTTCTGTTGGCAAATGCTAATTGGATTCACATGGAGACACAACAGGTACACATAAGTGTTTTCTGAGTAGAATGCTACAGAAACCAGGTGAAAAAGTATACTTGTGTTTGTAAACATGACATTGAATCCACTTGCCCAAGAAAAAGACTTTGCTTTTCTCCAAAACCTGTTTCAATATTTTTTTCTGGGTCCTTGGCACACGAATTCCACACGAGTTTAGTCTTATAGGTCTGGATGCAACCAGAACTATCCAGTTCTGTGTGGCTAACTGAATATCAGCTTTTAAAACTGCCTGTGAGTTTGTTAGTGTTTTCTGGATATTATGTATGAACTTTCGAGTTTTGAATGAATTTTATCATGTTACATTTTGTTGTTTGGTTGGCACATGCTAATTGGTTCCACATGGAGACACAACAGGTACACATTCGAATTTTCTGAGTAGAATGCTACAGAAACCAGGTTAAAAAGTATATTTGCGACTGTAAACATGACATTGAATCCACTTGCCCATGAAAAAGACCTTTTTTTTTCAAACACCAGTGTCAATATTCTTTTCTGGGTCCTTTGCACACAAATTCCCCAAGAGTTTGGCCTTATAGGTCTGGATCCAACCAGAATTATCCAGTTCTGTGTGCCTAAATGAATATCCGCTTGTAAAACAGCCTGTGAGTTTGTTAGTGTTTTCTGGATATTTTGTATGAACTTTAGAGTTTGGAATGAATTCGGGCACGTAACACTTTGTTTTTCTGTTTGCACACACAAATGGGTTCCACATGGAGACACAACAGGTACACATTGCAGTTTTCTGAGTAGAATGCTACAGAAATCAGGTGAAAAAGTATATTTGCGACGGTAAACATGACTTTGAATCCACTTGCCCAAGAAAAAGACTTTGCTTTTCTCCAAAACCAGTTTGACTCTGCATTTCTCCGTCCTTTGCACATGAATTCCACATGAGTTTGTCCAGATAGGTCTGGAGCAATCCAGAATTATCCGGTTCTGTGTGGCTAAATGAATACAGCTTTTAAAACAGCCTGTGTGTTTGTTAGTGTTTTCTGGATATTAACTATGAACTTGAGAGTTTGCAATGAATTTTGGCATGTATCATTTTGTTTTATCTGTTGGCAAATGCTAATTGGATTCACATGGAGACACAACAGGTACACATAAGTGTTTTCTGAGTAGAATGCTACAGAAACCAGGTGAAAGAGTATACTTGTGTTTATAAACATGACATTGAATCCACTTGCCCAAGTAAAAGACTTTGCTCTTCTCCAAAACCAGTTTGACTCTGCATTTCTGGGTCCTTTGCACACGAATTGCCCATGAGTTTGTCCAGATAGGTCTGGAGCCAACCAGAATTATCCGGTTCTGTGTGGCTAACTGAATATCAGCTTTTAAAACAGCCTGTGTGTTTGTTAGTGTTTTCTGGATATTAACTATGAACTTGAGAGTTTGGAATGAATTTTGGCATGTAACATTTTGTTTTTCTGTTGGCAAATGCTAATTGGATTCACATGGAGACACAACAGGTACACATAAGTGTTTTCTGAGTAGAATGCTACAGAAACCTTGTGAACAAGTATACTTGTGTTTGTAAACATGACATTGAATCCACTTGCCCAAGAAAAAGACTTTGCTTTTCTCCAAAACCAGTTTCAATATTTTTTTCTGGGTCCTTGGCACACGAATTCCACACGAGTTTAGTCTTATAGGTCTGGATGCAACCAGAACTATCCAGTTCTGTGTGGCTAACTGAATATCAGCTTTTAAAACTGCCTGTGAGTTTGTTAGTGTTTTCTGGATATTATGTATGAACTTTCGAGTTTTGAATGAATTTTATCATGTTACATTTTGTTGTTTGGTTGGCACATGCTAATTGGTTCCACATGGAGACACAACAGGTACACATTCGAATTTTCTGAGTAGAATGCTACAGAAACCAGGTTAAAAAGTATATTTGCGACTGTAAACATGACATTGAATCCACTTGCCCATGAAAAAGACCTTTTTTTTTCAAACACCAGTGTCAATATTCTTTTCTGGGTCCTTTGCACACAAATTCCCCAAGAGTTTGGCCTTATAGGTCTGGATCCAACCAGAATTATCCAGTTCTGTGTGCCTAAATGAATATCCGCTTGTAAAACAGCCTGTGAGTTTGTTAGTGTTTTCTGGATATTTTGTATGAACTTTAGAGTTTGGAATGAATTCGGGCACGTAACACTTTGTTTTTCTGTTTGCACACACAAATGGGTTCCACATGGAGACACAACAGGTACACATTGCAGTTTTCTGAGTAGAATGCTACAGAAATCAGGTGAAAAAGTATATTTGCGACGGTAAACATGACTTTGAATCCACTTGCCCAAGAAAAAGACTTTGCTTTTCTCCAAAACCAGTTTGACTCTGCATTTCTCCGTCCTTTGCACATGAATTCCACATGAGTTTGTCCAGATAGGTCTGGAGCAATCCAGAATTATCCGGTTCTGTGTGGCTAAATGAATACAGCTTTTAAAACAGCCTGTGTGTTTGTTAGTGTTTTCTGGATATTAACTATGAACTTGAGAGTTTGCAATGAATTTTGGCATGTATCATTTTGTTTTATCTGTTGGCAAATGCTAATTGGATTCACATGGAGACACAACAGGTACACATAAGTGTTTTCTGAGTAGAATGCTACAGAAACCAGGTGAAAGAGTATACTTGTGTTTATAAACATGACATTGAATCCACTTGCCCAAGTAAAAGACTTTGCTCTTCTCCAAAACCAGTTTGACTCTGCATTTCTGGGTCCTTTGCACACGAATTGCCCATGAGTTTGTCCAGATAGGTCTGGAGCCAACCAGAATTATCCGGTTCTGTGTGGCTAACTGAATATCAGCTTTTAAAACAGCCTGTGTGTTTGTTAGTGTTTTCTGGATATTAACTATGAACTTGAGAGTTTGGAATGAATTTTGGCATGTAACATTTTGTTTTTCTGTTGGCAAATGCTAATTGGATTCACATGGAGACACAACAGGTACACATAAGTGTTTTCTGAGTAGAATGCTACAGAAACCTTGTGAACAAGTATACTTGTGTTTGTAAACATGACATTGAATCCACTTGTTCAAGAAAAAGACTTTGCTTTTCTCCAAAACCAGTTTCAATATTTTTTTCTGGGTCCTTGGCACACGAATTCCACACGAATTTGGTCTTATAGGTCTGGATGCAACCAGAACTATCCAGTTTTGTGTGGCTAACTGAATATCAGCTTTTAAAACTGCCTGTGAGTTTGTTAGTGTTTTCTGGATATTATGTATGAACTTTCGAGTTTTGAATGAATTTTATCATGTTACATTTTGTTGTTTAGTTGGCACACGCTAATTGGTTCCACATGGAGACACAACAGGTACACATTCGAGTTTTCTGAGTAGAATGCTACAGAAACCAGGTTAAAAAGTATATTTGCGACTGTAAACATGACATTGAATCCACTTGCCCATGAAAAAGACATTTTTTTCAAACACCAGTGTCAATATTCTTTTCTGGGTCCTTTGCACACAAATTCCCCAAGAGTTTGGCCTTATAGGTCTGGATCCAACCAGAATTATCCAGTTCTGTGTGCCTAAATGAATATCCTCTTGTAAAACAGCCTGTGAGTTTGTTAGTGTTTTTTGGATATTATGTATGAACTTTCGAGTTTTGAATGAATTTTATCATGTTACATTTTGTTGTTTTGTTGGCACACGCTAATTGGTTCTACATGGAGACACAACACGTACACATTCGAGATTTCTGAGTAGAATGCTACAGAAACCAGGTGAAAAATTACATTTGCGACTGTAAACGTGACATTGAATCCACTTGCCCAAGAAAAAGTCCTTGCTTTTCTGAAAAACCAATGTCAATATTCTTTTCTGGGTCCTTTGCACACAAATTGCACATGAATTTGTCCAGATAAGTCTCGACCTAACCAGAAATATCCGGTTCTCTTCTGCCTAACTCAATCCCAGCTCTTGCTACAGTCTCGTGTTTGTTTCTGTTTTCTGAATTTTTCTATGACCTTTAGAGTTTGGAAAGAATTCGGGCACGTAACACTTTGTTTTTTTGTTGGCACACACTAATGGGTTCCACATGCAGACACAACAGGTACACATTGGAGTTTTCTGAGTAGAATGCTACAGAAACCAGGTGAACAAGTATACTTGTGTTTGTAAACATGACATTGAATCCACTTGCTCAAGAAGAAGACTTTGCTTTTCTCCAAAACCAGTTTGACTCTGCATTTCTCGGTCCTTTGCACAGGAATTCCACGTGAGTTTGTCCAGATAGGTCTGGAGCAAACCAGAATTATACGGTTCTGTGTGGCTAACTGAATATCAGCTTTTAAAACAGCCTGTGTGTTTCTAGTGTTTTCTAGATATTAACTATGAACTTGAGAGTTTGGAATGAATTTTGGCATGTAACATTTTCTTTTTCTGTTGGCAAATGCTAATTGGATTCACATGAAGACACAACAGGTACACATAAGTGTTTTCTGAGTAGAATGCTACAGAAACCAGGTGAATAAGTTTACTTGTGTTTGGAAACATGACATTGAATCCACTTGCCCAAGAAAAAGACTTTGCTTTTCTCCAAAACCAGTTTCAATATTTTTTTCTGGGTCCTTTGCACACAAATTCCCCAAGAGTTTGGCCTTATAGGTCTGGATCCAACCAGAATTATCAAGTTCTGTGTGCCTAAATGAATATCATCTTGTAAAACAGCCTGTGAGTTTGTTAGTGTTTTTTGGATATTATGTATGAACTTTCGAGTTTTGAATGAATTTTATCATGTTACATTTTGTTGTTTTGTTGGCACACGCTAATTGGTTCCACATGGAGACACAACACGTACACATTCGAGATTTCTGAGTAGAATGCTACAGAAACCAGGTGAAAAATTACATTTGCGACTGTAAACGTGACATTGAATCCACTTGCCCAAGAAAAAGTCCTTGCTTTTCTCAAAAACCAATGTCAATATTCTTTTCTGGGTCCTTTGCACACAAATTGCACATGAATTTGTCCAGATAAGTCTCGACCTAACCAGAAATATCCGGTTCTCTTCTGCCTAACTCAATCCCAGCTCTTGCTACAGTCTCGTGTTTGTTTCTGTTTTCTGAATTTTTCTATGACCTTTAGAGTTTGGAAAGAATTCGGGCATGTAACACTTTGTTTTTTTGTTGGCACACACTAATGGGTTCCACATGCAGACACAACAGGTACACATTGGAGTTTTCTGAGTAGAATGCTACAGAAACCAGGTGAACAAGTATACTTGTGTTTGTAAACATGACATTGAATCCACTTGCTCAAGAAGAAGACTTTGCTTTTCTCCAAAACCAGTTTGACTCTGCATTTCTCGGTCCTTTGCACAGGAATTCCACGTGAGTTTGTCCAGATAGGTCTGGAGCAAACCAGAATTATCCGGTTCTGTGTGGCTAACTGAATATCAGCTTTTAAAACAGCCTGTGTGTTTGTAGTGTTTTCTAGATATTAACTATGAACTTGAGAGTTTGGAAAGAATTTTGGCATGTAACATTTTGTTTTTCTGTTGGCAAATGCTAATTGGATTCACATGGAGACACAACAGGTACACATAAGTGTTTTCTGAGTAGAATGCTACAGAAACCAGGTGAAAAAGTATACTTGTGTTTGTAAACATGACATTGAATCCACTTGCCCAAGAAAAAGACTTTGCTTTTCTCCAAAACCTGTTTCAATATATTTTCTGGGTCCTTGGCACACGAATTCCACACGAATTTGGTCTTATAGGTCTGGATGCAACCAGAACTATCCAGTTTTGTGTGGCTAACTGAATATCAGCTTTTAAAACTGCCTGTGAGTTTGTTAGTGTTTTCTGGATATTATGTATGAACTTTCGAGTTTTGAATGAATTTTATCATGTTACATTTTGTTGTTTGGTTGGCACACGCTAATTGGTTCCAGATGGAGACACAACAGGTACACATTCGAGTTTTCTGAGTAGAATGCTACAGAAACCAGGTGAAAAAGTATATTTGCGACTGTAAACATGACATTGAATCCACTTGCCCATGAAAAAGACCTTGCTTTTCTCAAAAACCAATGTCAATATTCTTTTCTGGGTCCTTTGCTCACAAATTGCACATGAATTTGTCCAGATAAGTCTCGACCTAACCAGAAATATCCGGTTCTCTTCTGCCTAACTCAATCCCAGCTCTTGCTACAGTCTCGTGTTTGTTTCTGTTTTCTGAATTTTTCTATGACCTTTAGAGTTTGGAAAGAATTCGGGCACGTAACACTTTGTTTTTTTGTTGGCACACACTAATGGGTTCCACATGCAGACACAACAGGTACACATTGGAGTTTTCTGAGTAGAATGCTACAGAAACCAGGTGAACAAGTATACTTGTGTTTGTAAACATGACATTGAATCCACTTGCTCAAGAAGAAGACTTTGCTTTTCTCCAAAACCAGTTTGACTCTGCATTTCTCGGTCCTTTGCATAGGAATTCCACGTGAGTTTGTCCAGATAGGTCTGGAGCAAACCAGAATTATCCGGTTCTGTGTGGCTAACTGAATATCAGCTTTTAAAACAGCCTGTGTGTTTGTAGTGTTTTCTAGATATTAACTATGAACTTGAGAGTTTGGAATGAATTTTGGCATGTAACATTTTGTTTTTCTGTTGGCAAATGCTAATTGGATTCACATGGAGACACAACAGGTACACATAAGTGTTTTCTGAGTAGAATGCTACAGAAACCAGGTGAAAAAGTATACTTGTGTTTGTAAACATGACATTGAATCCACTTGCCCAAGAAAAAGACTTTGCTTTTCTCCAAAACCTGTTTCAATATTTTTTTCTGGGTCCTTGGCACACGAATTCCACACGAATTTGGTCTTATAGGTCTGGATGCAACCAGAACTATCCAGTTTTGTGTGGCTAACTGAATATCAGCTTTTAAAACTGCCTGTGAGTTTGTTAGTGTTTTTTGGATATTATGTATGAACTTTCGAGTTTTGAATGAATTTTATCATGTTACATTTTGTTGTTTTGTTGGCACACGCTAATTGGTTCCACATGGAGACACAACACGTACACATTCGAGATTTCTGAGTAGAATGCTACAGAAACCAGGTGAAAAATTACATTTGCGACTGTAAACGTGACATTGAATCCACTTGCCCAAGAAAAAGTCCTTGCTTTTCTCAAAAACCAATGTCAATATTCTTTTCTGGGTCCTTTGCTCACAAATTGCACATGAATTTGTCCAGATAAGTCTCGACCTAACCAGAAATATCCGGTTCTCTTCTGCCTAACTCAATCCCAGCTCTTGCTACAGTCTCGTGTTTGTTTCTGTTTTCTGAATTTTTCTATGACCTTTAGAGTTTGGAAAGAATTCGGGCATGTAACACTTTGTTTTTTTGTTGGCACACACTAATGGGTTCCACATGCAGACACAACAGGTACACATTGGAGTTTTCTGAGTAGAATGCTACAGAAACCAGGTGAACAAGTATACTTGTGTTTGTAAACATGACATTGAATCCACTTGCTCAAGAAGAAGACTTTGCTTTTCTCCAAAACCAGTTTGACTCTGCATTTCTCGGTCCTTTGCACAGGAATTCCACGTGAGTTTGTCCAGATAGGTCTGGAACAAACCAGAATTATCCGGTTCTGTGTGGCTAACTGAATATCAGCTTTTAAAACAGCCTGTGTGTTTGTAGTGTTTTCTAGATATTAACTATGAACTTGAGAGTTTGGAATGAATTTTGGCATGTAACATTTTGTTTTTCTGTTGGCAAATGCTAATTGGATTCACATGGAGACACAACAGGTACACATAAGTGTTTTCTGAGTAGAATGCTACAGAAACAAGGTGAAAAACTATACTTGTGTTTGTAAACATGACATTGAATCCACTTGCCCAAGAAAAAGACTTTGCTTTTCTCCAAAACCTGTTTCAATATATTTTCTGGGTCCTTGGCACACGAATTCCACACGAATTTGGTCTTATAGGTCTGGATGCAACCAGAACTATCCAGTTTTGTGTGGCTAACTGAATATCAGCTTTTAAAACTGCCTGTGAGTTTGTTAGTGTTTTCTGGATATTATGTATGAACTTTCGAGTTTTGAATGAATTTTATCATGTTACATTTTGTTGTTTGGTTGGCACACGCTAATTGGTTCCAGATGGAGACACAACAGGTACACATTCGAGTTTTCTGAGTAGAATGCTACAGAAACCAGGTGAAAAAGTATATTTGCGACTGTAAACATGACATTGAATCCACTTGCCCATGAAAAAGACCTTGCTTTTCTCAAAAACAAATGTCAATATTCTTTTCTGGGTCCTTTGCTCACAAATTGCACATGAATTTGTCCAGATAAGTCTCGACCTAACCAGAAATATCCGGTTCTCTTCTGCCTAACTCAATCCCAGCTCTTGCTACAGTCTCGTGTTTGTTTCTGTTTTCTGAATTTTTCTATGACCTTTAGAGTTTGGAAAGAATTCGGGCACGTAACACTTTGTTTTTTTGTTGGCACACACTAATGGGTTCCACATGCAGACACAACAGGTACACATTGGAGTTTTCTGAGTAGAATGCTACAGAAACCAGGTGAACAAGTATACTTGTGTTTGTAAACATGACATTGAATCCACTTGCTCAAGAAGAAGACTTTGCTTTTCTCCAAAACCAGTTTGACTCTGCATTTCTCGGTCCTTTGCACAGGAATTCCACGTGAGTTTGTCCAGATAGGTCTGGAGCAAACCAGAATTATCCGGTTCTGTGTGGCTAACTGAATATCAGCTTTTAAAACAGCCTGTGTGTTTGTAGTGTTTTCTAGATATTAACTATGAACTTGAGAGTTTGGAATGAATTTTGGCATGTAACATTTTGTTTTTCTGTTGGCAAATGCTAATTGGATTCACATGGAGACACAACAGGTACACATAAGAGTTTTCTGAGTAGAATGCTACAGAAACCAGGTGAAAAATTATACTTGTGTTTGTAAGCATGACATTGAATCCACTTGCCCAAGAAAAAGACTTTGCTTTTCTCCAAAACCTGTTTCAATATTTTTTTCTGGGTCCTTGGCACACGAATTCCACACGAATTTGGTCTTATAGGTCTGGATGCAACCAGAACTATCCAGTTTTGTGTGGCTAACTGAATATCAGCTTTTAAAACTGCCTGTGAGTTTGTTAGTGTTTTCTGGATATTATGTATGAACTTTCGAGTTTTGAATGAATTTTATCATGTTACATTTTGTTGTTTGGTTGGCACACGCTAATTGGTTCCACATGGAGACACAACAGGTACACATTCGAGTTTTCTGAGTAGAATGCTACAGAAACCAGGTTAAAAAGTATATTTGCGACTGTAAACATAACATTGAATCCACTTGCCCATGAAAAAGACCTTGCTTTTCTCAAAAACCAATGTCAATATTCTTTTCTGGGTCCTTTGCACACAAATTGCACATGAATTTGTCCAGATAAGTCTCGACCTAACCAGAAATATCCAGTTCTCTTCTGCCTAACTCAATCCCAGCTCTTGCTACAGTCTCGTGTTTGTTTCTGTTTTCTGAATTTTTCTATGACCTTTAGAGTTTGGAAAGAATTCGGGCACGTAACACTTTGTTTTTTTGTTGGCACACACTAATGGGTTCCACATGCAGACACAACAGGTACACATTGGAGTTTTCTGAGTAGAATGCTACAGAAACCAGGTGAAAAAGTATACTTGTGTTTGTAAACATGACATTGAATCCACTTGCTCAAGAAGAAGACTTTGCTTTTCTCCAAAACCAGTTTGACTCTGCATTTCTCGGTCCTTTGCACAGGAATTCTTCGTGAGTTTGTCCAGATAGGTCTGGAGCAAACCAGAAATATCCGGTTCTGTGTGGCTAACTGAATATCAGCTTTTAAAACAGCCTGTGTGTTTGTTAGTGTTTTCTAGATATTAACTATGAACTTGAGAGTTTGGAATGAATTTTGGCATGTAACATTTTGTTTTTCTGTTGGCAAATGCTAATTGGATTCACATGGAGACACAACAGGTACACATAAGTGTTTTCTGAGTAGAATGCTACGGAAACCAGGTGAAAAAGTATACTTGTGTTTGTAAACATGACATTGAATCCACTTGCCCAAGAAAAAGACTTTGCTTTTCTCCAAAACCAGTTTGACTCTGCATTTATCCGTCCTTTGCACATGAATTCCACATGAGTTTGTCCAGATAGGTCTGGAGCAATCCAGAATTATCCGGTTCTGTGTGGCTAAATGAATATCAGCTTTTAAAAGAGCCTGTGTGTTTGTTAGTGTTTTCTGGATATTAACTATGAACTTGAGAATTTGGAATGAATTTTGGCATGTAACATTTTGTTTTTCTGTTGGCAAATGCTAATTGGATTCACATGGAGACACAACAGGTACACATAAGTGTTTTCTGAGTAGAATGCTACAGAAACCAGGTGAAAAAGTATACTTGTGTTTATAAACATGACATTGAATCCACTTGCCCAAGAAAAAGACTTTGCTTTTCTCCAAAACCAGTTTCAATATTTTTTTCTGGGTCCTTTACACACGAATTCCACACGAGTTTGGCCTTATAGGTCTGGATCCAACCAGAACTATCCGGTTCTGTGTGCCTAAATGAATATCAGCTTGTAAAACAGCCTGTGAGTTTGTTAGTGTTTTCTGGATATTATGTATGAACTTTTGAGTTTTGAATGAATTTTATCATGTTACATTTTGTTGTTTTGTTGGCACACGCTAATTGGTTCCACATGGAGACACAACAGGTACACATTCGAGTTTTCTGAGTAGAATGCTACAGAAACCAGGTTAAAATTATATTTGCGACTGTAAACATGACATTGAATCCACTTGCCCCTGAAAAAGACCTTGATTATCTCAAAAACCAGTGTCAATATCGTTTTCTGGGTCCTTTGCACACATATTGCACATGAATTTGTCCAGATAAGTCTGGACCTAACCAGAAATATCCGGTTCTCTTCTGCCTAATTCAATCCCAGCTCTTGCTACAGTCTCGTGTTTGTTTCTTTTTTCTGAATTTATCTATGACCTTTAGAGTTTGGAATGAATTCAGGCACGTAACACTTTGTTTTTTTGTTTGCACACACTAATGAGTTCCACATGGAGACAAAGCAGGTACACATTGGAGTTTTCTGAGTAGAATGCTACAGAAACCAGGTGAAAAAGTATACTTGTGTTTGTAAGCATGGCATTGAATCCACTTGCCCAAGAAAAAGACTTTGCTTTTCTCCAAAACCAGTTTCAATATTTTTTTCTGGGTCCTTTGCACACGAATTCCACACGAGTTTGTCCTTATAGGTCTGCATCTAACCAGAACTATCCAGTTCTGTGTGCCAAAATAAATATCAGCTTCTAAAACAGCCTGTGAGTTTGTTAGTTTTTTCTGGATATTAACTATGAACTTGAGAGTTTGGAATGAATTGTGCATGTAACATTTTGTTTTTCTGTTGGCAAACGCTAATTGGTTCCACATGAAGACACAACAGGTACACATTCGAGTTTTCTGAGTAGAATGCTACAGACAGAAACCAGGTTAAAAATTATATTTGCGACTGTAAACATGACATTGAATCCACTTGTCCAAGAAAAAGTCCTTGCTTTTCTCAAAAAACAGTGTCAATATTCTTTTCTGGGTCCTTTGCACACAAATTGCACATGAATTTGTCCAGATAGGTGTGGACCTAACCAGAAATATCCGGTTCTCTCCTGCCTATCTCAATCCCAGCTCTTGCTACAGTCTCGTGTTTGTTTCTGTTTTCTGAATTTATCTATGAACTTTAGAGTTTGGAATGAATTCGGGCACGTAACACTCTGTTTTTTTGTTGGCACACACTAATGGGATCCACATGGAGACACAACAGGTACACATTGGAGTTTTCTGAGTAGAATACTACAGAAACCAGGTGAAAAATTATACTTGTGTTTGTAAACATGATATTGAATCCACTTGCCCAAGGAATAGACTTTGCTTTTCTCCAAAACCAGTTTGACTCTGCATTTCTCGGTCCTTTGCACAGGAATTCCACGTGAGTTTGTCCAGATAGGTCTGGAGAAAACCAGAATTATCCGGTTCTGTGTTGCTAAATGAATATCAGCTTTTGAAACAGCCTGTGTGTTTGTTAGTGTTTTCTGGATATTAACTATGAACTTGAAAGTTTGGAATGAATTTTGGCATGTCACATTTTGTTTTTCTGTTGGCAAATGATAATTGGATTCACACGGAGACACAACAGGTACACATAAGTGTTTTCTGAGTAGAATGCTACAGAAACCAGGTGAAAAAGTATGCTTGTGTTTGTCAACATGACATTGAATCCACCTGCCCAAGAAAAAGACTTTGCATTTCTCCAAAAGCAGTTTGACTCTGCATTTCTCCGTCCTTTGAACATGAATTCCACGTGAGTTTGTCCAGATAGGTCTGGAGCAAAACAGAATTATCTGGTTCTGTGTGGCTAACAGAATATCAGGTTTTAAAAGAGCCTGTGTGTTTGTTAGTGTTTTCTGGATATTAACTATGAACTTGAGAGTTTGCAATGAATTTTGGCATGTAACATTTTGTTTTTCTGTTGGCAAATGCTAATTGGATTCACATGGAGACATAACAGGTACACATAAGTGTTTTCTGAGTAGAATGCTACAAAAACCAGGTGAAAAAGTATACTTGTGTTTGTAAACATGACATTGAATCCACTTGCCCAAGAAAAAGACTGTGCGTTTCTCCAAAACCAGTTTCAATATTTTTTCTGGGTCCTTTGCACACGAATTCCACACGAGTTTGGCCTTATAGGTCTGGATCCCACCAGAACTTACGGTTCTGTGTGCCTAAATGAATATCAGCTTGTAAAACAGCCTGTGAGTTTGTTAGTGTTTTCTGGATATTATGTATGAACTTTCGAGTTTTGAATGAATTTTATCATGTTACAATTTGTTGTTTAGTTGGCGCCCGCTAATTGGTTCCACATGGAGACACAACAGGTACACATTCGAGTTTTCTGAGTAGAATGCTACAGACAGAAACCAGGTGAAAAATTATATTTGCGACGGTAAACATGACATTGAATCCACTTGCCCAAGAAAAAGTCCTTGCTTTTCTCAAAAAGCAGTGCCAATATTCTTTTCTGGGTCCTTTGCATATGAATTGCACATGAATTTGTCCAGATAGGTCTGGACCTAACCAGAAATATCCGGTTCTCTTCTGCCTAACTCAATCCCAGCTCTTGCTACAGTCTCGTGTTTGTTTCTGTTTTCTGAATTTATATATGAACTTTAGAGTTTGAAATGAATTCGGGCACGTAAGACCTTGTTTATTTGTTGGCACACACTAATGGGTTCCACATGGAGACACAACAGGTACACATTGGTGTTTTCTGAGTAGAATGCTACAGAAACCAGGTGAACAAGTATACTTGTGTTTGTAAACATGACATTGAATCCACTTGCTCAAGAAAAAGACATTGCTTTTCTCCAAAACCAGTTTGACTCTGCATTTCTCAGTCCTTTGCACACGAATTAAACATGAGTTTGTCCAGATAGTTCTGGAGCAAACCAGAATTATCCGGTTCTGTGTGGCAAACAGAATATCAGCTTTTAAAAGTGCCTGTGTGTTTGTTAGTGTTTTCTAAATATTAACTATGAACTTGAGAGTTTGCAATGAATTTTGGCATGTAACATTTTGTTTTTCTGTTGGCAAATGCTAATTGGATTCACATGGAGACACAACAGGTACACATAAGTGTTTTCTGAGTAGAATGCTACAAAAACGAGGTGAAAAAGTATACTTGTGTTTGTAAACATGACATTGAATCCACTTGCCCAAGAAAAAGACATTGCTTTTCTCAAAAACCAGTTTCAATATTTTTTCTGGGTCCTTTGCACATGAATTTCACACGAGTTTGGCCTCATAGGTCTGGATCCAACCAGACCTATCCAGTTCAGTGTGCCTAAGTGAATATCCGCTTGTAAAACAGCCTGTGTGTTGGTTAGTGTTTTCTGGATATTATGTATGGACTTTTGAGTTTTGAATGAATTTTATCATGTTACATTTTGTTTTTTTGTTGGCACACGCTAATTGGTTCCACATGGAGACACAACAGGTACACATTCGAGTTTTCTGAGTAGAATGCTACAGAAACCAGGTGAACAAGTATACTTGTGTTTGTAAACATGACATTGAATCCACTTGCCCAAGAAAAAGACTTTGCTTTTCTCAAAAACCAGTTTCAATATACTTTTCTGGGTCCTTTGCACACAAATTGCACATGAATTTGTCCAGATTGGTCTGGACCTAACCATAAATATCCGGTTCTCTTCTGCCTAACACAATCCCAGCTCTTGCTACAGTCTCGTGTTTGTTTCTGTTTTCTGAATTTATCTATGAACTTTAGAGTTTGGAATGAATTAGGGCACGTAACACTTTGTTTTTTTGTTGGCACACACTAATGGGTTCCACATGGAGACACAACAGGTACACATTGCAGTTTTCTGAGTCGAATGCTACAGAAACCAGGTGAGAAAGTATACATGTGTTTGTACACATGACATTGAATCCACTTGCCCAAGAAAAAGACTTTGCTTTTTTCCAAAACCAGTTTCATTATTTTTTTCAGGGTCCTTTGCACATGAATTCCACACGAGTTTGTCCTTACAGGTCTGGATCCAACCAGAACTTCCGGTTCTGTGTGCCTAAATGAATATCAGCTTGCAAAACAGCCTGTGAGTTTGTTAGTGTTTTCTGGATATGATGTATGAACTTTAGTGTTTTGAATGAATTTTATCATGTTACATTTTGTTGTTTTGTTGGCACACGCTAATTGGATCCCCATGGAGACACAACAGGTACACACTGGAGGTTTCTGAGTAGAATGCTACAGAAACCAGGTGAAAAAGTATACTTGTGTTTGTAAACATGACATTGAATCCACTTGCCCAAGAAAAAGCCTTTTTTTTTCTCCAAAACCAGTTTGACTCTGCATTTCTGGGTCCTTTGCACACGAATTCCACGTGAGTTTGTCCAGATAGGTCTGGAGCAAACCAGAATTTCCGGTTCTCTGTGGCTAACTGAATATCAGCTTTTAAAACAGCCTGTGTGTTTGTTAGTGTTTTCTGGATATTAACTATGAACTTGAGAGTTTCCAATGAATTTTGGCATGTAACATTTTGTTTTTCTCTTGGCAAATGCTAATTGGATTCACATGGAGACACAACAGGTACACATAAGTGTTTTCTGAGTAGAATGCTACAGAAACCTTGTGAACAAGTATACTTGTGTTTGTAAACATGACATTGAATCCACTTGCCCAAGAAAAAGACTTTGCTTTTCTCCAAAACCAGTTTCAATATTTTTTTCTGGGTCCTTGGCACACGAATTCCACACGAGTTTAGTCTTATAGGTCTGGATGCAACCAGAAATATCTGGTTCTGTGTGCCTAAATGAATATCAGTTTGTAAAACAGCCTGTGAGTTTGTTAGTGTTTTCTGGATATTATGTATGAACTTTAGAGTTTTGAAAAATTTTGTCATGTTACATTTTGTTGTTTTGTTGGCACACGCTAATTGGTTCCACATGGAGACACAACAGGTACACATTCGAGTTTTCAGAGTAGAATGCTACAGACAGAAACCCGGTGAAAAATATACTTGTGTTTGTAAACATGACATTGAATCCACTTGCCCAAGGAAAAGACTTTGCTTTTCTCCAAAACCAGTTTGACTCTGCATTTCTGGGTCCTTTGCACAGGAATTCCTCGTGAGTTTGTCCAGATAGGTCTGGAGCAAACCAGAATTATCCGGTTCTGTGTGGCTAAATGAATATCAGCTTTTAAAACAGCCTGTGTGTTTGTTAGTGTTTTCTGGATATTAACTATGAACTTGAGAGTTTGGAATGAATTTTGACATGTAACATTTTGTTTTTCTGTTGGCAAATTCTAATTGGATTCACATGGAGACAACACAGGTACACATAAGTGTTTTCTGATTAGAATGCTACAGAAACCAGAAGAAAAAGTGTACTTGTGTTTGTAAACATGACATTGAATCCACTTGCCCAAGAAAAAGACTTTGCTTTTCTGCAAAACCAGTTTGACTTTGCATTTCTGGGTCCTTTGCACATGAAGCCCGCGTGAGTTTGTCCAGATAGGTATGGAGCAAACCAGAATTATCCGGTACTGTGTGGCTAACTGAATATCAGCTTTTAAAACAGCCTGTGTGTTTGTTAGTGTTTTCTGGATATTAACTATGAAAATGAGAGTTTGCAATGAATTTTGCATGTAACATTTTGTTTTTCTATTGGCAAATGCTAATTGGATTCAATGGAGACACAACAGGTACACATAAGTGTTTTCTGAGTAGAATGCTGCAGAAACCAGGTTAAAAATTATACTTGTGTTTGTAAACATGACATTGAATCCACTTGCCCAAGAAAAAGACTCTGCTTTTCTCCAAAAGCAGTTTGACTCTGCATTTCTGGGTCCTTTGCACTCGAATTCCATGTGAGTTTTTCCAGATAGGTCTGGTGCAACCCAGAATTATCCGGTTCTCTTCTGCCTAACTCAATCCCAGCTCTTGCTACAGTCTCGTGTTTGTTTCTGTTTCCTGAATTTATCTATGAACTTTAGAGTTTGGAATGAATTCGGGCACGTAACACTCTGTTTTTTTGTTGGCACACAATAATGTGTTCCACATGGAGACACAACAGGTACACATTGGAGTTTTCTGAGTAAAATGCTACAGAAACCAGGTGAAAAAGTATACTTGTGTTTGTAAACATGACATTGAATCCACTTACGCAAGGAAAAGACTTTGCATTTCTCCAAAACCAGTTTGACTCTGCATTTCTGGGTCATTTGCACAGGAATTCATCGTGAGTTTGTCCAGATAGGTCTGGAGCAAACCAGAATTATCCGGTTCTGTGTGGCTAACTGAATATCAGCTTTTAAAACAGCCTGTGTGTTTGTTAGTGTTTTCTGGATATTAACTATGAACTTGAGAGTTTGGAATGAATTTTGGCATGTAACATTTTGTTTTTCTATTGGCAAATGCTTATTGGATTCACATGGAGTCACAACAGGTACACATAAGTGTTTTCTGAGTAGAATGCTACAGAAAACAGGTGAAAAAGTATACTTTTGTTTGTAAACATGACATTGAATCCACTTGCCCAAGAAAAAGACTTTGCCTTTCGCAAAAACCAGTTTGACTCTGCATTTCTTGGTCCTTTGCACACGAATTCCACATGAGTTTGTCCAGATAGGTCTGGAGCAAACCAGAATTATCCGGTTCTGTGTGGCTAACTGAATATCAACTTTTAAAACAGCCTGTGTGTTTGTTAGTGTTTTCTGGATATTAACTATGAACTTGAGAGCTTGGAATGAATTTTGGAATGTAACATTTCGTTTTTCTGTTGCCAAATGCTAATTGGATTCACATGGAGACACAACAGGTACACATAAATGTTTTCTGAGTAGAATGCTACAGAAACCAGGTGAGAAAGTATACTTGTGTTTGTACACATGACATTGAATCCACTTGCCCAAGAAAAAGACTTTGCTTTTTTCCAAAACCAGTTTCATTATTTTTTTCTGGGTCCTTTGTACATGAATTCCACACGAGTTTGTCCTTATAGGTCTGGATCCAACCAGAACTTCCGCTTATGTGTGCCTAAATGAATATCAGCTTACAAAACAGCCTGTGAGTTTGTTAGTGTTTTCTGGATATTAACTATGAACTTTAGAGATTTGAATGAATTTTATCATGTTACATTTTGTTGTTTTGTTGGCACACGCTAATTGGTTCCACATGGAGACACAACAGGTACACACTGGAGGTTTCTGAGTTGAATGCTACAGAAACTAGGTGAAAAAGTATACTTGTGTTTGTAAACATGACATTGAATCCACTTGCTCAAGAAAAAGACTTTGCTTTTCTCCAAAACCAGTTTGACTCTGCATTTCTGGGTCCTTTGCACACGAATTCCTCGTGAGTTTGTCCAGATAGGTCTGGAGCAAACCAGAATTATCTGGTTCTGTGTGGCTAAATGAATATCAGCTTTTAAAACAGCCTGTGTGTTTTCTGAATATTAACTATGAACTTGAGAGTTTGGAATGAATTTTGGCATGCAACATTTTGTTTTTCTGTTGGCAAATGCTAATTGGATTCACATGGAGACACAACAGGTACACATAAGTGTTTTCTGAGTAGAATGCTACAGAAACCAGGTGAAAAAGTATACTTGTGTTTGTATACATGACATTGAATCCACTTGCCCAAGAAAAAGACTTTGCTTTTTTCCAAAACCAGTTTCATTATTTTTTTCTGTGTCCTTTGCACACGAATTCCACACAAGTTTGGCCTTATAGGTCTGGATCCAACCAGAACTTCCGGTTCTGTGTGCCTAAATGAATATCAGCTTGTAAAACAGTCTGTGTGTTTATTAGTGTTTTCTGGATATTATGTATGAACTCTAGAGTTTTGAATGAATTTTATCATGTTACATTTTGTTTTTTTGTTGGCACACGCTAATTGGTTCCACATGGAGACACAACAGGTACACATTCGAGTTTTCTGAGTAGAATGCTACAGAAACCAGGTGAACAAGTATACTTGTGTTTGTAAACATGACATTGAATCCACTTTCCCAAGAAAAAGACTTTGCTTTTCTCAAAAACCAGTTTCAATATTCTTTTCTGGGTCCTTTGCACAGAAATTGCACATGAATATGTCCAGATTGGTCTGTACTTAACCAGAAATATCCGGTTCTCTTCTGCCTAACACAATCCCAGCTCTTGCTACAGTCTCGTGTTTGTTTCTGTTTTCTGAATTTATCTATGACATTTAGAGTTTGGAATGAATTCGGGCACGTAACACTTTTTTTTTTTCCTGAAACACACTAATGGGTTCCACATGGAGACACAACAGGTACACATTGCAGTTTTCTGAGCAGAGTGCTACAGAAACCAGGTGAGAAAGTATACTTGTGTTTGTACACATGACATTAAATCCACTTGCCCAAGAAAAAGACTTTGCTTTTTTCCAAAACCAGTTTCATTATTTTTTTCTGGGTCCTTTACACATGAATTCCACACGAGTTTGTCCTTATAGCTCTGGTTCCAACCAGAACTATCCGATTCTGTGTGCCTAAATGAATATCAGCTTGTAAAACAGCCTGTGAGTTTGTTAGTGTTTTCTGGATATTATGTATGAACTTTAGAGTTTTGAATGAATTTTATCATGTTACATTTTGTTTTTTGTTGGCACACGCTAATTGGTTCCACATGGAGACACATCAGGTACACATTCGAGTTTTCTGAGTAGAATGCTACAGAAACCAGGTGAAAAATTATACTTGTGTTTGTAAACATGACATTGAATCCACTTGCCCGAGAAAAAGTCCTTGCTTTTCTCAAAACCATTGTCAATATTCTTTTCTGGGTCCTTTGCACACAAATTGCACATGAATTTGTCCAGATAGGTCTGGACCTAACCAGAAATAGCCGGTTCTCTTCTGCCTAACACAATCCCAGCTCTTGCTACAGTCTCGTGTTTGTTTCTGTTTTCTGAATTTATCTATGAACTTTAGAGTTTGGAATGAATTCGGGCACGTAACACTTTGTTTTTTTGCTGGCACACACTAATGGGTTCCACATGGAGACACAACAGGTACACATTGCAGTTTTCTAAGTCGAATGCTACAGAAACCAGGTGAGAAAGTATACTTGTGTTTGTAAACATGACATTGAATCCACTTGCCCAAGGAAAAGACTTTGCTTTTCTCCAAAACCAGTTTGACTCTGCATTTCTGGGTCCTTTACAAAGGAATTCCTCGTGAGTTCGTCCAGATAGGTCTGGAGAAAACCACAATTATCCGGTTCTGTGTTGCTAACTGAATATCAGCTTTTAAAACAGCCTGTGTGTTTGTTAGTGTTTTCTGGATATTAACTATGAACTTGAGAGTTTGCAATGAATTTTGGCATGTAACATTTTGTTTTTCTGTTGGCAAATGCTAATTGGATTCACATGGAGACACAACAGGTACACATAAGTGTTTTCTGAGTAGAATGCTACGGAAACCAGGTGAAAAAGTATACTTGTGTTTGTAAACATGACATTGAATCCACTTGCCCAAGAAAAAGACTTTGCTTTTCTCCAAAACCAGTTTCAATATTTTTTTCTGGGTCCTTGGCACACGAATTCCACAAGAGGTTGGCCTCATAGGTCTGGATCCAACCAGAACCATCCAGTTCTGTGTGCCTAAGTGAATATCAGCTTGTAAAACACCTGTGAGTCTGTTAGTGTTTTCTGGATATTATGTATGGACTTTAGAGTTTTGAATGAATTTTATCATGTTACATTTTGTTGTTTTGTTGGCGCACGCTAATTGGTTCCACATGGAGACACATCAGGTACACATTCGAGTTTTCTGAGTAGAATGCTACAGACAGAAACCACGTTAAAAATTATATTTGCGACTGTAAACATGACATTGAAACCACTTGCCCAAGAAAAAGTCCTTGTTTTTCTCAAAAACCAGTGTCAATATTCTTTTCTGGGTCCTTTGCACACAAATTGCACATGAATTTGTCCAGATAGGTCTGGACCTAACCAGAAATATCCGGTTCTCTTCTGCCTAACTCACTCCCAGCTCTTGCTACAGTCTCGTGTTTGTTTCTGTTTTCTGAATTTATCTATGACCTTTAGAGTTTGGAATGAATTCCGGCACGTAACACTTTGTTTTTTTGTTGGCACACACAAATGTTTTCCACATGGATACACAACAGGTATACATTAGAGGTTTCTGAGTAGAATGCTACAGAAACCAGGTGAACAAGTATACTTGTGTTTGTAAACATGACATTGAATCCACTTGACCAAGAAAAAGACTTTTTTTTTCTCCAAAACCAGTTTGACTCTGCATTTCTGGGTCCTTTGCACACGAATTCCACGTGAGTTTGTGTAGATAGGTCTGGAGCAAACCAGAATTATCCGGTTCTGTGTGGCTAACTGAATATCAGCTTTTAAAACAGCCTGTGTGTTTGTTAGTGTTTTCTGGATATTAACTATGAACTTGAGAGTTTCCAATGAATTTTGGCATGTAACATTTTGTTTTTCTGTTGGCAAATGCTAATTGGATTCACATGGAGACACAACAGGTACACATAAGTGTTTTCTGAGTAGAATGCTACAGAAACCAGGTGAAAAAGTATACTTGTGTTTGTAAACATGACATTGAATCCACTTGCCCAAGAAAAAGACTTTGCTTTTCTCCAAAACCAGTTTCAATATTTTTTTCTGGGTCCTTTGCACACGAATTCCACACGAGTTTGGCCTCATAGGTCTGGATCCAACCAGAACTTCCGGTTCTTTGTGCCTAAATGAATATCAGCTTGTAAAACAGCCTGTGTGTTTATTAGTGTTTTCTGGATATTATGTATGAACTCTAGAGTTTTGAATGAATTTTATCATGTTTCATTTTGTTTTTTTGTTGGCACACGCTAATTGGTTCCACATGGAGACACAACAGGTACACATTCGAGTTTTCTGAGTAGAATGCTACAGAAACCAGGTGAACAAGTATACTTGTGTTTGTAAACATGACATTGAATCCACTTGCCCAAGAAAAAGACTTTGCTTTTCTCAAAAACCAGTTTCAATATTCTTTTCTGGGTCCCTTGCACACAAATTGCACATGAATATGTCCAGATTGGTCTGTACTTAACCAGAAATATCCGGTTCTCTTCTGCCTAACATAATCCCAGCTCTTGCTACAGTCTCGTGTTTGTTTCTGTTTTCTGAATTTATCTATGAACTTTAGAGTTTGGAATGAATTCGGGCACGTAACACTTTTTTTTTTTCCTGGCACACACTAATGGGTTCCACATGGAGACACAACAGGTACACATTGCAGTTTTCTGAGCAGAATGCTACAGAAACCAGGTGAGAAAGTATACTTGTGTTTGTACACATGACATTAAATCCACTTACCCAAGAAAAAGACTTTGCTTTTTTCCAAAACCAGTTTCATTATTTTTTTCTGGGTCCTTTGAACACGAATTCCACACGAGTTTGTCCTTATAGGTCTGGTTCCAATCAGAACTATCCGGTTCTGTGTGCCTAAATGAATATCAGCTTGTAAAACAGCCTGTGAGTTTGTTAGTGTTTTCTGGATATTATGTATGAACTTTAGAGTTTCGAATGAATTTTATCATGTTACATTTTGTTTTTTGTTGGCACACGCTAATTGGTTCCACATGGAGACACATCAGGTACACATTCGAGTTTTCTGAGTAGAATGCTACAGAAACCAGGTGAAAAATTATACTTGTGTTTGTAAACATGACATTGAATCCACTTGCCCAAGAAAAAGTCCTTGCATTTCTCAAAACCATTGTCAATATTCTTTTCTGGGTCCTTTGCACACAAATTGCACATGAATTTGTCCAGATAGGTCTGGACCTAACCAGAAATATCCGGTTCTCTTCTGCCTAACTCAATCACAGCTCTTGCTACAGTCTCGTGTTTGTTTCTGTTTTCTATATTTATCTATGAACTGTAGAGTTTGGAATTAATTCGGGCACGTAATACTTTGTTTTTTGGTTGGCACAAACTTTTGCGTTCCACATGGAGACACAACAGGTACACACTGGAGGTTTCTGAGTAGAATGCTACAGAAACCAGGTGAAAAAGTATACTTGTGTTTGTAAACATGACATTTAATCCACTTGCCCAAGAAAAAGACTTTGCTTTTTTCCAAAACCAGTTTCATTATATTTTTCTGTGTCCTTTGCACACGAATTCCACACAAGTTTGGCCTTATAGGTCTGGATCCATCCAGAACTTCCGGTTCTGTGTGCCTAAATGAATATCAGCTTGTAAAACAGCCTGTGAGTTTGTTAGTGTTTTCTGGATATTATGTATGAACTCTAGAGTTTTGAATGAATTTTATCATGTTACATTTTGTTTTTTTGTTGGCACACGCTAATTGGTTCCACATGGAGACACAACAGGTACACATTGCAGTTTTCTGAGTAGAATGCTACAGAAACCAGGTGAAAAAGTATACTTGTGTTGGTAAACATGACATTGAATCCACTTGCCCAAGAAAAAGTCCTTGCTTTTCTCAAAACCATTGTCAATATTCTTTTCTGGGTCCTTTGCACACAAATTGCACATGAATTTGTCCAGATAGGTCTGGACCTAACCAGAAATATCCGGTTCTCTTCTGCCTAACTCAATCCCAGCTCTTGCTACAGTCTCGTGTTTGTTTCTGTTTTCTGAATTTATCTATGAGCTTTAGAGTTTGGAATGAATTCGGGCACGTAACACTTTGTTTATTTGCTGGTACACACTAATGCGTTCCACATGGAGACACAACAGGTACACATAAGTATTTTATGAGTAGAATGCTACAGAAACCAGGTGAACAAGTATGCTTGTGTTTGTCAACATGACATTGAATCCACTTGCCCAAGAAAAAGACTGTGCTTTTCTGCAAAACCAGTTTCAATATTTTTTCTGGGTCCTTTACACACGAATTCCACACGAGTTTGGTGTTATAGGTCTGGATCCAACCAGAACTATCCGGTTCTCTGTGCCTAAATGAATATCAGCTTGTAAAACAGCCTGTGAGTTTGTTAGTGTTTTCTGGATATTATGTATGAACTTTAGAATTTTGAATGAATTTTATCATGTTACATTTTGTTGTTTTGTTGGCACATGCTAATGGGTTAAACATGGAGACACAACAGGTACACATTCGAGTTTTCTGAGTAGAATGCTACAGAAACCAGGTGAAAAATTATATTTGCGACTGTAACATGACATTGAATCCACTTGCTCAAGAAAAAGTCCTTGCTTTTCTCAAAAACCAAGGTCAATATTCTTTTATGGGTCCTTTGCACATAAATTGCACATGAATTTGTCCATATAGGTCTGGATCCAACCAGAACTATCCGGTTCTGTAGGCCAAAATATATATCAGCTTTTAAAACAGCCTGTGAGTTTGTTAGTGTTTTCTGGATATTACGTATGAACTTTAGAGTTTTGAATGAATTTTATCATGTTACATTTTGTTGTTTTTTTGGCACACGCTAATTGGTTCCACATGGAGACAAAACAGGTACACATTCGAGTTTTCTGAGTAGAATGCTACAGAAACCAGGTGAAAAATGATATTTGCGACTTTAAACATGACATTGAATCCACTTGCCCAAGAAAATGTCCTTGCTTTTCTCAAAAACCAAGGTCAATATTCTTTTCTGGGTCCTTTGCACACAAATTGCACATGAATTTGTCCAGATAGGTCTGGACCTAACCAGAAATATCTGGTTCCCTTCTGTCTAACTCAATCCCAGCTCTTGCTACAGTCTTGTGTTTGTTTCTGTTTTTTGAATTTATCTATGAACTTTAGAGTTTGGAATGAATTCGGGCACGTAACATTTTATTTTTGTGTTGCACACTCTAATGGGTTCCAAATGGAGACACAACAGGTACACATAATGTTTTCTGAGTAGAAATCTACAGAAACCAGGTGAAAAAGTATACTTGTGTTTGTAAACATGACAATGAATCCACTTGCCCAAGAAAAAGACTTTGCTTTTCTCCAAAACCAGTTTCAATATTTTTCTGGGTACTTTGCACACGAATTCCACATGAGTTTGGTGTTATAGGTCTGGATCCAACCAGAACTATCCGGTTCTCTGTGCCTAAATGAATATCAGCTTGTAAAACAGCCTGTGTGTTTGTTTGTGTTTTCTGGATATTAACTATGAAGTTGAAAGTTTGGAATGAATTTTGGCATGTCACATTTTGTTTTTCTGTTGGCAAATGCTAATTGGATTCACATGGAGACACAACAGGTACACATAAGTGTTTTCTGAGTAGAATGCTACAGAAACCAGGTGAAAAAGTATACTTGTGTTTGTAAACATGACATTGAATCCACCTGCCCAAGAAAAAGACTTTGCTTTTCTCCAAAACCAGTTTCAATATTTTTTTCTGGGTCCTTTACCCACGAATTCCACACGAGTTTGGCCTTATAGGTCTGGATCCAACCAGAACTATCCAGTTCTGTGTACCTAAGTGAATATCAGCTTTTAAACAGCCTGTGAGTTTGTTAGTGTTTTCTGGATATTATGTATGAACTCTAGAGTTTTGAATGAATTTTATCATGTTACATTTTGTTTTTTTGTTGGCACAGGCTAATTGGTTCCACGTGGAGACACAACAGGTACACATTGGAGTTTTCTGAGTAGAATGCTACAGAAACCAGGTGAACAAGTATACTTGTGTTTGTAAACATGACATTGAATCCACTTGCCCAAGAAAAAGACTTTGCTTTTCTCAAAATCCAGTTTCAATATACTTTTCTGGGTCCTTTGCACACAAATTGCACATGAATTTGTCCAGATTGGTCTGGACCTAACCAGAAATATCCGGTTCTCTTCTGCCTAACACAATCCCAGCTCTTGCTACAGCATCGTGTTTGTTTCTGTTTTCTGAATTTATCTATGAACTTTAGAGTTTGGAATGAATTTGGGCACGTAACACTTTGTTTTTTTGCTGGCACACACTAATGGGTTCCACATGGAGACACAACAGGTACACATAAGTATTTTATGAGTAGAATGCTACAGAAACCAGGTGAGAAAGTATACTTCTGTTTGTACACATGACATTGAATCCACTTGCCCTAGAAAAAGACTTTGCTTTTTTACAAAACCAGTTTCATTATTTTTTTCTGGGTCCTTTGCGCACGAATTCCACACGAGTTTGGCCTTATAGGTCTGGATCCAACCAGAACTTCCGGTTCTGTGTGCCTAAATGAATATCAGCTTTTAAAACAGCCTGTGAGTTTGTTAGTGTTTTCTGGATATTATGTATGAACTCTAGAGTTTTGAATGAATTTTATCATGTTACATTTTGTTGTTTTGTTGGCACACGCTAATTGGTTCCACATGGAGACACAACAGGTACACATTCGAGTTTTCTGAGTAGAATGCTACAGAAACCAGGTGAAAAAGTATACTTGTGTTGGTAAACATGACATTGAATCCACTTGCCCAAGAAAAAGTCCTTGCTTTTCTCAAAACCATTGTCAATATTCTTTTCTGGGTCCTTTGTACACAAATTGCACATGAATTTGTCCAGATAGGTCTGGACCTAACCAGAAATATCCGGTTCTCTTCTGCCTAACTCAATCCCAGCTCTTGCTACAGTCTCGTGTTTGTTTCTGTTTTCTGAATTTATCTATGACCTTTAGAGTTTGGAATGAATTCGGGTTTTATAACACTTTGTTTATTTGCTGGTACACATTAATGCGTTCCACATGGAGACACAACAGGTACACACTGGAGGTTTCTGAGTAGAATGCTACAGAAACCAGGTGAAAAAGTATACTTGTGTTTGTACACATGACATTGAATCCACTTGCTCAAGAAAAAGACTTTGCTTTTCTCCAAAACCAGTTTGACTCTGCATTTCTGGGTCCTTGCACACGAATTCCACATGAGTTTGTGTAGATAGGTCTGGATCAAACCAGAATTATCTGGTTCTGTGTGGCTAACTGAATATCAGCTTTTAAAACAGCCTGTGTGTTTGTTAGTGTTTTCTGGATATTAACTATGAACTTGAGAGTTTGGAATGAATTTTGGCATGTAACATTTTGTTTTTCTGTTGGCAAATGCTAATTGGATTCACATGGAGAAACAACGGGTACACATAAGTGTTTTCTGAGTAGAATGCTACAGAAACCAGGTGAACAAGTATACTTGTGTTTGTACACATGACATTGAATCCACTTGCCCAAGAAAAAGACTTTGCTTTTCTCCAAAACCAGTTTCAATATTTTTTTCTGGGTTCTTTGCACACGACTTCCACACGAGTTTGGCCTTATAGGTCTGGATCCAACCAGAACTATCCGGTTCTGTGTGCCTAAATGAATATCAGCTTGTAAAACAGCCTGTGAGTTTGTTAGTGTTTTCTGGATATTATGTATGAACTTTAGAGTTTTGAATGAAGTTTATCATGTTACATTTTGTTGTTTTGTTGGCACACGCTAATTGGTTCCACATGGAGACAAAACAGGTACACATTCGAGTTTTCTGAGTAGAATGCTACAAAAACCAGGTGAACAAGTATACTTGTGTTTGTCAACATGACATTGAATCCACTTGCCCAAGAAAAAGACTTTGCTTTTTTCCAAAACCAGTTTCATTATTTTTTTCTGTGTCCTTTGCACACGAATTCCACACAAGTTTGGCCTTATAGGTCTGGATCCAACCAGAACTTCCGGTTCTGTGTGCCTAAATGAATATCAGCTTGTAAAACAGCCTGTGTGTTTGTTTTTGTTTTCTGGATATTATGTATGAACTCTAGAGTTTTGAATGAATTTTATCATGTTACATTTTGTTTTTTTGTTGGCACACGCTAATTGGTTCCACATGGAGACACAACAGGTACACATTCGAGTTTTCTGAGTAGAATGCTACAGAAACCAGGTGAACAAGTATACTTGTGTTTGTAAACATGACATTGAATCCACTTGCCCAAGAAAAAGACTTTGCTTTTCTCAAAAACCAGTTTCAAAATTCTTTTTTGGGTCCTTTGCACACAAATTGCACATGAATATGTCCAGATTGGTCTGGACTTAACCAGAAATATCCGGTTCTCTTCTGCTTAACACAATCCCAGCTCTTGCTACAGTCTCGTGTTTGTTTCTGTTTTCTGAATTTATCTATGAACTTTAGAGTTTGGAATGAATTCGGGCACGTAACATTTTTTTTTTCCTGGCACACACTAATGGGTTCCACATGGAGACACAACAGGTACACATTGCAGTTTTCTGAGTCGAATGCTACAGAAACCAGGTGAGAAACTATACTTGTGTTTGTACACATGACATTAAATCCACTTGCCCAAGAAAAAGACTTTGCTTTTTTCCAAAACCAGTTTCATTATTTTTTTCTGGGTCCTTTGCACACGAATTCCACCTGAGTTTGGCCTTATAGGTCTGGATCCAACCAGAACTATCCGGTTCTGTGTGCCTAAATGAATATCAGCTTGTAAAACAGCCTGTGAGTTTGTTAGTGTTTTCTGGATATTATGTATGGACTTTAGAGTTTTGAATGAATTTTATCATGTTACATTTTGTTGTTTTGTTGGCACACGCTAATTGGTTCCACATGGAGACACAACAGGTACACATTCGAGTTTTCTGAGTAGAATGCTACAGAAACCAGGTGAAAAATTATACTTGTGTTTGTAAACATGACATTGAATCCACTTGCCCAAGAAAAAGTCCTTGCATTTCTCAAAACCATTGTCAATATTCTTTTCTGGGTCCTTTGCACACAAATTGCACATGAATTTGTCCAGATAGGTCTGGACCTAACCAGAAATATCCGGTTCTCTTCTGCCTAACTCAATCCCAGCTCTTGCTACAGTCTCGTGTTTGTTTCTGTTTTCTATATTTATCTATGAACTTTAGAGTTTGGAATTAATTCGGGCACGTAACACTTTGTTTTTTGGTTGGCACACACTTTTGCATTCCACATGGAGACACAACAGGTTCACACTGGATGTTTCTGAGTAGAATGCTACAGAAACCAGGTGAAAAAGTATACTTGTGTTTGTAAACATGACATTTAATCCACTTGCCGAAGAAAAAGACTTTGATTTTTCCAAAACCAGTTTCATTATATTTTTCTGTGTCCTTTGCACATGAATTCCACACAAGTTTGGCCTTATAGGTCTGGATCCATCCAGAACTTCCGGTTCTGTGTGCCTAAATGAATATCAGCTTGTAAAACAGCCTGTGAGTTTGTTAGTGTTTTATGGATATTATGTATGAACTCTAGAGTTTTGAATGAATTTTATCATGTTACATTTTGTTTTTTTGTTGGCACACGCTAATTGGTTCCACGTGGAGACACAACAGGTACACATTCGAGTTTTCTGAGTAGAATGCTACAGAAACCAGGTGAACAAGTATACTTGTGTTTGTAAACATGACATTGAATCCACTTGCCCAAGAAAAAGACTTTGCTTTTCTCAAAATCCAGTTTCAATATACTTTTCTGGGTCCTTTGCACACAAATTGCACATGAATTTGTCCAGATTGGTCTGGACCTAACCAGAAATATCCGGTTCTCTTCTGCCTAACACAATCCCAGCTCTTGCTACAGCATCGTGTTTGTTTCTGTTTTCTGAATTTATCTATGAACTTTAGAGTTTGGAATGAATTCGGGCACGTAACACTTTGTTTTTTTGCTGGCACAAACTAATGGGTTCCACATGGAGACACAACAGGTACACACTGGAGTTTTCTGAGTAGAATGCTACAGAAACCAGGTGAAAAAGTATACTTGTGTTTGTAAACATGACATTGAATCCACTTGCTCAAGAAAAAGACTTTGCTTTTCTCCAAAACCAGTTTGACTCTGCATTTCTGGATCCTTGCACACGAATTCCACATGAGTTTGTGTAGATAGGTCTGGATCAAACCAGAATTATCTGGTTCTGTGTGGCTAACTGAATATCAGCTTTTAAAACAGCCTGTGTGTTTGTTAGTGTTTTCTGGATATTAACTATGAACTTGAGAGTTTGGAATGAATTTTGGCATGTAACATTTAGTTTTTCTGTTGCAAATGCTAACTGGATTCACATGGAGACACAACGGGTACACATAAGTGTTTTCTGAGTAGAATGCTACAGAAACCAGGTGAACAAGTATACTTGTGTTTGTCAACATGACATTGAATCCACTTGCCCAAGAAAAAGACTTTGCTTTTCTCCAAAACCAGTTTCAATATTTTTTTCTGGGTTCTTTGCACACGACTTCCACACGAGTTTGGCCTTATAGGTCTGGATCCAACCAGAACTATCCGGTTCTGTGTGCCTAAATGAATATCAGCTTGTAAAACAGCCTGTGAGTTTGTTAGTGTTTTCTGGATATTATGTATGAACTTTAGAGTTTTGAATGAAGTTTATCATGTTACATTTTGTTGTTTTGTTGGCACACGCTAATTGGTTCCACATGGAGACAAAACAGGTACACATTCGAGTTTTCTGAGTAGAATGCTACAGAAACCAGTTGAAAAATTATATTTGCGACTGTAACATGACATTGAATCCACTTGCCCAAGAAAAAGTCCTTGCTTTTCTCAAAAACCAAGGTCAATATTCTTTTCTGGGTGCTTTGCACACAAAGTGCACATGAATTTGTCCAGATATGTCTGGATCCAACCAGAATTATCCGGTTCAGTAGGCCTAAATATATATCTGCTTGTTTAACCGCCTGTGAGTTTGTTAGTGTTTTCTGGATATTATGTATGAACTTTCGAGTTTTGAATGAATTTTATCATGTTACATTTTGTTGTTTTGTTGGCACACGCTAATTGGTTCCACATGGAGAAACAACAGGTACACATTCGAGTTTTCTGAGAAGAATGCTACAGAAACCAGGTGAAAAAGTATAATTGCGACTGTAAACATGACATTGAATCCACTTGCCCAAGAAAAAGACTTTGCTTTTCTCCAAAACCAGTTTCAATATTTTTTCTGGGTCCTTTGCACACGAATTCCACCTGAGTTTGGCCTTATAGGTCTGGATCCAACCAGAACTATCTGCTTCTGTGTGTCTAAATGAATATCCGCTTGTAATACAGCCTGTGAGTTTGTTAGTGTTTTCTGGATATTATGTATGGACTTTAGAGTTTTGAATGAATTTTATCATGCTACATTTTGTTGTTTTGTTGGCACACGCTAATTGGTTCCATATGGAGAAACAACAGGTACACATTTGAGTTTTCTGAGTAGAATGCTACAGAAACCAGGTGAAAAATTATACTTGTGTTTGTAAACATGACATTGAATCCACTTGCCCATGAAAAAGACCTTGCTCTTCTCAAATCCAGTGTCAATATTCTTTTCTGGGTCCTTTGCACACAAATTGCACATGAATTTGTGCAGATTGGTCTGGACCTAACCAGAAATATCCGGTTCTCCTCTGCCTAACTCAAACCCAGCTCTTGCTACAGTCTCGTGTTTGTTTCTGTTTTCTGAATTTATCTATGAACTTTAGAGTTTGTAATGAATTCGGGCACGTAACACTTTGTTTTTTTGCTGGCACACACTAATTGGTTCCACATGAGACACAACAGGTACACATTGCAGTTTTCTGAGTAGAATGCTACAGAAACCAGGTGAAAAAGTATACTTGTGTTTGTAAACATGACATTGAATCCACTTGCCCACGAAAAAGACTTTGCTTTTCTCCAAAACCAGTTTGACTCTGCATTTCTGGGTCCTTTGCACACGAATTCCACATGAGTTTGGGTAGATAGGTCTGGAGCAAACCAGAATTATCTGGTTCTGTGTGGCTAACTGAATATCAGCTTTTAAAACAGCCTGTGTGTTTGTTAGTGTTTTCTGGATATTAACAATGAACTTGAGAGTTTGGAATGAATTTTGGCATGTAACATTTTGTTTTTCTGTTGGCAAATGCTAATTGGTTTTACATGGAGACACAACAGGTACACATAATTGTTTTCTGAGTAGAATGCTACAGAGACTAGGTGAAAAAGTATACTTGTGTTTGTCAACATGACATTGAATCCACTTGCCCAAGAAAAAGACTTTGCTTTTTTCCAAAACCAGTTTCATTATTTTTTTCTGGGTCCTTTACGCACGAATTCCACACGAGTTTGGCCTTATAGGTCTGGATCCAACCAGAACTATCCGGTTCAGTGTGCCTAAATGAATATCAGCTTGTAAAACAGCCTGTGAGTTTGTTAGTGTTTTCTGGATATTATGTATGAACTTTAGAGTTTTGAATGAATTTTATCATGTTACATTTTGTTGTTTTGTTGGCAAATGCTAATTGGATTCACTTGGAGACACAACAGGTACACATTCGAGTTTTCTGAGTAGAATGCTACAGAAACCAGGTGAAAAAGTATACTTGTGTTGGTAAACATGACATTGAATCCACTTGCCCAAGAAAAAGTCCTTGCTTTTCTCAAAACCATTGTCAATATTCTTTTCTGGGTCCTTTGCACACAAATTGCACATGAATTTGTCCAGATAGGTCTGGACCTAACCAGAAATATCCGGTTCTCTTCTGCCTAACTCAATCCCAGCTCTTGCTACAGTCTCGTGTTTGTTTCTGTTTTCTGAATTTATCTATGACCTTTAGAGTTTGGAATGAATTCGGGCACGTAACACTTTGTTTATTTGCTGGTACACATTAATGCGTTCCACATGGAGACACAACAGGTACACATAAGTGTTTTCTGAGTAGAATGCTAAAAAACCAGGTGAAAAAGTATACTTGTGTTTGTAAACATGACATTGAATCCACTTGCTCAAGAAAAAGACTTTGCTTTTCTCCAAAACCAGTTTGACTCTGCATTTCTGGGTCCTTGCACACGAATTCCACATGAGTTTGTGTAGATAGGTCTGGATCAAACCAGAATTATCTGGTTCTGTGTGGCTAACTGAATATCAGCTTTTAAAACAGCCTGTGTGTTTGTTAGTGTTTTCTGGATATTAACTATGAACTTGAGAGTTTGGAATGAATTTTGGCATGTAACATTTTGTTTTTCTGTTGGCAAATGCTAATTGGATTCACATGGAGACACAACGGGTACACATAAGTGTTTTCTGAGTAGAATGCTACAGAAACCAGGTGAACAAGTATACTTGTGTTTGTCAACATGACATTGAATCCACTTGCCCAAGAAAAAGACCTTGCTTTTCTCAAAAACCAGTTTCAATATTTTTTTCTGGGTTCTTTGCACACGACTTCCACACGAGTTTGGCCTTATAGGTCTGGATCCAACCACAACTATCCGGTTCTGTGTGCCTAAATGAATATCAGCTTGTAAAACAGCCTGTGAGTTTGTTAGTGTTTTCTGGATATTATGTATGAACTTTAGAGTTTTGAATGTAGTTTATTATGTTACATTTTGTTGTTTTGTTGGCACACGCTAATTGGTTCCACATGGAGACAAAACAGGTACACATTCGAGTTTTCTGAGTAGAATGCTACAGAAACCAGGTGAAAAATTATATTTGCGACTGTAACATGACATTGAATCCACTTGCCCAAGAAAAAGACCTTGCTTTTCTCAAAAACCAAGGTCAATATTCTTTTCTGGGTCCTTTGCACACAAATTGCACATGAATTTGTCCAGATAGGTCTGGATCCAACCAGAATTATCCGGTTCTGTAGGCCTAAATATATATCTGCTTTTTTAACCGCCTGTGAGTTTGTTAGTGTTTTCTGGATATTATGTATGAACTTTCGAGTTTTGAATGAATTTTATCATGTTACATTTTGTTGTTTTGTTGGCACACACTAATTGGTTCCACATGGAGAAACAACAGGTACACATTCGAGTTTTCTGAGTAGAATGCTACAGAAACCAGGTGAAAAAGTATAATTGCGACTGTAAACATGACATTGAATCCACTTGCCCAAGAAAAAGACTTTGCTTTTCTCCAAAACCAGTTTCAATATTTTTTCTGGGTCCTTTGCACACGAATTCCACCTGAGTTTGGCCCTATAGGTCTGGATCCAACCAGAGCTATCCGGTTCTGTGTGCCTAAATGAATATCTGCTTGTAAAACCGCGTGTGAGTTTGTTAGTGTTTTCTGGATATTATGTATGGACTTTAGAGTTTTGAATGAATTTTATCATGCTACATTTTGTTGTTTTGTTGGCACACGCTAATTGGTTCCACATGGAGAAACAACATGTACACATTTGAGTTTTCTGAGTAGAATGCTACAGAAACCAGGTGAAAAATTATATTTGTGACTCTAAACATGACATTGAATCCACTTGCCCATGAAAAAGACCTTGATTTTCTCATATCCAGTTTCAATATTCTTTTCTGGGTCCTTTGCACACAAATTGCACATGAATTTGTCCAGATAGGTCTGGACCTAACCAGAAATATCCGGTTCTCTTCTGCCTAACTCAAACCCAGCTCTTGCTACAGTCTCGTGTTTGTTTCTGTTTTCTGAATTTATCTATGAACTTTAGAGTTTGTAATGAATTCGGGCACGTAACACTTTGTTTTTTTGCTGGAACACACTAATTGGTTCCACATGAGACACAACAGGTACACATAAGTGTTTTCTGAGTAGAATGCTACAGAAACCAGGTGAAAAAGTATACTTGTGTTTGTAAACATGACATTGAATCCACTTGCCCACGAAAAAGACTTTGCTTTTCTCCAAAACCAGTTTGACTCTGCATTTCTGGGTCCTTTGCACACGAATTCCACATGAGTTTGGGTAGATAGGTCTGGAGCAAACCAGAATTATCCGGTTCTGTGTGGCTAACTGAATATCAGCTTTTAAAACAGCCTGTGTGTTTGTTAGTGTTTTCTGGATATTAACAATGAACTTGAGAGTTTGGAATGAATTTTGGCATGTAACATTTTGTTTTTCTGTTGGCAAATGCTAATTGGATTTACATGGAGACACAACAGGTACACATAAGTGTTTTCTGAGTAGAATGCTACAGAGACTAGGTGAAAAAGTATACTTGTGTTTGTCAACATGATGTTGAATCCACTTGCCCAAGAAAAAGACTTTGCTTTTTTCCAAAACCAGTTTCATTATTTTTTTCTGTGTCCTTTGCGCATGAATTCCACACGAGTTTGGCCTTATAGGTCTGGATCCAACCAGAACTATCCGGTTCTGTGTGCCTAAATGAATATCAGCTTGTAAAACAGCCTGTGAGTTTGTTAGTGTTTTCTGGATATTATGTATGAACTTTAGAGTTTTGAATGAAGTTTATCATGTTACATTTTGTTGTTTTGTTGGCACACGCTAATTGGTTCCACATGGAGACACAACAGGTACACATTCGAGTTTTCTGAGTAGAATGTTACAGAAACCAGGTGAAAAAGTATACTTGTGTTGGTAAACATGACATTGAATCCACTTGCCCAAGAAAAAGACTTTGCTTTTCTCCAAAACCAGTTTCAATATTCTTTTCTGGGTCCTTTGCACAAAAATTGCACATGAATTTGTCCAGATTGGTCTGGACCTAACCAGAAATATCCGGTTCTCTCCTGCCTAACTCAATCCCAGCTCTTGCTACAGTCTCGTGTTTGTTTCTGTTTTCTGAATTTATGTATGACCTTTAGAGTTTGGATGAATTTTTCGGGCACGTAACGCTTTGTTTTTTTGCTGGCACACACTAATGGGTTCCACATGGAGACACAAAGGGGACACATTGCAGTTTTCTGAGCAGAATGCTACAGAAACCAGGTGAAAAAGTATACTTGTGTTTGTAAACATGTCATTGAATCCACTTGCCCAAGAAAAAGACTTTGCTTTTCTCCAAAACCAGTTTGACTCTGCATTTCTGGGTCCTTGCACACGAATTCCACATGAGTTTGTGTAGATAGGTCTGGAGCAAACCAGAATTATCCGGTTCTGTGTGGCTAACTGAATATCAGCTTGTAAAACAGCCTGTGTGTTTGTTAGTGTTTTCTGGATATTAACTATGAACTTGAGAGTTTGGAATGAATTTTGGCATGTAACATTTTGTTTTTCTGTTGGCAAATGCTAATTGGATTCACATGGAGACACAACGGGTACACATAAGTGTTTTCTGAGTAGAATGCTACAGAAACCAGGTGAACAAGTATACTTGTGTTTGTCAACATGACATTGAATCCACTTGCCCAAGAAAAAGACCTTGCTTTTCTCAAAAACCAGTTTCAATATTTTTTTCTGGGTTCTTTGCACACGACTTCCACACGAGTTTGGCCTTATAGGTCTGGATCCAACCACAACTATCCGGTTCTGTGTGCCTAAATGAATATCAGCTTGTAAAACAGCCTGTGAGTTTGTTAGTGTTTTCTGGATATTATGTATGAACTTTAGAGTTTTGAATGTAGTTTATTATGTTACATTTTGTTGTTTTGTTGGCACACGCTAATTGGTTCCACATGGAGACAAAACAGGTACACATTCGAGTTTTCTGAGTAGAATGCTACAGAAACCAGGTGAAAAATTATATTTGCGACTGTAACATGACATTGAATCCACTTGCCCAAGAAAAAGACCTTGCTTTTCTCAAAAACCAAGGTCAATATTCTTTTCTGGGTCCTTTGCACACAAATTGCACATGAATTTGTCCAGATAGGTCTGGATCCAACCAGAATTATCCGGTTCTGTAGGCCTAAATATATATCTGCTTTTTTAACCGCCTGTGAGTTTGTTAGTGTTTTCTGGATATTATGTATGAACTTTCGAGTTTTGAATGAATTTTATCATGTTACATTTTGTTGTTTTGTTGGCACACACTAATTGGTTCCACATGGAGAAACAACAGGTACACATTCGAGTTTTCTGAGTAGAATGCTACAGAAACCAGGTGAAAAAGTATAATTGCGACTGTAAACATGACATTGAATCCACTTGCCCAAGAAAAAGACTTTGCTTTTCTCCAAAACCAGTTTCAATATTTTTTCTGGGTCCTTTGCACACGAATTCCACCTGAGTTTGGCCCTATAGGTCTGGATCCAACCAGAGCTATCCGGTTCTGTGTGCCTAAATGAATATCTGCTTGTAAAACCGCGTGTGAGTTTGTTAGTGTTTTCTGGATATTATGTATGGACTTTAGAGTTTTGAATGAATTTTATCATGCTACATTTTGTTGTTTTGTTGGCACACGCTAATTGGTTCCACATGGAGAAACAACATGTACACATTTGAGTTTTCTGAGTAGAATGCTACAGAAACCAGGTGAAAAATTATATTTGTGACTCTAAACATGACATTGAATCCACTTGCCCATGAAAAAGACCTTGATTTTCTCATATCCAGTTTCAATATTCTTTTCTGGGTCCTTTGCACACAAATTGCACATGAATTTGTCCAGATAGGTCTGGACCTAACCAGAAATATCCGGTTCTCTTCTGCCTAACTCAAACCCAGCTCTTGCTACAGTCTCGTGTTTGTTTCTGTTTTCTGAATTTATCTATGAACTTTAGAGTTTGTAATGAATTCGGGCACGTAACACTTTGTTTTTTTGCTGGAACACACTAATTGGTTCCACATGAGACACAACAGGTACACATAAGTGTTTTCTGAGTAGAATGCTACAGAAACCAGGTGAAAAAGTATACTTGTGTTTGTAAACATGACATTGAATCCACTTGCCCACGAAAAAGACTTTGCTTTTCTCCAAAACCAGTTTGACTCTGCATTTCTGGGTCCTTTGCACACGAATTCCACATGAGTTTGGGTAGATAGGTCTGGAGCAAACCAGAATTATCCGGTTCTGTGTGGCTAACTGAATATCAGCCTTTAAAACAGCCTGTGTGTTTGTTAGTGTTTTCTGGATATTAACAATGAACTTGAGAGTTTGGAATGAATTTTGGCATGTAACATTTTGTTTTTCTGTTGGCAAATGCTAATTGGATTTACATGGAGACACAACAGGTACACATAAGTGTTTTCTGAGTAGAATGCTACAGAGACTAGGTGAAAAAGTATACTTGTGTTTGTCAACATGACGTTGAATCCACTTGCCCAAGAAAAAGACTTTGCTTTTTTCCAAAACCAGTTTCATTATTTTTTTCTGTGTCCTTTGCGCATGAATTCCACACGAGTTTGGCCTTATAGGTCTGGATCCAACCAGAACTATCCGGTTCTGTGTGCCTAAATGAATATCAGCTTGTAAAACAGCCTGTGAGTTTGTTAGTGTTTTCTGGATATTATGTATGAACTTTAGAGTTTTGAATGAAGTTTATCATGTTACATTTTGTTGTTTTGTTGGCACACGCTAATTGGTTCCACATGGAGACACAACAGGTACACATTCGAGTTTTCTGAGTAGAATGTTACAGAAACCAGGTGAAAAAGTATACTTGTGTTGGTAAACATGACATTGAATCCACTTGCCCAAGAAAAAGACTTTGCTTTTCTCCAAAACCAGTTTCAATATTCTTTTCTGGGTCCTTTGCACAAAAATTGCACATGAATTTGTCCAGATTGGTCTGGACCTAACCAGAAATATCCGGTTCTCTCCTGCCTAACTCAATCCCAGCTCTTGCTACAGTCTCGTGTTTGTTTCTGTTTTCTGAATTTATGTATGACCTTTAGAGTTTGGATGAATTTTTCGGGCACGTAACGCTTTGTTTTTTTGCTGGCACACACTAATGGGTTCCACATGGAGACACAAAGGGGACACATTGCAGTTTTCTGAGCAGAATGCTACAGAAACCAGGTGAAAAAGTATACTTGTGTTTGTAAACATGTCATTGAATCCACTTGCCCAAGAAAAAGACTTTGCTTTTCTCCAAAACCAGTTTGACTCTGCATTTCTGGGTCCTTGCACACGAATTCCACATGAGTTTGTGTAGATAGGTCTGGAGCAAACCAGAATTATCCGGTTCTGTGTGGCTAACTGAATATCAGCTTGTAAAACAGCCTGTGTGTTTGTTAGTGTTTTCTGGATATTAACTATGAACTTGAGAGTTTGGAATGAATTTTGGCATGTAACATTTTGTTTTTCTGTTGGCAAATGCTAATTGGATTCACATGGAGACACAACAGGTACACATAAGTGTTTTCTGAGTAGAATGCTACAGAAACCAGGTGAACAAGTATACTTGGTTTTGTAAACATGACATTGAATCCACTTGCCCAAGAAAAAGTCTTTGCTTTTCTCCAAAACCAGTTTCAATATTTTTTCTGGGTCCTTTGCACACGAATTCCACATGAGTTTGGTGTTATAGGTCTGTATCCAACCAGAACTATCCGGTTCTGTAGGACTAAATGAATATCTGCTTGTAAAACCGCCTGTGAGTTTGTTAGTGTTTTCTGGATATTATGTATGAACTTTCGAGTTTTGAATGAATTTTATCATGTTACATTTTGTTGTTTTGTTGGCACACGCTAATTGGTTCCACATGGAGACACAACAGGTACACATTCGAGTTTTCTGAGTAGAATGCTACAGAAACCAGGTTAAAAATTATATTTGCGGGGGCGAAGCCAAGATGGCGGAATAGTGAGGACGCGCAGTAGCAGTCCGCAAAAAGATAGTTTAATAAAAACAGAGTTACTGTAGCCTCAGGAAAAATCTCACGGAAAAAAATGCAGTGGAAATTCTTCTGGACCCAGTGAATGAGACGCAGAGGACCTAGGGGAAAGTAAGTTTGCGAACGGCAAATCGTGCCTTAGTGGCACGGGAGCTGCCGGGAGGGACGGGAACCGGACGGAACACAGTCGCCATTGGATTCAAGCGCTTAAACGGGAGCCGATACAGGGATCCCGAGATACTGGCGGGGGGAAGCAGACGCCACTGGGGAAACAGCACAATTGAGGCGAGCCCACACGGACACTAGCCTCTTTCGTTGCCCACCCTGCTAATTCTAGCTGGACTGAACGCAGTGGGACGGCGCGCGCCCGCCGGCTGAACCGGAAGCCGGGCGGAACACAGTCGCCATTGGAACTGAGCGCTTGAACGGGGGCCGATACAGGGATCCCGAGACACTGGCGGGGGGAAGCAGACCCCCCATGGGGGAAACAGCACAATTGAGGCGAGCCCACACGGACACTAGCCTCTTTCATTGCCCACCCTGCTCACTCGAGCTAGACTGAACACAGTGGGACGGCGTGCGCCCGCCGGCTGAACCGGAAGCCGGGCGGAACACAGTCGCCATTGGAACTGAGCGCTTGAACGGGGGCCGATACAGGGATCCCGAGACACTGGTGGGTGGAAGCAGACCCCCCACGGGGGAAACAGCACAATTGAGGCGAGCCTGCACAGACACTAGTCTCTCTCATCACCCACCCTGCTAATTCGAGCTAGATTAAACGCAGTGGGACAAGGCGCGCCTGCCCGCCCGCCCGCCCATCACTGAGGCAGACGGAACCAAAAACCCGAGGCTGTAGAAACCTGAAGGGGATCCAAAAACTGGGAACACACCGCGCACAAAAACTCCATTACCTTGACAACCCAGAGAAAGAGTGTGGGGAAAAAAAAAAATGCCAAATAAAAACAGATTCCGAGGGAGCAAGATCAAGGAAGACGCTATGATGACCCCAAACGGAAAAGACACCCCAAGTCAGGATTATGAAGATAATGAGATAGAAGAAATGCAAGAAGCAGATCTCAAAGAATTGATAAGAACATTAAGAAGTTCTCAAAAACAAATTCTTGAACTACAGAAATCCTTAATGGATAAGATAGAAAATCTCTCTCGCGAGAATGAAGTACTACGGAGAAATCAAAACGAAATGAAACAACTAGTAGAACAAGAAGCTACGATAGTGACAAAAAATCTTAATGAATTGAAGAATTCAATAGATCAAGTGACGAGCAATCTTGAGGGCCTTAAAACCAGAATGGGTGAAGCAGAAGAGAGAATATCGGACCTAGAAGACAGAGAACAGGAGAGGAAACAGTCAAACCAAAGACAAGAAGAGGAAATTAGAAAACTAAAAGATATCATAGGGAATTTACAGGATACTATTAAAAAACCCAACATTCGGGTTCTAGGTGTTCCTGAAGGTATGGAGAGGGAGAAAGGATTAGAAGGCCTTTTTAGGGAGATACTAGCAGAAAACTTTCCAGGCTTGGAGAAAGACAGAGAAATCCTAATCCAGGAAGCTCATAGAACCCCTAATAAACATGACCAAAAGAGATGCTCTGCACGACATATTGTAATTAAACTCACCACAGTGAAGCAAAAAGAAAAGATCCTAAAATGTGCAAGAGAGAAACGTCAGATTACTCTCAGAGGATCTCCAATTAGACTTACAGCTGACTTCTCAACAGAAACCCTACAAGCTAGAAGGGAATGGCGAGACATAGCCCAGGTACTTAGAGAGAAAAACTGCCAGCCCAGAATATTATACCCTGCAAAGCTCTCATTTGTGAATGAAGGCGAAATAAAGACCTTTCATAACAAACAAAAATTGAAAGAATTTGTTGCCACTCGTCCAGCCCTGCAAAAGATACTTAAAGACGTGTTACACACAGAAACACAGAAACACGACCATCAACATGAAAGAAGGTAAACGAAGGGAACCTCATGGCAAAAGATCACAGGGAATTCAAAGCATACATTAGAAAATATCTGGCAAATGGCAGGGCAAACTTACCACTTATCAATAGTCACATTGAACGTTAAAGGTCTAAACTGTCCTGTTAAAAGACAGAGATTGGCTGATTGGGTTAAGGAACAAAAACCATCTATTTGCTGCCTACAAGAAACACATCTTTCCAACGAAGATCCATACAGACTGAAAATAAAAGGATGGAACAAGATATACCACGCCAACAGAAATGAAAAAAGAGCGGGTGTAACCATCTTAATATCGGACTACATAAACTTTAACACAAAAACTGTTAAGAGAGACAAAGAGGGGCACTATATAATGATTAAGGGATCAATACTACAGGAAGATATAACAATTCTCAATGTATATGCACCTAATTACAGGCCACAGGTTTATTTAAAAAATTTGTTAAGAAACTTAAAGGGAGACTTAGACCCCAACACAATAGTACTGGGGGACTTCAATACTTCACTCACAGATATTGACAGATCGACAGGACAGAAGATCAACAAGGAGACAGTAGATTTAAACAACACTATAGCCCAAATGGATCTAACAGATATCTACAGAACTTTTCATCCTACACGTAATGCATTCACATTCTTCTCAGCAGTACATGGAACCTACTCTAGGATTGATCACATATTAGGCCATAAAGCAAGTCTCAGCAAATTCAAAAGAATTAGAATCATACCATGCAACTTCTCAGACCATGAGGGAGTGAAGTTGGAAATTAGCAACTCAGGAATCTCTAGAGCATATGCAAACACATGGAGATTGAACAACATGCTCCTGAATGAACAATGGGTCACTGAAGAAATCAAAAGAGAAATCAAAAATTTTCTGGAAGTAAATGAGGATAACAGCACAACATACCAAAACTTATGGGATACAGCAAAAGCAGTGTTAAGAGGAAAGTTTATATCAATAGGTGCCTACATCAAGAAACTGGAAAGGCACCAAATAGATGAGCTTTCAATGCATCTCAAGGATCTAGAAAATTTGCAGCAAACTAGACCCAAATCTAGTAGAAAAAGAGAAATAATCAAAATCAGAGAAGAAATCAACAGGATTGAATCCAAAAATACATTACAAAAAATCAGCCAAATGAGGAGCTGGTTTTTTGAAAAAATAAACAAGATTGACACCCCATTGGCCCAACTAACTAAAAAAAGAAGAGAAAAGAACCAAATCAGTAAAATCAGAGATGAAAAAGGAAATATAACAACAGACACCACAGAAATCAAAAGAATCATCAGAAATTACTACAAGGAATTGTATGCCAGCAAACAGGGAAACCTATCAGAAATGGATAGATTCCTGGACACATGCAACCTACCTAAATTGAACCAGGAAGACATAGAAAACCTAAACAGACCCATATGTGAGTCAGAAATTGAATCAGTAATAAAGGCCCTCCCAACAAAGAAAAGCCCAGGACCAGATGGATTCACTGCTGAATTCTACCAGACATTTAAAGAAGAACTAACCCCAATTCTTCTCAAACTATTCAGAACAATCGAAAAAGAGGGAATTCTCCCAAATTCCTTCTATGAAGCCAGCATCACCTTAATTCCTAAGCCAGAAAAAGATGCAGCATTGAAAGAGAATTACAGACCAATATCCCTCATGAACATAGATGCAAAAATCCTCAACAAAATTCTGGCCAATAGACTGCAACAACACATCAGAAAGATCATCCACCCAGACCAAGTGGGATTCAACCCTGGTATGCAGGGATGGTTCAATATTCGCAAAACAATCAACGTGATACACCACATTAATAGACTGCAGAAGAAAAACCATATGATTATCTCACTAGACGCAGAGAAAGCATTCGATAAAATTCAACACCCTTTCATGATGAAAACCCTAAGCAAACTGGGTATAGAAGGCACATTCCTCAATACAATCAAAGCAATTTATGAAAAACCCACGGCCACTATCCTATTGAATGGGGAAAAGTTGGAAGCATTTCCACTGAGATCTGGTACCAGACAGGGATGCCCACTCTCACCACTGCTATTCAATATAGTGCTGGAAGTCTTAGCCAGAGCTATTAGGCAAGAAAAAGAAATTAAAGGGATACAAGTTGGGAAGGAAGAACTCAAACTATCCCTCTTTGCAGACGACATGATTCTTTATTTAGGGGACCCAAAGAACTCTACTAAGAGACTACTGGAACTCATAGAAGAGTTTGGCAAAGTAGCAGGATATAAAATCAATGCACAAAAATCAACAGCCTTTGTATACACAGACAATGCCACGGCAGAGGAAGAACTGCTAAGATCAATCCCATTCACAATAGCTACAAAAACAATCAAATACCTTGGAATAAATTTAACTAAGGACATTAAAGATCTCTACAATGAAAATTACAAAACCTTAAAGAAAGAAATAGAAGAGGATACCAAAAAATGGAGAAATCTCCCATGCTCATGGATTGGAAGAATCAATATCATCAAAATGTCCATTCTCCCAAAAGCAATTTACAGATTCAACGCAATACCAATCAAGATACCGAGGACATTCTTCTCAGATCTGGAAAAAATGATGCTGAAATTCATATGGAGACACAGGAGACCTCGAATAGCTAAAGCAATCTTGTACAACAAAAACAAAGCCGGAGGCATCACAATACCAGATTTCAGGACATACTACAGGGCAGTTGTTATCAAAACAGCATGGTACTGGTACAGAAACAGATGGATAGACCAATGGAACAGAATAGAAACTCCAGAAATCAATCCAAACACCTACAGCCAACTTATATTTGATCAACGATCCAAAACCAGTCCCTGGAGTAAGGACAGTCTGTTTAATAAATGGTGCTGGGAAAACTGGATTTCCACGTGCAGAACCATGAAGCAAGACCCCTACCTTTCACCTTACACAAAAATTCATTCAACATGGATTAAAAATTTAAACCTACGACCCGACACCATCAAATTACTGGAGAGCATAGGAGAAACCCTGCAAGACATAGGTACTGGCAAAGACTTCTTGGAAAAGACCCCAGAAGCACAGGCACTGAAAACCAAAATTAACTACTGGGATTGCATCAAATTGAAAAGTTTCTGTACTGCAAAAGAAACAGTCAGGAAAGTGAATAGGAAACCGACAGAATGGGAAAATATATTTGCAAACTATGCAACAGATAAAGGGTTGATAACCAGAATCTACAAAGAAATTAAGAAACTCCACAACATTAAAACAAACAACCCACTTAAGAGATGGGTCAAGGAACTCAACAGACATTTTTCCAAAGAGGAAATCCAAATGGCCAACAGACACATGAAAAAATGTTCAAGATCCCTAGCATTCAGGGAAATGCAAATCAAAACCACAATGAGGTTTCACCTCACCCCGGTGAGAATAGCTCACATTCAGAAATCCACCAACAATAGATGCTGGAGAGGATGTGGGGAAAAAGGGACACTAATCCACTGTTGGTGGGAATGCAAACTGGTGAAGCCACTATGGAAGTCAGTCTGGAGATTCCTCAGAAACATGAATATAACCCTACCATTCAACCCAGCCATCCCACTCCTTGGAATTTACCCAAAGGAAATTAAATTGGCAAACAAAAAAGCCGTCTGCACAGCAATGTTTATTGCGGCTCAATTCACAATAGCTAAGACTTGGAACCAACCCAAATGCCCTTCAACAGTAGACTGGATTAGGAAATTATGGGACATGTACTCTACAGAATACTATACAGCAGTCAAAAACAATGAAATCCGGTCACTTGCAACAAAATGGAGGAATCTGGAAAACATCATGCTGAGTGAATTAAGTCAGTCCCAAAGAGACAAATATCATTTGTTTCCCTTGATTGGCGATGACTAACTGAACACCAAAGGGGAAACCTGTAGAAGTGAAATGGACACTATGAGAAACAGTGACTCGATCAGCTCTTGTGCTGACTGTTGTTGTACAATGTAATACTTTATCCATGGTAGTATTTTTTTTTCTTTATCCTAGTACTAGTGGTTGAACTCTGTAATTAACACACAATTATTCTTAGGTGTTTAAATTTTAACTGAAAAGTGATCTCTGTGAAATATAAGAGTGGGAATAAGAGAGGGAGGAGATGTAAAATTTGGGACATGCTCAATCGGAACGGCCCCAAATAATGGAGTTAGAATTGTGCCAGGGGTTTCCAATACAATCCCATCAAGGTGGCATGTACCAAGGCCATCTCATTAGTCCAAGTGATCAATTTCAGCTCACAATTGATCACACTGATAGGTCTAAGAGTCAAAGGGATCACACAAACAAGACTAGTGTCTGCTAATACTAACTGATAGAATGAAAATGGGAGAGAATGATCCAACATGGGAAGCAGGATACACAGCAGACTCATAGAATGGCAGATGTCCTAAATAGCACTCTGGCCTCAGAATCAGCCCTTAAGGCATTCGGATCTGGCTCAAGAGCCCATGAGAATATTTTAGGCATGGAAAGCTAAGACACTCTGGAAAAAACAGAAGACCTAAATGAAAGATCTCTGCGAGTGAGATCCCAGTGGAAAGAACGGGGCCATCAAAGAAGGAGGTACCTTTCTCTGATGGGAGGAGGGAACTTCCACTTTGACTATGGCCCTGTGGGAATAAGATCGAAGTCGGCGAACCCTAAAGGCTTCCATAGCCTCGGCAACTCATGACCAGAGCCTAGGGAGATTACTGACGCCATAAACAAGAGTGTCAAATTGTTAAATCAACATCAGGAGTCACTGTGTACTTACGTCTCATGAGGGATCTGTCCTTAATGTGTTATCCAATGTGAAGTGATGCTATTACTAGTACTGAAACAGTATTTTTACACTTTGTGTTTCTGAGTGGGTGCAATCTGATTAAATCCTTACATAGTATATATTGAATCGATCTTCTTTATATAAAGATAATTGCAAATGATTAAAAAATCTTGGTGTTAAACTGGAAATTGCATAGACAATTAATCAATTTTTTTAAAAAAAAAATCATGTAGGATCTCTGTCCTTAATGTGCTGTACATTGTGAATTAATACTATAACTAGTACTCCAACAGTATTATCATTTTGTGTCTCTATGCGAGGGCAAACCGTTGAAATCTTTACGTAATATGTACTAAATTGATCTTCTGTGTATAAAGAGAATTGAAAATGAATCTTGATGTGAACAGAAGGGGAGAGGGAGCGGGAAAGGAGAGGGTGGGGGGAGGGAGAGAAGTTGTGTGGGGGGGGAGCCATTGTGGTCCATGAGCTGTTCTTTGGAAATTTATATTCTTTAAATAAAAGCTTTATAAAAAAAAAAAAAGAAACAATGAACTGGATGTGTAGCTGCAATATAAGTGGATCACAGAGATATAATGGTAGCAGATGAAAATGTTTTATATATTTAAACATAAAAAATATAAAACATACAAAATATATAAAATATAAAAAGAAATAAACAAAATTTAACCCTAAAAAAAAATTATATTTGCGACTGTAAACATGACATTGAATCCACTTGCCCAAGAAAAAGACCTTGCTTTTCTTAAAAACCAGTGTCAATATTCTTTTCTGGGTCCTTTGCACAAAAATTGCACATGAATTTGTCCAGATAGGTCTGGACCTAACCAGAAATATCCGGTTCTCTTCTGCCTAACTCAATCCCAGCTCTTGCTACAGCCTCTTGTTTGTTTCTGTTTTCTGAATTTATCTATGACCTTTAGAGTTTGGATGAATTCGGGCACGTATCACTTTGTTTTTTTGCTGGCACACACTAATGGGTTCCACATGTAGACACAAAGGGAACACATTGCAATTTTCTGAGCAGAATGCTACAGAAACCAGGTGAGAAAGTATACTTGTGTTTGTAAACATGACATTGAATCCACTTGCCCAAGAAAAAGACTTTGCTTTTTTCCAAAACCAGTTTCATTATTTTTTTCTGGGTCCTTTGCACACGAATTCCACACGAGTTTGGCCTTATAGGTCTGGATCCAACCAGAACTTCCGGTTCTGTGAGGCTAAATGAATATCAGTTTGTAAAACAGCCTGTGAGTTTGTTAGTGTTTTCTGGATATTATGTATGGACTTTAGAGTTTTGAATGAATTTTATCATGTTACATTTTGTTGTTTTGTTGGCACACGCTAATTGGTTCCACATGGAGACACAACAGGTACACATTCGAGTTTTCTGAGTAGAATGATACAGAAACCAGGTGAAAAAGTATACTTGTGTTTGTAAACATGACATTGAATCCACTTGACCAAGAAAAAGTCCTTGCTTTTCTCAAATCCAGTGTCAATATTCTTTTCTGGGTCCTTTGCACACAAATTGCACATGAATTTGTCCAGATAGGTCTGGACCTAACCAGAAATATCCGGTTCTCTTCTGCCTAACTCAATCCCAGCTCTTGCTACAGTCTCGTGTTGGTTTCTGTTTTCTGAATTTATCTATGAACTTTAGAGTTTGGAATGAATTCGGGCACGTAACACTTTGTTTATTTGCTGGCACACACTAATGCGTTCCACATGGAGACACAACAGGTACACACTGGAGGTTTCTGAGTAGAATGCTACAGAAACCAGGTGAGAAAGTATACTTGTGTTTGTAAACATGACATTGAATCCACTTGCTCAAGAAAAAGACTTTGCTTTTCTCCAAAACCAGTTTGACTCTACATTTCTAGGTCCTTGCACACGAATTCCACATGAGTTTGTGTAGATAGGTCTGGAGAAAACCAGAATTATCCGGTTCTGTGTGGCTAACTGAATATCAGCTTTTCAAACAGCCTGTGTGTTTGTTAGTGTTTTCTGGATATTAACTATGAACTTGAGAGTTTGGAATGAATTTTGGCATGTCACATTTTGTTTTTCTGTTGGCAAATGCTAATTGGATTCACATGGAGACACAACAGGTACACATAAGTGTTTTCTGAGTAGAATGCTACAGAAACCAGGTGAACAAGTATACTTGTGTTTGTCAACATGACATTGAATCCACTTGTCCAAGAAAAAGACTTTGCTTTTCTCCAAAACCAGTTTCAATATTTTTTCTGGGTCCTTTGCACACGAATTCCACATGAGTTTGGTGTTATAGGTCTGGATCCAACCAGAACTATCCGGTTCTGTAGGCCTAAATGAATATCTGCTTGTAAAACAGCCTGTGAGTTTGTTAGTGTTTTATGGATATTATGTATGGACTTTACAGTTTTGAATGAATTTTATCATGTTACATTTTGTTGTTTTGTTGGCACACGCTAATTGGTTCCACATGGAGACACAACAGGTACACATTCGAGTTTTCTGAGTAGAATGCTACAGAAACCAGGTGAAAAAGTATACTTGTGTTTGTAAACATGACATTGAATCCACTTCCCCAAGAAAAAGTCCTTGCTTTTCTCAAATCCAGTGTCAATATTCTTTTCTGGGTCCTTAGCACACAAATTGCACATGAATTTGTCCAGATAGGTCTGGACCTAACCAGAAATATCCGGTTCTCTTCTGCCTAACTCAATCCCAGCTCTTGCTACAGTCTCGTGTTTGTTTCTGTTTTCTGAATTTATCCATGAACTTTAGAGTTTGGAATGAATTCGGGCACGTAACATTTTATTTTTTTGTTGCACACACTAATGGCTTCCACATGGAGACACAACAGGTACAAACTGGAGGTTTCTGAGTAGAATGCTACAGAAACCAGGTGAAAAAGTATACTTGTGTTTGTAAACATGACATTCAATCCACTTGCCCAAGAAAAAGACTTTGCTTTTCTCCAAAACCAGTTTGACTCTGCATTTCTGGGTCCTTGCACACGAATTCCACATGAGTTTGTGTAGATAGGTCTGGAGCAAACCAGAATTATCCGGTTCTGTGTGGCTAAATGAATATCAGCTTGTAAAACAGCCTGTGTGTTTGTTAGTGTTTTCTGGATATTAACTATGAACTTGAGAGTTTGGAATGAATTTTGGCATATCACATTTTGTTTTTCTGTTGCAAATGCTAATTGGATTCACATGGAGACACAACAGGTACACATAAGTGTTTTCTGAGTAGAATGCTACAGAAACCAGGTGAACAAGTATACTTGTGTTTGTAAACATGACATTGAATCCACTTGCCCAAGAAAAAGACTTTGCTTTTCTCCAAAACCAGTTTCAATATTTTTTCTGGGTGCTTTGCACACGAATTCCACATGAGTTTGGTGTTATAGGTCTGGATCCAACCAGAACTATCCGGTTCTGTAGGCCTACATGAATATCTGCTTGTAAAACAGCCTGTGAGTTTGTTAGTGTTTTATGGATATTATGTATGGACTTTAGAGTTTTGAATGAATTTTATCATGTTACATTTTGTTGTTTTGTTGGCACATGCTAATTGGTTCCACATGGAGACACAACAGGTACACATTGCAGTTTTCTGAGTAGAATGCTACAGAAACCAGGTGAAAAAGTATACTTGTGTTTGTAAACATGACATTGAATCCACTTCCCCAAGAAAAAGTCCTTGCTTTTCTCAAATCCAGTGTCAATATTCTTTTCTGGGTCCTTTGCACACAAATTGCACATGAATTTGTCCAGATAGGTCTGGACCTAACCAGAAATATCCGGTTCTCTTCTGCCTAACTCAATCCCAGCTCTTGCTCCAGTCTCGTGTTTGTTTCTGTTTTCTGAATTTATGTATGAACTTTAGAGTTTGGAATGAATTCGGGCACGTAACATTTTATTTTTTTGTTGCACACACTAATGGCTTCCACGTGGAGACACAACAGGTACACACTGGAGGTTTCTGAGTAGAATGCTACAGAAACCAGGTGAACAAGTATACTTGTGTTTGTAAACATGACATTGAATCCACTTGCCCAAGAAAAAGACTTTGCTTTTCTCCAAAACCAGTTTGACTCTGCATTTCTGGGTCCTTGCACACGAATTCCACGTGAGTTTGTGTAGATAGGTCTGGAGCAAACCAGAATTATCCGGTTCTGTGTGGCTAACTGAATATCAGCTTTTAAAACAGCCTGTGTGTTTGTTAGTGTTTTCTGGATATTAACTATGAACTTGAGAGTTTGGAATGAATTTTGGCATGTCACATTTTGTTTTTCTGTTGCAAATGCTAATTGGATTCACATGGAGACACAACAGGTACACATAAGTGTTTTCTGAGTAGAATGCTACAGAAACCAGGTGAACAAGTGTACTTGTGTTTGTCAACATGACATTGAATCCACTTGCCCAAGAAAAAGACTTTGCTTTTCTCCAAAACCAGTTTCAATATTTTTTCTGGGTCCTTTGCACACGAATTCCACATGAGTTTGGCCTTATAGGTCTGGATCCAACCAGAACTATCCGGTTCTGTAGGCCAAAATGAATATCTGCTTGTAAAACAGCCTGTGAGTTTGTTAGTGTTTTCTGGATATTATGTATGGACTTCAGAGTTTTGAATGAATTTTATCATGTTACATTTTATTGTTTTGTTGGCACACGCTAATTGGTTCCACATGGAGACACAACAGGTACACATTCGAGTTCTCTGAGTAGAATGCTACAGAAACCAGGTGAAAAATTATACTTGTGTTTGTAAACATGACATTGAATCCACTTGACCAAGAAAAAGTCCTTGCTTTTCTCAAATCCAGTGTCAATATTCTTTTCTGGGTCCTTTGCACACAAATTGCACATGAATTTGTCCAGATAGGTCTGGATCCAACCAGAATTATCCGGTTCTGTAGGTCTAAATATATATCTGCTTGTTTAACCGCCTGTGAGTTTGTTAGTGTTTTCTGGATATTATGTATGAACATTCGAGTTTTGAATGAATTTTATCATGTTACATTTTGTTTTTTTGTTGGCACACGCTAATTGGTTCCACATGGAGAAACAACAGGTACACATTCGAGTTTTCTGAGTAGAATGCTACAGAAACCAGGTGAAAAAGTATAATTGCGACTGTAAACATGACATTGAATCCACTTGACCAAGAAAAAGACTTTGCTTTTCTCCAAAACCAGTTTCAATATTTTTTCTGGGTCCTTTGCACATGAATTCCACCTGAGTTTGGCCTTATAGGTCTTGATCCAACCAGAACTATCTGCTTCTGTGTGTCTAAATGAATATCCGCTTGTAATACAGCCTGTGAGTTTGTTAGTGTTTTCTGGATATTATGTATGGACTTTAGAGTTTTGAATGAATTTTATCATGCTACATTTTGTTGTTTTGTTGGCACACGCTAATTGGTTCCACATGGAGAAACAACAGGTACACATTCGAGTTTTCTGAGTAGAATGCTACAGAAACCAGGTGAAAAAGTATACTTGTGTTTGTAAACATGACATTGAATCCACTTGCCCAAGAAAAAGACTTTGCTTTTCTCCAAAACCAGTGTCAATATTCTTTTCATGTCCTTTTGCACATGAATTTGTCCAGATAGTTCTGGACCTAACCAGAAATATCCGGTTCTCTTCTGCCTAACTCAATCCCAGCTCTTGCTACAGATTCGTGTTTGTTTCTGTTTTCTGAATTTATCTATGACCTTTAGAGTTTGGAATGAATTCGGGCACGTAACAGTTTGTTTGTTTGCTGGTACACATTAATGCGTTCCACATGGAGACACAACAGGTACACACTGGAGGTTTCTGAGTAGAATGCTACAGAAACCAGATGAACAAGTATACTTGTGTTTGTAAACATGACATTGAATCCACTTGCTCAAGAAAAAGACTTTGCTTTTCTCCAAAACCAGTTTGACTCTGCATATCTGGGTCCTTTGCACACGAATTCCTCATGATTTTGTCCAGATACGTCTGGAGCAACCCAGAATTATCTGGTTCTGTGTGGCTAACTGAATATCAGCTTGTAAAACAGCCTGTGTGTTTGTTAGTGTTTTCTGGATATTAACTATGAACTTGAGAGTTTGGAATGAATTTTGGCATGTAACATTTTGTTTTTCTGTTGGCAAATGCTAATTGGATTCACATGGAGACACAACAGGTACACATAAGTGTTTTCTGAGTAGAATGCTACAGAAAACAGGTGAAAAAGTATACTTGTCTTTGTAATCATGACATTGATTCCACTTGCCCAAGAAAAAGACTTTGCTTTTCTCCAAAACCACTTTCAATATTTTTTCTGGGTCCTTTGTACACGAATTCCACACGAGTTTGGCGTTATAGTTCTGGATCCAACCAGAACTATCCAGTTCTGTGTGCCTAAATGAATATCAGCTTGTAAAACAGCCTGTGAGTTTGTCAGCATTTTCTGGATATTAACTATGAACTTGAGAGTTTGGAATGAATTTTGGCATGTAACATTTTGTTGTTTTGTTGGCACACGCTAATTGGTTCCACATGGAGACACAACAGGTACACATTCGAGTTTTCTGAGTAGAATGCTACAGAAACCAGGTGAAAAATTATATTTGCGACTGTAAACATGACATTGAATCCACTTGCCCATGAAAAAGACCTTGCTTTTCTCAAAAACCAGTGTCAATATTCTTTTCTGGGTCCTTTGCACACAAATTGCACATGAATTTGTCCAGATAGGTCTGGACCTAACTAGAAATATCCGGTTCTCCTCTGCCTAACTCAATCCCAGCTCTTGCTACAGTCTCGTGTTTGTTTCTGTTTTCTGAATTTATCTATGAACTTTAGAGTTTGGAATGAATTCGGGCACGTAACACTTTGTTTTTTTGCTGGCACACACTAATTGGTTCCACATGAGACACAACAGGTACACATTGCAGTTTTCTGAGTAGAATGCTACAGAAACCAGGTGAAAAAGTATACTTGTGTTTGTAAACATGACATTGAATGCACTTGCCCACGAAAAAGACTTTGCTTTTCCCCAAAACCAGTTTGACTCTTCATTTCTGGCTCCTTTGCACACGAATTCCACATGAGTTTGGGTAGATAGGTCTGGAGCAAACCAGAATTATCCGGTTCTGTGTGGCTAACTGAATATCAGCTTTTAAAACAGCCTGTGTGTTTGTTAGTGTTTTCTGGATATTAACAATGAACTTGAGAGTTTGGAATGAATTTTGGCATGTAACATTTTGTTTTTCTGTTGGCAAATGCTAATTGGATTTACATGGAGACACAACAGGTACACATAAGTGTTTTCTGAGTAGAATGCTACAGAGACTAGGTGAAAAAGTATACTTGTGTTTGTCAACATGACATTGAATCCACTTGCCCAAGAAAAAGACTTTGCTTTTTTACAAAACCAATTTCATTATTTTTTCCTGTGTCCCTTGCGCACGAATTCCACACGAGTTTGGCGTTATAGGTCTGGATCCAACCAGAACTATCCGGTTCTGTGTGCCTAAATGAATATCAGCTTGTAAAACAGCCTGTGAGTTTGTTAGTGTTTTCTGGATATTATGTATGATCTCTATAGTTTTGAATGAATTTTATCATGTTACATTTTGTTGTTTTGTTGGCACACGCTAATTGGTTCCACATGGAGACACAACAGGTACACATTCGAGTTTTCTGAGTAGAATGATACAGAAACCAGGTGAACAAGTATACTTGTGTTGGTAAACATGAAATTGAATCCACTTGCCCAAGAAAAAGACTTTGCTTTTCTCCAAAACCAGTGTCAATATTCTTTTCTGGGTCCTTTGCACAAAAATTGCACGTGAATTTGTCCAGATAGGTCTGGACCTAACCAGAAATATCCGTTTCTCTTCTGCCTAACTCAATCCCAGCTCTTGCTACAGTCTCGTGTTTGTTTCTGTTTTCTGAATTTATCTATGACCTTTAGAGTTTGGATGAATTCGGGCACGTAACACTTTGTTTTTTTGCTGGCACACAATAATGGGTTCCACATGGAGACACAAAGGGGACACATTGCAATTTTCTGAGCAGAATGCTACAGAAACCAGGTGAGAGTGTATAATTGTGTTTGTATACATGACATTGAATCCACTTGCCCAAGAAAAAGACTTTGCTTTTTTCCAAAACCAGTTTCATTATTTTTTTCTGGGTCCTTTGCACACGAATTCCACACGAGTTTGGCCTTATAGGTCTGGATCCAACCAGAACTTCCGGTTCTGTGTGCCTAAATGAATATCCGCTTGTAAAACAGCCTGTGAGTTTGTTAGTGTTTTCTGGATATTATGTATGGACTTTAGAGTTTTGAATGAATTTTATCATGTTACATTTTGTTGTTTTGTTGGCACACGCTAATTGGTTCCACATGGAGACACAACAGGTACACATTCGAGTTTTCTGAGTAGAATGCTACAGAAACCAGGTGAAAAAGTATACTTGTGTTTGTAAACATGACATTGAATCCACTTCCCCAAGAAAAAGTCCTTGCTTTTCTCAAATCCAGTGTCAATATTCTTTTCTGGGTCCTTTGCACACAAATTGCACATGAATTTGTCCAGATAGTTCTGGACCTAACCAGAAATATCCGGTTCTCTTCTGCCTAACTCAATCCCAGCTCTTGCTCCAGTCTCGTGTGTGTTTCTGTTTTCTGAATTTATCTATGAACTTTAGAGTTTGGAATGAATTTGGGCACGTAACACTTTGTTTATTTTCTGGCGCACACTAATGCGTTCCACATGGAGACACAACAGGTACACACTGTAGGTTTCTGAGTAGAATGCTACAGAAACCAGGTGAACAAGTATACTTGTGTTTGTAAACATGACATTGAATCCACTTGCTCAAGAAGAAGACTTTGCTTTTCTCCAAAACCAGTTTGACACTGCATTTCTGGGTCCTTGCACACGAATTCCACATGAGTTTGTGTAGATATGTCTGGAGCAAACCAGAATTATCCGGTTCTGTGTGGCTAACTGAATATCAGCTTGTAACACATCCTGTGTGTTTGTTAGTGTTTTCTGGATATTAACTATGAACTTGAGAGTTTGGAATGAATTTTGGCATGTAACATTTTGTTTTTCTGTTGGCAAATGCTAATTGGATTCACATGGAGACACAACAGGTACACATAAGTGTTTTCTGAGTAGAATGCTACAGAAACCAGGTGAAAAAGTATACTTGTGTTTGTAAACATGACATTGAATCCACTTGCCCAAGAAAAAGACTTTGCTTTTCTCCAAAACCAGTTTCAATATTTTTTCTGGGTCCTTTGCACACGAATTCCACACGAGTTTGGCGTTATAGGTCTGGATCCAACCAGAACTATCCGGTTCTGTAGGCCTAAATGAATATCTGGTTGTAAAACAGCCTGTGAGTTTGTTAGTGTTTTCTGGATATTATGTATGGACTTTAGAGTTTTGAATGAATTTTATCATGTTACATTTTGTTGTTTTGTTGGCACACGCTAATTGGTTCCACATGGAGACACAACAGGTACACATTCGAGTTTTCTGAGTAGAATGCTACAGAAACCAGGTGAAAAATTATATTTGCGACTGTAAACATGACATTGAATCCACTTGCCCAAGAAAAAGACCTTGATTTTCTCAAAAACCAGTGTCAATATTCTTTTCTGGGTCCTTTGCACACAAATTGCACATGAATTTGTCCAGATTGGTATGGACCTAACCAGAAATATCAGGTTCTCCTCTGCCTAACTCAATCCCAGCTCTTGCTGCAGTCTCGTGTTTGTTTCTGTTTTCTGAATATATCAATGACCTTTAGAGTTTGGAATGAATTCGGGCACGTAACACTTTGTTTTTTGTTGCACACTCTAATGACTTCCACATGGAGACACAACAGGTACACACTGGAGGTTTCTGAGTAGAATGCTACAGAAACCAGGTGAACAAGTATACTTGTGTTTGTAAACATGACATTGAATGCACTTGCTCAAGAAAAAGACTTTGCTTTTCACCAAAACCAGTTTGCCTCTGCATTTCTGGGTCCTTTGCACACGAATTCCACATGAGTAACTCCAGATAGGTCTGGAGCAAACCAGAATTATCCGGTTCTGTGTGGCTAACTGAATATCAGCTTTTAAAACAGCCTGTGTGTTTGTTAGTGTTTTCTGGATATTAACTATGAACTTGAGACTTTGGAATGAATTTTGGCATGTAACATTTTGTTTTTCTGTTGGCAAATGCTAATTGGATTCACATGGAGACACAACAGGTACACATAAGTGTTTTCTGAGTAGAATGCTACAGAGACTAGGTGAAAAATATACTTGTGTTTTGTAAACATGACATTGAAACCACTTGCCCGAGAAAAAGACTTTGCTTTTCTCCAAAACCAGTTTGACTCTGCATTTCTGGCTCCTTTGCACACGAATTCCACACGAGTACGGCGTTATAGGTCTGGATTCAACCACAACTATCCGGTTCTGTGTGCCTAAATGAATATCTGCTTGTAAAACAGCCTGTGAGTTTGTTAGTGTTTTCTGGATATTATGTATGAACTTTCGAGTTTTGAATGAATTTTATCATGTTACATTTTGTTGTTTCGTTTGCACACGCTAATCGGTTTCACATAGAGACACAACAGGTACACATTCGAGTTTTCTGAGTAGAATGCTACAAAAACCAGGTGAAAAAGTATACTTGTGTTTGTAAACATGACATTGAATCCACTTCCCCAAGAAAAAGTCCTTCCTTTTCTCAAATCCAGTGTCAATATTCTTTTCTGGGTCCTTTGCACACAAATTGCACATGAATTTGTCCAGATAGGTCTGGACCTAACCAGAAATATCCGGTTCTCTTCTGCCTAACTCAATCCCAGCTCTTGCTACAGTCTCGTGTTTGTTTCTGTTTTCTGAATTTATCTATGAACTTTAGAGTTTGTAATGAATTCGGGCCCTTTGTTTTTTTTTGCACACACTAATGGGTTCCACATGGAGACACAACAGGTGCACACTGGAGGATTCTGAGTAGAATGCTACAGAAACCAGGTGAAAAAGTATACTTGTGTTTGTAAACATGACATTGAATCGACTTGCTCAAGAAAAAGACTTTGCTTTTCTCCAATACCAGTTTGACTCTGCATTTCTGGGTCCTTGCACACGAATTCCACATGAGTTTGTGTAGATAGGTCTGGAGCAAACCAGAATTATCCGGTTCTGTGTGGCTAACTGAATATCAGCTTTTAAAACAGCCTGTGTGTTTGTTAGTGTTTTCTGGATATTAACTAGGAACTTGAGAATTTGCAATGAATTTTGGCATGTAACATTTTGTTTTTCTGTTGCAAATGCTAATTGGATTCACATGGAGACACAACAGGTACACATAAGTGTTTTCTGAGTAGAATGCTACAGAAACCAGGTGAACAAGTATACTTGTGTTTGTCAACATGACATTGAATCCACTTGCCCAAGAAAAAGACTTTGCTTTTCTCCAAAACCAGTTTCAATATTTTTTCTGGGTCCTTTGCACACGAATTCCACACGAGTTTGGCCTTATAGGTCTGGATCCAACCAGAACTATCCGGTTCTGTGTGCCTAAATGAATATCCGCTTGTAAAACAGCCTGTGAGTTTGTTAGTGTTTTCTGGATATTATGTATGGACTTTAGAGTTTTGAATGAATTTTATCATGTTACATTTTGTTGTTTTGTTGGCACACGCTAATTGGTTCCACATGGAGACACAACAGGTACACATTCGAGTTTTCTGAGTAGAATGCTACAGAAACCAGGTGAAAAATTATATTTGCGACTGTAAACATGACATTGAATCCACTTGCCCATGAAAAAGACCTTGCTTTTCTCAAAAACCAGTGTCAATATACTTTTCTGAGTCCTTTGCACACAAATTGCACATGAATTTGTGCAGATAGTTCTGGACCTAACCAGAAATATCCGGTTCTCTTCTGCCTAACTCAATCCCAGCTCTTGCTACAGTCTCGTGTTTGTTTCTGTTTTCTGAATTTATCTATGAACTTTAGAGTTTGGAATGAATTCGGGCACATAACACTTTGTTTTTTTGTTGCACACACTAATGGGTTCCACATGGAGACACAACAGGTACACATAAGTGTTTTCTGAGTAGAATGCTACAGAAACCAGGTGAAAAAGTATACTTGTGTTTGTAAACATGACATTGAATCCACTTGCCCAAGAAAAAGACTTTGCTTTTCTCAAAATCCAGTTTGACTCTGCATTTCTGGGTCCTTTGCACACGAATTCCACATGAGTTAGTGTAGATAGGTCTGGAGCAAACCAGAATTATCCCGTCCTGTGTGGCTAACTGAATATCAGCTTTTAAAACAGCCTGTGTGTTTGTTAGTGTTTTCTGGATATTAACTATGAACTTGAGAGTTTGGAATGAATTTTGGCATGTAATATTTTGTTTTTCTGTTGGCAAATGCTAATTGGATTTACATGGAGACACAACAGGTACACATAAGTGTTTTCTGAGTAGAATGCTACAGAGACTAGGTGAGAAATATACTTGTGTTTTGTAAACATGACATTGAATCCACTTGCCCATGAAAAAGACTTTGCTTTTCTCCAAAACCAGTTTGATCTGCATTTCTGGCACCTTTGCACACGAATTCCACATGAGTTTGGTGTTATAGGTCTGGATCCAACCACAACTATCCGGTTCTGTGTGCCTAAATGAATATCTGCTTGTAAAACAGCCTGTGAGTTTGTTAGTGTTTTCTGGATATTATGTATGGACTTTACAGTTTTGAATGAATTTTATCATGTTACATTTTGTTGTTTTGTTGGCACACGCTAATTGGTTCCACATGGAGACACAACAGGTACACATTCGAGTTTTCTGAGTAAAATGCTACAGAAACCAGGTGAAAAATTATATTTGCGACTGTAAACATGACATTGAATCCACTTGCCCATGAAAAAGACCTTCCTTTTCTCAAAAACCAGTGTCAATATACTTTTCTGAGTCCTTTGCACACAAATTGCACATGAATTTGTGCAGATAGGTGTGGACCTAACCAGAAATATCCGGTTCTCTTCTGCCTAACTCAATCCCAGCTCTTGCTACAGTCTCGTGTTTGTTTCTGTTTTCTGAATTTATCTATGAACTTTAGAGTTTGGAATGAATTCGGGCACATAACACTTTGTTTTTTTGTTGCACACACTAATGGGTTCCACATGGAGACACAACAGGTACACATAAGTGTTTTCTGAGTAGAATGCTACAGAAACCAGGTGAGAAAGTATACTTGTGTTTGTAAACATGACATTGAATCCACTTGCCCAAGAAAAAGACTTTGCTTTTTTCCAAAACCAGTTTGACTCTGCATTTCTAGGTCCTTTGCACACGAATTGCACATGAGTTTGTCCAGATAGGTCTGGAGCAAACCAGAATTATCCGGTTCTGTGTGGCTAACTGAATATCAGCTTTTAAAACAGCCTGTGTGTTTGTTAGTGTTTTCTGGATATTAACTATGAACTTGAGAGTTTGGAATGAATTTTGGCATGTAACATTTTGTTTTTCTGTTGGCAAATGCTAATTGGATTCACATGGAGACACAACAGGTACACATAAGTGTTTTCTGAGTAGAATGCTACAGAAACAAGGTGAAAAATATACTTGTGTTTGTCAACATGACATTGAATCCACTTGCCCAAGAAAAAGACTTTGCTTTTACCAAAACCAGTTTCAATATTTTCTCTGGGCCCTTTGCACACGAATTCCACACGAGTTTGTCCCTATAGGTCTGGATCCAACCAGAGCTATCCGGTTCTGTGTGCCTAAATGAATATCTGCTTGTAAAACTGCCTGTGAGTTTGTTAGTGTTTTCTGGATATTATGTATGAACTTTCAAGTTTTGAATGAATTTTATCATGTTACATTTTGTTGTTTTGTTGGCACACGCTAATTGGTTCCACATGGAGACACAACAGGTACACATTCGAGTTTTCTGAGTAGAATGCTACAGAAACCAGGTGAAAAAGTATATTTGCGACTGTAAACATGACATTGAATCCACTTGCCCAAGAAAAAGTCCTTGCTTTTCTCAAAAGCCAGTGTCAATATTCTTTTCTGGGTCCTTTGCACACAAATTGCACATGAATTTGTCCAGATAGGTCTGGACATAACCAGAAATATCCGGTTCTCTTCTGCCTAACTCAATCCCAGCTCTTGCTACAGTCTCGTGTTTGTTTCTGTTTTCTGAATTTATCTATGAACTTTAGAGTTTGTAATGAATTCGGGCACGTAACACTTTGTTTTTTTTTTGCACACACTAATGGGTTCCACATGGAGACACAACAGGTGCACACTGGAGGATTCTGAGTAGAATGCTACAGAAACCAGGTGAAAAAGTATACTTGTGTTTGTAAACATGATATTGAATCCACTTGCTCAAGAAAAAGACTTTGCTTTTCTCCAAAACCAGTTTGACTCTGCATTTCTGGGTCCTTGCACACGAATTCCACATGAGTAACTCCAGATAGGTCTGGAGCAAACCAGAATTATCCGGTTCTGTGTGGCTAACTGAATATCAGCTTTTAAAACAGCCTGTGTGTTTGTTAGTGTTTTCTGGATATTAACTATGAACTTGAGACTTTGGAATGAATTTTGGCATGTAACATTTTGTTTTTCTGTTGGCAAATGCTAATTGGATTCACATGGAGACACAACAGGTACACATAAGTGTTTTCTGAGTAGAATGCTACAGAGACTAGGTGAAAAATATACTTGTGTTTTGTAAACATGACATTGAAACCACTTGCCCGAGAAAAAGACTTTGCTTTTCTCCAAAACCAGTTTGACTCTGCATTTCTGGCTCCTTTGCACACGAATTCCACACGAGTACGGCGATATAGGTCTGGATTCAACCACAACTATCCGGTTCTGTGTGCCTAAATGAATATCTGCTTGTAAAACAGCCTGTGAGTTTGTTAGTGTTTTCTGGATATTATGTATGAACTTTCGAGTTTTGAATGAATTTTATCATGTTACATTTTGTTGTTTCGTTTGCACACGCTAATCGGTTTCACATAGAGACACAACAGGTACACATTCGAGTTTTCTGAGTAGAATGCTACAAAAACCAGGTGAAAAAGTATACTTGTGTTTGTAAACATGACATTGAATCCACTTCCCCAAGAAAAAGTCCTTCCTTTTCTCAAATCCAGTGTCAATATTCTTTTCTGGGTCCTTTGCACACAAATTGCACATGAATTTGTCCAGATAGGTCTGGACCTAACCAGAAATATCCGGTTCTCTTCTGCCTAACTCAATCCCAGCTCTTGCTACAGTCTCGTGTTTGTTTCTGTTTTCTGAATTTATCTATGAACTTTAGAGTTTGTAATGAATTCGGGCCCTTTGTTTTTTTTTGCACACACTAATGGGTTCCACATGGAGACACAACAGGTGCACACTGGAGGATTCTGAGTAGAATGCTACAGAAACCAGGTGAAAAAGTATACTTGTGTTTGTAAACATGACATTGAATCGACTTGCTCTAGAAAAAGACTTTGCTTTTCTCCAATACCAGTTTGACTCTGCATTTCTGGGTCCTTGCACACGAATTCCACATGAGTTTGTGTAGATAGGTCTGGAGCAAACCAGAATTATCCGGTTCTGTGTGGCTAACTGAATATCAGCTTTTAAAACAGCCTGTGTGTTTGTTAGTGTTTTCTGGATATTAACTAGGAACTTGAGAATTTGCAATGAATTTTGGCATGTAACATTTTGTTTTTCTGTTGCAAATGCTAATTGGATTCACATGGAGACACAACAGGTACACATAAGTGTTTTCTGAGTAGAATGCTACAGAAACCAGGTGAACAAGTATACTTGTGTTTGTCAACATGACATTGAATCCACTTGCCCAAGAAAAAGACTTTGCTTTTCTCCAAAACCAGTTTCAATATTTTTTCTGGGTCCTTTGCACACGAATTCCACACGAGTTTGGCCTTATAGGTCTGGATCCAACCAGAACTATCCGGTTCTGTGTGCCTAAATGAATATCCGCTTGTAAAACAGCCTGTGAGTTTGTTAGTGTTTTCTGGATATTATGTATGGACTTTAGAGTTTTGAATGAATTTTATCATGTTACATTTTGTTGTTTTGTTGGCACACGCTAATTGGTTCCACATGGAGACACAACAGGTACACATTCGAGTTTTCTGAGTAGAATGCTACAGAAACCAGGTGAAAAATTATATTTGCGACTGTAAACATGACATTGAATCCACTTGCCCATGAAAAAGACCTTGCTTTTCTCAAAAACCAGTGTCAATATACTTTTCTGAGTCCTTTGCACACAAATTGCACATGAATTTGTGCAGATAGTTCTGGACCTAACCAGAAATATCCGGTTCTCTTCTGCCTAACTCAATCCCAGCTCTTGCTACAGTCTCGTGTTTGTTTCTGTTTTCTGAATTTATCTATGAACTTTAGAGTTTGGAATGAATTCGGGCACATAACACTTTGTTTTTTTGTTGCACACACTAATGGGTTCCACATGGAGACACAACAGGTACACATAAGTGTTTTCTGAGTAGAATGCTACAGAAACCAGGTGAAAAAGTATACTTGTGTTTGTAAACATGACATTGAATCCACTTGCCCAAGAAAAAGACTTTGCTTTTCTCAAAATCCAGTTTGACTCTGCATTTCTGGGTCCTTTGCACACGAATTCCACATGAGTTAGTGTAGATAGGTCTGGAGCAAACCAGAATTATCCCGTCCTGTGTGGCTAACTGAATATCAGCTTTTAAAACAGCCTGTGTGTTTGTTAGTGTTTTCTGGATATTAACTATGAACTTGAGAGTTTGGAATGAATTTTGGCATGTAATATTTTGTTTTTCTGTTGGCAAATGCTAATTGGATTTACATGGAGACACAACAGGTACACATAAGTGTTTTCTGAGTAGAATGCTACAGAGACTAGGTGAGAAATATACTTGTGTTTTGTAAACATGACATTGAATCCACTTGCCCATGAAAAAGACTTTGCTTTTCTCCAAAACCAGTTTGATCTGCATTTCTGGCACCTTTGCACACGAATTCCACATGAGTTTGGTGTTATAGGTCTGGATCCAACCACAACTATCCGGTTCTGTGTGCCTAAATGAATATCTGCTTGTAAAACAGCCTGTGAGTTTGTTAGTGTTTTCTGGATATTATGTATGGACTTTACAGTTTTGAATGAATTTTATCATGTTACATTTTGTTGTTTTGTTGGCACACGCTAATTGGTTCCACATGGAGACACAACAGGTACACATTCGAGTTTTCTGAGTAAAATGCTACAGAAACCAGGTGAAAAATTATATTTGCGACTGTAAACATGACATTGAATCCACTTGCCCATGAAAAAGACCTTCCTTTTCTCAAAAACCAGTGTCAATATACTTTTCTGAGTCCTTTGCACACAAATTGCACATGAATTTGTGCAGATAGGTGTGGACCTAACCAGAAATATCCGGTTCTCTTCTGCCTAACTCAATCCCAGCTCTTGCTACAGTCTCGTGTTTGTTTCTGTTTTCTGAATTTATCTATGAACTTTAGAGTTTGGAATGAATTCGGGCACATAACACTTTGTTTTTTTGTTGCACACACTAATGGGTTCCACATGGAGACACAACAGGTACACATAAGTGTTTTCTGAGTAGAATGCTACAGAAACCAGGTGAGAAAGTATACTTGTGTTTGTAAACATGACATTGAATCCACTTGCCCAAGAAAAAGACTTTGCTTTTTTCCAAAACCAGTTTGACTCTGCATTTCTAGGTCCTTTGCACACGAATTGCACATGAGTTTGTCCAGATAGGTCTGGAGCAAACCAGAATTATCCGGTTCTGTGTGGCTAACTGAATATCAGCTTTTAAAACAGCCTGTGTGTTTGTTAGTGTTTTCTGGATATTAACTATGAACTTGAGAGTTTGGAATGAATTTTGGCATGTAACATTTTGTTTTTCTGTTGGCAAATGCTAATTGGATTCACATGGAGACACAACAGGTACACATAAGTGTTTTCTGAGTAGAATGCTACAGAAACAAGGTGAAAAATATACTTGTGTTTGTCAACATGACATTGAATCCACTTGCCCAAGAAAAAGACTTTGCTTTTACCAAAACCAGTTTCAATATTTTCTCTGGGCCCTTTGCACACGAATTCCACACGAGTTTGTCCCTATAGGTCTGGATCCAACCAGAGCTATCCGGTTCTGTGTGCCTAAATGAATATCTGCTTGTAAAACTGCCTGTGAGTTTGTTAGTGTTTTCTGGATATTATGTATGAACTTTCGAGTTTTGAATGAATTTTATCATGTTACATTTTGTTGTTTTGTTGGCACACGCTAATTGGTTCCACATGGAGACACAACAGGTACACATTCGAGTTTTCTGAGTAGAATGCTACAGAAACCAGGTGAAAAAGTATATTTGCGACTGTAAACATGACATTGAATCCACTTGCCCAAGAAAAAGTCCTTGCTTTTCTCAAAAGCCAGTGTCAATATTCTTTTCTGGGTCCTTTGCACACAAATTGCACATGAATTTGTCCAGATAGGTCTGGACATAACCAGAAATATCCGGTTCTCTTCTGCCTAACTCAATCCCAGCTCTTGCTACAGTCTCGTGTTTGTTTCTGTTTTCTGAATTTATCTATGAACTTTAGAGTTTGTAATGAATTCGGGCACGTAACACTTTGTTTTTTTTTTGCACACACTAATGGGTTCCACATGGAGACACAACAGGTGCACACTGGAGGATTCTGAGTAGAATGCTACAGAAACCAGGTGAAAAAGTATACTTGTGTTTGTAAACATGATATTGAATCCACTTGCTCAAGAAAAAGACTTTGCTTTTCTCCAAAACCAGTTTGACTCTGCATTTCTGGGTCCTTGCACACGAATTCCACATGAGTTTGTGTAGATAGGTCTGGAGCAAACCAGAATTATCCGGTTCTGTGTGGCTAACTGAATATCAGCTTGTAAAACAGCCTGTGTGTTTGTTAGTGTTTTCTGGATATTAACTATGAACTTGAGAGTTTGGAATGAATTTTGGCATGTAACATTTTGTTTTTCTGTTGGCAAATGCTAATTGGATTCACATGGAGACACAACAGGTACACATAAGTGTTTTCTGAGTAGAATGCTACAGAAACAAGGTGAAAAACTATACTTGTGTTTGTAAACATGACATTGAATCCACTTGCCCAAGAAAAAGACTTTGCTTTTCTCCAAAACCAGTTTCAATATTTTTTCTGGGTCCTTTGCGCACGAATTCCACACGAGTTTGGCGTAATAGGTCTGGATCCAACCAGAACTATCCGGTTCTGTGTGTCTAAATGAATATCTGCTTGTAAAACACCTGTGAGTCTGTTAGTGTTTTCTGGATATTATGTATGAACTTTAGAGTTTTGAATGAATTTTATCATGTTACATTTTGTTGTTTTGTTGGCACACGCTAATTGGTTCCACATGGAGACACAACAGGTACACATTCGAGTTTTCTGAGTAGAATGATACAGAAACCAGGTGAAAAAGTATACTTGTGTTTGTAAACATGACATTGAATCCACTTGCCCAAGAAAAAGTCCTTGCTTTTCTCAAAAACCAGTGTCAATATTCTTTTCAGGGTCCTTTGCACACAAATTGCACATGAATTTGTCCAGATAGGTCTGGACCTAACCAGAAATATCCGGTTCTCTTCTGCCTAACTCAATCCCAGCTCTTGCTACAGTCTCGTGTTTGTTTCTGTTTTCTGAATTTATCTATGACCTTCAGAGTTTGGATTGAATTCGGGCATGTAACACTTTTTTTTTTTTTGGCACACACTGATGCTTTCCACATGGAGAACCAACAGGTACACATTGCAGTTTTCTGAGTAGAATGCTACAGAAACCAGGTGAACAAATTATACTTGTGTTTGTAAACATGACATTGAATCCACTTGCCCAAGAAAAAGACTTTGCTTTTCTCCAAAACCAGTTTGACTCTGCATTTCTGGGTCCTTTGCACACGAATTCCACATGAGTTAGTGTAGATAGGTCTGCAGCAAACCAGAATTATCCCGTCCTGTGTGGCTAACTGAATATCAGCTTTTAAAACAGCCTGTGTGTTTGTTAGTGTTTTCTGGATATTAACTATGAACTTGAGAGTTTGGAATGAATTTTGGCATGTAACATTTTGTTTTTCTGTTGGCAAATGCTAATTGGATTTACATGGAGACACAACAGGTACACATAAGTGTTTTCTGAGTAGAATGCTACAGAGACTAGGTGAAAAATATACTTGTGTTTTGTAAACATGACATTGAATCCACTTGCCCATGAAAAAGACTTTGCTTTTCTCCAAAACGAGTTTGACTCTGCATTTCTGGCACCTTAGCACACGAATTCCACATGAGTTTGGTGTTATAGGTCTGGATCCAACCACAACTATCCGGTTCTGTGTGCCTAAATGAATATCTGCTTGTAAAACAGCCTGTGATTTTGTTAGTGTTTTCTGGATATTATGTATGGACTTTACAGTTTTGAATGAATTTTATCATGTTACATTTTGTTGTTTTGTTGGCACACGCTAATTGGTTCCACATGGAGACACAACAGGTACACATTCGAGTTTTCTGAGTAAAATGCTACAGAAACCAGGTGAAAAATTATATTTGCGACTGTAAACATGACATTGAATCCACTTGCCCATGAAAAAGACCTTCCTTTTCTCAAAAACCAGTGTCAATATACTTTTCTGAGTCCTTTGCACACAAATTGCACATGAATTTGTCCAGATAGGTCTGGACCTAACCAGAAATATCCGGTTCTCTTCTGCCTAACTCAATCCCAGCTCTTGCTACAGTCTCGTGTTTGTTTCTGTTTTCTGAATTTATCTATGAACTTTAGAGTTTGGAATGAATTCGGGCACATAACACTTTGTTTTTTTGTTGCACACACTAATGGGTTCCACATGGAGACACAACAGGTACACATAAGTGTTTTCTGAGTAGAATGCTACAGAAACCAGGTGAGAAAGTATACTTGTGTTTGTAAACATGACATTGAATCCACTTGCCCAAGAAAAATACTTTGCTTTTTTCCAAAACCAGTTTGACTCTGCATTTCTAGGTCCTTTGCACATGAATCCCACATGAGTTTGTGTAGATAGGTCTGGAGCAAACCAGAATTATCCGGTTCTGTGTGGCTAACTGAATATCAGCTTTTAAAACAGCCTGTGTGTTTGTTAGTGTTTTCTGGATATTAACTATGAACTTGAGAGTTTGGAATGAATTTTGGCATGTAACATTTTGTTTTTCTGTTGGCAAATGCTAATTGGATTCACATGGAGACACAACAGGTACACATAAGTGTTTTCTGAGTAGAATGCTACAGAAACAAGGTGAAAAATATACTTGTGTTTGTCAACATGACTTTGAATCCACTTGCCCAAGAAAAAGACTTTGCTTTTACCAAAACCAGTTTCAATATTTTCTCTGGGCCCTTTGCACACGAATTCCGCACGAGTTTGTCCCTATAGGTCTGGATCCAACCAGAGCTATCCGGTTCTGTGTGCCTAAATGAATATCTGCTTGTAAAACTGCCTGTGAGTTTGTTAGTGTTTTCTGGATATTATGTATGGACTTTAGAGTTTTGAATGAATTTTATCATGTTACATTTTGTTGTTTTGTTGGCACACGCTAATTGGTTCCACATGGAGACACAACAGGTACACATTCGAGTTTTCTGAGTAGAATGCTACAGAAACCAGGTGAAAAAGTATATTTGCGACTGTAAACATGACATTGAATCCACTTGCCCAAGAAAAAGTCCTTGCTTTTCTCAAAAGCCAGTGTCAATATTCTTTTCTGGGTCCTTTGCACACAAATTGCACATGAATTTGTGCAGATAGGTGTGGACCTAACCAGAAATATCCGGTTCTCTTCTGCCTAACTCAATCCCAGCTCTTGCTACAGTCTCGTGTTTGTTTCTGTTTTCTGAATTTATCTATGAACTTTAGAGTTTGGAATGAATTCGGGCACGTAACACTTTGTTTTTTTTTTTGCACACACTAATGGATTCCACATGGAGACACAACAGGTGCACACTGGAGGATTCTGAGTAGAATGCTACAGAAACCAGGTGAAAAAGTATACTTGTGTTTGTAAACATGACATTGAATCCACTTGCTCAAGAAAAAGACTTTGCTTTTCTCCAAAACCTGTTTGACTCTGCATTTCTGGGTCCTTGCACACGAATTCCACGTGAGTTTGTGTAGATAGGTCTGGAGCAAACCAGAATTATCCGGTTCTGTGTGGCTAACTGAATATCAGCTTGTAAAACAGCCTGTGTGTTTGTTAGTGTTTTCTGGATATTAACTATGAACTTGAGAGTTTGGAATGAATTTTGGCATGTAACATTTTGTTTTTCTGTTGGCAAATGCTAATTGGATTTACATGGAGACACAACAGGTACACATAAGTGTTTTCTGAGTAGAATGCTACAGAGACTAGGTGAAAAATATACTTGTGTTTTGTAAACATGACATTGAATCCACTTGCCCATGAAAAAGACTTTGCTTTTCTCCAAAACCAGTTTGACTCTGCATTTCTGGCACCTTTGCACACGAATTCCACATGAGTTTGGTGTTATAGGTCTGGATCCAACCACAACTATCCGGTTCTGTGTGCCTAAATGAATATCTGCTTGTAAAACAGCCTGTGAGTTTGTTAGTGTTTTCTGGATATTATGTATGAACTTTAGAGTTTTGAATGAATTTTATCATGTTACATTTTGTTGTTTTGTTGGCACATGCTAATTGGTTCCACATGGAGACACAACAGGTACACATTCGAGTTTTCTGAGTAGAATGATACAGAAATCAGGTGAAAAATTATATTTGCGACTGTAAACATGACATTGAATCCACTGGCCCAAGAAAAAGTCCTTGCTTTTCTCAAAAACCAGTGTAAATATTCTTTTCTGGGTCCTTTGCACACAAATTGCACATGAATTTGTCCAGATAGGTCTGGACATAACCAGAAATATCCGGTTCCCTTCTGTCTAACTAAATCCCAGCTCTTGCTACAGTCTCGTGCTTGTTTCTGTTTTCTGAATTTATATATGAACTTTAGAGTTTGGAATGAATTCGGGCACATAACACTTTGTTTTTTTGTTGCACACACTAATGGGTTCCACATGGAGACACAACATGTACACATAAGTGTTTTCTCAGTAGAATGCTACAGAAACAAGGTGAAAAATATACTTGTGTTTGTCAACATGACATTGAATCCACTTGCCCAAGAAAAAGACTTTGCTTTTACCAAAACCAGTTTCAATATTTTCTCTGGGCCCTTTGCACACGAATTCCACACGAGTTTGTCCCTATAGGTCTGGATCCAACCAGAGCTATCCGGTTTTGTGTGCCTAAATGAATATCTGCTTGTAAAACCGCCTGTGAGTTTGTTAGTGTTTTCTGGATATTATGTATGAACTTTCGAGTTTTGAATGAATTTTATCATGTTACATTTTGTTGTTTTGTTGGCACACGCTAATTGGTTCCACATGGAGACACAACAGGTACACATTCGAGTTTTCTGAGTAGAATGCTACAGAAACCAGGTGAAAAAGTATACTTTTGTTTGTAAACATGACATTGAAACCACTTCCCCAAGAAAAAGTCCTTGCTTTTCTCAAATCCAGTGTCAATATTCTTTTCTGGGTCCTTTGCACACAAATTGCACATGAATTTGTCCAGATAGGTCTGGACCTAACCAGAAATATCCGGTTCTCTTCTGCCTAACTCAATCCCAGCTCTTGCAACAGTCTCGTGTTTGTTTCTGTTTTCTGAATTTATCTATGAACTAGAGTTTGGAATGAATTCCGGCACGTAACACTTTGTTTATTTGCTGGCACACACTAATGCGTTCCACATGGAGACACAACAAGTACACACTGGAGGTTTCTGAGTAGAATGCTACAGAAACCAGGTGAACAAGTATACTTGTGTTTGTAAACATGACATTGAAACCACTTGCTCAAGAAAAAGACTTTGCTTTTCTCCAAAACCAGTTTGACTCTGCATTTCTGGGTCCTTGCACACGAATTCCACATGAGTTTGTGTAGATAGGTCTGGAGCAAACCAGAATTATCCGGTTCTGTGTGGCTAACTGAATATCAGCTTGTAAAACAGCCTGTGTGTTTGTTAGTGTTTTCTGGATATTAACTATGAACTTGAGAGTTTGGAATGAATTTTGGCATGTCACATTTTGTTTTTCTGTTGGCAAATGCTAATTGGATTCACATGGAGACACAACAGGTACACATAAGTGTTTTCTGAGTAGAATGCTACAGAAACCAGGTGAACAAGTATACTTGTGTTTGTCAACATGACATTGAATCCACTTGCCCAAGAAAAAGACTTTGCTTTTCTCCAAAACCAGTTTCAATATTTTTTCTGGGTCCTTTGCACACGAATTCCACACGAGTTTGGCGTTATAAGTCTGGATCCAACCAGAACTATCCAGTTCTGTGTGCCTAAATGAATATCAGCTTGTAAAACAGCCTGTGAGTTTGTTAGTGTTTTCTGGATATTATGTATGAACTTTAGAGTTTTGAATGAATTTTATCATGTTACATTTTGTTGTTTTGTTGGCACATGCTAATTGGTTCCACATGGAGACACAACAGGTACACATTCGAGTTCTCTGAGTAGAATGATACAGAAACCAGGTGAAAAATTATATTTGCGACTGTAAACATGACATTGAATCCACTTGCCCAAGAAAAAGTCCTTGCTTTTCTCAAATCCAGTGTCAATATTCTTTTCAGGGTCCTTTGCACACAAATTGCACATGAATTTGTCCAGATAGGTCTGGACCTAACCAGAAATATCCGGTTCTCTTCTGCCTAACTCAATCCCAGCTCTTGCTACAGTCTCGTGTTTGTTTCTGTTTTCTGAATTTATCTATGACCTTCAGAGTTTGGAATGAATTCGGGCATGTAACACTTTGTTTTTTTGTTGGCACACCCTGATGCTTTCCACATGGAGAACCAACAGGTACACATTGCAGTTTTCTGAGTAGAATGCTACAGAAACCATGTGAAAAAGTATACTTGTGTTTGTAAACATGACATTGAATCCACTTGCCCAAGAAAAAGTCCTTGCTTTTCTCAAAAACCAGTGTCAATATTCTTTTCTGGGTCCTTTGCACACAAATCGCACATGAATTTGTCCAGATAGGTCTGGACCTAACCAGAAATATCCGGTTCTCTTCTGCCTAACTCAATCCCAGCTCTTGCTACAGTCTCGTGTTTGTTTCTGTTTTCTGAATTTATCTATGAACTTTAGAATTTGGAATTAATTCGGGCACGTAACACTTTGTTTATTTGCTGGCACACACTAATGCATTCCACATGGAGACACAACAGGTACACACTGGAGGTTTCTGAGTAGAATGCTACAGAAACCAGGTTAAAAAGTATACTTGTGTTTGTAAACATGACATTGAATCCACTTGCTCAAGAAAAAGACTTTGCTTTTCTCCAAAACCAGTTTGACTCTGCATTTCTGGATCCTTGCACACGAATTCCACGTGAGTTTGTGTAGATAGGTCTGGAGCAAACCAGAATTATCCGGTTCTGTGTGGCTAACTGAATATCAGCTTGTAAAACAGCCTGTGTGTTTGTTAGTGTTTTCTGGATATTAACTATGAACTTGAGAGTTTGGAATGAATTTTGGCATGTAACATTTTGTTTTTCTGTTGGCAAATGCTAATTGGATTCACATGGAGACACAACAGGTACACATAAGTGTTTTCTGAGTAGAATGCTACAGAAACCAGGTGAACAAGTATACTTGTGTTTGTCAACATGACATTGAATCCACTTGCCCAAGAAAAAGACTTTGCTTTTCTCCAAAACCAGTTTCAATATTTTTTCTGGGTCCTTTGCACACGAATTCCACATGAGTTTGGTGTTATAGGTCTGGATCCAACCAGAACTATCCGGTTCTGTAGGCCTAAATGAATATCTGCTTGTAAAACAGCCTGTGAGTTTGTTAGTGTTTTCTGGATATTATGTATGGACTTCAGAGTTTTGAATGAATTTTATCATGTTACATTTTATTGTTTTGTTGGCACACGCTAATTGGTTCCACATGGAGACACAACAGGTACACATTCGAGTTCTCTGAGTAGAATGCTACAGAAACCAGGTGAAAAATTATACTTGTGTTTGTAAACATGACATTGAATCCACTTGACCAAGAAAAAGTCCTTGCTTTTCTCAAATCCAGTGTCAATATTCTTTTCTGGGTCCTTTGCACACAAATTGCACATGAATTTGTCCAGATAGGTCTGGATCCAACCAGAATTATCCGGTTCTGTAGGTCTAAATATATATCTGCTTGTTTAACCGCCTGTGAGTTTGTTAGTGTTTTCTGGATATTATGTATGAACATTCGAGTTTTGAATGAATTTTATCATGTTACATTTTGTTTTTTTGTTGGCACACGCTAATTGGTTCCACATGGAGAAACAACAGGTACACATTCGAGTTTTCTGAGTAGAATGCTACAGAAACCAGGTGAAAAAGTATAATTGCGACTGTAAACATGACATTGAATCCACTTGACCAAGAAAAAGACTTTGCTTTTCTCCAAAACCAGTTTCAATATTTTTTCTGGGTCCTTTGCACATGAATTCCACCTGAGTTTGGCCTTATAGGTCTTGATCCAACCAGAACTATCTGCTTCTGTGTGTCTAAATGAATATCCGCTTGTAATACAGCCTGTGAGTTTGTTAGTGTTTTCTGGATATTATGTATGGACTTTAGAGTTTTGAATGAATTTTATCATGCTACATTTTGTTGTTTTGTTGGCACACGCTAATTGGTTCCACATGGAGAAACAACAGGTACACATTCGAGTTTTCTGAGTAGAATGCTACAGAAACCAGGTGAAAAAGTATACTTGTGTTTGTAAACATGACATTGAATCCACTTGCCCAAGAAAAAGACTTTGCTTTTCTCCAAAACCAGTGTCAATATTCTTTTCATGTCCTTTTGCACATGAATTTGTCCAGATAGTTCTGGACCTAACCAGAAATATCCGGTTCTCTTCTGCCTAACTCAATCCCAGCTCTTGCTACAGATTCGTGTTAGTTTCTGTTTTCTGAATTTATCTATGACCTTTAGAGTTTGGAATAAATTCGGGCACGTAACAGTTTGTTTGTTTGCTGGTACACATTAATGCGTTCCACATGGAGACACAACAGGTACACACTGGAGGTTTCTGAGTAGAATGCTACAGAAACCAGATGAACAAGTATACTTGTGTTTGTAAACATGACATTGAATCCACTTGCTCAAGAAAAAGACTTTGCTTTTCTCCAAAACCAGTTTGACTCTGCATATCTGGGTCCTTTGCACACGAATTCCTCATGATTTTGTCCAGATATGTCTGGAGCAACCCAGAATTATCTGGTTCTGTGTGGCTAACTGAATATCAGCTTGTAAAACAGCCTGTGTGTTTGTTAGTGTTTTCTGGATATTAACTATGAACTTGAGAGTTTGGAATGAATTTTGGCATGTAACATTTTGTTTTTCTGTTGGCAAATGCTAATTGGATTCACATGGAGACACAACAGGTACACATAAGTGTTTTCTGAGTAGAATGCTACAGAAAACAGGTGAAAAAGTATACTTGTCTTTGTAATCATGACATTGATTCCACTTGCCCAAGAAAAAGACTTTGCTTTTCTCCAAAACCACTTTCAATATTTTTTCTGGGTCCTTTGTACACGAATTCCACACGAGTTTGGCGTTATAGTTCTGGATCCAACCAGAACTATCCAGTTCTGTGTGCCTAAATGAATATCAGCTTGTAAAACAGCCTGTGAGTTTGTCAGCATTTTCTGGATATTAACTATGAACTTGAGAGTTTGGAATGAATTTTGGCATGTAACATTTTGTTGTTTTGTTGGCACACGCTAATTGGTTCCACATGGAGACACAACAGGTACACATTCGAGTTTTCTGAGTAGAATGCTACAGAAACCAGGTGAAAAATTATATTTGCGACTGTAAACATGACATTGAATCCACTTGCCCATGAAAAAGACCTTGCTTTTCTCAAATCCAGTTTCAATATTCTTTTCTGGGTCCTTTGCACACAAATTGCACATGAATTTGTCCAGATAGGTCTGGACCTAACTAGAAATATCCGGTTCTCCTCTGCCTAACTCAATCCCAGCTCTTGCTACAGTCTCGTGTTTGTTTCTGTTTTCTGAATTTATCTATGAACTTTAGAGTTTGGAATGAATTCGGGCACGTAACACTTTGTTTTTTTGCTGGCACACACTAATTGGTTCCACATGAGACACAACAGGTACACATTGCAGTTTTCTGAGTAGAATGCTACAGAAACCAGGTGAAAAAGTATACTTGTGTTTGTAAACATGACATTGAATGCACTTGCCCACGAAAAAGACTTTGCTTTTCCCCAAAACCAGTTTGACTCTTCATTTCTGGCTCCTTTGCACACGAATTCCACATGAGTTTGGGTAGATAGGTCTGGAGCAAACCAGAATTATCCGGTTCTGTGTGGCTAACTGAATATCAGCTTTTAAAACAGCCTGTGTGTTTGTTAGTGTTTTCTGGATATTAACAATGAACTTGAGAGTTTGGAATGAATTTTGGCATGTAACATTTTGTTTTTCTGTTGGCAAATGCTAATTGGATTTACATGGAGACACAACAGGTACACATAAGTGTTTTCTGAGTAGAATGCTACAGAGACTAGGTGAAAAAGTATACTTGTGTTTGTCAACATGACATTGAATCCACTTGCCCAAGAAAAAGACTTTGCTTTTTTACAAAACCAATTTCATTATTTTTTCCTGTGTCCCTTGCGCACGAATTCCACACGAGTTTGGCGTTATAGGTCTGGATCCAACCAGAACTATCCGGTTCTGTGTGCCTAAATGAATATCAGCTTGTAAAACAGCCTGTGAGTTTGTTAGTGTTTTCTGGATATTATGTATGATCTCTATAGTTTTGAATGAATTTTATCATGCTACATTTTGTTGTTTTGTTGGCACACGCTAATTGGTTCCACATGGAGACACAACAGGTACACATTCGAGTTTTCTGAGTAGAATGATACAGAAACCAGGTGAACAAGTATACTTGTGTTGGTAAACATGAAATTGAATCCACTTGCCCAAGAAAAAGACTTTGCTTTTCTCCAAAACCAGTGTCAATATTCTTTTCTGGGTCCTTTGCACAAAAATTGCACGTGAATTTGTCCAGATAGGTCTGGACCTAACCAGAAATATCCGTTTCTCTTCTGCCTAACTCAATCCCAGCTCTTGCTACAGTCTCGTGTTTGTTTCTGTTTTCTGAATTTATCTATGACCTTTAGAGTTTGGATGAATTCGGGCACGTAACACTTTGTTTTTTTGCTGGCACACAATAATGGGTTCCACATGGAGACACAAAGGGGACACATTGCAATTTTCTGAGCAGAATGCTACAGAAACCAGGTGAGAGTGTATAATTGTGTTTGTATACATGACATTGAATCCACTTGCCCAAGAAAAAGACTTTGCTTTTTTCCAAAACCAGTTTCATTATTTTTTTCTGGGTCCTTTGCACACGAATTCCACACGAGTTTGGCCTTATAGGTCTGGATCCAACCAGAACTTCCGGTTCTGTGTGCCTAAATGAATATCCGCTTGTAAAACAGCCTGTGAGTTTGTTAGTGTTTTCTGGATATTATGTATGGACTTTAGAGTTTTGAATGAATTTTATCATGTTACATTTTGTTGTTTTGTTGGCACACGCTAATTGGTTCCACATGGAGACACAACAGGTACACATTCGAGTTTTCTGAGTAGAATGCTACAGAAACCAGGTGAAAAAGTATATTTGCGACTGTAAACATGACATTGAATCCACTTCCCCAAGAAAAAGTCCTTGCTTTTCTCAAATCCAGTGTCAATATTCTTTTCTGGGTCCTTTGCACACAAATTGCACATGAATTTGTCCAGATAGTTCTGGACCTAACCAGAAATATCCGGTTCTCTTCTGCCTAACTCAATCCCAGCTCTTGCTCCAGTCTCGTGTGTGTTTCTGTTTTCTGAATTTATCTATGAACTTTAGAGTTTGGAATGAATTTGGGCACGTAACACTTTGTTTATTTTCTGGCGCACACTAATGCGTTCCACATGGAGACACAACAGGTACACACTGTAGGTTTCTGAGTAGAATGCTACAGAAACCAGGTGAACAAGTATACTTGTGTTTGTAAACATGACATTGAATCCACTTGCTCAAGAAGAAGACTTTGCTTTTCTCCAAAACCAGTTTGACTCTGCATTTCTGGGTCCTTGCACACGAATTCCACATGAGTTTGTGTAGATATGTCTGGAGCAAACCAGAATTATCCGGTTCTGTGTGGCTAACTGAATATCAGCTTGTAACACATCCTGTGTGTTTGTTAGTGTTTTCTGGATATTAACTATGAACTTGAGAGTTTGGAATGAATTTTGGCATGTAACATTTTGTTTTTCTGTTGGCAAATGCTAATTGGATTCACATGGAGACACAACAGGTACACATAAGTGTTTTCTGAGTAGAATGCTACAGAAACCAGGTGAAAAAGTATACTTGTGTTTGTAAACATGACATTGAATCCACTTGCCCAAGAAAAAGACTTTGCTTTTCTCCAAAACCAGTTTCAATATTTTTTCTGGGTCCTTTGCACACGAATTCCACACGAGTTTGGCGTTATAGGTCTGGATCCAACCAGAACTATCCGGTTCTGTAGGCCTAAATGAATATCTGGTTGTAAAACAGCCTGTGAGTTTGTTAGTGTTTTCTGGATATTATGTATGGACTTTAGAGTTTTGAATGAATTTTATCATGTTACATTTTGTTGTTTTGTTGGCACACGCTAATTGGTTCCACATGGAGACACAACAGGTACACATTCGAGTTTTCTGAGTAGAATGCTACAGAAACCAGGTGAAAAATTATATTTGCGACTGTAAACATGACATTGAATCCACTTGCCCAAGAAAAAGACCTTGATTTTCTCAAAAACCAGTGTCAATATTCTTTTCTGGGTCCTTTGCACACAAATTGCACATGAATTTGTCCAGATTGGTATGGACCTAACCAGAAATATCAGGTTCTCCTCTGCCTAACTCAATCCCAGCTCTTGCTGCAGTCTCGTGTTTGTTTCTGTTTTCTGAATATATCAATGACCTTTAGAGTTTGGAATGAATTCGGGCACGTAACACTTTGTTTTTTGTTGCACACTCTAATGACTTCCACATGGAGACACAACAGGTACACACTGGAGGTTTCTGAGTAGAATGCTACAGAAACCAGGTGAACAAGTATACTTGTGTTTGTAAACATGACATTGAATGCACTTGCTCAAGAAAAAGACTTTGCTTTTCACCAAAACCAGTTTGCCTCTGCATTTCTGGGTCCTTTGCACACGAATTCCACATGAGTAACTCCAGATAGGTCTGGAGCAAACCAGAATTATCCGGTTCTGTGTGGCTAACTGAATATCAGCTTTTAAAACAGCCTGTGTGTTTGTTAGTGTTTTCTGGATATTAACTATGAACTTGAGACTTTGGAATGAATTTTGGCATGTAACATTTTGTTTTTCTGTTGGCAAATGCTAATTGGATTCACATGGAGACACAACAGGTACACATAAGTGTTTTCTGAGTAGAATGCTACAGAGACTAGGTGAAAAATATACTTGTGTTTTGTAAACATGACATTGAAACCACTTGCCCGAGAAAAAGACTTTGCTTTTCTCCAAAACCAGTTTGACTCTGCATTTCTGGCTCCTTTGCACACGAATTCCACACGAGTACGGCGTTATAGGTCTGGATTCAACCACAACTATCCGGTTCTGTGTGCCTAAATGAATATCTGCTTGTAAAACAGCCTGTGAGTTTGTTAGTGTTTTCTGGATATTATGTATGAACTTTCGAGTTTTGAATGAATTTTATCATGTTACATTTTGTTGTTTCGTTTGCACACGCTAATCGGTTTCACATAGAGACACAACAGGTACACATTCGAGTTTTCTGAGTAGAATGCTACAAAAACCAGGTGAAAAAGTATACTTGTGTTTGTAAACATGACATTGAATCCACTTCCCCAAGAAAAAGTCCTTCCTTTTCTCAAATCCAGTGTCAATATTCTTTTCTGGGTCCTTTGCACACAAATTGCACATGAATTTGTCCAGATAGGTCTGGACCTAACCAGAAATATCCGGTTCTCTTCTGCCTAACTCAATCCCAGCTCTTGCTACAGTCTCGTGTTTGTTTCTGTTTTCTGAATTTATCTATGAACTTTAGAGTTTGTAATGAATTCGGGCCCTTTGTTTTTTTTTGCACACACTAATGGGTTCCACATGGAGACACAACAGGTGCACACTGGAGGATTCTGAGTAGAATGCTACAGAAACCAGGTGAAAAAGTATACTTGTGTTTGTAAACATGACATTGAATCCACTTGCCCAAGAAAAAGACTTTGCTTTTCTCCAAAACCAGTTTGACTCTGCATTTCTGGGTCCTTTGCACACGAATTCCACATGAGTTAGTGTAGATAGGTCTGCAGCAAACCAGAATTATCCCGTCCTGTGTGGCTAACTGAATATCAGCTTTTAAAACAGCCTGTGTGTTTGTTAGTGTTTTCTGGATATTAACTATGAACTTGAGAGTTTGGAATGAATTTTGGCATGTAACATTTTGTTTTTCTGTTGGCAAATGCTAATTGGATTTACATGGAGACACAACAGGTACACATAAGTGTTTTCTGAGTAGAATGCTACAGAGACTAGGTGAAAAATATACTTGTGTTTTGTAAACATGACATTGAATCCACTTGCCCATGAAAAAGACTTTGCTTTTCTCCAAAACGAGTTTGACTCTGCATTTCTGGCACCTTAGCACACGAATTCCACATGAGTTTGGTGTTATAGGTCTGGATCCAACCACAACTATCCGGTTCTGTGTGCCTAAATGAATATCTGCTTGTAAAACAGCCTGTGAGTTTGTTAGTGTTGTCTGGATATTATGTATGGACTTTACAGTTTTGAATGAATTTTATCATGTTACATTTTGTTGTTTTGTTGGCACACGCTAATTGGTTCCACATGGAGACACAACAGGTACACATTCGAGTTTTCTGAGTAAAATGCTACAGAAACCAGGTGAAAAATTATATTTGCGACTGTAAACATGACATTGAATCCACTTGCCCATGAAAAAGACCTTCCTTTTCTCAAAAACCAGTGTCAATATACTTTTCTGAGTCCTTTGCACACAAATTGCACATGAATTTGTCCAGATAGGTCTGGACCTAACCAGAAATATCCGGTTCTCTTCTGCCTAACTCAATCCCAGCTCTTGCTACAGTCTCGTGTTTGTTTCTGTTTTCTGAATTTATCTATGAACTTTAGAGTTTGGAATGAATTCGGGCACATAACACTTTGTTTTTTTGTTGCACACACTAATGGGTTCCACATGGAGACACAACAGGTACACATAAGTGTTTTCTGAGTAGAATGCTACAGAAACCAGGTGAGAAAGTATACTTGTGTTTGTAAACATGACATTGAATCCACTTGCCCAAGAAAAATACTTTGCTTTTTTCCAAAACCAGTTTGACTTTGCATTTCTAGGTCCTTTGCACATGAATCCCACATGAGTTTGTGTAGATAGGTCTGGAGCAAACCAGAATTATCCGGTTCTGTGTGGCTAACTGAATATCAGCTTTTAAAACAGCCTGTGTGTTTGTTAGTGTTTTCTGGATATTAACTATGAACTTGAGAGTTTGGAATGAATTTTGGCATGTAACATTTTGTTTTTCTGTTGGCAAATGCTAATTGGATTCACATGGAGACACAACAGGTACACATAAGTGTTTTCTGAGTAGAATGCTACAGAAACAAGGTGAAAAATATACTTGTGTTTGTCAACATGACTTTGAATCCACTTGCCCAAGAAAAAGACTTTGCTTTTACCAAAACCAGTTTCAATATTTTCTCTGGGCCCTTTGCACACGAATTCCGCACGAGTTTGTCCCTATAGGTCTGGATCCAACCAGAGCTATCCGGTTCTGTGTGCCTAAATGAATATCTGCTTGTAAAACTGCCTGTGAGTTTGTTAGTGTTTTCTGGATATTATGTATGGACTTTAGAGTTTTGAATGAATTTTATCATGTTACATTTTGTTGTTTTGTTGGCACACGCTAATTGGTTCCACATGGAGACACAACAGGTACACATTCGAGTTTTCTGAGTAGAATGCTACAGAAACCAGGTGAAAAAGTATATTTGCGACTGTAAACATGACATTGAATCCACTTGCCCAAGAAAAAGTCCTTGCTTTTCTCAAAAGCCAGTGTCAATATTCTTTTCTGGGTCCTTTGCACACAAATTGCACATGAATTTGTGCAGATAGGTGTGGACCTAACCAGAAATATCCGGTTCTCTTCTGCCTAACTCAATCCCAGCTCTTGCTACAGTCTCGTGTTTGTTTCTGTTTTCTGAATTTATCTATGAACTTTAGAGTTTGGAATGAATTCGGGCACGTAACACTTTGTTTTTTTTTTTGCACACACTAATGGATTCCACATGGAGACACAACAGGTGCACACTGGAGGATTCTGAGTAGAATGCTACAGAAACCAGGTGAAAAAGTATACTTGTGTTTGTAAACATGACATTGAATCCACTTGCTCAAGAAAAAGACTTTGCTTTTCTCCAAAACCTGTTTGACTCTGCATTTCTGGGTCCTTGCACACGAATTCCACGTGAGTTTGTGTAGATAGGTCTGGAGCAAACCAGAATTATCCGGTTCTGTGTGGCTAACTGAATATCAGCTTGTAAAACAGCCTGTGTGTTTGTTAGTGTTTTCTGGATATTAACTATGAACTTGAGAGTTTGGAATGAATTTTGGCATGTAACATTTTGTTTTTCTGTTGGCAAATGCTAATTGGATTTACATGGAGACACAACAGGTACACATAAGTGTTTTCTGAGTAGAATGCTACAGAGACTAGGTGAAAAATATACTTGTGTTTTGTAAACATGACATTGAATCCACTTGCCCATGAAAAAGACTTTGCTTTTCTCCAAAACCAGTTTGACTCTGCATTTCTGGCACCTTTGCACACGAATTCCACATGAGTTTGGTGTTATAGGTCTGGATCCAACCACAACTATCCGGTTCTGTGTGCCTAAATGAATATCTGCTTGTAAAACAGCCTGTGAGTTTGTTAGTGTTTTCTGGATATTATGTATGAACTTTAGAGTTTTGAATGAATTTTATCATGTTACATTTTGTTGTTTTGTTGGCACATGCTAATTGGTTCCACATGGAGACACAACAGGTACACATTCGAGTTTTCTGAGTAGAATGATACAGAAATCAGGTGAAAAATTATATTTGCGACTGTAAACATGACATTGAATCCACTGGCCCAAGAAAAAGTCCTTGCTTTTCTCAAAAACCAGTGTAAATATTCTTTTCTGGGTCCTTTGCACACAAATTGCACATGAATTTGTCCAGATAGGTCTGGACATAACCAGAAATATCCGGTTCCCTTCTGTCTAACTAAATCCCAGCTCTTGCTACAGTCTCGTGCTTGTTTCTGTTTTCTGAATTTATATATGAACTTTAGAGTTTGGAATGAATTCGGGCACATAACACTTTGTTTTTTTGTTGCACACACTAATGGGTTCCACATGGAGACACAACATGTACACATAAGTGTTTTCTCAGTAGAATGCTACAGAAACAAGGTGAAAAATATACTTGTGTTTGTCAACATGACATTGAATTGACTTGCCCAAGAAAAAGACTTTGCTTTTACCAAAACCAGTTTCAATATTTTCTCTGGGCCCTTTGCACACGAATTCCACACGAGTTTGTCCCTATAGGTCTGGATCCAACCAGAGCTATCCGGTTTTGTGTGCCTAAATGAATATCTGCTTGTAAAACCGCCTGTGAGTTTGTTAGTGTTTTCTGGATATTATGTATGAACTTTCGAGTTTTGAATGAATTTTATCATGTTACATTTTGTTGTTTTGTTGGCACACGCTAATTGGTTCCACATGGAGACACAACAGGTACACATTCGAGTTTTCTGAGTAGAATGCTACAGAAACCAGGTGAAAAAGTATACTTTTGTTTGTAAACATGACATTGAAACCACTTCCCCAAGAAAAAGTCCTTGCTTTTCTCAAATCCAGTGTCAATATTCTTTTCTGGGTCCTTTGCACACAAATTGCACATGAATTTGTCCAGATAGGTCTGGACCTAACCAGAAATATCCGGTTCTCTTCTGCCTAACTCAATCCCAGCTCTTGCAACAGTCTCGTGTTTGTTTCTGTTTTCTGAATTTATCTATGAACTAGAGTTTGGAATGAATTCCGGCACGTAACACTTTGTTTATTTGCTGGCACACACTAATGCGTTCCACATGGAGACACAACAAGTACACACTGGAGGTTTCTGAGTAGAATGCTACAGAAACCAGGTGAACAAGTATACTTGTGTTTGTAAACATGACATTGAAACCACTTGCTCAAGAAAAAGACTTTGGTTTTCTCCAAAACCAGTTTGACTCTGCATTTCTGGGTCCTTGCACACGAATTCCACATGAGTTTGTGTAGATAGGTCTGGAGCAAACCAGAATTATCCGGTTCTGTGTGGCTAACTGAATATCAGCTTGTAAAACAGCCTGTGTGTTTGTTAGTGTTTTCTGGATATTAACTATGAACTTGAGAGTTTGGAATGAATTTTGGCATGTCACATTTTGTTTTTCTGTTGGCAAATGCTAATTGGATTCACATGGAGACACAACAGGTACACATAAGTGTTTTCTGAGTAGAATGCTACAGAAACCAGGTGAACAAGTATACTTGTGTTTGTCAACATGACATTGAATCCACTTGCCCAAGAAAAAGACTTTGCTTTTCTCCAAAACCAGTTTCAATATTTTTTCTGGGTCCTTTGCACACGAATTCCACACGAGTTTGGCGTTATAAGTCTGGATCCAACCAGAACTATCCAGTTCTGTGTGCCTAAATGAATATCAGCTTGTAAAACAGCCTGTGAGTTTGTTAGTGTTTTCTGGATATTATGTATGAACTTTAGAGTTTTGAATGAATTTTATCATGTTACATTTTGTTGTTTTGTTGGCACACGCTAATTGGTTCCACATGGAGACACAACAGGTACACATTCGAGTTCTCTGAGTAGAATGATACAGAAACCAGGTGAAAAATTATATTTGCGACTGTAAACATGACATTGAATCCACTTGCCCAAGAAAAAGTCCTTGCTTTTCTCAAATCCAGTGTCAATATTCTTTTCAGGGTCCTTTGCACACAAATTGCACATGAATTTGTCCAGATAGGTCTGGACCTAACCAGAAATATCCGGTTCTCTTATGCCTAAATCAATCCCAGCTCTTGCTACAGTCTCGTGTTTGTTTCTGTTTTCTGAATTTATCTATGACCTTCAGAGTTTGGAATGAATTCGGGCATGTAACACTTTGTTTTTTTGTTGGCACACCCTGATGCTTTCCACATGGAGAACCAACAGGTACACATTGCAGTTTTCTGAGTAGAATGCTACAGAAACCATGTGAAAAAGTATACTTGTGTTTGTAAACATGACATTGAATCCACTTGCCCAAGAAAAAGTCCTTGCTTTTCTCAAAAACCAGTGTCAATATTCTTTTCTGGGTCCTTTGCACACAAATCGCACATGAATTTGTCCAGATAGGTCTGGACCTAACCAGAAATATCCGGTTCTCTTCTGCCTAACTCAATCCCAGCTCTTGCTACAGTCTCGTGTTTGTTTCTGTTTTCTGAATTTATCTATGAACTTTAGAATTTGGAATTAATTCGGGCACGTAACACTTTGTTTATTTGCTGGCACACACTAATGCATTCCACATGGAGACACAACAGGTACACACTGGAGGTTTCTGAGTAGAATGCTACAGAAACCAGGTTAAAAAGTATACTTGTGTTTGTAAACATGACATTGAATCCACTTGCTCAAGAAAAAGACTTTGCTTTTCTCCAAAACCAGTTTGACTCTGCATTTCTGGATCCTTGCACACGAATTCCACGTGAGTTTGTGTAGATAGGTCTGGAGCAAACCAGAATTATCCGGTTCTGTGTGGCTAACTGAATATCAGCTTGTAAAACAGCCTGTGTGTTTGTTAGTGTTTTCTGGATATTAACTATGAACTTGAGAGTTTGGAATGAATTTTGGCATGTCACATTTTGTTTTTCTGTTGGCAAATGCTAATTGGATTCACATGGAGACACAACAGGTACACATAAGTGTTTTCTGAGTAGAATGCTACAGAAACCAGGTGAACAAGTATACTTGTGTTTGTCAACATGACATTGAATCCACTTGCCCAAGAAAAAGACTTTGCTTTTCTCCAAAACCAGTTTCAATATTTTTTCTGGGTCCTTTGCACACGAATTCCACATGAGTTTGGTGTTATAGGTCTGGATCCAACCAGAACTATCCGGTTCTGTAGGCCTAAATGAATATCTGCTTGTAAAACAGCCTGTGAGTTTGTTAGTGTTTTATGGATATTATGTATGGACTTTAGAGTTTTGAATGAATTTTATCATGTTACATTTTGTTGTTTTGTTGGCACATGCTAATTGGTTCCACATGGAGACACAACAGGTACACATTCGAGTTTTCTGAGTAGAATGCTACAGAAACCAGGTGAAAAAGTATAATTGTGTTTGTAAACATGATATTGAATCCACTTGCCCAAGAAAAAGTCCTTGCTTTTCTCAAATCCAGTGTCAATATTCTTTTCTGGGTCCTTTGCACACAAATTGCACATGAATTTGTCCAGATAGGTCTGCACCTAACCAGAAATATCCGGTTCTCTTCTGCCTAACTCAATCCCAGCTCTTGCTACAGTCTCGTGTTTGTTTCTGTTTTCTGAATTTATCTATGAACTTTAGAGTTTGGAATGAATTCGGGCACGTAACATTTTATTTTTTTGTTGCACACACTAATGGGTTCCACATGGAGACACAACAGGTACACACTGGAGGTTTCTGAGTAGAATGCTACAGAAACCAGGTGAACAAGTATACTTGTGTTTGTAAACATGACATTGAAACCACTTGCTCAAGAAAAAGACTTTGCTTTTCTCCAAAACCTGTTTGACTCTGCATTTCAGGGTCCTTGCACACGAATTCCACATTAGTTTGTGTAGATAGGTCTGGAGCAAACCAGAATTATCCGGTTCTCTGTGGCTAACTGAATATCAGCTTGTAAAACAGCCTGTGTGTTTGTTAGTGTTTTCTGGATATTAACTATGAACTTGAGAGTTTGGAATGAATTTTGGCATGTCACATTTTGTTTTTCTGTTGGCAAATGCTAATTGGATTCACATGGAGACACAACAGGTACACATAAGTGTTTTCTGAGTAGAATGCTACAGAAACCAGGTGAACAAGTATACTTGTGTTTGTCAACATGACATTGAATCCACTTGCCCAAGAAAAAGTCTTTGCTTTTCTCCAAAACCAGTTTCAATATTTTTTCTGGGTCCTTTGCACACGAATTCCACACGAGTTTGGCGTTATAAGTCTGGATCCAACCAGAACTATCCAGTTCTGTGTGCCTAAATGAATATCAGCTTGTAAAACAGCCTGTGAGTTTGTTAGTGTTTTCTGGATATTATGTATGAACTTTAGAGTTTTGAATGAATTTTATCATGTTACATTTTGTTGTTTTGTTGGCACACGCTAATTGGTTCCACATGGAGACACAACAGGTACACATTCGAGTTCTCTGAGTAGAATGATACAGAAACCAGGTGAAAAATTATATTTGCGACTGTAAACATGACATTGAATCCACTTGCCCAAGAAAAAGTCCTTGCTTTTCTCAAATCCAGTGTCAATATTCTTTTCAGGGTCCTTTGCACACAAATTGCACATGAATTTGTCCAGATAGGTCTGCACCTAACCAGAAATATCCGGTTCTCTTCTGCCTAACTCAATCCCAGCTCTTGCTACAGTCTCGTGTTTGTTTCTGTTTTCTGAATTTATCTATGACCTTCAGAGTTTGGAATGAATTCGGGCATGTAACACTTTGTTTTTTTGTTGGCACACCCTGATGCTTTCCACATGGAGAACCAACAGGTACACATTGCAGTTTTCTGAGTAGAATGCTACAGAAACCAGGTGAAAAAGTATACTTGTGTTTGTAAACATGACATTGAATCCACTTGCCCAAGAAAAAGTCCTTGCTTTTCTCAAAAACCAGTGTCAATATTCTTTTCTGGGTCCTTTGCACACAAATCGCACATGAATTTGTCCAGATAGGTCTGGACCTAACCAGAAATATCCGGTTCTCTTCTGCCTAACTCAATCCCAGCTCTTGCTACAGTCTCGTGTTTGTTTCTGTTTTCTGAATTTATCTATGAACTTTAGAATTTGGAATTAATTCGGGCACGTAACACTTTGTTTATTTGCTGGCACACACTAATGCATTCCACATGGAGACACAACAGGTACACACTGGAGGTTTCTGAGTAGAATGCTACAGAAACCAGGTTAAAAAGTATACTTGTGTTTGTAAACATGACATTGAATCCACTTGCTCAAGAAAAAGACTTTGCTTTTCTCCAAAACCAGTTTGACTCTGCATTTCTGGATCCTTGCACACGAATTCCACGTGAGTTTGTGTAGATAGGTCTGGAGCAAACCAGAATTATCCGGTTCTGTGTGGCTAACTGAATATCAGCTTGTAAAACAGCCTGTGTGTTTGTTAGTGTTTTCTGGATATTAACAATGAACTTGAGAGTTTGGAATGAATTTTGGCATGTAACATTTTGTTTTTCTGTTGGCAAATGCTAATTGGATTCACATGGAGACACAACAGGTACACATAAGTGTTTTCTGAGTAGAATGCTACAGAAACCAGGTGAACAAGTGTACTTGTGTTTGTCAACATGACATTGAATCCACTTGCCCAAGAAAAAGACTTTGCTTTTCTCCAAAACCAGTTTCAATATTTTTTCTGGGTCTTTTGCGCACAAATTCCACACGAGTTTGGCGTTATAGGTCTGGATCCAACCAGAACTATCCGGTTCTGTGTGCCTAAATGAATATCCGCTTGTAAAACAGCCTCTGAGTTTGTTAGTGTTTTCTGGATATTATGTATGGACTTTAGAGTTTTGAATGAATTTTATCATGTTACATTTTGTTGTTTTGTTGGCACACGCTAATTGGTTCCACATGGAGACACAACAGGTACACATTCGAGTTTTCTGAGTAGAATGCTACAGAAACCAGGTGAAAAATTATATTTGCGACTGTAAACATGACATTGAATCCACTTGCCCATGAAAAAGACCTTGCTTTTCTCAAAAACCAGTGTTAATATACTTTTCTGAGTCCTTTGCACACAAATTGCACATGAATTTGTGCAGATAGGTCTGGACCTAACCAGAAATATCCGGTTCTCTTCTGCCTAACTCAATCCCAGCTCTTGCTACAGTCTCGTGTTTGTTTCTGTTTTCTGAATTTACCTATGAATTTTAGAGTTTGGAATGAATTCGGGCACATAACACTTTGTTTTTTGTTGCACACACTAATGGGTTACACATGGAGACACAACAGGTACACATAAGTGTTTTCTGAGTAGAATGCTACAGAAACCAGGTGAAAAATTATACTTGTGTTTGTCAACATGACATTGAATCCACTTGCCCGAGAAAAAGACTTTGCTTTTTTCCAAAACCAGTTTCAATATTTTTTCTGGGTCCTTTGCACACGAATTCCACACGAGTTTGGCGTTATAGGTCTGGATCCAACCAGAACTATCCAGTTCTGTGTGCCTAAATGAATATCAGCTTGTAAAACAGCCTGTGAGTTTGTTAGTGTTTTCTGGATATTATGTATGAACTTTCGAGTTTTGAATGAATTTTATCATGTTACATTTTGTTGTTTTGTTGGCACACGCTAATTGCTTCCACATGGAGACACAACAGGTGCACATTCGAGTTTTCTGAGTAGAATGCTACAGAAACCAGGTGAAAAAGTATACTTTTGTTTGTAAACATGACATTGAATCAACTTCCCCAAGAAAAAGTCCTTGCTTTTCTCAAATCCAGTGTCAATATTCTTTTCTGGGTCATTTGCACACAAATTGCACATGAATTTGTCCAGATAGGTCTGGACCTAACCAGAAATATCCGGTTCTCTTCTGCCTAACTCAATCCCAGCTCTTGCTACAGTCTCGTGTTTGTTTCTGTTTTCTGAATTTATCTATGAACTTTAGAATTTGGAATTAATTCGGGCACGTAACACTTTGTTTATTTGCTGGCACGCACTAATGCGTTCCACATGGAGACACAACAGGTACACACTGGAGGTTTCTGAGTAGAATGCTACAGAAACCAGGTGAACAAGTATACTTGTGTTTGTAAACATGACATTGAATCCACTTGCTCAAGAAAAAGACTTTGCTTTTCTCCAAAACCAGTTTGACTCTGCATTTCTGGATCCTTGCACACGAATTCCACGTGAGTTTGTGTAGATAGGTCTGGAGCAAACCAGAATTATCCGGTTCTGTGTGGCTAACTGAATATCAGCTTGTAAAACAGCCTGTGTGTTTGTTAGTGTTTTCTGGATATTAACTATGAACTTGAGAGTTTGGAATAAATTTTGGCATGTAACATTTTGTTTTTCTGTTGGCAAATGCTAATTGGATTCACATGGAGACACAACAGGTACACATAAGTGTTTTCTGAGTAGAATGCTACAGAAACAAGGTGAACAAGTGTACTTGTGTTTGTCAACATGACATTGAATCCACTTGCCCAAGAAAAAGACTTTGCTTTTCTCCAAAACCAGTTTCAATATTTTTTCTGGGTCCTTTGCGCACAAATTCCACACGAGTTTGGCGTTATAGGTCTGGATCCAACCAGAACTATCCGGTTCTGTAGGCCGAAATGAATATCTGCTTGTAAAACCGCCTGTGAGTTTGTTAGTGTTTTCTGGATATTATGTATGAACTTTAGAGTTTTGAATGAATTTTATCATGTTACATTTTGTTTTTTTGTTGGCACACGCTAATTGGTTCCACATGGAGACACAACAGGTACACATTCGAGTTTTCTGAGTAGAATGATACAGACATCAGGTGAAAAATTATATTTGCGACTGTAAACATGACATTGAATCCACTTGCCCAAGAAAAAGTCCTTGCTTTTCTCAAAAACCAGTGTCAATATTCTTTTCAGGGTCCTTTGCACACAAATTGCCCATGAATTTGTCCAGATAGGTCTGGACCTAACCAGAAATATCCGGTTCTCATCTGCCTAACTCAATCCCAGCTCTTGCTACAGTCTCGTGTTTGTTTCTGTTTTCTGAATTTATCTATGACCTTCAGAGTTTGGAATGAATTCGGGCATGTAACACTTTGTTTTTTTGTTGGCACACACTGATGCTTTCCACATGTAGAACCAACAGGTACACATTGCAGTTTTCTGAGTAGAATGCTACAGAAACCAGGTGAACAAATTATACTTGTGTTTGTAAACATGACATTGAATCCACTTGCCCAAGAAAACGACTTTGCTTTTCTCCAAAACCAGTTTGACTCTGCATTTCTGGGTCCTTTGCACACGAATTCCACATGAGTTAGTGTAGATAGGTCTGGAGCAAACCAGAATTATCCCGTCCTGTGTGGCTAACTGAATATCAGCTTTTAAAACAGCCTGTGTGTTTGTTAGTGTTTTCTGGATATTAACTATGAACTTGAGACTTTGGAATGAATTTTGGCATGTAACATTTTGTTTTTCTGTTGGCAAATGCTAATTGGATTTACATGGAGACACAACAGGTACACATAAGTGTTTTCTGAGTAGAATGCTACAGAGACTAGGTGAAAAATATACTTGTGTTTTGTAAACATGACATTGAATCCACTTGCCCGAGAAAAAGACTTTGCTTTTCTCCAAAACCAGTTTGACTCTGCATTTCTGGCACCTTTGCACACGAATTCCACATGAGTTTGGTGTTATAGGTCTGGATCCAACCACAACTATCCGGTTCTGTGTGCCTAAATGAATATCTGCTTGTAAAACAGCCTGTGAGTTTGTTAGTGTTTTCTGGATATTATGTATGGACTTTACAGTTTTGAATGAATTTTATCATGTTACATTTTGTTGTTTTGTTGGCACACGCTAATTGGTTTCACATGGAGACACAACAGGTACACATTCGAGTTTTCTGAGTAGAATGCTACAGAAACCAGGTGAAAAAGTATACTTTTGTTTGTAAACATGACATTGAATACACTTCCCCAAGAAAAAGTCCTTGCTTTTCTCAAAAACCAGTGTCAATATTCTTTTCTGTGTCCTTTGCAAACAAATTGCACATGAATTTGTCCAGATAGGTCTGGACCTAACCAGAAATATCCGGTTCTCTTCTGCCTAACTCAATCCCAGCTCTTGCTACAGTCTCGTGTTTGTTTCTGTTTTCTGAATTTATCTATGAGCTTTAGAGTTTGGAATGAATTCGGGCACGTAACATTTTTTTTTTTGTTGCACACACTAATGGGTTCCACATGGAGACACAACTGGTACACACTGGATGTTTCTGAGTAGAATGCTACAGAAACCAGGTGAAAAAGTATACTTGTGTTTGTAAACATGACATTGAATTGACTTGCTCAAGAAAAAGACTTTTGTTTTCTCCAAAACCAGTTTTACTCTGCATTTCTGGGTCCTTGCACACGAATTCCACATGAGTTAGTGTAGATAGGTCTGGAGCAAACCAGAATTATCCGGTTCTCTGTGGCTAACTGAATATCAGCTTTTAAAACAGCCTGTGTGTTTGTTAGTGTTTTCTGGATATTAACTAGGAACTTGAGAATTTGCAATGAATTTTGGCATGTAACATTTTGTTTTTCTGTTGCAACTGCTAATTGGATTCACATGGAGACACAACAAGTACACATAAGTGTTTTCTGAGTAGAATGCTACAGAAACCAGGTGAAAAAGTATACTTGTGTTTGTAAACATGACATTGAATCCACTTGCCCAAAAAAAAGACTTTGCTTTTCTCCAAAACGAGTTTCAGTATTTTTTTCTGGGTCCTTTGCGCACGAATTCCACACGAGTTTGGCCTTATAGGTCTGGACCCAACCAGAACTATCCGGTTCTGTGTGCCTAAATGAATATCAGCTTGTAAAATAGCCTGTGAGTTTGTTAGTGTTTTCTGGATATTTTGTATGGACTTTAGAGTTTTGAATGAATTTTATCATGTTACATTTTGTTGTTTTGTTGGCACACGCTAATTGGTTCCACATGGAGACACAACAGGTACACATTCGAGTTTTCTGAGTAGAATGCTACAGAAACCAGGTGAAAAATTATATTTGCGACTGTAAACATGACATTGAATCCACTTGCCCAAGAAAAAGTCCTTGCTTTTCTCAAAAACCAGTGTCAATATTCTTTTCTGGGTCCTTTGCACACAAATTGCACATGAATTTGTCCAGATAGGTCTGGACCTAACCAGAAATATCCGGTTCTCTTCTGCCTAACTCAATCCCAGCTCTTGCTACAGTCTCGTGTTTGTTTCTGTTTTCTAATTTATCTATGACCTTTAGAGTTTGGAATGAATTCGGGCACGTAACACTTTGTTTTTTTGTTGGCACACACTAATTGGTTCCACATGTAGACACAACAGGTACAACTGGAGGTTTCTGAGTAGAATGCTACAGAAACCAGGTGAACAAGTATACTTGTGTTTGTAAACATGACATTGAAACCACTTGCCCAAGAAAAAGACTTTGGTTTTCTCAAAAACCAGTTTGACTCTGCATTTTTGGGTCCTTTGCACACGAATTCCACGTCAGTTTGTGTAGATAGGTCTGGAGCAAACTAGAATTATCCAGTTCAGTGTGGCTAACTGAATATCAGCTTTTAAAACAGCCTGTGTGTTTGTTAGTGTTTTCTGGATATTAACTATGAACTTGAGAGTTTGGAATGAATTTTGGCATGTCACATTTTGTTTTTCTGTTGGCAAATGCTAATTGGATTCACATGGAGACACAACAGGTACACATAAGTGTTTTCTGAGTAGAATGCTACAGAAACAAGGTGAAAAATATGCTTGTGTTTGTAAACATGACATTGAATCCACTTGCCCAAGAAAAAGACCTTGCTTTTCTCAAAAACCAGTGTCAATATTCTTTTCTGGGTCCTTTGCACACAAATTGCACATGAATTTGTCCAGATAGGTCTGGACCTAACCAGAAATATCCGGTTCTCTTCTGCCTAACTCAATCCCAGCTCTTGCTACAGTCTCGTGTTTGTTTCTGTTTTCTAATTTATCTATGACCTTTAGAGTTTGGAATGAATTCGGGCACGTAACACTTTGTTTTTTTGTTGGCACACACTAATTGGTTCCACATGGAGACACAACTGGTACAACTGGAGGTTTCTGAGTAGAATGCTACAGAAACCAGGTGAACAAGTATACTTGTGTTTGTAAACATGACATTGAAACCACTTGCCCAAGAAAAAGACTTTGGTTTTTTCTAAAACCAGTTTGACTCTGCATTTCTGGGTCCTTTGCACACGAATTCCACGTCAGTTTGTGTAGATAGGTCTGGAGCAAACTAGAATTATCCAGTTCTGTGTGGCTAACTGAATATCAGCTTTTGAAACAGCCTGTGTGTTTGTTAGTGTTTTCTGGATATTAACTATGAACTTGAGAGTTTGGAATGAATTTTGGCATGTCACATTTTGTTTTTCTGTTGGCAAATGCTAATTGGATTCACATGGAGACACAACAGGTACACATAAGTGTTTTCTGAGTAGAATGCTACAGAAACAAGGTGAAAAATATGCTTGTGTTTGTAAACATGACATTGAATCCACATGACAAAGAAAATGACTTTGCTTTATTCCAAAACAAGTTTCAGTATTTTTTTCTGGGTCCTTTGCACACGAATTCCACATGAGTTTGGCCCTATAGGTCTGGATCCAACCAGAGCTATTCGGTTCTGTGTGCCTAAATTAATGTGTGCTTGTAAAACAGCCTGTGAGTTTGTTAGAGTTTTCTGGATATTATGTATGGACATTAGAGTTTTGAATGAATTTTATCATGTTACATTTTGTTTTTTTGTTGGCACACGCTAATTGGTTCCACATGGAGACACAACAGGTACACATTCGAGTTTTCTGAGTAGAATGATAGAGAAACCAGGTGAAAAATTATATTTGCGACTGTAAACATGGCATTGAATCCACTTGCCCAAGAAAAAGTCCATGCTTTTCGAGAAAACCAGTGTCAATATTCTTTTCTGGGTGCTTTGCACACAAATTGCACATGAATTTGTCCAGATAGGTCTGGACCTAACCAGAAATATCCGGTTCTCTTCTGCCTAACTCAATCCCAGCTCTTGCTACAGTCTCGTGTTTGTTTCTGTTTTCTGAATTTATCTATGAACTTTAGAGTTTGGAATGAATTCGGGCATGTAACACTTTGTTTTTTTGTTGCACACACTAATGGGTTACACATGGAGACACAACAGATACACACTGGAGGTTTCTGAGTAGAATGCTACAGAAACCAGTTGAAAAAGTATACTTGTGTTTGTAAACATGACATTGAATCGACTTTCTCAAGAAAAAGACTTTGCTTTTTTCCTAAACCAGTTTGACTCTGCATTTCTGGGTCCTTGCACACGAATTCCACATGAGTTTGTGTAGATAGGTCTGGAGCAAACCAGAATTATCCGGTTCTCTGTGGCTAACTGAATATCAGCTTTTAATACAGCCTGTGTGTTTGTTAGTGTTTTCTGGATATTAACTATGAACTTGAGAGTTTGGAATGAATTTTGGCATGTAACATTTTGTTTTTCGGTTTGCAAATGCTAATTGGATTCACATGGAGACACAACAGGTACACATAAGTGTTTTCTGAGTAGAATGCTACAGAAACCAGGTGAAAAACTATACTTGTGTTTGTCAACATGACATTGAATCCACTTGCCCAAGAAAAAGACTTTGCTTTTCTCCAAACCAGTTTCAATATTTTCTCTGGTCCCTTTGCACACGAATTCCACACGAGTTTGTCCCTATAGGTCTGGATGCAAACAGAACTATCCAGTTCTGTGTGCCTAAATAAATATCAGCTTGTAAAACAGCCTGTGAGTTTGTTAGTGTTTTCTGGAGATTATGTATGAACTTTAGAGTTTTGAATGAATTTTATCATGTTACATTTTGTTGTTTTGTTGGCACACGCTAATTGGTTCCACATGGAGACACAACAGGTACAATTTCGAGTTTTCTGAGTAGAATGCTACAGAAACCAGGTGAAAAATTATATTTGCGACAGTAAACATGACATTGAATCCACTTGCCCATGAAAAAGTCCTTGCTTTTCTCAAAAACCAGTGTCAATATTCTTTTCTGGGTCCTTTGCACACAAATTGCACATGAATTTGTCCAGATAGGTCTGGACCTAAGCAGAAATATCCGGTTCTCTTCTGCCTAACTCAATCCCAGCTCTTGCTACAGTCTCATGTTTGTTTCTGTTTTCTGAGTTTTTCTATGACCTTTAGAGTTTGGATGAATTCGAGCACGTAACACTTTGTTTTTTTGTTGGCACACACTAATTGGTTCCACATGGAGACACAACAGGTACACACTGGAGGTTTCTGAGTAGAATGCTACAGAAACCAGGTGAACAAGTATACTTGTGTTTGTAAACATGACATTGAATCCACTTGCCCAAGAAAAAGACTTTGCTTTTCTCCAAAACCAGTTTGACTCTGCATTTCCTGGTCCTTTGCACACGAATTCCACGAGAGTTTGTGTAGATAGGTCTGGAGCAAACCAGAATTATCCGGTTCTGTGTGGCTAACTGAATATCAGCTTTTAAAACAGCCTGTGTGTTTGTTAGTGTTTTCTGGATATTAACTATGAACTTGAGAGTTTGGAATGAATTTTGGCATGTCACATTTTGTTTTTCTGTTGGCAAATGCTAATTGGATTCACATGGAGACACAACAGGTACACATAAGTGTTTTCTGAGTAGAATGCTACAGAAACCCGGTGAAAAAGTATGCTTGTGTTTGTCAACATGACATTGAATCCACTTGCCCAAGAAAAAGACTTTGCTTTTCTCCAAAACCGGTTTCAATATTTTTTCTGGGTCCTTTGCACACGAATTCCACACGAGTTTGGCCCTATAGGTCTGGATCCAACCAGAGCTATCCGGTTCTGTGTGCCTAAATTAATATCTGCTTGTAAAACAGCCTGTGTGTTTGTTAGTGTTTTCTGGATATTATGTATGAACTCTACAGTTTTGAATGAATTTTATCATGTTACATTTTGTTGTTTTGTTGGCACACGCTAATTGGTTCCACATGGAGACACAACAGGTACACATTCGAGTTTTCTGAGTAGAATGCTACAGAAACCAGGTGAAAAAGTATAATTCCGACTGTAAACATGACATTGAATCCACTTGCCCAAGAAAAAGACCTTGCTTTTCTCAAAAACCAGTGTCAATATTCTTTTCTGGGTCCTTTGCACACAAATTGCACATGAATTTGTCCAGATAGGTCTGGACCTAACCAGAAATATCCGGTTCTCTTCTGCCTAACCTAATCCCAGCTCTTGCTACAGTCTCGTGTTTGTTTCTGTTTTCTGAATTTATCTATGAACTTTAGAGTTTGGAATGAATTCGGGCATGTAACACTTTGTTTTTTTGTTGCACACACTAATGGGTTACACATGGAAACACAACAGATACACACTGGAGGTTTCTGAGTAGAATGCTACAGAAACCAGTTGAAAAAGTATACTTGTGTTTGTAAACATGACATTGAATCGACTTGCTCAAGAAAAAGACTTTGCTTTTTTCCAAAACCAGTTTGACTCTGCATTTCTAGGTCCTTGCACACGAATTCCACATGAGTTTGTGTAGATAGGTCTGGAGCAAACCAGAATTATCCGGTTCTCTGTGGCTAACTGAATATCAGCTTTTAAGACAGCCTGTGTGTTTGTTAGAGTTTTCTGGATATTAACTAGGAACTTGAGAATTTGGAATGAATTTTGGCATGTAACATTTTGTTTTTCTGTTGGAAAATGCTAATTGGATTCACATGGAGACACAACAGGTACACATAAGTGTTTTCTGAGTAGAATGCTACAGAAACCAGGTGAAAAACTATACTTGTGTTTGTCAACATGACATTGAATCCACTTGCCCAAGAAAAAGACTTTGCTTTTCTCCAAAACCAGTTTCAATATTTTCTCTGGGCCCTTTGCACACGAATTCCACACGAGTTTGGCCCTATAGGTCTGGTTCCAAACAGAACTATCCGGTTCTGTGTGCCTAAATGAATATCTGCTTGTAAAACAGCCTGTGAGTTTGTTAGTGTTTTCTGGATATTATGTATGAACTTTAGAGTTTTGAATGAATTTTATCATGTTACATTTTGTTGTTTTGTTGGCACACGCTAATTGGTTCCACATGGAGACACAACAGGTACACATTTGAGTTTTCTGAGTAGAATGCTACAGAAACGAGGTGAAAAAGTATAATTTCGACTGTAAACATGACATTGAATCCACTTGCCCAAGAAAAAGACCTTGCTTTTCTCAAAAACCAGTGTCAATATTCTTTTCTGGGTCCTTTGCACACAAATTGCACATGAATTTGTCCAGATAGGTCTGGACCTAAGCAGAAATATCCGGTTCTCTTCTGCCTAACTCAATCCCAGCTCTTGCTACAGTCTCGTGTTTGTTTCTGTTTTCTGAATTTATCTATGAACTTTAGAGTTTGGAATGAATTCGGGCACGTAACACTTTGTTTTTTTGTTGCACACACTAATGGGTTCCACATGGAGACACAACAGATACACACTGGAGGTTTCTGAGTAGAATGCTATCGAAACCAGTTGAAAAAGTATACTTGTGTTTGTAAACATGACATTGAATCCACATGCCCAAGAAAATGACTTTGCTTTTCTCCAAAACCAGTTTCAATATTTTTTCTGGGTCCTTTGCACACGAATTCCACACGAGTTTGGCCTAATAGGTCTGGATCCAACTAGAACTATCCGGTTCTGTGTGCCTAAATGAATATCAGCTTGTAAAACAGCCTGTGAGTTTGTTAGTGTTTTCTGGATATTATTTATCGACTTTATAGTTTTGAATGAATTTTATCATGTTACATTTTGTTTTTTTGTTGGCACACGCTAATTGGTTCCACATGGAGACACAGCAGGTACACATCGAGTTTTCTGAGTAGAATGGTACAGAAACCAGGTGAAAAATTATATTTGCGACTGTAAACATGACATTGAATCCACTTGCCCAAGAAAAAGACCTTGCTTTTCTCAAAAAGCAGAGTCAATATTCTTTTCTGGGCCCTTTGCACACAAATTGCACATGAATATGTCCAGATATGTCTGGACCTAACCAGAAATATCCGGTTCTCTTCTGCCTACCTCAATCCCAGCTCTTGCTACGGTCTCGTGTTTGTTTCTGTTTTCTGAATTTATCTATGAACTTTAGAGTTTGGAATGAAATCGGGCACGTAACATTTTGTTTTATTGTTGCACACACTAATGCATTCCACATGGAGACACAACTGGTGCACACTGGAGGTTTCTGAGTAGAATGCTACAGAAACCAGGTGAAAAACTATACTTGTGTTTGTTAACATGACATTGAATCGACTTGCCCAAGAAAAAGACTTTGCTTTTCTCCAAAACCAGTTTGACTCTGCATTTCTGGGTCCTTTGCACACGAATTCCACATGAGTTTGTCCAGATAAGTCTGGAGCAAACCAGAGTTATCCGGTACTTGTTGCTAATGGAATATCAGCTTTTAAAACAGCCTGTGTGTTTGTTAGTGTTTTCTGGATATTAACTATGAACTTGAGAGTTTGGAATGAATTTTGGCATGTAACATTTTGTTTTTCTGTTGGAAAATGCTAATTGGATTCACATGGAGACACAACAGGTACACATAAGTGTTTTCTGAGTAGAATGCTACGGAAACCAGGTGAAAAAGTATACTTGTGTTTGTAAACATGACATTGAAACCAGTTGCCCATGAAAAAGACCTTACTTTTCTCAAAAACCAGTGTCAATATACTTTCCTGGGTCCTTTGCACACAAATTGCACATGAATTTGTCCAGATAGGTCTGGACCTAACCAGAAATATCCAGTTATCTTCTGCCTAACTCAATCCCAGCTCTTGCTACAGTCTCGTGTTTGTTTCTGTTTTCTGAATTTATCTATGAACTTTAGAGTTTGGAATGAATTCGGGCACGTAACACTTTGTTTTTTTGTTGGCACACACTAATGGGTTCCACATGGAGACACAACAGGTACACACTGGAGGTTTCTGAGTAGAATGCTACAGAAACCAGGTGAGCAAGTATCCTTTGTTTGTAAACATGACATTGAATCCACTTGCCCACGAAAAAGACTTTGCTTTTCTCCAAAACCAGTTTGACTCTGCATTTCTGGGTCCTTTGCACACGAATTCCACATGAGTTTGTCCAGATAGGTCTGGAGCAAAACAGAATTATCCAGTTCTGTGTGGCTAACTGAATATCAGCTTTTAAAACAGCCTGTGTGTTTGTTAGTGTTTTCTGGATATTAACTATGAACTTGAGAGTTTGGAATGAATTTTGGCATGTAACATTTTGTTTTTCGGTTGGCAAATGCTAATTGGATTCACATGGAGACACAACAGGTACACATAAGTGTTTTCTGAGTAGAATGCTACAGAAACAAGGTGAAAAACTATACTTGTGTTTGTCAACATGACATTGAATCCACTTGCCCAAGAAAAAGACATTGCTTTTCTCCAAAACCAGTTTCAATATTTTTTCTGGGTCCTTTGCACACGAATTCCACACGAGTTTGGCCTTATAGGTCTGGATCCAACCAGAACTATCCAGTTCTGTGTGCCTAAATGAATATCAGCTTGTAAAACAGCCTGTGAGTTTGTTAGTGTTTTCTGGATATTTTGTATGAACTTTAGAGTTTTGAATGAATTTTATCATGTTACATTTTGTTGTTTTGTTGGCACACGCTAATTGGTTCCACAGGGAGACACAACAGGTACACATTGCAGTTTTCTGAGTAGAATGCTACAGAAACCAGGTGAAAAAGTATAATTGCGACTGTAAACATGACATTGAATCCACTTGCCCAAAAAAAAGACTTTGCTTTTTTCCAAAACCAGTTTGACTCTGCATTTCTAGGTCCTTTGCACACGAATTCCACATGAGTTTGTCCAGATAGGTCTGGAGCAAACCAGAATTATCCGGTTCTGTGTGGCTAACTGAATATCAGCTTTTAAAACAGCCTGTGTGTTTGTTAGTGTTTTCTGGATATTAACTATGAACTTGAGAGTTTGGAATGAATTTTGGCATGTAACATTTTGTTTTTCTGTTGGCAAATGCTAATTGGATTCACATGGAGACACAACAGGTACACATAAGTGTTTTCTGAGTAGAATGCTACAGAAACCAGGTGAAAAACTATACTTGTGTTTGTCAACATGACATTGAATCCACTTGCCCAAGAAAAAGACTTTGCTTTTCTCCAAAACCAGTTTCAATATTTTCTCTGGGCCCTTTGCACATGAATTCCACACGAGTTTGGCCCTATAGGTCTGGATCCAACCAGAGTTATCCGGTTCTGTGTGCCTAAATGAATATCAGCTTGTAAAACAGCCTGTGAGTTTGTTAGTGTTTTCGGGATATTATGTATGAACTTTAGAGATTTGAATGAATTTTATCATGTTACATTTTGTTGTTTTGTTGGCACACGCTAATTGGTTCCACATGGAGACACAACAGGTACACATTCGAGTTTTCTGAGTAGAATGCTACAGAAACCAGGTGAAAAATTATATTTGCGACTGTAAACATGACATTGAATCCACTTGCCCAAGAAAAAGTCCTTGCTTTTCTCAAAAACCAGTGTCAATATTCTTTTCTGGGTCTTTTGCACACAAATTGCACATGAATTTGTCCAGATAGGTCTGGACCTAACCAGAAATATCCGGTTCTCATCTGCCTAACTCAATCCCAGCTCTTGCTACAGTCTCGTGTTTGTTTCTGTTTTCTGAATTTATCTATGAGCTTTAGAGTTTGGAATGAATTCGGGCACGTAACACTTTGTTTATTTGTTGCACACACTAATGGGTTCCACATGTAGACACAACAGGTACACACTGGAGGTTTCTGAGTAGAATGCTACAGAAACCAGGTGAAAAAGTATACTTGTGTTTGTAAACATGACATTGAATCCACATGACAAAGAAAATGACTTTGCTTTTCTCCAAAACCAGTTTCAATATTTTTTCTGGGTCCTTTGCACACGAATTCCACACGAGTTTGGCCTTATAGGTCTGGATCCAACCAGAACTATCCGGTTCTGTGTGCCTAAATGAATATCAGCTTGTAAAACAGCCTGTGAGTTTGTTAGTGTTTTCTGGATATTATTTATCCACTTTATAGTTTTGAATGAATTTTATCATGTTACATTTTGTTTTTTTGTTGGCACACGCTAATTGGTTCCAAATGGAGACACAGCAGGTACACATCGAGTTTTCTGAGTAGAATGCTACAGAAACCAGTTGAAAAATTATATTTGCGACTGTAAACATGACATTGAATCCACTTGCCCAAGAAAAAGACTTTGCTTTTCTCCAAAACCAGTTTCAATATTCTTTGCTGGGTCTTTTGCATACAAATTGCACATGAATTTGTCCAGATAGGTCTGGACCTAACCAGAAATATCCGGTTCTCTTCTGCCTAACTCAATCCCAGCTCTTGCTACAGTCTCGTGTTTGTTTCTGTTTTCTGAATTTATCTATGAACTTTAGAGTTTGGAATGAATTCGGGCACGTAACATTTAGTTTTTTTGTTGCACACACTAACGGATTCCACATGGAGACACAACTGGTACACACTGGAGGTTTCTGAGTAGAATGCTACAGAAACCAGGTGAACAAGTATACTTGTGTTTGTAAACATGACATTGAATCCACTTGCCCAAGAAAAAGACTTTGCTTTTCTCCAAAACCAGTTTGACTCTGCATTTCTGGGTCCTTTGCACACGAATTCCACATGAGTATGTCCAGATAGGTCTGGAGCATAACAGAATTATCCGGTTCTGTGTGGCTAACTGAATATCAGCTTTTAAAACAGCCTGTGTGTTTGTTAGTGTTTTCTGGATATTAACTATGAACTTGAGAGTTTGGAATGAATTTTGGCATGCAACATTTTGTTTTTCTATTGGCAAATGCTAATTGGATTTACATGGAGACACAACAGGTACACATAAGTGTTTTCTGAGTAGAATGCTACAGAGACTTGGTGAAAAAGTATACTTGTGTGTGTAAACATGACATTGAATCCACTTGCTCAAGAAAAAGACTTTGCTTTTTTCAAAAACCAGTTTGACTCTGCATTGCTGGGTCCTTTGCACACTAATTCCACGTGAGTTAGTGTAGATAGGTCTGGAGCAAAACAGAATTATCCGGTTCTGTGTGGCTAACTGAATATCAGCTTTTAAAACATCCTGTGTGTTTGTTAGTGTTTTCTGGATATTAACTATAAACTTGAGAGTTTGGAATGAATTTTGGCATGTAACATTTTGTTTTTCTGTTGGCAAATGCTAATTGGATTCACATGGAGACCCAACAGGTACACATAAGTGTTTTCTGAGTAGAATGCTACAGAAACCAGGTGAAAAACTATACTTGTGTTTGTCAACATGACATTGAATCCACTTGCCCAAGAAAAAGACTTTGCTTTTCTCCAAAACCAGTTTCAATATTTTCTCTGGGCCCTTGCACATGAATTCCACACGAGTTTGGCCCTATAGGTCTGGATCCAACCAGAGTTATCCGGTTCTGTGTGCCTAAATGAATATCAGCTTGTAAAACAGCCTGTGAGTTTGTTAGTGTTTTCTGGATATTATGTATGAACTTTAGAGTTTTGAATGAATTTTATCATGTTACATTTTGTTGTTTTGTTGGCACACGCTAATTGGTTCCACATGGAGACACAACAGGTACACATTCGAGTTTTCTGAGTAGAATGCTACAGAAACCAGGTGAAAAATTATATTTGCGACTGTAAACATGACATTGAATCCACTTGCCCAAGAAAAAGTCCTTGCTTTTCTCAAAAACCAGTGTCAATATTCTTTTCTGGGTCTTTTGCACACAAATTGCACATGAATTTGTCCAGATAGGTCTGGACCTAACCAGAAATATCCGGTTCTCATCTGCCTAACTCAATCCCAGCTCTTGCTACAGTCTCGTGTTTGTTTCTGTTTTCTGAATTTATCTATGAGCTTTAGAGTTTGGAATGAATTCGGGCACGTAACACTTTGTTTTTTTGTTGCACACACTAATGGGTTCCACATGTAGACACAACAGGTACACACTGGAGGTTTCTGAGTAGAATGCTACAGAAACCAGGTGAAAAAGTATACTTGTGTTTGTAAACATGACATTGAATCCACATGACAAAGAAAATGACTTTGCTTTTCTCCAAAACCAGTTTCAATATTTTTTCTGGGTCCTTTGCACACGAATTCCACTCGAGTTTGGCCTTATAGGTCTGGATCCAACCAGAACTATCCGGTTCTGTGTGCCTAAATGAATATCAGCTTGTAAAACAGCCTGTGAGTTTGTTAGTGTTTTCTGGATATTATTTATCCACTTTATAGTTTTGAATGAATTTTATCATGTTACATTTTGTTTTTTTGTTGGCACACGCTAATTGGTTCCACATGGAGACACAGCAGGTACACATCGAGTTTTCTGAGTAGAATGCTACAGAAACCAGTTGAAAAATTATATTTGCGACTGTAAACATGACATTGAATCCACTTGCCCAAGAAAAAGACTTTGCTTTTCTCCAAAACCAGTTTCAATATTCTTTTCTGGGTCTTTTGCATACAAATTGCACATGAATTTGTCCAGATAGGTCTGGACCTAACCAGAAATATCCGGTTCTCTTCTGCCTACCTCAATCCCAGCTCTTGCTACAGTCTCGTGTTTGTTTCTGTTTTCTGAATTTATCTATGAACTTTAGAGTTTGGAATGAATTCGGGCACGTAACATTTAGTTTTTTTGTTGCACACACTAACGGATTCCACATGGAGACACAACTGGTACACACTGGAGGTTTCTGAGTAGAATGCTACAGAAACCAGGTGAACAAGTATACTTGTGTTTGTAAACATGACATTGAATCCACTTGCCCAAGAAAAAGACTTTGCTTTTCTCCAAAACCAGTTTGACTCTGCATTTCTGGGTCCTTTGCACACGAATTCCACATGAGTATGTCCAGATAGGTCTGGAGCATAACAGAATTATCCGGTTCTGTGTGGCTAACTGAATATCAGCTTTTAAAACAGCCTGTGTGTTTGTTAGTGTTTTCTGGATATTAACTATGAACTTGAGAGTTTGGAATGAATTTTGTCATGCAACATTTTGTTTTTCTATTGGCTAATGCTAATTGGATTTACATGGAGACACAACAGGTACACATAAGTGTTTTCTGAGTAGAATGCTACAGAGACTTGGTGAAAAAGTATACTTGTGTGTGTAAACATGACATTGAATCCACTTGCTCAAGAAAAAGACTTTGCTTTTTTCAAAAACCAGTTTGACTCTGCATTGCTGGGTCCTTTGCACACTAATTCCACGTGAGTTAGTGTAGATAGGTCTGGAGCAAAACAGAATTATCCGGTTCTGTGTTGCTAACTGAATATCAGCTTTTAAAACATCCTCTGTGTTTGTTAGTGTTTTCTGGATATTAACTATAAACTTGAGAGTTTGGAATGAATTTTGGCATGTAACATTTTGTTTTTCTGTTGGCAAATGCTAATTGGATTCACATGGAGACACAACAGGTACACATAAGTGTTTTCTGAGTAGAATGCTACAGAAACCAGGTGAAAAATATACTTGTGTTTGTCAACATGACATTGAATCCACTTGCCCAAGAAAAAGACTTTGCTTTTCTCCAAAAGTTTCAATATTTTCTCTGGGCCCTTTGCACACGAATTCCACACGAGTTTGGCCCTATAGGTCTGGATCCAAACAGAACTATCCGGTTCTGTGTGCCTAAATGAATATCTGCTTGTAAAACAGCCTGTGAGTTTGTTAGTGTTTTCTGGATATTATGTATGAACTTTAGAGTTTTGAATGAATTTTATCATGTTACATTTTGTTGTTTTGTTGGCACACGCTAATTGGTTCCACATGGAGACACAACAGGTACACATTTGAGTTTTCTGAGTAGAATGCTACAGAAACGAGGTGAAAAAGTATAATTTCGACTGTCAACATGACATTGAATCCACTTGCCCAAGAAAAAGACCTTGCTTTTCTCAAAAACCAGTGTCAATATTCTTTTCTGGGTCCTTTGCACACAAATTGCACATGAATTTGTCCAGATAGGTCTGGACCTAAGCAGAAATATCCGGTTCTCTTCTGCCTAACTCAATCCCAGCTCTTGCTACAGTCTCGTGTTTGTTTCTGTTTTCTGAATTTATCTATGAGCTTTAGAGTTTGGAATGAATTCGGGCACGTAACACTTTGTTTTTTTGTTGCACACACTAATGGGTTCCACATGGAGACACAACAGATACACACTGGAGGTTTCTGAGTAGAATGCTACAGAAACCAGGTGAAAAAGTATACTTGTGTTTGTAAACATGACATTGAATCCACATGCCCAAGAAAATGACTTTGCTTTTCTCCAAAACCAGTTTCAATATTTTTTCTGGATCCTTTGCACACGAATTCCACACGAGTTTGGCCTAATAGGTCTGGATCCAACTAGAACTATCCGGTTCTGTGTGCCTAAATGAATATCAGCTTGTAAAACAGCCTGTGAGTTTGTTAGTGTTTTCTGGATATTATTTATCGACTTTATAGTTTTGAATGAATTTTATCATGTTACATTTTGTTTTTTTGTTGGCACACGCTAATTGGTTCCACATGGAGACACAGCAGGTACACATCGAGTTTTCTGAGTAGAATGGTACAGAAACCAGGTGAAAAATTATATTTGCGACTGTAAACATGACATTGAATCCACTTGCCCATGAAAAAGACCTTGCTTTTCTCAAAAAGCAGAGTCAATATTCTTTTCTGGGCCCTTTGCACACAAATTGCACATGAATTTGTCCAGATATGTCTGGACCTATCCAGAAATATCCGGTTCTCTTCTGCCTACCTCAATCCCAGCTCTTGCTACGGTCTCGTGTTTGTTTCTGTTTTCTGAATTTATCTATGAACTTTAGAGTTTGGAATGAAATCGGGCACGTAACATTTTGTTTTATTGTTGCACACACTAATGCATTCCACATGGAGACACAACTGGTGCACACTGGAGGTTTCTGAGTAGAATGCTACAGAAACCAGGTGAAAAAGTATACTTGTGTTTGTAAACATGACATTGAATCCACTTGCCCATGAAAAAGACCTTGCTTTTCTCAAAAACCAGTGTCAATATACTTTCCTGGGTCCTTTGCACACAAATTGCACATGAATTTGTCCAGATAGGTCTGGACCTAACCAGAAATATCCAGTTATCTTCTGCCTAACTCAATCCCAGCTCTTGCTACAGTCTCGTGTTTGTTTCTGTTTTCTGAATTTATCCATGACCTTTAGAGTTTGGAATGAATTCGGCCACGTAACACTTTGTTTTTTTGTTTGCACACACTAATTGGTTCCACATGGAGACACAACAGGTACACATTGGAGTTTTCTGAGTAGAATGCTAAAGAAACCAGGTGAAAAAGTATACTTGTGTTTGTTAACATGACATTGAATCGACTTGCCCAAGAAAAAGACTTTGCTTTTCTCCAAAACCAGTTTGACTCTGCATTTCTGGGTCCTTTGCACACGAATTCCACATGAGTTTGTCCAGATAAGTCTGGAGCAAACCAGAATTATCCGGTACTTGTTGCTAATGGAATATCAGCTTTTAAAACAGCCTGTGTGTTTGTTAGTGTTTTCTGGATATTAACTATGAACTTGAGAGTTTGGAATGAATTTTGGCATGTAACATTTTGTTTTTCTGTTGGCAAATGCTAATTGGATTCACATGGAGACACAACAGGTACACATAAGTGTTTTCTGAGTAGAATGCTACGGAAACCAGGTGAAAAAGTATACTTGTGTTTGTAAACATGACATTGAAACCAGTTGCCCATGAAAAAGACCTTACTTTTCTCAAAAACCAGTGTCAATATACTTTCCTGGGTCCTTTGCACACAAATTGCACATGAATTTGTCCAGATAGGTCTGGACCTAACCAGAAATATCCAGTTATCTTCTGCCTAACTCAATCCCAGCTCTTGCTACAGTCTCGTGTTTGTTTCTGTTTTCTGAATTTATCTATGAACTTTAGAGTTTGGAATGAATTCGGGCACGTAACACTTTGTTTTTTTGTTGGCACACACTAATGGGTTCCACATGGAGACACAACAGGTACACACTGGAGGTTTCTGAGTAGAATGCTACAGAAACCAGGTGAGCAAGTATCCTTTGTTTGTAAACATGACATTGAATCCACTTGCCCACGAAAAAGACTTTGCTTTTCTCCAAAACCTGTTTGACTCTGCATTTCTGGGTCCTTTGCACACGAATTCCACATGAGTTTGTCCAGATAGGTCTGGAGCAAAACAGAATTATCCAGTTCTGTGTGGCTAACTGAATATCAGCTTTTAAAACAGCCTGTGTGTTTGTTAGTGTTTTCTGGATATTAACTATGAACTTGAGAGTTTGGAATGAATTTTGGCATGTAACATTTTGTTTTTCGGTTGGCAAATGCTAATTGGATTCACATGGAGACACAACAGGTACACATAAGTGTTTTCTGAGTAGAATGCTACAGAAACAAGGTGAAAAACTATACTTGTGTTTGTCAACATGACATTGAATCCACTTGCCCAAGAAAAAGACTTTGCTTTTCTCCAAAACCAGTTTCAATATTTTCTCTGGGCCCTTTGCACATGAATTCCACACGAGTTTGGCCCTATAGGTCTGGATCCAACCAGAGTTATCCGGTTCTGTGTGCCTAAATGAATATCAGCTTGTAAAACAGCCTGTGAGTTTGTTAGTGTTTTCAGGATATTATGTATGAACTTTAGAGATTTGAATGAATTTTATCATGTTACATTTTGTTGTTTTGTTGGCACACGCTAATTGGTTCCACATGGAGACACAACAGGTACACATTCGAGTTTTCTGAGTAGAATGCTACAGAAACCAGGTGAAAAATTATATTTGCGACTGTAAACATGACATTGAATCCACTTGCCCAAGAAAAAGTCCTTGCTTTTCTCAAAAACCAGTGTCAATATTCTTTTCTGGGTCTTTTGCACACAAATTGCACATGAATTTGTCCAGATAGGTCTGGACCTAACCAGAAATATCCGGTTCTCATCTGCCTAACTCAATCCCAGCTCTTGCTACAGTCTCGTGTTTGTTTCTGTTTTCTGAATTTATCTATGAGCTTTAGAGTTTGGAATGAATTCGGGCACGTAACACTTTGTTTTTTTGTTGCACACACTAATGGGTTCCACATGTAGACACAACAGGTACACACTGGAGGTTTCTGAGTAGAATGCTACAGAAACCAGGTGAAAAAGTATACTTGTGTTTGTAAACATGACATTGAATCCACATGACAAAGAAAATGACTTTGCTTTTCTCCAAAACCAGTTTCAATATTTTTTCTGGGTCCTTTGCACACGAATTCCACACGAGTTTGGCCTTATAGGTCTGGATCCAACCAGAACTATCCGGTTCTGTGTGCCTAAATGAATATCAGCTTGTAAAACAGCCTGTGAGTTTGTTAGTGTTTTCTGGATATTATTTATCCACTTTATAGTTTTGAATGAATTTTATCATGTTACATTTTGTTTTTTTGTTGGCACACGCTAATTGGTTCCACATGGAGACACAGCAGGTACACATCGAGTTTTCTGAGTAGAATGCTACAGAAACCAGTTGAAAAATTATATTTGCGACTGTAAACATGACATTGAATCCACTTGCCCAAGAAAAAGACCTTGCTTTTCTCAAAAACCAGTGTGAATATTCTTTTCTGGGTCTTTTGCATACAAATTGCACATGAATTTGTCCAGATAGGTCTGGACCTAACCAGAAATATCCGGTTCTCTTCTGCCTACCTCAATCCCAGCTCTTGCTACAGTCTCGTGTTTGTTTCTGTTTTCTGAATTTATCTATGAACTTTAGAGTTTGGAATGAATTCGGGCACGTAACATTTAGTTTTTTTGTTGCACACACTAACGGATTCCACATGGAGACACAACTGGTACACACTGGAGGTTTCTGAGTAGAATGCTACAGAAACCAGGTGAACAAGTATACTTGTGTTTGTAAACATGACATTGAATCCACTTGCCCAAGAAAAAGACTTTGCTTTTCTCCAAAACCAGTTTGACTCTGCATTTCTGGGTCCTTTGCACACGAATTCCACATGAGTATGTCCAGATAGGTCTGGAGCATAACAGAATTATCCGGTTCTGTGTGGCTAACTGAATATCAGCTTTTAAAACAGCCTGTGTGTTTGTTAGTGTTTTCTGGATATTAACTATGAACTTGAGAGTTTGGAATGAATTTTGGCATGCAACATTTTGTTTTTCTATTGGCAAATGCTAATTGGATTTACATGGAGACACAACAGGTACACATAAGTGTTTTCTGAGTAGAATGCTACAGAGACTTGGTGAAAAAGTATACTTGTGTGTGTAAACATGACATTGAATCCACTTGCTCAAGAAAAAGACTTTTCTTTTTTCCAAAACCAGTTTGACTCTGCATTGCTGGGTCCTTTGCACACTAATTCCACGTGAGTTAGTGTAGATAGGTCTGGAGCAAAACAGAATTATCCGGTTCTGTGTGGCTAACTGAATATCAGCTTTTAAAACATCCTGTGTGTTTGTTAGTGTTTTCTGGATATTAACTATAAACTTGAGAGTTTGGAATGAATTTTGGCATGTAACATTTTGTTTTACTGTTGGCAAATGCTAATTGGATTCACATGGAGACACAACAGGTACATATAAGTGTTTTCTGAGTAGAATGCTACAGAAACCAGGTGAAAAAGTATAATTGCGACTGTAAACATGACATTGAATCCACTTGCCCATGAAAAAGAAGTTGCTTTTCTCATAAACCAGTGTCAATATACTTTTCTGGGTCCTTTGCATACAAATTGCACATGAATTTGTCCAGATAGGTCTGGACCTAACCAGAAATATCCAGTTATCTTCTGCCTAACTCAATCCCAGCTCTTGCTACACTCTCGTGTTTGTTTCTGTTTTCTGAATTTATCTTTGACCTTTAGAGTTTGGAATGAATTCGGGCACGTAACACTTTATTTTTTTGTTGGCACACACTAATTGGTTCCACATGGAGACACAACAGGTACACACTGGAGGTTTCTGAGTAGAATGCTGCAGAAACCAGGTGAACAAGATTCCTTTGTTTGTAAACATGACAGTGAATCCACTTGCCCACAAAAAAGACTTTGCTTTTCTCCAAAACCAGTTTGACTCTGCATTTCTGGGTCCTTTGCACACGAATTCCACACGAGTTTGGCCCTATAGGTCTGGATCCAAACAGAACTATCCAGTTCTGTGTGCCTAAATAAATATCAGCTTGTAAAACCGCCTGTGAGTTTTTTAGTGTTTTCTGGATATTATGTATGAACTTTAGAGTTCTGAATGAATTTTATCATGTTACATTTTGTTTTTTTGTTGGCACACGCTAATTGGTTCCACATGGAGAGACAACAGGTACACATTGCAGTATTCTGAGTAGAATGCTACAGAAACCAGGTGAAAAATTATATTTGCGACTGTAAACATGACATTGAATCCACTTGCCCAAGAAAAAGACTTTGGTTTTTTCTAAAACCAGTTTGACTCTGCATTTCTGGGTCCTTTGCACACGAATTCCACGTCAGTTTGTGTAGATAGGTCTGGAGCAAACTAGAATTATCCAGTTCTGTGTGGCTAACTGAATATCAGCTTTTGAAACAGCCTGTGTGTTTGTTAGTGTTTTCTGGATATTAACTATGAACTTGAGAGTTTGGAATGAATTTTGGCATGTCACATTTTGTTTTTCTGTTGGCAAATGCTAATTGGATTCACATGGAGACACAACAGGTACACATAAGTGTTTTCTGAGTAGAATGCTACAGAAACAAGGTGAAAAATATGCTTGTGTTTGTAAACATGACATTGAATCCACATGACAAAGAAAATGACTTTGCTTTATTCCAAAACCAGTTTCAGTATTTTTTTCTGGGTCCTTTGCACACGAATTCCACATGAGTTTGGCCCTATAGGTCTGGATCCAACCAGAGCTATTCGGTTCTGTGTGCCTAAATTAATGTGTGCTTGTAAAACAGCCTGTGAGTTTGTTAGAGTTTTCTGGATATTATGTATGGACATTAGAGTTTTGAATGAATTTTATCATGTTACATTTTGTTTTTTTGTTGGCACACGCTAATTGGTTCCACATGGAGACACAACAGGTACACATTCGAGTTTTCTGAGTAGAATGATAGAGAAACCAGGTGAAAAATTATATTTGCGACTGTAAACATGACATTGAATCCACTTGCCCAAGAAAAAGTCCATGCTTTTCGAGAAAACCAGTGTCAATATTCTTTTCTGGGTGCTTTGCACACAAATTGCACATGAATTTGTCCAGATAGGTCTGGACCTAACCAGAAATATCCGGTTCTCTTCTGCCTAACTCAATCCCAGCTCTTGCTACAGTCTCGTGTTTGTTTCTGTTTTCTGAATTTATCTATGAACTTTAGAGTTTGGAATGAATTCGGGCATGTAACACTTTGTTTTTTTGTTGCACACACTAATGGGTTACACAAGGAGACACAACAGATACGCACTGGAGGTTTCTGAGTAGAATGCTACAGAAACCAGTTGAAAAAGTATACTTGTGTTTGTAAACATGACATTGAATCGACTTGCTCAAGAAAAAGACTTTGCTTTTTTCCAAAACCAGTTTGACTCTGCATTTCTGGGTCCTTGCACACGAATTCCACATGAGTTTGTGTAGATAGGTCTGGAGCAAACCAGAATTATCCGGTTCTCTGTGGCTAACTGAATATCAGCTTTTAATACAGCCTGTGTGTTTGTTAGTGTTTTCTGGATATTAACTATGAACTTGAGAGTTTGGAATGAATTTTGGCATGTAACATTTTGTTTTTCGGTTTGCAAATGCTAATTGGATTCACATGGAGACACAACAGGTACACATAAGTGTTTTCTGAGTAGAATGCTACAGAAACCAGGTGAAAAACTATACTTGTGTTTGTCAACATGACATTGAATCCACTTGCCCAAGAAAAAGACTTTGCTTTTCTCCAAACCAGTTTCAATATTTTCTCTGGGCCCTTTGCACACGAATTCCACACGAGTTTGTCCCTATAGGTCTGGATCCAAACAGAACTATCCAGTTCTGTGTGCCTAAATAAATATCAGCTTGTAAAACAGCCTGTGAGTTTGTTAGTGTTTTCTGGATATTATGTATGAACTTTAGAGTTTTGAATGAATTTTATCATGTTACATTTTGTTGTTTTGTTGGCACACGCTAATTGGTTCCACATGGAGACACAACAGGTACAATTTCGAGTTTTCTGAGTAGAATGCTACAGAAACCAGGTGAAAAATTATATTTGCGACTGTAAACATGACATTGAATCCACTTGCCCATGAAAAAGTCCTTGCTTTTCTCAAAAACCAGTGTCAATATTCTTTTCTGGGTCCTTTGCACACAAATTGCACATGAATTTGTCCAGATAGGTCTGGACCTAAGCAGAAATATCCGGTTCTCTTCTGCCTAACTCAATCCCAGCTCTTGCTACAGTCTCATGTTTGTTTCTGTTTTCTGAGTTTTTCTATGACCTTTAGAGTTTGGATGAATTCGAGCACGTAACACTTTGTTTTTTTGTTGGCACACACTAATTGGTTCCACATGGAGACACAACAGGTACACACTGGAGGTTTCTGAGTAGAATGCTACAGAAACCAGGTGAACAAGTATACTTGTGTTTGTAAACATGACATTGAATCAACTTGCCCAAGAAAAAGACTTTGCTTTTCTCCAAAACCAGTTTGACTCTGCATTTCCTGGTCCTTTGCACACGAATTCCACGAGAGTTTGTGTAGATAGGTCTGGAGCAAACCAGAATTATCCGGTTCTGTGTGGCTAACTGAATATCAGCTTTTAAAACAGCCTGTGTGTTTGTTAGTGTTTTCTGGATATTAACTATGAACTTGAGAGTTTGGAATGAATTTTGGCATGTCACATTTTGTTTTTCTGTTGGCAAATGCTAATTGGATTCACATGGAGACACAACAGGTACACATAAGTGTTTTCTGAGTAGAATGCTACAGAAACCCGGTGAAAAAGTATGCTTGTGTTTGTCAACATGACATTGAATCCACTTGCCCAAGAAAAAGACTTTGCTTTTCTCCAAAACCGGTTTCAATATTTTTTCTGGGTCCTTTGCACACGAATTCCACACGAGTTTGGCCCTATAGGTCTGGATCCAACCAGAGCTATCCGGTTCTGTGTGCCTAAATTAATATCTGCTTGTAAAACAGCCTGTGTGTTTGTTAGTGTTTTCTGGATATTATGTATGAACTCTACAGTTTTGAATGAATTTTATCATGTTACATTTTGTTGTTTTGTTGGCACACGCTAATTGGTTCCACATGGAGACACAACAGGTACACATTCGAGTTTTCTGAGTAGAATGCTACAGAAACCAGGTGAAAAAGTATAATTCCGACTGTAAACATGACATTGAATCCACTTGCCCAAGAAAAAGACCTTGCTTTTCTCAAAAACCAGTGTCAATATTCTTTTCTGGGTCCTTTGCACACAAATTGCACATGAATTTGTCCAGATAGGTCTGGACCTAACCAGAAATATCCGGTTCTCTTCTGCCTAACCTAATCCCAGCTCTTGCTACAGTCTCGTGTTTGTTTCTGTTTTCTGAATTTATCTATGAACTTTAGAGTTTGGAATGAATTCGGGCATGTAACACTTTGTTTTTTTGTTGCACACACTAATGGGTTACACATGGAAACACAACAGATACACACTGGAGGTTTCTGAGTAGAATGCTACAGAAACCAGTTGAAAAATTATACTTGTGTTTGTAAACATGACATTGAATCGACTTGCTCAAGAAAAAGACTTTGCTTTTTTCCAAAACCAGTTTGACTCTGCATTTCTAGGTCCTTGCACACGAATTCCACATGAGTTTGTGTAGATAGGTCTGGAGCAAACCAGAATTATCCGGTTCTCTGTGGCTAACTGAATATCAGCTTTTAAGACAGCCTGTGTGTTTGTTAGAGTTTTCTGGATATTAACTAGGAACTTGAGAATTTGGAATGAATTTTGGCATGTAACATTTTGTTTTTCTGTTGGAAAATGCTAATTGGATTCACATGGAGACGCAACAGGTACACATAAGTGTTTTCTGAGTAGAATGCTACAGAAACCAGGTGAAAAACTATACTTGTGTTTGTCAACATGACATTGAATCCACTTGCCCAAGAAAAAGACTTTGCTTTTCTCCAAAAGTTTCAATATTTTCTCTGGGCCCTTTGCACACGAATTCCACACGAGTTTGGCCCTATAGGTCTGGTTCCAAACAGAACTATCCGGTTCTGTGTGCCTAAATGAATATCTGCTTGTAAAACAGCCTGTGAGTTTGTTAGTGTTTTCGGGATATTATGTATGAACTTTAGAGTTTTGAATGAATTTTATCATGTTACATTTTGTTGTTTTGTTGGCACACGCTAATTGGTTCCACATGGAGACACAACAGGTACACATTTGAGTTTTCTGAGTAGAATGCTACAGAAACGAGGTGAAAAAGTATAATTTCGACTGTAAACATGACATTGAATCCACTTGCCCAAGAAAAAGACCTTGCTTTTCTCAAAAACCAGTGTCAATATTCTTTTCTGGGTCCTTTGCACACAAATTGCACATGAATTTGTCCAGATAGGTCTGGACCTAACCAGAAATATCCGGTTCTCTTCTGCCTAACTCAATCCCAGCTCTTGCTACAGTCTCGTGTTTGTTTCTGTTTTCTGAATTTATCTATGAACTTTAGAGTTTGGAATGAATTCGGGCACGTAACACTTTGTTTTTTTGTTGCACACACTAATGGGTTCCACATGGAGACACAACAGATACACACTGGAGATTTCTGAGTAGAATGCTACAGAAACCAGTTGAAAAAGTATACTTGTGTTTGTAAACGTGACATTGAATCCACATGCCCAAGAAAATGACTTTGCTTTTCTCCAAAACCAGTTTCAATATTTTTTCTGGGTCCTTTGCACACGAATTCCACACGAGTTTGGCCTAATAGGTCTGGATCCAACTAGAACTATCCGGTTCTGTGTGCCTAAATGAATATCAGCTTGTAAAACAGCCTGTGAGTTTGTTAGTGTTTTCTGGATATTATTTATCGACTTTATAGTTTTGAATGAATTTTATCATGTTACATTTTGTTTTTTTGTTGGCACACGCTAATTGGTTCCACATGGAGACACAGCAGGTACACATCGAGTTTTCTGAGTAGAATGCTACAGAAACCAGGTGAAAAATTATATTTGCGACTGTAAACATGACATTGAATCCACTTGCCCAAGAAAAAGACCTTGCTTTTCTCAAAAAGCAGAGTCAATATTCTTTTCTGGGCCCTTTGCACACAAATTGCACATGAATATGTCCAGATATGTCTGGACCTAACCAGAAATATCCGGTTCTCTTCTGCCTACCTCAATCCCAGCTCTTGCTACGGTCTCGTGTTTGTTTCTGTTTTCTGAATTTATCTATGAACTTTAGAGTTTGGAATGAAATCGGGCACGTAACATTTTGTTTTATTGTTGCACACACTAATGCATTCCACATGGAGACACAACTGGTGCACACTGGAGGTTTCTGAGTAGAATGCTACAGAAACCAGGTGAAAAACTATACTTGTGTTTGTTAACATGACATTGAATCGACTTGCCCAAGAAAAAGACTTTGCTTTTCTCCAAAACCAGTTTGACTCTGCATTTCTGGGTCCTTTGCACACGAATTCCACATGAGTTTGTCCAGATAAGTCTGGAGCAAACCAGAGTTATCCGGTACTTGTTGCTAATGGAATATCAGCTTTTAAAACAGCCTGTGTGTTTGTTAGTGTTTTCTGGATATTAACTATGAACTTGAGAGTTTGGAATGAATTTTGGCATGTAACATTTTGTTTTTCTGTTGGAAAATGCTAATTGGATTCACATGGAGACACAACAGGTACACATAAGTGTTTTCTGAGTAGAATGCTACGGAAACCAGGTGAAAAAGTATACTTGTGTTTGTAAACATGACATTGAAACCAGTTGCCCATGAAAAAGACCTTACTTTTCTCAAAAACCAGTGTCAATATACTTTCCTGGGTCCTTTGCACACAAATTGCACATGAATTTGTCCAGATAGGTCTGGACCTAACCAGAAATATCCAGTTATCTTCTGCCTAACTCAATCCCAGCTCTTGCTACAGTCTCGTGTTTGTTTCTGTTTTCTGAATTTATCTATGAACTTTAGAGTTTGGAATGAATTCGGGCACGTAACACTTTGTTTTTTTGTTGGCACACACTAATGGGTTCCACATGGAGACACAACAGGTACACACTGGAGGTTTCTGAGTAGAATGCTACAGAAACCAGGTGAGCAAGTATCCTTTGTTTGTAAACATGACATTGAATCCACTTGCCCACGAAAAAGACTTTGCTTTTCTCCAAAACCAGTTTGACTCTGCATTTCTGGGTCCTTTGCACACGAATTCCACATGAGTTTGTCCAGATAGGTTGGAGCAAAACAGAATTATCCAGTTCTGTGTGGCTAACTGAATATCAGCTTTTAAAACAGCCTGTGTGTTTGTTAGTGTTTTCTGGATATTAACTATGAACTTGAGAGTTTGGAATGAATTTTGGCATGTAACATTTTGTTTTTCGGTTGGCAAATGCTAATTGGATTCACATGGAGACACAACAGGTACACATAAGTGTTTTCTGAGTAGAATGCTACAGAAACAAGGTGAAAAACTATACTTGTGTTTGTCAACATGACATTGAATCCACTTGCCCAAGAAAAAGACTTTGCTTTTCTCCAAAACCAGTTTCAATATTTTTTCTGGGTCCTTTGCACACGAATTCCACACGAGTTTGGCCTTATAGGTCTGGATCCAACCAGAACTATCCAGTTCTGTGTGCCTAAATGAATATCAGCTTGTAAAACAGCCTGTGAGTTTGTTAGTGTTTTCTGGATATTTTGTATGAACTTTAGAGTTTTGAATGAATTTTATCATGTTACATTTTGTTGTTTTGTTGGCACACGCTAATTGGTTCCACAGGGAGACACAACAGGTACACATTGCAGTTTTCTGAGTAGAATGCTACAGAAACCAGGTGAAAAAGTATAATTGCGACTGTAAACATGACATTGAATCCACTTGCCCAAAAAAAAGACTTTGCTTTTTTCCAAAACCAGTTTGACTCTGCATTTCTAGGTCCTTTGCACACGAATTCCACATGAGTTTGTCCAGATAGGTCTGGAGCAAACCAGAATTATCCGGTTCTGTGTGGCTAACTGAATATCAGCTTTTAAAACAGCCTGTGTGTTTGTTAGTGTTTTCTGGATATTAACTATGAACTTGAGAGTTTGGAATGAATTTTGGCATGTAACATTTTGTTTTTCTGTTGGCAAATGCTAATTGGATTCACATGGAGACACAACAGGTACACATAAGTGTTTTCTGAGTAGAATGCTACAGAAACCAGGTGAAAAACTATACTTGTGTTTGTCAACATGACATTGAATCCACTTGCCCAAGAAAAAGACTTTGCTTTTCTCCAAAACCAGTTTCAATATTTTCTCTGGGCCCTTTGCACATGAATTCCACATGAGTTTGGCCCTATAGGTCTGGATCCAACCAGAGTTATCCGGTTCTGTGTGCCTAAATGAATATCAGCTTGTAAAACAGCCTGTGAGTTTGTTAGTGTTTTCGGGATATTATGTATGAACTTTAGAGATTTGAATGAATTTTATCATGTTACATTTTGTTGTTTTGTTGGCACACGCTAATTGGTTCCACATGGAGACACAACAGGTACACATTCGAGTTTTCTGAGTAGAATGCTACAGAAACCAGGTGAAAAATTATATTTGCGACTGTAAACATGACATTGAATCCACTTGCCCAAGAAAAAGTCCTTGCTTTTCTCAAAAACCAGTGTCAATATTCTTTTCTGGGTCTTTTGCACACAAATTGCACATGAATTTGTCCAGATAGGTCTGGACCTAACCAGAAATATCCGGTTCTCATCTGCCTAACTCAATCCCAGCTCTTGCTACAGTCTCGTGTTTGTTTCTGTTTTCTGAATTTATCTATGAGCTTTAGAGTTTGGAATGAATTCGGGCACGTAACACTTTGTTTATTTGTTGCACACACTAATGGGTTCCACATGTAGACACAACAGGTACACACTGGAGGTTTCTGAGTAGAATGCTACAGAAACCAGGTGAAAAAGTATACTTGTGTTTGTAAACATGACATTGAATCCACATGACAAAGAAAATGACTTTGCTTTTCTCCAAAACCAGTTTCAATATTTTTTCTGGGTCCTTTGCACACGAATTCCACACGAGTTTGGCCTTATAGGTCTGGATCCAACCAGAACTATCCGGTTCTGTGTGCCTAAATGAATATCAGCTTGTAAAACAGCCTGTGAGTTTGTTAGTGTTTTCTGGATATTATTTATCCACTTTATAGTTTTGAATGAATTTTATCATGTTACATTTTGTTTTTTTGTTGGCACACGCTAATTGGTTCCAAATGGAGACACAGCAGGTACACATCGAGTTTTCTGAGTAGAATGCTACAGAAACCAGGTGAAAAATTATATTTGTGACTCTAAACATGACATTGAATCCACTTGCCCAAGAAAAAGACTTTGCTTTTCTCCAAAACCAGTTTCAATATTCTTTGCTGGGTCTTTTGCATACAAATTGCACATGAATTTGTCCAGATAGGTCTGGACCTAACCAGAAATATCCGGTTCTCTTCTGCCTAACTCAATCCCAGCTCTTGCTACAGTCTCGTGTTTGTTTCTGTTTTCTGAATTTATCTATGAACTTTAGAGTTTGGAATGAATTCGGGCACGTAACATTTAGTTTTTTTGTTGCACACACTAACGGATTCCACATGGAGACACAACTGGTACACACTGGAGGTTTCTGAGTAGAATGCTACAGAAACCAGGTGAACAAGTATACTTGTGTTTGTAAACATGACATTGAATCCACTTGCCCAAGAAAAAGACTTTGCTTTTCTCCAAAACCAGTTTGACTCTGCATTTCTGGGTCCTTTGCACACGAATTCCACATGAGTATGTCCAGATAGGTCTGGAGCATAACAGAATTATCCGGTTCTGTGTGGCTAACTGAATATCAGCTTTTAAAACAGCCTGTGTGTTTGTTAGTGTTTTCTGGATATTAACTATGAACTTGAGAGTTTGGAATGAATTTTGGCATGCAACATTTTGTTTTTCTATTGGCAAATGCTAATTGGATTTACATGGAGACACAACAGGTACACATAAGTGTTTTCTGAGTAGAATGCTACAGAGACTTGGTGAAAAAGTATACTTGTGTGTGTAAACATGACATTGAATCCACTTGCTCAAGAAAAAGACTTTGCTTTTTTCAAAAACCAGTTTGACTCTGCATTGCTGGGTCCTTTGCACACTAATTCCACGTGAGTTAGTGTAGATAGGTCTGGAGCAAAACAGAATTATCCGGTTCTGTGTGGCTAACTGAATATCAGCTTTTAAAACATCCTGTGTGTTTGTTAGTGTTTTCTGGATATTAACTATAAACTTGAGAGTTTGGAATGAATTTTGGCATGTAACATTTTGTTTTTCTGTTGGCAAATGCTAATTGGATTCACATGGAGACACAACAGGTACACATAAGTGTTTTCTGAGTAGAATGCTACAGAAACCAGGTGAAAAACTATACTTGTGTTTGTCAACATGACATTGAATCCACTTGCCCAAGAAAAAGACTTTGCTTTTCTCCAAAACCAGTTTCAATATTTTCTCTGGGCCCTTGCACATGAATTCCACACGAGTTTGGCCCTTTAGGTCTGGATCCAACCAGAGTTATCCGGTTCTGTGTGCCTAAATGAATATCAGCTTGTAAAACAGCCTGTGAGTTTGTTAGTGTTTTCGGGATATTATGTATGAACTTTAGAGATTTGAATGAATTTTATCATGTTACATTTTGTTGTTTTGTTGGCACACGCTAATTGGTTCCACATGGAGACACAACAGGTACACATTCGAGTTTTCTGAGTAGAATGCTACAGAAACCAGGTGAAAAATTATATTTGCGACTGTAAACATGACATTGAATCCACTTGCCCAAGAAAAAGTCCTTGCTTTTCTCAAAAACCAGTGTCAATATTCTTTTCTGGGTCTTTTGCACACAAATTGCACATGAATTTGTCCAGATAGGTCTGGACCTAACCAGAAATATCCGGTTCTCATCTGCCTAACTCAATCCCAGCTCTTGCTACAGTCTCGTGTTTGTTTCTGTTTTCTGAATTTATCTATGAGCTTTAGAGTTTGGAATGAATTCGGGCACGTAACACTTTGTTTTTTTGTTGCACACACTAATGGGTTCCACATGTAGACACAACAGGTACACACTGGAGGTTTCTGAGTAGAATGCTACAGAAACCAGGTGAAAAAGTATACTTGTGTTTGTAAACATGACATTGAATCCACATGACAAAGAAAATGACTTTGCTTTTCTCCAAAACCAGTTTCAATATTTTTTCTGGGTCCTTTGCACACGAATTCCACTCGAGTTTGGCCTTATAGGTCTGGATCCAACCAGAACTATCCGGTTCTGTGTGCCTAAATGAATATCAGCTTGTAAAACAGCCTGTGAGTTTGTTAGTGTTTTCTGGATATTATTTATCCACTTTATAGTTTTGAATGAATTTTATCATGTTACATTTTGTTTTTTTGTTGGCACACGCTAATTGGTTCCACATGGAGACACAGCAGGTACACATCGAGTTTTCTGAGTAGAATGCTACAGAAACCAGTTGAAAAATTATATTTGCGACTGTAAACATGACATTGAATCCACTTGCCCAAGAAAAAGACTTTGCTTTTCTCCAAAACCAGTTTCAATATTCTTTTCTGGGTCTTTTGCATACAAATTGCACATGAATTTGTCCAGATAGGTCTGGACCTAACCAGAAATATCCGGTTCTCTTCTGCCTACCTCAATCCCAGCTCTTGCTACAGTCTCGTGTTTGTTTCTGTTTTCTGAATTTATCTATGAACTTTAGAGTTTGGAATGAATTCGGGCACGTAACATTTAGTTTTTTTGTTGCACACACTAACGGATTCCACATGGAGACACAACTGGTACACACTGGAGGTTTCTGAGTAGAATGCTACAGAAACCAGGTGAACAAGTATACTTGTGTTTGTAAACATGACATTGAATCCACTTGCCCAAGAAAAAGACTTTGCTTTTCTCCAAAACCAGTTTGACTCTGCATTTCTGGGTCCTTTGCACACGAATTCCACATGAGTATGTCCAGATAGGTCTGGAGCATAACAGAATTATCCGGTTCTGTGTGGCTAACTGAATATCAGCTTTTAAAACAGCCTGTGTGTTTGTTAGTGTTTTCTGGATATTAACTATGAACTTGAGAGTTTGGAATGAATTTTGGCATGCAACATTTTGTTTTTCTATTGGCTAATGCTAATTGGATTTACATGGAGACACAACAGGTACACATAAGTGTTTTCTGAGTAGAATGCTACAGAGACTTGGTGAAAAAGTATACTTGTGTGTGTAAACATGACATTGAATCCACTTGCTCAAGAAAAAGACTTTGCTTTTTTCAAAAACCAGTTTGACTCTGCATTGCTGGGTCCTTTGCACACTAATTCCACGTGAGTTAGTGTAGATAGGTCTGGAGCAAAACAGAATTATCCGGTTCTGTGTTGCTAACTGAATATCAGCTTTTAAAACATCCTGTGTGTTTGTTAGTGTTTTCTGGATATTAACTATAAACTTGAGAGTTTGGAATGAATTTTGGCATGTAACATTTTGTTTTTCTGTTGGCAAATGCTAATTGGATTCACATGGAGACACAACAGGTACACATAAGTGTTTTCTGAGTAGAATGCTACAGAAACCAGGTGAAAAATATACTTGTGTTTGTCAACATGACATTGAATCCACTTGCCCAAGAAAAAGACTTTGCTTTTCTCCAAAAGTTTCAATATTTTCTCTGGGCCCTTTGCACACGAATTCCACACGAGTTTGGCCCTATAGGTCTGGATCCAAACAGAACTATCCGGTTCTGTGTGCCTAAATGAATATCTGCTTGTAAAACAGCCTGTGAGTTTGTTAGTGTTTTCTGGATATTATGTATGAACTTTAGAGTTTTGAATGAATTTTATCATGTTACATTTTGTTGTTTTGTTGGCACACGCTAATTGGTTCCACATGGAGACACAACAGGTACACATTTGAGTTTTCTGAGTAGAATGCTACAGAAACGAGGTGAAAAAGTATAATTTCGACTGTCAACATGACATTGAATCCACTTGCCCAAGAAAAAGACCTTGCTTTTCTCAAAAACCAGTGTCAATATTCTTTTCTGGGTCCTTTGCACACAAATTGCACATGAATTTGTCCATATAGGTCTGGACCTAACCAGAAATATCCGGTTCTCTTCTGCCTAACTCAATCCCAGCTCTTGCTACAGTCTCGTGTTTGTTTCTGTTTTCTGAATTTATCTATGAGCTTTAGAGTTTGGAATGAATTCGGGCACGTAACACTTTGTTTTTTTGTTGCACACACTAATGGGTTCCACATGGAGACACAACAGATACACACTGGAGGTTTCTGAGTAGAATGCTACAGAAACCAGGTGAAAAAGTATACTTGTGTTTGTAAACATGACATTGAATCCACATGCCCAAGAAAATGACTTTGCTTTTCTCCAAAACCAGTTTCAATATTTTTTCTGGATCCTTTGCACACGAATTCCACACGAGTTTGGCCTAATAGGTCTGGATCCAACTAGAACTATCCGGTTCTGTGTGCCTAAATGAATATCAGCTTGTAAAACAGCCTGTGAGTTTGTTAGTGTTTTCTGGATATTATTTATCGACTTTATAGTTTTGAATGAATTTTATCATGTTACATTTTGTTTTTTTGTTGGCACACGCTAATTGGTTCCACATGGAGACACAGCAGGTACACATCGAGTTTTCTGAGTAGAATGGTACAGAAACCAGGTGAAAAATTATATTTGCGACTGTAAACATGACATTGAATCCACTTGCCCATGAAAAAGACCTTGCTTTTCTCAAAAAGCAGAGTCAATATTCTTTTCTGGGCCCTTTGCACACAAATTGCACATGAATTTGTCCAGATATGTCTGGACCTATCCAGAAATATCCGGTTCTCTTCTGCCTACCTCAATCCCAGCTCTTGCTACGGTCTCGTGTTTGTTTCTGTTTTCTGAATTTATCTATGAACTTTAGAGTTTGGAATGAAATCGGGCACGTAACATTTTGTTTTATTGTTGCACACACTAATGCATTCCACATGGAGACACAACTGGTGCACACTGGAGGTTTCTGAGTAGAATGCTACAGAAACCAGGTGAAAAAGTATACTTGTGTTTGTAAACATGACATTGAATCCACTTGCCCATGAAAAAGACCTTGCTTTTCTCAAAAACCAGTGTCAATATACTTTCCTGGGTCCTTTGCACACAAATTGCACATGAATTTGTCCAGATAGGTCTGGACCTAACCAGAAATATCCAGTTATCTTCTGCCTAACTCAATCCCAGCTCTTGCTACAGTCTCGTGTTTGTTTCTGTTTTCTGAATTTATCCATGACCTTTAGAGTTTGGAATGAATTCGGCCACGTAACACTTTGTTTTTTTGTTTGCACACACTAATTGGTTCCACATGGAGACACAACAGGTACACATTGGAGTTTTCTGAGTAGAATGCTAAAGAAACCAGGTGAAAAAGTATACTTGTGTTTGTTAACATGACATTGAATCGACTTGCCCAAGAAAAAGACTTTGCTTTTCTCCAAAACCAGTTTGACTCTGCATTTCTGGGTCCTTTGCACACGAATTCCACATGAGTTTGTCCAGATAAGTCTGGAGCAAACCAGAATTATCCGGTACTTGTTGCTAATGGAATATCAGCTTTTAAAACAGCCTGTGTGTTTGTTAGTGTTTTCTGGATATTAACTATGAACTTGAGAGTTTGGAATGAATTTTGGCATGTAACATTTTGTTTTTCTGTTGGCAAATGCTAATTGGATTCACATGGAGACACAACAGGTACACATAAGTGTTTTCTGAGTAGAATGCTACGGAAACCAGGTGAAAAAGTATACTTGTGTTTGTAAACATGACATTGAAACCAGTTGCCCATGAAAAAGACCTTACTTTTCTCAAAAACCAGTGTCAATATACTTTCCTGGGTCCTTTGCACACAAATTGCACATGAATTTGTCCAGATAGGTCTGGACCTAACCAGAAATATCCAGTTATCTTCTGCCTAACTCAATCCCAGCTCTTGCTACAGTCTCGTGTTTGTTTCTGTTTTCTGAATTTATCTATGAACTTTAGAGTTTGGAATGAATTCGGGCACGTAACACTTTGTTTTTTTGTTGGCACACACTAATGGGTTCCACATGGAGACACAACAGGTACACACTGGAGGTTTCTGAGTAGAATGCTACAGAAACCAGGTGAGCAAGTATCCTTTGTTTGTAAACATGACATTGAATCCACTTGCCCACGAAAAAGACTTTGCTTTTCTCCAAAACCTGTTTGACTCTGCATTTCTGGGTCCTTTGCACACGAATTCCACATGAGTTTGTCCAGATAGGTCTGGAGCAAAACAGAATTATCCAGTTCTGTGTGGCTAACTGAATATCAGCTTTTAAAACAGCCTGTGTGTTTGTTAGTGTTTTCTGGATATTAACTATGAACTTGAGAGTTTGGAATGAATTTTGGCATGTAACATTTTGTTTTTCGGTTGGCAAATGCTAATTGGATTCACATGGAGACACAACAGGTACACATAAGTGTTTTCTGAGTAGAATGCTACAGAAACAAGGTGAAAAACTATACTTGTGTTTGTCAACATGACATTGAATCCACTTGCCCAAGAAAAAGACTTTGCTTTTCTCCAAAACCAGTTTCAATATTTTCTCTGGGCCCTTTGCACATGAATTCCACACGAGTTTGGCCCTATAGGTCTGGATCCAACCAGAGTTATCCGGTTCTGTGTGCCTAAATGAATATCAGCTTGTAAAACAGCCTGTGAGTTTGTTAGTGTTTTCAGGATATTATGTATGAACTTTAGAGATTTGAATGAATTTTATCATGTTACATTTTGTTGTTTTGTTGGCACACGCTAATTGGTTCCACATGGAGACACAACAGGTACACATTCGAGTTTTCTGAGTAGAATGCTACAGAAACCAGGTGAAAAATTATATTTGCGACTGTAAACATGACATTGAATCCACTTGCCCAAGAAAAAGTCCTTGCTTTTCTCAAAAACCAGTGTCAATATTCTTTTCTGGGTCTTTTGCACACAAATTGCACATGAATTTGTCCAGATAGGTCTGGACCTAACCAGAAATATCCGGTTCTCATCTGCCTAACTCAATCCCAGCTCTTGCTACAGTCTCGTGTTTGTTTCTGTTTTCTGAATTTATCTATGAGCTTTAGAGTTTGGAATGAATTCGGGCACGTAACACTTTGTTTTTTTGTTGCACACACTAATGGGTTCCACATGTAGACACAACAGGTACACACTGGAGGTTTCTGAGTAGAATGCTACAGAAACCAGGTGAAAAAGTATACTTGTGTTTGTAAACATGACATTGAATCCACATGACAAAGAAAATGACTTTGCTTTTCTCCAAAACCAGTTTCAATATTTTTTCTGGGTCCTTTGCACACGAATTCCACACGAGTTTGGCCTTATAGGTCTGGATCCAACCAGAACTATCCGGTTCTGTGTGCCTAAATGAATATCAGCTTGTAAAACAGCCTGTGAGTTTGTTAGTGTTTTCTGGATATTATTTATCCACTTTATAGTTTTGAATGAATTTTATCATGTTACATTTTGTTTTTTTGTTGGCACACGCTAATTGGTTCCACATGGAGACACAGCAGGTACACATCGAGTTTTCTGAGTAGAATGCTACAGAAACCAGTTGAAAAATTATATTTGCGACTGTAAACATGACATTGAATCCACTTGCCCAAGAAAAAGACCTTGCTTTTCTCAAAAACCAGTGTGAATATTCTTTTCTGGGTCTTTTGCATACAAATTGCACATGAATTTGTCCAGATAGGTCTGGACCTAACCAGAAATATCCGGTTCTCTTCTGCCTACCTCAATCCCAGCTCTTGCTACAGTCTCGTGTTTGTTTCTGTTTTCTGAATTTATCTATGAACTTTAGAGTTTGGAATGAATTCGGGCACGTAACATTTAGTTTTTTTGTTGCACACACTAACGGATTCCACATGGAGACACAACTGGTACACACTGGAGGTTTCTGAGTAGAATGCTACAGAAACCAGGTGAACAAGTATACTTGTGTTTGTAAACATGACATTGAATCCACTTGCCCAAGAAAAAGACTTTGCTTTTCTCCAAAACCAGTTTGACTCTGCATTTCTGGGTCCTTTGCACACGAATTCCACATGAGTATGTCCAGATAGGTCTGGAGCATAACAGAATTATCCGGTTCTGTGTGGCTAACTGAATATCAGCTTTTAAAACAGCCTGTGTGTTTGTTAGTGTTTTCTGGATATTAACTATGAACTTGAGAGTTTGGAATGAATTTTGGCATGCAACATTTTGTTTTTCTATTGGCAAATGCTAATTGGATTTACATGGAGACACAACAGGTACACATAAGTGTTTTCTGAGTAGAATGCTACAGAGACTTGGTGAAAAAGTATACTTGTGTGTGTAAACATGACATTGAATCCACTTGCTCAAGAAAAAGACTTTTCTTTTTTCCAAAACCAGTTTGACTCTGCATTGCTGGGTCCTTTGCACACTAATTCCACGTGAGTTAGTGTAGATAGGTCTGGAGCAAAACAGAATTATCCGGTTCTGTGTGGCTAACTGAATATCAGCTTTTAAAACATCCTGTGTGTTTGTTAGTGTTTTCTGGATATTAACTATAAACTTGAGAGTTTGGAATGAATTTTGGCATGTAACATTTTGTTTTACTGTTGGCAAATGCTAATTGGATTCACATGGAGACACAACAGGTACATATAAGTGTTTTCTGAGTAGAATGCTACAGAAACCAGGTGAAAAAGTATAATTGCGACTGTAAACATGACATTGAATCCACTTGCCCATGAAAAAGAAGTTGCTTTTCTCATAAACCAGTGTCAATATACTTTTCTGGGTCCTTTGCATACAAATTGCACATGAATTTGTCCAGATAGGTCTGGACCTAACCAGAAATATCCAGTTATCTTCTGCCTAACTCAATCCCAGCTCTTGCTACACTCTCGTGTTTGTTTCTGTTTTCTGAATTTATCTTTGACCTTTAGAGTTTGGAATGAATTCGGGCACGTAACACTTTGTTTTTTTGTTGGCACACACTAATTGGTTCCACATGGAGACACAACAGGTACACACTGGAGGTTTCTGAGTAGAATGCTGCAGAAACCAGGTGAACAAGTATCCTTTGTTTGTAAACATGACAGTGAATCCACTTGCCCACAAAAAAGACTTTGCTTTTCTCCAAAACCAGTTTGACTCTGCATTTCTGGGTCCTTTGCACACGAATTCCACACGAGTTTGGCCCTATAGGTCTGGATCCAAACAGAACTATCCAGTTCTGTGTGCCTAAATAAATATCAGCTTGTAAAACCGCCTGTGAGTTTTTTAGTGTTTTCTGGATATTATGTATGAACTTTAGAGTTCTGAATGAATTTTATCATGTTACATTTTGTTGTTTTGTTGGCACACGCTAATTGGTTCCACATGGAGAGACAACAGGTACACATTGCAGTATTCTGAGTAGAATGCTACAGAAACCAGGTGAAAAACTATACTTGTGTTTGTCAACATGACATTGAATCCACTTGCCCAAGAAAAAGACTTTGCTTTTCTCCAAAAGTTTCAATATTCTTTTCTGGGCCCTTTGCACACGAATTCCACACGAGTTTGGCCCAATAGGTCTGGATCCAAACAGAACTATCCGGTTCTGTGTGCCTGAATGAATATCTGCTTGTAAAACAGCCTGTGAGTTTGTTAGTGTTTTCTGGATATTATGTATGAACTTTAGAGTTTTGAATGAATTTTATCATGTTACATTTTGTTGTTTTGTTGGCACACGCTAATTGGTTCCACATGGAGACACAACAGGTACACATTTGAGTTTTCTGAGTAGAGTGCTACAGAAACGAGGTGAAAAAGTATAATTGCGACTGTAAACATGACATTGAATCCACTTGCCCAAGAAAAAGACCTTGCTTTTCTCAAAAACCAGTGTCAATATTCTTTTCTGGGTCCTTTGCACACAAATTGCACATGAATTTGTCCAGATAGGTCTGGACCTAACCAGAAATATCCGGTTCTCTTCTGCCTAACTCAATCCCAGCTCTTGCTACAGTCTCGTGTTTGTTTCTGTTTTCTGAATTTATCTATGAACTTTAGAGTTTGGAATGAATTCGGGCACGTAACACTTTGTTTTTTTGTTGCACACAATAATGGGTTACACATGGAGACACAACAGATACACACTGGAGGTTTCTGAGTAGAATGCTACAGAAACCAGGTGAAAAAGTATACTTGTGTTTGTAAACATGACATTGAATCCACATGCCCAAGAAAATGACTTTGCTTTTCTCCAAAACCAGTTTCAATATTTTTTCTGGATCCTTTGCACACGAATTCCACACGAGTTTGGCCTTATAGGTCTGGATCCAACCAGAACTATCCGGTTCTGTGTGCCTAAATGAATATCAGCTTGTAAAACAGCCTGTGAGTTTGTTAGTGTTTTCTCTATATTATTTATCGACTTTATAATTTTGAATGAATTTTATCATGTTACATTTTGTTTTTTTGTTGGCACACGCTAATTGGTTCCACATGGAGACACAGCAGGTACACATCGAGTTTTCTGAGTAGAATGGTACAGAAACCAGGTGAAAAATTATATTTGCGACTGTAAACATGACATTGAATCCACTTGCCCAAGAAAAAGACCTTGCTTTTCTCAAAAAGCAGAGTCAATATTCTTTTCTGGGCCCTTTGCACACAAATTGCACATGAATTTGTCCAGATAGGTCTGGACCTAACCAGAAATATCCGGTTCTCTTCTGCCTACCTCAATCCCAGCTCTTGCTACGGTCTCGTGTTTGTTTCTGTTTTCTGAATTTATCTATGAACTTTAGAGTTTGGAATGAAATCGGGCACGTAACATTTTGTTTTATTGTTGCACACACTAATGCATTCCACATGGAGACACAACTGGTGCACACTGGAGGTTTCTGAGTAGAATGCTACAGAAACCAGGTGAAAAAGTATACTTGTGTTTGTAAACATGACATTGAATCCACTTGCCCATGAAAAAGACCTTGCTTTTCTCAAAAACCAGTGTCAATATACTTTCCTGGGTCCTTTGCACACAAATTGCACATGAATTTGTCCAGATAGGTCTGGACCTAACCAGAAATATCCAGTTATCTTCTGCCTAACTCAATCCCAGCTCTTGCTACAGTCTCGTGTTTGTTTCTGTTTTCTGAATTTATCCATGACCTTTAGAGTTTGGAATGAATTCGGGCACGTAACACTTTGTTTTTTTGTTCGCACACACTAATTGGTTCCACATGGAGACACAACAGGTACACATTGGAGTTTTCTGAGTAGAATGCTAAAGAAACCAGGTGAAAAAGTATACTTGTGTTTGTTAACATGACATTGAATCGACTTGCCCAAGAAAAAGACTTTGCTTTTCTCCAAAACCTGTTTGACTCTGCATTTCTGGGTCCTTTGCACACGAATTCCACATGAGTTTGTCCAGATAAGTCTGGAGCAAACCAGAATTATCCGGTACTTGTGGCTAATGGAATATCAGCTTTTAAAACAGCCTGTGTGTTTGTTAGTGTTTTCTGGATATTAACTATGAACTTGAGAGTTTGGAATGAATTTTGGCATGTAACATTTTGTTTTTCTGTTGGCAAATGCTAATTGGATTCACATGGAGACACAACAGGTACACATAAGTGTTTTCTGAGTAGAATGCTACAGAAACCAAGTGAAAAAGTATACTTGTGTTTGTAAACATGACATTGAAACCAGTTGCCCATGAAAAAGACCTTACTTTTCTCAAAAACCAGTGTCAATATACTTTCCTGGGTCCTTTGCAAACTAATTGCACATGAATTTGTCCAGATAGGTCTGGACCTAACCAGAAATATCCAGTTATCTTCTGCCTAACTCAATCCCAGCTCTTTCTACAGTCTCGTGTTTGTTTCTGTTTTCTGAATTTATCTATGAACTTTAGAGTTTGGAATGAATTCGGGCATGTAACACTTTGTTTTTTTGTTGGCACACACTAATGGGTTCCACATGGAGACACAACAGGTACACACTGGAGGTTTCTGAGTAGAATGCTACAGAAACCAGGTGAGCAAGTATCCTTTGTTTGTAAACATGACATTGAATCCACTTGCCCACGAAAAAGACTTTGCTTTTCTCCAAAACCAGTTTGACTCTGCATTTCTGGGTCCTTTGCACACGAATTCCACATGAGTTTGTCCAGATAGGTCTGGAGCAAAACAGAATTATCCAGTTCTGTGTGGCTAACTGAATATCAGCTTTTAAAACAGCCTGTGTGTTTGTTAGTGTTTTCTGGATATTAACTATGAACTTGAGAGTTTGGAATGAATTTTGGCATGTAACATTTTGTTTTTCGGTTGGCAAATGCTAATTGGATTCACATGGAGACACAACAGGTACACATAAGTGTTTTCTGAGTAGAATGCTACAGAAACAAGGTGAAAAACTATACTTGTGTTTGTCAACATGACATTGAATCCACTTGCCCAAGAAAATGACTTTGCTTTTCTCCAAAACCAGTTTCAATATTTTTTCTGGATCCTTTGCACACGAATTCCACACGAGTTTGGCCTTATAGGTCTGGATCCAACCAGAACTATCCAGTTCTGTGTGCCTAAATGAATATCAGCTTGTAAAACAGCCTGTGAGTTTGTTAGTGTTTTCTGGATATTATGTATGAACTTTAGAGTTTTGAATGAATTTTATCATGTTACATTTTGTTGTTTTGTTGGCACACGCTAATTGGTTCCACATGGAGACACAACAGGTACACATTGCAGTTTTCTGAGTAGAATGCTACAGAAACCAGGTGAAAAAGTATAATTGCGACTGTAAACATGACATTGAATCCACTTGCCCAAAAAAAAGACTTTGCTTTTTTCCAAAACCAGTTTGACTCTGCATTTCTAGGTCCTTTGCACACGAATTCCACATGAGTTTGTCCAGTTAGGTCTGGAGCAAGCCAGAATTATCCGGTTCTGTGTGGCTAACTGAATATCAGCTTTTAAAACAGCCTGTGTGTTTGTTAGTGTTTTCTGGATATTAACTATGAACTTGAGAGTTTGGAATGAATTTTGGCATGTAACATTTTGTTTTTCTGTTGGCAAATGCTAATTGGATTCACATGGAGACACAACAGGTACACATAAGTGTTTTCTGAGTAGAATGCTACAGAAACCAGGTAAAAAACTATACTTGTGTTTGTCAACATGACATTGAATCCACTTGCCCAAGAAAAAGACTTTGCTTTTCTCCAAAACCAGTTTCAATATTTTCTCTGGGCCCTTTGCACATGAATTCCACACGAGTTTGGCCCTATAGGTCGGGATCCAACCAGAGTTATCCGGTTCTGTGTACCTAAATGAATATCAGCTTGTAAAACAGCCTGTGAGTTTGCTAGTGTTTTCTGGATATTATGTATGAACTTTAGAGATTTGAATGAATTTTATCATGTTACATTTTGTTGTTTTGTTGGCACACGCTAATTGGTTCCACATGGAGACACAACAGGTACACATTCGAGTTTTCTGAGTAGAATGCTACAGAAACCAGGTGAAAAATTATATTTGCGACTGTAAACATGACATTGAATCCACTTGCCCAAGAAAAAGTCCTTGCTTTTCTCAAAAACCAGTGTCAATATTCTTTTCTGGGTCTTTTGCACACAAATTGCACATGAATTTGTCCAGATAGGTCTGGACCTAACCAGAAATATCCGGTTCTCTTCTGCCTAACTCAATCCCAGCTCTTGCTACAGTCTCGTGTTTGTTTCTGTTTTCTGAATTTATCTATGAGCTTTAGAGTTTGGAATGAATTCGGGCACGTAACACTTTGTTTTTTTGTTGCACACACTAATGGGTTCCACATGTAGACACAACAGGTACACACTGGAGGTTTCTGAGTAGAATGCTACAGAAACCAGGTGAAAAAGTATACTTGTGTTTGTAAACATGACATTGAATCCACATGACAAAGAAAATGACTTTGCTTTTCTCCAAAACCAGTTTCAATATTTTTTCTGGGTCCTTTGCACACGAATTCCACACGAGTTTGGCCTTATAGGTCTGGATCCAACCAGAACTATCCGGTTCTGTGTGCCTAAATGAATATCAGCTTGTAAAACAGCCTGTGAGTTTGTTAGTGTTTTCTGGATATTATTTATCCACTTTATAGTTTTGAATGAATTTTATCATGTTACATTTTGTTGTTTTGTTGGCACACGCTAATTGGTTCCACATGGAGACACAGCAGGTACACATCGAGTTTTCTGAGTAGAATGCTACAGAAACCAGTTGAAAAATTATATTTGCGACTGTAAACATGACATTGAATCCACTTGCCCAAGAAAAAGACCTTGCTTTTCTCAAAAACCAGTGTGAATATTCTTTTCTGGGTCTTTTGCATACAAATTGCACATGAATTTGTCCAGATAGGTCTGGACCTAACCAGAAATATCCGGTTCTCTTCTGCCTACCTCAATCCCAGCTCTTGCTACAGTCTCGTGTTTGTTTCTGTTTTCTGAATTTATCTATGAACTTTAGAGTTTGGAATGAATTCGGGCACGTAACATTTAGTTTTTTTGTTGCACACACTAACGGATTCCACATGGAGACACAACTGGTACACACTGGAGGTTTCTGAGTAGAATGCTACAGAAACAAGGTGAAAAACTATACTTGTGTTTGTCAACATGACATTGAATCCACTTGCCCAAGAAAAAGACTTTGCTTTTTTCAAAAACCAGTTTGACTCTGCATTGCTGGGTCCTTTGCACACTAATTCCACGTGAGTTAGTGTAGATAGGTCTGGAGCAAAACAGAATTATCCGGTTCTGTGTGGCTAACTGAATATCAGCTTTTAAAACATCCTGTGTGTTTGTTAGTGTTTTCTGGATATTAACTATAAACTTGAGAGTTTGGAATGAATTTTGGCATGTAACATTTTGTTTTACTGTTGGCAAATGCTAATTGGATTCACATGGAGACACAACAGGTACATATAAGTGTTTTCTGAGTAGAATGCTACAGAAACCAGGTGAAAAAGTATAATTGCGACTGTAAACATGACATTGAATCCACTTGCCCATGAAAAAGAAGTTGCTTTTCTCATAAACCAGTGTCAATATACTTTTCTGGGTCCTTTGCATACAAATTGCACATGAATTTGTCCAGATAGGTCTGGACCTAACCAGAAATATCCAGTTATCTTCTGCCTAACTCAATCCCAGCTCTTGCTACACTCTCGTGTTTGTTTCTGTTTTCTGAATTTATCTTTGACCTTTAGAGTTTGGAATGAATTCGGGCACGTAACACTTTGTTTTTTTGTTGGCACACACTAATTGGTTCCACATGGAGACACAACAGGTACACACTGGAGGTTTCTGAGTAGAATGCTGCAGAAACCAGGTGAACAAGTATCCTTTGTTTGTAAACATGACAGTGAATCCACTTGCCCACGAAAAAGACTTTGCTTTTCTCCAAAACCAGTTTGACTCTGCATTTCTGGGTCCTTTGCACACGAATTCCACACGAGTTTGGCCCTATAGGTCTGGATCCAAACAGAACTATCCAGTTCTGTGTGCCTAAATAAATATCAGCTTGTAAAACCACCTGTGAGTTTTTTAGTGTTTTCTGGATATTATGTATGAACTTTAGAGTTCTGAATGAATTTTATCATGTTACATTTTGTTGTTTTGTTGGCACACGCTAATTGGTTCCACATGGAGAGACAACAGGTACACATTGCAGTATTCTGAGTAGAATACTACAGAAACCAGGTGAAAAACTATACTTGTGTTTGTCAACATGACATTGAATCCACTTGCCCAAGAAAAAGACTTTGCTTTTCTCCAAAAGTTTCAATATTCTTTTCTGGGCCCTTTGCACACGAATTCCACACGAGTTTGGCCCTATAGGTCTGGATCCAAACAGAACTATCCGGTTCTGTGTGCCTAAATGAATATCTGCTTGTAAAACAGCCTGTGAGTTTGTTAGTGTTTTCTGGATATTATGTATGAACTTTAGAGTTTTGAATGAATTTTATCATGTTACATTTTGTTGTTTTGTTGGCACACGCTAATTGGTTCCACATGGAGACACAACAGGTACACATTTGAGTTTTCTGAGTAGAATGCTACAGAAACGAGGTGAAAAAGTATAATTGCGACTGTAAACATGACATTGAATCCACTTGCCCAAGAAAAAGACCTTGCTTTTCTCAAAAACCAGTGTCAATATTCTTTTCTGGGTCCTTTGCACACAAATTGCACATGAATTTGTCCAGATAGGTCTGGACCTAACCAGAAATATCCGGTTCTCTTCTGCCTAACTCAATCCCAGCTCTTGCTACAGTCTCGTGTTTGTTTCTGTTTTCTGAATTTATCTATGAGCTTTAGAGTTTGGAATGAATTCGGGCACGTAACACTTTGTTTTTTTGTTGCACACAATAATGGGTTACACATGGAGACACAACAGATACACACTGGAGGTTTCTGAGTAGAATGCTACAGAAACCAGGTGAAAAAGTATACTTGTGTTTGTAAACATGACATTGAATCCACATGCCCAAGAAAATGACTTTGCTTTTCTCCAAAACCAGTTTCAATATTTTTTCTGGATCCTTTGCACACGAATTCCACACGAGTTTGGCCTTATAGGTCTGGATCCAACTAGAACTATCCGGTTCTGTGTGCCTAAATGAATATCAGCTTGTAAAACAGCCTGTGAGTTTGTTAGTGTTTTCTGGATATTATTTATCGACTTTATAGTTTTGAATGAATTTTATCATGTTACATTTTGTTTTTTTGTTGGCACACGCTAATTGGTTCCACATGGAGACACAGCAGGTACACATCGAGTTTTCTGAGTAGAATGGTACAGAAACCAGGTGAAAAATTATATTTGCGACTGTAAACATGACATTGAATCCACTTGCCCAAGAAAAAGACCTTGCTTTTCTCAAAAAGCAGAGTCAATATTCTTTTCTGGGCCCTTTGCACACAAATTGCACATGAATTTGTCCAGATAGGTCTGGACCTAACCAGAAATATCCGGTTCTCTTCTGCCTACCTCAATCCCAGCTCTTGCTACAGTCTCGTGTTTGTTTCTGTTTTCTGAATTTATCCATGACCTTTAGAGTTTGGAATGAATTCGGGCACGTAACACTTTGTTTTTTTGTTCGCACACACTAATTGGTTCCACATGGAGACACAACAGGTACACATTGGAGTTTTCTGAGTAGAATGCTAAAGAAACCAGGTGAAAAAGTATACTTGTGTTTGTTAACATGACATTGAATCGACTTGCCCAAGAAAAAGACTTTGCTTTTCTCCAAAACCAGTTTGACTCTGCATTTCTGGGTCCTTTGCACACGAATTCCACATGAGTTTGTCCAGATAAGTCTGGAGCAAACCAGAATTATCCGGTACTTGTGGCTAATGGAATATCAGCTTTTAAAACAGCCTGTGTGTTTGTTAGTGTTTTCTGGATATTAACTATGAACTTGAGAGTTTGGAATGAATTTTGGCATGTAACATTTTGTTTTTCTGTTGGCAAATGCTAATTGGATTCACATGGAGACACAACAGGTACACATAAGTGATTTCTGAGTAGAATGCTACAGAAACCAGGTGAAAAAGTATACTTGTGTTTGTAAACATGACATTGAAACCAGTTGCCCATGAAAAAGACCTTACTTTTCTCAAAAACCAGTGTCAATATACTTTCCTGGGTCCTTTGCACACAAATTGCACATGAATTTGTCCAGATAGGTCTGGACCTAACCAGAAATATCCAGTTATCTTCTGCCTAACTCAATCCCAGCTCTTGCTACAGTCTCGTGTTTGTTTCTGTTTTCTGAATTTATCTATGAACTTTAGAGTTTGGAATGAATTCGGGCACGTAACACTTTGTTTTTTTGTTGGCACACACTAATGGGTTCCACATGGAGACACAACAGGTACACACTGGAGGTTTCTGAGTAGAATGCTACAGAAACCAGGTGAGCAAGTATCCTTTGTTTGTAAACATGACATTGAATCCACTTGCCCACGAAAAAGACTTTGCTTTTCTCCAAAACCAGTTTGACTCTGCATTTCTGGGTCCTTTGCACACGAATTCCACATGAGTTTGTCCAGATAGGTCTGGAGCAAAACAGAATTATCCAGTTCTGTGTGGCTAACTGAATATCAGCTTTTAAAACAGCCTGTGTGTTTGTTAGTGTTTTCTGGATATTAACTATGAACTTGAGAGTTTGGAATGAATTTTGGCATGTAACATTTTGTTTTTCGGTTGGCAAATGCTAATTGGATTCACATGGAGACACAACAGGTACACATAAGTGTTTTCTGAGTAGAATGCTACAGAAACAAGGTGAAAAACTATACTTGTGTTTGTCAACATGACATTGAATCCACTTGCCCAAGAAAAAGACTTTGCTTTTCTCCAAAACCAGTTTCAATATTTTCTCTGGGCCCTTTGCACATGAATTCCACACGAGTTTGGCCCTATAGGTCTGGATCCAACCAGAGTTATCCGGTTCTGTGTGCCTAAATGAATATCAGCTTGTAAAACAGCCTGTGAGTTTGTTAGTGTTTTCAGGATATTATGTATGAACTTTAGAGATTTGAATGAATTTTATCATGTTACATTTTGTTGTTTTGTTGGCACACGCTAATTGGTTCCACATGGAGACACAACAGGTACACATTCGAGTTTTCTGAGTAGAATGCTACAGAAACCAGGTGAAAAATTATATTTGCGACTGTAAACATGACATTGAATCCACTTGCCCAAGAAAAAGTCCTTGCTTTTCTCAAAAACCAGTGTCAATATTCTTTTCTGGGTCTTTTGCACACAAATTGCACATGAATTTGTCCAGATAGGTCTGGACCTAACCAGAAATATCCGGTTCTCATCTGCCTAACTCAATCCCAGCTCTTGCTACAGTCTCGTGTTTGTTTCTGTTTTCTGAATTTATCTATGAGCTTTAGAGTTTGGAATGAATTCGGGCACGTAACACTTTGTTTTTTTGTTGCACACACTAATGGGTTCCACATGTAGACACAACAGGTACACACTGGAGGTTTCTGAGTAGAATGCTACAGAAACCAGGTGAAAAAGTATACTTGTGTTTGTAAACATGACATTGAATCCACATGACAAAGAAAATGACTTTGCTTTTCTCCAAAACCAGTTTCAATATTTTTTCTGGGTCCTTTGCACACGAATTCCACACGAGTTTGGCCTTATAGGTCTGTATCCAACCAGAACTATCCGGTTCTGTGTGCCTAAATGAATATCAGCTTGTAAAACAGCCTGTGAGTTTGTTAGTGTTTTCTGGATATTATTTATCCACTTTATAGTTTTGAATGAATTTTATCATGTTACATTTTGTTTTTTTGTTGGCACACGCTAATTGGTTCCACATGGAGACACAGCAGGTACACATCGAGTTTTCTGAGTAGAATGCTACAGAAACCAGTTGAAAAATTATATTTGCGACTGTAAACATGACATTGAATCCACTTGCCCAAGAAAAAGACCTTGCTTTTCTCAAAAACCAGTGTGAATATTCTTTTCTGGGTCTTTTGCATACAAATTGCACATGAATTTGTCCAGATAGGTCTGGACCTAACCAGAAATATCCGGTTCTCTTCTGCCTACCTCAATCCCAGCTCTTGCTACAGTCTCGTGTTTGTTTCTGTTTTCTGAATTTATCTATGAACTTTAGAGTTTGGAATGAATTCGGGCACGTAACATTTAGTTTTTTTGTTGCACACACTAACGGATTCCACATGGAGACACAACTGGTACACACTGGAGGTTTCTGAGTAGAATGCTACAGAAACAAGGTGAAAAACTATACTTGTGTTTGTCAACATGACATTGAATCCACTTGCCCAAGAAAAAGACTTTGCTTTTCTCCAAAACCAGTTTGACTCTGCATTTCTGGGTCCTTTGCACACGAATTCCACATGAGTATGTCCAGAGAGGTCTGGAGCATAACAGAATTATCCGGTTCTGTGTGGCTAACTGAATATCAGCTTTTAAAACAGCCTGTGTGTTTGTTAGTGTTTTCTGGATATTAACTATGAACTTGAGAGTTTGGAATGAATTTTGGCATGCAACATTTTGTTTTTCTATTGGCAAATGCTAATTGGATTTACATGGAGACACAACAGGTACACATAAGTGTTTTCTGAGTAGAATGCTACAGAGACTTGGTGAAAAAGTATACTTGTGTGTGTAAACATGACATTGAATCCACTTGCTCAAGAAAAAGACTTTGCTTTTTTCCAAAACCAGTTTGACTCTGCATTGCTGGGTCCTTTGCACACTAATTCCACGTGAGTTAGTGTAGATAGGTCTGGAGCAAAACAGAATTATCCGGTTCTGTGTGGCTAACTGAATATCAGCTTTTAAAACATCCTGTGTGTTTGTTAGTGTTTTCTGGATATTAACTATAAACGTGAGAGTTTGGAATGAATTTTGGCATGTAACATTTTGTTTTACTGTTGGCAAATGCTAATTGGATTCACATGGAGACACAACAGGTACATATAAGTGTTTTCTGAGTAGAATGCTACAGAAACCAGGTGAAAAAGTATAATTGCGACTGTAAACATGACATTGAATCCACTTGCCCATGAAAAAGAAGTTGCTTTTCTCATAAACCAGTGTCAATATACTTTTCTGGGTCCTTTGCATACAAATTGCACATGAATTTGTCCAGATAGGTCTGGACCTAACCAGAAATATCCAGTTATCTTCTGCCTAACTCAATCCCAGCTCTTGCTACACTCTCGTGTTTGTTTCTGTTTTCTGAATTTATCTTTGACCTTTAGAGTTTGGAATGAATTCGGGCACGTAACACTTTGTTTTTTTGTTGGCACACACTAATTGGTTCCACATGGAGACACAACAGGTACACACTGGAGGTTTCTGAGTAGAATGCTGCAGAAACCAGGTGAACAAGTATCCTTTGTTTGTAAACATGACAGTGAATCCACTTGCCCACAAAAAAGACTTTGCTTTTCTCCAAAACCAGTTTGACTCTGCATTTCTGGGTCCTTTGCACACGAATTCCACACAAGTTTGGCCCTATAGGTCTGGATCCAAACAGAACTATCCAGTTCTGTGTGCCTAAATAAATATCAGCTTGTAAAACCGCCTGTGAGTTTTTTAGTGTTTTCTGGATATTATGTATGAACTTTAGAGTTCTGAATGAATTTTATCATGTTACATTTTGTTGTTTTGTTGGCACACGCTAATTGGTTCCACATGGAGAGACAACAGGTACACATTGCAGTATTCTGAGTAGAATGCTACAGAAACCAGGTGAAAAACTATACTTGTGTTTGTCAACATGACATTGAATCCACTTGCCCAAGAAAAAGACTTTGCTTTTCTCCAAAAGTTTCAATATTCTTTTCTGGGCCCTTTGCACACGAATTCCACACGAGTTTGGCCCTATAGGTCTGGATCCAAACAGAACTATCCGGTTCTGTGTGCCTAAATGAATATCTGCTTGTAAAACAGCCTGTGAGTTTGTTAGTGTTTTCTGGATATTATGTATGAACTTTAGAGTTTTGAATGAATTTTATCATGTTACATTTTGTTGTTTTGTTGGCACACGCTAATTGGTTCCACATGGAGACACAACAGGTACACATTTGAGTTTTCTGAGTAGAATGCTACAGAAACGAGGTGAAAAAGTATAATTTCGACTGTAAACATGACATTGAATCCACTTGCCCAAGAAAAAGACCTTGCTTTTCTCAAAAACCAGTGTCAATATTCTTTTCTGGGTCCTTTGCACACAAATTGCACATGAATTTGTCCAGATAGGTCTGGACCTAACCAGAAATATCCGGTTCTCTTCTGCCTAACTCAATCCCAGCTCTTGCTACAGTCTCGTGTTTGTTTCTGTTTTCTGAATTTATCTATGAACTTTAGAGTTTGGAATGAATTCGGGCACGTAACACTTTGTTTTTTTGTTGCACACAATAATGGGTTACACATGGAGACACAACAGATACACACTGGAGGTTTCTGAGTAGAATGCTACAGAAACCAGGTGAAAAAGTATACTTGTGTTTGTAAACATGACATTGAATCCACATGCCCAAGAAAATGACTTTGCTTTTCTCCAAAACCAGTTTCAATATTTTTTCTGGATCCTTTGCACACGAATTCCACACGAGTTTGGCCTTATAGGTCTGGATCCAACTAGAACTATCCGGTTCTGTGTGCCTAAATGAATATCAGCTTGTAAAACAGCCTGTGAGTTTGTTAGTGTTTTCTGGATATTATTTATCGACTTTATAGTTTTGAATGAATTTTATCATGTTACATTTTGTTTTTTTGTTGGCACACGCTAATTGGTTCCACATGGAGACACAGCAGGTACACATCGAGTTTTCTGAGTAGAATGGTACAGAAACCAGGTGAAAAATTATATTTGCGACTGTAAACATGACATTGAATCCACTTGCCCAAGAAAAAGACCTTGCTTTTCTCAAAAAGCAGAGTCAATATTCTTTTCTGGGCCCTTTGCACACAAATTGCACATGAATTTGTCCAGATAGGTCTGGACCTAACCAGAAATATCCGGTTCTCTTCTGCCTACCTCAATCCCAGCTCTTGCTACGGTCTCGTGTTTGTTTCTGTTTTCTGAATTTATCTATGAACTTTAGAGTTTGGAATGAAATCGGGCACGTAACATTTTGTTTTATTGTTGCACACGCTAATGCATTCCACATGGAGACACAACTGGTGCACACTGGAGGTTTCTGAGTAGAATGCTACAGAAACCAGGTGAAAAAGTATACTTGTGTTTGTAAACATGACATTGAATCCACTTGCCCATGAAAAAGACCTTGCTTTTCTCAAAAACCAGTGTCAATATACTTTCCTGGGTCCTTTGCACACAAATTGCACATGAATTTGTCCAGATAGGTCTGGACCTAACCAGAAATATCCAGTTATCTTCTGCCTAACTCAATCCCAGCTCTTGCTACAGTCTCGTGTTTGTTTCTGTTTTCTGAATTTATCCATGACCTTTAGAGTTTGGAATGAATTCGGGCACGTAACACTTTGTTTTTTTGTTCGCACACACTAATTGGTTCCACATGGAGACACAACAGGTACACATTGGAGTTTTCTGAGTAGAATGCTAAAGAAACCAGGTGAAAAAGTATACTTGTGTTTGTTAACATGACATTGAATCGACTTGCCCAAGAAAAAGACTTTGCTTTTCTCCAAAACCAGTTTGACTCTGCATTTCTGGGTCCTTTGCACACGAATTCCACATGAGTTTGTCCAGATAAGTCTGGAGCAAACCAGAATTATCCGGTACTTGTGGCTAATGGAATATCAGCTTTTAAAACAGCCTGTGTGTTTGTTAGTGTTTTCTGGATATTAACTATGAACTTGAGAGTTTGGAATGAATTTTGGCATGTAACATTTTGTTTTTCTGTTGGCAAATGCTAATTGGATTCACATGGAGACACAACAGGTACACATAAGTGATTTCTGAGTAGAATGCTACAGAAACCAGGTGAAAAAGTATACTTGTGTTTGTAAACATGACATTGAAACCAGTTGCCAATGAAAAAGACCTTACTTTTCTCAAAAACCAGTGTCAATATACTTTCCTGGGTCCTTTGCACACAAATTGCACATGAATTTGTCCAGATAGGTCTGGACCTAACCAGAAATATCCAGTTATCTTCTGCCTAACTCAATCCCAGCTCTTGCTACAGTCTCGTGTTTGTTTCTGTTTTCTGAATTTATCTATGAACTTTAGAGTTTGGAATGAATTCTGGCACGTAACACTTTGTATTTTTGTTGGCACACACTAATGGGTTCCACATGGAGACACAACAGGTACACACTGGAGGTTTCTGAGTAGAATGCTACAGAAACCAGGTGAGCAAGTATCCTTTGTTTGTAAACATGACATTGAATCCACTTGCCCACGAAAAAGACTTTGCTTTTCTCCAAAACCAGTTTGACTCTGCATTTCTGGGTCCTTTGCACACGAATTCCACATGAGTTTGTCCAGATAGGTCTGGAGCAAAACAGAATTATCCAGTTCTGTGTGGCTAACTGAATATCAGCTTTTAAAACAGCCTGTGTGTTTGTTAGTGTTTTCTGGATATTAACTATAAACGTGAGAGTTTGGAATGAATTTTGGCATGTAACATTTTGTTTTTCGGTTGGCAAATGCTAATTGGATTCACATGGAGACACAACAGGTACACATAAGTGTTTTCTGAGTAGAATGCTACAGAAACAAGGTGAAAAACTATACTTGTGTTTGTCAACATGACATTGAATCCACTTGCCCAAGAAAAAGACTTTGCTTTTCTCCAAAACCAGTTTCAATATTTTCTCTGGGCCCTTTGCACATGAATTCCACACGAGTTTGGCCCTATAGGTCTGGATCCAACCAGAGTTATCCGGTTCTGTGTGCCTAAATGAATATCAGCTTGTAAAACAGCCTGTGAGTTTGTTAGTGTTTTCAGGATATTATGTATGAACTTTAGAGATTTGAATGAATTTTATCATGTTACATTTTGTTGTTTTGTTGGCACACGCTAATTGGTTCCACATGGAGACACAACAGGTACACATTCGAGTTTTCTGAGTAGAATGCTACAGAAACCAGGTGAAAAATTATATTTGCGACTGTAAACATGACATTGAATCCACTTGCCCAAGAAAAAGTCCTTGCTTTTCTCAAAAACCAGTGTCAATATTCTTTTCTGGGTCTTTTGCACACAAATTGCACATGAATTTGTCCAGATAGGTCTGGACCTAACCAGAAATATCCGGTTCTCATCTGCCTAACTCAATCCCAGCTCTTGCTACAGTCTCGTGTTTGTTTCTGTTTTCTGAATTTATCTATGAGCTTTAGAGTTTGGAATGAATTCGGGCACGTAACACTTTGTTTTTTTGTTGCACACACTAATGGGTTCTACATGTAGACACAACAGGTACACACTGGAGGTTTCTGAGTAGAATGCTACAGAAACCAGGTGAAAAAGTATACTTGTGTTTGTAAACATGACATTGAATCCACATGACAAAGAAAATGACTTTGCTTTTCTCCAAAACCAGTTTCAATATTTTTTCTGGGTCCTTTGCACACGAATTCCACACGAGTTTGGCCTTATAGGTCTGGATCCAACCAGAACTATCCGGTTCTGTGTGGCTAACTGAATATCAGCTTTTAAAACAGCCTGTGAGTTTGTTAGTGTTTTCTGGATATTATTTATCCACTTTATAGTTTTGAATGAATTTTATCATGTTACATTTTGTTTTTTTGTTGGCACACGCTAATTGGTTCCACATGGAGACACAGCAGGTACACATCGAGTTTTCTGAGTAGAATGCTACAGAAACCAGTTGAAAAATTATATTTGCGACTGTAAACATGACATTGAATCCACTTGCCCAAGAAAAAGACCTTGCTTTTCTCAAAAACCAGTGTGAATATTCTTTTCTGGGTCTTTTGCATACAAATTGCACATGAATTTGTCCAGATAGGTCTGGACCTAACCAGAAATATCCGGTTCTCTTCTGCCTACCTCAATCCCAGCTCTTGCTACAGTCTCGTGTTTGTTTCTGTTTTCTGAATTTATCTATGAACTTTAGAGTTTGGAATGAATTCGGGCACGTAACATTTAGTTTTTTTGTTGCACACACTAACGGATTCCACATGGAGACACAACTGGTACACACTGGAGGTTTCTGAGTAGAATGCTACAGAAACAAGGTGAAAAACTATACTTGTGTTTGTCAACATGACATTGAATCCACTTGCCCAAGAAAAAGACTTTGCTTTTCTCCAAAACCAGTTTGACTCTGCATTTCTGGGTCCTTTGCACACGAATTCCACATGAGTATGTCCAGAGAGGTCTGGAGCATAACAGAATTATCCGGTTCTGTGTGGCTAACTGAATATCAGCTTTTAAAACAGCCTGTGTGTTTGTTAGTGTTTTCTGGATATTAACTATGAACTTGAGAGTTTGGAATGAATTTTGGCATGCAACATTTTGTTTTTCTATTGGCAAATGCTAATTGGATTTACATGGAGACACAACAGGTACACATAAGTGTTTTCTGAGTAGAATGCTACAGAGACTTGGTGAAAAAGTATACTTGTGTGTGTAAACATGACATTGAATCCACTTGCTCAAGAAAAAGACTTTGCTTTTTTCCAAAACCAGTTTGACTCTGCATTGCTGGGTCCTTTGCACACTAATTCCACGTGAGTTAGTGTAGATAGGTCTGGAGCAAAACAGAATTATCCGGTTCTGTGTGGCTAACTGAATATCAGCTTTTAAAACATCCTGTGTGTTTGTTAGTGTTTTCTGGATATTAACTATAAACTTGAGAGTTTGGAATGAATTTTGGCATGTAACATTTTGTTTTACTGTTGGCAAATGCTAATTGGATTCACATGGAGACACAACAGGTACATATAAGTGTTTTCTGAGTAGAATGCTACAGAAACCAGGTGAAAAAGTATAATTGCGACTGTAAACATGACATTGAATCCACTTGCCCATGAAAAAGAAGTTGCTTTTCTCATAAACCAGTGTCAATATACTTTTCTGGGTCCTTTGCATACAAATTGCACATGAATTTGTCCAGATAGGTCTGGACCTAACCAGAAATATCCAGTTATCTTCTGCCTAACTCAATCCCAGCTCTTGCTACACTCTCGTGTTTGTTTCTGTTTTCTGAATTTATCTTTGACCTTTAGAGTTTGGAATGAATTCGGGCACGTAACACTTTGTTTTTTTGTTGGCACACACTAATTGGTTCCACATGGAGACACAACAGGTACACACTGGAGGTTTCTGAGTAGAATGCTGCAGAAACCAGGTGAACAAGTATCCTTTGTTTGTAAACATGACAGTGAATCCACTTGCCCACAAAAAAGACTTTGCTTTTCTCCAAAACCAGTTTGACTCTGCATTTCTGGGTCCTTTGCACACGAATTCCACACGAGTTTGGCCCTATAGGTCTGGATCCAAACAGAACTATCCAGTTCTGTGTGCCTAAATAAATATCAGCTTGTAAAACCGCCTGTGAGTTTTTTAGTGTTTTCTGGATATTATGTATGAACTTTAGAGTTCTGAATGAATTTTATCATGTTACATTTTGTTGTTTTGTTGGCACACGCTAATTGGTTCCACATGGAGAGACAACAGGTACACATTGCAGTATTCTGAGTAGAATGCTACAGAAACCAGGTGAAAAACTATACTTGTGTTTGTCAACATGACATTGAATCCACTTGCCCAAGAAAAAGACTTTGCTTTTCTCCAAAAGTTTCAATATTCTTTTCTGGGCCCTTTGCACACGAATTCCACACGAGTTTGGCCCTATAGGTCTGGATCCAAACAGAACTATCCGGTTCTGTGTGCCTAAATGAATATCTGCTTGTAAAACAGCCTGTGAGTTTGTTAGTGTTTTCTGGATATTATGTATGAACTTTAGAGTTTTGAATGAATTTTATCATGTTACATTTTGTTGTTTTGTTGGCACACGCTAATTGGTTCCACATGGAGACACAACAGGTACACATTCGAGTTTTCTGAGTAGAATGCTACAGAAACGAGGTGAAAAAGTATAATTTCGACTGTAAACATGACATTGAATCCACTTGCCCAAGAAAAAGACCTTGCTTTTCTCAAAAACCAGTGTCAATATTCTTTTCTGGGTCCTTTGCACACAAATTGCACATGAATTTGTCCAGATAGGTCTGGACCTAACCAGAAATATCCGGTTCTCTTCTGCCTAACTCAATCCCAGCTCTTGCTACAGTCTCGTGTTTGTTTCTGTTTTCTGAATTTATCTATGAACTTTAGAGTTTGGAATGAATTCGGGCACGTAACACTTTGTTTTTTTGTTGCACACAATAATGGGTTACACATGGAGACACAACAGATACACACTGGAGGTTTCTGAGTAGAATGCTACAGAAACCAGGTGAAAAAGTATACTTGTGTTTGTAAACATGACATTGAATCCACATGCCCAAGAAAATGACTTTGCTTTTCTCCAAAACCAGTTTCAATATTTTTTCTGGATCCTTTGCACACGAATTCCACACGAGTTTGGCCTTATAGGTCTGGATCCAAAGAACTATCCGGTTCTGTGTGCCTAAATGAATATCAGCTTGTAAAACAGCCTGTGAGTTTGTTAGTGTTTTCTGGATATTATTTATCGACTTTATAGTTTTGAATGAATTTTATCATGTTACATTTTGTTTTTTTGTTGGCACACGCTAATTGGTTCCACATGGAGACACAGCAGGTACACATCGAGTTTTCTGAGTAGAATGGTACAGAAACCAGGTGAAAAATTATATTTGCGACTGTAAACATGACATTGAATCCACTTGCCCAAGAAAAAGACCTTGCTTTTCTCAAAAAGCAGAGTCCTTATTCTTTTCTGGGCCCTTTGCACACAAATTGCACATGAATTTGTCCAGATAGGTCTGGACCTAACCAGAAATATCCGGTTCTCTTCTGCCTACCTCAATCCCAGCTCTTGCTACGGTCTCGTGTTTGTTTCTGTTTTCTGAATTTATCTATGAACTTTAGAGTTTGGAATGAAATCGGGCACGTAACATTTTGTTTTATTGTTGCACACGCTAATGCATTCCACATGGAGACACAACTGGTGCACACTGGAGGTTTCTGAGTAGAATGCTACAGAAACCAGGTGAAAAAGTATACTTGTGTTTGTAAACATGACATTGAATCCACTTGCCCATGAAAAAGACCTTGCTTTTCTCAAAAACCAGTGTCAATATACTTTCCTGGGTCCTTTGCACACAAATTGCACATGAATTTGTCCAGATAGGTCTGCACCTAACCAGAAATATCCAGTTATCTTCTGCCTAACTCAATCCCAGCTCTTGCTACAGTCTCGTGTTTGTTTCTGTTTTCTGAATTTATCCATGACCTTTAGAGTTTGGAATGAATTCGGGCACGTAACACTTTGTTTTTTTGTTCGCACACACTAATTGGTTCCACATGGAGACACAACAGGTACACATTGGAGTTTTCTGAGTAGAATGCTAAAGAAACCAGGTGAAAAAGTATACTTGTGTTTGTTAACATGACATTGAATCGACTTGCCCAAGAAAAAGACTTTGCTTTTCTCCAAAACCAGTTTGACTCTGCATTTCTGGGTCCTTTGCACACGAATTCCACATGAGTTTGTCCAGATAAGTCTGGAGCAAACCAGAATTATCCGGTACTTGTGGCTAATGGAATATCAGCTTTTAAAACAGCCTGTGTGTTTGTTAGTGTTTTCTGGATATTAACTATGAACTTGAGAGTTTGGAATGAATTTTGGCATGTAACATTTTGTTTTTCTGTTGGCAAATGCTAATTGGATTCACATGGAGACACAACAGGTACACATAAGTGATTTCTGAGTAGAATGCTACAGAAACCAGGTGAAAAAGTATACTTGTGTTTGTAAACATGACATTGAAACCAGTTGCCCATGAAAAAGACCTTACTTTTCTCAAAAACCAGTGTCAATATACTTTCCTGGGTCCTTTGCACACAAATTGCACATGAATTTGTCCAGATAGGTCTGCACCTAACCAGAAATATCCAGTTATCTTCTGCCTAACTCAATCCCAGCTCTTGCTACAGTCTCGTGTTTGTTTCTGTTTTCTGAATTTATCTATGAACTTTAGAGTTTGGAATGAATTCTGGCACGTAACACTTTGTATTTTTGTTGGCACACACTAATGGGTTCCACATGGAGACACAACAGGTACACACTGGAGGTTTCTGAGTAGAATGCTACAGAAACCAGGTGAGCAAGTATCCTTTGTTTGTAAACATGACATTGAATCCACTTGCCCACGAAAAAGACTTTGCTTTTCTCCAAAACCAGTTTGACTCTGCATTTCTGGGTCCTTTGCACACGAATTCCACATGAGTTTGTCCAGATAGGTCTGGAGCAAAACAGAATTATCCAGTTCTGTGTGGCTAACTGAATATCAGCTTTTAAAACAGCCTGTGTGTTTGTTAGTGTTTTCTGGATATTAACTATGAACTTGAGAGTTTGGAATGAATTTTGGCATGTAACATTTTGTTTTTCGGTTGGCAAATGCTAATTGGATTTACATGGAGACACAACAGGTACACATAAGTGTTTTCTGAGTAGAATGCTACAGAAACAAGGTGAAAAACTATACTTGTGTTTGTCAACATGACATTGAATCCACTTGCCCAAGAAAAAGACTTTGCTTTTCTCCAAAACCAGTTTCAATATTTTCTCTGGGCCCTTTGCACATGAATTCCACACGAGTTTGGCCCTATAGGTCTGGATCCAACCAGAGTTATCCGGTTCTGTGTGCCTAAATGAATATCAGCTTGTAAAACAGCCTGTGAGTTTGTTAGTGTTTTCAGGATATTATGTATGAACTTTAGAGATTTGAATGAATTTTATCATGTTACATTTTGTTGTTTTGTTGGCACACGCTAATTGGTTCCACATGGAGACACAACAGGTACACATTCGAGTTTTCTGAGTAGAATGCTACAGAAACCAGGTGAAAAATTATATTTGCGACTGTAAACATGACATTGAATCCACTTGCCCAAGAAAAAGTCCTTGCTTTTCTCAAAAACCAGTGTCAATATTCTTTTCTGGGTCTTTTGCACACAAATTGCACATGAATTTGTCCAGATAGGTCTGGACCTAACCAGAAATATCCGGTTCTCATCTGCCTAACTCAATCCCAGCTCTTGCTACAGTCTCGTGTTTGTTTCTGTTTTCTGAATTTATCTATGAGCTTTAGAGTTTGGAATGAATTCGGGCACGTAACACTTTGTTTTTTTGTTGCACACACTAATGGGTTCCACATGTAGACACAACAGGTACACACTGGAGGTTTCTGAGTAGAATGCTACAGAAACCAGGTGAAAAAGTATACTTGTGTTTGTAAACATGACATTGAATCCACATGACAAAGAAAATGACTTTGCTTTTCTCCAAAACCAGTTTCAATATTTTTTCTGGGTCCTTTGCACACGAATTCCACACGAGTTTGGCCTTATAGGTCTGGATCCAACCAGAACTATCCGGTTCTGTGTGCCTAAATGAATATCAGCTTGTAAAACAGCCTGTGAGTTTGTTAGTGTTTTCTGGATATTATTTATCCACTTTATAGTTTTGAATGAATTTTATCATGTTACATTTTGTTTTTTTGTTGGCACACGCTAATTGGTTCCACATGGAGACACAGCAGGTACACATCGAGTTTTCTGAGTAGAATGCTACAGAAACCAGTTGAAAAATTATATTTGCGACTGTAAACATGACATTGAATCCACTTGCCCAAGAAAAAGACCTTGCTTTTCTCAAAAACCAGTGTGAATATTCTTTTCTGGGTCTTTTGCATACAAATTGCACATGAATTTGTCCAGATAGGTCTGGACCTAACCAGAAATATCCGGTTCTCTTCTGCCTACCTCAATCCCAGCTCTTGCTACAGTCTCGTGTTTGTTTCTGTTTTCTGAATTTATCTATGAACTTTAGAGTTTGGAATGAATTCGGGCACGTAACATTTAGTTTTTTTGTTGCACACACTAACGGATTCCACATGGAGACACAACTGGTACACACTGGAGGTTTCTGAGTAGAATGCTACAGAAACAAGGTGAAAAACTATACTTGTGTTTGTCAACATGACATTGAATCCACTTGCCCAAGAAAAAGACTTTGCTTTTCTCCAAAACCAGTTTGACTCTGCATTTCTGGGTCCTTTGCACACGAATTCCACATGAGTATGTCCAGAGAGGTCTGGAGCATAACAGAATTATCCGGTTCTGTGTGGCTAACTGAATATCAGCTTTTAAAACAGCCTGTGTGTTTGTTAGTGTTTTCTGGATATTAACTATGAACTTGAGAGTTTGGAATGAATTTTGGCATGCAACATTTTGTTTTTCTATTGGCAAATGCTAATTGGATTTACATGGAGACACAACAGGTACACATAAGTGTTTTCTGAGTAGAATGCTACAGAGACTTGGTGAAAAAGTATACTTGTGTGTGTAAACATGACATTGAATCCACTTGCTCAAGAAAAAGACTTTGCTTTTTTCCAAAACCAGTTTGACTCTGCATTGCTGGGTCCTTTGCACACTAATTCCACGTGAGTTAGTGTAGATAGGTCTGGAGCAAAACAGAATTATCCGGTTCTGTGTGGCTAACTGAATATCAGCTTTTAAAACATCCTGTGTGTTTGTTAGTGTTTTCTGGATATTAACTATAAACTTGAGAGTTTGGAATGAATTTTGGCATGTAACATTTTGTTTTACTGTTGGCAAATGCTAATTGGATTCACATGGAGACACAACAGGTACATATAAGTGTTTTCTGAGTAGAATGCTACAGAAACCAGGTGAAAAAGTATAATTGCGACTGTAAACATGACATTGAATCCACTTGCCCATGAAAAAGAAGTTGCTTTTCTCATAAACCAGTGTCAATATACTTTTCTGGGTCCTTTGCATACAAATTGCACATGAATTTGTCCAGATAGGTCTGGACCTAACCAGAAATATCCAGTTATCTTCTGCCTAACTCAATCCCAGCTCTTGCTACACTCTCGTGTTTGTTTCTGTTTTCTGAATTTATCTTTGACCTTTAGAGTTTGGAATGAATTCGGGCACGTAACACTTTGTTTTTTTGTTGGCACACACTAATTGGTTCCACATGGAGACACAACAGGTACACACTGGAGGTTTCTGAGTAGAATGCTGCAGAAACCAGGTGAACAAGTATCCTTTGTTTGTAAACATGACAGTGAATCCACTTGCCCACAAAAAAGACTTTGCTTTTCTCCAAAACCAGTTTGACTCTGCATTTCTGGGTCCTTTGCACACGAATTCCACACGAGTTTGGCCCTATAGGTCTGGATCCAAACAGAACTATCCAGTTCTGTGTGCCTAAATAAATATCAGCTTGTAAAACCGCCTGTGAGTTTTTTAGTGTTTTCTGGATATTATGTATGAACTTTAGAGTTCTGAATGAATTTTATCATGTTACATTTTGTTGTTTTGTTGGCACACGCTAATTGGTTCCACATGGAGAGACAACAGGTACACATTGCAGTATTCTGAGTAGAATGCTACAGAAACCAGGTGAAAAACTATACTTGTGTTTGTCAACATGACATTGAATCCACTTGCCCAAGAAAAAGACTTTGCTTTTCTCCAAAAGTTTCAATATTCTTTTCTGGGCCCTTTGCACACGAATTCCACACGAGTTTGGCCCTATAGGTCTGGATCCAAACAGAACTATCCGGTTCTGTGTGCCTAAATGAATATCTGCTTGTAAAACAGCCTGTGAGTTTGTTAGTGTTTTCTGGATATTATGTATGAACTTTAGAGTTTTGAATGAATTTTATCATGTTACATTTTGTTGTTTTGTTGGCACACGCTAATTGGTTCCACATGGAGACACAACAGGTACACATTTGAGTTTTCTGAGTAGAATGCTACAGAAACGAGGTGAAAAAGTATAATTTCGACTGTAAACATGACATTGAATCCACTTGCCCAAGAAAAAGACCTTGCTTTTCTCAAAAACCAGTGTCAATATTCTTTTCTGGGTCCTTTGCACACAAATTGCACATGAATTTGTCCAGATAGGTCTGGACCTAACCAGAAATATCCGGTTCTCTTCTGCCTAACTCAATCCCAGCTCTTGCTACAGTCTCGTGTTTGTTTCTGTTTTCTGAATTTATCTATGAACTTTAGAGTTTGGAATGAATTCGGGCACGTAACACTTTGTTTTTTTGTTGCACACAATAATGGGTTACACATGGAGACACAACAGATACACACTGGAGGTTTCTGAGTAGAATGCTACAGAAACCAGGTGAAAAAGTATACTTGTGTTTGTAAACATGACATTGAATCCACATGCCCAAGAAAATGACTTTGCTTTTCTCCAAAACCAGTTTCAATATTTTTTCTGGATCCTTTGCACACGAATTCCACACGAGTTTGGCCTTATAGGTCTGGATCCAACTAGAACTATCCGGTTCTGTGTGCCTAAATGAATATCAGCTTGTAAAACAGCCTGTGAGTTTGTTAGTGTTTTCTGGATATTATTTATCGACTTTATAGTTTTGAATGAATTTTATCATGTTACATTTTGTTTTTTTGTTGGCACACGCTAATTGGTTCCACATGGAGACACAGCAGGTACACATCGAGTTTTCTGAGTAGAATGGTACAGAAACCAGGTGAAAAATTATATTTGCGACTGTAAACATGACATTGAATCCACTTGCCCAAGAAAAAGACCTTGCTTTTCTCAAAAAGCAGAGTCCTTATTCTTTTCTGGGCCCTTTGCACACAAATTGCACATGAATTTGTCCAGATAGGTCTGGACCTAACCAGAAATATCCGGTTCTCTTCTGCCTACCTCAATCCCAGCTCTTGCTACGGTCTCGTGTTTGTTTCTGTTTTCTGAATTTATCTATGAACTTTAGAGTTTGGAATGAAATCGGGCACGTAACATTTTGTTTTATTGTTGCACACGCTAATGCATTCCACATGGAGACACAACTGGTGCACACTGGAGGTTTCTGAGTAGAATGCTACAGAAACCAGGTGAAAAAGTATACTTGTGTTTGTAAACATGACATTGAATCCACTTGCCCATGAAAAAGACCTTGCTTTTCTCAAAAACCAGTGTCAATATACTTTCCTGGGTCCTTTGCACACAAATTGCACATGAATTTGTCCAGATAGGTCTGCACCTAACCAGAAATATCCAGTTATCTTCTGCCTAACTCAATCCCAGCTCTTGCTACAGTCTCGTGTTTGTTTCTGTTTTCTGAATTTATCCATGACCTTTAGAGTTTGGAATGAATTCGGGCACGTAACACTTTGTTTTTTTGTTCGCACACACTAATTGGTTCCACATGGAGACACAACAGGTACACATTGGAGTTTTCTGAGTAGAATGCTAAAGAAACCAGGTGAAAAAGTATACTTGTGTTTGTTAACATGACATTGAATCGACTTGCCCAAGAAAAAGACTTTGCTTTTCTCCAAAACCAGTTTGACTCTGCATTTCTGGGTCCTTTGCACACGAATTCCACATGAGTTTGTCCAGATAAGTCTGGAGCAAACCAGAATTATCCGGTACTTGTGGCTAATGGAATATCAGCTTTTAAAACAGCCTGTGTGTTTGTTAGTGTTTTCTGGATATTAACTATGAACTTGAGAGTTTGGAATGAATTTTGGCATGTAACATTTTGTTTTTCTGTTGGCAAATGCTAATTGGATTCACATGGAGACACAACAGGTACACATAAGTGATTTCTGAGTAGAATGCTACAGAAACCAGGTGAAAAAGTATACTTGTGTTTGTAAACATGACATTGAAACCAGTTGCCCATGAAAAAGACCTTACTTTTCTCAAAAACCAGTGTCAATATACTTTCCTGGGTCCTTTGCACACAAATTGCACATGAATTTGTCCAGATAGGTCTGCACCTAACCAGAAATATCCAGTTATCTTCTGCCTAACTCAATCCCAGCTCTTGCTACAGTCTCGTGTTTGTTTCTGTTTTCTGAATTTATCTATGAACTTTAGAGTTTGGAATGAATTCTGGCACGTAACACTTTGTATTTTTGTTGTCACACACTAATGGGTTCCACATGGAGACACAACAGGTACACACTGGAGGTTTCTGAGTAGAATGCTACAGAAACCAGGTGAGCAAGTATCCTTTGTTTGTAAACATGACATTGAATCCACTTGCCCACGAAAAAGACTTTGCTTTTCTCCAAAACCAGTTTGACTCTGCATTTCTGGGTCCTTTGCACACGAATTCCACATGAGTTTGTCCAGATAGGTCTGGAGCAAAACAGAATTATCCAGTTCTGTGTGGCTAACTGAATATCAGCTTTTAAAACAGCCTGTGTGTTTGTTAGTGTTTTCTGGATATTAACTATGAACTTGAGAGTTTGGAATGAATTTTGGCATGTAACATTTTGTTTTTCGGTTGGCAAATGCTAATTGGATTCACATGGAGACACAACAGGTACACATAAGTGTTTTCTGAGTAGAATGCTACAGAAACAAGGTGAAAAACTATACTTGTGTTTGTCAACATGACATTGAATCCACTTGCCCAAGAAAAAGACTTTGCTTTTCTCCAAAACCAGTTTCAATATTTTTTCTGGGTCCTTTGCACACGAATTCCACACGAGTTTGGCCTTATAGGTCTGGATCCAACCAGAACTATCCAGTTCTGTGTGCCTAAATGAATATCAGCTTGTAAAACAGCCTGTGAGTTTGTTAGTGTTTTCTGGATATTATTTATCGACTTTATAATTTTGAATGAATTTTATCATGTTACATTTTGTTTTTTTGTTTGCACACGCTAATTGGTTCCACATGGAGACACAGCAGGTACACATCGAGTTTTCTGAGTAGAATGGTACAGAAACCAGGTGAAAAATTATATTTGCGACTGTAAACATGACATTGAATCCACTTGCCCAAGAAAAAGACCTTGCTTTTCTCAAAAAGCAGAGTCAATATTCTTTTCTGGGCCCTTTGCACACAAATTGCACATGAATTTGTCCAGATAGGTCTGGACCTAACCAGAAATATCCGGTTCTCTTCTGCCTACCTCAATCCCAGCTCTTGCTACGGTCTCGTGTTTGTTTCTGTTTTCTGAATTTATCTATGAACTTTAGAGTTTGGAATGAAATCGGGCACGTAACATTTTGTTTTATTGTTGCACACACTAATGCATTCCACATGGAGACACAACTGGTGCACACTGGAGGTTTCTGAGTAGAATGCTACAGAAACCAGGTGAAAAAGTATACTTGTGTTTGTAAACATGACATTGAATCCACTTGCCCATGAAAAAGACCTTGCTTTTCTCAAAAACCAGTGTCAATATACTTTCCTGGGTCCTTTGCACACAAATTGCACATGAATTTGTCCAGATAGGTCTGGACCTAACCAGAAATATCCAGTTATCTTCTGCCTAACTCAATCCCAGCTCTTGCTACAGTCTCGTGTTTGTTTCAGTTTTCTGAATTTATCCATGACCTTTAGAGTTTGGAATGAATTCGGGCACGTAACACTTTGTTTTTTTGTTCGCACACACTAATTGGTTCCACATGGAGACACAACAGGTACACATTGGAGTTTTCTGAGTAGAATGCTAAAGAAACCAGGTGAAAAAGTATACTTGTGTTTGTTAACATGACATTGAATCGACTTGCCCAAGAAAAAGACTTTGCTTTTCTCCAAAACCTGTTTGACTCTGCATTTCTGGGTCCTTTGCACACGAATTCCACATGAGTTTGTCCAGATAAGTCTGGAGCAAACCAGAATTATCCGGTACTTGTGGCTAATGGAATATCAGCTTTTAAAACAGCCTGTGTGTTTGTTAGTGTTTTCTGGATATTAACTATGAACTTGAGAGTTTGGAATGAATTTTGGCATGTAACATTTTGTTTTTCTGTTGGCAAATGCTAATTGGATTCACATGGAGACACAACAGGTACACATAAGTGTTTTCTGAGTAGAATGCTACAGAAACCAGGTGAAAAAGTATACTTGTGTTTGTAAACATGACATTGAAACCAGTTGCCCATGAAAAAGACCTTACTTTTCTCAAAAACCAGTGTCAATATACTTTCCTGGGTCCTTTGCAAACTAATTGCACATGAATTTGTCCAGATAGGTCTGGACCTAACCAGAAATATCCAGTTATCTTCTGCCTAACTCAATCCCAGCTCTTGCTACAGTCTCGTGTTTGTTTCTGTTTTCTGAATTTATCTATGAACTTTAGAGTTTGGAATGAATTCGGGCACGTAACACTTTGTTTTTTTGTTGGCACACACTAATGGGTTCCACATGGAGACACAACAGGTACACACTGGAGGTTTCTGAGTAGAATGCTACAGAAACCAGGTGAGCAAGTATCCTTTGTTTGTAAACATGACATTGAATCCACTTGCCCACGAAAAAGACTTTGCTTTTCTCCAAAACCAGTTTGACTCTGCATTTCTGGGTCCTTTGCACACGAATTCCACATGAGTTTGTCCAGATAGGTCTGGAGCAAAACAGAATTATCCAGTTCTGTGTGGCTAACTGAATATCAGCTTATAAAACAGCCTGTGTGTTTGTTAGTGTTTTCTGGATATTAACTATGAACTTGAGAGTTTGGAATGAATTTTGGCATGTAACATTTTGTTTTTCGGTTGGCAAATGCTAATTGGATTCACATGGAGACACAACAGGTACACATAAGTGTTTTCTGAGTAGAATGCTACAGAAACAAGGTGAAAAACTATACTTGTGTTTGTCAACATGACATTGAATCCACTTGCCCAAGAAAAAGACTTTGCTTTTCTCCAAAACCAGTTTCAATATTTTTTCTGGGTCCTTTGCACACGAATTCCACACGAGTTTGGCCTTATAGGTCTGGATCCAACCAGAACTATCCAGTTCTGTGTGCCTAAATGAATATCAGCTTGTAAAACAGCCTGTGAGTTTGTTAGTGTTTTCTGGATATTATGTATGAACTTTAGAGTTTTGAATGAATTTTATCATGTTACATTTTGTTGTTTTGTTGGCACACGCTAATTGGTTCCACATGGAGACACAACAGGTACACATTGCAGTTTTCTGAGTAGAATGCTACAGAAACCAGGTGAAAAAGTATAATTGCGACTGTAAACATGACATTGAATCCACTTGCCCAAAAAAAAGACTTTGCTTTTTTCCAAAACCAGTTTGACTCTGCATTTCTAGGTCCTTTGCACACGAATTCCCCATGAGTTTGTCCAGTTAGGTCTGGAGCAAGCCAGAATTATCCGGTTCTGTGTGGCTAACTGAATATCAGCTTTTAAAACAGCCTGTGTGTTTGTTAGTGTTTTCTGGATATTAACTATGAACTTGAGAGTTTGGAATGAATTTTGGCATGTAACATTTTGTTTTTCTGTTGGCAAATGCTAATTGGATTCACATGGAGACACAACAGGTACACATAAGTGTTTTCTGAGTAGAATGCTACAGAAACCAGGTGAAAAACTATACTTGTGTTTGTCAACATGACATTGAATCCACTTGCCCAAGAAAAAGACTTTGCTTTTCTCCAAAACCAGTTTCAATATTTTCTCTGGGCCCTTTGCACATGAATTCCACACGAGTTTGGCCCTATAGGTCTGGATCCAACCAGAGTTATCCGGTTCTGTGTGCCTAAATGAATATCAGCTTGTAAAACAGCCTGTGAGTTTGTTAGTGTTTTCTGGATATTATGTATGAACTTTAGAGATTTGAATGAATTTTATCATGTTACATTTTGTTGTTTTGTTGGCACACGCTAATTGGTTCCACATGGAGACACAACAGGTACACATTCGAGTTTTCTGAGTAGAATGCTACAGAAACCAGGTGAAAAATTATATTTGCGACTGTAAACATGACATTGAATCCACTTGCCCAAGAAAAAGTCCTTGCTTTTCTCAAAAACCAGTGTCAATATTCTTTTCTGGGTCTTTTGCACACAAATTGCACATGAATTTGTCCAGATAGGTCTGGACCTAACCAGAAATATCCGGTTCTCATCTGCCTAACTCAATCCCAGCTCTTGCTACAGTCTCGTGTTTGTTTCTGTTTTCTGAATTTATCTATGAGCTTTAGAGTTTGGAATGAATTCGGGCACGTAACACTTTGTTTTTTTGTTGCACACACTAATGGGTTCCACATGTAGACACAACAGGTACACACTGGAGGTTTCTGAGTAGAATGCTACAGAAACCAGGTGAAAAAGTATACTTGTGTTTGTAAACATGACATTGAATCCACATGACAAAGAAAATGACTTTGCTTTTCTCCAAAACCAGTTTCAATATTTTTTCTGGGTCCTTTGCACATGAATTCCACACGAGTTTGGCCTTATAGGTCTGGATCCAACCAGAACTATCCGTTTCTGTGTGCCTAAATGAATATCAGCTTGTAAAACAGCCTGTGAGTTTGTTAGTGTTTTCTGGATATTATTTATCCACTTTATAGTTTTGAATGAATTTTATCATGTTACATTTTGTTTTTTTGTTGGCACACGCTAATTGGTTCCACATGGAGACACAGCAGGTACACATCGAGTTTTCTGAGTAGAATGCTACAGAAACCAGTTGAAAAATTATATTTGCGACTGTAAACATGACATTGAATCCACTTGCCCAAGAAAAAGACCTTGCTTTTCTCAAAAACCAGTGTGAATATTCTTTTCTGGGTCTTTTGCATACAAATTGCACATGAATTTGTCCAGATAGGTCTGGACCTAACCAGAAATATCCGGTTCTCTTCTGCCTACCTCAATCCCAGCTCTTGCTACAGTCTCGTGTTTGTTTCTGTTTTCTGAATTTATCTATGAACTTTAGAGTTTGGAATGAATTCGGGCACGTAACATTTAGTTTTTTTGTTGCACACACTAACGGATTCCACATGGAGACGCAACTGGTACACACTGGAGGTTTCTGAGTAGAATGCTACAGAAACAAGATGAAAAACTATACTTGTGTTTGTCAACATGACATTGAATCCACTTGCCCAAGAAAAAGACTTTGCTTTATTCCAAAACCAGTTTGACTCTGCATTTCTGGGTCCTTTGCACACGAATTCCACATGAGTATGTCCAGAGAGGTCTGGAGCATAACAGAATTATCCGGTTCTGTGTGGCTAACTGAATATCAGCTTTTAAAACAGCCTGTGTGTTTGTTAGTGTTTTCTGGATATTAACTATGAACTTGAGAGTTTGGAATGAATTTTGGCATGCAACATTTTGTTTTTCTATTGGCAAATGCTAATTGGATTTACATGGAGACACAACAGGTACACATAAGTGTTTTCTGAGTAGAATGCTACAGAGACTTGGTGAAAAAGTATACTTGTGTGTGTAAACATGACATTGAATCCACTTGCCCAAGAAAAAGACTTTGCTTTTTTCCAAAACCAGTTTGACTCTGCATTGCTGGGTCCTTTGCACACTAATTCCACGTGAGTTAGTGTAGATAGGTCTGGAGCAAAACAGAATTATCCGGTTCTGTGTGGCTAACTGAATATCAGCTTTTAAAACATCCTGTGTGTTTGTTAGTGTTTTCTGGATATTAACTATAAACTTGAGAGTTTGGAATGAATTTTGGCATGTAACATTTTGTTTTACTGTTGGCAAATGCTAATTGGATTCACATGGAGACACAACAGGTACATATAAGAGTTTTCTGAGTAGAATGCTACAGAAACCAGGTGAAAAAGTATAATTGCGACTGTAAACATGACATTGAATCCACTTGCCCATGAAAAAGAAGTTGCTTTTCTCATAAACCAGTGTCAATATACTTTTCTGGGTCCTTTGCATACAAATTGCACATGAATTTGTCCAGATAGGTCTGGACCTAACCAGAAATATCCAGTTATCTTCTGCCTAACTCAATCCCAGCTCTTGCTACAGTCTCGTGTTTGTTTCTGTTTTCTGAATTTATCTTTGACCTTTAGAGTTTGGAATGAATTCGGGCACGTAACACTTTGTTTTTTTGTTGGCACACACTAATTGGTTCCACATGGAGACACAACAGGTACACACTGGAGGTTTCTGAGTAGAATGCTGCAGAAACCAGGTGAACAAGTATCCTTTGTTTGTAAACATGACAGTGAATCCACTTGCCCACAAAAAAGACTTTGCTTTTCTCCAAAACCAGTTTGACTCTGCATTTCTGGGTCCTTTGCACACGAATTCCACACGAGTTTGGCCCTATAGGTCTGGATCCAAACAGAACTATCCAGTTCTGTGTGCCTAAATAAATATCAGCTTGTAAAACCGCCTGTGAGTTTTTTAGTGTTTTCTGGATATTATGTATGAACTTTAGAGTTCTGAATGAATTTTATCATGTTACATTTTGTTGTTTTGTTGGCACACGCTAATTGGTTCCACATGGAGAGACAACAGGTACACATTGCAGTATTCTGAGTAGAATGCTACAGAAACCAGGTGAAAAACTATACTTGTGTTTGTCAACATGACATTGAATCCACTTGCCCAAGAAAAAGACTTTGCTTTTCTCCAAAAGTTTCAATATTCTTTTCTGGGCCCTTTGCACACGAATTCCACACGAGTTTGGCCCTATAGGTCTGGATCCAAACAGAACTATCCGGTTCTGTGTGCCTAAATGAATATCTGCTTGTAAAACAGCCTGTGAGTTTGTTAGTGTTTTCTGGATATTATGTATGAACTTTAGAGTTTTGAATGAATTTTATCATGTTACATTTTGTTGTTTTGTTGGCACACGCTAATTGGTTCCACATGGAGACACAACAGGTACACATTTGAGTTTTCTGAGTAGAATGCTACAGAAACGAGGTGAAAAAGTATAATTTCGACTGTAAACATGACATTGAATCCACTTGCCCAAGAAAAAGACCTTGCTTTTCTCAAAAACCAGTGTCAATATTCTTTTCTGGGTCCTTTGCACACAAATTGCACATGAATTTGTCCAGATAGGTCTGGACCTAACCAGAAATATCCGGTTCTCTTCTGCCTAACTCAATCCCAGCTCTTGCTACAGTCTCGTGTTTGTTTCTGTTTTCTGAATTTATCTATGAACTTTAGAGTTTGGAATGAATTCGGGCACGTAACACTTTGTTTTTTTGTTGCACACAATAATGGGTTACACATGGAGACACAACAGATACACACTGGAGGTTTCTGAGTAGAATGCTACAGAAACCAGGTGAAAAAGTATACTTGTGTTTGTAAACATGACATTGAATCCACATGCCCAAGAAAATGACTTTGCTTTTCTCCAAAACCAGTTTCAATATTTTTTCTGGATCCTTTGCACACGAATTCCACACGAGTTTGGCCTTATAGGTCTGGATCCAACTAGAACTATCCGGTTCTGTGTGCCTAAATGAATATCAGCTTGTAAAACAGCCTGTGAGTTTGTTAGTGTTTTCTGGATATTATTTATCGACTTTATAGTTTTGAATGAATTTTATCATGTTACATTTTGTTTTTTTGTTGGCACACGCTAATTGGTTCCACATGGAGACACAGCAGGTACAAATCGAGTTTTCTGAGTAGAATGGTACAGAAACCAGGTGAAAAATTATATTTGCGACTGTAAACATGACATTGAATCCACTTGCCCAAGAAAAAGACCTTGCTTTTCTCAAAAAGCAGAGTCAATATTCTTTTCTGGGCCCTTTGCACACAAATTGCACATGAATTTGTCCAGATAGGTCTGGACCTAACCAGAAATATCCGGTTCTCTTCTGCCTACCTCAATCCCAGCTCTTGCTACGGTCTCGTGTTTGTTTCTGTTTTCTGAATTTATCTATGAACTTTAGAGTTTGGAATGAAATCGGGCACGTAACATTTTGTTTTATTGTTGCACACGCTAATGCATTCCACATGGAGACACAACTGGTGCACACTGGAGGTTTCTGAGTAGAATGCTACAGAAACCAGGTGAAAAAGTATACTTGTGTTTGTAAACATGACATTGAATCCACTTGCCCATGAAAAAGACCTTGCTTTTCTCAAAAACCAGTGTCAATATACTTTCCTGGGTCCTTTGCACACAAATTGCACATGAATTTGTCCAGATAGGTCTGCACCTAACCAGAAATATCCAGTTATCTTCTGCCTAACTCAATCCCAGCTCTTGCTACAGTCTCGTGTTTGTTTCTGTTTTCTGAATTTATCCATGACCTTTAGAGTTTGGAATGAATTCGGGCACGTAACACTTTGTTTTTTTGTTCGCACACACTAATTGGTTCCACATGGAGACACAACAGGTACACATTGGAGTTTTCTGAGTAGAATGCTAAAGAAACCAGGTGAAAAAGTATACTTGTGTTTGTTAACATGACATTGAATCGACTTGCCCAAGAAAAAGACTTTGCTTTTCTCCAAAACCAGTTTGACTCTGCATTTCTGGGTCCTTTGCACACGAATTCCACATGAGTTTGTCCAGATAAGTCTGGAGCAAACCAGAATTATCCGGTACTTGTGGCTAATGGAATATCAGCTTTTAAAACAGCCTGTGTGTTTGTTAGTGTTTTCTGGATATTAACTATGAACTTGAGAGTTTGGAATGAATTTTGGCATGTAACATTTTGTTTTTCTGTTGGCAAATGCTAATTGGATTCACATGGAGACACAACAGGTACACATAAGTGATTTCTGAGTAGAATGCTACAGAAACCAGGTGAAAAAGTATACTTGTGTTTGTAAACATGACATTGAAACCAGTTGCCCATGAAAAAGACCTTACTTTTCTCAAAAACCAGTGTCAATATACTTTCCTGGGTCCTTTGCACACAAATTGCACATGAATTTGTCCAGATAGGTCTGGACCTAACCAGAAATATCCAGTTATCTTCTGCCTAACTCAATCCCAGCTCTTGCTACAGTCTCGTGTTTGTTTCTGTTTTCTGAATTTATCTATGAACTTTAGAGTTTGGAATGAATTCTGGCACGTAACACTTTGTATTTTTGTTGGCACACACTAATGGGTTCCACATGGAGACACAACAGGTACACACTGGAGGTTTCTGAGTAGAATGCTACAGAAACCAGGTGAGCAAGTATCCTTTGTTTGTAAACATGACATTGAATCCACTTGCCCACGAAAAAGACTTTGCTTTTCTCCAAAACCAGTTTGACTCTGCATTTCTGGGTCCTTTGCACACGAATTCCACATGAGTTTGTCCAGATAGGTCTGGAGCAAAACAGAATTATCCAGTTCTGTGTGGCTAACTGAATATCAGCTTTTAAAACAGCCTGTGTGTTTGTTAGTGTTTTCTGGATATTAACTATGAACTTGAGAGTTTGGAATGAATTTTGGCATGTAACATTTTGTTTTTCGGTTGGCAAATGCTAATTGGATTCACATGGAGACACAACAGGTACACATAAGTGTTTTCTGAGTAGAATGCTACAGAAACAAGGTGAAAAACTATACTTGTGTTTGTCAACATGACATTGAATCCACTTGCCCAAGAAAAAGACTTTGCTTTTCTCCAAAACCAGTTTCAATATTTTTTCTGGGTCCTTTGCACACGAATTCCACACGAGTTTGGCCTTATAGGTCTGGATCCAACCAGAACTATCCAGTTCTGTGTGCCTAAATGAATATCAGCTTGTAAAACAGCCTGTGAGTTTGTTAGTGTTTTCTGGATATTATGTATGAACTTTAGAGTTTTGAATGAATTTTATCATGTTACATTTTGTTGTTTTGTTGGCACACGCTAATTGGTTCCACATGGAGACACAACAGGTACACATTGCAGTTTTCTGAGTAGAATGCTACAGAAACCAGGTGAAAAAGTATAATTGCGACTGTAAACATGACATTGAATCCACTTGCCCAAAAAAAAGACTTTGCTTTTTTCCAAAACCAGTTTGACTCTGCATTTCTAGGTCCTTTGCACACGAATTCCACATGAGTTTGTCCAGATAGGTCTGGAGCAAGCCAGAATTATCCGGTTCTGTGTGGCTAACTGAATATCAGCTTTTAAAACAGCCTGTGTGTTTGTTAGTGTTTTCTGGATATTAACTATGAACTTGAGAGTTTGGAATGAATTTTGGCATGTAACATTTTGTTTTTCTGTTGGCAAATGCTAATTGGATTCACATGGAGACACAACAGGTACACATAAGTGTTTTCTGAGTAGAATGCTACAGAAACCAGGTGAAAAAGTATACTTGTGTTTGTCAACATGACATTGATTCCACTTGCCCAAGAAAAAGACTTTGCTTTTCTCCAAAACCAGTTTCAATATTTTCTCTGGGCCCTTTGCACATGAATTCCACACGAGTTTGGCCCTATAGGTCTGGATCCAACCAGAGTTATCCGGTTCTGTGTGCCTAAATGAATATCAGCTTGTAAAACAGCCTGTGAGTTTGTTAGTGTTTTCGGGATATTATGTATGAACTTTAGAGATTTGAATGAATTTTATCATGTTTCATTTTGTTGTTTTGTTGGCACACGCTAATTGGTTCCACATGGAGACACAACAGGTACACATTCGAGTTTTCTGAGTAGAATGCTACAGAAACCAGGTGAAAAATTATATTTGCGACTGTAAACATGACATTGAATCCACTTGCCCAAGAAAAAGTCCTTGCTTTTCTCAAAAACCAGTGTCAATATTCTTTTCTGGGTCTTTTGCACACAAATTGCACATGAATTTGTCCAGATAGGTCTGGACCTAACCAGAAATATCCGGTTCTCATCTGCCTAACTCAATCCCAGCTCTTGCTACAGTCTCGTGTTTGTTTCTGTTTTCTGAATTTATCTATGAGCTTTAGAGTTTGGAATGAATTCGGGCACGTAACACTTTGTTTTTTTGTTGCACACACTAATGGGTTCCACATGTAGACACAACAGGTACACACTGGAGGTTTCTGAGTAGAATGCTACAGAAACCAGGTGAAAAAGTATACTTGTGTTTGTAAACATGACATTGAATCCACATGACAAAGAAAATGACTTTGCTTTTCTCCAAAACCAGTTTCAATATTTTTTCTGGGTCCGTTGCACACGAATTCCACACGAGTTTGGCCTTATAGGTCTGGATCCAACCAGAACTATCCGGTTCTGTGTGCCTAAATGAATATCAGCTTGTAAAACAGCCTGTGAGTTTGTTAGTGTTTTCTGGATATTATTTATCCACTTTATAGTTTTGAATGAATTTTATCATGTTACATTTTGTTTTTTTGTTGGCACACGCTAATTGGTTCCACATGGAGACACAGCAGGTACACATCGAGTTTTCTGAGTAGAATGCTACAGAAACCAGGTGAAAAATTATATTTGCGACTGTAAACATGACATTGAATCCACTTGCCCAAGAAAAAGACCTTGCTTTTCTCAAAAACCAGTGTGAATATTCTTTTCTGGGTCTTTTGCATACAAATTGCACATGAATTTGTCCAGATAGGTCTGGACCTAACCAGAAATATCCGGTTCTCTTCTGCCTACCTCAATCCCAGCTCTTGCTACAGTCTCGTGTTTGTTTCTGTTTTCTGAATTTATCTATCAAATTTAGAGTTTGGAATGAATTCGGTCACGTAACATTTAGTTTTTTTGTTGCACACACTAACGGATTCCACATGGAGACACAACTGGTACACACTGGAGGTTTCTGAGTAGAATGCTACAGAAACCAGGTGAGAAAGTATACTTGTGTTTGTAAACATGACATTGAATCCACTTGCCCAAGAAAAAGACTTTGCTTTTCTCCAAAACCAGTTTGACTCTGCATTTCTGGGTCCTTTGCACTAATTCCACATGAGTATGTCCAGATAGGTCTGGAGCATAACAGAATTATCCGGTTCTGTGTGGCTAACTGAATATCAGCTTTTAAAACAGCCTGTGTGTTTGTTAGTGTTTTCTGGATATTAACTATGAACTTGAGAGTTTGGAATGAATTTTGGCATGCAACATTTTGTTTTTCTATTGGCAAATGCTAATTGGATTTACATGGAGACACAACAGGTACACATAAGTGTTTTCTGAGTAGAATGCTACAGAGACTTGGTGAAAAAGTATACTTGTGTTTGTAAACATGACATTGAATCCACTTGCTCAAGAAAAAGACTTTGCTTTTCTCCAAAACCAGTTTGACTCTGCATTGCTGGGTCCTTTGCACACTAATTCCACGTGAGTTAGTGTAGATAGGTCTGGAGCAAAACAGAATTATCCGGTTCTGTGTGGCTAACTGAATATCAGCTTTTAAAACATCCTGTGTGTTTGTTAGTGTTTTCTGGATATTAACTATAAACTTGAGAGTTTGGAATGAATTTTGGCATGTAACATTTTGTTTTACTGTTGGCAAATGCTAATTGGATTCACATGGAGACACAACAGGTACATATAAGTGTTTTCTGAGTAGAATGCTACAGAAACCAGGTGAAAAAGTATAATTGCGACTGTAAACATGACATTGAATCCACTTGCCCATGAAAAAGAAGTTGCTTTTCTCAAAAACCAGTGTCAATATACTTTCCTGGGTCCTTTGCACACAAATTGCACATGAATTTGTCCAGATAGGTCTGGACCTAACCAGAAATATCCAGTTATCTTCTGCCTAACTCAATCCCAGCTCTTGCTACAGTCTCGTGTTTGTTTCTGTTTTCTGAATTTATCTATGAACTTTAGAGTTTGGAATGAATTCTGGCACGTAACACTTTGTTTTTTTGTTGGCACACACTAATGGGTTCCACATGGAGACACAACAGGTACACACTGGAGGTTTCTGAGTAGAATGCTACAGAAACCAGGTGAGCAAGTATCCTTTGTTTGTAAACATGACATTGAATCCACTTGCCCACGAAAAAGACTTTGCTTTTCTCCAAAACCAGTTTGACTCTGCATTTCTGGGTCCTTTGCACACGAATTCCACATGAGTTTGTCCAGATAGGTCTGGAGCAAAACAGAATTATCCAGTTCTGTGTGGCTAACTGAATATCAGCTTTTAAAACAGCCTGTGTGTTTGTTAGTGTTTTCTGGATATTAACTATGAACTTGAGAGTTTGGAATGAATTTTGGCATGTAACATTTTGTTTTTCGGTTGGCAAATGCTAATTGGATTCACATGGAGACACAACAGGTACACATAAGTGTTTTCTGAGTAGAATGCTACAGAAACAAGGTGAAAAACTATACTTGTGTTTGTCAACATGACATTGAATCCACTTGCCCAAGAAAAAGACTTTGCTTTTCTCCAAAACCAGTTTCAATATTTTTTCTGGGTCCTTTGCACACGAATTCCACACGAGTTTGGCCTTATAGGTCTGGATCCAACCAGAACTATCCAGTTCTGTGTGCCTAAATGAATATCAGCTTGTAAAACCGCCTGTGAGTTTGTTAGTGTTTTCTGGATATTATGTATGAACTTTAGAGTTTTGAATGAATTTTATCATGTTACATTTTGTTGTTTTGTTGGCACACGCTAATTGGTTCCACATGGAGACACAACAGGTACACATTGCAGTTTTCTGAGTAGAATGCTACAGAAACCAGGTGAAAAAGTATAATTGCGACTGTAAACATGACATTGAATCCACTTGCCCAAAAAAAAGACTTTGCTTTTTTCCAAAACCAGTTTGACTCTGCATTTCTAGGTCCTTTGCACACGAATTGCACATGAGTTTGTCCAGATAGGTCTGGAGCAAGCCAGAATTATCCGGTTCTGTGTGGCTAACTGAATATCAGCTTTTAAAACAGCCTGTGTGTTTGTTAGTGTTTTCTGGATATTAACTATGAACTTGAGAGTTTGGAATGAATTTTGGCATGTAACATTTTGTTTTTCTGTTGGCAAATGCTAATTGGATTCACATGGAGACACAACAGGTACACATAAGTGTTTTCTGAGTAGAATGCTACAGAAACCAGGTGAAAAACTATACTTGTGTTTGTCAACATGACATTGAATCCACTTGCCCAAGAAAAAGACTTTGCTTTTCTCCAAAACCAGTTTCAATATTTTCTCTGGGCCCTTTGCACATGAATTCCACACGAGTTTGGCCCTATAGGTCTGGATCCAACCAGAGTTATCCGGTTCTGTGTGCCTAAATGAATATCAGCTTGTAAAACAGCCTGTGAGTTTGTTAGTGTTTTCGGGATATTATGTATGAACTTTAGAGATTTGAATGAATTTTATCATGTTTCATTTTGTTGTTTTGTTGGCACACGCTAATTGGTTCCACATGGAGACACAACAGGTACACATTCGAGTTTTCTGAGTAGAATGCTACAGAAACCAGGTGAAAAATTATATTTGCGACTGTAAACATGACATTGAATCCACTTGCCCAAGAAAAAGTCCTTGCTTTTCTCAAAAACCAGTGTCAATATTCTTTTCTGGGTCTTTTGCACACAAATTGCACATGAATTTGTCCAGATAGGTCTGGACCTAACCAGAAATATCCGGTTCTCATCTGCCTAACTCAATCCCAGCTCTTGCTACAGTCTCGTGTTTGTTTCTGTTTTCTGAATTTATCTATGAGCTTTAGAGTTTGGAATGAATTCGGGCACGTAACACTTTTTTTTGTTGCACACACTAATGGGTTCCACATGTAGACACAACAGGTACACACTGGAGGTTTCTGAGTAGAATGCTACAGAAACCAGGTGAAAAAGTATACTTGTGTTTGTAAACATGACATTGAATCCACATGACAAAGAAAATGACTTTGCTTTTCTCCAAAACCAGTTTCAATATTTTTTCTGGGTCCGTTGCACACGAATTCCACACGAGTTTGGCCTTATAGGTCTGGATCCAACCAGAACTATCCGGTTCTGTGTGCCTAAATGAATATCAGCTTGTAAAACAGCCTGTGAGTTTGTTAGTGTTTTCTGGATATTATTTATCCACTTTATAGTTTTGAATGAATTTTATCATGTTACATTTTGTTTTTTTGTTGGCACACGCTAATTGGTTCCACATGGAGACACAGCAGGTACACATCGAGTTTTCTGAGTAGAATGCTACAGAAACCAGGTGAAAAATTATATTTGCGACTGTAAACATGACATTGAATCCACTTGCCCAAGAAAAAGACCTTGCTTTTCTCAAAAACCAGTGTGAATATTCTTTTCTGGGTCTTTTGCATACAAATTGCACATGAATTTGTCCAGATAGGTCTGGACCTAACCAGAAATATCCGGTTCTCTTCTGCCTACCTCAATCCCAGCTCTTGCTACAGTCTCGTGTTTGTTTCTGTTTTCTGAATTTATCTATCAAATTTAGAGTTTGGAATGAATTCGGTCACGTAACATTTAGTTTTTTTGTTGCACACACTAACGGATTCCACATGGAGACACAACTGGTACACACTGGAGGTTTCTGAGTAGAATGCTACAGAAACCAGGTGAGAAAGTATACTTGTGTTTGTAAACATGACATTGAATCCACTTGCCCAAGAAAAAGACTTTGCTTTTCTCCAAAACCAGTTTGACTCTGCATTTCTGGGTCCTTTGCACTAATTCCACATGAGTATGTCCAGATAGGTCTGGAGCATAACAGAATTATCCGGTTCTGTGTGGCTAACTGAATATCAGCTTTTAAAACAGCCTGTGTGTTTGTTAGTGTTTTCTGGATATTAACTATGAACTTGAGAGTTTGGAATGAATTTTGGCATGCAACATTTTGTTTTTCTATTGGCAAATGCTAATTGGATTTACATGGAGACACAACAGGTACACATAAGTGTTTTCTGAGTAGAATGCTACAGAGACTTGGTGAAAAAGTATACTTGTGTTTGTAAACATGACATTGAATCCACTTGCTCAAGAAAAAGACTTTGCTTTTCTCCAAAACCAGTTTGACTCTGCATTGCTGGGTCCTTTGCACACTAATTCCACGTGAGTTAGTGTAGATAGGTCTGGAGCAAAACAGAATTATCCGGTTCTGTGTGGCTAACTGAATATCAGCTTTTAAAACATCCTGTGTGTTTGTTAGTGTTTTCTGGATATTAACTATAAACTTGAGAGTTTGGAATGAATTTTGGCATGTAACATTTTGTTTTACTGTTGGCAAATGCTAATTGGATTCACATGGAGACACAACAGGTACATATAAGTGTTTTCTGAGTAGAATGCTACAGAAACCAGGTGAAAAAGTATAATTGCGACTGTAAACATGACATTGAATCCACTTGCCCATGAAAAAGAAGTTGCTTTTCTCAAAAACCAGTGTCAATATACTTTCCTGGGTCCTTTGCACACAAATTGCACATGAATTTGTCCAGATAGGTCTGGACCTAACCAGAAATATCCAGTTATCTTCTGCCTAACTCAATCCCAGCTCTTGCTACAGTCTCGTGTTTGTTTCTGTTTTCTGAATTTATCTATGAACTTTAGAGTTTGGAATGAATTCTGGCACGTAACACTTTGTTTTTTTGTTGGCACACACTAATGGGTTCCACATGGAGACACAACAGGTACACACTGGAGGTTTCTGAGTAGAATGCTACAGAAACCAGGTGAGCAAGTATCCTTTGTTTGTAAACATGACATTGAATCCACTTGCCCACGAAAAAGACTTTGCTTTTCTCCAAAACCAGTTTGACTCTGCATTTCTGGGTCCTTTGCACACGAATTCCACATGAGTTTGTCCAGATAGGTCTGGAGCAAAACAGAATTATCCAGTTCTGTGTGGCTAACTGAATATCAGCTTTTAAAACAGCCTGTGTGTTTGTTAGTGTTTTCTGGATATTAACTATGAACTTGAGAGTTTGGAATGAATTTTGGCATGTAACATTTTGTTTTTCGGTTGGCAAATGCTAATTGGATTCACATGGAGACACAACAGGTACACATAAGTGTTTTCTGAGTAGAATGCTACAGAAACAAGGTGAAAAACTATACTTGTGTTTGTCAACATGACATTGAATCCACTTGCCCAAGAAAAAGACTTTGCTTTTCTCCAAAACCAGTTTCAATATTTTTTCTGGGTCCTTTGCACACGAATTCCACACGAGTTTGGCCTTATAGGTCTGGATCCAACCAGAACTATCCAGTTCTGTGTGCCTAAATGAATATCAGCTTGTAAAACAGCCTGTGAGTTTGTTAGTGTTTTCTGGATATTATGTATGAACTTTAGAGTTTTGAATGAATTTTATCATGTTACATTTTGTTGTTTTGTTGGCACACGCTAATTGGTTCCACATGGAGACACAACAGGTACACATTGCAGTTTTCTGAGTAGAATGCTACAGAAACCAGGTGAAAAAGTATAATTGCGACTGTAAACATGACATTGAATCCACTTGCCCAAAAAAAAGACTTTGCTTTTTTCCAAAACCAGTTTGACTCTGCATTTCTAGGTCCTTTGCACACGAATTCCACATGAGTTTGTCCAGATAGGTCTGGAGCAAGCCAGAATTATCCGGTTCTGTGTGGCTAACTGAATATCAGCTTTTAAAACAGCCTGTGTGTTTGTTAGTGTTTTCTGGATATTAACTATGAACTTGAGAGTTTGGAATGAATTTTGGCATGTAACATTTTGTTTTTCTGTTGGCAAATGCTAATTGGATTCACATGGAGACACAACAGGTACACATAAGTGTTTTCTGAGTAGAATGCTACAGAAACCAGGTGAAAAACTATACTTGTGTTTGTCAACATGACATTGAATCCACTTGCCCAAGAAAAAGACTTTGCTTTTCTCCAAAACCAGTTTCAATATTTTCTCTGGGCCCTTTGCACATGAATTCCACACGAGTTTGGCCCTATAGGTCTGGATCCAACCAGAGTTATCCGGTTCTGTGTGCCTAAATGAATATCAGCTTGTAAAACAGCCTGTGAGTTTGTTAGTGTTTTCGGGATATTATGTATGAACTTTAGAGATTTGAATGAATTTTATCATGTTTCATTTTGTTGTTTTGTTGGCACACGCTAATTGGTTCCACATGGAGACACAACAGGTACACATTCGAGTTTTCTGAGTAGAATGCTACAGAAACCAGGTGAAAAATTATATTTGCGACTGTAAACATGACATTGAATCCACTTGCCCAAGAAAAAGTCCTTGCTTTTCTCAAAAACCAGTGTCAATATTCTTTTCTGGGTCTTTTGCACACAAATTGCACATGAATTTGTCCAGATAGGTCTGGACCTAACCAGAAATATCCGGTTCTCATCTGCCTAACTCAATCCCAGCTCTTGCTACAGTCTCGTGTTTGTTTCTGTTTTCTGAATTTATCTATGAGCTTTAGAGTTTGGAATGAATTCGGGCACGTAACACTTTGTTTTTTTGTTGCACACACTAATGGGTTCCACATGTAGACACAACAGGTACACACTGGAGGTTTCTGAGTAGAATGCTACAGAAACCAGGTGAAAAAGTATACTTGTGTTTGTAAACATGTCATTGAATCCACATGACAAAGAAAATGACTTTGCTTTTCTCCAAAACCAGTTTCAATATTTTTTCTGGGTCCGTTGCACACGAATTCCACACGAGTTTGGCCTTATAGGTCTGGATCCAACCAGAACTATCCGGTTCTGTGTGCCTAAATGAATATCAGCTTGTAAAACAGCCTGTGAGTTTGTTAGTGTTTTCTGGATATTATTTATCCACTTTATAGTTTTGAATGAATTTTATCATGTTACATTTTGTTTTTTTGTTGGCACACGCTAATTGGTTCCACATGGAGACACAGCAGGTACACATCGAGTTTTCTGAGTAGAATGCTACAGAAACCAGGTGAAAAATTATATTTGCGACTGTAAACATGACATTGAATCCACTTGCCCAAGAAAAAGACCTTGCTTTTCTCAAAAACCAGTGTCAATATTCTTTTCTGGGTCTTTTGCACACAAATTGCACATGAATTTGTCCAGATAGGTCTGGACCTAACCAGAAATATCCGGTTCTCTTCTGCCTACCTCAATCCCAGCTCTTGCTACAGTCTCGTGTTTGTTTCTGTTTTCTGAATTTATCTATGAAATTTAGAGTTTGGAATGAATTCGGTCACGTAACATTTAGTTTTTTTGTTGCACACACTAACGGATTCCACATGGAGACACAACTGGTACACACTGGAGGTTTCTGAGTAGAATGCTACAGAAACCAGGTGAGAAAGTATACTTGTGTTTGTAAACATGACATTGAATCCACTTGCCCAAGAAAAAGACTTTGCTTTTCTCCAAAACCAGTTTGACTCTGCATTTCTGGGTCCTTTGCACTAATTCCACATGAGTATGTCCAGATAGGTCTGGAGCATAACAGAATTATCCGGTTCTGTGTGGCTAACTGAATATCAGCTTTTAAAACAGCCTGTGTGTTTGTTAGTGTTTTCTGGATATTAACTATGAACTTGAGAGTTTGGAATGAATTTTGGCATGCAACATTTTGTTTTTCTATTGGCAAATGCTAATTGGATTTACATGGAGACACAACAGGTACACATAAGTGTTTTCTGAGTAGAATGCTACAGAGACTTGGTGAAAAAGTATACTTGTGTTTGTAAACATGACATTGAATCCACTTGCTCAAGAAAAAGACTTTGCTTTTCTCCAAAACCAGTTTGACTCTGCATTGCTGGGTCCTTTGCACACTAATTCCACGTGAGTTAGTGTAGATAGGTCTGGAGCAAAACAGAATTATCCGGTTCTGTGTGGCTAACTGAATATCAGCTTTTAAAACATCCTGTGTGTTTGTTAGTGTTTTCTGGATATTAACTATAAACTTGAGAGTTTGGAATGAATTTTGGCATGTAACATTTTGTTTTACTGTTGGCAAATGCTAATTGGATTCACATGGAGACACAACAGGTACATATAAGTGTTTTCTGAGTAGAATGCTACAGAAACCAGGTGAAAAAGTATAATTGCGACTGTAAACATGACATTGAATCCACTTGCCCATGAAAAAGAAGTTGCTTTTCTCAAAAACCAGTGTCAATATACTTTTCTGGGTCCTTTGCATACAAATTGCACATGAATTTGTCCAGAAAGGTCTGGACCTAACCAGAAATATCCAGTTATCTTCTGCCTAACTCAATCCCAGCTCTTGCTACACTCTCGTGTTTGTTTCTGTTTTCTGAATTTATCTTTGACCTTTAGAGTTTGGAATGAATTCGGGCACGTAACACTTTGTTTTTTTGTTGGCACACACTAATTGGTTCCACATGGAGACACAACAGGTACACACTGGAGGTTTCTGAGTAGAATGCTGCAGAAACCAGGTGAACAAGTATCCTTTGTTTGTAAACATGACAGTGAATCCACTTGCCCACAAAAAAGACTTTGCTTTTCTCCAAAACCAGTTTGACTCTGCATTTCTGGGTCCTTTGCACACGAATTTCACACGAGTTTGGCCCTATAGGTCTGGATCCAAACAGAACTATCCAGTTCTGTGTGCCTAAATAAATATCAGCTTGTAAAACCGCCTGTGAGTTTTTTAGTGTTTTCTGGATATTATGTATGAACTTTAGAGTTCTGAATGAATTTTATCATGTTACATTTTGTTATTTTGTTGGCACACGCTAATTGGTTCCACATGGAGAGACAACAGGTACACATTGCAGTATTCTGAGTAGAATGCTACAGAAACCAGGTGAAAAACTATACTTGTGTTTGTCAACATGACATTGAATCCACTTGCCCAAGAAAAAGACTTTGCTTTTCTCCAAAAGTTTCAATATTTTCTCTGGGCCCTTTGCACACGAATTCCATACGAGTTTGGCCCTATAGGTCTGGATCCAAACAGAACTATCCGGTTCTGTGTGCCTAAATGAATATCTGCTTTTAAAACAGCCTGTGAGTTTGTTAGTGTTTTCTGGATATTATGTATGAACTTTAGAGTTTTGAATGAATTTTATCATGTTACATTTTGTTGTTTTGTTGGCACACGCTAATTGGTTCCACATGGAGACACAACAGGTACACATTTGAGTTTTCTGAGTAGAATGCTACAGAAACCAGGTGAAAAAGTATAATTGCGACTGTAAACATGACATTGAATCCACTTGCCCAAGAAAAAGACCTTGCTTTTCTCAAAAACCAGTGTCAATATTCTTTTCTGGGTCCTTTGCACACAAATTGCACATGAATTTGTCCAGTTAGGTCTGGATCCAACCAGAAATATCCGGTTCTCTTCTGCCTACCTCAATCCCAGCTCTTGCTACAGTCTCGTGTTTGTTTCTGTTTTCTGAATTTATCTATGAACTTTAGAGTTTGGAATGAATTCGGGCACGTAACACTTTGTTTTTTTGTTGCACACACTAATGGGTTCCACATGGAGACACAACAGATACACACTGGAGGTTTCTGAGTAGAATGCTACAGAAACCAGGTGAACAAGTATACTTGTGTTTGTAAACATGACATTGAATCCACATGCCCAAGAAAATGACTTTGCTTTTCTCCAAAACCAGTTTCAATATTTTTTCTGGATCCTTTGCACACGAATTCCACACGAGTTTGGCCTTATAGGTCTGGATCCAACTAGAACTATCCGGTTCTGTGTGCCTAAATGAATATCAGCTTGTAAAACAGCCTGTGAGTTTGTTAGTGTTTTCTGGATATTATTTATCCACTTTATAGTTTTGAATGAATTTTATCATGTTACATTTTGTTTTTTTGTTGGCACACGCTAATTGGTTCCACATGGAGACACAGCAGGTACACATCGAGTTTTCTGAGTAGAATGCTACAGAAACCAGGTGAAAAATTATATTTGCGACTGTAAACATGACATTGAATCCACTTGCCCAAGAAAAAGACCTTGCTTTTCTCAAAAACCAGTGTGAATATTCTTTTCTGGGTCTTTTGCATACAAATTGCACATGAATTTGTCCAGATAGGTCTGGACCTAACCAGAAATATCCGGTTCTCTTCTGCCTACCTCAATCCCAGCTCTTGCTACAGTCTCGTGTTTGTTTCTGTTTTCTGAATTTATCTATGAGCTTTAGAGTTTGGAATGAATTCGGGCACGTAACACTTTGTTTTTTTGTTGCACACACTAATGGGTTCCACATGTAGACACAACAGGTACACACTGGAGGTTTCTGAGTAGAATGCTACAGAAACCAGGTGAAAAAGTATACTTGTGTTTGTCAACATGACATTGAATCCACATGACAAAGAAAATGACTTTGCTTTTCTCCAAAACCAGTTTCAATATTTTTTCTGGGTCCTTTGCACACGAATTCCACACGAGTTTGGCCTTATAGGTCTGGATCCAACCAGAACTATCCGGTTCTGTGTGCCTAAATGAATATCAGCTTGTAAAACAGCCTGTGAGTTTGTTAGTGTTTTCTGGATATTATTTATCCACTTTATAGTTTTGAATGAATTTTATCATGTTACATTTTGTTTTTTTGTTGGCACACGCTAATTGGTTCCACATGGAGACACAGCAGGTACACATCGAGTTTTCTGAGTAGAATGCTACAGAAACCAGGTGAAAAATTATATTTGCGACTGTAAACATGACATTGAATCCACTTGCCCAAGAAAAAGTCCTTGCTTTTCTCAAAAACCAGTGTCAATATTCTTTTCTGGGTCTTTTGCACACAAATTGCACATGAATTTGTCCAGATAGGTCTGGACCTAACCAGAAATATCCGGTTCTCATCTGCCTAACTCAATCCCAGCTCTTGCTACAGTCTCGTGTTTGTTTCTGTTTTCTGAATTTATCTATGAGCTTTAGAGTTTGGAATGAATTCGGGCACGTAACACTTTGTTTTTTTGTTGCACACACTAATGGGTTCCACATGTAGACACAACAGGTACACACTGGAGGTTTCTGAGTAGAATGCTACAGAAACCAGGTGAAAAAGTATACTTGTGTTTGTCAACATGACATTGAATCCACATGACAAAGAAAATGACTTTGCTTTTCTCCAAAACCAGTTTCAATATTTTTTCTGGGTCCGTTGCACACGAATTCCACACGAGTTTGGCCTTATAGGTCTGGATCCAACCAGAACTATCCGGTTCTGTGTGCCTAAATGAATATCAGCTTGTAAAACAGCCTGTGAGTTTGTTAGTGTTTTCTGGATATTATTTATCCACTTTATAGTTTTGAATGAATTTTATCATGTTACATTTTGTTTTTTTGTTGGCACACGCTAATTGGTTCCACATGGAGACACAGCAGGTACACATCGAGTTTTCTGAGTAGAATGCTACAGAAACCAGTTGAAAAATTATATTTGCGACTGTAAACATGACATTGAATCCACTTGCCCAAGAAAAAGACCTTGCTTTTCTCAAAAACCAGTGTGAATATTCTTTTCTGGGTCTTTTGCATACAAATTGCACATGAATTTGTCCAGATAGGTCTGGACCTAACCAGAAATATCCGGTTCTCTTCTGCCTACCTCAATCCCAGCTCTTGCTACAGTCTCGTGTTTGTTTCTGTTTTCTGAATTTATCTATGAAATTTAGAGTTTGGAATGAATTCGGTCACGTAACATTTAGTTTTTTTGTTGCACACACTAACGGATTCCACATGGAGACACAACTGGTACACACTGGAGGTTTCTGAGTAGAATGCTACAGAAACCAGGTGAGAAAGTATACTTGTGTTTGTAAACATGACATTGAATCCACTTGCCCAAGAAAAAGACTTTGCTTTTCTCCAAAACCAGTTTGACTCTGCATTTCTGGGTCCTTTGCACTAATTCCACATGAGTATGTCCAGATAGGTCTGGAGCATAACAGAATTATCCGGTTCTGTGTGGCTAACTGAATATCAGCTTTTAAAACAGCCTGTGTGTTTGTTAGTGTTTTCTGGATATTAACTATGAACTTGAGAGTTTGGAATGAATTTTGGCATGCAACATTTTGTTTTTCTATTGGCAAATGCTAATTGGATTTACATGGAGACACAACAGGTACACATAAGTGTTTTCTGAGTAGAATGCTACAGAGACTTGGTGAAAAAGTATACTTGTGTTTGTAAACATGACATTGAATCCACTTGCTCAAGAAAAAGACTTTGCTTTTCTCCAAAACCAGTTTGACTCTGCATTGCTGGGTCCTTTGCACACTAATTCCACGTGAGTTAGTGTAGATAGGTCTGGAGCATAACAGAATTATCCGGTTCTGTGTGGCTAACTGAATATCAGCTTTTAAAACATCCTGTGTGTTTGTTAGTGTTTTCTGGATATTAACTATAAACTTGAGAGTTTGGAATGAATTTTGGCATGTAACATTTTGTTTTACTGTTGGCAAATGCTAATTGGATTCACATGGAGACACAACAGGTACATATAAGTGTTTTCTGAGTAGAATGCTACAGAAACCAGGTGAAAAAGTATAATTGCGACTGTAAACATGACATTGAATCCACTTGCCCATGAAAAAGAAGTTGCTTTTCTCAAAAACCAGTGTCAATATACTTTTCTGGGTCCTTTGCATACAAATTGCACATGAATTTGTCCAGAAAGGTCTGGACCTAACCAGAAATATCCAGTTATCTTCTGCCTAACTCAATCCCAGCTCTTGCTACACTCTCGTGTTTGTTTCTGTTTTCTGAATTTATCTTTGACCTTTAGAGTTTGGAATGAATTCGGGCACGTAACACTTTGTTTTTTTGTTGGCACACACTAATTGGTTCCACATGGAGACACAACAGGTACACACTGGAGGTTTCTGAGTAGAATGCTTCAGAAACCAGGTGAACAAGTATCCTTTGTTTGTAAACATGACAGTGAATCCACTTGCCCACAAAAAAGACTTTGCTTTTCTCCAAAACCATTTTGACTCTGCATTTCTGGGTCCTTTGCACACGAATTCCACACGAGTTTGGCCCTATAGGTCTGGATCCAAACAGAACTATCCAGTTCTGTGTGCCTAAATAAATATCAGCTTGTAAAACCGCCTGTGAGTTTTTTAGTGTTTTCTGGATATTATGTATGAACTTTAGAGTTCTGAATGAATTTTATCATGTTACATTTTGTTATTTTGTTGGCACACACTAATTGGTTCCACATGGAGACACAACAGGTACACACTGGAGGTTTCTGAGTAGAATGCTGCAGAAACCAGGTGAACAAGTATCCTTTGTTTGTAAACATGACATTGAATCCACTTGCCCAAGAAAAAGACCTTGCTTTTCTCAAAAACCAGTGTCAATATTCGTTTCTGGGTCATTTGCACACAAATTGCACATGAATTTGTCCAGATAGGTCTGGACCTAACCAGAAATATCCGGTTCTCTTCTGCCTACCTCAATCCCAGCTCTTGCTACAATCTCGTGTTTGTTTCTGTTTTCTGAATTTATCTATGAACTTTAGAGTTTGGAATGAATTCGGGCACGTAACACTTTGTTTTTTTCTTGGCACACACTAATGGGTTCCACATGGAGACACAACAGGTACACTTTGGAGTTTTCTGAGTAGAATGCTACAGAAACCAGGTGAAAAAGTATACTTGTGTTTGTAAACATGACATTGAATCCACTTGCCCAAGAAAAAGTCCTTGCTTTTCTCAAAAACCAGTGTCAATATTCTTTTCTGGGTCCTTTGCACACAAATTGCACATGAATTTTTCCAGATATGTCTGGACCTAACCAGAAATATCCGGTTCTCTTCTGCCTAACTCAATCCCAGCTCTTGCTGCAGTCTCATGTTTGTTTCTGTTTTCTGAATTTATCTATTACCTGTAGAGTTTGGAATGAATTCGGGCACATAACACTTTGTTTTTTTGTTGCACACACTAATGGGTTCCACATGGAGACACAACAGGTACACATAAGTGTTTTCTGAGTAGAATGCTACAGAAACCAGGTGAAAAAGTATACTTGTGTTTGTAAACATGACATTGAATCCACTTGCCCAAGAAAAAGACTTTGCTTTTCTCCAAAATCAGTTTGACTCTGCATTTCTGGGTCCTTTGCACACGAATTCCACACGAGTTTGGCCCTATAGTTCTGGATCCAAACAGAACTATCCAGTTCTGTGTGCCTAAATAAATATCAGCTTGTAAAACCGCCTGTGAGTTTTTTAGTGTTTTCTGGATATTATGTATGAACTTTAGAGTTTTGAATGAATTTTATCATGTTACATTTTGTTGTTTTGTTGGCACACGCTAATTGGTTCCACATGGAGAGACAACAGGTACACATTCGAGTTTTCTGAGTAGAATGCTACAGAAACCAGGTGAAAAAGTATACTTGTGTTTGTCAACATGACATTGAATCCACTTGCCCAAGAAAAAGACTTTGCTTTTCTCCAAAACCAGTTTCAATATTTTTTCTGGGTCCTTTGCACACGAATTCCACACGAGTTTGGCCTTACAGGTCTGGATCCAAACAGAACTATCCAGTTCTGTGTGCCTAAATAAATATCAGCTTGTAAAACAGCCTGTGAGTTTGTTAGTGTTTTCTGGATATTATGTATGAACTTTAGAGTTTTGAATGAATTTTATCATGTTACATTTTGTTGTTTTGTTGGCACACGCTAATTGGTTCCACATGGAGACACAACAGGTACACATTGCAGTTTTCTGAGTAGAATGCTACAGAAACCAGGTGAAAAATTATATTTGCGACTGTAAACATGGCATTGAATCCACTTGCCCATGAAAAAGTCCTTGCTTTTCTCAAAAACCAGTGTCAATATACTTTTCTGGGTCCTTTGCACACAAATTGCACATGAATTTGTCCAGATAGGTCTGGACCTAACCAGAAATATCTGGTTCTCTTCTGTCTAACTCAATCCCAGCTCTTGCTACAGTCTCGTGTTTGTTTCTGTTTTCTGAATTTTTCTATGACCTTTAGAGTTTGGATGAATTCGAGCACGTAACACTTTGTTTTTTTTGTTGGCACACACTAATTGGTTCCACATGGAGACACAACAGGTACACACTGGAGGTTTCTGAGTAGAATGCTACAGAAACCAGGTGAACAAGTATACTTGTGTTTGTAAACATGACATTGAATCGACTTGCCCAAGAAAAAGACTTTGCTTTTCCCAAAACCAGTTTGACTCTGCATTTCTGGGTCCTTTTCACACGAATTCCACGTGAGTTTGTGTAGATAGGTCTGGAGCAAACCAGAATTATCCGGTTCTGTGTGGCTAACTGAATATCAGCTTTTAAAACAGCCTGTGTGCTTGTTAGTGTTTTCTGGATATTAACTATGAACTTGAGAGTTTGGAATGAATTTTGGCATGTAACATTTTGTTTTTCTGTTGGCAATGCTAATTGGATTCACATGGAGACACAACAGGTACACATTGCAGTTTTCTGAGTAGAATGCTACAGAAACCCGGTGAAAAAGTATGCTTGTGTTTGTAAACATGACATTGAATCCACTTGCCCAAGAAAAAGACTTTGCTTTTCTCCAAAACCAGTTTGACTCTGCATTTCTGGGTCCTTTGCACACGAATTCCACATGAGTTTGGCCTTATAGGTCTGGATCCAACCAGAACTATCCGGTTCTGTGTGCCTAAATGAATATCTGCTTGTAAAACAGACTGTGAGTTTGTTAGTGTTTTCTGGATATTATGTATGAACTTTAGAGTTTTGAATGAATTTTATCATGTTACATTTTGTTGTTTTGTTGGCACACGCTAATTGGTTCCACATGGAGAGACAACAGGTACACATTCGAGTTTTCTGAGTAGAATGCTACAGAAACCAGGTGAAAAATTATAATTGCGACTGTAAACATGACATTGAATCCACTTGCCCAAGAAAAAGACCTTGCTTTTCTCAAAAACCACTGTCAATATTCCTTTCTGGGTTCTTTGCGCACAGAGTGCACATGAATTTGTCCAGATAGGTCTGGACCTAACCAGAAATATCCGGTTCTCTTCTGCCTAACTCAATCCCAGCTCTAGCTACAGTCTCGTGTTTGTTTCTGTTTTCTGAATTTATCTATGAACTTTAGAGTTTGGAATGAATTCGGGCACGTAACACTTTGTTTTTTTGTTGCACACACTAATGGGTTCCACATGGAGACACAACAGGTACACACTGGAGGTTTCTGAGTAGAATGCTACAGAAACCAGGTGAAAAAGTATACTTGTGTTTGTCAACATGACATTGAATCCACTTGCCCAAGAAAAAGACTTTGCTTTTCTCCAAAACCAGTTTCAATATTTTTTCTGGGTCCTTTGCACACGAATTCCACACGAGTTTGGCCTTATAGGTCTGGATCCAAACAGAACTATCCAGTTCTGTGTGCCTAAATAAATATCAGCTTGTAAAACAGCCTGTGAGTTTGTTAGTGTTTTCTGGATATTATGTATGAACTTTAGAGTTTTGAATGAATTTTATCATGTTACATTTTTTTGTTTTGTTGGCACACGCTAATTGGTTCCACATGGAGACACAACAGGTACACATTGCAGTTTTCTGAGTAGAATGCTACAGAAACCAGGTGAAAAATTATATTTGCGACAGTAAACATGACATTGAATCCACTTGCCCATGAAAAAGTCCTTGCTTTTCTCAAAAACCAGTGTCAATATACTTTTCTGGGTCCTTTGCACACAAATTGCACATGAATTTGTCCAGATAGGTCTGGTCCTAACCAGAAATATCCGGTTCTCTTCTGCCTAACTGAATCCCAGCTCTTGCTACAGTCTCGTGTTTGTTTCTGTTTTCTGAATTTATCAATGAACTTTAGAGTTTGGAATGAATTCGGGCACGTAACTCTTTGTTTTTTTCTTGCACACACTAATGGGTTCCACATGGAGACACAACAGGTACACACTGGAGGTTTCTGAGTAGAATGCTACAGAAACCAGGTGAAAAAGTATACTTGTGTTTGTCAACATGACATTGAATCCACTTGCCCAAGAAAAAGACTTTGCTTTTCTCCAAAACCAGTTTCAATATTTTTTCTGGGTCCTTTGCACACGAATTCCACACGAGTTTGGCCTTATAGGTCTGGATCCAAACAGAACTATCCAGTTCTGTGTGCCTAAATAAATATCAGCTTGTAAAACAGCCTGTGAGTTTGTTAGTGTTTTCTGGATATTATGTATGAACTTTAGAGTTTTGAATGAATTTTATCATGTTACATTTTGTTGTTTTGTTGGCACACGCTAATTGGTTCCACATGGAGACACAGCAGGTACACATCGAGTTTTCTGAGTAGAATGCTACAGAAACCAGGTGAAAAATTATATTTGCGACTGTAAACATGACATTGAATCCACTTGCCCAAGAAAAAGACCTTGCTTTTCTCAAAAACCAGTGTCAATATTCTTTTCTGGGTCCTTTGCACACAAATTGCACATGAATTTGTCCTGATAGGTCTGGACCTAACCAGAAATATCCGGTTCTCTTCTGCCTACCTCAATCCCAGCTCTTGCTACAGTCTCATGTTTGTTTCTGTTTTCTGAATTTATCTATTACCTGTAGAGTTTGGAATGAATTCGGGCACATAACACTCTGAGTAGAATGCTACAGAAACCAGGTGAAAAAGTGTACTTGTGTTTGTAAACATGACATTGAATCCACTTGCCCAAGAAAAAGACTTTGCTTTTCTCCAAAACCAGTTTGACTCTGCATTTCTGGGTCCTTTGCACACGAATTCCACGTGAGTTTGTCCAGATAGGTCTGGAGCAAACCAGAATTTCCGGTTCTGTGTGGCTAACTGAATATCAGCTTTTAAAACATCCTGTGTGTTTGTTAGTGTTTTCTGGATATTAACTATGAACTTGAGAGTTTGGAATGAATTTTGGCATGTAACATTTTGTTTTTCTGTTGGCAAATGCTAATTGGATTCACATGGAGACACAACAGGTACACATAAGTGTTTTCTGAGTAGAATGCTACAGAAACCAGGTGAAAAAGTATACTTGTGTTTGTAAACATGACATTGAATCCACTTGCCCAAGAAAAAGACTTTGCTTTTCTCCAAACCCTGTTTCAATATTTTTTCTGGGTCCTTTGCGCACGAATTCCACACGAGTTTGGCCTTATAGGTCTGGATCAAACCAGAACTATTCGGTTCTTTGTGCCTAAATGAATATCAGCTTGTAAAACAGCCTGTGAGTTTGTTAGTGTTTCTGGATATTATGTATGAATTTTAGAGTTTTGAATGAATTTTATCATGTTACATTTTGTTGTTTTGTTGGCACACGCTAATTGGTTCCACATGGAGACACAACAGGTACACATTTGAGTTTTCTGAGTAGAATGCTACAGAAACAAGGTAAAAATTATATTTGCGACTGTAAACATGTCATTGAATCCACTTTCCCAAGAAAAAGTCCTTGCTTTTCTCAAAAACCAGTGTCAATATACTTTTCTGTGTCCTTTGCACACAAATTGCACATGAATTTGTCCAGATAGGTCTGGACCTAACCAGAAATATCCGGTTCTCTTCTGCCTAACTCAATCCCAGCTCTTGCTACAGTCTCGTGTTTGTTTCTGTTTTCTGAATTTATCTATGAACTTTAGAGTTTGGAATGAATTCGGGGACGTAACACTTTGTTTTTTTATTAGCACAGACTAATTGGTTCCACATGGAGACACAACAGGTATACATTGCAGTTTTCTGAGTAGAATGCTACAGAAACAAGGTGAAAAAGTATACTTGTGTTTGTAAACATGACATTGAATCCACTTGCCCACGAAAAAGACTTTGCTTTTCTCCAAAACCAGTTTGACTCTGCATTTCTGGGTCCTTTGCACATGGATTCCACATGAGTTTGTCCAGATAAGTCTGGAGCAAACCAGAATTATCCGGTTCTGTGTGGCTAACTGAATATCAGCGTTTAAAACAGCCTGTTTGTTTGTTAGTGTTTTCTGGATATTAACTATGAACTTGAGATTTTGGAATGAATTCGGGCACGTAACATTTTGTTTTTCTGTTGGCAAAAGCTAATTGGATTCACATGGAGACACAACAGGTACACATAAGTGTTTTCTGAGTAGAATGCTACAGAAACCAGGTGAACAAGTATACTTGTGTTTGTCAACATGACATTGAATCCACTTGCCCAAGAAAAAGACTTTGCTTTTCTCCAAAACCAGTTTCAATATTTTTTCTGGGTCCTTTGCACACGAATTCCACACGAGTTTGGCCTTATAGGTCTGGATCCAACCAGAATTATCCGGTTCTGTGTGGCTAACTGAATATCAGCTTTTAAAACAGCTTGTGTGTTTGTTAGTGTTTTCTGGATATTAACTATGAACTTGAGAGTTTGGAATGAATTTTGCCATGTATCATTTTGTTTTTCTGTTGGCACATGCTAATTGGATTCACATGGAGACACAACAGGTACACATTGGAGTTTTCTGAGTAGAATGCTACAGAAACCAGGTGAAAAAGTATACTTGTGTTTGTCAACATGACATTGAATCCACTTGCTCAAGAGAAAGACTTTGCTTTTCTCCAAAACCAGTTTGACTCTGCTTTTCTGGGTCCTTTGCACAAGAATTCCACACGAGTTTGTCCAGATAGGTCTGGATCTAACCAGAAATACCCGTTTCTGTTCTGTGTAACTCAATCCCAGCTGTTGCAACAGCCTCTGTTTTTGTTTCTATTTTCTGGAAACTTTCTATGAACTTTAGAGTTCTGAATGAATTTTAGCATGTAACATTGTGTTTTTTTGTTGGAAACGCTAATTCGTTCCACATGGAGGCACAACAGGTACACATTCGAGTTTTCTGAGTACAATGCTACAGAAACTAGGTTAAAAATGACATTTGTGTTTTTTAACATGACATTTAATCCACTTGCCCAAGAAAAAGACTTTGCTTTTCTGCAAAAATAGTTTCATTACTCTTTTCTGGGTCCTTTGCACAAGAATTCCACACTACTTTGTCCAGATAGGTCTGGATCAAATCAGAAATATCCGGTTTTTTGTGGCTAATTCACTATCAGCTTTTAAAAGAGCCTGAGTGTTTGTTAGTGTTTTCTGGGTTTTTTCTATGAACTTGAGAGTTTTGAATGAATTTTAGCATGTTACATTTTGTTTTTTTGCTGGGAAATGCTAATTGGTTCCACATGGAGACACAGCATTTACACATAAGTGTTTTCTGAGTAGAATGCTACAGGAACGAGGATAAAAATGATATTTGCGACTGTAAACATGACACTGAATTCACTTGTCCAAGACAAAGACTTTGCTTTGCTCCAAAACCAGTTTCAATATTTTTTTCTGGGTCCTTTGCAACAGAATTCCACATGAGATTGTCCAGATAGGTCTGATTCAAACCAGAATTATCCGGTTCTGTGTGGATAAATGAACATCAGATTATAAAACAGCCTTCGTGTTTGTTAGTGTTTTCTGGAAATTAACTATGAACTTGAGAGTTTGGAATGAATTTTAGCATGTTACTTTTGTTTTTCTGTTGGCAAATGCTAATTGGATTCACATGGAGACACAAGAGGCACACATTCGAGTTTTTTGTGTAGAATGCAACAGATACCAGGTTAAAAATGATATTTGCAACTGTAAACATGTCATTGAATCCACTTGCCCATGAAAAAGACCTTGCTTTTCTGCAAACTAGTTTGACTCTGCTTTTCTGGGGCCTTAGCACACGAATTCCAAATAAGTTTGCCCAGATAGGTCTGGATCTAACCAGAAATATCCAGTTCTGTGTGGCTAAATGAATATCAGCTTGTAAAACAGCCTGTGAGTTTGTTAGTGTTTTCTGGATATTATCTATTAACTTTAGAGTTTGGAATGAATTTTAGCATGTTACATTGTGTTTTTTTTTGGAAACGCTAATTCAATCCACATGGAGACACTACAGGTACACATTCAAGTTTTCTGAGTAGAATGCTACATATATCAGGTTAAAAATGATATTTGCGACTATAAATATGCCATTGAATCCACTTGCCCAAGAAAAAGACTTTGCTTTTCTCCAAAACCAGTGTCAATATTCTTTTCTGGGTCATTGGCACAAGAATTCCACAGGAGTTTGTCCAGATAGGTCTGGATCTAGCCAGAAATACCCGTTTCTGTTCTTCTAACTCAATCCCAGATCTTGCTACAGCCTCTGTGTTTGTTTCTGTTTTCTGGATATTTTCCATGATCTTTACAGTTTTGAATGAATTTTAGCATGTTACTTTTTGTTTTTTTTTTTTTTTTTACAAACGCTAATTGGTTCCACATGGAGACACAACAGGTACACATTCGAGGTTTCTGAGTAGAATCCTACTGAAACCAGGTTAAAAATGATATTAGCAACTGTAAACATGACATTGATTCCACTTGCCCAAGTTAAAGACTTTGCTTTTCTCCAACACCAGTTTCAATATTCCTTTCTGAGTCCTTTGCACAAGAATTCCACACGAGTTTGTCCAGATAGGTCTGGATGAAACCAGAAATACCCGTTTCTGTTCTGGGTAACTCAATCCCAGCTCTTGCTACAGTCTCTGTGATTGTTTCTGTTTACTGGACTGTATCTATGAACTTTAGAGTTTGGAATGAATTCAGGCATGTAACACTTTGTTTTTTTTTTGTTGTTGTTGGCAAACACTATTGGTTTCACTTGGAAACACAACAGGTACACATTCCAGTTTTCTGAGTAGAATACTACAGAAACCAAGTTAAAAATGATATTTGTGTTTTTAAACATGACATTGAATCCTCTTGCCCACCAAAATGACTCTGCTTTTCTCCAAATCCAGTGTGACTTTGTTTTTCTGGGTTCTTTGCACATGAATGCCACACAAGTATTTCCAGATAGGTCTGGATCAAACATGAAATATCTGGTTCTGTTTTGTCTAAATGAATATCAGCTTTTAAAGCAGCCTGTGGGTTTGTTAGTGTTTTCTGGATACTATCTATGAGCTTTAGAGTTTTGAATGAATTTTAGCATGTTACATTTTGTTTTTTTGTTGACAAACGCTGATTGGATCCACATGGAGACACAACAGGTACACATTCGAGTTTTCTGTGGAGAATGTTACAGAAACCAGGTTAAAAATGATATCTGCGACTGTAAACATGACATTGAATCCTCTTTCCCAAGAAAAAAGACATTGCTTTTCTCCAAAACCAGTTTGAGTGCTTTTCTGTGTCTTTTGCACATGAATTCCACATGAGTTTGTCCTGATAGGTCTGGATCTAACCAGAAATATCTGGTTCTCTGTGGCTAAATTAATATCAGCTTTTAAAACAGCCTCTTTGTTTGCTAGTGTTTTCTGGATATTATCTATGATCTTTAGAGTTTTGAATGAATTTTAGCATGTTATATTTTGTTTTTCTGTTGGCAAACGCTAACTGGTTCCACACGGTGATACAACAGGTACATATTGGAGTTTTCTGAGTAAAATGCTACAGAAACCAGATTAAAAATTATATTTGTTTAGGTCTTCTTTTTTTTTCCAGAGTGTCTTGGCTTTCCATGCGTAAAATACTCTCATGGCTCTTGAGCCAGATCTGAATGCCTTAAGGGCTGATTCTTAGGCCAGAGTGCTATTTAGGACATCTGCCATTCTATGAGTCTTCTGTGTATCTCGCTTCCCATGTTGGATCATTCTCTCTCTTTTTGATTATATCAGTTAGAATTAGCAGACACTAGTCTTGTTTGTGTCATCCCTTTTAGACCTATCACTGTGATCAATTGTGAACTGAAATTGATCACTTGGACTAGTGAGAAGGCCTTGGTACATGCCACCTTAATGGGATTGTATTGGAATTCCCTGGCACGTTTCTGACTCCATCATTTGGGGCACGACTGATTGAGCATGTCCCAAATTGTATATCCTCCCTCTCTTATTCCCACTCTTATATTTCACAGGGATCACTTTTCAGTTAAATTTAAACACCTAAGAATAATTGTGTGTTAATTACAGAGTTCAACCACTAGTACTAGAATAAAAAATACTAAAATTGATAAAGTATTACATTCTACAACAATAGTCAGCACAAGAGCTAACCCTAACCATAACCCTAGCCCTAGCCCTAATTCTAACCCAAACCCTAGCCCAAACCCTAGCCCAGCCCTAACCCTAACCCTAACCATAGAACTAACCCTACCCCTAAACCTAACCCTAGCCCTAGCACATTTTCTAAACATAACTATAACCCTACCCTAACCCTAACCCTAACCCGAATCCTAGACCTAGACCTATCCCAAACCCTAGAACCAGCCATAACCCTAACCCTAATCCTAACCCTAACCCCAACGCCAACCCAAAACCAGACACCAACCCTAACCCTAACACAAGCCCTAAACCTAACCATAGCCCTAACCCCAATCCTAAACCTTGCCTTAACCATAACCTTAACCCTAAACCTAGTCCTAACCTTAAACCAAACCCTAGCCCTAACCCTACCCCTACCCTTACCACTAACCTTAACCCTAGCCCTAGCCCTAGCCCTAACCCTAACCCTAGCCCTAGCCCTAACTAAACCCTAGCCATAACCCTAACACTAACCCTAACCCCAGCTCTAGCCCTAATTCTAACCCGTACTCTAGCTCTAGCCCTAGCCCTAGACCAACCCCTAACCATAACATTAACCCTAGCACTAGCCCTAACACTAACCCTAACCCTAAAACTAGCCCTAGCCCACTCCCAAGCCCTATCCCTAAACCTAACCCTAGCCCTACCCTAGCCCTAACTCTAACCCTAAACCGAGCCCTAGCCCAATCCCTAACTCTAACCCTAACAATAGCCCTAGCCCTAGCACAAGACCTAGCCCTAGTCATAAACCTAACACTAACCCTAACAGAAACCCTAGCCCTAGGTGTAACCCTAACACTAACTCTAACCCTAAACACAACCCCATTCCCAACCCCAACAACAACCCTAACCCTAACACTAACACTAGCCCTAACCCTAACCCTAAACCTAACCCTATCCCTATTCCTAACCATATGCCTAACCCTAGCCCTAACCCGAGCCCACAACATGACCCTAACCCTAAACCAAAATCTAGCAACAGCAATAACCCTAACCCTAATACTAACCCTAACCCCAACCACAACCCCAACCCCAAACCCGACCCCAATCCTCACCCTAACCCTAACCCTAACCCTAACCCAAGCCCTAACCCTAAACCTAACCCTAGCCCTAGACCAAAACCTAAGCCTAACACTAACCCTAGCTCTAGCCCTACCCAAACGCTAACCCTAACCCTAGCCCTATCCCTAGACCTAGCCCTAAACCTAACCCTAACCCTAGCTCTAACCCTAACCCTAACCCTAAAACTAACCCTACTTCTAACACTAGTACTAACCCTAACCCTAACCCTAGCCCTAGCCTAACTAAACCCTAGCCCTAGCCCTAACCCTAACCGTAACCCTAGCCCTAGCCCTAATTCTAACCCAAACCCTAGCCCAAATGCTAGCCCAGCCGTAACCCTAACCCTAACCATAGAACTAACCCTACCCCTAACCCTAACCCTAGCCCTAGCACATTTTCTAAACATAACAATAACCCTAGCCCTAACCCTAACCCTAACCCGAATCCTAGACCTAGACCTATCCCTAATCCTAGACCCATCCATAAACCTAACCCTAATCCTAACCCTAACCCCAACGCCAACCCAAAACCAGACACCAACCCTATCCCTAACACAAGCCCTAAACCTAGCCATAGCCCTAACCCCAATCCTAAACCTTGCCTTAACCATAACCTTAACCCTAAACCTAGTCCTAACCTTAAACCAAACCCTAGCCCTAACACTACCCCTACCCTTACCACTAACCTTAACCCTAGCCCTAGCCCTAGCCCTAACCCTAACCCTAGCCCTAGCCCTAACTAAACCCTAGCCATAACCCTAACACTAACCCTAACCCCAGCTCTAGCCCTAATTCTAACCCGTACTCTAGCTCTAGCCCTAGCCCTAGAACTACCCCTAACCATAACCATAGCCCTAAAGCTAACCCTAACCCTAAACCTAACCATAGCCCTAGTCTTAGCCCTAACCCTAACACTAACCCTAAACCTAGCCCTAGCACTATCCCTAACCCTAACAATAAACCTAACCCTAGCCCTAGCCCTACCCCTAGCCATGACTCTAACCCTAACCCCAACCCTAGCATCAGGTATAACCCTAACCCAAAATCTAACCCTAAACCCAACACCAAACCCAAACATGACCGCAACGCTTACCCCAACACTAGTCCTTCCCCTAACCGTAGCCCTAACCCCAATCCTAAACCTAGCCCTAACGATAACGTAAAACCTAACCGTAACCCTAGCCCTAACCATAACCCTAACCCTATACCTAACACTAACCCTAGCCCAAGCCCTAGTCCTAACTCTAACCCTAACACTAAACCTTTTATAGCCCTAACCCTAAACCTAAAACTAAACCTAACGCTAACCCTAGCCCTAATCCTAACCCTAAACCTAACCCTAGCCCTAACCCTAACCCTAACACTAAACCTAACCCGAGCCCTAACCCTAGCCCTAACCCTAACCCTAAACATAGCCCTATCCCTAACCCCAGCCATAGCCCTAGCCCTAGCACTAACACCAATCATAGCCCTATCCCTAACACCAGCCCTAACCCTAACCCTAACCCTATCCTGGGCTTAACCCTAACCCTAACAATAACCGTAACCCTAACCCTAACCATAGCCCTAACCCTAACAACAGCCCTAACCCTAACGCTGGCCCTGGCCCTAACCCTAGCCTTGGACCTAATCCTAACCCTAACCCTAACCCTAACCCTAACCCTAACCCTAACCATAGCCCTAACCCTAGACCTAACCCTTACCCTAACACTAGCCCTAGCCCTAGCCCGAGCCATAACCAAAAACCTAACCCCAAACCTAGCCCAAGACCTAGCAGTAGCTTAGCCCTAACCCTAACCCTAAACAAAACCCGAATCCGAACCCGAACCCGAACCATAACCCTCACCCTGACCATAATCGTACACCTAAATTAACCATAGCCTTAGACTTAGTCATAGTTTTAGCTGTTAAAACAACACTAGCCCTAAACCTAACCCTAGCCCTAACCCTTGCCCAAACGCTAGCCCTAACACTAACACTAGCCCTAACCCCAATCCTAAACTTGCCCTAACCATAACCATAACCATAATCCTAGCCCTAACCCTAAAGCCAACACTGGCCCTAACCCAAACCCTAGCCCTAACCCCAAAACTAAACCTAGCCCTAACCATAACCATAACCCTAACCGTAGCCCTAACCATAACCCATGTCCTAGCCCTACCCCTAACCCTGCCCCTAGCACTATCCCTAAACCTAACCCTAACCATAGCCCTACCACTAGCACTAGCCCTAACCCTAACCCTAATTCTAAACCTAAAGCTAGCCCTAGACCTGGCCCTAGACCTAACCCTAACCCTAACCCTAGCCATAGCCCTAAACCTAACCCTAGCCCTAGTCCTAGCCCTAGCCCTAATGCTAAACCTAAACCTAGCCCTAGCCCTAGCCCTAACCCTAACCCTAAACCTATCCTTAGCCCTAGCCATAGCCCTAGCCCTAGCCCTAACCCTAAACCTAACCCTAAATCTAACCCGAACCATAGCCCTAGCCCTAACCTAACCCTAACAATAGCCCTAGCCCTAGCCTAGCTCTAACCCTAACCATAACTGTAACCCTAGTCCTGACCCTAAAACTAATCCTAGCCCTAGACCTAGCCCTAAACCTAAACCTAACCCTAGCTCTAGACCTAACCCTAACATTAACCCTAGCCCTAACCCTAATACAAACCGTAGCTCTAACCCTACTCCTAACCCTAACCCTAGCCCTAGCACTATTCCCAACCCTAAAAATAACCAAAGCCCTAACCCTAATCCTAAACCTAAACCTAGCCCTACCACAAGCCCTAACCCTAGCACTAACCCTAAACCTAGACCTACCACAAGCCCTAACCCTAGCACTAACCCTAAACCTAACCCTAACCCTAGCCCTAACCCTAACACTAACCATAGCTCTAACCATACCCCTAACCCTAACCCTAGCCCTAGCACTATTCCTAACCCTAAAAATAACCAAAGCCCTAACCCTAATACTAAACCTAACCCTATCCCTAGCCCTATCCCTAACCCTAGTACCAGCCATAACCCTAACCCTAATCCTAACCCTAACCCCAAAGCCAACAACAAACACGACCCCAACCCTATACCTAACACTAGCCCTAACCCTAAGAATAGTCCTAACCACAATCCTAAACCTAGCCCTGACGATAACCCTAAACCTAACCCTACCCTAGCCCTAACCCTAACCGTAACCCTAGCCCTAGCCCTAACCCTAAACCTAATCCTAGCCCTAGCCCTAACCCTAACCCTAAACCTAACCCTATCCCTGGACCTAGCTCTAGCCCTAACCCTAACCCTAAACCTAACACTAACCATAGCCCTAGCCCTAACCTAACCCTAGCCCTAGCCCTACCCCTAGCCCTAACCCTAACCCTACCCCTACACCTAGCACTAACCCTAACCTTAACACTAACCCTAACCCTAACCCTAATCATAGGCCTAGCCCTAATCCTAACCCTAGCCATTGCCGTAGACCTAGCCCTAGCCCTAACCATAACCATAACCCTGACCGTAGCCCTAAAACAGACCCTAACCCTAACCCTAACCATACTCCTAGCCCGAGTCCTAACCCTAACACTAACCCTAACCCTAGCAGTAGCATTATCTCTAAACATAACAATAACCCTAGCCCTAGCCCTAAAAATAACTCTAAACATAGCGCTAGCCATAGCCCTATCCCTAACCTTAACAATAAACCTAGCCCTAGCCCTAGCCCTAACATTAACCCTAAACCCAACCCTAACCCTAGCTCTAGCCATAACACTAACCATAACCCTAACCCTTAACCCAACCTCAACCCCAACCCCGACCCCAACCCTAACATAACCCTAATCCTAACACTAGCCCTAACCCTAACAAAGCCTTAACCGTGACCCTAACCCTATCCCTAACAATAGCTCTAGACCTAACCAAAACCTAAACCTAATACTAGCCCTAGCCCTAGCCCTAACCCTAACACTAAGCATAACCCTAGCCCTAACCATAACCCTAAACCTAACCCTAGCCATCGCCCTAAACCTAACCCTAACCCTAACCCTAATAAGAGCCCTAGCCCTAACCCTTACCCTAGCCCTAACCTTAGCACTAGCCCTAAACGTAACCCTAAACCTAACCGTAGCCCTAATCCTAAACCTACCCCTAACCTAAGACTAGCCATAACCCTAACGCTAAACCTAACCCTAACACTAGCCCTAGCCCTAGACCTAGCCCTAACGCTAACTCTAACTCTAGCCCTAGCCCCAACCCTAGCCCTAACCCTAACCCTAAACCCAACCCCAACCCCAACCCTAACTCTAACGCCAACCCCAACCCCACCCCAACCCCAACCGAAACCCCAACCCCAACCCCAACCCTAACCCTAACCCGAACTCGAACATGATCCCTAACCCTAACCCTAACCCAAACCCGAACCCTAACCCTAAACCTAACCCTAACCTGAACTCGAAACCAAAAGCGAACCCTAACCATAAACCGAACACGAACATGAACCCTAACAATAAACCGAACCCGAACACGAATCCTAACCCTAACACTGACCATAATCCTACACCTAACCTTAACCATAGCCTTAGACTTAGTGATAGTCCTAACTGTTAACACAACACTAGCCCTAAACCTAATCCTAGCCCTAAACCTAACCCTAACCCTAACGCAAGCCCTAACCATAACCCTAGCCCTAACCCCATCATAAACCTAGCCCTAACAATAACCATAACCGTAAACCTAGCCCTAACCCTAACCATAAACCTAACCCTAGCCCTAGCCATAACCCTAACCATAACCCTAACAATAGCCCTAGCTCTAACCTAACCCTAACCCAAGCAATAGCCATAACGTAGACTTAGACCTAACCCAAAACCTAACACTAACCCTAACCCTAACCCCAGCCCTAACCCTAATACTTGCACTAACCCTAAACCTAACCCTATCCCAAGCCCTAACCCTAAGCCTAACACTAACCCTAACCCTAGCCCTAGCACTATCCCTAAACCTAACAATAAACCAAGACCTAGCCCTAGCCCTAGCCCTAGCCATAACCATAACCCTAATCATAACCCTAACTCCAACCTCAACCCCAACCCCGACCCCAACCCTAATCCTAACCCTAGACCTAAACCTAACCATGGCCCTAAACCCAATCCTAAACCTAGCCCCAAACATTACCCTAACCCTAAAAGTAGCCCTAACCATAACCATAACCCTAGCCTTAGCCCAAGCCCTAACCCTAAATATAACAATAACCCTAGCTCTAGCCCTATCCCTAGCCCTAACTCTACACCTAAACCTAAACCTAGCTCTAGCCTTGGCCCTAGCCCTAACCCTAAACCTAACCCTAGCCCTAGCCCTATCCCTAGCCCTAACTCTAACACTAACCATAACCCTAGCCTTAACCCTAACCCTAACCTTCTCCTAGGCCTAGCCCAAGCACAGGCCCTATCCCTAAACCTAAACCTAGAGCTATCCCTAGCCTTAAACCTAAACCTAACCCTAGCCCTAACACTAACCGTAACCCTAACCCTAATCATAGTCTTACCTAACCCTAGCCCTAGCCCTAACAATAACGCTAATCATAACACTAGCCCTAACCTTAAACCTAATACTAGCACTAGCCCAAGCCCTAGCCCTAACCCTAATCATTAACCCAACCCTAACCCTAGCCCTAGTCCTAGCCCTAACCCTAACCCTAACGCTAGCCCTAAACCTAATCCTAACCCAATCCCTAGCCCTAACCCTAACCTGAACCCTAACGCTAGCATTAATCCTAACCCAAACCCTAGCCCTAACCCTAGCACAAGACATAACCATAAACTTAGCCCTAACACTAAACCTAGCCCTAACCCTACCCCTAGCCCTAGCCCTAGCCCTAACCCTAACCATAACCCTAACCCTAGCCCAGGCCATAACCCTAACAGTAACCGTAACCTTTCCCCAACCCAAACCCAAGCCCGACCCCAACCCTACCCTAATCCTAGCCCTAACCCTAACCCTAGACCTAGCACTAGACCTGGACCTAGCCCTAAACCTAAACCTAAACCTAGCCCTAGCCCAACCCTAAAACTAACCCTAGCCCTAGTCCTAACCCTAACCCTAGCCCTAGCCCTGACCCTACTCTAAACTTAACCCTAACCCTAACCCTAACCCTAGACCTAGCCCTAGCCCTAGCCCTAACCCTAACGCTAACGCTAGCCCTAACCCTAACACTAGCCCTAACCCTAACCCTGAACCCAATCCCATCCCCACTCCAAACCTAACTCTAATGCCAACACCAACCCCACTCCAACCCCAACCCCAACTCCAACCCCAACCCAAACCCGAAACCGATCCCTAACCCTACCCCTAACCCAAACCCGAACCCTAACCCTAAACCTAACCCTAATCCTAACACAACCCGAACCCGAAAGCAAACCCTAACCATAAACCTAACCCGAACACGAACCCTAACCATAAACTGTACCCAACACGAACCCTAACCCCAACCCTGACCATAATCCTACACCTACCTTAACCATAGCCTTAGACATAGTGATAGTCATTTAAACACAACACTAGCCCTAAACCTAACCCTAGACTTAGCCCTAACCCTAACCCTAACGCTAGCTCTAAACCTAACCCTACTCCTAACCCCAATCATAAACCTAGTCCTAAAGATAACCCTGACCGTAAACAGAGCCTTAACCCTAACCCTAAACCTAACCCTAAACCTAGCACTAGCCCTAACCCTAACCGTAACCCTAACATTAAAAATAGCGCGAGCCCTAACCTAACCCTAACCCAAGCAATAGCCCTAGACCAAGACCTAGCTCTAACCCAAACACTAACCCTAACACTAGCGCTAGCCCTAGCCCTAACCCTAACCCTAACCCTATCCCTAATCCTAGCACTAACCCTAACCCAAGCCCTAACCCTAAGCCTAACACTAACACTAACCCTAGCCCTTGCACTATCCCTAAACCTAACAATAAACCTAGACCTAGCCCTAGCCCTCGCACTCACCATAACGCTAACCCTAATCATAACACTAACTTCAACCCCAACCCCAACCCCGACACCAAACCTAATCCTGACCCTAGCCCTAAACCTAACCATACCCTAAACCCAATCCTAAACCTAGCGCTAACCATTACCCTAAACCTAACCCTAGCCCTAACCATAAACTAACCCTAGCCCTAGCCCTGGCCCTAACCGTAAACATAACCCTAACCCTAGCCATAGCCCTAGCCATATATACACCTAAACCTAAACCTAGCTCTAGCCCTGGACCTATCCCTAACCCTAAACCTAACCCTAGACCTAGGCCTATCCCTATCCCTAGCCCTAACCCTAACACTAACCATAACCCTAGACCTAACCAAACCCTAACCCTTCTCATAGGCCTAGCCCAAGCCCTAGAAATAACCCTAACCCTAACCCTAGAGCTAGCCCTAGCCCTAACCCTAACCCAAAACATAACCCTAAACCTAAACCTAGCCCTAGCCCTAATCCAAACAATAAACCTTCTCTTAGACATAGCCCTAACCCTAGCCCTAACCCTAACCCTAACCCTAATCATAGCCAGAGCCCTAACCCTAGCCCTAGCCCTAGCCCTAATCCTACTCCTAAACCTAACCCTAACCCTAACTGAAGAACTAATCCTGACACTAACGCAAACCGTAAACCTAACCCTAGGCCTAGGCCTAGCCCTAACAATAACCCTAACAATAACACTAGCCCTAACCCTAACACTAACCCTTCTCTTAGCTGTAGACCTAACACTAACCCTAACCCTAATCATAACCCTAACCATAGCCCTAGACCTAACCATAACCTTAGCCCTAACCCTAACACTAACCCTAGATCTAAACCTAAAACTAACACTAACCCTAGATCTAGCCCTAAACCTAACCCTAGCCCTAACCCTAACCCTAAAACTAACTCTAGACCTAACCCTAACCCTAGTCCTAGCCCTAACCCTAACCCTAATCATAACCCTAAACCTAGACCTAAACCTAACCCTAGCCCTAACCCTAACCTTAAACTTAAACTTAACACTAACCGTAACCATAGCCCTAGCCCTAAACCTAACCATAACCCTAGCCATAGCCCTAAACCTAACCCTAATCTTCACCCTAACCCTAGCCCTAGCCCTAGCCCTAGCCCTAAACCTAACACTAACCCTAACCCTAGCCCTGGCCCTAACTCTAATGCTAACCCTAAACCTAATCATAGCCCTATCCTTAACATTAACCCTAACCCTAGCCCTAAACCTAACGTTAACCCTAACCCTAACCGTAGCCCTAAACCTAACCCTAACCCTTATCCTAACCATAGCGCTAGCCCTAGCCCGAATCCTAATACTAAAACTAACACTAGCCCTAGCACTATCCCTAACACTAACAATAACCCTAGCCCTAAACCTAACCCTAGCCCTACCCCTAAACCTAACTATAACCCTAACCATAATCCTAGCCCTAACCCTAACCCTAACCCTAGTCCTAGCCGTACCTTAACCCTAATCCTAACCCTTACCCCAACCCCGACCCCAACCCTAACCTTAATACTAGCCCTAACCCTAACATTAGACCAAGACCTAGACCTAAACCTAACCCTAAACCTAGCCCTAGCTCTAACACTAAACCTAACCCTAGCCCTAGCCCGAGCCCAGGCCCTAAACATAAACCAAACCCTAGCCCTAGCCCTAACACAAACTGATATCCTAACACTAACCCTAGTGCTAGACCTATCCCTAACCCTAACAATAACCATAGCCCTAGCCCTAGCCCAACCCCGAGCCATAACCCTAACCCCAACCCTAACCCTAGCCCTAGCCCTAGCCCTAACCCTAAACCTAACCCTAACCCTTACCCCAACCCCAACCCCAACCCCGACCCCAACCATAACCCTAATCCTAGCCCTAACCCAAACCCTAGACCTAACCCTAGCCCTGGCCCTAGCCCTAACACTAAACTTAACACTAGCCCTGGCCATAAACCTAACCCTAACCCTAACCATAACCCTAAACCTAGCCCTAAACCTAACCCTAACGCTAGCCCTAGGACTAGCCCTATCCAAAACCCTAAGCCCAACACCAACCCTAACTCTAACACCAACCCCAACCCCACCCAACCCCAAAAATAACTTTTAACCTAACCCTAACGCGAACACGAACACTAACCCTAACCCTAACACTAACCCGAACCCGAACCCTAAACCCAACCCCAACACTAACCCTAGCCCTACCCTAAACCTAACCCTAGCCCTAGCCCAAGCCCTAACCCTAAATCAAACCCTAACCCTAGCCCCAGCCCAGGACTAGCCCTAATTCTAACACTAAACCTTAACCTAGACTTAGCCCTGGCCATAGCCCTAACCATAAACCAAACCCTGGCCCTGTCCCTATGCCTAGCCCTAACAATAACCCTAAAGCTAACCATAGCCCTAACCCTTCACTTAGCCCTAGCACTAACCCTAGCCATAACCCTAACCCTAATCCTAATCATAGCCATAGCCCTAACACAAGCCCTAGCCCTAGACCTAGCCCTAAACCTAACCCTAACACTACCCGTAGATCTAACACTAACACTAACGCAACACCTTACCCTAACCCTAGCCCTAGCTCTAACCCTAACCCTAGGCCTAACCCTAACCCTAAACCTAACTCTAGACCTAACCCTAACACTAGTCCTAGCACTAACCCTAAACCTAGCACTAACAATAACCGTAACCATAACCCTAAACCTAGCCCTAAACCTAACCCTAGCCCTCACCATAACCTTAAACCTAAACTGACCCCTAACCCTAACCCTAGCCCTAGCCCTAGCCCTAGCACTAACCATAACCCTAACCCGAGCTCTAGCCCTAACGCAAATCCTTATCCTAAGAATAACCATAGCACTAGCACTGTCCCTAACCCTAAAAATAACCATAGCCCTAGCCCTAGCCCGAGCCCTAACCCTAAACCCAACCCTAATCCTAACCCTAGCCATAAAACACACCCTACCCCTAACCCTTGCCCTAACCCAAGCCCAAACCCTAACCTAACCCTAAACATAACACTAGCCCTAACCCTAACCCTAACCCTAACCCTAACCCTAACCCTAAACCTAACCATAACCATATGCTAGCAATAGCCCAAGCCCTAGAGCTAACCCAAAGACTTACCCTAACCCTAACTCTAGGCCTAGTCCTAGCCCTAACCCTAACCCTAACCCCAACCCAAACCCCAACCCCAACTCCACCCCAACCCAAACCCCAACCCCAACCCTAACCAACCCGAACCCTAAACCTAACCTTAAACTTAGTCCTAGCCCAAGCCCTAGCCCTAACCATAACCCTAGCCCTAGCTCTAATCCTAACCCAAACCCTAGTCCTAACCGTAGACCTAGACCTAACTATAAACTTAGCTCTAACCCTAAACCTAGCTCTAACCCTAACCCTAACACTAACCCTAACCCTAGGCCTAATTTTAACCCTAACCCTAGCCCTAGCCTTCTCCAAAGCTCTAGCCCTAACCCTAACCCTAACCCTAACCCTAGACCTAACCCTAACATTAGTCCTAGCAATAACCCTAAACCCTATCCCTAACCGTAACCCTAAACCTAACCATAAACCTGACCCTAACCCTAGCCATAGCTCTAAACCTAACCCTAATCCTAACCCTAACCCTAGCCCTAGCCCTAACGCTAGCCCTAACCCTAACACTAAACCCAACCCAACCCAACCCCACCCCAACACCAAACCCAACCCTAACCCTAAAATGAACCCGAACCCAAACAATAACCGTAACCCCAACCCTAACCCAATACCCGAACCCTAACCCTAACCCTAACCCGAACCTTAACACTAACCCGAACCCGAACCCTAACCTTAACACGAACCAGAACCAGAACCCTAACTCCAACCCCAAAACTAACCCTAGCCCTAACCCTAAATGGAACCCTAGACCTAACCCTAATCATAGCCTTAGCCCTAACCCTAACCCTAACCCTAGCCCTAGCCCTAACCCTAACGCTAATGATAAACCTAGCACTAACTCTATCCATAGCCCTAGCCCTAGCCCTAGCCATAACCCTAACCCTAAACCTAACAGTAACCCTAACCCTAGCCATAACACTAACACTAAACCTAACCCTAACACCAACCCCAAACCCAACAACAACCATAACCCTAACCCTAGCCTTAACCCTAATCCTATACCTAACCCTAGCCCTAATCCTAACCCTAACCGTAACGCTAGCCTTACCACTAACTCTAATGCTAACCCTAACCCTAATCATAGCCCTAGAACTAAACTTAACCCTAACCCTAGCCATAACCCTAACCTTAAACCCTAACACTAATAGTAGTCCTAAACCTAACCCTAACTCTTATCCTAGCATAGCCCTAGCCCTAGCCCTAATCCTAACACTAAACCTAACCCTAGCCCTAGCACTATCCCTAATGCTAAAAATAAACCAAGCCCTAACCCTAAACCTCACCCTAGCCCTGGACATAGCCCTAAACCTAACTTTAACGCTAGCCCTAGCCATAACCCTAACCCTAACCCTAACCCTAACCATATTCCGAGCACTAGCCTAAGCCCTAGTCCTAACACTAACCCTTACCCTAACCCTAAACCTAGCCCTAGTCCTAGCCCTAGCCCTAAACCTAAACATAACCCTAGCCCCAAACCTCACCCTAAACCTATCCCTAGGCCTAACCCTAAACCTAACCCTAGCCCTAGCCCTAATCCTAACCCAAACCCTAGCCTTAACCCTAGACCTAGAGATAACCATAACCTTAGCTCTAACCATAACCCTAGCTCTAACCCTAACCCTAACACTAACCCTAACCCTAGAACTAACCCTGAACCTAACCCTAACCCTAGCCCTAGCCTACTCCCAAGCCCTAGCCCTAACCCTATCCCTAACCCTAAACCTAGTCCTACCCCTAACCCTAACCCAAACGCGAACACTAAGCCTAACTCTTACCATGACCAGAACCCTAACCTGAACAAGAACCCTAACAAAAACCCAAACCCGAATCCGAACCCAAACCATAACCCTAAACCTAACCCTAACCTGAACCCGAACCTGAACATGAATCCTAACCCCAACCCCAACACTAACCCTAGGCCTAACCCTAAACATACCCTAACCCTAACCCTAGCCCTAGCCCTAACCTTAATACAAACCCTAAACCTAATCATAGCCCTAGACCTAACCCTAATCCTATCACTAGCCCTAGCACTAGCCCTAATACTAACCCTAACCGTAGACCTAACCCTAAACCTAAACCGAAACCTAGCCCTAGCCCTAGCCCAAACACTAACCTTCACCCTAGCCCTAGCCCTATCCCTAACCCCAACAATAACCCTAGCCCTAGGCCCAGCCCTAGCCCTAGCCATAGCCATAACACTAAACCTAACACTAACCATACCCCTAATCCGAACACAAACCCGAACCCGAACACTAACCCTAACAAAAACCAAAACCCGAATCCGAACCCGAACCCTAACCCTAACCAGAACCCAAACCTGAACCCGAACACTAACACTAACCCCAACGCCAACACTTAAAACTAACGCTAACCCTAACCCTAATCCTAGCCCTAATCCTAACCCTAATCTAACCCTAGCCATAGAACTAACTCTAACACTAATCCTAGCCTTACGCTAAACTTAACCCTAGCTCTAGCCCTAACCCTAGCCCTAGCCCTAACCCTAAATCTAAACCTAACTGTATCCCTAACCCAACGCTAATGCTAACGCGAACCCTAACCCTAAGCCTAACCCTAGCCCTAGCCGTATCCCTAACCTAAACCTAACCATAACCATAGCCCTAGCCCTAGCCCTATCCATAACACTAACCCTAACCCTAACCCTAAACCTAACAGTAAACCTAGCCCTAGCCATAACCCTAACACTAACCCTAACTGTAACCCCAAACCCAACAACAACCCTAAACCTAACCCTACCCCTAAACCTAACCTTAACCCTGGACCTAACCCTAACACTAACCCTAATCATAACACTAACCCTAACCCTAGACCTAGTCCAAGCCCTAGACCAAACCCTAAAACTAACCCTAGCCCAAAACCTAACCCTAATCCTAGCTCAAACCCTAAACCTATCCATAACCCTAACCCTAGCCCTAAACCTAAACTTAACCCTAACCCAAGCCCTAACCGAACCTTAACCATAACCCTAACCATAACCTTAACGTAAACCTAACCCTTATCCTAACAATAGCCCTAGCCCTAGCCCTAACCCTAACACTAAACCTAACACTAGCCCTAGCACTATCCCTAACCCTAACAATAACCCAAGAATTAACCCTAACCCTAGCCCTAGCCCTTGCACTAACTTTAACCCTAAACCTAAACCTAGCCTTAGCCCTGGGCCTAGCCCTAGCCCTAACCCGAAACCTAACCCTAACCCTTACCCCAACCCAGACCCCAAACTTAAACCTAATCCTATCCCTAACCCTAACACTAGACCTAGCCCTAAACTTAACACTAAACCTAGCCCTAGCCTTAACCCTAATTCGAACCCTAACCCTAGTCCTGGCCGTAGCCCTAACCCTAAACATGACCCTAGCCCTAACACTTGCCCAAACCTTAACCCTAGCCCTAGCCCTAGCCCTAGCCCTAGCCCTAGACCTAACCCTAACCCTAACACTAACCCTAGCCCTAACCCTTACCCAAACCATAACCCTAGTCCTAGCCCTAATCCTATCCCTAACCATAAACCTAACCCAAGCCCTAGCCCTAACCCAAACCCTAAACCTAACCCTAAACCTACCACTAGCCCTGTCCCTATCACTAACAATAACCCTAGCCCTAGCCCTGGCCCTAACCCGAGCACTAAACCTAACCCAAAGCTTAACCCTAGCCCTAGCCATAACACTACCCTAACCCTAAACTTTACCAAACCGAACCCCAACCCGGACCCCAAACCTAACCTTAACCCTAGCCTAACCCTAACCCTAGCCCTAAACCTAGCCCTAGCCCTAACACTAACACTAACCCAAAACGTAGCCCTATCCCTTAACCTAACCCTAACCCTCACCTTAGCCCTAACCCTAACACTAACCCTAACCCTAGCCCTAGCTCTATCACTAACCATAACATTAATCCTAGCCCTAGGCCTAGCCCAAGAAATAACCCTAAACCTAACACTAAACCTAGCCCTAAACCTAACCGTAACCTTAGCCCTAACCCTAGCCCTAGCCCTAACACTAAACCTAAAACTAACCTTAGCCGTAACACTAAACATAACTCTAAACCTAGGCCTAGCCCTAGCCCTAACCCTAAATCTAACCCTAACTCTAAACCTAGCAATAGCCCTGGCCTTAGCCCTAACCCTAAAACTAACCCTAAACATAACCCTAACCCTAAACCTAACCCTAACCCTAAGCCTAAACGTAAATCTGAACCTAACCCTAACCCTAGCCAAAGCGCTAGCAATAACCCTAACACTAAATAACCCTAGCCCTCACCCTAACCCTAACCTTAACCCTAACCATACACCTAGCACAAGTCCTAGCACTACCCTAACCCTAACCCTAACCCTAGACCTAGCCCTAGCCCTAGACCTAACCCTAACCCTAGCCCTAAACTTAAAACTGTACCCTAGCCCTACCCCTAACCCTAACCCTAACCCTAGCACTAGACCTAATCCTAACACAAACCCTAGCCCTAGAACTAACCCTAACCCTAACATTAGCCCTAGCCCTAGCACTAACCCTAACCCTAAACCTAGCCCTAGCCCTAAACCTAACTCTAACCCTAACCCTAATTATAGCCCTAGCCCAACACCTAACCCTAGCCCTAGTCCTAGTCCTAGCCCTAACCCTAACAAAAACCCTAACCGTAGCCCTACCCTAACCCTAACCCTAAAACTGATCCTAGCCCTAGCCATAACCCTTACCCTAATCCTAACCTAAACCCTAACACTAGCCTAGCCCTAACCCTAACCCTAACCCTAAACCTAGCCCGAGCATTGCCCTAGACCTATCCCTAATCATAACACTAACCCTAACCCTAACCCTAACCCTAACCCTAAACCTAAACCTAAACCTAACCCTAGACCTAACACTAACCCGAACCCTAACCCTAACCCTAGCCCCAGCCCTAGCCCTAACCCAAACCCTAACTGTAGACCAAACCCTAACTCAAACCCTAACACTAAAACTAGCCCTAGCCCTAGCCCTAACCCTAACACTAACCCTAACCATAACACTAGTCCTAGCCTTAGCCCTATCCCTAACCCTAATCCTAACCCTAAACCTAACCCTAATCCTAGCCTTGGCCAAAGCCCTAACCCAAACCATACCATAACCCTAGCCTTGAACCTAACGCAAACCTACCCCTAACACAAATCATAGCCCTAGTTCTAACCCTAACACTAACCCTTACCCTAGCCATAGCACTATACCTAACCTTAAAAATAACCCTAGCCCTAGCCCTAAACCTAACCCTAATCCTAACCCAAATCATAGCCTTAGCCCTAACCCTAACCCTAGCCTTAGCTCGATCCCTAGTCCTAGCGCTAACCCTAAATGTAACCCTAACCGTAGCCCTAACCCTAACGCTAACCCTAGCCCTAACACTAACCCTAACCGTAGCCCTAGCCCTAAACCTAACACTAACCCTAACCCTAGTCCTAGCACTATCCCTAACCCTAACCCTATAACCTAGTTCTAGCCCTATCTCTAACAAAAACAATAACATAGAACTAGCCCTAGCCCTAGCCCTAGCCCTAGCACTAGCCCTAGCACTGGCCATAACCCTAACCCTAACCATAACCCTAACCCTAACCCTAGCCCTAGCCATAAAATTAACCCTGACCCTTACCCCAACCACAACCTGAAACCCGACCCCAACCATTAACCTAATCCTAGAACTAACCCTAAACCTAGACTTAGCACAAGCCCTGGCCCTAGCCATAACCCTAAATCTAAACCTAACCCACCTAACACTAACCCTAAACCTAAGCCTAGCCCTAACCCTGACCCTAACCCTAACTTTAAACATAGTCCTAGCCCTAAGCCTAAACCTAATCCTAACCCTAGCCCTAAATCTAAACCTAACCCTAACCCTAACCCTAGCCCGAGCCCTAGCCCTATCCCTAACCCTAACCCTCGCCCAAGCCCTAGCCATAGCCCTAGCCCTAGCTCTAGACATAAACTTAACCCTAACCCTAACAGTAACCCGACCCTAGACATAACCCTAACACAAACCCTAACCCTGATACAAACCCGAACCCCAACCTCAACCACAAACCCAACCCTAACCCTAGCCCTAACAATAAACATAACCATAAACCTAGACCTAACCATAACGATAACCCTAACCCTAGCACTAGCCTTAACCCTAAACCTAACCCTAACCCTAATCATAGCCCTAGCCCTAACCGTAACCTAGCCCTAGCCCAAGCCCTAACTCTAACCCTAACCCTAACCGTAGCCCAAACACTAACCCTAACCCTAAACCTAACCCTAGCCCTAGCCCTATCCTTAACCCTAACACTAACCATAACACTAGCCCTAGCACTATCCCTAACCCTAACAATAACCCTAGCCCTAGCCATATCCTTAACCCTAACACTAACCATAACACTAGCCCTAGCACTATCCCTAACCCTAACAATAACCCTAGCCCTAGGCCTAGGCCTAGCCCTAGCCATAACCCTAACCTTAACACTAACTGTAGACCTAACCCTAACGCTAACACTAGCCCGAGCCCTAGCGCTAGCCCTAACCCTAACCCTAACACTAACCCTAACCTAGCCCTAACCCTAACCCTAGCCCTATTCCTAACCCTAACAATAACCCTAGCCCTAGCCCTAACCCGAACACTAACCCTAACCCTAGCCCTAGCCCTATTCCTATCTCTAGCCCTAACTCTAAATATAGCCCTAGCAATAACCTAACGTTAATACCAGCCCTAGCCCTAGACCTAACACTAATTCTAAACCTAACCGTAGCCCTAACCCTAACCCTAACACTAAACCTAACCCTAGCCCTAGTCCTAGCCCTTATCCTAACACTAAACCAAACCATAGCCATAGCACTATCCCTAACCCTAACAATAACCCTAGCCCTAGCCATAACCCTAACCCTAACCCTAACCCTAACCATAGCCCTTAAACCTAATGCTAACGCTAACCCTAACCCTAACCCTAAACCTAACCCTAAATCTAGCCCTAGCCCTAACAGTAACCCTAACCCTAACCCTAGCCCTAACGGTAACCCTAAACATAACCCTAATCCTAGCACTAGCCCAAGCCCAAGCCCTAACCCTAAGCCTTACGCTAACCCTAAACCTAGCCCTAAAACTAACCCTAACCCTAGCCCTAGCCCTAACCATACTCTAACCCTAGCTCTAGCCCTAACCCCAATTCTAACCCTAGCCCTAGCCCTCTCCCAAGCCATAGCCCTAACTCTAAACCTACCCTAGCCCTAGCCCTAAGCCTAACCTAAGCCTAACCCTAACCCTAACCCTAGCACTAGCCCTAGCCCTAACCCTAGACATAACCTTAACCCTAAAACTAAAGGTAACCCTATCCCTAGACATAACCCTAACACTAACCATAACCCTAACCCCAACCCCAACCCCAACCACAACCAAAACCCTAGCACTAACCTTAACACTTACCCTAACCCTAGCCCTAGCCCTAACCCTAACCATAACCTAACCCCAACCCCAACCCCATCCCCAACCCTAACTCTAACCCCAACCCCAACTCCTCCCCAAACCCAACACCAACACTAACCCTAACCCAAGCCCGAACCCGAACCCTAAACCTAATCCTAACCCGAACCCGAACCCGAACTCGAACCCTAACCCTAACCAGAACCCAAACACGAAGAGTAACACTAACCCGAACCCGAACACGAACCTAACCCTAACACTAACCTGAACCCGAACCCGAACCCAGACCCGAACCTGAACCCTAACCCTAACAAAAACCAGAACCCGAACCCGAACCCTAACCCTGAACCTAATCCTACACGTAATATTAAACATAGACTTAGACTTAGTCATAGTCCTAAATGTAACACAAAACTAGCCCTAACCCTAGCCCTAAACCTAACCCTAACCCTAACCCTAGCGCTAACCCTAAACCTAACTCTAGCACTAACCCCAATCCTAAACCTAGCCCTAACCATAACTATAACCAGAACCCTAGCCTTAACGCTAAAGCTAAATTTAGCCCTAGCCCTAGCCCTAGCCCAAACCCTAACGCTAACCCTAGCCTTAGCACTAACCCTAACCCTGACCCTAACCCCATACCCTACCCCAACCCTAACCCAAACCCTACCCCTAACCAAAATCCTAACCTAACCCTAAACCTAACGCTAGAACTAGCCCTAAACATAACCCTAAGCATAACCCTAATCATAGCCCTAACCCTAACAATAACCCTAGCCCTAGCCCTAGCCCTAGCCCTAGCCCTAGCCCTAGCCCTAGGCCTAGCCCTAACCCTAACAATAGGCAATGGCTAGCCCTAACAATAACTCTAACCCTAAGTCTAAACCTAGCCCTAGCCCTGGCCATAGACCTAACACTAACCCTAGCACTAGACCTACACCTAAGCCTAACAATAACCCTAGCCCTAGCCCTAGCCATAGCCCTAAACCTAACCCTAACCCTAACCATAGGCATAGGCCTAGCCCTAACCCTAACTCTAACCCTAAGTCTAAACTTAGCCCTAGCCCTGGCCCTAGACCTAACCCTAACTTTAGCGCTAGCCCTATCCCTAAGCCTAACAATAAACCTAGCCCTAGCCCTAGCCCTAACCCTAACTCTAACCCTAAACCTAGGCATAGGCCTAGCCCTCACCCTAACTCTAACCCTAAGTCTAAACCTAGCCCTAACCCTAACCCTAGCACTAGCACTAACCCTAACCCTAACCCTAGCCCTAACCCTAAACCTAATCCTAGCCCTAGCCCTAGCAGGAACCCTAACCCTAACCCTAATCATAGCCCTAGACCTAACCGTAACACTAGCCCTAGCCCTAGACCTAATCCTAACCCTAACCCTAACCCTAACCCTAACCCTAACCCTAATCATAGATTAGCCCTAAGCCTAACACTAGCCCTAGCTCTAGCCCCAGCCCTAGCCCTAACCCTAACCCTAACCCTAACCATAGCCCTAACCCTAACGCTAATCCTAACCCTACACCTAGCCCTAGCTGTAGCCTAACCATAACCAAAGATAAACCCTAGCCCTAACCCTAACCCTAACCCTAAAGCTAACTCTAAACCTAGCACTAGCCCAAGCCCTCACCCTAACACTTACACTAACCGGAACCCTAGCCGTAGCCCTAGCCCTAACCCTAAACCTAAACTTAACATTAACCCTAGCCCTTCCCCTAATCCTACACCAACCCTGGCCCTAACCAGAGCCCTAGACCTGAAACAGCCTTAGCCCTAAACCTAACCCTTGCCCTAACCCGAACACTAACACTACCCTAGCCCTAGACCTAACACTAACCCTAACCCTATCCCTAGCCATACCCCTCTCCCAAGCCCTAGCCCTAACCCTAACCCTAACACTCACCCAAGCCCTAGCCCTAGCCCTAGCCCTAGCTCTAGCCCAAGATATAAACTTAACCCTAATCCTAACAGTAACCCTAGCCCTGGCCATAAACCTAACACTAACCCTAACGCTAATCCCAACCCCAACCCCAACACCAACCTCAACCATAACCCTATCCATAACCCTAAACATAACCCTAACACTAGCTCTAACCCTAACCTTAGCCCAAACCCTAACCCTACCCCTAACCCTAACACTAAAACTAGCCCTAGCCCTATCTCTAACCCTAACAATAACCCTAGAACTAGCCCTAACATTAGCCCTAGCCCTAGCCCTAGCCATAACCCTAACCCTAACCCTAACCCTAACCCTAGCCCTAGCCATAAACCTAACCCTAACCCTATCCCTTATCCCAACCAAAACCCCAACACAGACCACAAACTTACACTAACCTAGCCCTAACCCTAAACGTAGACTTAGCACATGCCCTGGGCCTAGACCTAACCCTAACCCTAAACCAAGCCCTACACCTAACACTAACCATAAACCTAAACCTAGGCCTAACCCTAACCCTAACCCTAACCATAAACATAGTCCTAGCCCTAACCCGAATCCTAAACGTATTCCTAGCCCTAAAACTAACCCTAACCCTAGCCCTAGACCTAACCCTAACCCTAACCTTAACCGTAGCCCTAGCCCTGTCCCTAAACCTAACCCTCGCCCAAGCCCTAGCCCTAGCCCTAGCCCTAGACATAAACTTAACCGTAACCCTAACAGTAACCCTAGACCTGGCCATAAAACTAACAATAACACTAACCCTAATCCCAACCCCAACCCCAACCCCAACACCAAACCAACCCTAGCCCTAACCCTATACATAACCCTATCCCTAGCTCTAACCCTAACCCTAACCCTAACCATAGCCCTAACATAACTCTAACCCAAACCCTAACCAAAATCATATCCCTAGCCCTAACCGTAACCGTAGACCTAGCCCTAACCCTAGCCCTAACCCTAACCCTAACACTAACCGTAGCCCATCCCTAAAGAAAACCCTAACCTTAACCCTAGCCATAGCTCTAGCCCTAACCCTATCCCTAACCCTAGCCTTAGCCCTAAACCTAACCCTAATCCTAACACTAAACCTAACCCTAATCCTAAACGTAGCCCTAACCATAACACTAACCCTAACCATAAACCTAGCCCTAGCTCTAGCCCTAACCCTATCCCTAACCCTAGCCCTAGCCCTAAACCTAACCCTAACCCTAACCCTAACCCTAGCCATAGCCCTAGCCCTATCCTAACCCTAACACTAAACCTAACCCTAGCCCTAGCCCTAACCCTAAACCTAACCCTAACCCTAACCCTAACCCTAGCCCTAGCCCTAGCCCTAAACCTAACGCTCGCACAAGCCCTAACCCTAGCCCTAGCCCTAGACATAAACTTAACCCTAACCCTAACAGTAACACTAGCCCTAGCCATAATCTTAAAATTAACCCTATCCTAATCCCAACCCCAAACCCAACCCCAACCCCAAACCTAAGCCTAACCCTAATCCTAACTCTAAACATAAACCTAATTGAAGACCTAACCGTCACCCAAGCCAAAGCTGTAACCCTAACTCTAACCCTAAACCTAAACCTAGCCCTAGCCCTAGCCCTAAAACTTACACTAAAACTAACCCTAGCACTAGCACTAACCCTAACCCTAAAAATAACCCTAGCCCTAGCCCTAGGCCTAGCACGAGCCATAACCCTAACCGTAACATTAACTCTAGACCTAAACCTAATCCTAACACTAGCCCTACCGCTAGCACTAGCCCTAGCCCTACCCTAACCCTAACACTAAACCTAACCCTAGACATAGCCCTAACCCTAAACCTAACCCTAACCCTAACCCTAGCCCTAGCCCTATCCCTAACCATAACTCTCGCCAAGGCCTAGCCCTAGCCATAGCCCTAGACATAAACTTAACCCTAACCCTAACAGTAACACTAGCCCTATCATAACCCTAAAACTAACCCTAACCCTAATCCCAACCCCAACCCCAAAACCAACCCAAACACCAACCCTAACCCTAGCCTTATCACTAAACATAACCCTGATCTTAGACCTAACCCTAACCCCAGCCCTAGCCCTAACCTTAACCCTAATCATAGCAATAGCCCTAACCGTAACCCTACCCTAGCCCCAGCGCTAGCGCAAACCAAAAGCCTAACTGTAGCCAAAACAAAAACCCTAACCCTAAACCTAACCCTAGTCCTAGAACTATCCATAACCCTACACTAACCCTAACCCTAGACCTAGCACTATCCCTAACCCAAACAATAAACCTAGCCCTAGACCTAAGCCTAGCCCTAGCCATAACCCTAACACTAACACTAACTCTAGACCTAACCCTAATCCTAACACTAGCCCTAGCCCTAGCCCTAACCCTAGCCCTAACCCTAACCTAACCCTAACCCTAGCCCTAACCCAAAACCTAAGCCTAGCCCTAGCCCTATCCCTAACCCTAACAATAACCCTAGTCCTAGCACTAGCCCTAGCCCTAACCCTAACACTAACCCTACCCTAGCCCAAACCCTAACCCTAACCCCTTTCCCTAACCCTAACAATAAAGCTAGACCTAGCCCTATCTCTAACCCTACAATAACCCTAGAACTAGCCAGAGCCCTAAACCTAGCCCTAGCCATAACCCTAACCCTAACCCTAACCCTAGCCCTAGTCCTAGCCCTAACCCCAACCCTAACCATTACCCCAACCCCAACTCAGACCCAGACCCCAACACTTACCGTAATCCTAGCACTAACCCTAACCCTAGACTTAGCACATGCCCTGAGCGTTGCCCTAACCCTAACCTTAAACCTAGCCCTAAACCTAACACTAACCCTAAACCTAACCATAACGGTAAACCTAACCTCAGCCCTAGCCCTATCCCTAACCCTAACCCTCGCCCAAGCCTAGCCCTAGCCCTAGACCTAGCCCTAGACATAAACTTAACCCTAACCCTAACAGTAACCCTAGCCCTAGCTATAACCCTAACACTAACCCTAAACCTGATCCAAACCCCAAACCCAACCTCAACCACAAACACAGCCCTAAACCTAGCCCTAACACTAAACATAACCCTAACCCTGGACCTAATCCTAATGCTAACCCTAACCCTAACCCTAACCCTAATCATAGCCCTAGCCCTAACCGTAACCCTAGCCCTAGCACCAGCCCTAGACATAACCCTAACCCTAGCCCTAACCCTAACCCTAACACTAACACTAACACTAAACCTAGCCCTAGCCCTATCTCTAACCCTACAATAACCCTAGAACTAGCCCTAGCCCTAGCCCTAGCCCTAGCCATAACCCTAACCCTAACCCTAACCCTAACCCTAACCTTAACCCTAGCCCTAGCCATAAACCAAACCCTAACCCTAACCATTACCCCAACCCCAACCCCAATCCAGACCCCAACACTTAAGCTAATCCTAGCCCTAACCATAACCCTAGACTTAGCACATGCCCTGGGCCTAGCCCTAACCCTAACCCTAAACCTAGCCCTAAACCTAGGCCTAACCCTAACACTAAGCCTAACCATAAACATAGTCCTAGCTCTAGCCCTAATCCTAAACGTATCCCTAGCCCTAAAACTAACCCTAACCCTAACCCTAACCCTATACCTAGCCCTACCCCTCTCGCAAGCCCTAACGCTGACCCTAAACCTAACCCTAGCCCTAGCCATCTCCCAAGACCTAGCCCTAACCCTAACCCTAATCCCAACCCCAACCCCAACCCTAACCCTAGCCGTAACCCTAACCCTTGCCCTAGCCCTAGCCCTAACCCTAAACCTAACCCTAACCCTAACCCTAGACCTAGCCCTATCCCTAACCCTAACTCTCGCCAAGGCCTAGCCCTAGCCATAGCCCTAGACATAAACTTAACCCTAACCCTAACAGTAACACTAGCCCTAGCCATAACCCTAAAACTAACCCTAACCATAATCCTAACCCCAACCCCAAAACCAAGCCCAACACCAACCCTAACCCTAGCCCTATCACTAAACATAACCCTGATCTTAGACCTAACCATACCCCAGCCCTAGCCATAACCCTAACACTAACCGTAATCATAGCCCCAGCCCTAACCGTAACGGTACCCTAGACCCAGCCCTAGCCCTAACCAAAACCCTAACCGTAGCCCAAACCCTAACCCTAACCCTAGTCCTAGCCCTATCATTAACCCTAACACTAACCCTAACCCTAGTCCTAGCACTATCCCTAATCCTAACAATAAACCTAGCACAAGCCCGAGGCCTAGCCCTAGCCATAACCCTAACCCTAACACTAACTCTAGACCTAACCCTAATCCTAACACTAGCCCTAAAAATAGCCCTAACCCTAGCCCTAATCCAAACCCTAACCCTAAACCTAGCCCTAACACTAATCCAAGACCTAAGCCTAGCCCTAGCCCTAGCCCTAACCCTAACAATAACACTAACCCTAGCCATAGCCCTAACGCTAGCCCTAACCCTAGCACTAACCCTAATCCAAACCCTAAGCCTAGCCCTAGCCCTATCCCTAACCCTAACAATAACCCTAGCCCTAGCCCTAGCCCTAACTCTAACACTAACCCTAACCCTATCCCTAACCCTATCCCTAACCCTAACCCTAACACTAAACCTAGCCCTAGCCCTATCTCTAACCCTACAATAACCCTAGAACTAGCCCTAGCCCTAACCCTAGCCCTAGCCATAAACCTAACCATAGACTTAGCACATGCCCTGGGCCTAGCCCTAACACTAACCCTAAACCTAACCCTAACCCTAAACCTAGCCATAGCCCTATCCCTAACCCTAACCCTTGCCCAAGCCCTAGCCCTAGCCCTATCCCTAGCCCTAGACATAAACTTAACTGTAACCCTAACAGTAACCCTAGCCCTAGCTATAAACCTAACACTAACCCTAAACCTGATCCAAACCCCAAACCCAACCAGAACTACAAACACAACCCTAAACCAAGCCCTAACACTAAATTTAACCCTAACCCTGGACCTAACCCTAACGCTAACCCTAACCCTAGCCCTAGCCTTAACCCTAACACTAACCCTAACCTTAATCATAGCCCTAGCCTTAACCATAACCCTAGCCCTAGCACCACCCCTAACCCTAACCCTAACCCTAACCCTAGCCCTAACCCTAACCATAACCCTAACACTAAACCTAGCCCTAGCCCTATCTCTAACCCTACAATAACGCTAGAATTAGCCCTAGCCCTAGCCCCAGACAAAACCCTAACCCTAACCCTAGCCCTAGCCATAAACCGAACCCTAAACCTAACCCTTACCCCAACCCCAACCCCAACCCAGACCCCAACACTTAAGCTAATCCTTGCCCTAACCCTAACACTAACACTAACCCTAGCCCTAGCCCTAACCCTAATTCTAAGCCTAGAACTAGCCCTTTCCCAAGCCCTCACCCTAACTCTAAAGCTAACCCTAGCCATACCCTAAGCCTAACCCAAACCTTAACCCTAACCCTAATCCTAGCACTAGCCCAAGCCCTAGCCCTAACCCTAACCCTAACACTAACCCGAACCCTACCCTAGCCATAACCCCAACCCTAACCCTAACCCTAACCCTAGCACCAACCATAACTCTAAACCTAACCATAACCCTAACCCTAAACCTAACCCTAACCCTAGTCCTACCTTAGCCGTAAGCCTAACCCTAACACTAGCTCTAACCCCAATCCTAAACTTAGACCTAACCATAACCATAACCCTAACCCTAACCCTAACTCTAACCCTATCCCTATCCCTAACCCTAACCAAAACCCTAAACATCAACCTAGCCATAGCCCAAAACCTAAACCTAAACCTAAACCTAGCCCTAGCCCTAGCCCTAACCCTAACACTAACACTAGCCCCAGCCCTAGCACTATCCCTAACACTAACAATAACGCTAGCTCTAGCCGTAGCCCTAACCATAACCCTAGCCCTAACACTAAACCTAACCTTAACCCTAACGCTAGCCCCAGCCCTAGCCATAGCCATAAATCTAAACCTAACCCTAACAGTAACCCTAGCCATCGCCATAACCCCAACCCTACCCCTAACCCTAATGCTAGCCCTAACCCCAATCCTAAACCTAGCCCTAACCATAACCATAACCATAACCCTAGCCCTAACCCTAAATCTAAACCTATACCTAGCCCTAGACCTAGCCCTAACCCTAACCTAACCCTATCCCTAGCCGTAACCCTAAACATAGCCTTAATATTAACCCTAATCATAGCCCAAACCCTAAACATAGCCCAAACCGTAACCCTAACACTAGCCCTAACCCTAACCCTAGCCCTAACCCCAATCCTAAACTTAGACCTAACCATAACCATAACCCTAAACCTAACACTAACCCTAAACCTAACCCTAGCCCAATCCCTAACCCTAATCCTATCCCTAACTGTAGCCCAAGCCCTATCCCTAAACTAACCCTAAACCTAAACGTAGGCCTAGACGTAACCCTAACCCTAACACTAACCCTAACCCTAACCCTAGCCCTAACACTAACCCTAACCCTAACCCTAGCCCTAACCCTAACCCTAACCCTAACCCTAACCCTTGCCCTACCCCTCTCCCAAGCACCAGCGTCGAACCTAAACCTAAACCTAGGACTAGCCCTAACCCTAACCCTAACCCTAGCACAAGCCATAACCCTAAACCTAACCCTAACCCTAACCCTAAACCTAACCCAAACCCTAGGCCTACCATATCATAACCCTAACCCTAACCCTAGCCCTAACCCCAAACCTGAACACAGACATAACCTTAAACCTAACCCTAGCCCTAAACCTAACCATAGCCCTAACCCTAACCCTAACCCTTACCCTAGCCTTAACCCGAATCCTAACCCTAAACTTAGCCCTAGCCCTAGCCATAATTCTAGACCTAACCCTAATGCTATCCCTATCCCTATACTAAACCTAGCCCTAAACCTAACCCTAACCCTAGACCAAGACCTAGCCCTAGCCCTAGCCCTAACTCTAACCCTAACCCTAAAGCTAGCCCTAGCCCTGGACCTAGCCATAAACCTAACCCTATCCCTAAATCTAACCCTAACCCTAACCCTAACACTCACCATAACTGTACCCGTAGCCCGAGCCCTATCCCTAAACCTAACCATAACCCTAACCCTAGTCCTAGCCCTAGCCATAAACCTAACCCTAACACTAACCCTAACCCTAACCCTAGCACTAGCACTAGCCCTAACCTTACCCCAACCCTAGCCCTAGCCCTAGCCATAACCCTAGCCCAAAACCTACCCCTAATCTAGACCCAGCCCAAATCCTAACCCTCAACCTAGTGCTAACCATAACCCTAAAACTAGCCCTAAACCTAACACTACCCCTAGCCCTAGTCCTAGGCCTAACACTAACCCTAAACCTAACACTAACCCTAAACCTATCCCTAGACCTAAACCTAACCCTAACCCTAACCCTAGCACTAACCCTAAACCTAACTCTAACCCTAACGCTAACCATAGCCCTAGCCCTAACCCTAAGCCTAAACCCAACCCCTATCCAAACTGCAACCCTAACTCTAACCCCAACCCCAACCCCACCCCAACCCCAACCCCTAACCCAACCCTAACCCTAACCTTAACCCTAGCTCAAGTCCTAGCCCTAACCCTAAACCTAACCATAAACCTAAACCCTGTCTTAGCCCTAGCCATAACCCTAAACCCAACCCTAGCCCTAAACCTAACCCAAACCCTAGCCATAGACCTAAAACTAACCCTAACAAAAGCCCTAACGCTAATCCTAACCTAAACGCTAGCCTTAGCCCTAGCCCTAGACCTAACCCTAATCCAAATGGTAGCCCTAACCCTAAACCTAGCCCTAAAGCTAACCCCAACCCTAGCCCTAGCCCTAGCCCTAACCCTAACCCTAGCCCTAACATTAACCCTAATCTTCAACCTAGCCCTAACCCTAACCCTAACCCTAGACCTAACCCTAACCCTAGCCATAGCACTATTCCAATCCCTAGCGCTGACGCTAAATATAACCCTAGCCCTTGCCCTAACCCTAAACCTAACCCTAACCCTAACCGTAGACCAAGCCCTATCCCTAACCCTAACCCTAACCCTAAACATGGCCCTAGCCATAACCCTAAACCTAACACTAACCCTAAACCTAATTCTAGCCCTAACACTAACCCTAACACTAAAGCCTAGCCCTATCCCTAACCCTAACCCTAACCCTAGGCCTACCCATTTCCCAAGCCCTAGCGCTGACCCTAAATTTAACCCTAACCCTAGCCCTACCCCTATTCCAAGCCCTAGTACTGACCCAAACCTCACCCTAGCCCTAGCCCTAACCCTAACCCTATCCTTAACCCTATTCTTAAACCTAGTCTAACCCTAACCCTAACCCTAACCCTAATGCTAACCTTTCCCTAAGCCCAAACCTAAACATAGACCTAACCATAGCCCTAATAGCGCAACCTAACCCTATAGCCTATAGCCCTATAGCCTAAACCTAACCCTAGCCCTAAACCTAACCCAAACCCAAGCCATACCCCTAAACCTAACCCTAATAATAGCCCTAACCCTAATCCTAACTTAAACCCTACAATTAGCCCTAGCACTAGACCTAACCCTAATCCTAACACTAGCCCTAACCTTAAACCTAGCCCTAAAGGTAGACCTAAACCTAACGCTAACCCTAACACTAGCCCTAGCCCGAACCCTAACCCACGCCCTGACATTAACCCTAATTGTAAACCTAGCCCTAACCCTAACCTTAACCCTAAACCTAGACCTAGCCCTAACCCTAACACTAACCCTAACCCTAGCCCTAGCACTATCCCTAACCCTAACCCTGACCCTAGCCCTAGCCCTAGTCCTAGGCCTAGGCCTAGCCCTAGACATATCCTTAACCCTAAACCTAAAGGTAACCCTAACACTAGCCATAACCCTAACACTAACCCTAAACCTAACCGCAACCTCAACCCCAACTCCTACCCTAGTCCTAGCCCCAACCCTAACCCTAACCCTAAACCTAACCCTAGCTGTAAGCCTAACCTAACCCTAACCCTAACCCTAGACGTAACCCTAAACCTAATTGTAACCCTAATATTAGATCTAGACCCAACCCTAAACCTAGGCCTAGCCCTAGCCCTAGCCCTAAACCTAAGCCTAATCCTAACCATAGCCATAACCCAAGGCTAACCCTAACTTTCGCCCTAGCCCAAGCCCTTACCCTAACACTAACCCTAACCCTAGCCGTAGACCTAGCCCTAACCCTAACAATAAACCTAGCCGTAGCCCTAGCCCTAAGCCTAGCCATAAACCTAACCCTAGCCCTAGCCCTAACCCTAACCTTAACCCTAGAAATAGCCCTAGCTCTAGCCCTAACACTAACCCTAACCCTTGTCCTAGCCCTAACGCTAAACCTAACCCTAAACCTAGCCCTACTCCTATCCCTAACCCTAACAATATCCAAACCCAAACCAACCCCGACCCTAATCCTTACCGTAATCATAGCCCTAAACCTAGACTTAGCACTAGCCCTGGCCCTAGCCCTAACCCTAAATGTAGCCCTAAACCTAACCCTAACACTAAACCTAACCCTAGCCCTAACGCTAATCCTAACCCAAACCCTAACCCTAGACCTAGCCCTAACCCTAGCCCTAACCCTAACCCTAACCCTAGCCCTAACCCTAAACCTAAACCTAGCCCTAGCCCTAATCCTAAAACTAACCCTAACCCTAACCCTAACAATAATCCTAGCCCTAACCCTAACCCTAACCTTAGCCCTAGCCCTAGCCCTAGCCGTAAACCTAACCCTTAACCTAACAGTAAAACTAGGCCTAGCCATAACCCTATCACTAACCCTAAACCTAGCCCTAACGCTTACTCTAAACCTAGCCATAGCCGTAGCCCTAGCCATAACCCAAACCCTAACCGTAAAATGCCCTAGGCCTAACCCTAAACCTAGCCATAGCCCTATCCCTAACCCTAACCCTAACAATAACCCTAAACCTAACCCTAACACTAACCCTAACCCTAACACTAACCCTAACTCTAAGCCCAACCCTTACCCTAACCCTAGTCCTAGCCCTAACCATAACCCTAACCATAACCCTAGCCCTAACCCTAATCCTAAACATAATCCTAATCCTAAACCTAGCCCAGCCCTAGCCCTAACCCTAACCCTAACCCTAAACCTGGCCCTAGCACTAGCCCTAAACCTAACCCTAGCTAGGATTAGTCCAAAACCTAATCCTAAACCTAACCCTAACGCTAGCACTAGCCCTGATCCTTACCCAAACCGAGCCCTAGACCGACGCTAGATCAAACAGTAACCCTAAACCTAGCCCTAACCCTAACACAGGACTTAAATCTAATTCTAACCCTACTTCTATCCCTAGCCCTAACACTAGCCCTAAACCTAACCGTAACCCTAACCCCAACCCTAACCAAAGCCCTAACCCTAACCCTAACCCAAAAACTAACCCGAGCTAGCCATAGCCCTAACACTAACACTAAACCTAACCCTAGTACTAACACTATACCTAACACTAAGAATAACACTAGCCCTAGCCCTAACCCAAAATATAACCCTAATCATAGCCTTAGCCCTAACCATAACCCTAACCCTAGCTCTAGCCCTAGCCCACACCCTAAACCTAACCCTAGCACTAAACCAAACCCTAACCCTAACCATAACCCTAGCCCTAGTCCTAGCCCTAACCCTAACGCTAATCCTAGCCATGAACCTAACCCTAATCCAAATACTTACCCTAAACCTAGCCCTAGCCCTAGCGCTAACACTAAGCCTAACCGTAGCCATAACCCTAATGCTAACCCTACCGTAGTCCTAACCATAACCATAGCCCTAGCCCTAGAAATAACCTAACACTAGACCTAGCCCTAAACCTAACCCTAACCCTAGCCCTAATTCTAGCCCTAACCTTAAACATAACCCTAGCCCTAGCTCTAGCTCAGCCCTAACCCTAACAATAACCCTAGTCATAGCCCTAACAATAACCCTAACCCTAAACCTGACCCTAGCCTTAGCCCTAGCCCTAACCCTAAAACTAACCCTAACCCTAGCCCTAGCACTATCCTTACCTAATAATAACCCTAGCCCTACCCCTAGCCCTAGCGCTAGACCTATCCCTAGCCCTAGCCATGACGCTAACGCTAACACTAACCCTATACCTAACCCTAACCCTAGCCCTAACCCTAACCCAAACCCTAAACCAGCCCTAGCCCTATCCCTAACCCTAACAAAACCCTAGCCCTAGCCCTAGCCCTAAAATTAACACTAACCCTAATCTTAGCCCTAGCGCTACCCTATCCCTAACCCTAAAAATAACCCTACCCTTAGCCCTAGCCATAACCCTAACCGCAACCTTAAACTTTGCCCTAGCCCTAGCCCTAGCACTAGCCCTAAACCTAACCCTAACCTAATGCTAGCGCTAACCCTAACCCTAACCCTAGCACTAATCCTAACCCTAGCCCTAACCCCAATCCTAAACTTAGACCTAACCATAACCATAACCAATACCTAACCCTAACCTTAACCCTAACCCTAACCCTAGCCCTATCCCTAACCCTAACCCTAGCCCTAGCCCTAGCCCACTCCCAAGCCCTAGCGCTGACCCTAAACACAACCCTAGCCCTAGACCAAACCCTAAACCTATCACTAACTGTAGCCCAAGCCCTATCCCTAAACTAACCCTAACCCTAAACGTAGGCCTAGACGTAACCCTAACCCTAACAATAACCTTAACCCTAACCCTAGTCCTAACACTAACCCTAACCCTAACCCTAGCCCTAGCACTAACCATAGCCCTAACCCTAAACCTAACCCTAAACCTAGCCCTAAACCTAACCCTAAACCTAGCCCTAAACCTAGCCCTAACCCTAACCCTAGCCCTAACCCCAATCCTAAACATAGACCTAACCATAAACATGACCATAACCCAAAACCTAAACCTAACCCTAAACTTAACCCTAGCCCTATCCCTAACCCTATCCCTAAACCTAACCCTAGCCTTACCCCTATCGCAAGACCTGGCGCTGACACTAAAACTAGCCCTATCCCTAACCTAAACCTAACCCTAAACGTAGCCCGAGTCGTAACCCTAAACCTAACACTAACACTAACCCTAACCCTAACCCTAGCCCTTACACTAACTGTAGCCCTAACCCTAACCCTAACCCTAGCCCTAACCCTAACCCTAACCCTAATCCAAGCCCTACCCTAACACTAACCCTAACCCTCGGCCTAGCACTATCCCTAACCCTAACAATAACCCTAGACCTAGCCCTAGCCATAAACCTAACCCTAACCCTAACCCTAGCACCAGCCATAACCCTAAACCTAACCCTAACCCTAAACCTAACCCTAAACCTAACCCTAACCCTAGTCCTACCCTAGCCCTAACCCCAATCCTAAACATAGACCTAACCATAACCATAACCCTAAACCTAACCCTAACCCAAACCCTAGCCTTCTCCCTAACCCTAACCCTAACCCTAGCCCTACCCCTCTCCCAAGCCATAGCACTGAACCTAAACCTAACCCTAGACCTAGCCCTAGCCCTCACCCTTACACTAACTGTAGCCCTAGAACTAGCACTATCCATAACCTAAAAATAACCCCAGCCCTATTCCTAGCCCTAACCCTAACCCTAGCCCTAACACTAAACCTAACCTTAACCGTAACCCTAGCCGCAGCCCAAGCCCTAGCCATAAAACTAAACCTAATCCTAACAGTAACCCTAGCCCTAGCCATAACCCTAACCCTAATACTAGCATTAAACCCAATCCTAAACCTAGCACTAACCATAACCAAAACCGTAACCCTAGCCCTAACCCTAAAACTAACTCTAACCTGAGATCTAGCCCTAGACCTAGCACTAACCGTAAACCTAACTCTAACCCTAACCCTAGCCCTAACCCTAATCCTAACCCTAACAGTAGCCCTAACCATAACCCTAGCCCAAACCCCAATCCTAAACATAGACCTAACCATAACCCTAAACTTAACCCTAACCCTAACCCTAACCCTAGCCTTGCTCCTCACCCAAGCCCTAGCCATGACCCTAAAATTAACCCTAACCCTAACACTAACCCCAGCCCTGACCCTAATACTAACACTTACCCTAACCATATCCTGAACCCTTGTCCAAGACCTAACCCTAACCCAAACCCTAACTCTAGCCCTAGCCCTGACCCTGTCACCTAGCCCTAAAAAAAACCTAAACCTAGCCCTAGCCCTAACCCTAACCCTAACCCTACCCGTAGCCATATCCCTAACCCTAACAATAACCCTAGCCCTAGCCCTAGCCCTAGCCATAATCCTAACCCTAACATTAACCCTAGCCCTAGCCATAACCCTAAACTTACCCTAATTCTTACACCAACCCCAAACCCAAACACGAACACAACCCTAACCCTAAACCTAGACCTAAACCTAAACCTAGACCTAGCCCTAGCCCTGGCCCTAGCCCTAACCCTAACCCTAAACCTAGCACTAAACCTAACCCTAACCCTAACCCTAACCCTAGCCCTAGCCCTAGCCCTAACCCTAACCCTAACCCTAACCCTAGTCCTAGCCCTAGCCCACTACACCTAACCCTAACCCCAACCCTAATCCTAACCCAAACACGAACCCTAACTCAAACCCGAACCCAAACCTGAACCCGAACCCTAACCCTAAATGGAACCGGAACACGAACCAGAACCCGAACCCTAACCCTGAACCTGACCCTAATCCTAAACCTAAGCTTAATCATGGCCTTAGACTTAGTCATAGTCCTGTTAACACAACACTAACCCCAACCAAACCTAGCCATAAACTTAACCGTAACCCTAGCCCTAAACCAAACACTAGCCCTAACCCCAATCCTAAATAATAGACCTAACCATAACCATAAGCATAACCCTAACCCTAAACCTAAATCTAACCCTACACCTAGCCCTAGCCCTAGACCAAAACCTAAACCTAACCCTACCCTAACAATAACCCTAGCCCTAGCGCTAGCCCTAACCCTAACCCTAACCCTAACACTAATCCAAGCCCTAGCCCTGGCCCTAGCCCTACCCCTACCCCTAGACTTAACCCTAACCACAACCCTAATGCTAACACTAGCCCTAAACCTAACCCTAACCCTAACCCTAACCATAGCCCTAGCCATAAACTAACACTAACCCAAGCACTAGCCCGAGCCCTAACCCTAACCTTACCCCTAGCCCTAAACCTAACCCTAACCCTAGCCCTAGCCCTAGTCCTAGCCCTAACCCTAAATCTAACCCTATCCTTCTCCATAAAAACCTAGCCCTAACCCTAGCCCTAACCCTAACCCTAACCCTAACCCGAACACTAACCCTAAACCTAACCATAGCCCTATCACAAACCCTAACCCTAACCCTAACCCTAGCCGTACCCCTCTGCCAAGCCCTAGCGCTGACCTAAAAGTAACCCTAGACCTAGCAATAAACCTAATCCTAAGCCTAGCCCTAACCATAGACCAAGCCCTATCCATAACCCTAAATCTAATGCTAAACGTAGCCCAAGCCATAACCCTAAACCTAACACTAACCCTAAACCTAAACCTAGCCCTAACACTAACCCTAACCCTAACTTTGCCCTAGCCCTAGACCTAAACCTAACCAAAACCCTAGCCCTAAACCAAATTCTAGCACTAACCCAAACCCTAGTCCTAACCCTAGCCCTAGATCTAACACTAACCACAACCCTAGCCTTAGCCCTAGCCATAACCCTAACCCTAACTCTAAACCTAGCCCTTCACCTAGCCCTAGCACTAGCCCTAAACTTACCACTAACCCTAGCCCTTACCCTAACCCTAACCCTAAACCTAACCCTAACCCTAACCCTAGCCCTAGCCCTAACCCTAACCCTACCCCTAAAATTAACCCTAATCTTAAACCTAGCCCTAACCCTAAACCTAACCCTAGCCCTAAACCTAACACTAGCTCTAAACCCAATCCTAAACATAGACCTAACCATAACCATAACCCTAAACCTAACCCTAACCATAACCTTAACCCTAGCCCTATCCCAAACCATAACACTAACCCTAACACTAGCCCTAGCACTAATACGAACAGTAACAATAACCCTAGCCTTAGCCCTAAACCTAGCCACAACCATAACCCTAACCCTAACGTTAGCACCAGACATAAGCCTAAAGCTAAACCTAACCCTAACCCTAATCCTAATCCTAACCCTAACCCTATCCCTACCCAAGCCATAACGCTAACCCTAACCCTAGACCTAACCCTAAACCTACACCTAGTCCTAGCACTAGGCCTAAGCCTAACACTAACCATAACACCAGGCATAACCCTAAACCTAACCCTAACCCTAACCCTAACCCTAAACCTAACCCTAACCCTAGTGCTACCCTAGCCATAACACTAACCCTAACCGTAGCCCTAACACCAATCCTAAACTTAGACCTAACGATAACCATAACCCTAATCCTAACCCTAACCCTAACCCTAACCCTAGCCCTAGCCCTAGCCCTAGACCTAACCCTAACCCTAACACTAACCCTAAACCTATTCATAGCCCAAAACCTAAACCTAAACCTAGCCCTACCCCTAGCCAAGCACTAGCGCTGACCCTAAACCTAACACTAACCCTAACCCTAAACCCAACACAAACGCTAACCGTAGACCAAGCCCTATACCAAACCCTAACAATAACCCTAGCCCTATCCCTAACCCTAACCCTAACCCTAGCCCTACCCATCTCCCAAGCCCTAGCGCAGACACTAAATTTAACACTAGCCCTAGCCCTAATCCTAACCCTGACCCTAACCCTAACCGTAGACCAAGTCCTATCCCTAACGCTAAACCTAACCCTAAGCATGGCCTTAGCCATAACCCTAAACCTAACAATAATCCTAAACCTAACCTAGCCCTAACACTAACCCTAACCCTAAACCTAGCCCTATCCCTAACCCTAACCCAAACCCTAACCCTAGCCTACCCCTCTCTCAAGCCCTATCGCTGACCCTAAATTTAAACCTAGCCCTAGCCCTAGCCCTAACCCTAACCCTAACCCTAACACTAACCATAGCCTAACCCTAAACCTAATCCTAACCTTAACCCTAACATTAGCCCTAGCCCTAGCCCTAACCCTAACCCTAACCCTAACACTAGCGTAAACCCCAAATCTAGCCCTAAACTTAACCCTAACCCTAGCCCTAGCCCTAACCCTAGCCCTAGCCCAAGCACTAGCCCTAACCCTAACCCTAACCCTAACCCTAAACCTAACCCTCACCGTAGCCCTAACACTAACCCTAAACCTAACACCAACCCTAAGACTAACCCTTGCCCTAACACTAACCCTATCCCTAGCCCTAACCCTAACACTAACCGTAGTCCTAACCCTAACCCTATCCCTAGCCCTAACCCTAACCCTAACCCTAACCCTCACCGTAGCCCTAACCCTAACGCTAATCCTAAAGTAAACCCCAGCCCTAACCCTAGCCCTAACCCTAACCCTAACCCTAACATTAACCCTAGCCCTAGCCCTATCCCTAACCCTAACCCTAGCCCTAACCCTAGCCCTAGCCCTAGTCCTAGCCTAACCCTAACCCTAACCCCAGCCCTAAACCTAACCCTAACCCTAACCCTAACACTAACGATAACTCTAACGCTAACCATAGCCCTAAACCTAACCCTAAGACTAACCCCAACCCCTCACCCAACCTTACCCCTAATACTAACCCCAACCCCAACCCTAACACTAACCCCAATACAACCCACCCCAACCACAAACCTAAGCCTAGTCCTAAACCTAACCCTAATCCTAACCCTAGCCCAAGCCCTAGTCCTAGCCCGAACCCTAACACTAACCATAACCCTAGCCCTAGCACTATCCCTAACCCTAACAATAGCCCTAGCCCTAGCCATAACCCCAATCCTAAACCTAGCCCTAACCATAACCCTAACACTAACCGCAGCCTAAACCCTAACCCTAACCCTAACCCTAGCACTAACTCTAAAAACCTAACTCTAACCCTAACACTAACCATAGCCCGAGCCCTAACCCTAATCCTAACTCCAACCCCTACACTAACCACAACACTAACTCTAACCACAACCACAACCCCACCCCAAACACAGCACAAGCATAACCCTAACACTAACAAGAACCTGAATCATAAACCTAAACCTAACTGTAACCCTAAACCTAGTCCTAGCCCTAGCCATAACCCTAGAACTCACATTAGCCCTAAACCTAACCCAAAAACTAGCCATACACATAACCCTGACCCTAACCCTAGCCCTAACCCTAATCCTAACCCAAACCATAGCCCTAGCCCTAAACCTAGACCTAACCCTAACCCTAAACCTAGCCCTATCCCTAACCCTAACCCTAACCCTAGCCCTAGGCCTAACCTTAAGCCTAACCCTAGTCCTAGCCCTCTCCTAAGCCCTAGCGCTAACCCTAAACCTAAAACTAGCCCTAAACCTAACCGTAGCCCTAACCCTAAAGCTAACCCTAGCCCTAAACCTAACCCTAACCCTAACCCTAGCGCTAGCCCTAGCCCTAGCCCAAGCCATAACCCTAACCCTAACTCTAACATTAACTCTGGTCCTAGCCATAACCCTAACCCTAAACCTAGACCTAGCCCTATCCCTAGCCCTACCCCTAAACCTAACGCTAACTCCAGCCCTAACCCTAGCCCTAGCCCTAGTCCTAGCCCTAACCCTAACCTAAACCCAGCCCTAAACCTAACCCTAAATCAACCCTAACCCTAGCCCTAACCCTAGCCTTAACCGTACCCTAACCCCAGCCCTAACCCTAGCCCTAGCCCTAGTCCTAGCCCTAAACATAACCTTAAAACTAACCCCAGCCCTAAGCCTAACCCTAACGCTAACCCTAACGTTAGCCCTAAACCTAACGCTAGCCCTAGCCCTAACGCTAACCCTAACCCTAACAGTAACCGTGCCCTAACCATAACCCTAACCCTAACACGAACAGTAACCATAATCCTAGCCATAACCCTAAACTTAAACCTAACCCCAGCCCTAAACCTAACCCTAAACCTAACCATAACGCTAGCCCTAACCCTAACCCTAACACTAACCATAGCACTAGTCCTAACCCTAACGCCAACCCCAACCCTAACATTAACCCCAACCCAAACTCCAACCGCATTCCCAACCCTAACCCTAGCCCTAACACTAACCCTAACCCTAACCCTAACCCAAACCCTAGACCTAACCCTAACCCTAACCCTAGCCCTAAACCTAAACCTAACTCTAACCCTAATCATAGCCCTAGACCTAACCCTAACCCTAGCCCTAGCCTTAGACCTAACCCTAGCCCTAACCCAAAATCTAACATGAACCGTAGCCCTAACCCTAACCCTAAACATAGCCCTAGACCTATTCCTAAACCTAACAATAACCCTAGCCCTAGACCTAGCCCTAGCCCTAGTCCTAGCCATAACCCTAAATCTAACAGTAACCATAAACATAGACCTAGCCCTCAGCCAAGCACTAGCCTTACCCTAACCCTAAACCTAGCCCTAGCCCTAAGCCTAACGATAACCATAGTGTGAGCCCTATCCCTAACCCTTACCCTAACCCTAACCATAGCCCTAGCCCTAGCCCTAAACTTACCCCAACCATAGCCCTAGCCCAAAACATAACTAGCCCTAAACCTAACCCTAACCTAGGCCTAGACCTAACCTAACCCTAAACCTAGCCCTAACCTTAACCCTAACCCTAGCCCTGGCCCTACCCTAGCCCTAACCTTAAAACTAAACCTAACCCTAGCCCTAGCCAGAGCCCTACCCCTAACTCTAACCCTTTAGATGAACCTAGCCATAGCCCTAGCTCTAGCCCTAACCCTAACTCTAACCCTAACACTAGCAGTAACAATAACAATAACCCTAAACCTAACCCTAGCCCTAGCCCTAGCCCTAGCCCTAATCCTAACACAAGCCCTAGACCAAGCCCTAGCCCTAGCCTTAGCCCTAGACCTAACACTAACCCAAGTCCTAACCCTAACCCTAACCCTAACCCTAGCCCTAGCCCTAACCTAAACTGAATCCTTACCCCAAACCCAACACCAAACCCGACCACAATCCTAAACCCAATCCTAACTCAAACCCTAAACTTAGACCTAACCCTAGCCCTGGCCCTAGCCCTAACCCTAACCCTAACCCTAGCCATAACCCTAACCCTAAACCTAGTCCTAGCCCTATCCCTAGCCCTAGCCCTAACTCTAACCCTAACCTTACCCTAACCCTAGCCCTAGCCCTAGTCCTAGCCCTAACCATAAACCTAACCCTACTCCCAGCCCTAAACCTAACCCTAACCCTACCCTCTCCCCAGCCCTAACCCTAACCATAAATATAACCCTAGCTCTAACCCTATCCCTAACCCTAGCCGTATGCCTAACCCTAACCCTAACCTTGCCCTAGCCCTAATTCTAACACTAACCGTAGCCCTAGCCCTAGGCCTAGACCTAACTCTAACCCGAAACCTAGCCCTAACCCTAACCCTAACTCTAGCCCTAACCGTAAGCCTAACCCAACCCCCTAGCCCTAGCCCTAACCCTACCATAACCCTAGCACTAGCCCTAGCCCTATCCCTAACCCTAAACCTTACCCTAGCCCTAGCAATAGCACTAAACTTAACCCTAACATTAGCCCTAGAACTAACCCTAACCCTAACCCTAACCCTAACCCTAACCCTAACCCTAACCTAGCCCTACTCTATGCCTGGCAGTAGCCCTGACCATTTCCCTAACCCTAGCCTAGAGATATCCCTAGCTGTAACTCTAACCCTTACCCTAAACCTAGCCCAAGACCTAGTCCTAGCACTAGCCCTAAACCTAACCTTAACCTAATCCTACTCTAACGCTAACCCTAAACATAGCCGTAGCCATAGACAAAACTCAAACACTAACCCTAAATCTAGCCCTAGATCTAGCCCTAGCCCTAGCCTTAGCCCTAACACTAACCCTAACCCTAGCGTAAACCCTAAATCTAGCCCTAAACCTAACCCTAACCCTAGCCCTAACCCTAACCCTAGCCCTAGCCCAAGCCCTAGCCCTAACCCTAACCGTAACCCTAACCCTAACCCTAAACCTAACCCTAAACCTAGCCCTAGATCTAGCCCTAGCCCTAGCCCTAACCCTAACCCTAACCCTAACGCTAGCAAAAACCCTAAATCTAGCCCTAACCCTAACCCTAACCCTAACCCTAACCCTAGCCCTAACACTAACCCTAGACCTAGCCCAAGCCCTAGCCCTATCCCTAACCCTAACCCTAACCCTAACCCTAAACCTAACCCTCACCGTAGCCCTAACACTAACCCTAAACATAACACCAACCCTAAGACTAACCCTTGCCCTAACACTAACCCTAACCCTAACCGTAGTCCTAACCATAACCGTATCCCTAGCACTAACCCTAACCCTAACCCTAACCCTCACCGTAGCCCTAACCCTAACCCTAACCCTAATCCTAAAGTAAAACCCAGCCCTATCCCTAGCCCTAACCCTAAACCTAAACCTAACCCAAACCCTAGCCCTAGTCCTAGCCCTATCCCTAACCCTAACCCTAGCCCTAACACTATCCCTAACACTAACTCTAATCCTAGCCCTAGCCCTAGCCCAAGCAATAACCCTAACTCTAACCCTAACATTAACCCTAGGTCTAGCACTATCCCTAGCCCTAGCCCTAGCCCTGGCCCTAACCCTAACCCTAACCCTAGCCCTAACCCTAGCCCTAGCCCTAGTCCTAGCCTAACCCTAACCCTAACCCCAGCCCTAAACCTAACCCTAACCCTAACCCTAACACTAACGATAACTCTAACGCTAACCACAGCCCTAAACCTAACCCTAAGACTAACCCCAACCCCTCACCCAACCTCACCCCTAATACTAACCCCAACCCCAACCCTAACACTAACCCCAATACAACCCACCCCAACCACAAACCTAAACCTAGTCCTAAACCTAACCCTAATCCTAACCCTAGCCCAAGCCCTAGTCCTAGCCCGAACCCTAACACTAACCATAACCCTAGCCCTAGCACTATCCCTAACCCTAACAATAGCCCTAGCCCTAGCCATAACCCCAATCCTAAACCTAGCCCTAACCATAACCCTAACACTAACCGCAGCCTAAACCCTAACCCTAACCCTAACCCTAGCACTAACTCTAAAAACCTAACTCTAACCCTAACACTAACCATAGCCCGAGCCCTAACCCTAATCCTAACTCCAACCCCTACACAAACCACAACACTAACTGTAACCACAACCACAACCCCACCCCAAACCCACCCCAAGCCCAACCCTAACACTAACAAGAACCCGAGTCATAAACCTAAACCTAACTGTAACCCTAAACCTAGTCCTAGCCCTAGCCATAACCCTAGAACTCACACTAGCCCTAAACCTAACCCAAAAACTAGCCATACACCTAACCCTGACCCTAACCCTAACCATAGCCCTAGCCCTAGCCCTAAACTTACCCCAACCATAGCCCTAGCCCAAAACATAACTAGCCCTAAACCTAACCCTAACCTAGCCCTAGACCTAACCTAACCCTAAACCTAGCCCTAACCTTAACCCTAACCCTAGCCCTAGCCCTAGACCTAACCTTAAAACTAAACCTAACCCTAGCCCTAGCCAGAGCCCTACCCCTAACTCTAACCCTTTATATGAACCTAGCCATAGCCCTAGCTCTAGCCCTAACCCTAACTCTAACACTAACACTAGCAGTAACAATAACAATAACCCTAAACCTAACCCTAGCCCTAGCCCTAGCCCTAATCCTAACACAAACCCTAGACCAAGCCCTAGCCCTAGCCTTAGCCCTAGACCTAACACTAACCCAAGTCCTAACCCTAACCCTAACCCTAACCCTAGCCCTAGCCCTAACCCTAAACTGAATCCTTACCCCAAACCCAACACCAAACCCGACCACAATCCTAAACCCAATCCTAACCTAAACCCAAAACTTAGACCTAAACTTAGCCCTGGCCCTAGCCCTAACCCTAACCCTAACCCTAGCCATAACCCTAACCCTAAACCTAGTCCTAGCCCTATCCCTATCCCTAGCCCTAACTCTAACCCTAACCTTACCCTAACCCTAGCCCTAGCCCTAGTCCTAGCCCTAACCATAAACCTAACCCTACTCCCAGCCCTAAACCAAACCCTAACCCTAACCCTAACCCTAACCCTAACCCTAACACTAGCCCTAACCCTAACCCTAATGCTAACCCTAACGCTAACAATAGCCCTAACACTAACCCTAACCCTACCAACCCCTACCCTAACCTATACCCTAACTCTAACACCAACCCAAACCCTAAATCTATCCCCAACACTACCCAAACACCAACACCAACCCTAACCCTAGCCCTAAACCTAAGCCTAAACCTAACCCTAGCCCTAACCCTAACCATAACCCTAACGCTAACCATAGCCCTATCCCTAACCCTAACCCTAAACCCAACCCCTACCCCAACCTCAACCCTAACTCTAACCACAACCCCAACCCTAACTCTAACAACAACCCAACACCAGCCCTAACCCCAAACCCATTCCTAAACCTAATCCTAATCCTAACCCTAACCTTATACCGAGCCCTAGCCCTGGCCCTAGACCTAACCCTAACAGTAACCCTAGCACTAAACCTAATCCTAACCCTAACCCTAACCCTAGCCCTACCATAACCCTAACCCTAACCTGAAACCCAACCCCAACCCAGACCACAATCCTAACCCCAATCCTAATCCAAATCCTAACCTTAGACCTAGCCCTAGCCCTAACACCTACCCTAACCCTAGCACTATACCTAACCCTAAGCCTAATCCTAACCCTAGACCAATCCCTAACCCTAACCATATCCCTAGCCCTAAACCTAACCTTAACCCTAGCCCTAGCCCTAAAACTAAGCCTACACCTAAACCTAACCACAAACCTAACCGTAACCCAAACCCGAAACCTAACCCTATCCCGAACCTGAACCCGAATGCTAACCCTAACTTGAACATGAACCCGAACCCTATCCATAAACCGAACCCGAACCCGAACCTGAATTCGAACCCTAACCCTGACACTAATCCACACCTAACCTTAACCATAGCCTTAGACTTAGTCATACTCCTGTTAACACAACGCTAACCCTAACCCTAACCTTAAAACAAACCCAAACCCTAGCCCTAATCTAAACATAAACCTGAACCTAGCCCTAGCCCTGGCCCTAGGCCTAACCCTTACCCTAACGCTAAACCTAACCCTAGCCATAGCCCTAGCCCTTAACCTAAGCCTAACCATAACCGTGCCGTAACCCTAACCAAAACCTAACCTTAACCCTAGACCTAACCCTAGCCCTAATCCTAGCCAAAGCCATAGCGCTAACCATACCCCTAACCCAAGCCCTAAACCTAACCCTAAATTACATCTAGCCATAAACCTAACCCTAACCCTAGCCCTAGCCATTCACCTAACCCAAACCTTAGCACTAGCCCTAGCCCTATCCCCAACCCTAACCCTAGCCCTAACACTAACCATAACCCTAAACCTAACCCTACCCTAGTCATTGACCTAGCCATAACCCTAAACCTAACAGTAACCCTAGCCCTAGAAATAACCCTAACACCAACACTAACACTAACCCTAGCCCTAACCCCAATCCTAAACCTAGCCCTAACCATAACCATAACCGTAACCCTAGCCCTAAACCTAACTTTAACCTCAGACATAGCACTAGCCCTAAACCAACACGAAACCTAACCCTAACACTAACACGAAACCTAACCCTAGACCTAGCCCTAACTATACCCTAGCCCTAGGCCTAAAGTAAACCCCAGCCCTAACCCTAGCCCTAACCCTAACCCTAACCCTAACATTAACCCTAGCCCTAGCCCTAGCCCTAGCCCTATCCCTAACCCTAACCCTAGCCCTAACCCTAGCCCTAGCCCTAGTCCTAGCCTAACCCTAACCCTAACCCCAGCCCTAAACCTAACCCTAACCCTAACCCTAACACTAACGATAACTCTAACGCTAACCATAGCCCTAAACCTAACCCTAAGACTAACCCCAACCCCTCACCCAACCTTACCCCTAATACTAACCCCAACCCCAACCCTAACACTAACCCCAATACAACCCACCCCAACCACAAACCTAAGCCTAGTCCTAAACCTAACCCTAATCCTAACCCTAGCCCAAGCCCTAGTCCTAGCCCGAACCCTAACACTAACCATAACCCTAGCCCTAGCACTATCCCTAACCCTAACAATAGCCCTAGCCCTAGCCATAACCCCAATCCTAAACCTAGCCCTAACCATAACCCTAACACTAACCGCAGCCTAAACCCTAACCCTAACCCTAACCCTAGCACTAACTCTAAAAACCTAACTCTAACCCTAACACTAACCATAGCCCGAGCCCTAACCCTAATCCTAACTCCAACCCCTACACTAACCACAACACTAACTCTAACCACAACCACAACCCCACCCCAAACACAGCACAAGCATAACCCTAACACTAACAAGAACCTGAATCATAAACCTAAACCTAACTGTAACCCTAAACCTAGTCCTAGCCCTAGCCATAACCCTAGAACTCACATTAGCCCTAAACCTAACCCAAAAACTAGCCATACACATAACCCTGACCCTAACCCTAGCCCTAACCCTAATCCTAACCCAAACCATAGCCCTAGCCCTAAACCTAGACCTAACCCTAACCCTAAACCTAGCCCTATCCCTAACCCTAACCCTAACCCTAGCCCTAGGCCTAACCTTAAGCCTAACCCTAGTCCTAGCCCTCTCCTAAGCCCTAGCGCTAACCCTAAACCTAAAACTAGCCCTAAACCTAACCGTAGCCCTAACCCTAAAGCTAACCCTAGCCCTAAACCTAACCCTAACCCTAACCCTAGCGCTAGCCCTAGCCCTAGCCCAAGCCATAACCCTAACCCTAACTCTAACATTAACTCTGGTCCTAGCCATAACCCTAACCCTAAACCTAGACCTAGCCCTATCCCTAGCCCTACCCCTAAACCTAACGCTAACTCCAGCCCTAACCCTAGCCCTAGCCCTAGTCCTAGCCCTAACCCTAACCTAAACCCAGCCCTAAACCTAACCCTAAATCAACCCTAACCCTAGCCCTAACCCTAGCCTTAACCGTACCCTAACCCCAGCCCTAACCCTAGCCCTAGCCCTAGTCCTAGCCCTAAACATAACCTTAAAACTAACCCCAGCCCTAAGCCTAACCCTAACGCTAACCCTAACGTTAGCCCTAAACCTAACGCTAGCCCTAGCCCTAACGCTAACCCTAACCCTAACAGTAACCGTGCCCTAACCATAACCCTAACCCTAACACGAACAGTAACCATAATCCTAGCCATAACCCTAAACTTAAACCTAACCCCAGCCCTAAACCTAACCCTAAACCTAACCATAACGCTAGCCCTAACCCTAACCCTAACACTAACCATAGCACTAGTCCTAACCCTAACGCCAACCCCAACCCTAACATTAACCCCAACCCAAACTCCAACCGCATTCCCAACCCTAACCCTAGCCCTAACACTAACCCTAACCCTAACCCTAACCCAAACCCTAGACCTAACCCTAACCCTAACCCTAGCCCTAAACCTAAACCTAACTCTAACCCTAATCATAGCCCTAGACCTAACCCTAACCCTAGCCCTAGCCTTAGACCTAACCCTAGCCCTAACCCAAAATCTAACATGAACCGTAGCCCTAACCCTAACCCTAAACATAGCCCTAGACCTATTCCTAAACCTAACAATAACCCTAGCCCTAGACCTAGCCCTAGCCCTAGTCCTAGCCATAACCCTAAATCTAACAGTAACCATAAACATAGACCTAGCCCTCAGCCAAGCACTAGCCTTACCCTAACCCTAAACCTAGCCCTAGCCCTAAGCCTAACGATAACCATAGTGTGAGCCCTATCCCTAACCCTTACCCTAACCCTAACCATAGCCCTAGCCCTAGCCCTAAACTTACCCCAACCATAGCCCTAGCCCAAAACATAACTAGCCCTAAACCTAACCCTAACCTAGGCCTAGACCTAACCTAACCCTAAACCTAGCCCTAACCTTAACCCTAACCCTAGCCCTGGCCCTACCCTAGCCCTAACCTTAAAACTAAACCTAACCCTAGCCCTAGCCAGAGCCCTACCCCTAACTCTAACCCTTTAGATGAACCTAGCCATAGCCCTAGCTCTAGCCCTAACCCTAACTCTAACCCTAACACTAGCAGTAACAATAACAATAACCCTAAACCTAACCCTAGCCCTAGCCCTAGCCCTAGCCCTAATCCTAACACAAGCCCTAGACCAAGCCCTAGCCCTAGCCTTAGCCCTAGACCTAACACTAACCCAAGTCCTAACCCTAACCCTAACCCTAAACCTAGCCCTAGCCCTAACCTAAACTGAATCCTTACCCCAAACCCAACACCAAACCCGACCACAATCCTAAACCCAATCCTAACTCAAACCCTAAACTTAGACCTAACCCTAGCCCTGGCCCTAGCCCTAACCCTAACCCTAACCCTAGCCATAACCCTAACCCTAAACCTAGTCCTAGCCCTATCCCTAGCCCTAGCCCTAACTCTAACCCTAACCTTACCCTAACCCTAGCCCTAGCCCTAGTCCTAGCCCTAACCATAAACCTAACCCTACTCCCAGCCCTAAACCTAACCCTAACCCTACCCTCTCCCCAGCCCTAACCCTAACCATAAATATAACCCTAGCTCTAACCCTATCCCTAACCCTAGCCGTATGCCTAACCCTAACCCTAACCTTGCCCTAGCCCTAATTCTAACACTAACCGTAGCCCTAGCCCTAGGCCTAGACCTAACTCTAACCCGAAACCTAGCCCTAACCCTAACCCTAACTCTAGCCCTAACCGTAAGCCTAACCCAACCCCCTAGCCCTAGCCCTAACCCTACCATAACCCTAGCACTAGCCCTAGCCCTATCCCTAACCCTAAACCTTACCCTAGCCCTAGCAATAGCACTAAACTTAACCCTAACATTAGCCCTAGAACTAACCCTAACCCTAACCCTAACCCTAACCCTAACCCTAACCCTAACCTAGCCCTACTCTATGCCTGGCAGTAGCCCTGACCATTTCCCTAACCCTAGCCTAGAGATATCCCTAGCTGTAACTCTAACCCTTACCCTAAACCTAGCCCAAGACCTAGTCCTAGCACTAGCCCTAAACCTAACCTTAACCTAATCCTACTCTAACGCTAACCCTAAACATAGCCGTAGCCATAGACAAAACTCAAACACTAACCCTAAATCTAGCCCTAGATCTAGCCCTAGCCCTAGCCTTAGCCCTAACACTAACCCTAACCCTAGCGTAAACCCTAAATCTAGCCCTAAACCTAACCCTAACCCTAGCCCTAACCCTAACCCTAGCCCTAGCCCAAGCCCTAGCCCTAACCCTAACCGTAACCCTAACCCTAACCCTAAACCTAACCCTAAACCTAGCCCTAGATCTAGCCCTAGCCCTAGCCCTAACCCTAACCCTAACCCTAACGCTAGCAAAAACCCTAAATCTAGCCCTAACCCTAACCCTAACCCTAACCCTAACCCTAGCCCTAACACTAACCCTAGACCTAGCCCAAGCCCTAGCCCTATCCCTAACCCTAACCCTAACCCTAACCCTAAACCTAACCCTCACCGTAGCCCTAACACTAACCCTAAACATAACACCAACCCTAAGACTAACCCTTGCCCTAACACTAACCCTAACCCTAACCGTAGTCCTAACCATAACCGTATCCCTAGCACTAACCCTAACCCTAACCCTAACCCTCACCGTAGCCCTAACCCTAACCCTAACCCTAATCCTAAAGTAAAACCCAGCCCTATCCCTAGCCCTAACCCTAAACCTAAACCTAACCCAAACCCTAGCCCTAGTCCTAGCCCTATCCCTAACCCTAACCCTAGCCCTAACACTATCCCTAACACTAACTCTAATCCTAGCCCTAGCCCTAGCCCAAGCAATAACCCTAACTCTAACCCTAACATTAACCCTAGGTCTAGCACTATCCCTAGCCCTAGCCCTAGCCCTGGCCCTAACCCTAACCCTAACCCTAGCCCTAACCCTAGCCCTAGCCCTAGTCCTAGCCTAACCCTAACCCTAACCCCAGCCCTAAACCTAACCCTAACCCTAACCCTAACACTAACGATAACTCTAACGCTAACCACAGCCCTAAACCTAACCCTAAGACTAACCCCAACCCCTCACCCAACCTCACCCCTAATACTAACCCCAACCCCAACCCTAACACTAACCCCAATACAACCCACCCCAACCACAAACCTAAACCTAGTCCTAAACCTAACCCTAATCCTAACCCTAGCCCAAGCCCTAGTCCTAGCCCGAACCCTAACACTAACCATAACCCTAGCCCTAGCACTATCCCTAACCCTAACAATAGCCCTAGCCCTAGCCATAACCCCAATCCTAAACCTAGCCCTAACCATAACCCTAACACTAACCGCAGCCTAAACCCTAACCCTAACCCTAACCCTAGCACTAACTCTAAAAACCTAACTCTAACCCTAACACTAACCATAGCCCGAGCCCTAACCCTAATCCTAACTCCAACCCCTACACAAACCACAACACTAACTGTAACCACAACCACAACCCCACCCCAAACCCACCCCAAGCCCAACCCTAACACTAACAAGAACCCGAGTCATAAACCTAAACCTAACTGTAACCCTAAACCTAGTCCTAGCCCTAGCCATAACCCTAGAACTCACACTAGCCCTAAACCTAACCCAAAAACTAGCCATACACCTAACCCTGACCCTAACCCTAACCATAGCCCTAGCCCTAGCCCTAAACTTACCCCAACCATAGCCCTAGCCCAAAACATAACTAGCCCTAAACCTAACCCTAACCTAGGCCTAGACCTAACCTAACCCTAAACCTAGCCCTAACCTTAACCCTAACCCTAGCCCTAGCCCTAGACCTAACCTTAAAACTAAACCTAACCCTAGCCCTAGCCAGAGCCCTACCCCTAACTCTAACCCTTTATATGAACCTAGCCATAGCCCTAGCTCTAGCCCTAACCCTAACTCTAACACTAACACTAGCAGTAACAATAACAATAACCCTAAACCTAACCCTAGCCCTAGCCCTAGCCCTAATCCTAACACAAACCCTAGACCAAGCCCTAGCCCTAGCCTTAGCCCTAGACCTAACACTAACCCAAGTCCTAACCCTAACCCTAACCCTAACCCTAGCCCTAGCCCTAACCCTAAACTGAATCCTTACCCCAAACCCAACACCAAACCCGACCACAATCCTAAACCCAATCCTAACCTAAACCCAAAACTTAGACCTAAACTTAGCCCTGGCCCTAGCCCTAACCCTAACCCTAACCCTAGCCATAACCCTAACCCTAAACCTAGTCCTAGCCCTATCCCTATCCCTAGCCCTAACTCTAACCCTAACCTTACCCTAACCCTAGCCCTAGCCCTAGTCCTAGCCCTAACCATAAACCTAACCCTACTCCCAGCCCTAAACCAAACCCTAACCCTAACCCTAACCCTAACCCTAACCCTAACACTAGCCCTAACCCTAACCCTAATGCTAACCCTAACGCTAACAATAGCCCTAACACTAACCCTAACCCTACCAACCCCTACCCTAACCTATACCCTAACTCTAACACCAACCCAAACCCTAAATCTATCCCCAACACTACCCAAACACCAACACCAACCCTAACCCTAGCCCTAAACCTAAGCCTAAACCTAACCCTAGCCCTAACCCTAACCATAACCCTAACGCTAACCATAGCCCTATCCCTAACCCTAACCCTAAACCCAACCCCTACCCCAACCTCAACCCTAACTCTAACCACAACCCCAACCCTAACTCTAACAACAACCCAACACCAGCCCTAACCCCAAACCCATTCCTAAACCTAATCCTAATCCTAACCCTAACCTTATACCGAGCCCTAGCCCTGGCCCTAGACCTAACCCTAACAGTAACCCTAGCACTAAACCTAATCCTAACCCTAACCCTAACCCTAGCCCTACCATAACCCTAACCCTAACCTGAAACCCAACCCCAACCCAGACCACAATCCTAACCCCAATCCTAATCCAAATCCTAACCTTAGACCTAGCCCTAGCCCTAACACCTACCCTAACCCTAGCACTATACCTAACCCTAAGCCTAATCCTAACCCTAGACCAATCCCTAACCCTAACCATATCCCTAGCCCTAAACCTAACCTTAACCCTAGCCCTAGCCCTAAAACTAAGCCTACACCTAAACCTAACCACAAACCTAACCGTAACCCAAACCCGAAACCTAACCCTATCCCGAACCTGAACCCGAATGCTAACCCTAACTTGAACATGAACCCGAACCCTATCCATAAACCGAACCCGAACCCGAACCTGAATTCGAACCCTAACCCTGACACTAATCCACACCTAACCTTAACCATAGCCTTAGACTTAGTCATACTCCTGTTAACACAACGCTAACCCTAACCCTAACCTTAAAACAAACCCAAACCCTAGCCCTAATCTAAACATAAACCTGAACCTAGCCCTAGCCCTGGCCCTAGGCCTAACCCTTACCCTAACGCTAAACCTAACCCTAGCCATAGCCCTAGCCCTTAACCTAAGCCTAACCATAACCGTGCCGTAACCCTAACCAAAACCTAACCTTAACCCTAGACCTAACCCTAGCCCTAATCCTAGCCAAAGCCATAGCGCTAACCATACCCCTAACCCAAGCCCTAAACCTAACCCTAAATTACATCTAGCCATAAACCTAACCCTAACCCTAGCCCTAGCCATTCACCTAACCCAAACCTTAGCACTAGCCCTAGCCCTATCCCCAACCCTAACCCTAGCCCTAACACTAACCATAACCCTAAACCTAACCCTACCCTAGTCATTGACCTAGCCATAACCCTAAACCTAACAGTAACCCTAGCCCTAGAAATAACCCTAACACCAACACTAACACTAACCCTAGCCCTAACCCCAATCCTAAACCTAGCCCTAACCATAACCATAACCGTAACCCTAGCCCTAAACCTAACTTTAACCTCAGACATAGCACTAGCCCTAAACCAACACGAAACCTAACCCTAACACTAACACGAAACCTAACCCTAGACCTAGCCCTAACTATACCCTAGCCCTAGGCCTAGCCATAACCATCACCCTAACGCTAACAGTAACCCTAGCCCTAGCCATAACCCTAACACGAACACTAAACCAAGCCCTAGCCCTAGCCCTAGCCAAGAACATAACCCTAAACCTAACTCTAAATCTAGCACCAGCCATAACCCTAACCCTAACAATAAACCTAGCACTAGCCCTAGCCCTAGCCCTAGCCACGACCCTAACCCTAACCCAATCCCTAGCACCAGCCATAACCCTAACACTAATCCTAACCCTAACACAAAACCCAATCCCAGACCCGACACCAACCCTAACCCTAACCCTAGCCCCAACCCAAACCATAGCCCTAAACCCAATCCTAAACCTAGCCCTAACGATAACCGTAACCCTAAACCTAACCCTAGCCCTAAACCTAAACCTAACACTAACCCTAGCTCTAGCCCTAACCCTAACCCTAAAACTAACGCTAGTTCTAGCCCAAGCCCTATTTTTAAACTTAACCCTACCCCTCAACATAACCCTAGACCTAGCCTTAACCTTAACCCTAACCCTAGACCTAGCCCTAACTAAACCCTAGCCCTAGCCCTAGCCATAACCATCACCCTAACGCTAACAGTAACCCTAGCCCCAGCCATAACCCTAACACGAACACTAAACCTAGCCCTCGCCCTAGCCCTAGCCCTAGCCATAACCATAACCCTAACCCTAACCCTAACCCTAGCACCAGCCATAACCCTAACCCTAATCCTAACCCGAACCCCAACAACAACCCCAACCCCGACCACAACCCTAACCTAACCCTAGCCCTAGACCTAAACCCTAAACCTAACCCTAACACTGACCCTAGACCTAGCCCTAACTCTAAATCTAATCCTAACCCTAAACCTAGCCCTAGCCCTTAGCCTAGCCCTAACCCTATCGCTAAAACTAACCCTAACATTAGACCTAGCCCTAGCCCTAGCCCTAACACTAACCCCGAACATAACCCTAGCCCTAAGCCTAACCCTAACCTTTGCCCTAGCCATAACCCTAACCCCAACCCTAACTTTACCCCAACCCCAACCACAACCATGACCCCAACCCTAACCTAATTCCTAGCCCTAACACTAACACTAAACCTAGCCCTAAACCTGACCCTAGCCCTAACCTAAACCCTAACTTTAGCACCATCCATACCCTAAACCTAACCCTAACCATAACCTTAGCCCTAGCCCTAAACCTAACCCTAACCCTAAACCTAACCTTATCCTTCTCCCAAGCCCTAGCCCTAACCTAACCCTGACCCTACCCTATCAGGAACCCTACCTAGCCATAACTCTAACCCTAACGATAACAGTAACCCTAGCCCTAGCCATAATCCGAACACTACCCTAACACTAACCCAAATCAACCCGAGACCAAAAAAAACCTAACCCTAAACCTATCCCTATCCCTAGCACTAGACCTAAACCTAAACCTAAACCTAACCGTTGATTTAATGATAACCCTAAACCTAACACTAACTCTAGCCCTTGCCCTAGCCCTAACTCTAACACTAACCCTAACCCTAGACCTAGCCCTAGCCCTCGCCATGACCCTAACCCTAGCCCTAGCAATAGCCCTAGCCCTAACCTAGCCATAACCCTAAACCAAACCCTAGCCCTAACCCTAAACCTAACCCTAAACGTAGCCCTAGCCCTAAACTTAGCCCTAGCCCTAATCATAACCCTAACCATAACCCTAGCCCTAGCCCTAAACCTAACCCTATGTCTAGCCCTTTCCATAGCTCTAACCCTTATCCTAATGCTAGCCCTAGCCCATGACCTAGTCATAACCCTAAACCTAAACCTAACCCTAAACCTAGCCGTAGACCTAGCCTTAGCACTAGCCCTAACCCTAAACCTAAACCTAACCTTAAACCTATCCCTAACTCTAACCCTAACCCTAAAACTAGCCCTAAATCTAGCACTAACATTAACCCTAAACATAGCCCTAGCCCTAACCCTAACCCTAATTGTAGCCCTAGCCCTAACCCTAACCCTAACCCTAGCCCTAGCCCTAGCCCTAGACCTACCCCTAACCATAACCATAACCCTAATTGTAGCCCTAAAGCTAACCCTAACCCTAAACCTAGCCCTAGCTCTAAACCTAGCCCTAAACCTAACCCTAATCAAAGCCATTTCCCTAACCCCAGCCCTAGCCCTAGCGCTAGCCTAACACTAGTACTAACCCTAACCCTGAACCTACCCTGAACCAAGCCCTAACGCTAACAACAACCCTAGCCCTAGCCCTAGCCCTAACCCTACCCTAACCCTAAACCTAATCATAGACCTATCCCTAACCCCAGCCCTAGCCCTAGCCCTAGCCCTAACCCTAGTCCTAGTCCTAGCCCTAGCCATAACCCTAAACCTACCCCTAAACCTAGCCCTACACCCAGACATAGCTTAGCCCTAACCCTAACCCTAAACCAAACCAGAATCCGAACCAGAACGCGAACACTAACCCTAACACTGACCATGATCGTACACCAAAACTTAACCATAGCTTTAGATTTAGTCATAGTCCTAACTGTTAACACAACACTAGAAATAAACCTAACATTAACCCTAACCCCAATCCTAAACTTGCCCTAACCATTAACATAACCGTAATCTTAGCCTTAACCCTTACCCTAACACTAGCCCTAACCCTAACACTAGCCCTAAACCCAAACCTAAACCTAGCTCTAACCATAAACATAACCCTAACCCTAACCATAATCCTAGCCCTATCCCTAACCCTAGCACCAGCCATAACACTAACTCTAATCCTAACCCTAACCTCAACGCCAACCCCAAACACGACCCCAACACTATCACCAACACAGGCCTAACCCTAACATTAGTCCTAACACTAATCCTAAACCTAGCCCTGACGATAACCCTAACCCTAAGCCTAACCCTAGCCCTAAACTTAACTGTAACTCTAGCCATAGCCCTAAATCTAAACCTAACCCTAGCCCTAGCCCTAGCCCTAACCCTAACCCTAAACCTAACCATATCCCTGGCTCAAGCACTAGCCCTAACCCTAAACCTAACCCTAACACTAACCATAGCCCTAGCCCTACAAAAAACAAGCCATACCCCTAGACCTAGCCCTAGCCTTAGACCTAACCCTAAACCTACCCCTACCCTAGCCCTAACCCTAACCCTACCCCTAGACCTAGCACTAACACTAAACTTAATCATAGCCCTAGCCCTAACCCTAACCCTAGCCATTGCCGGAGCCCTAGCCCTAGCCCTAACCATAACCATAAACCTGACCATAGCCCTAAAACTAAGCCTAACCCTAACCCTAACCATAGTCCTAGCCCTAGCCTTAACCCTAACACTAACCCTAACATTAGCCATAGCATTGTCCCAAACCCTCACAATAACCCTAGTCCTAGCACGAGCCCTAGAAATGACCCTAACCCTAACCCAAAATCTAGCAACAGCAATAACCCTAACCCTAATCCTAACCCTAACCCCAACCCTAACCCCAAACCCAACCCCGACCCCAATCCTCACCCTAACCCTAGCCCTAACCCTAACCATAGCCCGAAACCCAATCTTAACCTAGCCCTAACGATAACCCTAACCCTAACTCTAACCCAAGCCCTAACCCTAACCCTAAACCTAGCCCTAGCCCAAAACCTAAACCTAACACTAACCCTAGCTCTAGCCCTAACCAAAACGCTAACCCTACCCTAGCCTATCCCTAGACCTAGCCCTAAACCTAACCCTAACCCTAGCTCTTATCCTAACCCCAACCCAAAAACTAACCCTAGTTCTAGCCCTAGCCCTACCCTAACCCTAACCCTAGCCCTAGCCTAACTAAACCTAGCCCTAGCCCTAACCCTAACCGTAACCCTAGCCATAGCCGTAATTCTAACCCAAACCCTAGCCCAAATCCTAGCCCAGCCCTAACCCTAACCATAGAACTAACCCTACCCCTAACCCTAACCCTAGCCCTAGCACATTTTCTAAACATAACAATAACCCTATCCCTAACCCTAACCCTAACCCGAATCCTAGACCTAGACCTATCCCTAACCCTAGACCCAGCCATAACACTAACCCTAATCCTAACCCTAACCCCAACGCCAACCCAAAACCAGACACCAACCCTAACACTAACACAAGCCCTAAACCTAACCATAGCCCTAACCCCAATCCTAAACCTTGCCTTAACCATAACCTTAACCCTAAACCTGGTCCTAACCTTAACCCTAGCCCTAGCCCTAGCCCTAACCCTGACCCTAGCACTAGCCTTAACTAAACCCTAGCCATAACCCTAACACTAACCCTAACCCCAGCTCTAGCCCTAATTCTAACCCATACCCTAGCCCTAGCCCTAGCCCTAGACCAACCCCTAACCATAACACTAATCCTAGCACTAGCCGTAACACTAACCCTAACCCTAAACCTAGCCCTAGCCCACACCCAAGCCCTATCTCTAAACCTAATCCTAGCCCTAGCCCTAACTCTAAACCTAAACCTAGCCCTAGCCCTATCCGTAACTCTAACCCTAACAATAGCCCTAGCCCTAGCACTAGACCTAGCCCTAGCCATAACCCTAACACTAACCCTAACAGTAACCCTAGCCCTAGGCGTAACCCTAACACTAACTCTAACCCTAAACACAACCCCATTCCAAACCCCAGCAACAACCCTAACCCTAACCCTAACCCTATCCCTATTCCTAACCATATGCCTAACCCTAGCCCTAGCCCGAGCCCACAACATGACCCAAACCATAACCCAAAATCTAGCAACACAATAACCCTAACCCTAATCCTAACCCTAACCCCAACCACAACCCCAACCCCAATCCCGACCCCAATCCTCAACCTAACCCTAACCCTAACCCAATCCCTAAACCTAACCCTAGCCATAGCCCAAAACCTAAACCTAACACTAACCCTAGCACTAGCCCTAACCCAAACGCTAACCCTAACCCTAGCCCTATCCCTAGACCGAGCCCTAGCCCAAAACCTAAACCTAACACTAACCCTAACCCTAACCCTAAAACTAACCCTACTTCTAACCCTAGTACTAACCATACCCCTAACCCTAACCCTAGCCCTAGCCTAACTAAACCCTAGGCCTAGCCCTAACCCTAACTGTAACCCTAGCCATAGCCCTAATTCTAACCCAAACCCTAGCCCAAATGCTAGCCCAGCCCTAACCCTAACCCTAACCATAGAACTAACCCTACCCCTAACCCTAACCCTAGCCCTAGCACATTTTCTAAACATAACAATAACCCTAGCCCTAACCCTAACCCTAACCCCAACGCCAACCTGAAACCAGACACCAACCCTATCCCTAACACAAGCCCTAACCCTAACCATAGCCTTAATCCCAATCCTCAACCTTGCCTTAACCATAACCTTAACCCTAAACCTAGCCCTAACCTTAAACCTAACCCAAGCCCTAACCCTACCCCTACCCCTACCCCTAACCTTAACCCTAGCCCTAGCCCTAGCCCTAACCCTAACCCTGACCCTAGCCCTAGCCCTAACTAAACCCTAGCCATAACCCTAACACTAACCCTAACCCCAGCTCTAGCCCTAATTCTAACCCATACCCTAGCCCTAGCCCTAGCCCTAGACTTACCCCTAATATAACCATAACCCTAACCGTAGCCCTAAAGCTAACCCTAACCCTAAACCTAACCATAGCCCTAGCCTTAGCCCTAACCCTAACAAAAACCCTAAACCTAGCCCTAGCACTATCCCTAACCCTAACAATAAACCTAGCCCTAGCCATAGCCCTAGCCCTAGCCATGACTCTAACCCTAACCCTAACCCTAGCATCAGGCATAACCCTAACCCAAAATATAACCCTAAACCCAACACCAAACCCAAACCTGACCGCAACGCTTACCCCAACACTAGTCCTTCCCCTAACCGTAGCCCTAACCCCAATCCTAAACCTAGCCCTAACGATAACGTAAAACCTAAACGTAACCCTAGCCTTAACCGTAACCCTAACCCCATACCTAACACTAACCCTAGACCAAGCCCTAGTCCTAACTCTAACCCTAACACTAAACCTAGTCTAGCCCTAACCCTAAACCTAAAACTAAACCTAACGCTAACACTAGCCCTAACCCTAACCCTAAACCTAACCCTAGCCCTAACCCTAACCCTAACACTAAACCTAACCCAAGCCCTAACCCTAGCCCTAAACCTAACCCTAAACATAGCCCTATCCCTAACCCCAGCCCTAGCCCTAGCCCTAGCCCTAATCCTAGCCCAAACCCTAACACCAATCATAGCCCTATCCCTAACACCAGCCCTAACCCTAACCCTAACCCTATCCTGGCCCTAACCCTAACCCTAACCCTAACCCTAACCCTAACCATAGCCCTAACCCTAGACCTAACCCTTACCCTAACACTAGTCTAGCCCTAGCCCGAGCCATAACCCAAAACCTACCCCCAAACCTAGCCCAAGACCTAGCAGTAGCTTAGCCCTAACCCTAACCCTAAACCGAACCCGAACCATAACCCTCACCCTAACCATAATCGTACACCTAAATTAACCATAGCCTTAGACTGAGTCATAGTTTTAGCTGTAAAAACAACACTAGCCCTAAACCTAACCCTAGCCCTAACCCTTGCCCTAACGCTAGCCCTAAAACTAACACTAGCCCTACCCCAATCCTAAACTTGCCCTAAATATAACCATAACCGTAATCCTAGCCCTAACCCTAAAGCCAACACTGGCCCTAACCCAAACCCTAGCCCTAACCCCAAAACTAAACCTAGCCCTAACCATAACCATAACCCTAACCGTAGCCCTAACCATAACCCATATCCTAGCCCTACCCCTAACCCTGCGCCTAGCACTATCCCTAAACCTAACCCTAACCCTTACCCTAACCCTAACCGTAACCCTAGCCCTAGCCCTAGCCCTAACCCTAAACCTAATCCTAGCCATAGCCCTAACCCTAACCTTAAACCTAACCATATCCCTGGCCCTAGCCCTAGCCCTACCCTAACACTAACACTAACACTAACACTAACACTAACACTAACACTAACACTAACCATAGCCCTAGCCCTAACCTAACCCTAGCCCTAGCCCTACCTCTAGCCCTAACCCGAACCCTACCCCTACACCTAGCACTAACCCTAACCTTAACACTAACCCTAACCCTAACCCTAATCATAGACCTAGCCCTAATCCTAACCCTAGCCATTGACGTAGCCCTAGCCCTAGCCCTAACCATAATTATAACCCTGACCGTACCCTAAAACAGACCCTAACCCTAACCCTAACCATAGTCCTAGCCCTAGTCCTAACCCTAACACTAACCCTAACCCTGACAGTAGCAATATCCCTAACCATAATAATAACCCTAGCCCTAGCCCTAGCCCTCGCCATGACCCTAACCCTAACCCAAACCCTATCACCAGCCATAACACTAACCCTAATCCTGACTCTAACCCCAACACCAACTGCAATCCCGACCCCAATCCTAATCCTAACCATAGCCCTAAACCTAACCATAGCCCTAAATCCAATCCTAAACCTAGCCCTAACGATAACCCTAATCCTAATCCTAACCCAAGCCCTAACCATAACCGTAACCCTAGCCTTAGCCCTAAAGGTAAACCTAAAACTAACCCTAGCTCTAGCCCTAACCCAAACGCTAACCTGAACCCTAGCCCTATCCCTAGACCTAGACCTAGACCTAAACCTAACCTAAACCCTAGCTCTAACCCTAAACCTAACCCTAAAACTAACCCTACCATAGCCCAAGCCCTAGCCCTAAATTAACCCTAACACTAAACCTAATCCTAGCCCTAGTCATAGCCCTAACCCTAACCCTAGCCCTAGCCTAACTAAACCCTAGCCCTAGCCCTAAACCTAAACCTAACTCTAACCCTAGACCTAGCCCTAATTTGAACCCAAACACTAGCCCTAGCCCTAGCCAGGACTTAACCCTAACACTAACCATAGTCCTAACCCTACCCATAACCCGAAGCCTAGCCCTAGCACTATTCCTAAATATAACAATAACCCTACCCTAACCCTAACCCTAACCCTAACCCTAACCCTAGACCTAGACCTATCCCTAACCCTAGCACCAGCCATAAACCTAAACTTAATCCTAAAGCTAACCCAACGCCAACCTGAAACCCGACCAAAAACCTATACCTAACACTAGCTCTAACACTAACCAAACCCTAAACCCAATCCTAAATCTTGCCCTAACCATAACCTTAACCCTAACCCTAGCCCTAGCCCTAAAACTGACTCTAGACCTAACCCTACCCCTACCGCTAACCCTAACCCTAACACTAACACTAACCCTAGCCTAGCCCTCACCCTAACCCTAACCCTAGCCTTAGCCCTAACTAAACCCTAGCCATAGCCCTAACCCTAACCCTAACCCTAGCTCTAGCCCTAATTCTAACCCATACCCTAGCCCTAGCCCTAGACCTAACCCTAACACTAACCCTATCCCTAGCCATAACCCTATCCCTAAACCTAACCCTAACCTAACCCTAGCACTAGCCCTAACACTAACCGTAACCCTAAACCTAACCCTAGCCCTCTCCGAAGCCCTATCCCTATACCTAACCCTAACCCTAGCCCTAACCCTAACTCTAACCCTAAACCGAGCCCTAGCCCTAGCCCTAACCCTAACCTTAACAATAGCCCTAGCACTAGCACTAGACCTAGCCCTAGCCATAACCCTAACACTAAGACTAACAGAAACCCTAGCCCTAGGCATAAGCCTAACACTAACTCTAAACATAACACAACCCCATTCCCAACCCCAAACAACAACCCTAACCCTAACCCTAACCCTAGCCCTAACCCTAACCCTAAACCTAGCCCTATTCTTAACCCTATGCCTAAACCTAGCCCTAGCACTAGCCATAACCATAATCCTAACGCTAACAGTAATCCTAGCCCTAGCCATAACACTACCACTAACACTAAACCTAGCCCTAGCCCTAACTCTAACCCTAACCCTAAACCTAGTCTAGCCCTACCCTAAACCTAACCCTAAACCTAACCCTAACCCTAGCCCTAACCCTAACCATAAACCTAACCCTAGCCCTAAACCTAACCCTAACCCTAAACCTAGCCCTAGCTCTAACCCTAGCTCTAACCATAACCCTAGCCCTAGCCCTAGCCCTAACCCCAGCCCTAGCCCTAGCGCTAGCCCTAACCCTAGTACTAACCCTAACCCTGACCCTAGCCCTAACCCAAGCCCTAACCCTAAAAACAACCCTAGCCCTAGCCCTAGCCCTAGCCCTAACCCTAGTCCTAGCCCTAGCCCTAGCCATAACCCTAAACCTACCCCTAAACCTAGCCCTAGACCTAGACATAGCTTAGCCCTAACCCTAACCCTAAACCAAACCAGAATCCGAACCAGAACGCGAACACTAACCCTAACTCTGACCATGATAGTACACCTAAACTTAACCATAGCCTTAGATTTAGTCATAGTCCTAACTCTAAACACAACACTAGAACTAAACCTAACATTAACCCTAACCCCAATCCTAAACTTGCCCTAACCATAACCATAACCGTAATCTTAGCTCTAACCCTTACCTAACACTAGCCCTAACCCTAACACTAGCCCTAAACCCAAACCTAAGCTGGCACTAACCATAAACATAACCCTAACCCTAGCCCTAAACCTAACCGTAATCCTAGCCCTTTCCCTAACCCTAGCACCAGCCATAACCCTAACGCTAATCCTAATTCTAACCCCAACGCCAACCCCAAACACGACCCCAACACTATCCCTAACACAAGCCCTAACCCTAACCATAGTCCTAACACCAATCCTAAACCTAGCCCTGACGATAATCCTAACCCTAACCCTAAACCTAGCCCTAAAATTAACTGTAACTCTAGCCATAGCCCTAAACCTAAACCTAACCCTTCACTAGCCCTAACCCTAAACCCTAACCCTAAACCTAACCATATGCCTGGTTTTAGCACTAGCCCTAACCCTAAACCTAACCCTAACACTAACCATAGCCCTAGCCCTAACCTAACCCTAGCCATAGCCCTAGACCTAGCCCTAGCCTTAGACCTAACCCTAACCCTACCCCTACCCCTACCCCTAGCCCTAACCCTAACCCTACCCCTAGGCCTAGCCCTAACACTAACCCTAATCATAGCCCTAGCCCTAACCCTAACCCTAGCCATTACCGTAGCCCTAGCCCTAGACCTAACCATAACCATAAACCTGACCGTAGCCCTAAAACTAACCCTAAACCTAACCCTAACCATAGCCCTAGCCCTAGCCCTAACCCAAACACTAACCCTAACCCTAGCCATAGCATTATCCCAAACCCTAAAAATAACCCTACCCCAGCCCGAGCCCTAGCCATGACCCTAACCCTGACCCAAACTCTAGCAACAGCAATAACCCTAACCCTAATCCTAACCCTAACCCCAACCACAACCCCAACCCCGACCCCAATCCTCACCCTAAACCAAGCCCTAACCCTAACCATAGCCCTAAACCCAATCCTAAACTTTGCCTTACTCATAACCTTAACCCTAAACCTAGCCCTAACCTTAAATCTAACCCTAGCCCTAACCCTACCCCTACCCCTAACCTTAACCCTAGCCCTAGCCATAGCCCTAACCCTAGTCCTAGCCCTAGCCCTAGCCATAACCCTAAACCTACCCCTAAACCTAGCCCTAGACCTAGACATAGCTTAGCCCTAACCCTAACCCTAAACCAAACCAGAATCCGAACCAGAATGCGAACACTAACCCTAACTCTGACCATGATCATACACCTAAACTTAACCATAGCCTTAGATTTAGTCATAGTCCTAACTGTAAACACAACACTAGAACTAAACCTAACATTAACCCTAACCCCAATCCTAAACTTGCCCTAACCAAAACCATAACCGTAATCTTAGCCCTAACCCTTACCTAACACTAGCCCTAACCCTAACACTAGCCCTAAACCCAAACCTAACCTGGCACTAACCATAAACATAACCCTAACCCTAACCCTAAACCTAACCGTAATCCTAGCCCTTTCCCTAAACCTAGCACCAGCCATAACCCTAACCCTAATCCTAACCCTAATCCCAACACCAACCCCAAACACGACCCCAACACTATCCCTAACACAAGCCCTAACCCTAACCATAGTCCTAACACCAATCCTAAACTAGCCCTGACGATAACCCTAACCCTAACCCTAAACCTAGCCCTAAAATTAACTGTAACTCTAGCCATAGCCCTAAACCTAAACCTAACCCTTCACTAGCCCTAACCCTAAACCCTAACCCTAAACCTAACCATATGCCTGGTTTTAGCACTAGCCCTAACCCTAAACCTAACCCTAACACTAACCATAGCCCTAGCCCTAACCTAACCCTAGCCATAGCCCTAGACCTAGCCCTAGCCTTAGACCTAACCCTAACCCTACCCCTACCCCTACCCCTAGCCCTAACCCTAACCCTACCCCTAGGCCTAGCCCTAACACTAACCCTAATCATAGCCCTAGCCCTAACCCTAACCCTAGCCATTGCCGTAGCCCTGGCCCTAGACCTAACCATAACCATAAACCTGACCGTAGCCCTAAAACTAACCCTAAACCTAACCCTAACCATAGCCCTAGCCCTAGCCCTAACCCAAACACTAACCCTAACCCTAGCCATAGCATTATCCCAAACCCTAAAAATAACCCTACCCCAGCCCGAGCCCTAGCCATGACCCTAACCCTGACCCAAACTCTAGCAACAGCAACAACCCTAACCCTAATCCTAACCCTAACCCCAACCACAACCCCAACCCCGACCCAAATCCTCACCCTAAACCAAGCCCTAACCCTAACCATAGCCCTAAACCCAATCCTAAACCTTGCCTTACTCATAACCTTAACCCTAAACCTAGCCCTAACCTTAAATCTAACCCTAGCCCTAACCCTACCCCTACCCCTACCACTAACCTTAACACTAGCCCTAGCCCTAGCCCTAACCCTAACCCTAACCCTAGCCCTAGCCCTAACTAAACCCTAGCCCTAACCCTAACACTAACCCTAACCCCAGCTCTAGCCCTAATGCTAACCCATACGCTAGCCCTAGCCCTAGACCTAATGCTAATACTAAACCTAGCACTAGCCCTAACACTAACCCTAACACTTAACCTAACCCTAGCACTCTCCCAAGCCCTATCCCTAAACCTAACCCTAACCCAAGCCCTAACCCTAACTCTAACCCTAAACCGAGCCCTAGCCCTACCCCTAACTCTAACCCTAACAGTAGCCCTAGCCCTAGCGCTAGACCTAGCCCTAGCCATAACCCTAACACAAACCCTAACAGAAACCCAGGCCTAGGCATAACCCTAACACTAACTCTAAACCTAAATGCAACCTGATTCCCAACCCCAAACAACAACCCTAACAATAACACTAACCCTAGCCCTATTGCTAACCCTATGCCTAACCCTAGACCTAGCCCCAGCCATAACCATAATCCTAACGCTAACACTAATCCTAGCCCTAGCCCTAACTTAACTGTAACTCTAGCCATAGCCCTAAACCTAAACCTAACCCTACACTAGCCCTACCCCTAACCCTAACCCCAAACCTAACCATATGCCTGGTTCTAGCACTAGCCCTAACCCTAAACCTAACCCTAACACTAACCATAGCCCTAGCCCTACCCTAACCCTAGCCATAGCCCTAGACCTAGCCCTAGCCTTAGACCTAACCGTAACCCTACCCATACCCCTATCCCTAACCCTAACCCTACAGCTAGGCCTAGCCCTAACACTAACCCAAACATAGCCCTAGTCCTAACCCTAACCCTAGACATTGCCGTAGCCCTAGCCCTAACCATAACCATAAACCTGACAGTAGCCCTAAAACTAACCCTAAACCTAACCCTAACCATAGCCCTAGCCCTAGCCCTAACCCTAACACTAACCCTAACCCTAGCCATAGCATTATCCCAAACCATAAAAATAACCCTAGCCCTAGCCTGAGCCCTAGCCATGACTGTAAACCTAACCCAAAAGCAATAACCCTAACCCTAAACCTAACCCTAACCCCAACCAAAACCCCAACCTCGACCCCAATCGTCACCCTAACCCTAGCCCTAACCATAACTATAGCTCTAAACCCAATCATAAACAAGCCCTAACGATAACCCTAACCCTAACCGTAACCCAAGCCCTAACCCTAAACCTAACCCTAGCCAAAGCACAAAACCTAAACCTAACACTAACCTTAGCTCTAGCCCTAACCCAAACGCTAACCCTAACCCTAGCCCTATCCCAAGACCTAGCCCTAAACCTAACCCTAACCATAGCTCTAACCCTAACCCTAACCCTAAAACTAACCCTAGTTCTAGCCCTAGCCCTAACCCTAATCCTAACCCTAGCCCTAGCCTAACTGAAACCTAGGCCTAGCCCTAACCCTAACCGTAACCCTAGCCCTAGCCCTAGCCCTAATTCTAACCCAAACCCTAGCCCTAACCCTAGCCCAGCCCTAACCCTAACCCTAACCATAGAACTAACCCTACCCCTAACCCTAACCCTACACCTAGCACTATTCCAAAACATAACAATAACCCTAGCCCTAACCCTAACGCTAACCCTAACCCAAGACCTAGACCTATCCCTAACCCTAGCACCAGCCATAACCCTAACCCTAATCCTAACCCTAACCCCAATGCCAACCCGAAACCAGACCCCAACACTATCCCTAACACAAGCCCTAACCAAACCATAGCCCTAAATCCAATCCTAAACATTGCCTTAACCATAACCTTAACCCTAACCCTACCCCTACTCCTAACCGTAAACTTAACCCTAGCCCTAGCCCTAGCCCTAGCCCTAACCCTAACCCTAACCCTAGCCCTAGCCCTAGCCCTAACTAAACCCTAGCCCTAACCCTAACACTAACCCTAACCCAGGCTCTAGCCTTAATTCTAACCCATACCCTAGCCCTAACCCTAGCCCTAGCCCTAACACTAACCCTTACACTAAACCTAGCCCTAGCCCTCTCCCAAGCCCTAGCCCTAACCCTAACTCTAACCCTAAACCTAGCCCTAGCCCTATGCCTAACCCTAACAATAGCCCTAGCCCTAGCACTAGACCTAGCCCTAGCCATAACCCTAACTCTAACCCTAACAGAAACCCTAGCCCTAGGCGTAACCCTAACACTGACTCTAACCCTAAACACAACCCCATCCCCAACCCCAACAACAACCCTAAAACTAAGCCTAGCCCACACCCTAACCCAAGCCTTATTCCTAAACCTATGCCTAAGCCTAGCCCTAGCCATAGGCCTAGACATAACCATAATCCTAATGCTAACAGTAACCCTAGCCCTAGCCATAACCCTAACACTAACACTAAACCTAGCCATAGCCCTAACTGTAACCCAAACCCTAAACCTAGTCTACCCCTAACTCTAACCCTAAACCTAACCTTAACCCTAACCCTAACCCTAAACCTAACCCTAGCCCTAAACCTAAACCTAACCCTAAACCTAGCCCTAGCACTAACCCTAGCCCTAACCCTAACCCTAATCATAGCCCTATCCCTAAACCCAGCCCTAGCCCTAGACCTAGCTCTAACCCTAGCCATAACCCTAACCCTGACCCTAGCCCTGGCCCTAGCCCTAACCCTAACAACAACCCTAGCCCAAGCCCTAACCCTAACCCTAGCCCTAACCCTAACCCTAATCATAGACCTATCCCTAACACCAGCCCTAGCCCTAGCCCTAGCCCTAACCCTAGACCTAGCCCTACCCTAAACCTAGCCCTAGCCCTAGCCATAACCCTGAAACTACCCATAAACCTAGCCCTAGAGCTAGCAATAACTTAGCCCTAAACCTAACCCTAAACCAACCTGAATCCAAAACCGAACGTGAACCCTAACCCAAACCCTGACCATATTCCTACACCTAAATTTAACCATATAATTAGATTTAGTCATAGTCCTAAATGTTAACACAAAACTCGCACTAAACCAAATATTAACCATAACTCCAATCCTAAACTTGCCCTAAAAATAACCATAACAGTAATCCTAGCCCTAACCCTAACCAAATATTAACCCTAACCCCAATCCTAAACTTGCCCTAACCATAACCATAACCATAACCGTAATCCTAGCCCTAACCCCAAACCTAAACCTAGCCCTAACAATAACCATAACCCTAACCCTAGCCGTAACCATAACCCTAATGCTAGCCCTAGCCTTGACCCTACACCTAGTCCTATCCCTAACCCTAAACCTAACACTAGCCCTAGCACTAGCACTAGCCCGAACCCTAACCCTCACTCTAAACCTACACCTAGCCCTATCCCTGGCCCTAGCACTAACCCTAAACATAGCCCTAGCCCTAAACCTAACCCTAGCCCTAGCCCTAGACCTATCCCTAGCCCTAACCTTAAACATAACGCTAGCCCTAGCCCTAGTGCTAACCTTAACCCTAAACCTAACCCTAACCCTAGCCCTAGCCCTAGCCCTAGCCCTAGCCCTAGCCCTAACACTAAACCTAACCTTAACCCAACAATAGCCCTAGCTATACCCTAACCCCAACCCTAGACCTAGCACTAGCTCTAATCCTAACCCTAGCCCAAACCCTAGCCCTAACCCTAACCCTAACCCTAGCCCTAGCCCTAGCCCTAAACCTATACCTAACCCTAGCTCTACCCTAGCCCTAAACCTAACGCTAAACCTAGCCCTAACCCTAACCATAACAGTAACCATAGCACTAGCCCAAGACCTAGCCCTAAACGTAACACTGAGCCTAACCCTAACCCTAGCCCTAGCCCTAGCCCTAACCGTAACCACAGCACTAGCCCTAACCTTAAAACTAAACCTAGCCCTAGCCCTAGCCCTAGCCCTAACCCTAACCCTAACCCTAACCCTAACCCTATTCCTGCCAATGGACCTAGACCTAACCCTAACCCTAACACTAGCTCTAGCCCTAATTCTAAACCATACGCTAGCCCTAGCTCTAGCCCTAAACCTAAACCTAGCCCTCTCCCAAGCCCTATCCCTAAACCTAACCCTAACCCTAACCCTAGCACTAGCCCTAACACTAACCCTAACCCTAAACCTAGCCCTAGCCCTCTCCCAAGCCCTATCCCAAAACCTAACCCTAAACCTAGCCCTAGCACTAGCCCTAGCCCTAACACTAACCCTCACTCTCAACCTACACCTAGCCCTATCACTGGCCCTAGCCCTAACCCTAACACTAGCCCTAGCCCTAAACCTAACCCAAGGCCTGGACTAGCCCTAGCCCTAGGCCTAACCCTAAACATAACCGTAACCATAACCCTAACACTAAACCTAAACCTAGCCCTAGCCGTAGCCCTAAACCTAACCCAAACCCTAAGAGTAACCACAGCACTAGCCCAAGCCCTAGCCCTAAACGTAACACTAACCCTAACCCTAACCCTAGCCCAAGCTCTAGCCCTAACACTAACCCTAACCATAGCCCTAAACCTAAAGCTAACCCTAACCCTAGCCCTAACCCTAACCCTCACCCCAGCCCTAGCCCTAATTCTAACCCAAACCATAGACCTGGCACTAGCCCTAGACCTAACCCTAAAAAAAATCCAATCCCTAGCCCTAACCCTTGCCCTAAACCTAACCATACCCTAACCCTAACCCTAACCCTAACCCTAGCACTAGCCCTAAGCCTAACCCTAACCCTAAACCTAGACCTAGCCCTCTCCCAAGCCCTATCCCTAAACCTAAGCCTAACCCTAGCCCTAGCCCTAACCCTAACCCTAGCACTAGCCCTAAGCCTAACCCTAACCCTAAACCTAGACCTAGCCCTCTCCCAAGCCCTATCCTTAAACCTAACCCTAAACCTAGCCCTAGCACTAGCCCTAGCCCTAACACTAACCCTCACTCTCAACCTACACCTAGCCCTATCACTGGCCCTAGCCCTAACCCTAACACTAGCCCTAGCCCTAAACCTAACCCAAGGCCTGGACTAGCCCTAGCCCTAGGCCTAACCCTAAACATAACCGTAACCATAACCCTAACACTAAACCTAAACCTAGCCCTAGCCGTAGCCCTAAACCTAACCCAAACCCTAAGAGTAACCACAGCACTAGCCCAAGCCCTAGCCCTAAACGTAACACTAACCCTAACCCTAACCCTAGCCCAAGCTCTAGCCCTAACACTAACCCTAACCATAGCCCTAAACCTAAAGCTAACCCTAACCCTAGCCCTAACCCTAACCCTCACCCCAGCCCTAGCCCTAATTCTAACCCAAACCATAGACCTGGCACTAGCCCTAGACCTAACCCTAAAAAAAATCCAATCCCTAGCCCTAACCCTTGCCCTAAACCTAACCATACCCTAACCCTAACCCTAACCCTAACCCTAGCACTAGCCCTAAGCCTAACCCTAACCCTAAACGTAGACCTAGCCCTCTCCCAAGCCCTATCCCTAAACCTAAGCCTAACCCTAGCCCTAGCCCTAACCCTAACCCTAGCACTAGCCCTAAGCCTAACCCTAACCCTAAACCTAGACCTAGCCCTCTCCCAAGCCCTATCCTTAAACCTAACCCTAACCCTAGCCCTAGCACTAGCCCTAGCCCTAACACTAACCCTCACTCTCAACCTACACCTAGCCCTATCACTGGCCCTAGCCCTAACCCTAACACTAGCCCTAGCCCTAAACCTAACCCTAGGCCTAGACCTAGCCCTAGCCCTAGGCCTAACCCTAAACATAACCGTAACCATAACCCTAACACTAAACCTAAACCTAGCCCTAGCCGTAGCCCTAAACCTAACCCAAACCCTAAGAGTAACCACAGCATTAGCCCAAGCCCTAGCCCTAAACGTAACACTAACCCTAACCCTAACCCTAGCCCAAGCTCTAGCCCTAACCCTAACACTAACCCTAGCCCTAAACCTAAAGCTAACCCTAACCCTAGCCCTAACCCTAACCCTCACCCCAGCCCTAGCCCTAATTCTAACCCAAACCATAGACCTGGCACTAGCCCTAGACCTAACCCTAAAAAAAATCCAATCCCTAGCCCTAACCCTTGCCCTAAACCTAACCCTACCCTAACCCTAACCCTAACCCTAACCCTAACCCTAGCACTAGCCCTAAGCCTAACCCTAACCCTAAACGTAGACCTAGCCCTCTCCCAAGCCCTATCCCTAAACCTAAGCCTAACCCTAGCCCTAGCCCTAACCCTAACCCTAGCACTAGCCCTAAGCCTAACCCTAACCCTAAACCTAGACCTAGCCCTCTCCCAAGCCCTATCATTAAACCTAAGCCTAACCCTAGCCCTAGACGTAGCCCTAACCCTATACCTAACCCTAGCTCTAGCCCTAGCCCTAAACCTGACCAAAACCTCGCCCTAACCCAAGCCCAAACCCTAGCCCTAACCCTAACCCTAAGAGTAAACACAGCACTAGCCCAACACCTAGACCTAAACGTAACACTAACCCTAACCCTAGCCCTAGCCCTAACCGTAACCCTAGCACTAGCCCTACCCCTAGACTTAACCCTAGCCCTAGCCCTAGCCCTAGCCCCAACCCTAACCCAAAACCTAACCCTATCCCTGTCCCTAGCCCTAGCCCTAACCCTAACCCTAACACTAACCATAGCCCTAGCCCTAACCTAACCCTAATCCTAGCCCTAGCCCTAGCCCTAGCCTTAGACCTAATCCTAACCTTAACCCTAACCCTACCCGTACCCCTAGCCCTAACCCTAACCCTACCCCTACACCTAGTCCTAACCCTAACCCTAACCCTAACCCTAACACTAATCATAGGCCTAGCCCTAACCCTAACCCTAGCCTTTGCCGTATCCCTAGCCCTAGCCCTAACCATAACCATAACCCTGACCGTAGCCATAAAAAAGACCTTAACCCTAACCCCAAACATAGTCCTAGCCCTAGCCCTAACCCTAACACTAACCCTAACCAGAGCCATAGCATTATCCCTATCCCTAACCCTAAAACTAGCCCCAGCCCTAGACCTAGGCATGACCCCAAGCCAAACCCTAGGACCAGCCATAACCCTAACCCTAATCCTAACCCTAATCCCAAACACAACCACAACCCCGACCCCAATCCTAATCCTAAACCTAGCCCTAACCCTAACCCTAGCCCTAAACCCAATCCTAAACCCTAGCCCTAACGATAACCCTAAACCTAAACCTAAGCCAAGCCCTAACCATAACCGTAACTCTAGCCCTAGCCCTAAAACTAAACCTAACACTAACCCTAGCTCTAGCCTTAACCCTAATGCTAACAGGAACCCTAGCCCTTTCCCTAGACATAGACCTAACCCTAAACTTAACCCTAGCTCTAACTCTAATCCTAACCCTAAAACTAACCCTACCATAGCCCAAGCCCTAGCCCTAAAATTAACCCTAACCCTAAACCTAAACCTAGCACTAGCCCTAGCCCTAACCCTAACCCTAGCCCTAGCCTAACTAAACCCTAGCCCTAGCCCTAACCCTAACCGTAACCCTAGCCCTAGCCCTAATTCGAACCAAAACACTAGCCATAGCCCTAGCCCAGACCTAACCCTAACACTAACCATAGCCCTAACCCTACCCCTAAACCTAGCACTAGCACTATTCCTAAACATAACAATAACCCTAGCCCTAACCCTAACCCTAACCCTTACCCTAGACCTAGACCTATCCCTAACCCTAGCACCAGCCATAACCCTAACCTTAATCCTAAAGCTAACCCCAACGCCAACCCGAAACACGAAACAATCCTATCCTTAACACGAGCACTAACCCTAACCTTAACCCTAAAGCCAATCCTAAACTTGCCCTAACCATAACCTTAACACTAACCCCATACCTAACCCTAAACCTAAACCTAACCTTAGCCCTACCCCTACCCCTACCACTAACCCTAACCCTAGGCCTAGCCTTATCCCTAACCCTAACCCTAGCCCTAGCCTAACTAAACCCTAGCCCTAGCCCTAACCCTAACCCTAACCCTAGCTCTAGCCCTAATTCTAACCCATACCCTAGACCTAGCCCTAGCCCTAGACCTAACCCTAACCCTATACCTAGCCGTAACCCTACCCCTAAACCTAACCCTAACCCTAACCCTAGCATTAGCCCTAACCCTAACCCTAGACCTACACCTATCCCTAACCCTAGCACAAGCCATAACACTAACCTTAATCCTAAAGCTAACCCCAACGCCAACCCGAAACACGACCACAATCCTATCCTTAACACGAGCACTAACCCTAACCTTAACCCTAAAGCCAATCCTAAAACTTGCCCTAACCATAACCTTAACACTAAACCTATACCTAACCCTAAACCTAAACCTAACCCTAGCCCTAACCCTACCCCTACCCCTAACCCTAACCCTAACCCTAACCCTAGGCCTAGCCTTATCCCTAACCCTAACCCTAGCCCTAGCCCTAACTAAACCCTAGCCCTAGCCCTAACCCTAACCCTAACCCTAGCTCTAGCCCTAATTCTAACCCATACCCTAGACCTAGCCCTAGCCCTAGACCTAACCCTAACCCTATCCCTAGCCGTAACCCTACCCCTAACCCTAACCCTAACCCTAACCCTAGCACTAGCCCTAACACTAACCCTAACCCTAAACCTAGCCCTAGCCCTCTCCCAAGCCCTATCCCTAAACCTAACCCTAACCCTCGCCCTAGCACTAGACGTAGCCCTAACACTAACCCTCACTCTCAACCTACACCTAGCCCTATCACTGGCCCTAGCCCTAACCCTAACCCTAGCCCCAGCCCTAAACCTAACCCTAGGCCTAGCCCTAGCCGTAGCCCTAACCCTAAACTTAACCCTAGCTCTAGCCCTAGCCCTAAACCTAACCCTAAACCTACCCTAACCCAAGCCCTAACCGAGCCCTAACCCTAACCCTAACCCTAACTCTAACCCTAGCCCTAGCCCTAATTCTAACCCATACCCTAGCCCTGGCACTAGCCCTAGACCTAATCCTAAAAATAACCCTATTCCTAGCCGTAACCCTTGCCCTAAACCTAACCCTAACCCTAACCCTAACCCTAGCACTAGCCCTAAGCCTAACCCTAACCCTAAACCTAGACCTAGCCCTCTCCCAAGACCTATCCTTAACCCTAACCCTAACCCTAACCCTAACCCTAGCCCTATAACAAATCTAATCCTAACCATAGCCCTAGTCCTAGCCCTAGGCCTAGCCCTAGCCATAACCCTAACCCTAAGCCTAACAGTAACCCTAGCCCTAGCGATAACCCTAACACTACCTCTACCCTAACCCCAACCCCAACCCTAACCCAACAACAACCCTAAACCTAACCCTAGCCCTAGCCCTAGAAGTAACCCTAAACCTAAACCTAACCCTAGCCTTAGCCCTAGCCCTAATCCTAACCCTAACCCAAACCCTAGCCCTAACACTTGCTCTAGCACTATTCCTAACCCTAACAATAACCCTAGCATAACCCAAATGCTAACCCAAATCCTAGCCCTAGCTGTATCCCCAACCATAGCACCAGACATAACCCTAACCCTAATCCTAACTCTAACACCAATCACAACCGCAAAAATTACCCCAAACCTTTCCGTAACACTAACCCTAAACATAGTCCTAACCCCAATCTTAACCCTAGCCCTAACGATAACCCTTACCCTAACCCAAACCCTAGCCCTAACCCTAACAGTAAACCTAAAACTAGCCCTAACCCTAAACATAACCCTAACCCAAGCTCTAGCCCCAACCCTAACCCTAACCCTAGCCCTAGCACTAGCCCTAGGCCTGAACCTAACCCTAACCCTAGCCCTAACCCTAACCCTAAGATAAACCTAACCCTAGCACTAGCCCAAGCACTAGCACTGAAATTAACACTAACTCTAACCCTAACCCTAGCCCTAGTACTAGTCCTAGCCCTAACCCTAACAATAATCCTAACCGTAGCCCTAACCCTAACCCTAAACCTAAAACTAACCCTAGCCCTAGCCGTAACCCTTACCCTAATCCTACCTAAACCCTAACACTAGCCTAGCCCTAACCCTAACCTTAACCCTAAACCTAGCCCGAGCATTGCCCTAGACCTATCCCTAAACATAACACTAACCCTAACCCTAACCCTAAACCTAAACCTAACCCTAGAACTAACACTAACCCTAACAGTAACCCTAACCCTAGCCCTATCCATAAACCTAACCCGAACCCTAACCCTAATCATAGCCCTAGCCCTAACCCTATCGATAGCCATAGCCCTAAACCTAGCCCTAGCCCTACCCTAACCCAAACCGTAGCCATAACCCTAGTCCTAGCACTGGTCATAACCCTAACCCTAACACTAACCCTAGCCCTAAATCTAACCATAACCCTAGCCCTAGCCCTAGCCCTAACCCTAACCCTAACCCTAACCATAAACCTAGCCCTAACCCTAACCCAAACCTTAACCATAGCCCTAGACCTAGCCCTAGCCGAAGCCATAACCCTAACCCTAACCCTAAACTTAGCCCTAACCCTAATCCTAACCCTTACCACAACTCCAACCACAACCACGATCCCAACAATAACCCTAATTGTAGCCCTAACCCTAAACCTAGACTTAGCACTAGCCCTGGCCCTAGCCCTAACCCTAACCGTAACACTAAACCTGAACCTAGCCCTAACCCTAACCCTAACCCTAGCCCTAGCCCTAGCCCTAACCCTAACCCTAAACCTAGCCCTAGCCCTAAACTTAACCCTAACCCTCACCCTTGCCCTATCCCTAGCCCTAGCCCTAACTCTAACACTAACCCTAACCCTAACCCTGGCCCTAGCCCTAACCCTAACCCTAACCCAAACCCAATCCCCAACCCCAACCCTAACTATAACCCAAACCCCAACCCTAAACCTAAATCTAACCCGACCCGAACCCTAAACCTAACCCTAACCCGAACCCGAACCCGAACCCGAACCTGAACCCTAACCCTAGCCCTAACCCTAACCCGAACACAAACTGTGACACTAACCCAAACCCGCACACAAACCTAAACCTAACCCTAACCGGAAACTGAACCCGAACACGAACCACAAACCTAACAAGAACTCGAACCCGAACACTTAACATAACCCAGTCCCTAATCCTAAACGTACATTAACCATAGCCTTAGACTTAGTCATAGTCTTAACTGTTACTACAACACTAGCCCTAACCCTAGCCCTAAACCTAACCCTAACCCTAGCCCTAACAAAAACCCTAGCCCTAACATCAATCCTAAACCTAGCCCTAACCCTAACAACTGTAACCCTAGCCATAAACCTAAGCCTAAACATAGCCCCTAGCCAGAACCCTAACCCTAAACCAAGCCCTAGTCCTAAACGTAGCCCTAAGCCTAACCCTAACCCTAGGCCTAGGCCTAGCCCTAACCCTAACTCTAAATCTAAGTCTAAACCTAGCCCTAGCCCTGGCCCTAGCCCTAACCCTAACCCTAGGCCTAGCCCTAACTCTAAAATTAACCCTAGCCCTAGCCCTAGCCCTAGCCCTAGCCCTAACCCTAACCCTCACCCTAGGCATAGGCCTAGCCCAAAACTTAAGTCTAACCCTAAGTCTAAAATTAGTCCTAGCCCCAGGCCTAACACTAACCATACCCTAACCCTAGTCCTGAACCTAATCCTAACCCTACCACTAACCCTAATCATAGCCCTAGCGCTAACCCTAACCCTAGCCATAGCCCTAGCCCTGGCTCTAGCCCTAACCCTAACACTAATCCTAACCCTACTCCTAACCCTATCCCTAACACTAACAATAAAACAAGTCCTAGCCCTAGCCATAACCCTAACCGTAAACATAATAATAGCCCTAGCCGTAACCTTAGCACTACCCCTAACCCTAACACTAACCCTAGCCCTAACCCTAACCCTAACCCAAGCCCTAACCCTAACCCTAACCCAAGCCCTAACCCTAACCCTAACCCTAACCCTCATGCTAATCATAGCCCTAACCCTAACCATAAACCTAGGCCTAGACCTAGCCCTAGCCCTAGCCCTATCCCTACCCCTAACCCTAACCATAGCCCTAACCCAAACCCTACCGTAAAACTCACCCTAGCCCGAGCCCGAGCCCTAACCCTAACACTAACCCTAAACCTAGATCTAGCACTATCCCTAACCCTAACAATAACCCTAGCTCTAGCGCTAAACCAAACCAAACCATAACCGTAATCATAGCCTTAGCCATAAACCTAACCCTAGCCCTAGCTCTAGACCTAGCCCTAGCCCACACTCTAACCCTAACCCTGACCCTAACAGTAGCCCTAACCCTAACGCTAACCCTAGCGCTAAACCTACCCTATCTCTAGCCCTAACAATAACCAAAACCAAACCCAAGCCCTAACCCTAACCCTAAGCCTAGCCCTAGCCCTAACCCTAACCCTAACCCTAGCCCTAGCCATAACCCTAACCATAATCCTAACCCTAGCCCTAACCCTGACCCTAAACCTATCCCTAAAATTAACCATTACCCTAGCCCTAGCCATAAAACCAACACTAACCTTAGCCCTAGCCCTAGCCCTAATCCTAACCCAAACCATATCACTAGCCCTACCCTAGACCTAAGCCAGCCTTAGCCCTAAACCTAACCCTTGCCCTAACACTAACCCTAGCACTAGACCGAACCGTAACCCTAACCCTAACCCTAGTCCTGACCCTCTCCCAAGCCCGAGCCCTAACCCTAACCATAACCCTAGACCTAGCCCTAGACCTTGCCTAACCATAACCCTAACCGTAGACCTAGCCCTATCCCAAACCCTAACCCTCGCCCAAGCCCTAGCCCTAGCCCTAGACATGAACTTAACCCTAATCCTAAAAGTAACCCTAGCCCCAGTCATGACGCTAACACTAACCCTAACCCAAATCCCAACCCCAACCCAAACCCCAACCACAACCCCAACCACAACCCAAACAATAGCCCTAACCCTAAACATAACCTTAACCCTAGCCCTAACCCTAACCCTAGCCCTAGCCCTAGCCGTAACCCTAACCATGACCTTAATCATACCCCTATCCCTAACCCTAACCCTAACCTTAATGATAACCATAGACCTAACCCTAAACCTAGCGCTAGCTCTAGCCCTAACCATAACAATAACCATAACCCTAGCCCTAACCCTAACACTAACCCTAACCCTAACCCTAGGCATAGGCCTAGTCCTAACGCTAACTCTAAACCTAAGTTTAAAACTAGCCCTAGCTCTGGCCCTAGCCCAAACTTTAACCCTAACTCTAAGCCTAGCCCTAACCCTAAACCTAAACCTAACCCTAGGCCTAGGACTAGCCCTAAACCTAACTCTAACCCTAAGTCTAAACCTAGCCCTACCCATGACCCAGGCCTAACCCTAACGCTAACCCTAAACATAAAACCTAACCCTAACCCTAACACTGACTCTAACCCTAACCCTAACTCTAAACCTAACCCTAACCCGAGCCCGAGCCCTGGCCCTAACCCTAACCCTAACCATAACAATAGCCTAACCCTAATCTTAACCCTAACCCTAGCCCTAAACCTAACCAGAACCCTAGCAGTAGCCCTAAGCCTAACCCTAACCCTAGCACTAGCCCCAATCCTAACACAAACCCTCACCCTAACCCTAGCCCTAGCCATAGCCCTAGGCTTAACCCTAACACTAACCCTAGTCTTAACCCTAACCCTAGACCTAAACCTAACCCTAAACCTAACCCTTGCCCTAGCCGTAATCCTAACCCTAACCCTCTCGCTAGCCCTAGCCCTAACCCTAACCCTAGCTCTAGCCCTAACCCAGGCCATAAACCTAACCCTAAAACTAGTGGTAACCCTAGCCCTAGTCATAAATCTAACAATAACCCAAAACCTAGCCCTAGCCCTAGCCCTAACCCTAACCCTAACCCTAGTCCTAGCCTTAGCCCTAGCCCCAACCCTAACCCTAAATCTAACCCTAATCCTAGCCCTAGCCCCAGCCCTAACCCTAACCATACCCTAACCCGAGCCCTGAACCTAACCCTAACCCTAACCGTAACCCTAATCATAGCCCTAGCCCTACATCTAACACTAACCCTAGTCTTACCCTAGCACTATACCTAACCCTAAAATTAACCCTAGCCCTAGCCCTAAACCTAACCCTAACCCTAAACCAAATCATAGCCTTGACCCTAACCCTAAACCTAACCCTAGCCCTAGCCCTAGCCGAACACTAACCCTAACCTTAACCGTAGCCATGACCCTAAAGCTAAACCTAACCCTAAACCTAGCCCTAGCTCTAGCCCTAACCATAACCATAACCATAAACATAACTCTAGCCCAAACCCTAAACCTAACCCTAATCCTAGCACTAGCCCAAGCCCTAGCCCTAACCCTAACCCTTACCCTTACCCTAACACTAGCCGTATCCCTAGCCCTAACCCTAACCTTAAATCTAACCCTACCCCTAACCCTAGCAATAGCCCTAGCCCTAACCAAGCCTTAGCCCTAACCCAAACGCTTGCCCTAACCCTAAACCTAACACTAACCCTAGTGCTACTCCTAACCCTAACCCTAAACCTAGCCCTACAGTAACCCGAACCCTAACCCTAATCCTAGCAATATCCAAGCGCAAGCCCTAACCCTAACCCTTACCCCAACCCTAACCCTAGCCCTAGACCAAGCACTAAACCTAACCCTAAACAAACCCTAAACGAAGCCCTAAACCTAACCCTAAATCTAGCCCTAGGCGTAACCCTACCCTAACCCTAGCCCTAACCCGAACCTGAACACAAACCATAGCCCTAGGCATAGCCCTAGACCTAACCCTAACCTTAGCCCTAAACATTACCCTAGCCCTAAACCTAAACCTAACCCTAGCACTAGCCAAAGCCCTAAACCTAAGCCTAAACGTAACCGTAGCCATAACCAAAACCCTAACCCTAACCCTAGGCCTAGCCCAAGCACTAACCCTAACACTTACCCTAAACATAGCCGTAGCCCTAGCCATAACCCTAACAATAACCCTAGCCCTAGCCCTAGCCCTAGGCCTAGCCCTAGCCCTAGCCCTAGCCATAACCCTAACCCTAACAATAACCCTAGCCCTAACCCTAAACCTAATCCTGGCACTAGCCTTAGCACTAGCCCTAAACCTAACCCTAACCCTAGCCCTAACCCTAACCCTAACCCTAACCCTATAACCTAGTCCTAGCCCTATCTCTAACCCTAACAATAACCCTAGAACTAGCCCTAGACCTAACACTAGCCCTAGCCCTGGCCATAACCCTAACCCTAAACCTAACACTAAACCTAGCCTTAAACCTTACCCCAACCCCAACCCGAACCCGACCCCAGCACTTACCCTAGTCCTCGCCCGAACCCTAACCCTAGACTTAGCACAAGCCCTGGCCCTAGACCTAACTCTAACCCTAAATATAACGCTAACCCTAAACCAAAGCCTAGCCCTAACCCTAACCATAACCCTAACCCTAAACAAAGTCCTTGCCCTAACCCTAACCCTAATCCTAACCCTAGCCCTAAACCTAAACCCATACCTAACCCTAACCCTAAACCTAACCCTAGCCATAGCCCTAGTCCTAACCTAACCCTAGCACTAAATCTAACCCTAGACCTAGCCCTAACCATAACCCTAGACTTAACACAAGCCCTGGCCCTAGCCCTAACCCTAACCCTAACCATAGCCCTAGTCCTAGCCCTAACACTCACCCTAACCATTACCCCAACCCCAAATCAAACCCAGACCCCAACACTTACCCTAATCCTAGCACTAACCCTAAACCTAGACTTAGCACATGCCCTGAGCATAGCCCTAACCCTAACCCTAAACCTAGCCCTAAGCCTAACACTAAACCTAAACCTAACCCTAACACTAACCCTAACCCTAGCCCTAGCCCTATCCGTAACCCTAGCCCTCACCCAAGCCCTAGCCCTAGCCCTAGCCCTAGCCCTAGCTCTAGACACAAATTTAACCCTAACCCTAACAGTAACCCTACCCTAACCATAACCCTAACACTAAACCTAACCCCGATCCCAAACCCAACCCCAACCTCAACCACAAACCCAACTCTAACCCTAACTCTAACACTAAACATAACCCTAAACCGAGACTTAACCATAACCCTAACCCTAACCCTAGCCCTAGATTAACACTAATGCTAAACCTAACCCTAATCATAGCCCTTGCCCTAACCGTAACCCTAGCCCCAGCCCTAGCCCTAGCCCTAACCCTAACCCTAACTGTAGCCCTAAAGCTAACCCTAAAACTAAACCTAACCCTAGCCCTTGCCCTATTCCTAACCATAACACTAACCCTAACCTTTGCCCTAGCACTATCCCTATCCCTAACAATAACCCTACCCTAGCCCTAGGCCTGGCCCTAGCCATAACACCAACCTTAAAACTAAATCTAGACCTAAACCTAACCCTAAGACTAGCCCGAGCCCTAGCCCTAGCCCTAACCCTAACCTTAACCCTAACCCTAGACCTAACCCTAACCCAAACCATAACCCTATCCCTAGTCTCAGCCATAGCCCTAAACCTAACCCTAACCGTAGCCCTAAGCCTAAACCTAACCCTAAACCTAACCCTACCCCTAGCCTTATCCCTAACCCTAACACTAACCATAACCCTAGCCCTAGCACTATCCCAAACCCTAACAATAACCATAGCCCTAGGCCTAGGCCTAGCCCTAGCCATAACCCTAACCTTAACACTAACTATAGACCTAACACTAACCCTAACACTAGCCCGAGCTCTAGCCCTAGCCCTAACCCTAAACCTAACCAAGCCCTAACCCTAACACGAACCAGAACCCGAACCCTAACCCTAGCCCTAGCCCTATCCCTAACCCTAACAGTAAACCTAACCCTAGGCCTAGCACTATCCCTAACCCTAACAATAATCCTAGCCCTAGTCCTAGCCCTAACCCTAACACTAACACTAACCCTAATCATAGCCTTAGCCCTAACCCTAACACTAGACCTAGCCCTAGACTTAGTCCAAGCACTAGCCCTAATCCTAACCCTAATCATAACCATAGCCCTAACCCTAATGCAAATGCTAACACTAACCCTAACCCTAACCCTAACCCTAACCCTAACCCTAAACCAAGCCCTAACAGTAACCCTAACCCTAACCCTAGCCCTAACAGTAACAATAAACCTAACCCAAATCCCAGCACTAGCCCAAGCCCTAGCCCTAACCCTAACCCTTACCTTAACCATAAACCTAGCTGTAGCCCTTGCCCTAACCCTAACCCTAACCCTAACCCTAAACCTAACCCTAACCCTAACCCTAGCCCTTGACCTAACCCTAACCCTAACCCTAACCATAGCCCCAGCCCTAATCCTAAAACAAACCCTGCCCCTAGACCGAGCCCTAGACCTAACCCAGCTTTAGCCCTAACCCTAACTCTTGCCCTAACCCTAAACGTAATACTAACCCTAGCCTTAGACCTAACCCTTACACTAATGCTAACCCTAGCCCTAAGAGTAACCCTAACACTAACCCTAATCCTAGCACTAGACAAATCCCTAGCCCTAACCCTAACAATTACCCTAACCATAACCCTAGCCTGAGCCCTCGCCCTAGCCATAACCCTAACACTTACACTAGCCAAAACCTAAACCTAACCCTAGCCCTAGCCCTAACCCTACCCTAACACTAGCCCTAGCCCTAATCCTAAACCAAACCGTAACCCTAGGCAAACCCTAGACCTAACCCTGACCTTAGCCCTAAACATAACCCTAGCCCTAACCCTAACCCTAACACTAACCCTTGCCCTAGCCCTAAACCTAATCAAACCCAAGTCCTCGCCCAAGCCCTAGCCCTAACTCTAACACTAACGCTAGCCCTAAACCTAAGCCTAACCCTAACCCTAACAATAACCCTAGCCCTAGCCCTAACCCTAGCCCTAGCCCTAGCCCTAACCCTAGCCCTAGCCCTAGCCCTAGCCCTATCTCTAGCCCTAGGCCTAGCCCTAAACCTAAACCTAACCCTAACCCTAGGCATAGGCCTAGCCCTAACCCTAAATCTAACCATAAGTCTAAACCTAGCCCTAGCCTTGGCCCTAGACCTAACCAAAACCCTAGCTCTAGCCCTACCCCTAAGCCTAACAATAACCCTAGCCCTAGCCCTAGCCCTAACCCTAACCCTAACCATAACCCTAGGCATAGGCCTAGCCCTAACCATAACAGTAACCCTAAGTCTAAATCTAGCCCAAGCCCTAGACCTAACCCTACCCTAGCCCTAACCCTAACCCTAGCCCTAACCCTAACCCTAGCCCTAACCCCAATCCTAAACCTAGCCCTAACCATAACCATAACCGTAACCCTAACCTTAACGCTAAACCTCAACATAGCCCTAACACTAGCCCGAGCCCAAACCCTAACACTAACCCTAGCCCTAGCCCTACCCCTAACCCTAAACCTAACCCTAACCACATACCCAACTCCAACCTCAACCCAAACCCTAGCCCTAACCCAAACCGTAACCAAACCCTAAACCTAACCCTAGAACTAGCCCTAAACGTAACCCTAACCATAACCCTAAAAATAGCCCTAGCCATACACCTAAACCTCACAATAACCCTAGCCCTAACCCTAGCCCTAGCCCTAGCAGTAACCCTAACGCAAACCCTAATCATAGCCCTAGACCTAATCGTAACCCTAGCCTTAGCCCTAGCCATAGACCTAATCCTAACCCTAACCCTAACACTAATCATAGCCTTAGCCCTAACCCTAACCCTAGCCCTAGCCCTAGCCCCAGCCCTAGCCCTAACCCTAACCCTAACCCTAACTATAGCCCTAACCCTAAGGCTAACCCTAACCCTAAACCTAGTCCTAGCTCTAGCCCTAACCATAACCAAAGCCAAAGCCTAGCCCTAACCCTAACCCTAACCCTAACCCTAACTCTAAACCTAACCCAAATCCTAGCACTAGCCCAAGCCCTCGCCCTACCCTAACCCTTACACTAACCCGAACCCTAGCCGTAGCCCTAGACCTAACCCTAACCCTAAACCTAACCCTAACCCTGGCCCTACCCCTGATCCTACACCAAACCCTGGCCCTAGCCACAACACTAGACCTGACCCAGCTTTAGCCCTAAATCTAACCATGCCCTAACCCGAACACTAACACTAACCCTAGCCCTAGACCTAACCGTAACCCTAACCTATCCCTAGCCCTAGCCCTCTCCCAAGCCCTAGCCCTAACCCTAACCCTTACACTAACCCTCACCATAGCCCTAGCCCTATCCCTAACCCTAAACTCGCCCACCCTAGCCCTAGCCCTAGACCAAGACATAAACTTAACCCTAATCCTAACAGTAACCCTAGCCCTGGCCATAAACCTAACCCTAACCGTAACGCTAATCCCAACCCCAACCCCAACCCCAACCATAACCCTAGCGATAACCCCAAATATAACCCTAACATTAGCTCTAACCCTAACCCTAACCCTAGCCATAACCCTAACCGTAACCCTAAAACTAACACTAAACCTAGCCCTAGCCCTATCTCTAACCCTAACAATAACCCTAGAACTAGCCCTAGCCCTAGCCATAACCCTAACCCTAGCCCTAGCCATAACCCTAACCCTAGCCCTAGCCATAAACCTAACCCTAACCCTAATGCTTACCCCAACCCCAACCCCAACATAGACCCAAACACTTACCCTAATCCTAGCCCTAACCCTAACAAGAGACTTAGCACATGCCCTGGGCCTAGCCCTAACCCTAACCCTAAACCTAGCCCTAGCCCTAAAATTAACGCGAACCCTAACCATAAACATAGTCCTAGCACTAACCCGAATCCTAAACGTATCCCTAGCCATAAAACTAACCCTAACCCTAACCCTAACCTAACCCTTTCCCTAACCCTAGCCCTACCTCTCTACCAAGCCCAAGCGTTGACCCTAAACCTAACCCTAGCCCTAGCCATCTCCCAAGCCCTAGCCCTAACCCTAACCCTAGCCCTAGACCTAACCCTAACCCTAACCAGACCGTAGCCCTAGCCTCTCCCTAACCCTAACACTTGCCCAAGCCCTAGCCATAGCCCGAGCACTAGACATAAACTTAACCCTAACCCTAAGAGTAACCCTAGACCTGGCCATAACACTAACACTAACACTTACCCTAATCCCAACCTCAACCCCAACCACAACCCCAACCCTAACCCTAGACCTAACCCTATACATAACCCTATCCCTAGCCAGAACCCTAAACCTAACCCTAATCATTGCCCTAGCCCTAAGCGTAACCCTAGCCCTAGCCCTATTCATAGCCCTAAACCTAACACTAACCCTAACCGTAGCCCATCCCTAATGCTAAACCTAACCCTAAACCTAGCCCTACCTCTAGCCCTAACCCTATCCCTAATACCAGCACTAGCCCTAAACCTGACCCTAACCCCTACCCTAACATTAGCCATAGCCCTACCTCTACCCTAACCCTAACACTAAACCTAACCCTAACCCTAGCACTAATCCTAAACCTAACCCTAACCCTAACACTAACCCTAAACCTAACCCTAACACTAACCCTAGCCCTAGCCCTATCCCTAAACCTAACCCTCACCCAAGCCCTAGCCCTAACCCTAGCCCTAGCCCTAGACATAAACTTAACCCTAACCCTAACAATAACACTAGCCCTAGACATTACCCTAAAACTAACACTAGCCCTTAACCCAAACCCAACAAAAACCCCAACCCCAACCCTAAGCCTAGCCCTAACACTAAACATAAACCTAATTTAAGACCTAAACCTAACCCAAGCCCTAGCCGTAACCCTAACTCTAACCCTAAACCTAATCATAGCCCTAGACCTAAATGTAACCCTAGCCCTAGCCCCAGCCCTAGCCCTCACCCAAACTCTAACTGTAGCCAAAACCCTAACCATAACCCTAAACCTAACCCTAGTCCTACCACTATCCCTAACCCTAAAATAAACCTAGCCCTAGCCCTAGGCCTAGCCCTAGCCATAAACGTAAACCTAACACTAACTCTAGACCTAACCCTAATCCTAACACTAGTCCTAACCATAGCCCTAATCATAGCCCTAAACCTAAACCTAACCCTAACTGTAGCCCTAACCCTAACCCAAACCCGAAGCCTAACCCTAGCCCTATCCCTAAACCTAACAATAACCCTAGCCCTAAACCTAGCCCTAATCCTAACACTATCCCTAACCCTACCCCTAACCCTAACCGTAACCCTAACTCTAAACCTAAACCTAGCCCTAGCCCTATATCTAACCCTACAATAACCCTAGAACTAGCCCTAGCTCTATCTCTAACCCTAACAATAACCCTAACCGTAACCCTAGCCCTAGCCATAAACCGAACCCTAACCCTAACCCTTACCCCAACCCCCACCCCAACCCAGACCCCAAGACATACCCTAATCCTAGCCCTAATCCTAACACTAGACTTAACACATGCCCTGGGCCTAGCCCTAACCTAACCCTAAACCTAGTCCTAAACCTAACACTAACCCTAAACTTAACCCTAGCCCTAACCCTAACCCTAAACCTAACCATAAACATAGTCCAAACACTAATCTTAATCCTAAACGTACCCTAGCCCTAAAACTAACCCTAACCCTAACCCTAACCCTAACCCTAAACGTAGACATACCCATCTCCCAAGCCATAGCGCTGACCCTAAACCTAAACCTAGCCCTAGGCATCTCCCAAGCCCTAGCCCTAACCTTAACATTAACCCTAGCCCTAGACCTAACCCTAACCCTAAACTTAAACGTAGCCCTAGCCCTGTCCCTAAACCTAACCTTCGCCCAAGCCCTAGCCCTAGCCCTAGCCCTAGACATAAGCTTAAACCTAACCCTAACAGTAACCCTAGCCCTAGCCATAACACTAACACTAACCCTAACACTAATCCCAACCCCAACCCCAGCCCTAACCCTAGCCGTAACCCTATGCATAACCCTATCCCTTGCCCTAACCCTAACTCTAACCCTAACCGTAGCCCTAACCCTAACACTAAACCTAACCCTAAACCTAGCTCTAGCTCTAGCCCTAACCCTATCCCTATCCCTAACCCTAGCCCTAGCCCTAGTCCTAAACCTAATCCTAACCCTAAACCTAACCCTAGCCATAGCCCTAGCCCTACCCTAACCCTAACACTAAACCTAACACTAGCCCTAGCCTAACCCTAAACCTAACCATAACCCTAACCTAGCCCGAGCCCTAGCCCTAACCCTAACCCTAACCCTCGCCCAAGCCCTAGCCCTAGCCCTTGCCCTAGCCCTAGACATAAACTTAACCCTAACACTAACAGTAACACTAGCCCTAACCATAACCCTAAAACATACCCTAACCCTAATCCCAACCCCAAACCCAAAACCAACCCCAACCCCAACCCAAACCCTAGCCCTAAAACTAAACATAAACCTGATCTTAGACCTAAACCTAACCCGAGCCCTAGCTGTATCCTAACCCTAACCCTAATCATAGCCCAAGCCCTAACTGTAACCCTAGCCCTAGCCCCAGGCCTAGCCCTAACCAAAAACCTAACCATAGCCCAAACCCTAACCCTAACCCTAAACCTAAACCTTGCCATATCCCTATTCCTAACCATAACACTAAACCTAACCCTAGTCCTAGCACTATCCCTAAAACTAACAATAAATCTCCCTAGGCCTAGGCCTAGCCATAACCCTAACCCTAACAATAACTCTAGACCTAACCCTAATCCTAACACTAGACCTAGCCCTAGCCCTAGCCCTAGCCCTAGCCCTAACCCTAGCCCTAACCCTAACCCTAACCATAACCCTAGCCCTAACCCTAACCCAAAATCTAAGCCTAGCCCTAGCCCTATCCCTCACCCTAACATTAAACCTAGCCCTAGCCTTAGCCATAACACTAGCCCTAGCACTATTCCTAAACCTAGCCCTAAACACTACACATAGCCCTAGCCCTAAACCTATCTTAGCCCAAGCCCTAACCCTATTTCATACCCTAACCGTAGCCCTAACCCTAACCCTAACACTAAACCTAACCCTAGCCCTAGTCCTAGCCCTAACACTAACAGTAAACCTAACCCTAGGCCTAGCACTATCCCTAACCCTAAAAATAACCATAAACCTAGCCCTAGCCCTAACTCTAACACTAACACTAAACCTAATCATAGCCTTAGCCTTAACCGTAGCCCTACACCTAGCCCTAGCCATAGCCCTAATTCTAACACTAACACTAACCATAGTCCTAACCCTAACGCTAACGCTAACCCTAATCCTAGCCCTAGACCTAACCATAATCCTAACCATAACCCTAGCCCTATCACTAAACATAACCCTGATCTTAGACCTAACCCTAACCCCAGCCCTAGCCGTAACCCTAACCCTAATCATAGCCCTAGCCCTAACCGTAACCCTAGCCCTAGCCCCAGCCCTACCCTAACCCAAACCCTAACTGTAGCCCAAAACCTAACTCAAACCCTAACACTAAAACTAACCCTAGCCCTAGCCCTATCCCTAACCCTAACACAAACCCTAACCATAACACTAGTACTAGCCTTAACCCTATCCCTAACCCTAACCCTAACCCTAAACCTAACCCTAATCCTAGCCCTGGCCAAATCACTAACCCAAACCATACCATAACCCTAGTCCTGAGCCTAAAGCTAAACCTACCCATAACCCAAATCATAGCCCTAGTTCTAACCCTAACATTAACCCTAACCCTAGCCATAACACTATCCCTAACCTTAAAAATCACCCTAGCCCTAGCCCTAAACCTAACCCTAATCCTAACCCAAATCATAGCCTTAGCCCTAACCCTAACCCTAGCCCTAGCTCTATCCCTAGCCCTAGCACTAACCCTAAATGTAACCCTAACCGTAGCCCTAATCCTAACGCTAACCCTAGCCCTAACACTAACCCTAACCGTAGCCCTAGCCTAAGCCCTAACCCTAACCCTATAACCTAGTTCTAGCCCTATCTCTAACAAAAACAATAACATAGAACTAGCCCTAGCACTACCCTAGCCCTAGCCCTGGCCATAACCCTAACCCTAACCATAACCCTAACCCAGGCCTAGCCATAAAATTAACCCTAACCCTTACCCCAACACCAACCTGAAACCCGACCCCAACCCTTTACCTAATCCTAGACCAAACCCTAACCCTAGACTTAGCACAAGCACTGGCCCTAGCCCTAACCCTAAACCTAAACCTAGCCCAACTAACACTAACCCTAAACCTAAGCCTAACCCTAACACTGACCCTAACCCTAACTTTAAACATAGTCCTAGCCCTAAGCCTAAACCTAATCCTAACCCTAGCCCTAAATCTAAACCTAACCCTAAACCTAACCCTAACCCTAACCCTAGCCCGAGCCCTAGCCCTATCCCTAACCCTAACCCTCGCCCAAGCCCTAGCCATAGCCTTAGCCCTAGCTCTAGACATAAACTTAACCCTAACCCTAACAGTAACCCTACCCTAGCCATAACCCTAACACTAACCCTAACCCTGATACAAACCCCAACCCCAACCTCAACCACAAACCCAACCCTAACCCTAGCCCTAACACTAAACATAACCTAAACCTAGATCTAACCATAACGATAACACTAACCCTAGCCCTAGCCATAACCCTAACGTTAACCCTAACCCTAATCATAGCCCTAGCCCTAACCGTAACCTAGCCCTAGCCCCAGCCCTAGCCCTAACCCTAACCCTAACCGTAGCACAAACCCTAACCCTAACCCTAACCCTAGCCCTAGCCCTATCCTTAACCCTAACACTAACCATAACCCTAGCCCAAGCACTATCCCTAACCCTAACAATAACCCTAGCCCTAGGCCTAGGCCTAGCCCTAGCCATAACCCTAACCTTAACACTAACTGTAGACCTAACCCTAACGCTAACACTAGCCTGAGCCCTAGCGCTAGCCCTAACCCTAACCCTAACCCTAACACTAACCCTAACCTAGCCCTAATCCTAAACCTAGCCCTATTCCTAAACCTAACAATAACCCTAGCCCTAGCCCTAACCCGAACACTAACCCTAACCCTAGCCCTAGCCCTATTCCTATCTCTAGCCCTAACTCTAAATATAGCCATAGCCCTAAACGTAACCTTAGTACTAGCCCTAGCCCTAGACCTAACACTAATTCTAACCCTAACCGTAGCCCTAACCCTAACCCTAACGCTAAACCTAACCATAGCCCTAGTCCTAGCCCTTATCCTAGCACTAAAACAAACCATAGCTGTAGCACTATCCCTAACCCTAACAATAACCCTAGCCCTAGCCATAACCCTAACCCTAACCCTAACCCTAACCCTAACCCTAACCCTAACCCTAACCCTAACCATAGCCCTTAAACCTAATGCTAACGCTAAACCTAACCCTAAACCTAACCCTAAATCTAGCCCTAGCCCTAACAGTAATCCTAACCCTAACCCTAGCCCTAACGGTAATCCTAACCATAACCCTAATCCAACACTAGCCCAAGCCCAAGCCCTAACCCTAAGCCTTACGCTAACCCTAAACCTAGCCCTAAACCTAACCCTAACCCTAGCCCTAGCTCTAACCATACTCTAACCGTAGCTCTAGCCCTAACCCTAATTCTAACCCTAGCCCTAGCCCTCTCCCAAGCCATAGCCCTAACTCTAAACCTACCCTAGCCCTAGCCCTCAGCCTAAGCCTAAGCCTAACCCTAACCCTAAACCTAGCACTAGCCCTAGCCCTAGCCCTAGACATAACCTTAACCCTAAAACTAAAGGTAACCCTATCCCTAGCCATAACCCTAACACTAACCATAACCCTAACCCCAACCCCAACCACAACCAAAACCCTAGCATTAACCTTAACACTAACCATACCCTAGCCCTAGCCATAACCCTAACCATAACCTAACCCCAACCCCAACCCCATCCCCAAACCCAACCCCAACACTAACCCAAACACAAACCCGAACCCGAACCCTAAACCTAATCCTAACCCGAACACGAACCCGAACTCGAACCCGAACCCTAACCAGAACCCAAACACGAAGAGTAACACTAACCCGAACCCAAACACGAACCTAACCCTAACACTAACCTGAACCCGAACCCGAACCCAGACCCGAACCTGAACCCTAACCCTAACAAGAACCCGAACACGAACCCTAACCCTGAACCTAATCCTACAAGTAACATTAAACATAGCCTTAGACTTAGTCATAGTCCTAAATGTAACACAACACTAGCCCGAATCCTAGCCCTAAACCTACCCTAACCCTAACCCTAGCCCTAACCCTAACCCTAACCCTAACCCTAACCCTTGCACTAACCCCAATCCTAAACCTAGCCCTAAACATAACTATAACCGTAAACCCTAGCCTTAACGCTAAAGCTAAATTTAGCCCTAGCCCTAGCCCTAGCCCAAACCCTAACGCTAACCCTAGCCCTAGCCCTAGCCCTAGCACTAACCCTAACCCTGACCCTAACCCCATACCCTACCCCAACCACAACCCAAACCCTAGCCCTAACCCAAATCCTAACCTAACCCTAAACCTAACGCTAGAACTAGCCCTAAACGTAACCCTAAGCATAACCCTAACCATAGCCCTAGCCCTACACCTTACCCTAACAATAACCCTAGCCCTAGCCTTAGCCCTAGCCCTAACCCTAACCCTAACCCTAACAATAGGCAATGGCTAGCCCTAACCATAACTCTAACCCTAAGTGTAATCCTAGCCCTAGCCCTCGCCCTAGATATAACCGTAAACCTAGCGCTAGCCCTACACCTAAGCCTAAAAATAACCCTAGCCCTAGCCCTAGCCCTAGCCATAGCCCTAACCCTAACCCTAGCCTTAGGCCTAGCCCTAACCCTAACTCTAACCCTAACCCTAGGCATAGGCCTAGCCCTCACCCTAACTCTAACCCTAAGTCTAAACCTAGCCCTAGCCCTAGCCCTAACCCTAACCATAACCCTAACCCTAGCCCTAACACTAACACTAATCCTAGCAAGAGCCCTAGCAGTAACCCTAACCCTAACCCTAATCATAGCCCTAGACCTAACCGTAACCCTAGCCCTAGCCCTAGACCTAATCCTAACCATAACCATAACCCTAATCATAGATTAGCCCTAAGCCTAACACTAGCCCTAGCTCTAGCCCCACCCCTAGCCCTAGCCCTAACCCTAAACCTAAATTTAACCCTAACCCTAGCCCCTCCCCTAATCCTACACCAAACCTTAGCCCTAGCCACAGCCCTAGACCTGAAACAGCCTTAGCCATAAACCTAACCCTTGCCCTAACCCGAACACTAACACTAACCCTAGCCCTAGACCTAACCGTAACCCTAACCCTATCCCTAGCCCTAGCCCTCTCCCAAGCCCTAGCCCTAACCCTAACCCTAACACTAACCCTAACCGTAGCCCTAGCCCCATCCCTAACCCTAATACTCGCCCAAGTCCTAGCCCTAGCCCTAGCCCTAGCTCTAGCCCAAGATATAAACTTAACCCTAATCCTTACAGTAACCCTAGCCCTGGCCATAAACCTAACACTAACCCTATAGCTAATCCCAACCCCAACCCCAACCCCAACACCAACCTCAACCATAACCCTATCCATAACCCTAAACATAACCCTAACACTAGCTCTAACCCTAACCCTAGACCTAACCCTAACCCTACCCCTAACCCTAACATTAAACCTAGCCCTAGCCCTATCTCTAACCCTAACAATAACCCTAGAACTAGCCCTAACACTAGCCCTAGCCCTAGCCCTTGCCCTAGCCATAACCCTAAACCTAAACCTAACCCTAACCCTAGCCCTAGCCATAAACCTAACCCTATCCCTATCCATTATCCCAACCCAGACCCCAAACTTACCCTAACCTAGCCCTAACCCTAAACCTAGACTTAGCACATGCCCTGGGCCTATCCCTAAACCTAACCCTAACCATAAACCTAAATGTAGGCCTAACCCTAACCCTAACCCTAACCATAAATATAGTCCTAGCCCTAACCCGAATCCTAAACGTATTCCTAGCCCTAAAACTAACCCTAACCCTAACCCTAACCCTAACCCTAACCCTAGCCCTAGACCTAACCCTAACCCAAACCTTAACCGTAGCCCTAGTACTGTCCCTAAACCTAACCCTCGCCCAAGCCCTAGCCCTAGCCCTAGCCCTAGACATAAACGTAACCCTAACCCTAACAGTAACCCTAGACCTGGCCATAACACTAACAATAACACTAACCCTAATCCCAACCCAAACCCCAACCCCAACCCCAAACCTAACCCTTGCCCTAACCCTATACATAACCCTATCCCAAGCTCTAACCCTAACCCTAACCCTAACCATAGCCCTACCATAACTCTAACCCTAACCCTAACCCTAATCATATCCCTAGCCCTAACCGTAACCCTAGACCTAGCCCTATCCCTAGCCCTAACACTAACCCTAACATTAACCCTAACCGTAGCCCATCCCTAACGCTAACCCTAACCTTAACCCTAGCCCTAGTTCTAGCCCTAACCCTATCCCTAACCCTAGCCCAGGCCAAAACCTAACCCTAATCCTAACACTAACCCTAAACCTAACCCTAACCGTAGTCCTAACCATAACACTAACGCTAACCATAAACCTAGCCCTAGCTCTAGCCCTAACCCTATCCCTAACCCTAGCCCTAACCCTAACCCTAACCCTAACCCTAACCCTAACCCTAACCGTAGCCCATCCCTAAAGAAAACCCTAACATTAACCCTAGCCCTAGCTCCAGGACTAACCCTATCCCTAACCTTAGCCCTAGCCATAAACCTAACCCTAATCCTAACACTAAACCTAACCCTAATACTAAACGTAGCCCTAACCATAAAACTAACCCTAACCATAAACCTAGCCCTAGCTCTAGCCCTAACCCTATCCCTAACCCTAGCCCTAGCCCTAAACCTAACCCTAACGCTCGCCCAAGCCCTAGCCCTAGCCCTAGCCCTAGACATAAACTTAACCCTAACCCTAACAGTAACACTAGCCCTATAGCCCTAACCCTAACCCTAACATTAACCCTAACCGTAGCCCATCCCTAACGCTAACCCTAACCTTAACCCTAGCCCTAGTTCTAGCCCTAACCCTATCCCTAACCCTAGCCCAGGCCAAAACCTAACCCTAATCCTAACACTAACCCTAAACCTAACCCTAACCGTAGCCCTAACCATAACACTAACGCTAACCATAAACCTAGCCCTAGCTCTAGCCCTAACCCTATCCCTAACCCTAGCCCTAACCCTAACCCTAACCCTAACCCTAACCCTAACCCTAACCGTAGCCCATCCCTAAAGAAAACCCTAACATTAACCCTAGCCCTAGCTCCAGGACTAACCCTATCCCTAACCTTAGCCCTAGCCATAAACCTAACCCTAATCCTAACACTAAACCTAACCCTAATACTAAACGTAGCCCTAACCATAAAACTAACCCTAACCATAAACCTAGCCCTAGCTCTAGCCCTAACCCTATCCCTAACCCTAGCCCTAGCCCTAAACCTAACCCTAACGCTCGCCCAAGCCCTAGCCCTAGCCCTAGCCCTAGACATAAACTTAACCCTAACCCTAACAGTAACACTAGCCCTAGCCATAACCCTAAAATTAACCCTACCCCTAATCCCAACCCCAAACCCAACCCCAACCCCAACCCTAAGTCTAACCCTAATCCTACTCTAAACATAAACCTAATTTAAGACCTAACCATAACCCAAGCCCTAGCTGTAACCCTAACTCTAACCCTAAACCTAACCCTAGCCCTAGCCCTATCCCTAAACCTTACACTAACTCTAACCCTAGCACTAGCACTAACCCTAACCCTAAAAATAACCCTAGCCCTAGCCCTAGGCCTAGCACTAGCCATAACCCTAACCCTAACATTAACTCTAGACCTAAACCTAATCCTAACACTAGCCCTACCGCAAGCACTAGCCCTAGCCCTACCCTAACCCTAACACTAAACCTAACCCTAGCCCTAGCCCTAACCCTAAACCTAACCCTAACCCTAGCCCTAGCCCTATCCCTAACCCTAACTCTCGCCAATGCTTAGCCCAAGCCATAGCCCTAGACATAAACTTAACCCTACCCTAACAGTAACACTAGCCCTAGCCATAACCCTAAAACTAACCCTATTCCTAATCCAAACCACAACCCCAAAACCACCCCCAACCCCAACCATAACCCTAGCCCTATCACTAAACATAACCCTGATCTTAGACCTAACCCTAACCCCAGCTGTAGCAGTATCCCTAACCCTAACCCTAACCCTAATCATAGCCCTAGCCCTAACCGTAACCCTACTCTAGCCAGAGCGCTAGCGCTAACCAAAACCCTAAATGTAGCCAAAACACTAACCCTAACCCTAGTCCTAGCACTATCCCTAACCCAAACAATAAACCTAGCCCTAGACCTAAGCCTAGCCCTAGCCATAAACCTAAACCTAACACTAACTCTAGACCTAACCCTAATCCTAACACTAGCCCTAGCCCTAGCCCTAGCCCTAACCCTAGCCCTAACCCTAACCTAACCCTAACCTAACCCTAACCCTAGCCCTAACCCAAACCATAAGCCTAGCCCTAGCCCTATCCCTAACCCTAACAATAACCCTAGCCCTAGCACTAGCCCTAGCCCTAACCCTAACACTAACACTAACCCTAACCCTAATCCTAAAACTAAACCTAGCCCTAGCCCTATCTCTAACCCTACAATAACCCTAGAACTAGCCGAAGCCCTAACCCTAGCCCTAGCCATAACCCTAACCCTAACCCTAACCCTAGCCCTAGTCCTAGCCCTAACCCTAACCCTAACCCTTACCCCCACCTCAACTCAGACCCAGACCCCAACACTTACCCTAATCCTAGCACTAACCCTAAACCTAGACTTACCACATGCCCTGAGCGTAGCCCTAACCCTAGCCCTAAACCTAACCCTAAACCTAACACTAACCCTAAACCTAACCCTAACGCTAACCCTAACCCTAGCCCTAGCCCTATTCCTAACCCTAACCCTCGTCCAAGCCTAGCCCTAGCCCTAGACCTAGCCCTAACATAAACTTAACCCTAACCCTAACAGTAACCCTAGCCCTAGCTAAAACCCTAACACTAACCCTAACCCTGATCCAAACCCCAACCCCAACCGCAACCACAAACACAACCCTAAACCTAGCCCTAACACTAAACATAACCCTAACCCTGGACCTAACCCTAACCCTAGCCCTAACTTTTACCCTAACCCTAACCCTAACCCTAATCATAGCCCCAGCCCTAACCGTAACCCTAGCCCTAGCACCAGCCCTAGACATAACCCTAACCCTCGTCCTAACCCTAACCCTAACACTAAACCTAGCCCTAGCCCTATCTCTAACCCTACAATAACACTAGAACTAGCCCTAGCCCTAGCCCTAGCCCTAACCCTAGCCCTAGCCCTAACCCTAACCCTAACCTTAACCCTAGCACTAGCCATAAACCGAAACCTAAACCTAACCCTTACCCGAACCCCAACCCCAACCCAGACCCCAACACTTAAGCTAATCCTAGCCCTAACCATAACCCTAGACTTAGCACATGCCCTGGGCCTAGCCCTAACCCTAACACTAAACCTAGCCCTACACCTAACCCTAACCATATACCTAAACCTAGGCCTAACCCTAACACTAAGCCTAACCATAAACATAGTCCTAGCCCTAACCCTAATCCTAAACATATCCCTAGCCCTAAAACTAACCCTAACCCTAACACTAACCCTAACCCTATACCTAGCCCTAACCCTCTCACAAGCCCTAGCGCTGAGCCTAAACCTAACCCTAGCCCTAGCCATCTCCCAAGACCTAGCCCTGACCCTAACCCTAATCCCAACCCCAACCCCAACCCCAACCCTAACCCTAGCCGTAACCCTAACCCTTGCCCTAACCCTAGCCCTAAACCTAACCCTAACCCTAAACCTAAACCTAGCCATAGCCCTAGCTCTACCCTAACCCGAACACTAACCCTAAACCTACCCTAACCGTAGCAATAACCCTAACACTAACCCTAACACTAAACCTAGCATTAGCTCTAGACCTAACGCTAGCCCTAGCCCTAACCATAGCCCTAGCCCTAAACCTAATCCTAACCCTAACCCAGGCCATAGCCATAGCCCTACCCTAACCCTAACACTAAACCTAACCCTAGCCTTAGCCTAACCCTAATCCTAACACTAGCCCGAGCTAGCCCTAACCCTAGCCCTAACCCTAAACCTAACCATAACCTGAACCCTAGCCCTAAACCTAAACCAATCCCTAAGCCTAGCCATAGCCCTATCCCTAACCCTAACAATACCCTAGCCCTAGCCCTAGCCCTAACCCTAACACTAATCCTAAACCTGGCCCTAACCCTATTCCTAAACCTAGCCCTAAACCCTAAACATAGCCCTAATCCTAAACCTATCTTAGCCCTAGCCCTAACCCTATTTCTAACCCTAACCGTAGCCTTAACCCTAACCCTAACACTAAACCTAACCCTAGCCCTAGCCCTATCCCTAACCCTAACACAAACCCTTACCCTAGTCCTAGCTCTATCCTAACCCTAACAATAAACCTAGCCCTTGCCCTAGGCCTAGCCCTAGCCATAACCCTAACCCTAACAATAACTCTAGACCTATCTCTAATCCGAACACTAGCCCTAGCCCTAGCCCTAGACATAAACTTAACCCTAACCCTAACAGTAACACTAGCCCTAGCCATAACCTTAAAATTAACCCTACCTCTAATCCCAACCCCAAACCCCACCACAACCCCAACCCTAAGCCTAACCCTAATCCTAACACTAAACATAAACCTGACCCTAACCCAAGCCCTAGCCGTAACACTAACTCTAACCCTAAACCTAATCATAGCCCTAGACCTAACTGTAAACCTAGCCCTAGCCCCAGCCCTAGCCCTAACCCAAACCCTAACCATAACCCTAAACCTAACCCTAGCCCTAGCCCTAGCCCTAGCCCTATCCCTAACCCTAACCCTAACCCTAACCTTAACCCTAGCCCTAGCCATAAACCAAAACCTAACCCTAACCCTTACCCCAACCCCAACCCCAACCCAGACCCCAACACTTAAGCTAATCCTAGCCCTAACCATAACCCTAGACTTAGCACATGCCCTGGGCCTAGCCCTAACCCTAACCCTAAACCTAGCCCTACATCCAACCCTAAACATATACCTAAACCTAGGCCTAACCCTAACACTAAGCCTAACCATAAACATAGTCCTAGCCTTAACCCTAATCCTAAACGTATCCCTAGCCCTAAAACTAACCCTAACCCTAACACTAACCCTATACCTAACCTAACCCTCTCGCAAGCACTAGTGCTGACCCTAAACCTAACCCTAGCCCTAGACATCTCCCAAGACCTAGCCCTAACCCTAACTCTAATCCCAACCCCAACTCCAAACCCAACCCCAACCCTAACCCTAGCCGTAACCCTAACCCTTGCCCTAACCCTAGCCCTAAACCTAACCCTAACCCTAACCCTAACCCTAAACCTAGCCATAGCCCTAGCTCTACCCTAACCCGAACACTAACCCTAAACCTACCCTAACCGTAGCCCTAACCCTAACACTAACCCTAACCCTAAACCTAGCCCTAACCCTATCCCTAGCCCTAACAATACCCTAGCCCTAGCCCTAAACCTAACCAAAACCATAACCCTAACCCTAGCCATAGCCATAGCCCTACCCTAACCCTAACACTAAACCTAACCCTAGCCTTAGCGTAACCCTAATCCTAACACTAGCCCTAGCTAGCCCTAACCCTAGCCCTAACTCTAAACCTAACACTAACCCGAACCCTAGCCTTAAACCTAAACCAAACCCTAAGCCTAGCCCTAGCCCTATCCCTAACCCTAACAATACCCTAGCCCTAGCCCTAACCCTAACCCTAACCCTAGCCCTAACCTAACCCTAACCCTAACCCTAACCCTAACCATAGCCATAGCCCTACCCTAACCCTAACACTAAACCTAACCCTAGCCTTAGCCTAACCCTAATCCTAACACTAGCCCTAGCTAGCCCTAACCCTAACCTGAACCCTAGCCCTAAACCTAAACCAATCCCTAAGCCTAGCCATAGCCCTATCCCTAACCCTAACAATACCTTAGCCCTAGCCCTAGCCCTAACCCTAACACTAACCCTAAACCTGGCCCTAACCCTATTCCTAAACCTAGCCCTAAACCCTAAACATAGCCCTAGTCCTAAACCTATCTTAGCCCTAGCCCTAACCCTATTTCTAACCCTAACCGTAGCCTTAACCCTAACCCTAACACTAAACCTAACCCTAGCCCTAGCCCTATCCCTAACCCTAACACAAACCCTTACCCTAGTCCTAGCTCTATCCTAACCCTAACAATAAACCTAGCCCTTGCCCTAGGCCTAGCCCTAGCCATAACCCTAACCCTAACAATAACTCTAGACCTATCTCTAATCCGAACACTAGCCCTAGCCCTAGCCCTAGACATAAACTTAACCCTAACCCTAACAGTAACACTAGCCCTAGCCATAACCTTAAAATTAACCCTACCTCTAATCCTAACACCAAACCCTACCACAACCCCAACCCTAAGCCTAACCCTAATCCTAACACTAAACATAAACCTGACCCTAACCCAAGCCCTAGCCGTAACACTAACTCTAACCCTAAACCTAATCATAGCCCTAGACCTAACTGTAAACCTAGCCCTAGCCCCAGCCCTAGCCCTAACCCAAACCCTAACCGCAGCCCAAACCCTAACCATAACCCTAAACCTAACCCTAGCCCTAGCCCTAGCCCTAACCATAGCACTAGCCCTAACCCTAACCCTAACCCTAACCCTAACCTTAACCCTAGCCCTAGCCATAAACCAAACCCTAACCCTAACACTTACCCCAACCCCAACCCCAACCCAGACCCCAACACTTAAGCTAATCCTAGCCCTAACCATAACCCTAGACTTAGCACATGCCCTGGGCCTAGCCCTAACCCTAACACTAAACCTAGCCCTACACCTAACCCTAACCATATACCTAAACCTAGGCCTAACCCTAACACTAAGCCTAACCATAAACATAGTCCTAGCCCTAACCCTAATCCTTAACGTACCCCTAGCCCTAAAACTAACCCTAACCCTAACCCTAACCCTATACCTAGCACTACCACTCTTGCAAGCCCTAACGCTGACCCTAACCCTAGCTCTACCCGAAACCTAACACTAACCCTAACCCTAACCTTAAACGTAGGCCTAACCCTAACGCTAACCCTAAACCTAAACCTAGCCCTAGCTCTAGCCTTAACCCTATCCCTATCACAAACCCTAGCCCTAGCACTAAACCTAACCCTAACCATAACCCTAACCCTAGCCATAGCACGAGACCTACCCTAACCCTAACACTAAACCAAATCCTAGACTTAGCCTAACCCTAAACCTAACCCTAACCCTAACATAGCCCCAGCTCTATCCGTAACCCTAATCCTCGCCTAAGACCTAGCCCTAGCCCTAGACATAAACTTAACCCTAGAACTAAAAGTAACACTAGCCCTAGCCATAACCCTAAAACCAACCCTAACCCTAATCCCAACCCCAACCCCAAAACCAACCCCAACACCTACACTAACCCTAGCCCTAACACTAAACATAACCCTGATCTTAGACCAAATCCTAACCCCAGCCCCAGCCGTAACCCTAACACTAACTCTAATCATAGCCCTAACCCTAACCGTAACCCTACCCTAGACCCAGCCCTAGCCCTAACCCAAACCCTAACCGTAGCCAAAACACTAAACCTAACCCAAACCCTAAACCTAACCCTAGCCCAAGCCCTATCCCTAACCCTAACACTAACCCTTACCCTAGTCCTAACTCTATCCCTAAGCCTAACAATAAACCTAGCCCTAGCCTTAGGCCTAGCCCTAGCCATAACCCTAACCCTAACAATAACTCTAGACCACACCCTAATCCGAACACTAGCCTTAGCCCTAACCCTAACCCTAGCCCTAACCCTAACCCAAACCCTAAGCCTAGCCCTAGCCCTAACCCTAACAATAATGCTAGCTCTAGCCCTAGCCCTAAACCTAACACTAACCCTAACCCTAGCCCTAGCCCTATACCTAAACCTAGCCCTAAACCCTAAACATAGCCCTAGCCCTAAACCTATCTTAGCCGTAGCCCTAGCCCTAGCCTTAACCCTATTTCTAACCCTAACCATATCCCTAACCCTAACCCCAACACTAAACCTAACCCTAGCCCTAGTCCTAGCCCTCTCCCAAGCCCTAGTGCTGACCCTAAACCTAACCCTAGCCCTAGCCATCTCTCAAGCCCCACCCCTAACCCTAACCCTAACCCTAACCCTAACCCTAGCCCTCGACCTAACCCTAACCCTAAACTTAACTGTGGCCCTAGCCCTAGCCCTGTCCGTAACCCTAACCCTCGCACAAACACTAGCCCTAGCCCTAGGCCTAGGCACAAACTTAACACTAACCCTAACAGTAACCATAGACATGGCCATAACACTAACACTAACCCTAACCCTAATCCCAACACCAACCCCAAAGCCAACCACAACACCAACCCTAACCCTAGCCCTAACCCTATACATAACCCAATCCCTTGCCCTATCCCTAAACTTAAACCTATCCGTAGCCCTAACCATAACTCTAACCCTAACCCTAACCCTAATCATAGCCCTACCCTAACCGTAACCCTAGCCCTAGCCCTATCCTTAGCCCTAACCCTAACCCTAACCGTAGCCCTAACACTAACGCTAACCCTAACCCTAACCATAGCCCTAGCTCTAGCTCTAACCCTATCCCTAACCCTAGCCCTAGCCCTAAACCAAACCCTAACCCTCACCCTAGACATAGCCCTAGCTCTACCCTAACCCTAACACTAACCCTAGACCTAAACTTAAACCTAGCCCTAACCCTAGCCCTAAATCTAACCCTAACCCTAACCCTAAACCTAACCCAAACCATAGCCCTAGCCCTAGCCCTAGACATAACCCTAACATTAGCCCTAACCGTAACCCTTGCCCTAACCCTAACCCTAACCCTAGCCCTAACCCTAACCATAATTCTAAGCCTAGAACTAGCCCTCTCCCAAGCCCTCGCCCTAACTATAAAGCTAACCATAGCTGTACCCTAAGCCTAACCCTAAACCTAAACCTAGCCCTACCCTAGCCCAAGCCCTAAGATTAACCCTAACCCTAAAGGTAGCCATAACCATAACCTAAACCTTAAACCTAACCCTAGCCCTAGACCTAGCCCTAACCCTAACACTAACCCTAACTCTAGACCTAGCAGTATACCTAACCCTAACAATAACATTAGCCCTAGCCCTAAACCTAATCCTAAAGCTAACACTAATCATAGCCTTAGCCCTAACCCTAACCCTAGCCCTAGTTCTAGCCCTAGCCCTAGCCCAAAACCTAACCCTAACCCTAACCGTAGCCCTAATACTAATGCTAACCCTAACCCTAAACCTAGCCCTAGCTCTAGCCGTAATTATAACCATAACATAGCCCTAACCCTAACTCTAACCCTAACCCTAACCCTAACAATAATGCTAACCCTAACCCTAATCCTACCACTAGCCCAAGCCCTAGCCCTAACCCTAGCCCTTACCCTAACCCTAAACCTAGACCTAGCCCAAGCCCTAACCCTAAACCTAACCCTAGCCCGAGCCCTAACCCCAACCCTAACCCTGACATTAACCCTAATCTTAAAACTAGCCCTAACCCTAACCCTACCCTAGCGCTATCCCTAGCTCTAACCCTAACACTAACCCTAACCCTAGCCCTAGCACTATTCCTAACCCTAACAATACACTAGCCCTAGCCCTACCCTAGCCATAACCCTAACCCTAACCCTAACCCTAGCACCAGCCATAACCCTAAACCTAACCATAACCCTAACCCTAAACCTAACCCTAACCCTAGTCCTATCTTAGCAGTAAGCCTAATCCTAACACTAGCTCTAACCCCAATTCTAAACTTAGACCTAACCATAACCATAACCCTAAGCCTAACCCTAACTCTAACCCTAGCCCTATCCCTAACCCTAACCCTAACACTAACCCTAACCCTAAACCTAGCCATAGCCCAAAACCTAAACCTAAACCTAAACCTAGCCCTAGCCCTAGACCTAACCATAACACTAACACTAGCCCCAGCCCTAGCACTAACCCTAACACTAACAATAACTCTAGCTCTAGCCGTAGCCCTAACCTTAACCCTAACCCTAGCCCTAACACTAAACCTAACCTTAACCGTAACGCTAGCCCCAGCACTAGCCCTAGCCATAAACCTAAACCTAACCCTAACAGTAACCCTAGCACTCGCCATAACCCCAACGCTAGCCCTAATCCTAATGCTAGCCCTAACCCCAATCCTAAATCTAGCCCTAACCATAACCATAACCGTAACCCTAGTCCTAACCCTAACTCTAAACCTATACCTATTCCTAGACCTAGCCCTAACCCTAAACCTAACCCTATCCCTAGCCGTAACCCTAACCCTAGCCCTAATATTAACCCTAATCTTAAATATAGCCCTAACCGTAACCATAACCATAGACCTAACACTAACCCTAGCCCTAACCCCAATCCTAAACTTAGACCTAACCCCAACGCTAGCCCTAACCCTAACCCTAGCCCTAACCCTAACCCTAACCCTAACCGTAGCCCAAGCCCTATCCCTAACCTAACCCTAAACAAAAACGTACCCCTAGTCGTTACCCTAACCCTAACCCTAACCCTAACACTAACCCTAACACTAACCCTACCCCTAACCCTAGCCCTAACCCTAACCGTAGACCTAGCACTAAACCTAAACATAACCCTAGCCCTATCCTTAAACCGAACCCTAACCCTAACCCTAGCCCTAGCAAGAGGCCTAACCATAACAGTAACACTAACCCTAGTACTAGCGCTATCCCTAACCCTAACAATAACCCTAGCCCTAGCCGTAGCCCTAGCCATAACCCTAAACCTAACCCTATCCCTAGCACCAGCCATAACCCTAAACCTAACCCTAACCCTAACCCTAACCCTAGTCCTACCCTAGCCATAACACTAACCCTAACCCTAGCCCTAACCTTAACCCTAGCCCAAACCCCAATCCTAAACATAGACCTAACCATAACCCTAAACCTAACCCTAACCCTAGCCTTATCCCAAAACCTAACCTAAACCCTAATCCTAACCCTTGCCCTACCCCTCTCCCAAGCCCCAGCGCCGACCCTAAGCCTAAACCTAGTCCTAGCCTTAACCCTAACCCTAACCCTAGCAGCAGCCATAACCCTAAACCTAACCCTAACCCTAACCCTAAACCTAACCCTAACCCTAGGCCTACCATATCATAACCCTAACCCTAACCCTTACTCTAGCCTTAACCCGAACCCTAACCCTAAACTTAGCCCTAGCCCTAGCCATAGCCCTAGACCTAACCCTAACGCTAACCCTACCCCTACACTAAACCTAGCCCTAAACCTAACCCTAACCCTAGACCAAGACCTAGCCCTAGCCCTAATTCTAACCCTAACACTAAACCTAGCCCTAGGCCTGGACCTAGCCCTAAACCTAACCCTAACCCTAAATCTAACCCTAACCCTAACCCTAGCACTCAGCATAACTGTACCCATAGCTTGAGCCCTATCCCTAACCCTAACCATAACCCTAACCCTAGCCCTAGCCCTAGCCATAAACCCAACCCTAACACTATCCCTAACCCTAACCCTAGCACTAGCCCTAGCCCTAACCTTACCCCAACCCTAGCCCTAGCCCTAGCCATAAACCTAACCCTAACACTATCCCTAACCCTAACCCTAACACTATCCCTACCCTAACCCTAACACTTGTCCTAGCCCTAACGCTAACCCTAATGCTGAACCTAGCCCTACTCCTATCCCTAACCCTAACAATAATCAAACCCAACCCAACCCCGACCCTAATCCTTACCCTAATCATAGCCCTAACCCTAGACTTAGCACTAGCCCTGGCCCTAGACCTAACCCTAATGTAGCCCTAAACCTAACCCTAACCCGAAACCTAACCCTAGCCCTAGCCCTAGCCCTGGCTGTAGCCCTAAACCTAACACTAAGGCTTACTCTAAACCTAGCCATAGCCAAGCCCTAGCCATAACCCAAACCCTAACCCTTAAATTTGCCCTAGGCCTAGCCCTAACCCTAACCCTAACCCTAACAATAACCCTAACCCTAACCCTAACCCTAACACTAACCCTAACTCTAAGCCCAACCCTTACCCTAACCCTAGTCCTAGCCCTAACCATAACCCTAACAATAACCCTAGCACTAACCCTAAACCTAAACATAATCCTAACCCTAAACCTAGCCCAGCCCTAGCCCTAACCCTAACCCTAACCCTAAACCTGGCCCTAGCACTAGCCCTAAACCTAATCCTAGCTAGGATTAGTCCAAAACCTAATCCTAAACCTAACCTTAACACTAGCCCTAGCCCTGATCCTTACCCAAACCGAACCCTAGACCGACCCTAGTCCAAACCGTAACCCTAAACCTAGCGCTAACCCTAACACAGGACTTAAATCTAATTCTAACCCTACTTCTAGCCCTAGCCCTAACACTAACACTAACCCTCTCCCTAGCCCTAACCCTAACCCTAGCCCTAGACCTAGCCCTGGCTGTAGCCCTAAAACTAACCCTAACGCTTACTCTAAACCTAGCCATAGCCGTAGCCCTAGCCATAACCCAAACCCTAACCCTAAAATTTGCCCTAGGCCTAGCCCTAACCCTAAAAATAACCCTAACCCTAACCCTAACCCTAACCCTAACCCTAACACTAACCCTAACTCTAAGCCTAACCTAGCCCTAGCCCTAATCCTAAAACTAACCCTAACCCTAACGCTAACAATAATCCTAGCCCTAACCCTAACCTTAGCCCTAGCCCTAGGCCTAGCCATAACCCTAACCCTAACCCTAGCCCTAACCCAAACCTTAACCCTAGCCAGAACCCTAGCACTAGCCCTAATCCTAAAACTAACCATAACCTTAACCCTAACAATAATCCTAGCCCTAACCATAACCCTAACCAAAACCCTAGCCCTAACCCTAATCCTAAACATAGTCCTAACCCTAAACCTAGCCCAGCCCTAGCCCTAACCCTAACCCTTACCCTAAACCTGGCCCTAGCACTAGCCCTAAACCTAACCCTAGCTAGGATTAGTCCAAAACCTAATCCTAAACCTAACCCTAACGCTACCCCTAGCCCTGATCCTTACCCAAACCAAGCCCTAGACCGACCCTAGACCAAACCGTCACCCTAACCCTAGCCCTAACCCTAACACAGGACTTAAATCTAATTCTAACCCTACTTCTAGCCCTAGCCCTAACACTAACCCTAACCCTCTCCATAGCCTTAACCCTAACCCTAACCCTAATCCTAGCCATAACACTAACACTACCCTAACACTAGCCCTAAACCTAACCGTAACCCTAACCCTAACCCTAATCATAGCCCTAGCATTTACCCTAACCCTAGCCCTGGCTCTAGCCCTAACCCTAACCTTAACACATACCCTAAACCTAGCCCTAGCCCTGCACAAGCCATAACCATACCCTACTCTTAAACATAGCCATAGACCTACCCCTAGCCCAAGCCCTAGCCCTAACCCTAAACCTAAGGCCTAACCCTAACCCGAACCATAGCCCTAACTCTAACCCTAACCATAACCATAATCCTAGCCCTAGCCCTAACCCTAAACCTAGCCATAGCCCTAGCACTAGCCCTAGCCCTAGCCCTAACCCTAACCCTAACCATAGCCCTAACCCTAACCCTAACCCAAAAACTAACCCTAGCTAGCCATAGCCCTAACACTAACACTAAACCTAACCCTAGTACTAACACTATCCCTAACACTAAGAATAACACTAGCCCTAGCCCTAACCCGAACTATAACCCTAATCATAGCCTTAGCCCTAACCCTAACCCTAGCTCTAGCCCTAGCCCACACCCTAAACCTAACCCTAGCACTAAACCAAACCCTAACCCTAACCATAACCCTAGCCCTAGTCCTAGCCCTAACCCTAACGCTAATCCTAGCCATGAACCTAACCCTAATCCAAATACTTACCCTAAACCTAGCCCTAGCCCTAGCCCTATAACTAAGCCTAACCGTAGCCATAACCCTAATGCTAACCCTTACCATAGTCCTAACCATAACCATACCCCTAGCCCTAGCAATAACCTAACTCTAGACCTAGCCCTAAACCTAACCCTAACCCTAGCCCTAGCCCTAGCCCTAACCTTAACCATAACCCTAGCCCTAGCTCTAGCTCAAGCCCTAACCCTAAAAATAACCCTAGCAATAGCCCTATCCATAACCCTAACGCTAAACCTGACCCTAGCCCTAGCCCTAGCCCTAACCCTAACACTAACCCTAACCCTAGCCCTAGCACTATCCTTACCTAATAATAACCCTAGCCCTACCCCTAGCCCTAGCAGTAGACCAATCCCTAGCCCTAGCCATAACGCTAACGATAACACTAACCCTAGCCCTAACCCTGACCGTAGCCCTAACCCTAACCCAAACCCTAAAACCAGCCCTAGCCCTATCCCTAACCCAAACAATAACCCTAGACCTAGCCCTAGCCCTAAACGTAACACTAACCCTAATCTTAGCCCTAGCGCTAGCCCTATCCCTAACCCTAAAAATAACCCTACTCCTAGCCCTAGCCATAACACTAACCCTAACCTTAAACTTTGCCCTAGACCTAGCCCTAGCACTAGCCCTAAACCTAACCCTAACCTAACGCTAGCGCTAACCCTAACCATAACCCTAGCCCTAATCCTAACCCTAGCCCTAACCCCAATCCTAAACTTAGACCTAACCATAACCATAACCATAACCCTAAACCTAACCCTAACCCTAACCCTAGCCCTATACCTAACCCTAACCCTAACCCTAGCCCTAGCCCTAGCCCACTCCCAAGCCCTAGCGCTGACCCTAAACACAACCCTAGGCCTAGACCAAACCCTAAACCTATCCCTAACTCTAGCCCAAGCCCTATCCCTAATAAACCCTAACCCTAAACGTAGGCATAGACGTAACCCTAACCCTAACAATAACCCTAACCCTAACCCTAGTCCTAACACTAACCGTAACCCTAACCCTAGCACCAGCCATAAACCTAAACCTAACGCTAACCATAACCTTAAACCTAACCCTAAACCTAGTCCTACCCTAGCCCTAACCCCAATCCTAAACATAGACCTAACCATATCCATAACCCCTACCCTAACCCTGACCCAAACCCTAGCCTTCTCCCTAACCCTAACCCTAACCCTAACACTAGCCCTACCCCTCTCCCAAGCAATAGCACTGAACCTAAACCTAACCCTAGCCCTAGCCCTAGCCCTCACCCTAACACTAACTGTAGCCCTAGAACTAGCACTATCCATAACCTAACAATAACCCTAGCTCTATTCCTAGCCCTAACCCTAACCCTAACCCTAGCCCTAACACTAAACCTAACCTTAACCCTAACCCTAGCCCCAGCCCAAGCCCTAGCCATAAAACTAAACCTAATCCTAACAGTAACCCTAGCAATAGCCATAACCCTAACCCTAATGCTAGCATTAAACCCAATCCTAAACCTAGCCCTAACCATAACCAAAACCGAAACCCTAGCCCTAAGCCTAACTCTAACCCGAGATCTAGCCCTAGACTTAGCCCTAACCGTAAACCTAACTCTAACCCTAACCCTAGCCCTAACCCTCATCCTAACCATAACCCTAGTCCTAGCCCTAGCCCTAACACTAACCCTAACCCTAGCCCTAGCACTATCCCTAGCATTAACCATAACACTAACCCTAACTCTCCGCCCTAGCACTATCCCTAACCCTAACAATAACCCTAGCCCTAGCCCTAGCCCTAGCCGTATCCCTAAACCTAACCCTAACACTAGCAGCAGCCATAACCCTAAACCTAACCATAACCCTAACCCTAAACCTAACTCTAACCCTAGTCCTACACTAGTCATAACCCTAACCCTAACCCTAGCCCTAACCCTAACCCTAGCCCAAACCCCAATCCTAAACTTAGACCTAACCCTAACCCTAAACCTAACCCTAACCCTAACCCTAGCCATACCCCTCACCCAAGCCATAGCAATGACCCTAAAATTAACCCTAACCCTAACACTAACCCTAACCCTAACCGTAGCCCAAGCCATATCCCTAACATAACCCTAAACCTAAACGTAGCCCTAGCCGTAACCCTAACCCTAACACTAACACTAACCCTAACACTAACCCTAACCCTAACCCTTGCCCTAATCTTAACCTTTGACCTAACCCTAAACCTAACCCTAACCCTAGTCCTATCCCTAAACCTAACACTAACCCTAACCTTAGCCCTAGCACTAGGCCTAACCGTAACACTAACCCTAACCCTAGACCTAGCACTATTCCTAATCTTAACAATAACCCTAGCCCCAGACCTAGCCCTAGCCATAACCCTAAACTTAACCCTAACCCATAGCATGAGCCATAACCCTAAACCTAACACTAACCCTAGCCATACCCCTCACCCAAGCCCTAGCAATGACCCTAAAATTAACCCTAACCCTAACACTAATCCAAACCCTAAACGTAGCCCAAGCCATATCCCTAACATAACCCTAAACCTAAACGTAGCCCTAGACGTAAACCTAACACTAACATTAACACTAACCCTAACACTAACCCTAACCCTAACCCTAGCCCTAACCCTAACCGTTGCCCTAACCCTAAACCTAACCCTAACACTAGCCCTATCCCTAAACCTAACACTAACCCTAAGCTAGCCCTAGCACTAGGCATAACCTTAACAATAACCCTAACCCTAGACCTAGCACTATTCCTAATCTTAACAATAACCCTAGCCCTAGACCTAGCCCTAGCCCTAACCCTAAACCTAACCCTTACCCATAGCACGAGCCATAACCCTAAACCTAACCCTAGCCCCAAAGCTAAACTTAGCCCTAACACCAATCCTAAACATAGACCTAACCATAACCATAACCATAAGCCTAAACCTAACCATAGCCCTAGCCCTACCCTAACCCTAACACTAAACCTAACCCTAGCCCAGCCCTAACCCTAAACCTAACCCTAACTCTAACCCTAGCCCTAGCCCTAGCCCTAGCCCTAAACCTAACCCTCGCACAAGCCCTAGACCTAGCCCTAGCCCTAGACATGAACTTAACCCTAACCCTAACAAAAACACTAGCCCTAGCCAGAACCCTAAACCTAACCCTAACCCTAACCCTAGCGCTATCCCTAAACCTAACTTTAACCCTAACCTTAACCCTAACCCTAAACCTAGCCCGACCCCTCTCCCAGCCCTAGTGTCGACCCTAAACCTAACCCTAGGCCTAGCCCTAACCCTAACCCTAACCCTAACCCTAACCCTAACCCTAACCCTAACCCTAACCTTACCGTAGCCCAAGCCCGATCCATAACCTAACCATAAACCTAAACGTAGCATTAGCTGTAAACATAACCCTAACCTTAACCCTAACCCTAGCACTAACTCTAACCGTAGCCCTAACCCTAACCCTAACCCGAAACATAGACCTAACCCTAACCCTAACCCTAGCCCTAAACCTAACCATAGCCCTAACCCTAACCTTAACCCTAGCCTTAACCCGAACACTAACCATAAACATAGCCCTAGCCCTAGCCATAGCCCTAGACCTAACTCTAAACTTAACCCTACCCCTACACTAAACCTAGCCCTAAACCTAACCCTAACCCTAGCCCAAGACCTATCCTAGCCCTAACTCTAACCTTAACCCTAAAATTAGCCCTAGGCCTGGACCTAGCCCTAACCCTAAACCTAACCCTAGCCCTAGCCCTAGCCCAAGTCCAAACCTTAAACATAACCATAGCCCTAGCTCTAGCTCTAGCCCTAAACCTAAAAATAACCCTAGTCATAGCCCTAACCGTAACCCAAACCATAAACCTGACCCTAGCCCTAGCCCTAGCCCTAACCCTAACACTAACCCTAACCCTAGCCCTAGCACTATCCTTACCTAATAATAACCCTAGCCCTACCCCTAGCCCTAGCGCTAGAACTATCTTAGCCCTAGCCATAACGCTAATCCTAACACTAACCCTAGCCCTAACCCTAACCGTAGACCTAACCCTAGCCCTAACCCTAACCCTAACCCTAGCCCTAACCCTAACCCAAACCCTAAAACCAGCCCTAGCCCTATCCCTAACCCTAACAATAACCTTAGCCCTAGCCCTAGCCCTAAACGTAACACTAACCCTAATCTTAGCCCTAGCGCTAGCCCTATCCCTAACCCTAAAAATAACCCTAATCCTAGCCCTAGCCATAACCCTAACCCTACCTTAAACTTTGCCCTAGACCTAGCCCTAGCACTAGCCCTAAACCTAATGCTAACCTAACGCTAGCGCTAACCCTAACCATAACCCTAGCCCTAATCCTTACCCTAGCCCTAACCCCAATCCTAAACTTAGACCTAACCATAACCATAACCCAAAACCTAACCCTAACCCAAAACCTAACCCTAACCCTATCCCTAACCCTAAACCTAACCCTAGCCCTAGCCCACTCCCAAGCCCTAGCACTGACCCTAAAAACAACCCTAGGCCTAGACCAAACGCTAAACCTATCCCTAACTGTAGCCCAAGCCCTATCCCTAATCTAACCCTAACCCTAAACGTAGGCCTAGACGTAACCCTAACCCTAACAATAACCCTAACCCTAACCCTAGTTCTAACACTAAACTAACCCTAACACTAGCCCTAGCACTAACTGTAGCCCTAACCCTAAACCTAACCCTAAACCTAGCCCTAAAACTAACCCTAAACCTAGCCCTAACCCAAACCCTAGCCCTAACTCCAATCCTAAACATAGACCTAACAATAAACATGACCATAACCCTAAACCTAACCCTAACCCTAAACTTAACCCTATCCCTATCCCTAACCCTATCCCTAAACCTAACCCTAGCCCTACCCATATCCCAAGACCTAGCGCAGACACTAACACTAGCCCTAGCCCTAACCCTAACGCTAAACCTAAACTAACACGAACCGTAGCCCAAACACGATCCCTAACCTAAACCTAACCCTAAATGTAGCCTGAGTCATAACCCTAAACCTAACACTAACCCTAACCCTAACCCTAACACTAAACTTAACCCTAACCCTAGCCCTAACACTAACTGTAGCCCTAACCCTAACCCTAACCCTAGCCCTAACCCTAACCCTAACCCTAATCCAAGCCCTACACTAACACTAACCCTAACCCTTGGCCTAGCACTATCCCTAACCCTAACAATAACCCTAGACCTAGCCCTAGCCCTAGCCATAACCCTAAACCTAACCCTAACCCTAGCACCAGCCATAACCCTAAACCTAACCCTAACCCTAACAATAACCCTAGCCCTAGCCCTAACCCTAACCCCAATCCTAAACATAGACCTAACCATAACCATAACCCTAAACCTAACCCTAAACCAAACCCTAGCCTTCTCCCTAACCCTAACCCTAACCCTAACGCTAGCCCTACCCCTCTCCCAAGCAATAGCACTGAACCTAAACCTAACCCTAGCCCTAGCCCTAGCCCTCACCCTAACACTAATTGTAGCCCTAGAACTAGCACTATCCATAACCTAACAATAAACCTAGCCCTATTCCTAGCCCTAACCCTAACCCTAACCCTAGCCCTAGCACTATCCCTAGCATTAACCATAACACTAACCCTAACCCTCCACCCTAGCACTATCCCTAACCCTAACAATAACCCTAGCCCTAGCCCTAGCCATATCCCTAAACCTAACCCTAAACCTAGCAGCAGCCATAACCCTAAACCTAACCATATCCCTAACCCTAAACCTAACCCTAACCCTAGTCCTACACTAGTCATAACCCTAACCCTAACCCTAGCCCTAACCCTAACCCTAGCCCTAATCCCAATCCTAAACATAGACCTAACCATAAATCTAAACTTAACCCTAACCCTAACCCTAACCCTAGCCATACCCCTCACCCAAGCCCTAGCAATGACCCAAAAATTAACCCTAACCCTAACACTAACCCTAGCCCTAACCCTAATACTAACCCTTACCCTAACCCTATCCTGAACCCTTGTCCAAGAAATAACCCTAACCCTAACCCTAGCCATAGACCTAACCCTAACCCAAACCCTAACTCTAGCCCTAGCCCTGGCCCTATCACCTAGCCCTAAACATAAACCTACCCTAGCCCTAGCCCTAACCCTAACTCTAACCCTACCCCCAGCCATATCCCTAACCCTAACAATAACCCTAGCCCTAGCCCTAGCCCTAGCCATAATCCTAACCCTAACCCTAACCCTAGCCCTAGCCATAACCCTAAACCTAACCCTAATTCTTACACCAACCCCAACCCCAAACACGAACACAACCCTAACCCTAAACCTAGACCTAAACCTAAACCTAGACCTAACCCTAGCCCGAGCCCTAGCCCTAACCCCAACCCTAACCCTAATCCTAGCCCTAGCCCTAATCCTAAACCTAGCCCTAGCACTAAGCCTAACACTACACCTATCCCTAACCCCAACCCTAATCCTAACACAAGCCCTAAACCTAACCCTAACCCTAACCATAGCCCTAGCCATAAACTAAAACTAACCCAAGCAGTAGCCCGAGCCTTAACCCTAACCTTACCCCTAGCCCTAAACCTAACCGTAACCCTAGCCCTAGTTCTAGCCCTAAACCTAACTCTAACCCTATCCTTCTCCATAAAAACCACGCCCTAACCCTAGCCCTAACCCTAACCCTAAACCTAACCCTAACCCTACCCTAACACTAACCCTAAACCTAACCCGAGCCCTAAACCTAACACTACCCCTAACCCTAGCACTAACACTAAACCTAATTCTAACCCTAAGGCTAAACATAGCCCTGGCCCTAACCCTAACCCTAACCCCAACCCCTACACAAACCCCAACCCTAACTCTAACGCCAATCACAACCCCTAAAGAACCCCAATCCCTACCCCAACCCTAAACCTAACCAGAACATGAAACCCAACCCTAACCCTAACCCTAACCCTGGCACAGACCTAGCCCTAACATTAAACCTATCCCAATCCCTAAAACCTATCCTAGCCCTAGCCATAACCCTAAACCTAACGCTACCCCTAAAACTAAACCAAACCCTAGACATAGCCCTAAACCTAAACCCAACCCTAGCCCTGACGCTAATCCTAACCTAAACCCTAGCATTAGCCCAAACCATAGACCTAACCCTAATGCTAACCCTAGCCCTAAACCTAAGCCTAACCCTAACCCTAGCCGTAGCCCTAACGCTAAAACTAGCCCTAACATTAACCCTAATCTTAAACCTCGCCATAACCCTAACCCTAAACCTAGCCGTAACCCTAACCCTAGCCCTAACCCCAATTCTAAACACAGACCTAACCATAACCATAACCCTAAACCTAACATTAACCCTAACCCTAACCTAGCCGTATGCCTAACCCTAACCATAACCCTAAACATAGCCCTAGATATAACCATAGCACTAACACTAACCCTAACCCTAAACATAGCCCTAAACCAAACCGTAGACCTAACCCGAACCCTAACCCTAAACCTAGCCCTAACCCTAACCCAAAACCTATCCATAACCCTAGCCCTAGCCGTAGCCCTAACACTCACACTAACCCTAACACTAGCACTAGCACTATCCCTAACCCTTACAATAACCCTAGCCCTAGCCCTAGCCAAAACCCTAACCATAACATTAACCCTAACCCTAAACCTAACCCTAAACATAACCCTAACCCTAACCCTAAACCTAACACTAATCCTAGTCCTACCCTAGCCATAACCCTAACCCTAACCATAGCCCTAACCCCAATCCTAAACATAGACCTAACCAAAACCATAACCCTAAACCTACCCCTAAACCTAACCATAGCCCTATCACTAACCCTAACCCTAACCCTAACGTTAACCCTAGCCGTACCCCTCTGCCAAGCCCTAGCGCTGACCTAAAAGTAACCCTAGACCTAGCAATAAACCTAATCCTAAGCCTAACCCTAACCATAGACCAAGCCCTATCCATAACCCTAAACCTAATGCTAAACGTAGCCCAAGCCATAACCCTAACCTAACACTAACCCTAAACCTAAACCTAGCCCTTACACTAACCCTAAACCTAACCCTAGCCCTAGCCTAGACCTAAACCTAACCAAAACCCTAGACCTAAACCAAATTCTAGCCCTAACCCAAACCCTAACCCTAACCCTAGCCCTAGATCTAACACTAACCACAACCCTAGACTTAGCCCTAGCCATAAGCCTAAACCTAACTTTAAACCTAGCCCTTCACCTAGCCCTAGCACTAGCCCTAAACTTACCACTAACCCTAGCCCTTACCCTAACCCTAACCCTAAACCTAAACCTAACCCTATCCCTAGCCCTAGCCCTAGCCCTAACACTAACCCTACCCCTAACATTAACCCTAATCTTAAACCTAGCCCTAACCCTAATCCTAGCCATAACATTAGCCCTAACCCTAACCCTAGCCCTAAGCCCAATCGTAAACTTAGACCAAACCATAACCATAACCATAACCCTAAACCTAACCCTCACACTAACCCTAGCCCTATCCCTAACCCTAACACAAACCCTAGCCCTAGCCCACTCCCAAGCCCTAGCGCTGACCCTAAACATAACCCTAGCCCTAGACCAAACCCTAAACCTATCCCTAACTGTAGCCCAAGCCCTATCCCTAAACTAAGACTAACCCTAAACGTAGGCCTAGACCTAACCCTCACCCAAGCCCTAGTGCTGACCCTGAAATTAACCCTAGCCCTAGCACTAGCCCTAACCCTAACACTAACTGTAAACCAAGCCCTAACCTTAACCCTAACACTAACCATAAAAATGGCCCTAGCAATAGCCCTAAACCTAACTCTAACCCTAAACCTAAACCTAGCCCTAACACTAACCCTAACCCTAAACCTAGCCATAATCCTAAGTGTAGCCCTAACACCTAACCCTAACCATAGCCCTAACCCTAACCCTAACCCTAACCGTAGCCCTAACTATAATCCTAACCCTAAACCAAACCATAGCCCTAGCCCTAGCCATAACCTAACACTAACCCTAGCCCCAGACATACCACTATCACTAAACCTAACAATAAATCTAGCCCTAGCCCTAGCCCTAACCCTAACCCTAACCCTAGCCCTAACACTAAACCTAACCTTAACCCTAATGCTAGCCCCAGACCTAGCCCTAGCCATTAACCTAAACCTAAACCTAACAGCAACCCTAGCCCTAGCCATAACCCTAACCCTAGCCCTAACCCTAATGCTAGCCTTAACCCCAAACCTAAACCTAGCCCTAACCATAACCATAACTGTAACCCTAGCCCTAACCCTAACTCTAACCCTAGACCAAGCCCTAGTCCTACCCCTAACCCTAACCCTAAACCTATCCCTCTCCCAAACCCTAGCCATAAACCTAACCCTAACCCTAGCCCTAACCCTAAACCTAACAACCCTAAACCTAACGCTAGACCTAAACCTAACCCTAAACCTAACCCAAGCCCTAAAACTAACCCTAACCCTAGCTCTAATCATAACCCTAGCCCTAACGCCAATCCTAAACTTAGACCTGACCATAACCATAACCCTAAACCTAACCCTAACGCTAACCCTAACCCTAACCCTATCCCTAACCCTATCCCTAACCCTAGCCCTAGCCCACTCTCAAGCCCGAGAGCTGACCATAAACATAATGCTAGCCCTAGACCTAACCCTAAACCTATCCAAAACTGTAGCCCAAGCCCTATCCCTAAACTAACCCTAACCCTAAACGTAGGCCTAGACGTAACCCTAACCATAACACTATCCCTAACCCTAACCCTAGCCCTAACACTAACCCTAACCCTAACCCTAGCCCTAACACTAATCCTAGCCCAAACCCCAATCCTAAACATAGACCTAACCATAATCATAACCCTAAACCTAAACCTAACCCTAACCCTAACCCTAAACCTAGCCTTATCCCTAACCCTAACCATAACCCTAACGCTAGCCCTACCCCTCTCCCAAGCCCTAGAGCTGAACCTAAACCTAATCCTAGCCCTAGCCCTAGCCCTCACCGTAAACCTAGCCCTAGCTATAACCCTAACCCTAGCCCTAAACCAAACCCTAGCCCTAACACTAAAACTTGCCCTAAACCCAATCCTAAACCTAGCCCTAACCATAACCATAACCGTAACCCTACCCTAACCCTAACTCTACCCGATATCTAGCCCTAGAACCAGACCTAACCATAAACATAACCCTAACCCTAGCCCTAACCTTAATCATAACCCTAACCCTAGCACTAGCCGTAACCCTAACACTAACACTAACCCTAACCCGAGCCCCAGCATTATCCCTAATCCTAACAATAACCATAGCCCTAGCCCTAGCCCTAGCCATATCCCTAAACATAACCCTAAGCCTAGCATCAGCCATAACCCTCAACCTAACCCTAACCCTAACACTAGTCCTACACTAGTCATAACCCTAACCCTAACCCTAGCCCTAAACCTAACCCTAGCCATAACCCCAATCCTAAACATAGACCTAAACATAACCATAACCCTAAACCTAAACCTAACCCTAACCATAGCCTTATCCCTAACCCTAACCCTAACGCTAGCCCTACCCCTCTCCCAAGCCCTAATGCTGAACTAAACCTAACCCTAGCCCTAGCCCTCACCCTAACACTAACTGTAGCCCTAGAACTAGCACTATCCATAACCTAACAATAAACCTAGCCCTATTCCTAGCCCTAACCCTAACCCTAGCCCTAACACTAAACCTAACCTTAACCCTAACCCTAGCCCCAGCCCAAGACCTAGCCATAAACCTAAACCTAATCCTAACAGTAACCCTAGCCCTAGCTTAACCGTAAACCTAATGCTAACCCTAAACCCAATCCTAAACCTAGCCCTAACCATAAGCATAACCGTAACCCTAGCCCTAACCCTAACTCTAACCCGAGATCTAGCCCTAGACCTAACCCTAACCGTAAACCTAACCCTAACCCTAACACTAGCCCTAACCCTAATCCTAACCCTAACGCTAGCCCTAGCCTTAGCCCTAACCCTAACACTAACCGTAACCCTAGCCCTAGCACTATCCCTAAACCTAACAATAATATAGCCCTAGCCCTAGCTCTAGCCATATCCCTAAACCTAACCCTAACCATAGCACCAGCCATAACACTAAACTTAACCCTAACCCTAACCCTAAAACTAACCCCAACCCTAGTCCTACACGAGCCATAACCCTAGCCCTAACTCTAACCCTAAACCTAAACCTAGCCCTAGACCTGGACCTAGCCCTAAACCTAACCCTAACCCTAACTCTAACCCTAACACTAACCCTAACACTATCCCTAGCTCTAACACTAAACTAAACCTAAGCTTAACCGTAGTCATAGCCCTAACCATAATCCTAACCCAAACACTAGACCTAGCCTTAGCCCTAGACCTAACGCTTACCCTAATCCTAGCCCTAACCCTAGCACTAAACCTAACCCTAACCCTAACCCTAAACCTAGCCCTAGCCCTAACCCTAACCCTAATCCTAGCCCTAACCCTAACCCTAAATCTAACCCTCTCCCAAACCCTAGCCCTAACCCTAACCCTAACTCTAGCCCTAACCCTAACCCTAACACTAACCCTAAACCAAACCCTAGACCTAAACCTAACCCTACCCCTAACCCTAGCACTAGCCCTAAACCTAACTCTAACCCTAACTCTAACCATAGCCCTAGCCCTAACCCTAAGCCTAAACCCAACCCCTACCCAAACCCCAACCCTAAATCTAAGCCCAACCACAACGCCACCCCTACCCCAAACCCTAACCCAACCCTAACCCTAAACTTAACCCTAGCCCAAGCCTTAGCCCTATCTCTAACCCTAACCTTAACACTAAACCCTGTCTTAGCCCGAGCCATAACCCTAAACCTAACCCTAACACTAACCATGACCCTAACCCTAGCCCTAACCCTAAAATAGCCCTAACCCTAAAATAGCCCTAACCCTAACCCTAACCATTGCCCTACCCCTAACCCTAACCCTAACCCTAACCCTAACCGTAGCCCTAACTCTAACCCTAACACTAAACCAAACCCTAGCCCTAGCCCTAGGCCCAGCCCTAACCCAAACACTAACCCTAGCCCTACGGCTAGCACTATCCCTAACCCTAACAATAACCCTAGCCCAAGCCCTAGCCCTAGCCTAAACATAACCCTAACCCTAGCCCTAACACTAAACCTAACCTTAACACTAATCCTAGCCCCAGCCCTAGCCTTAGCCATAAACCTAAACCTAACCCTAACAGTAACCCTAGCCCTAGCCATAACAATAACCCTAACGATAGCCCTAACCCCAAACCTAAACCTAGCCCTAACCATACCCATAACCGTAACCCTAGCCCTAACCCTAACTCTAAACCTAGACCTAGACCTAGCCCTAACGCTAAACCTAACCAAAAACCCTAGCCCTAACCCTAACACTAACCCTAGCCCTAGCCCTAGCCCTAACCCTAACACTAACATTAACTTTAGCCCTAGCACTATCCCTAACGCTAACAATAACCTAGCCCTAGCCCTAGCCATAGCCAAAACCTTAACCCACACCCTAACCCTAGCACCAGCCATAACCCTAAAAAAACCTTAACCCTAACCCTAAACCTAACCCTAACATTAGCCCTACCCAAGCCATAACCCTAACCCTAACCCTAGCCCTAACCCTAGCCCTATCCCTCTCCAAGGCCTAGCGCTGACCTTAAACCTAACCTAGCCCTAGCCCTAAACCTAACCCTAACCCTAACCCTAACACTAACCCTAGCCTAACCCTAGCCCTATCCCTCTCCAAGGCCTAGCGCTGACCTTAAACCTAACCTAGCCCTAGCCCTAAAACTAACCCTAACCCTAACACTAACCCTAACCCTAACCCTAGACCTATCCCTAACCCTAACCCTAACACTAAACCTAGCCCTACCCCTCTCCCAAGCCCTAGCGCTGACCATAACCTAACCCTAACCCTAACCCTAACCCTAGCACTAACCCCAATCCTAAATATAGACCTAACCATAACCATAACCCTAAAGCTAATCCTAGTCCTAAACCTAACCCAAACCCTAGCCCTAGCCCTAGCCCTAACCCTAACCCTAGCCCTAACCCTAGCCCTAAACCTAACCCTAGTCCTAGCCCTAACATTAACCCAAATCTTAAAACTAGCCCTAACCATGAACCAAACCCTAGCCCTACCCCTCTCCCAAGCCCTAGCGCTGACCCTAAACCTAACCCTAGCCCTAGCCCTAACACTAACCCTAACCCTATTCCTAACCGTAGCCCAAGCCATATCCCTAACCTAACCCTAACCCTAACCCTAGCCCTAACCCTAACCCTAGCCCTAGCACTAAACCTAACCCTACCCCTAACATTAACCCTAATCTTAAACCTAGCCCTAACCCTAAACCTAACCCTAGCCCTAACCCTAACACTAGCTCTAAACCCAATCCTAAACATAGACCTAACCATAACCATAACCCTAAACCTAACCCTAACCATAACCTTAACCCTAGCCTTATCCCAAACCATAACACTAACCCTAACACTAGCACTAGCATAATACGAATAGTAACAATAACCCTAGCCTTAGCCCTAAACCTAGCCATAACCCTAACCCTAACCCTAAAGTTAGCACCAGACATAAGCCTAAAGCTAAACCTAACCCTAACCCTAATCCTAACCCTAACCCTATCCCTACCCTACCCATAACCCTAACACTAACCCTAACCCTAACCCTAAACCTAACCCTAAACCTACACCTAGCCCTAGCACTAGGACTAACCCTAACACTAAACATAACACCAACCATAACCCTAAACCTAACCCTAACCCTAACCCTAAACCTAACCCTAACCCTAGTCCTACACTAGCCATAACACTAACCCTAACCGTAGCCCTAACACCACTCCTAAACATAGACCTAACGATAACCATAATCCTAATCCTAACCCTAACCCTAACCCTAGCCCTAGCACTAACCCTAACCCTAGCCCTAGCCCTAAACCTAACCCTAAGCCTAGCCCTACTCCTAGCCAAGCCCTAGCGCTGACCCTAAGCCTAACACTAACCCTAACCCTAAGGCTAACCCTAACCCGAACCGTAGACCAAGCCCTATACCTAACCCTAACCCTAACCCTAGCCCTATACCTAACCCTATCCCTAACCCTAGCCCTACCCCTCTCCCAAGCCCTAGCGCAGACCCTAAATTTAACACTAGCCCTAGCCCTAATCCTAACCCTGACCCTAACCCTAACCGTAGACCAAGAACTATCCCTAACCCTAAACCGAACCCTAAACATGGCCCTAGCCATAACCATAAACCTAACACTAACCCTAAACCTAACCATAGCCCTAACACTAACCCTAACCCTAAACCTAGCCCTATCCCTAACCCTAACCCTAATCCTAACCCTAACCCTAGCCCTACCCCTCTCCCAAGCCCTAGCGCTGATCCAAAATTTACACCTAGCCCTAGCCCTAACCTTAACCCTAACCCTAACACTAACCATAGCCCTAACCCTAACCCTAATCCTAATCCTAACCCTAACAGTAGCCCTAACTATAGCCCTAACCCTAACACTAACCTTAGCACTGGCCCTAGCCCTATCCCTAACACTAACAATAACCCTGGCCCTTGCCCTAGCCCTAACCCTAACCCTAACCCTAGCCCTAACATTAAACCTAACCTTAACCCTAACCCTAGCACAAGCCATAGGCCTAGCCATAAACCTAAACCTAACCCTAACAGTAACCCTAGCCCTAGCCATAACCCTAAACAAAGCCCTAACCCTAATGCTAGCCCTAACCCCAAACCTAAACCTAGCACTAACCATAACCATAACCGTAACCCTAGCCCTAACCCTAACTCTAACCCTAGACCAAGCCCTAGACCTAGCCCTAACCCTAAACCTAACCCTAACCCTAGCCCTAACCCTAACCCTAACACTAAACCTAGCCCTAACCCTCTCCCAAGCCCTAGCACTGACCCTAAAATTAACCCTAGCCCTAACCCTAACACTAACCCTAACCCTAACCCTAACACTAACGGTAGACCAAGCCCAATCCCTAACCCTAACCCTAACCCTAAAAGTAGCCCTAGCCATAACCATAACCCTAACCATAACACTAACCCTAAACATAACCCTAGCCCAACCCCTATTCCAAGCCCTAGCACTGACCCTAAACCTCACCCTAAACCCTAGCACTAACCCTAACCCTAACACTAACCATAACCCTATTCTAAAATCTAGTCTAACCCTAAACCTAACCCTAGCCCTAAACCTAACCCTAGCCCTAAGCCCAATCCAAAACATAGACCTAACCATACCCATAACACTAAACCTAACCCTAGCCCTAAACCTAACCCAAACCCTAGACATACCCCTAAACCTAACCCTAAAATAGCCCTAACCCTAATCCTAACTTAAACCCTACACTTAGCCCTAGCCCTAGACCTAACCCTAATCCTAATCCTAGCCCTAACCCTAAACCTAGCCCTAAACCTAGACCTAAACCTAAAGCTAACCCTAACCCTAGCCCTAGCCCTAACCCTAAGCCTCGCCCTGACATTAATCCTAATTACAAACCTAGCCCTAACCCTAACTCTAAACCTAAACCTATCCCTAGCCCTAACCCTAACCCTCACACTAACTCTAAACCTAACCCTAGCCCTAGCACTATCCCTAACCCTAACAATAACCCTAGCCCTAGCCCTAGCCCTAGCCATAACCCTAACCCTAACCCTAACCCTAGCACCAGCCATAAACCTAACCCTAACCCAAAACCTAACCCTAACCTTAGTCCTACCCTATCCATAAACCTAACCCTAAACCTAGCCCTACTTCAGTCATAAACTTAGACCTAACCATAACCATAACCCTAAGCCTAAACCTAACCCTAAACCTAGTGCTATCCCTAACCCTAAACCTAACCCTAACCCTACCCCTCTTCCAAGCCATAGCGCTGACCCTCAACCTAAACCTAGCCCTAGCACTAACCCTAATCCTAAACCTAGCCTTAGCCCTCACCCAAGCCCTAGCCCTAAACCTAACCCTAACCCTAGCCCTAGCCCTAACCTAACCCTAACCCAAACCCTAACCGTAACCGTAACCGTAGACCGAGCCCTATCCCTAAATCTACCCATAACCAAAACCCTAAACCTAGCCCTAGCCCTAAACCTAACCCTAACACTAACCCTAACCTTAAACCTAGCACTAGCACTAGCCCTAACCTTACCCCAAACCTAGCCCTAGCCCTAGCCATAACCCTAGCCCTAAACCTACCCCGAAACTAGCCCTAGCCCAAACCCTAACCCTCAACCTAGTGCTAACCATAACCCTAACCCTAAACCTAGCCCTAACACTAACACTACCCCTAGGCCTAGTCCCAGCCCTAACCCTAAACCTAAACCTATACCTTTCCCAAACCCTAGCCCTAACCCTAACCCTAACTCTAGCCCTAACCCTAACCCTAACACTAACCCTAAACCAAACCCTAGACCTAAACCTAACCCTACCCCTAACCCTAGCACTAGCCCTAAACCTAACTCTAACCCTAACTCTAACCATAGCCCTAGCCCTAACCCTAAGCCTAAACCCAACCCCTACCCAAACAACAACCCTAAATCTAAGCCCAACCACAATGCCACCCCTACCCCAAACCCTAACCCAACCCTAACCCTAAACTTAACCCTAGCCCAAGCCTTAGCCCTATCTCTAACCCTAACCTTAACACTAAACCCTGTCTTAGCCCGAGCCATAACCCTAAACCTAACCCTAACACTAACCATGACCCTAACCCTAGCCCTAACCCTAAAATAGCCCTAACCCTAACCCTAACCATTGCCCTACCCCTAACCCTAACCCTAACCCTAACCCTAACCCTAACCGTAGCCATAACTCTAACCCTAACACTAAACCAAACCCTAGCCCTAGCCCTAGGCCCAGCCCTAACCCAAACACTAACCCTAGCCCTACGGCTAGCACTATCCCTAACCCTAACAATAACCCTAGCCCAAGCCCTAGCCCTAGCCTAAACATAACCCTAACCCTAGCCCTAACACTAAACCTAACCTTAACACTAACCCTAGCCCCAGCCCTAGCCCTAGCCATAAACCTAAACCTAACCCTAACAGTAATCCTAGCCCTAGCCATAACAATAACCCTAACGATAGCCCTAACCCCAAACCTAAACCTAGCCCTAACCATACCCATAACCGTAACCCTAGCCCTAACCCTAACTCTAAACCTAGACCTAGACCTAGCCCTAACGCTAAACCTAACCAAAAACCCTAGCCCTAACCCTAACCCTAACACTAACCCTAGCCCTAGCCCTAGCCCTAACCCTAACACTAACATTAACTTTAGCCCTAGCACTATCCCTAACGCTAACAATAACCTAGCCCTAGCCCTAGCCATAGCCATAACCTTAACCCACACCCTAACCATACCACCAGCCATAACCCTAAAAAAACCTTAACCCTATCTCTAAACCTAACCCTAACATTAGTCCTACCCAAGCCATAACCCTAACCCTAACCCTAGCCCTAACCCTAGCCCTATCCCTCTCCAAGGCCTAGCGCTGACCTTAAACCTAACCTAGCCCTAGCCCTAAACCTAACCCTAACCCTAACCCTAGACCTATCCCTAACCCTAACCCTAACTCTAAACCTAGCCCTACCCCTCTCCCAAGCCCTAGAGCTGACCCTAAACCTAACCCTAACCCTAACCCTAACCCTAACCCTAACCCTAGCACTAACGCCAATTCTAAATAAAGACCTAACCATAACCATAACCCTAAAGCTAACCCTAGTCCTAAACCTAACCCAAACCCTAACCATAGCCCTAAACCTAACCCTAACCCTAATCCTAAACTAAACACTAGCCTTAGCACTAGCCCTAGACCGAACCCTAATCCTAACCCTAGCCATAACCCTAAACCTAGCCCTAGCCCTAGCGTTAGCCATAGCCCTAACCCTAACACCAACCCTAACCCTAGCCCTAGCACTATCCCTAACCCTAAGAATAACGCTAGCCCTAGCCCTAGCCATAAACCTAAACATAACCCTAACCCTAGCACCACCCTTAACCCTAAACCTAACCCTAACTCTAACCCTAGTCCTACCCTAACCGTAAACCTAACCCTAACCCTAGCCCTTACCCCAATCTGAAACTTAGACCTAACCATAACCATAACCCTAAGCCTAACCCTAACCCTAACCCTAGCCCTATCCCTAACCCTAACACAAACCCTAGCCCTACCCCTCTGCCGAGCCCTAGCACTGATCCTAAACATAACCCTAGCCCTAGCCCTAATCTTAACCCTAACCCTAACCCTAACCGTAGACCAAACCCTATACCTAATCTTCACCCTAACCATAACCCTAGCCCTATCCCTAACCCTAACCCTAACCCTAGCCCTACCGCTCTCCCAAGCCTTAGAGCTGACCCTACAATTAACCCTAGCCCTAGCCCGAAACCTAACCCTAACCCTAACCGTAGACGAAGCCCTATACCTAACACTAAAACCTAAACCTAAACGTAGCCCTAGCCATAACCCTAAACCTAACACTAAACCTAACCCTAACTCTAGCCCTAACACTAACCCTAAACCTAATGCTACCCCTAACCCTAACCGTAGCCCTAACCTAACCCTAACTGTAGCCCTAACTCTAACCCTAACCCTAAACCAAAACCTAGCCCTAGCCCCAGCCCTAACTCTAATAATAACCCAGGCCTAGCCCTAGCCCTAAGCCTAACCCTAACCCTAGCACTAACACTAAACATAACCTTAACAAAAAACCTAGCCCCAGCACAAGCCCTAGCCATAAACCTGAACCTAACCCTAACAGTAACCCTAGACCTAGCCATAACCCAAACCCTGGCTCTAACCATAACATAGCCCTAACCCCAAACCTAAACCTAGTCCTAACCATAACCATAACCATAACCCTAGCCCTAACCCTATCCCTAACCCTACACCTAGCCCTACACCTAGCCCTAACCCTAAACCTAACCCTAACCCTAGCCCTAACGCTAACCCTAACACTAACCCTAGCCTTAGCCCTAGCCCAAACCCTAACACTAACTCTAACCCCATCCTTAGCACTATCCCTAACCCTAACAATAACCCTTGCCCTAGCCCTACACTAGCCATTACCCTAACCCTAACCCTACATGTAGCTCCAGCCATAACCCTAACCCTAATACTAACCCTAAACCTAACCCTAGCCCTAACACTAAACCTAACATTAACCCTAGCCCTAACACTAACCATAGCCCTAACCCTAACCCTAAGCATAGCCCTAACGCTGACCCTAACCCTAACCCTAACCCTAACCGTAGCCCTATCTCTAACCCTAACCCTAAACCAAACCCTAGCCCTAACACTAAACCTAACCTTAACCCTAACCCTAGCCCCAGAACTAGCCCTAGCCATAACCCTAAACCTAACCCTATCCCTAACCCTAAACCTAACCCTGATTTTAGTCCTACCCTAGCCATAACCCTAACCCTAACACTAGCCTTAAAACTAACCCTAGACCTAACCAATATCCTTAACATAGACCTAATGATAACCATAACCCTAACCCTAAACCTAACCCAAACCCTAACCCTAAACCTAGCCCTATCACTAACCCTAACCCTAGCCCTACCCAGCTCCAAAGCCCTAGCGCTGACCCTAAACCTAACCCTGGCCCTAGCCCTAGCCCTAGCCCTAACCCTAACACTTAACCTAACCCTAAACGAAGCCCTAGCCGTAAACCTAACCCTAACACTACCCTAACCCTAAGGCTAGCCCTAACCCTAACTCTAACCCTAGCCTAACCCTAACCCTAACCCTAAACCCAGCCCTAGCCCTAGGCCTAACCCTAACACTAACGCTAACCCTAGCACTAGCACTATCCCTAACCCTAACAATAACCCTAGCCCTAGCCCTATCCCTAGCCATAACCCACACCCTAAACATAACCCAAGCAGCAGCCATGACCTTAAAACCAACCCTAAACCTAACCTTAACCCTAGTCCTAACCTAGCCATAACCCTAAACCTAAACCTAGCCCAAACCCCAATCCTAAACATTGACATAACCCTAACCCTAACCCTAGTCCTAAACATAACTGAAGCCCTAATACTAAACCTAACCCTAGCCCTAAACCTAACTGTAGCCCTAACCCTAACCCTAACCCAAACCATAGCCTTAACCCGAATCCTAACCCTAAAATTAGCCCTATCCCTAGCCATAGCCCTAGACCTAACCCTAACCCTAACCCTAAACCTAGCGCTAGCCCTGGACCTACCCCTAACCCTAACCCTAAACCTAACTCTAACTCTAACCCTAACTCTAACCCTAGCCCTAGCCACAGCCCTAATTCTAACCCTAAGACTAACCCTAGCCCTAGCCCTAGCCCTAACCCTAATCCTAACCCAAACCCTATACCTAGATTTAGCCCTAAACCTAACGCTAAACCTAACCATAACCCTAGCCCTAGCCCTAGCCCTAACCCTAACCCTAACCCTAAAGCTAGCTTTAGCCCTCACCCTAACCCTAGCCCTAGCCCTAACCATAACCCTAACCCTAAACCTAGCTTTAGTCCTCATCCAAGCCCTAGCACTAACCCTAAACCTTACCCTAGACCTAGCCCTAACCGTAACCCTAACCGTAACCGTAACCGTAGCCCAAACTCTATCCCTAACCCAAAACATAAACTTAACCCTAACCCTAGCGCTAGCCCTAGCCCTAACATTAACCCTAACCCTAGCCCAACCCCTCTCCCAAGCCCTAGCGTTGACCCTAAACCTAACTCTATCCCTAGCCCTAACCCTAAGTCTAAACCCAACCCCGACCGAAACACCAACCCTAACTATCCCCAACCACAACTCCACCCCAACCCCAACACCTACCCCAACCCTAACCCTAACCCCAACCCAAACCCTAACACTAACTCTAGCCCTAGCCCAAGCCCTAGCCCTGACCCTAACCCTAACTCTAACCCTAAACCTATTGCTAGTCCTAGCCATAACCCTAAATCTAACCCTAGCCACAAACCTAACCCAAGCTCTAGCGATAGCCCTAACACTAACCCTAGACCTAGCCTTAACCGTAACACTAACCCTAACCCTAGCCCTAGAGCTAGCCCTATCCCTAACCCTAAACCTAATCCTAGCCCTTACACTCACCCTAAACCACACCCAAACTCTAGCCCTATCCCTAACTCTAACCTAAACTTAAACATAGAACTAGGCCTCTCCCAAGCCCCAGTGCTGACCCTAATCCTAACCCTAGCCCAAGCCCTATCCCTAACATAACCCTAACCCTAAACGTAGACCTAGCCGTAACACTAACGCTAACAATAACACTAACCCTAACTCTAGCCCTGACACTAAAGGTAGCCCTAACCCTAACCCTAACCATAAACCTAGACCTAAACCTAAACATAACCCTAAACTTAAACCTAACCCTAACTGTAGACCTAATCCTAACACTAACCCTAAACCAAACCCTAGCCCTAGCACTATCCCTAACCCTAACAATAACCCTAGACCTAGCCCTAGCCCTAGCCAAAACCCTAATCCTAACCCTAACCCAAGCACCACACAAAACCCTAAAGCTAATGCTAACCCTAACCCTAAAAATAACCCTAACCCTAACCATACCCTAGCCATAACCCTAACCCTAACCCTAAACCTAGCACCAGCCATAACCCTAAACCTAACCCTAAACGTAACCCTAAACATAAACCTAACACTAGTCCTAACCTAGCCATAACCCTAAAACTAACCCTAGACCTAACTCTAACTCTAGCCCTAACCCCAATCCTAAACATAGACCTAACCATAACCATAAGGCTAAACCTAATCCTAACCATAACCCTAAACCTATCCCTAACCCTAACCCTAACCCTAACCCTAACCCTAAACCTAACCCTAGCCCTAGCACTCTCCCAAGCCCTAGCGCAAACCCTAAAACTAATCCAAGCCCCAGCCCTAACCGTAACCCTAACCCTAACCTTAAACGTAGCCCTAGCCGTAATTTAACCCTAACACAAACCATAAAACCCTAGCCCTAACACTATCCCTAACCCTAACCCTATCTTTAACACTAACCATAGTCCTAACACTAACCCTAACCCTAACCCTAGCCCTAAACCTAACCCTAACCCAAACCCTAACCCTAAACCTAACCATAGCCCTAACCCTAACCCTAACCATAGCCCTAACCCTAACCCTAACCCTAAACCAAACCCTAGCCCTAGCCCTATCCCTAACACTAAACCTAGCCCTATTCTAATCCTAACCCAAACCCTAGCCCGAGCACTAGCCCTAGCCCTAGAACTAAACCTAACCCTATCCCTAGCCCTAAACCTAAACCTAAACCTAGCCATAACCCTACCCTTAACCAGAACCCTAACCCTAGCCCTAGCCCAAACCCTAACCCAAACCCTAGCCATAGCCCTAGCTCTAACCCTAATGCTAACCCTAGCCCTAGCCTTAACCATAACCCTAACCCTACCCTAGCACTAACCCGAACCCTATCCCTAACCTACCCCACCACTGGCACTAGCACTAGCCCTAGCCATAACCCTAACCCTAACGCTAAACCTAGCCCTAGACCTAGCACTACCACTAACCCTTACCCTAATCCTAACCCTAGCCCTTACCCTAACTGTAAACCTAACCCTAGATCTAAACCTAACCGTAGAACTAACCCTAACCATCACCCTAACCCTAAACATAACCCAAGCCCAAAACCGAATATAACACTAAATTAGCCCTAGCCCTAGCCATACCTCTAGAACTAACCCTAACCCTAAACCTAGCCCTAACCCTAAACCTAGCCCAAAACCTAACCCTAAACCAAGCCCAAGACATAGCCCTAGCCAAACTCTAACACTAACCCTAAACCTAGCCCTAGCCCTGCCCTAGCCCTAACCCTGACCTAACCCTAAGCCTAAACCTAGCCCTAAGCCTAAACCTAACCCTAGCCCTAACACTAAACCTAACCCTAAAACCAGCCCTAACCCAAACCGTAGCCCTAACACTAACCCTAAACCTAACCCAAACCCTAAACCTAGACCTAACCCTAACCCTAACCCTAACCCTAAACTTAATCCTAACCCTAACTGTAGCCCTAACCCTAACACTAAACCAAACCCTAGACTTAGCCATAGCCATAACCCTACACTAACCCTGACCCTAGCTCTAGCACTATCCCTAACCCTAAAAATAACCCTAGCCCTAACCCTAACCCTAGCCCCAACCTTAACCCTAGCCATAACCCTAAACCTAGACCTAACCCTGGAACTAGCCCTAACCCTAACCCTAACCCTAACCCTAACCCTAGACCTAAACCTAACGCTAACCCAAACCCTAACCCTAACCCTAAACATAATCCTAACCCTAAGTGTAGCCCTAACCCTAACCCTAACCCTAAACCAAACGCTAGCCCTAGCCATAGCCCTAACACTAACACTAACCCTGACCCTAGCCCTAGCACTATCCCTAACCCTAAAAATAACCCTAGCTCTAACCCTAACCCTAGCCCCAAACTTAACCCTAGCCGTAACCGTAAACCTAGACCTAACCCTAGAACTAGCCCTAACCCTAACCCTAACCATAAACCTAGACTTAGCCCTCACCCTAGCTCTAGTCCTAACCCTAACCTTAACCCTAACCCTAGCCCTAGACCTAGCCCTAACTCTTACCCTAACACTAACCGTAATCCCAGCCCTAACCCTAGCCCTAATCTTACCCCAAACCTAGCCCTAGCCCTAGCCATAACCCTAGCGCTAAACCTAACCCTAACCTAGCCCTAGACCTAACCCTAACCCTAAACCTAGCGCTAACCATAACCCTAATCCTAACCCTAGTTCTAACCCTAACCCTAACCCTAACCCTGAGCCTAGCCCTAACCCTAACCCTAGCCCTAGTCCTAGCCGTAACCATACCATAATCCTAACCCTAGCCCTTGTGCTAGCCAAAATCCTAACCCAAACCGTAGCCCTACCCATAACCATAGCCCTAAACCTATCCCTAGCACTAACCCTAAACCTAGCACTAGCACTAAACCTAACTCTAACTCTAACGCTAACCATAGCCCTAGCCCTAACCCTAACCATAACCCCAACGCCTACCCAACCCCAAACCTAACTCTATCCCCAACCACAACTCCACCCCAACACCAACCCCTACCCCAACCCTAACCCTAACGCGAACCCGAACCTTAACCCTAACCATAAACATAGCCGAAGCCCAAGACCTAGCCCTAACCATAAACCTAACTCTACCACTAGCCTTAACCCTAACACTAACCCTAGCCCTAAACCTAACCCAAACCCCAGCCATATCCCTAAACCTAAACTTAACCCTAGCCCTAAAACTAATCGTAACCAAAACACTAGCCTAGACCTAGCCCTAGACCTAAACCTAACCCTAACACTAGCCCTACCCCCTAAACCTAGCCCTAACACTAACCCTAACCCTAGCCCTATACCTAACCCTAAACGTAACGCTAAACATAGCCCTAGCCGTAACCCTACCATAACACTAACCCTAAACCTAACCCTAGCCCTAACACTTACCCTAGCCCTAACGCTAACCATAGCCCTAGCCCTACCCTAACCATAACCCCAACGCCTACCCAACCCCCAAACTAACTCTATCCCCAACCACAACTCCACCCCAACCCCAACACCTACACAAACCCTAACCCTAACCCGAAAACGGACCCTAATCCTAACCCTAACCCTAGCCCTAGCCCAAGACCTAGCCCTAAACCTAACCCTAACTCTAACCCTAAACCTAGTCCTACTCCTAACCATAGACCTAAACCTAACCCTAGCCCTAAACCTAACCCAAAACCTTGCGATAGCCCTAACCCTAACCCTAACCCTAGACCTAACATTATATCTAGCCCTAAACGTAATCCTAACCCTAACCCTAGTGCTAGCCCTAAACCTAATCCTAACCGTAGCCCTAACCCTAACCCTAACCCTAAACCTTACCCTAGACCTAGCCATTGCCCTAGACCTAACCCTAACCCTAGCCGTAGCACTAACGCTAACCCTAACACTAACCCTAACCCTAGCCCTAGTCCTTGCCCTAGACCTAACCCTTACCCTAACCCTACCCCTAGCCCTAGCCCTAACCATAACTCTAAGCCTAACCCTAAACCTAGCCCTAGACCTAGCCCTAGCACTAGCCCTATCCCTAAACCTAACCTAACCCTAGCCCTAACGATAACCCTAAACCTAGACTAGCCTAAGCCCTAGCCAAAACCCTAACCCTAACCCTAAACTTAGCCCTAGACATAGCCCTAGCACTAGCTCTAACCCTAATCCTAGCCCTAACCCTAACCCAAACCCTAGACATAGCCCTAGCCCTAACCCTAACCCTAACACTAACGCTAACCCTATCCGTAGCCCTAACCCTAAACCTTACCCTAAACCAAACCCTAGCCCTAGCCCTAGCCCTAACACTAACACTAACCCTAACACTAGCCCTAGCACTATCCCTAACCCTAACAATAACCCTAGCCCTAGCCCTACCAGAGCCATAACCCTAACGCTAACCCTAACCCTAGGACCAGCCATAACCCTAACCCAAAACCTAACCCTAAGCCCAATCCCAACCCCAACCCCGACCACTACCCTAACCCTAACCCTAGCCCTACCCCTAACCATAGCCCTAACCCCAATCCTAAACCTATCCCTAACCATAACTCTAACACTAACGCTAGCCTAAACCCTAACCATAACACTAACCCAAAACCTAGCACTAGCACTAAACCTAACTAACCCTAACGCTAACCATAGCCCTAGACCTAACACTAACCATAACCACAACCCCTGCCCAATCCAACCCTAACTCTATCCCCAACCACAACTCCACCCCAACCCCAACCCCTACCCCAACACTGCCCTAACACTAACCCTAGCCCTAGCCCAAGAATTAGCCCTAAACCAAACCCTAACACTAGCCCTAACCCTAGCACTAACCCTAGACCTAGACCTAGCCCTAACCCTAACCCTAACCCTAGCCCTAACTCTAACCCCTACCCTAAACCTAGCCCTAGCCCTAGCCCTAACCCTAGCCCCAACCCTAGCCCTATCCCTAAACCTAACCCTAAGCCTAACCCTAGCCCTATCCCTAACCCTAATCCTAACCCAAACACTAGCCCTAGCCCTCGTCCAAGACCTAACAGTACCCATCACCCTGGAAATAACCCTAAACATAGCCCAAAACTTAACCCGAAACCTAACCCTAGCCCTAGCCCTAACCCTAACCCTAACCCTAACCCTAACCCTAACCATAACTGTAAATGTAGCCCGAGCCCTATCCCTAACCCTAACCTTAACCCTAACACTAGCCCTAGCCCTAACCCTAACCCTAACCCTAAACTAACCCTAACACTAGCCCTAACCCTAGCCCTAATCCTACCTCAACCCTAACCCTAGACCTAGCCATAACCCTAGCCTAAAACTAACCCTAACCAAGCCCTAGCACTAAAATAACACTAAACACAGTGATAACCATAACCCTAACCTAATCCTAGCCCTAACACTAACCCTAGACCTAACCATAGCCCTAACCCTAAAACTAACCATAACACTAGCCCTAATCCTAACCCAAACCCTACTCTATCCCTAGCCCTAGACCTAACTCGAACCCTAACTCTAACCCTAAACCTAGCCATAAGCCTAACCCTAACCCTTACCATAACCCAAGCCCTAGCCCTAGCCCTAACCGTAACCCTACCCTAGCCCTAAAACTGGCCCAAACCTAACCCTAACCCTAAAACTAACCCTAGCTCTAGCCCTAATCCTAGCCCAAACCTGAGCCCAAGCCCTGACCTAGACCTAACCATAACCTTAGCCCTAACCCTAAAACAAGACCTTACCCTAACACTAACCCTATCTCTAACCCTAGCCCTAGCCCTATCCCTAACCCTAACCCTAACCCTAGACTAAGCCCTAGCACTATCCCTAACCCCAACCCTAACCCTAGCCCTAACACTAAACCTAACTTTAACCCAATCCATAGCCCTAGCCCTAGCCATGACCCTAAACCTAACCCAAAACCTAACAGTAACCTTAGCCCTACCCATAATGCTAACCATAGTCCTAACCCTATAACTAGGCCTAACCCCAATCCTAAACCTAGCCCTAACCATAACCATAACCGTAACCCTAGACCTAACCCTAATTCTAACCTAGACCTAGCCTTAACCCTACCCCTAACCCTAAACCTAACTCTAACCCTAGACGTAGACCTAGCGCTAGCCAGAAACCTTAACGTAACCCTAACCCTAATCCTAGCCCTAGCCCTGGCGCTAGCCCTAGCCCTAGCCCTAGCTCTGACCCTAACCCTAACCCCAACCCTAACACTAACCCTAGCTCTAGCCCAAACCCAAACCCTAACCCTAGCCCTAGCCCTAGCCCTAGCCCTAACCCTAGCCCTAACCCTAACCCTAACCCTACCCTCTCCCCAGCCCTAACCCTAACCCTAAACATAACCCTAGCTCTAACCCTATCCCTAACCCTAGCCGTATGCCTAACCCTAACCCTAACCTTGCCCTAAGCCTAATTCTAACCCTAACCCTAGCCCTAGCCCTAGGCCTAGACCTAACTCTAACCCTAACCTAGCCTTAAACCTAACCCTAACTCTAGCCCTAACCATAAGCCTAACCCTACCCCTAGCCATAGCCCTAACCCTAACCATAACCCTAGCACTAGCCCTAGCCCTACTCTAATGCTAACCCTAACCATAGACCTAGCCATAGCCATAACTCTAACACTAACCCTAAACCTAGCCCTAGATCTAGCCCTGACCCTAACCCTAATCCTAACACTAGCGTAAACCCTAAATCTAGCCCTAAACCTAACCCTAACGCTAGCCCTAACCCTAACTCTAGCCCTAGCCCAAGCCCTAGCCCTATCCCTAACCCTAACCCTAACCCTAAACCTAACACTAAACCTAACCCTAAACCTAACCCTCACCGTAGCCCTAACACTAACCCTAAACCTAACACCAACCCTAAGACTAACCCTTGCCCTAACCCTAACCCTAACCCTAGCCCTAGAGTTAGCCCTATCCCTAACCCTAAACCTAATCCTAGCCCTTACACTCACCCTAAACAACACCCAAACTCTAGCCCTAACCCTAACCCTAACCCTAACCCTCACCGTAGCCCTAACACTAACCCTAATCCTAAAGTAAACCCCAGCCCTAGCCCTAGCCCTAACCCTAACCCTAACCCTAATCCAAACCCTAGCCCTAGTCCTATCCCTATCCCTAACCCTAACCCTAGCCCTAACACTAACCCTAATCCTAGCCCTAGCCCTAGCCCAAGCAATAACCCTAACTCTAACCCTAACATTACCCTAGGTCTAGCACTATCCCTAGCTGTAGCCCTAGCCCTGGCCCTAACCCTAACCCTAGCCCTAACCCTAGTCCTAGCCCTAGACCTAGCCTAACCCTAACCCTAACCCCAGCCCTAAACCTAACCCTAACCCTAACCCTAACACTAATGCGACACTAACCCTAACACTAATGATAAATCTAAAGCTAACCATAGCCCTAAACCTAACCCTAAGACTAACCCGAACCCCTCACCCAACCTCACCCCTAATTCTAACCCCAACCACAACCCTAACACTAACCACAATACAACCCACCCAAACCCCAAACCTAAACCTAGTCCTAAACCTAACCCTAATCCTAACCCTAGCCCAAGCCCTAGTCCTAGCCTGAAACCTAACACTAACCATAACCCTAGCCCTAGCACTATCCCTAAACCTAACAATAGCCCTAGCCCTAGCCGTAACCCCAATTCTAAACCTAACCCTAACCATAACCCTAACACTAACCGCAGCCTAAACCCTAACCCTAAACCTAACCCTAGCCTTAGACCTAGGCCTAGCCCTAACCCTAACCCTAAACCTAGCCCTAGACCTATTGCTAAACCTAACAATAACCCTAGCCCTAGCCCTAGTCCTAGCCATAACCCTAAATCTAACCCTAACCCTAACGCTAACCATAGCCCTATCCCTAACCCTAACCCTAAACCCAACCCCTACCCCAACCTCAACCCTAACTCTAACCACAACCCCAACCCTAACTCTAACAACAACCCAACCCCAACCCTAACCCCAAACCCATCCCTAAACCTAATCCTAATCCTAACCCTAACCTTATACCTAGCCCTAGCCCTGGCCCTAGCCCTAACCCTAACACTAACCCTAGCACTAAACCTAATCCTAACCCTAACCCTAACCCTAGCCCTAGCCATAACCCTAACCCTAGCCATAACCCTAACCTTAACCTGAAACCCAACCCCAACCCCGACCACAATCCTAACCCCAATCCTAATCCAAACCCTAACCTTAGACCTAGCCCTAGCCCTAACACTAACCCTAACCCTAGCACTATACCTAACCCTAAGCCTAATCCTAACCCTAGACCTATCCCTAACCCTAACCCTAACCATATCCCTAGCCCTAAACCTAACCTTAACCCTAGCCCTAGCCCTAAACCTAAGCCTACACCTAAACCTAACCCCAAACCTAACCGTAACCCAAACCCGAAACCTAACCCTATCCCGAACCCGAACCCGAATGCTAACCCTAACTTGAACACGAACCCGAACCCTATCCATAAACCGAACCCGAACCCGAATTTGAACCCTAACCCTGACACTAATCCTACACCTAACCTTAACCATAGCCTTAGACTTAGTCATAGTCCTGTTAACACAACACTAAACCCTAACCCTAACCCTAAAACAAACCCAAACCCTAGCCCTATATCTAAACATAAACCTGAACCTAGCCCTAGCATTGGCCCTAGGCCTAACCCTTACCCTAACGCTAAACCTAACCCAGCCATAGCCATAGCCCTAAACCTAAGCCTAACCATAACCGTGCCGTAACCCTAACCCTAAACCTAACCCTAACCCTAGACCTAACCCTAGCCTTAATCCTAGCCCAAGCCCTAGCGCTAACCATAACCCTAACACAAGCCCTAAACCGAACCCTAAACTACACCTACCCAAAAACCTAACCCTAACCCTAGCCCTAGCCCTTCACTTAACCCAAACCTTAGCACTAGCCCTAGTACTAGACCTAACCCTAAACATAGCCCTAATGCTAAACCTAGCCCTAAGCCTAACCCTAACCCTACCCCTAGCCCAAAACCTAACCCTAACCCTAGACCTATCCCTAGCCCTATCCCCAACCCTAACCCTAGCCCTAACACTAACCATAACCCTAAAACTAACCCTACCCTAGTCATTGCCCTAACCATAACCCTAAACCTAACAGTAACCCTAGCCCTAGAAATAACCATAACACCAACACTAACACTAACCCTAGCCCTAACCCCAATCCTAAACCTAGCCCTAACCATAACCATAACCGTAACCCTAGCCCTAAACCTAACTTTAACCTCAGACATAGCCCTAGTCCTAAACCTAAACATAAACCTTACCCTAACCCTAGCCCTAGATCTAGTGATAGCCCTAACCCTAAACCTAACACTAACCCTAATCCTAGACCTGGCCCTATGCGTAGTCCTAGCCCTAGCCCTAGCCCTAGCCCTAGACCTAGCCCTAGCCCTAGCCCTAGCCCTAGCACTAACACTAACCCCAACCCTAAACCTAGTGCTAACCATAATCCTAACCCTAACACTAACCCTAAATATAGCCCTATACCCAACCTAATCCCAAACCTAGCCCTTATCCTAGCACTAGCCCTAGCCCTAACACTAACCCTAACCCTAACCCTAGCCCTAAACCTAGCCCTAGCCCTAGCCCAAGCCCTAGCCCTAAACCTAACCCTAAACATTACCCTAGCCCTAGCCCTAGCCCTAAATCTAACCCTAACCCTAGTCCTAGCACTAACCCTAACCCTAACCCTAAACATAACCCTAGACCTAACACTAACCATAATCCTAGCCCTAGCTCTAGCTGTAGCCATAACCCTAACGCTAACCCTAAACCTAACCCTAGACCTAGACCTAGCACTAGCCCTAACCCTAACCCTAACCTAGCCCTAAACGTAACCCAAACACCAGCCATAGCCCTAACCCTAACCCTAACCCAAGCACTAACCCTAATCCTAACCCTAATCCTAGCCCTAGCCCTAGCCCTAGACCTAACCCTAACCTTAACCCTACACCTAACCCTAAACTTAACCCTAACCATAGCCCTAGCGGTAACCTTAACCCTAACACTAACCCTAACCCTAACCCTAACATTAACCCTAACCCTAACCTTAGCCCTAACCCTAACCGTAGCCCTAACCCAAATATAACCCCAAAACACAGCCCTAAACCTAACCCTAACCCTAACCCTAACCACAGCCCTAACCCTAAACTAACCTTGTCCTAGTCCTAACCCTAACCCTAGCCCTAGCACTATCCCTAACCAAAAGCCTAGCCTTAGCCCTAATTCTAACCCAAACCGTAGCCCTAGGCTTAGAACTAGACCTAACCCTAACCCTAAACCTATCCCTAGCAGTAACCCTAGCCCTAAACCTAAACTAAACCCTAACCCTAGCATTAGCCCAAACACTAACCCTAACCCAAAACCTAGCCCTAGCCCTCTCCCAAGCCGTAGCCCTCACCCTAACCCTAGCCCTAGCCCTAAAGCTAACCCTAACCCTAAACCTAGCCCTAGCCCTAGCCCTAACCCTAACACTAACCATAGCCCTAGCACTAGACCTATCCCTAGTCTAACCCTAACCATAACCCTAACAGTACCCCTAGCCCTAGCCGTAATTCTAACACTAATTCTAACCCTAAACCCAACCCCATCCCCAACCTCAAGAACAACCATAACCTTAACCCTAGCCCTAACCCTAACCCTAACTCTAACCCTAACCCTAAACCTATTCCTAACCCTAGGCCTAACCCTATCCCTAGACCTAGCCCTAGCCCTAGCCCTAGCCGTAACCATAACCCTAACGCTAACAGTAACCCTAGCTCTAGCCATAACCCTAACACTAAAACTAAACCTAACCCTAGACCTAGCCCTAACTATACCCTGCCCTAGCCCTAGCCATAACCATCACCCTAACGCTAACAGTAACCCTAGCCCTAGCCATAACCCTAGCACGAACACTAAACCTAGTCTTAGCCCTAGCCCTAGCCCTAGCCCTAACCCTAACCCTAACCTTAACCCTAGCCCTAAACCTAAACCTAACCCTAAACATTACCCTAGCCCTAGCCCTAAACCTAACCCTAAACATTACCCTAGCCCTAGCCCTAGCCCTAAATCTAACCCTAACCCTAGTCCTAGCACTAACCCTAACCCTAACCGTAAACATAACCCTAGCCCTAACACTAACCATAATCCTAGCCCTAGCTGTAGCCATAACCCTAACCCTAACCCTAAACCTAACCCTAGACCTAGGCCAAGCACTAGCCCTAACCCTAACCCTAAACCTAGCCCTAAACCTAACACAAACACCAGCCATAGCCCTAACCCTAACCCTAACCCAAGCACTAACCCTAATCCTAACCCTAATCCTAGCCCTAGACCTAGCCCTAGACCTAACCATAACCTTAACCCTACACCTAACCCTAAACTTAACCCTAACCATTGCCCTAACGGTAACCTTAACCCTAACACTAACCCTAACCCTAACCCTAGCCCTAACATTAACCCTAACCCTAACCCTAGCCCTAACCCTAACCGGAGCCCTAACCCAAATATAACCCTAAACCCAGCCCTAAACCTAACGCTAACCCTAACCCTAACCACAGCCCTAACCCTAAACCTACCCTTGTCCTAGTCCTAACCCTAACCCTAACCCTAGCCCTAGTCCTAGTCCTAACCCTAACCCTAGCCCTAGCCCTAACCCTAACCAGAAGCCTAGCCTTAGCCCTAATTCTAACCCAAACCGTAGCCCTAGGCTTAGACCTAGACCTAACCCTAACCCTAAACCTATCCCTAGCAGTAACCCTAGCCCTAAACCTAAACTTAACCCTAACCCTAGCATTAGCACAAACACTAACCCTAACCCAAAACCTAGTCCTAGCCCTCTCCCAAGCTGTAGCCCTCACCCTAACCCTAGCCCTAGCCCTAAAGCTAACCCTAACCCTAAACCTAGCCCTAGCCCTAGCCCTAACCCTAACACTAACCATAGCCCTAGCACTAGACCTATCCCTAGTCTAACCCTAACCATAACCCTAACAGTACTCGTAGCCCTAGCCGTAACCCTAACACTAATTCTAACCCTAAACCCAACCCCATCCCCAACCTCAACAACAACCATAACCTTAACCCTAGCCCTAACCCTAACCCTAACCCTATTCCTAACCCTAGGCCTAATCCTATCCCTAGACCTAGCCTAGCCCTAGCCCTAGCCGTAACCATAACCCTAACGCTAACAGTAACCCTAGCTCTAGCCATAACCCTAACACTAACACTAAACCTAACCCTAGACCTAGCCCTAACTATACCCTAGCCCTAGCCCTAGCCATAACCATCACCCTAACGCTAACAGTAACCCTAGCCCTAGCAATAACCCTAACACGAACACTAAACCTAGCCCTAGCCCTAGCCCTAGCCATGACCATAACCCTAAACCTAACCCTAAATCTAGCACCAGCCATAACCCTAACCTTAACAATAAACCTAGCACTAGCCCTAGCCCTAGCCCTAGCCACGACCCTAACCCAAACCCAACCCCTAGCACCAGCCATAACCCTAACACTAATCCTAACCCTAACACAAACCCCAATCCCAGACCCGACACCAACCCTAAACCTAACCCTAGCCCTAACCCAAACCATAGCCCTAAACCCAATCCTAAACTTAGCCCTAACGATAACCGTAACCCTAAACCTAACCCTAGCCCTAACCCTAACCGTAACCCTAACCCTAGCCCTAAACCTAAACCTAACACTAACCCTAGCTCTAGCCCTAGCCCTAACCCTAAAACTAACGCTAGTTCTAGCCCAAGCCCTATTTCTTTTTTTTTTTGTACAAAGTCTTTATTATTTTTTTCTTTTTCTTTTCTTTTTTTTTATATAAAGCTTTTATTTAAAGAATATAAATTTCCAAAGAACAGCTCATGGACCACAATGGCTCCCCCCCCACACAACTTCCCTCCCTCCCCCCACCCTCCCCTTTCCCGCTCCCTCTCCCCTTCTGTTCACATCAAGATTCATTTTCAATTCTCTTTATACACAGAAGATCAATTTAGTACATATTACGTAAAGATTTCAATGGTTTGCCCTCGCATAGAGACACAAAATGATAATACTGTTGGAGTACTAGTTATAGTATTAATTCACAATGTACAGCACATTAAGGACAGAGATCCTACATGATTTTTTTTTAAAAAAATTGATTAATTGTCTATGCAATTTCCAGTTTAACACCAAGATTTTTTAATCATTTGCAATTATCTTTATATAAAGAAGATCGATTCAATATATACTATGTAAGGATTTCATCAGTTTGCACCCACTCAGAAACACAAAGTGCAAAAATACTGTTTCAGTACTAGTAATAGCATCACTTCACATTGGATAACACATTAAGGACAGATCCCTCATGAGACGTAAGTACACAGTGACTCCTGATGTTGATTTAACAATTTGACACTCTTGTTTATGGCGTCAGTAATCTCCCTAGGCTCTGGTCATGAGTTGCCGAGGCTATGGAAGCCTTTAGGGTTAGCCGACTTCGATCTTATTCCCACAGGGACATAGTCAAACTGGAAGTTCTCTCCTCCCTTCAGAGAATGGTACCTCCTTCTTTGATGGCCCGTTCTTTCCACCGGGATCTCACTCGCAGAGATCTTTCATTTAGGTCTTCTGTTTTTTCCAGAGTGTCTTAGCTTTCCATGCCTAAAATATTCTCATGGGCTCTTGAGCCAGATCCCAATACCTTAAGGGCTGATTCTGAGGCCAGAGTGCTATTTAGGACATCTGCCATTCTATGAGTCTGCTGTGTATCCTGCTTCCCATGTTGGATCATTCTCTCCCTTTTTCATTCTATCAGTTAGTATTAGCAGACACTAGTCTTGTTTGTGTGATCCCTTTGACTCTTAGACCTATCAGTGTGAACAATTGTGAGCTGAAATTGATCACTTGGACTAATGAGATGGCCTTGGTACATGCCACCTTGATGGGATTGTATTGGAAACCCCTGGCACAATTCTAACTCCATCATTTGGGGCCGTTCCGATTGAGCATGTCCCAAGTTTTACATCTCCTCCCTCTCTTATTCCCACTCTTATATTTCACAGAGATCACTTTTCAGTTAAAATTTAAACACCTAAGAATAATTGTGTGTTAATTACAGAGTTCAACCACTAGTACTAGGATAAAGAAAAAAAATACTACCATGGATAAAGTATTACATTGTACAAAAACAGTCAGCCCAAGAGCTGATCGAGTCACTGTTTCTCATAGTGTCCATTTCACTTCTACAGGTTTCCCCTTTGGTGCTCAGTTAGTCATCGCCAATCAAGGGAAACAAATGATATTTGTCTCTTTGGGACTGACTTAATTCACTCAGCATGATGTTTTCCAGATTCCTCCATTTTGTTGCAAGTGACCGGATTTCATTGTTTTTGACTGCTGTATAGTATTCTGTAGAGTACATGTCCCATAATTTCCTAATCCAGTCTACTGTTGATGGGCATTTGGGTTGGTTCCAAGTCTTAGCTATTGTGAATTGAGCCGCAATAAACATTGCTGTGCAGACGGCTTTTTTGTTTGCCAATTTAATTTCCTTTGGGTAAATTCCAAGGAGTGGGATGGCTGGGTTGAATGGTAGGGTTATATTCATGTTTCTGAGGAATCTCCAGACTGACTTCCATAGTGGCTTCACCAGTTTGCATTCCCACCAACAGTGGATTAGTGTCCCTTTTTCCCCACATCCTCTCCAGCATCTATTGTTGGTGGATTTCTGAATGTGAGCCATTCTCACCGGGGTGAGGTGAAACCTCATTGTGGTTTTGATTTGCATTTCCCTGATTGCTAGGGATCTTGAACATTTTTTCATGTGTCTATTGGCCATTTGGATTTCCTCTTTTGAAAAATGTCTATTGAGGTCCTTGGCCCATCTCTTAAGTGGGTTGTTTGATTTGATGTTGTGGAGTTTCTTAATTTCTTTGTAGATTCTGGTTATCAACCCTTTATCTGTTGCATAGTTTGCAAATATATTTTCCCATTCTGTCGGTTTTCTATTCACTTTCCTGACTGTTTCTTTTGCAGTACAGAAACTTTTCAATTTGATGCAATCCCAGTAGTTAATTTTGGTTTTCAGTGCCTGTGCTTCTGGGGTCTTTTCCAAGAAGTCTTTGCCAGTACCTATGTCTTGCAGGGTTTCTCCTATGCTCTCTAGTAATTTGATGGTGTCGGGTCGTAGGTTTAAATTTTTAATCCATGTTGAATGGATTTTTGTGTAAGGTGAAAGGTAGGGGTCTTGCTTCATGGTTCTACACGTGGAAATCCAGTTTTCCCAGCACCATTTATTAAACAGACTGACCTTACTCCAGGGACTGGTTTTGGATCGTTGATCAAATATAAGTTGGCTGTAGGTGTTTGGATTGATTTCTGGAGTTTCTATTCTGTTCCATTGGTCTATCCATCTGTTTCTGTACCAGTACCATGCTGTTTTGATAACAACTGCCCTGTAGTATGTCCTGAAATCTGGTATTGTGATGCCTCCGGCTTTGTTTTTGTTGTACAAGATTGCTTTAGCTATTCGAGGTCTCCTGTGTCTCCATATGAATTTCAGCATCATTTTTTCCAGATCTGAGAAGAATGTCCTCGGTATCTTGATTGGTATTGCGTTGAATCTGTAAATTGCTTTTGGGAGAATGGACATTTTGATGATATTGATTTTTCCAATCCATCAACATGGGAGATTTCTCCATTTTTTGGTATCCTCTTCTATTTCTTTCTTTAAGGTTTTGTAATTTTCATTGTAGAGATCTTTAATGTCCTTAGTTAAATTTATTCCAAGGTATTTGATTGTTTTTGTAGCTATTGTGAATGGGATTGATCTTAGCAGTTCTTCCTCAGCCGTGGCATTGTCTGTGTATACAAAGGCTGTTGATTTTTGTGCATTGATTTTATATCCTGCTACTTTGCCAAACTCTTCTATGAGTTCCAATAGTCTCTTAGTAGAGTTCTTTGGGTCCCCTAAATAAAGAATCATGTCGTCTGCAAAGAGGGATAGTTTGAGGTCTTCCTTCCCAACTTGTATCCCTTTAATTTCTTTTTCTTGCCTAATAGCTCTGGCTAAGACTTCCAGCACTATATTGAATAGCAGTGGTGAGAGTGGGCATCCCTGTCTGGTACCAGATCCCAGTGGAAATGCTTCCAACTTTTCCCCATTCAATAGGATATTGGCCGTGGGTTTTTCATAAATTGCTTTGATTGTATTGAGGAATGTGCCTTCTATACCCAGTTTGCTTAGGGTTTTCATCATGAAAGGGTGTTGAATTTTATCGAATGCTTTCTCTGCGTCTAGTGAGATAATCATATGGTTTTTCTTCTGCAGTCTGTTAATGTGGTGTATCACGTTGATTGTTTTGCGAATATTGAACCATCCCTGCATACCAGGGATGAATCCCACTTGGTCTGGGTGGATGATCTTTCTGATGTGTTGTTGCAGTCTATTGGCCAGAATTTTGTTGAGGATTTTTGCATCTATGTTCATGAGGGATATTGGTCTGTAATTCTCTTTCAATGCTGCGTCTTTTTCTGGCTTAGGAATTAAGGTGATGCTGGCTTCATAGAAGGAATTTGGGAGAATTCCCTCTTTTTCGATTGTTCTGAATAGTTTGAGAAGAATTGGGGTTAGTTCTTCTTTAAATGTCTGGTAGAATTCAGCAGTGAATCCATCTGGTCCTGGGCTTTTCTTTGTTGGGAGGGCCTTTATTACTGATTCAATTTCTGACTCACTTATGGGTCTGTTTAGGTTTTCTATGTCTTCCTGGTTCAATTTAGGTAGGTTGCATGTGTCCAGGAATCTATCCATTTCTGATAGGTTTCCCTGTTTGCTGGCATACAAGTCCTTGTAGTAATTTCTGATGATTCTTTTGATTTCTGTGGTGTCTGTTGTTATATTTCCTTTTTCATCTCTGATTTTACTGATTTGGGTCTTTTCTCTTCTTTTTTTAGTTAGTTGGGCCAATGGGGTGTCAATCTTGTTTATTTTTTCAAAAAACCAGCTCCTCGTTTGGCTGATTTTTTGTAATGTTTTTTTGGATTCAATCCTGTTGATTTCTTCTCTGATTTTGATTATTTCTCTTTTTCTACTAGATTTGGGTCTAGTTTGCTGCAAATTTTCCAGATCCTTGAGATGCATTGAAAGCTCATCTATTTGGTGCCTTTCCAGTTTCTTGATGTAGGCACCTATTGATATAAACTTTCCTCTTAACACTGCTTTTGCTGTATCCCATAAGTTTTGGTATGTTGTGCTGTTATCCTCATTTACTTCCAGAAAATTTTTGATTTCTCTTTTGATTTCTTCAGTGACCCATTGTTCAATCAGGAGCATGTTGTTCAATCTCCATGTGTTTGCATATGCTCTAGAGATTCCTGAGTTGCTAATTTCCAACTTCACTCCCTCATGGTCTGAGAAGTTGCATGGTATGATTCTAATTCTTTTGAATTTGCTGAGACTTGCTTTATGGCCTAATATGTGATCAATCCTAGAGTAGGTTCCATGTACTGCTGAGAAGAATGTGAATGCTTTACGTGTAGGATGAAAAGTTCTGTAGATATCTGTTAGATCCATTTGGGCTATAGTGTTGTTTAAATCTACTGTCTCCTTGTTGATCTTCTGTCCTGTCGATCTGTCAATATCTGTGAGTGAAGTATTGAAGTCCCCCAGTACTATTGTGTTGGGGTCTAAGTCTCCCTTTAAGTTTCTTAACAAATTTTTTAAATAAACCTGTGGCCTGTAATTAGGTGCATATACATTGAGAATTGTTATATCTTCCTGTAGTATTGATCCCTTAATCATTATATAGTACCCCTCTTTGTCTCTCTTAACAGTTTTTGTGTTAAAGTTTATGTAGTCTGATATTAAGATGGTTACACCCGCTCTTTTTTCATTTCTGTTGGCATGGTATATCTTGTTCCATCCTTTTATTTTCAGTCTGTATGGATCTTCGTTGGAAAGATGTGTTTCTTGTAGGCAGCAAATAGATGGTTTTTGTTCCTTAACCCAATCAGCCAATCTCTGTCTTTTAACAGGACAGTTTAGACCTTTAACATTCAATGTGACTATTGATAAGTGGTAAGTTTGCCCTGCCATTTGCCAGATATTTTCTAATGTATGCTTTGAATTCCCTGTGATCTTTTGCCGTGAGGTTCCCTTCGTTTACCTTCTTTCATGTTGATGGTCATGTTTCTGTGTTTCTGTGTGTAACACGTCTTTAAGTATCTTTTGCAGGGCTGGACGAGTGGCAACAAATTCTTTCAATTTTTGTTTGTTATGAAAGGTCTTTATTTCGCCTTCATTCACAAATGAGAGCTTTGCAGGGTATAATATTCTGGGCTGGCAGTTTTTCTCTCTAAGTACCTGGGCTATGTCTCGCCATTCCCTTCTAGCTTGTAGGGTTTCTGTTGAGAAGTCAGCTGAAAGTCTAATTGGAGATCCTCTGAGAGTAATCTGACGTTTCTCTCTTGCACATTTTAGGATCTTTTCTTTTTGCTTCACTGTGGTGAGTTTAATTACAATATGTCGTGCAGAGCATCTCTTTTGGTCATGTTTATTAGGGGTTCTATGAGCTTCCTGGATTAGGATTTCTCTGTCTTTCTCCAAGCCTGGAAAGTTTTCTGCTAGTATCTCCCTAAAAAGGCCTTCTAATCCTTTCTCCCTCTCCATACCTTCAGAAACACCTAGAATTTGAATGTTGGGTTTTTTAATAGTATCCTGTAAATTCCCTACGATATCTTTTAGTTTTCTAATTTCCTCTTCTTGTCTTTGGTTTGACTGTTTCCTCTCCTGTTCTCTGTCTTCTAGGTCCGATATTCTCTCTTCTGCTTCACCCATTCTGGTTTTAAGGCCCTCAAGATTGCTCGTCACTTGATCTATTGAATTCTTCAATTCATTAAGATTTTTTGTCACTATCGTAGCTTCTTGTTCTACTAGTTGTTTCATTTCGTTTTGATTTCTCCGTAGTACTTCATTCTCGCGAGAGTGATTTTCTATCTTATCCATTAAGGATTTCTGTAGTTCGAGAATTTGTTTTTGAGAACTTCTTAATGTTCTTATCAATTCTTTGAGATCTGCTTCTTGCATTTCTTCTATCTCATTATCTTCATAATCCTGACTTGGGGTGTCTTTTCCGTTTGGGGTCATCATAGCGTCTTCTTTGATCTTGCTCCCTCGGAATCTGTTTTTATTTGGCTTTTTTTTTTCCCCACACTCTTTCTCTGGGTTGTCAAGGTAACGGAGTTTGTGTGTGCGGTGTGTTCCCAGTTTTTGGATCCCCTTCAGGTTTCTACAGCCTCGGGTTTTTGGTTCCGTCTGCCTCAGTGATGGGCGGGCGGGTGGGCGGGCGGGTGCGCCTTGTCCCACTGCATTTAATCTAGCTCGAATTAGCAGGGTGGGTGACGAGAGAGGCTAGTGTCCGTAGAGGCTCGCCTCAATTGTGCTGTTTCCCCCGTGGGGGGTCTGCTTCCCCCCGCCAGTGTCTCGGGATCCCTGTATCGGCCCCCGTTCAAGTGCTCAGTTCCAATGGCGACTGTGTTCCGCCTGGCTTCCGGTTCAGCCGGCGGGCGCGCGCCGTCCCACTGTGTTCATTCTAGCTCGAGTGAGCAGGGTGGGCAACGAAAGAGGCTAGTGTCCGTGTGGGCTCGCCTCAATTGTGCTGTTTCCCCCGTGGCATCTGCTTCCCCCCGCCAGTGTCTCGGGGTCCCTGTATCGGCTCCCGTTTAAGCGCTCGATTCCAATGGCGACTGTGTTCCGTCCGGTTCCCGTCCCTCCCGGCAGCTCCCGTGCCACTAAGGCACGATTTGCCGTTCGCAAACTTACTTTCCCCTAGGTCCTCTGCGTCTCATTCACTGGGTCCGGAAGAATTTCCACTGCATTTTTTTTCCGTGAGATTTTTCCTGAGGCTACAGTAACTCTGTTTTTATAAAACTATCTTTTTGCGGACAGCTAGTGCGCGTCCTCACTATTCCGCCATCTTGGCTCCACCACCCAAGCCCTATTTCTAAACTTAACCCTAACCCTAAACATAACCTTAGCCCTAGCCTTAACCCTAACCCTAACCCTAACCCTAGACCTAGACCTAACTAAACCCTAGCCCTAACCCTAGCCATAACCATCACCCTAACGCTAACAGTAACCCTAGCCCCAGCCATAACCCTAACACGAACACTAAACCTAGCCCTAGCCCTAGCCCTAGCCATAACCATAACCCTAACCCTAACCCTAACCCTAGCACCAGCCATAACCCTAACCCTAATCCTAACCCGAACACCAACAACAACCCCAACCCCGACCACAACCCTAATCTAACCCTAGCCCTAGACCTAAACCCTAAACCTAACCCTAACACTGACCCTAGACCTAGCCCTAACCCTAAATCTAATCCTAACCCTAAACCTAGCCCTAGCCCTTATTAAGCCCTAACCCTATCGCTAAAACTAACCCTAACCCTAGACCTAGCCCTAGCCCTAGCCCTATCACTAACCCTAACCATAACCCTAACCCTAAACCTAACCCTAACCTTTGCCCTAGCCATAACCCTAACCCTACCCTTACCCCAACCCCAACCCCAACCACGACCCCAACCCTAACCTAATTCCTAGCCCTAACACTAACACTAAACCTAGCCCTAAACCTAACCCTAGCCCTAGCCCTAACCCAAACCCTAACTTTAGCACCATCCATAACCTAACCCTACCCATAACCATAACCTTAGCCCTAGCCCTAAACCTAACCCTAACCCTAACCCTAACCTTATACTTCTCCCAAGCCCTAGCCCTAACCTAACCCTGACCCTAACCCTATCAGTAACCCTAGACCTAGCCATAACTCTAAACCTAACGGTAACAGTAACCCTAGCCCTAGCCATAACCTGAACACTAACCCTAACCCTAACCCAAATCAACCCGAGCACCAAAAAAAACCTAACCCTAAACATATCCCTATCCCTAGCACTAGACCTAAACCTAAACCTAACCCTAACCATAGATTTAATGATAACCCTAAACCTAACAATAACTCTAGCCCTTGCCCTAGCCCTAACTCTAACACTAACCCTAACCCTAGACCTAGCGCTAGCCCTAACCCTAAAAATAACCCTAGCCCTAGCAATAGCCTTAGCCCTAACCTAGCCGTAACCCTAACCCTAACCCTAGCCCTAGCCCTAACCCTAAACCTAACCCTAACCGTAGCCCTAGCCCTAACCTTAGCCCTAGTCCTAACCTAACCCTAACCCTAGCCCTAACCCCAAACCTAACCCTATGTCTAGCCCTTTCCATAGCTCTAACCCTTATCCTAATGCTAGCCCTAGCCCATGACCTAGTCATAACCCTAAACCAAACCCTAACCCTAAACCTAGAAGACCTAGCCTTAGCACTAGCCCTAACCCTAAACCTAAACCTAACCTTAAACCTATCCCTAACCATAACCCTAACCCTAAACCTAGCCCTAAATCTAACACTAACATTAACCCTAAACATAGCCCTAGCCCTAACCCTAACCCTAATTGTAGCCCTAAAGCTAACCCTAACCCTAAACCTAGCCCTAGCTCTAAACCTAGCCCTAAACCTAACCCTAATCATAGCCATTTCCCTAACCCCAGCCCTAGCCCTAGCGCTAGCCCTAACCCTAGTACTAACCCTAACCCTGACCCTAGCCCTGAACCAAACCCTAACCCTAACAACAACCCTAGCCCTAGCCCTAACCCTACCCTAACCCTAAACCTAATCATAGACTTATCCTAACCCCAGCCCTAGCCCTAGCCCTAGCCCTAACCCTAACCCTAACCCTAGCCCTAGCCCTAGCCATAACCCTAAAACTACCCCTAAACCTAGCCCTAGACCTAGACATAGCTTAGCCCTAACCCTAACCCTAAACCAAACCAGAATCCGAACCAGAACGCGAACCCTAACCCTAACACTGACCATGATCGTACACCAAAGATTAACCATAGCTTTAGATTTAGTCATAGTCCTGTTAACACAACACTAGACCTAAACCTAACATTAACCCTAACCCCAATCCTAAACTTGCCCTAACCATTACCATAACCGTAATCTTAGCCTTAACCCTTATGCTAACACTAGCCCTAACCCTAACACTAGCCCTAAACCCAAACCTAAACCTAGCTCTAAACATAAACATAACCCTAACCCTAACCATAATCCTAGCCCTATCCCTAACCCTAGCACCAGCCATAACACTAACTCTAATCCTAACCCTAACCCCAACGCCAACCCCAAACACGACCCCAACACTATCCCCAACACAAGCCCTTACCCAAACCATAGTCCTAACAACAATCCTAAACCTAGCCCTGACGATAACCCTAACCCTAAGCCTAACCCTAGCCCTAAACTTAACTGTAACTCTAGCCATAGCCCTAAACCTAAACCTAGCCCTAGCCCTAGCCCTAACCATAACCCTAACCCTAAACCTAACAATATCCCTGGCTCTAGCACTAGCCCTAACCCTAAACCTAACCCTAACATTTACCATAGCCCTAGCCCTAACCAAACACTAGCCATAGCCTTGGACCAAGCCCTATATTTAGACCTAACCCTAAACCTACCCCTACCCCTAGCCCTAAACCTAACCCTACCCCTAGACCTAGCCCTAACACTAACCTTAATCATACCCCTAGACCTAACCCTAACCCTAGCCATTGCCGGAGCCCTAGCCCTAGCCCTAACCATAACCATAAACCTGATCATAGCCCTATAACTAACCCTAACCCTAACCCTAACCATAGTCCTAGCCCTAGGCTTAACCCTAACACTAACCCTAACATTAGCCATAGCATTGTCCCAAACCCTCACAATAACCCTAGACCTAGCACGAGCCCTAGACATGACCCTAACCGTAACCCAAAATCTAGCAACAGCAATAACCCTAACCCTAATCCTAACCCTAACCCTAACCATAACCCCAACCCCAACCCCGACCCCAATCCTAACCCTAACCCTAGCCATAACCCTAACCATAGCCCGAAACCCAATCTTCACCTAGCCCTAACGATAACCCTAAGCCTATCCCTAATCCCAGCCCAAACCCTAAACCTAACCCTAGCCCTAGCCCAAAACCTAAACCTAACACTAACCCTAGCTCTAGCCCTAACACAAATGGTAACCCTAACCCTAGCCCTATCCCTAGACCTAGCCCTAAACCTAACCCTAACCCTAGCTCTTATCCTAACCCCAACCCTAAAACTAACCCTAGTTCTAGCCCTAGCCCTAACCCTAACCGTAACCCTAGCCCTAGCACTAATAATAACCCAAACCCTAGCCCAAACCCTAGCCCAGCCCTAACCCTAACCCTAACCTTAGAACTAACCCTACCCCTAAACCTAACCCTAGCCCTAGCACATTTTCTAAACATAACAATAACCCTAGCCCTAACCCTATCCCTAACCTGAATCCTAGACCTAGACCTATCCCTAACCCTAGACCCATCCATAGCCCTAACCCTAATCCTAACCCTAACCCCAACGCCAACCCAAAACCAGACACCAACCCGAACACTAACACAAGCCCTAAACCTAACCATAGCCCTAACCCCAATCCTAAACCTTGCCTTAACCATAACCTTAACCCTAAACCTAGTCCTAACCTTAAACCTAACCCTAGCCCTAACCCTATCCCTACCCCTAACCTTAACCCTAGCCCTAGCCCTAGCCCTAGCCCTAACCCTAACCCTAACCCTAGCCCTAGCCCTAACTAAACCCTAGCCATAACCCTAACACTAAACCTAACCCCAGCTCTAGCCCTAATTCTAAGACATACCCTAGCCTTAGCCCTAGCCATAGACCTACCCCTAACCATAACACTAACCCTAGCACTAGCCCTAACACTAACCCTAACCCTAAACCTAGCCCTAGCCCACTCCCAAGCCCTATCCCTAAACCTAACCTTAGCCCTAGCCCTAACTCTAACCCTAAACCTAGCCCTAGCCCTAGCCCTAACTCTAACCCTAACAATAGCCCTAGCCCTAGCACTAGACCTAGCCCTAGACATAACCCTAACACTAACCCTAACAGAAACCCTAGCCCTAGGCGTAACCCTAACACTAACTCTAACCCTAAACACAACCCCATTCCCAACCGCAACAACAACCCTAACCATAACCATAACACTAGCCCTAACCTTACCCTCACCCTATCCCTATTCCTAACCATATGACTAACCCTAGCCCTAGCCCGAGCCCACAACATGACCCTAACCCCAACCCAAAATCTAGCAACAGCAATAACCCTAACCCTAATCCTAACCCTAACCCCAACCACAACCGCAACCCCGACCCCAATCCTCATCCTAAACCTAACCCTAACCCTAACCCAAGCCCTAACCCTAACCCTAACCCTAGCCCTAGCACAAAACCTAAACCTAACACAAACCGTAGCTCTAGCCCTAACCCAAATGCTAACCCTAAACCTAGCCCTATCCCTAGACCTAGCCCAAAACCTAAACCTAACACTAACCCTAGCTCTAGCCCTAACCCAAACGCTAACCCTAACCCTAGCAATAGCCCTAATTCTAACCCAAACCCTAGCCCAAATGCTAGCCCAGCCCTAACCCTAACAGTAGAACTAGCCCTACCCCTAAACCTAACCCTAGCCCTAGAACATTTTCTAAACATAACTATAACCCTAGCCCTAACCCTAACCCTAACCCGAATCCTAGACCTAGACCTATCCCTAACCCTAGACCCAGCCATAACCCTAACCCTAATCCTAACCCTAACCCCAACGCCAACCCAAAACCAGACAACAACCCTATCCCTAACACAAGCCCTAAACCTAACCATAGCCCTAACCTCAATCCTAAACCTTGCCTTAACCATAACCTTAACCCTAAACCTAGTCCTAACCTTAACCCTAGCCCTAGCCCTAGCCCTAACCCTAATCCTAACCCTAGCCCTAGCCCTAACTAAACCCTTGCCATAACCCTAACACTAACCCTAACCCCAGCTCTAGCCCTAATTCTAACCGATACCCTAGCACTAGCCCTAGCCCTAGACCAACCGCTAACCATAACACTAATCCTAGCACTAGCCGTAACACTAACCCTAACCCTAAACCTAGCCCTAGGCCACTCACAAGCCCTATCCCTAAACCTAATCCTAGCCCTAGCCATAGCCCTAACTCTAACCCTAAACCTAGCCCTAGCCCTATCCCTAACCCTAACAATAGCCCTAGCCCTAGCACTAGACCTAGCCCTAGCCATAAGCCTAACACTAACCCTAACAGAAACCCTAGCCCTATCCGTAAGCCTAACACTAACTCTAAACCTAAACACAACCCCATTCCCAACCCCAAACAACAACCCTAACCCTAACCCTAACCCAAGCCCTAACCCAAGCCCTAACCCTAACCCTAACCCTATCCCTATTCCTAACCATATGCCTAACCCTAGCCCTAGCCTGAGCCCACAACATGACCCAAACCATAACCCAAAATCTAGCAACAGCAATAACCATAACCTTAATCCTAACCCTAACCCCAACCACAACCACAACCCCAACCCCAACCCAAATCCTCACTCTAACCCAAAACCTAACCCTAACCCTAACCCAAGCACTCACCCTAACCCTAACCCTAGCCCTAGCCCAAAACCTAAACCTAACACTAACCCTAGCTCTAGCCCTAACCCAAACGCTAACCCTAACCCTAGCCCTATCCCTAGACCTAGCCCTAAACCTAACCCTAACCCTAGCTCTAACCCTAACACTAACCCTACTTCTAACCTAGTACTAACCCTAACCCTAACCCTAGCCCTAGCCTAACTAAACCCTAGCCATAACCCTAACCCTAACCCTAGCCCTAGCCCTAGCCCTAATTCTAACCCAAACCCTAGCCCAAACCCTAGCCCAGCCCTAACCCTAACCCTAACCATAGAACTAACCCTACCCCTAAACCTAACCCTAGCCCTAGCACATTTTCTAAACATAACTATAACCCTAGCCCTAACCCTAACCCTAACCTGAATCCTAGACCTAGACCTATCCCTAACCCTAGACCCATCCATAACCCTAACCCTAATCCTAACCCTAACCCCAACGCCAACCCGAAACCAGACACCAACCCTATCCCTAACACAAGCCCTAACCCTAACCATAGCCCTAATCCCAATCCTCAACCTAGCCCTAACCGTAAACCTAACCCTAGCCCTATCCCTACCCCTACCCCTACCCCTAACCTTAACCCTAGCCCTAGCCCTAGCCCTAACCCTAAAACTAAACCAAGCCCTAGCCCTAACTAAACCCTAGCAATAACCCTAACACTAACCCTAACCCCAGCTCTAGCCCTAATTCTAACCCATACCCTAGCCCTATCCCTAGCCCTAGACCTATCCCTAATCATAACCATAACCCTAACCGTAGCCCTAAAGCTAACCCTAACCCTAACCCTAACCATAGCCCTAGCCTTAGCCCTAACCCTAACACTAACCCTAAACCTAGCCCTAGCACTATCCCTAACCCTAACAATAAACCTAGCCCTAGCCCTAGCCCTAGCCCTAGCCATGACTCTAACCCTAACCCTAACCCTAGCATCAGGCATAACCCTAACCCAAAATCTAACCCTAAACCCAACACCAAACCCAAAACTGACCGCAACGCTAACCCCAACACTAGTCCTTCCCCTAACCGTAGCCCTAACCCCAATCCTATACCTAAACCTAATGATAACGTAAAACCTAACCGTAACCCTAGCCCTAACCGTAACCCTAACCCCATACCTAACACTAACCCTAGACCAAGCCCTAGTCCTAACTCTAACCCTAACACTAAACCTAGTCTAGCCCTAAACCTAAACCTAAAACTAAACCTAACGCTAACCCTAGCCCTAGCCCTAACCCTAACTCTAAACCTAACCCTAGCCCTAACCCTACCCCTAACACTAAACCTAGCCCTAGCCCTAACCCTAGCCCTAACCCTAACCCTAAACATAGCCCTATCACTAACCCCAGCCCTAGCCCTAGCCCTAGCCCTAATCCTAGCCCTAACCCTAACACTAATCATAGCCCTATCCCTAACACCAGCCCTAACCCTAAACCTAACCCTATCCTGGCCCTAACCCTAACCCTAAACCTAACCCTAACCCTAACCCTAACCATAGCCCTAACCCTAGACCTAACCCTTACCCTAACACTAGCCCTAGCCCTAGCCCTAGCCCGAGCCATAACCCAAAACCTACCCCCAAACCTAGCCCAAGACCTAGTAGTAGCTTAGCCCTAACCCTAACCATAAACCGAACCCAAATCCGAACCCGAACCCGAACCATAACCCTCACCCTGACCATAATCGTACACCTAAATTAACCATAGCCTTAGACTTAGTCATAGTTTTAGCTGTTAAAACAACACTAGCCCTAAACCTGACCCTAGCCCTAACCCTTGCCCTAACGCTAGTCCTAAAACTAACACTAGCCCTAACCCCAATCCTAAACTTTCCCTAAATATAACCATAACCGTAATCCTAGCCCTAACCCTAAAGCCAACACTGGCCCTAACCCAAACCCTAGCTCTAACCCCAAAACTAAACCTAGCCCTAACCATAACCATAACCCTAACCGTAGCCCTAACCATAACCCATATCCTAGCCCTACCCCTAACCCTGCCCCTAGCACTATCCCTAAACCTAACCCTAACCGTAGCCCTAACAATAGCACTAGCCCTAACCCTAACCCTAATTCTAAACCTAAAGCTAGCCCTAGACCTGGCCCTAGACCTAACCCTAAACCTAACCCTAGCCATAGCCCTGAATCTAACCCTAGCCCTAGTCCTATCCCTAGCCCTAATGCTAAACCTAAACCTACCACTAGCTCTAGCCCTAACCCTAACCCTAAACCTATCCTTAGCCCTAGCCATAGCCCTAGCCCTAGCACTAAACCTAAACCTAACCCTAAATCTAACCCGAACCATTGCCCTAGCCCTAACCTAACCCTCACAATAGCCCTAGCCCTAGCCTAGCTCTAACCCTAACCATAACCGTAACCCTAGTACTGACCCTAAAACTAATCTAGCCCTAGACCTAGCCCTAAACCTAAACCTAACCCAAGCTCTAGACCTACCCCTAACATTAACCCTAGCCCTAACCCTAACACAAACCGTAGCTCTAACCCTACTCCTAACCCTAACCCTAGCCCTAGCACTATTCCAAACCCTAAAAATAACCAAAGCCCTAACCCTAATCCTAAACCTAAACCTAGCCCTAGCACAAGCCCTAACCCTAGCACTAACCCTAAACCTAGCCCTAACCCTAACACTAACCGTAGCTCTAACCCTACCCCTAACCCTAACCCTAGCCCTAGCACTATTCCTAACCCTAAAAATAACCAAAGCCCTAACCCTAATACTAAACCTAACCCTATCCCTAGCCCTAGCCCTAACCCTAGTACCAGCTATAACCCTAAACCTAATCCTAAACCTAACCCCAAAGCCAACACCAAACAAGATCCCAACCCTATCCCTAACACTAGCCCTAACTCTAAGAATAGTCCTAACCACAATCCTAAACCTAGCCCTGACAATAACGCTAAACCTAACCCTAACCCTAGCCCTAACCCTAACCGTAACCCTAGCCCTAGCCCTAACCCTAAACCTAATCCTAGCCATAGCCCTAACCCTAACCCTAAACCTAACCCTATCCTTGGCCCTAGCCCTAGCCCTAACCCTAACACTAACACTAACACTAACCATAGCCCTAGCCCTAATATAACCCTAGCCCTAGCCCTACACCTAGACCTAACACTAACCCTACCCCTACACCTAGCACTAAACCTAACCTTAACACTAACCCTAACCCTAACCCTAATCATAGACCTAGACCTAATCCTAACCCTAGCCATTGCCGTAGCCCTAGCCCTAGCGCTAACCATAACCATAACCATAACCCTGACTGTAGCCCTAAAACAGACCCTAACCCTAAACCTAACCATAGTCCTAGCCCTAGTCCTAACCCTAACACTAACCCTAACCCTAGCAGTAGCATTATCCCTATCCATAACAATAACCCTAGCCCTAGCCCTAGCCATGACCATAACCCTAACCCAAACCCTAGCACCAGCCATAACACTAACCCTAATCCTGACCCTAACCCCAACCCCAATCGCAACCCCGACCCCAATCCTAATCCTAACCATAGCCCTGACCCTAACCATAGCCCTAAATCCAATCCTAAACCTAGCCCTAACAATAACCCTTATCCTAATGCTAACCCAAGCCCTAACCCTAACCCTAACCCTAGCCCTAGCCCAAAACCTAAACCTAACACTAACCCTAGCTCTAGCCCTAACCCAAATGCTAACCCGAACCCTAGCCCTATCCCTAGACCCAGACCTAAACCTAACATTAACCCTAGCTCTAACCCTAATCCTAACCGTAAAACTAACCCGAGCACTAGCACAAGCCCTAGCCCTAAATTAACCCTAACCCTAAACCTAACCCTAGCCGTAGTCATAGCCCTAACCCTAACCGTAACCCTAGACCTAGCCCTAATTTGAACCCAAACACTAGCCCTAGCCCTAGCCAGGACTTAACCCTAACACTAACCATAGCCCTAACCCTACCCCTAACCCTAAGCCTAGCCCTAGCACTATTCCTAAATATAACAATAACCCTAGCCCTAACCCTAACCCTAACCCTAACTCTAACCCTAGACCTAGACCTATCCCTAACCCTAGCACCAGCCATAACCCTAAACTTAATCCTAAATCTAACCCCACACCAACCTGAAACCCGACCCAAAACCTATACCTAACACTAGCCCTAACACTAACCAAACCCTAAACCCAATCCTAAATTTTGCCCTAACCATAACCTTAACCCTAACCCTAGCCCTAGCCCTAAACCTGACCCTAGACCTAACCCTACCCCTACCACTAACCCTAACCCGAACACTTACACTAACCCTAGCCCTAGCCCTCACCCTAACCCTAACCCTACCCTTAGCCCTAACTAAACCCTAACCCTAGCCCTAACCATAAACCTAACCCTAGCTCTAGCCCTAATTCTAACCCATACCCTAGCCTAGCCCTAGCCCTAGACGTAACCCTAACACTAACCCTATACCTAGCCGTAACCCTATCCCTAAACCTAAACCTAACCCTAAACTAGCACTAGCCCTAACACTAACCGTAACCCTAAACCTAACCCTAGCCCTCTCCCAAGCCCTATCCCTAAACCTAACCCTAACCCTAGCCCTAACCCTAAACCTAGCCCTATCCCTATCCCTAACCCTAACCCTAACAATAGCCCTAGCCCTAGCACTAGACCTATCCCTACCCATAACCCTAACACTAACCCTAACAGAAACCCTAGCCCTAGGCGTAAGCCTAACACTAACTCTAAACCTAAACACAACCCCATTCCCAACCCCAAAAAACAACCCTAACCCTAACCCTAACCCTAGCCCTAACCCTAACCCTAACCCTATCCCTATTCCTAACCCTATGCCTAACCCTAGCCCTAGCCCTAGCCCTAGCCATAACCATAATCCTAACACTAACGGTAATCCTAGCCCTAGCCATAACACTAACACTGACACTAAACCTAGCCCTAGCCCTAACTCTAACCCTAACCCTAACCCTAGTCTAGCCCTACCCTAAACCTAACCTTAAACCTAACCCTAACCGTAACCGTAAACCTAACCCTAGCCCTAAACCTAACCCTAACCCTAAACCTAGCCCTAGCTCTAACCCTAGCCCTAACCCTAACCCTAGCCCTAGCCCTATCCCTAACCCCAGCCCTAGCCCTAGCGCTAGCCCTAACCCTAGTACTAACCCTAACCCTGACCCTAGCCCTGGCCCAAGCCCTAACCCTAACAACAACCCTAGCCCTAGCCCTAGCCCTAACCCTACCCTAACCCTAAACCTAATCATAGACCTATCCCTAACCCCAGCCCTAGCCCTAGCCCTAGCCCTAACCCTAGTCCTAGCCCTAGCCCTAGCCATAACCCTAAACCTACCCCTAAACCTAGCCCTAGACCTAGACATAGCTTAGCCCTAACCCTAACCCTAAACCAAACCAGAATCCGAACCAGAACGCGAACCCTAACCCTAACTCTGACCATGATAGTACACCTAAACTTAACCATAGCCTTAGATTTAGTCATAGTCCCAAATGTAAACACAACACTAGACCTAAACCTAACATTAACCCTAACCCCAATTGTAAACTTGCCCTAACCATAACCATAACCGTAATCTTAGCCTTAACCCTTATGCTAACACTAGCCCTAACCCTAACACTAGCCCTAAACCTAACCGTAATCCTAGCACTATCCCTAACCCTAGCACCAGCCATAACCCTAACGCTAATCCTAATTCTAACCCCAACGCCAACCCCAAACACGACCCCAACACTATCCCTAACACAAGCCCTAAACCTAACCATAGTCCTAACACCAATCCTAAACCTAGCCCTGACGATAACCCTAACCCTAACCCTAGCCCTAAACATAAATGTAACTCTAGCCACAGCCCTTAACCTAAACCTAACCCTACACTAGCCCTAGCCCTAACCCTAAACCTAACCATATGCCTGGTTTTAGCACTAGCCCTAACCCTAAACCTAACCCTAACACTAACCATAGAACTAGCCCTAACCTAACCCTAGCCATATCCCTAGACCTAGCCCTAGCCTTAGACCTAACCCTAACCCTACCCCTACCCCTAGCACTAACCCTAACCCTACCCCTAGGCCTAGCCCTAACACTAACCCTAATCATAGCCCTAGCCCTAACCCTAACCCTAGCCATTGCCGGAGCCCTAGCCCTAGCCCTAACCATAACCATAAACATGACCGTAGCCCTAAAACTAACCCTAAACCTAACCTGAACCATAGCCCTGGCCCTAGCCGTAGCCCTAACCCAAACACTAACCCTAACCCTAGCCATAGCATTATCCCAAACCCTCAAAATAACCCTAGCCCTAGCCCGAGCCCTAGCCATGACCCTAACCCTGACCCAAACTCTAGCAACAGCAATAATCCTAACCCTAATCCTAACCCTAACCCCAACCACAACCCCAACCCCGACCCCAATCCTCACCCTAAACCAAGCCCTAACCCTAACCATAGCCCTAAACCCAATCCTAAGCCTTGCCTTACTCATAACCTTAACCCTAAACCTAGCCCTAACCTTAAATCTAACCCTAGCCCTAACCCTAAACCGAGCCCTAGCCCTACCCCTAACTCTAACCCTAACAGTAGCCCTAGCCCTAGCGCTAGACCTAGCCCTAGCCATAACCCTAACTAAACCCTAGCCCTAACCCTAACAATAACCCTAACCCCAGCTCTAGCCCTAATTCTAACCCATACCCTAGCCCTAGCCCTAGACCTAACCCTAATACTAACCCTAGCACTAGCCCTAACACTAACCCTAACACTTAACCTAACCCTGGCACTCTCCCAAGCCCTATCCCGAAACCTAACCCTAACCCAAGCCCTAACCCTAACTCTAACCCTAAACCGAGCCCTAGCCCTACCCCTAACTCTAACCCTAACAGTAGCCCTAGCCCTAGTGCTAGACCTAGCCCTACCCATAACCCTAGCACTAACCCTAACAGAAAACCTAGCCCTAGGCGTAAGCCAAACACTAACTCTAAACCTAAACACAACCCCATTCCCAACCCCAAACAACAACCCTAACCCTAACCCTAACCCTATCCCTATTCCTAACCCTATGCCTAACCCTAGCCCTAGCCCCAGCCATAACCAAAATCCTAACACTAACAGTAATCCTAGCCCTAGCCATTGCCGTAGCCCTAGCCCTAACCATAAGCATAAACCTGACTGTAGCCCTAAAACTAATCCTAAACCTAACCCTAACCATAGCCCTAACCCTAGCCCTAACCCTAACAAAAACCCTAAACCTAGCCATAGCATTATCCCAAACCCTAAAAATAACCCTAGCCCTAGCCTGAGCCCTAGCCATGACCGTAAACCTAACCCAAAAGCTAGCAACAGCAATAACCCTAACCCTAATCCTAACCCTAACCCCAACCACAACCCCGACCCCAATCGTCACCCTAACCCTAGCCCTAACCATAACCATAGCCCTAAACCCAATCCTAAACCTAGCCCTAACGATAACCCTAACCCTAACCCTAACCCAAGCCCTAACCCTAAACCTGACCCTAGCCCTAGCCCAAAACCTAAACCTAACACTAACCTTAGCTCTAGCCCTAATCCAAACGCTAAACCTAACCCTAGCCCTATCCCTAGACCTAGCCCTAAACCTAACCCTAACCATAACTCTAGCCCTAAGCCTAACCCAAAAACTAACTGTAATTCAGGCCTAGCCCTAGCCTTAATTCTAACCCAAACCCTAGCCCTAACCCTAGCCCTGCCCTAACCCTAACCCTAACCATAGAACTCACCCTACCCCTAACCCTAACCCTACACCTAGACCTATTCCAAAACATAACAATAACCCTAGCCCTAACCCTAACGCTAACCCTAACCCAAGACCTAGACCTATCCGTAACCCTAGCACCAGCCATAACCCTAACCCTAATCCTAACCCTAACCCCAATGCCAACCCGAAACCAGACCCCAACCCTATCCCTAACACAAGCCCTAACCCTAACCATAGCCCTAACTCCAATCCTAAACCTTGCCTTAACCATAACCTTAACCCTAACCATACCCCTACCACTACCCGTAAACTTAACCCTATCCCTAGCCCTAGCCTTAACCCTAACCCTAACCCTAGCCCTAGCCCTAACTAAACCCTAGCCCTAACACTAACACTAACCCTAACCCAGGCTCTAGCCTTAATTCTAACCCATAACCTAGCCCTAACCCTAGCCCTAGCCCTAACACTAACCCTTAACCTAAACCTAGCCCTAGCCCTCTCCCAAGCCCTAGCCCTAACCCTAACTCTAACCCTAAACCTAGCCCTAACCCTAACCGAAATCCTAGACATAGCCCTAGCCCTAACCCTAACCCTAACCCTAACCCTAACGCTAACCCTATCCGTAGCCCTAACCCTAAACCTTACCCTAAACCAAACCCTAGCCCTAGCCCTAGCCCTAACCCTAACACTAACCCTAACACTAGCCCTAGCACTATCCCTAACTCTAACAATAACCCTAGCCCTAGCCCGAGCCAGAGCCATAACCCTAACGCTAACCCAAACAGAAACCCTAGACCTAGGCGTAACCAAAACACTGACTCTAACCCTAAACACAACCCCATCCCCAACCCCAACAACAACACTATAACTAAGCCTAGCCCTCACCCTAACCCAAGCCCTATTCCTAACCCTATGCCTAACCTAGCCCTAGCCCTAGCCCTAGACATAACCATAATCCTAATGCTAACAGTAACCCTAGCCCTAGCCATAACCCTAACACTAACACTAAACCTAGCCATAGCCCTAATTGTAACCCAAACCCTAAACCTAGTCTAGCCCTAACTCTAACCCTAAACCTAACCCTAACCCTAACCCTAACCCTAACCCTAGCCCTAAACCTAACCCTAACCCTAAACCTAGCCCTAGCTCTAACCCTAGCCCTAACCCTAACCCTAATCATAGCCCTATCCCTAAACCCAGCCCTAGCCCTAGACCTAACTCTAACCCTAGCCATAACCCTAACCCTGACCCTAGCCCTGGCCCTAGCCCTAACCCTAACAACAACCCTAGCCCAAGCCCTAACCCTAACCCTAGCCCTAACCCTAACCCTAATCATAGACCTGTCCCTAACACCAGCCCTAGCCCTAGCCCTAGCCCTAGCCCTAACCCTAGACCTAGCCCTACCCTAAACCTAGCCCTAGCCCTAGCCCTAGCCATAACCCTGAAACTACCCGTAAACCTAGCCCTAGAGCTAGCCATAGCTTAGCCCTAAACCTAACCCTAAACCAAACTGAATCCAAAACCGAACGTGAACCCTAACCCAAACCCTGACCATATTCCTACACCTAAATTTAACCATATCCTTAGATTTAGTCATAGTCCTAACTGTTAACACAACACTAGCCCTAAACCAAATATTAACCCTAACTCCAATCCTAAACTTGCCCTAACCATAACCATAACAGTAATCCTAGCCCTAACCCTAACCAAATATTAACCCTAACCCCAATCCTAAACTTGCCCTAACCATAACCATAAACATAACCGTAATCCTAGCCCTAACCCCAAACCTAAACCTAGCCCTAACAATAACCATAACCCTAACCTTAGCCCTAACCATAACCCTAATGCTAGCCCTAGCCCTGACCCTACACCTAGTCCTATCCCTAACCCTAACCCTAACACTAGCCCTAACACTAGCCCTAGCACTAGCCCTAGCCCTAACCCTAACACTCACTCTAAACCTACAACTAGCCCTATTCCTGGCCCTAGCACTAACCATAAACCTAGCCCTAGCCCTAAACCTAAACCTAGCCCTGGACCTAGCCCTATCCCTAGCCCTAACACTAAACATAACGCTAGCCCTAGCCCTAGCACTAACCTTAACCCTAAACCTAACCCTAACCCTAACCCTAGCCCTGGCCATAGCCCTAGCCTTAGCCCTAGCCCTAACCCTAAACCTAACCTTAACCCAACCATTGCCCTAGGTATGACCTAACCCTAACCCTAGACCTAGCACTAGCCCTAATCCTAACCCTAGCCCAAACCCTAGACCTAACCCTTAACCTAAACCTAGCCCTAGCCGTAGCCCTAAACCTATACCTAAACCTAGCTCTATCCGAGCCCTAAACCTAACGCTAAACCTAGCCCTAACCCTAACCCTAACCATAACAGTAACCATTGCACTAGCCCAAGACCTAGCCCTAAAGGTAAACTGAGCCTAACCCTAACCCTAGCCCTAGCCCTAGCCCTAACCGTAACCCCAGCACTAGCCCTAACCTTAAAACTAAACCTAGCCCTAGCCCTAGCCCTAACCCTAACCCTAAAACTAACCCTATTCCTGCCACTAGACCTAGACCTAACCCTAACCCTAACCCTAACACTAGCCCTAGCCCTAACTAAACCCTAGCCCTAGCCCTAACCCTAACCCTAACCCTAGCTCTAGCCCTAATTCTAAACCATATGCTAGCCCTAGCTCTAGCCCTTAACCTAACCCTAACCCTATACCTAGCCGTAACCCTACCCCTAAACCTAACCCTAACCCTAACCCTAGCACTAGCCCTAACACTAACCCTAACCCTAAACCTAGCCCTAGCCCTCTCCCAAGCCCTATCCCTAAACCTAACCCTAACCCTAGCACTAGCACTAGCCATAGCCCTAACACTAACCCTCACTCTCAACCTACACATAGCCCTATCACTGGCCCTAGCCCTAAACCTAACACTAGCCCTAGCCCTAAACCTAACCCTAGGCCTAGACCTAGCCCTAGCCCTAAACCTAAACATAACCGTAACCATAACCCTAACACTAAACCTAAACCTAGCCCTAGCCGTAGCCCTAAACCTAACCCAAACCCTAAGAGTAACCACAGCACTATCCCAAGCCCTAGCCCTAAACGTAACACTAACCCTAACCCTAACCCTAGCCCAAGCTCTAGCCCTAACCCTAACCCTCACCCTAGCCCTAAACCTAAACCTAACCCTAACCCTAGCCCTAACCCTAACCCTCACCCCAGCCCTAGCCCTAATTCTAACCCAAACCATAGACCTGGCACTAGCCCTAGACCTAACCCTAAAAAAAATCCAATCCCTAGCCGTAACCCTTGCCCTAAACCTAACCCTAACCCTAACCCTAACCCTAACCCTAGCACTAGCCCTAAGCCTAACCCTAACCCTAAACCTAGACCTAGCCCTCTCCCAAGCCCTATCCCTAAACCTAAGCCTAACCCTATCCCTAGCCCTAACCCTAACCCTAGCACTAGCCCTAAGCCTAACCCTAACACTAAACTTAGACTTAGCCCTCTCCCAAGCCCTATTCCTAAACCTAAGCCTAACCCTAGCCCTAGCCCTAGCCGTAGCCCTAACCCTATACCTAACGCTAGCTCTAGCCCTAGCCCTAAACCTGACGAAAACCTCGCCCTAACCCAAGCCCAAACCCTAGCCCTAACCCTAACCCTAAGAGTAACCACAGCACTAGCCCAACACCTAGACCTAAACGTAACACTAACCCTAACCCTAGCCCTAGCCCTAGCCCTAACCGTAACCCTAGCACTAGCCCTACCCCTAAACTTAACCCTAGCCCTAGCCCTAGCCCTAGCCCTAACCGTAACCCTAGCACTAGCCCTACCCCTAAACTTAACCCTAGCACTAGCCCTAGCCCTAGCCCAAACCCTAACCCAAAACCTAACCCTATCCCTGGCCCTAGCCCTAGCCCTAACCCTAACCCTAACACTAACCCTAACCATAGCCCTAGCCCTAACCTAACCCTAACCCTAGCCCTAGCCCTAGCCCTAGCCCTAGCCTTAGACTTAACCCTAACCCTAACCCTACCCCTAACCCTAGCCCTAACCCTAACCCTACCCCTACACCTAGTCCTAACCCTAACCCTAACCCTAACACTAATCATAGGCCTAGCCCTAACCCTAACCCTAGCCTTTGCCGTAGCCCTAGCCCTAGCCCTAACCATAACCATAACCATAACCCTGACCGTAGCCCTAAAACAGACCCTAACCCTAACCCCAAACATAGTCCTAGCCCTATCCCTCACCCTAACACAAACCCTAACCAGAGCCATAGCATTATCCCTATCCCTAACCCTAAAACTAGCCCCAGCCCTAGACCTAGGCATGACCCCAAGCCAAACCCTAGGACCAGCCATAACCCTAACCCTAATCCTAACCCGAATCCCAAACACAACCACAACCCCGACCCCAATCCTAATCCTAACCCTAGCCCTAAACCCAATCCTAAACCCTAGCCCTAACGATAACCCTAAACCTAAACCTAAGCCAAGCCCTAACCATAACCGTAACTCTAGCCCTAGCCCTAAAACTAAACCTAGCACTAACCCAGGCTCTAGCCTTAACCCTAATGCTAACCCGAACCTTAGCCCTTTCCCTAGACCTAGACCTAACCCTAAACTTAACCCTAGCTCTAACTCTAATCCTAACCCTAAAACTAACCCTACCATAGCCCAAGCCCTAGGCCTAAAATTAACCCTAACCCTAAACCTAAACCTAGCACTAGCCCTAGCCCTAACCATAACCCTAACCCTAGCCGTAGCCTAACTAAACTCTAGCCCTAGCCCTAACCCTAACCGTAACCCTAGCCCTAGCCCTAATTCGAACCAAAACACTAGCCATAGCCATAGCCCAGCCCTAACCCTAACACTAACCATAGCCCTAACCCTACCCCTACCCCTACCCCTAGCCCTAGCACTATTCCTAAACATAACAATAACCCTAGCACTAACCCTAACCCTAGCCCTTACCCTAGACCTAGACCTATCCCTAACCCTAGCACCAGCCATAACCCTAACCTTAATCCTAAAGCTAACCCCAACGCCAACCCGAACCACGACCCAAACCTATACTTAACAAGAGCCCTACTCCTAACCATAACCCTAAAGCCAATCCTAAAACTTACCCTAACCATAACCTTAACACTAACCCTATACCTAACCCTAAACATAAACCTAGCCCTAAACCTACACCTACCCCTATCCCTAACCCTAACCCTAACCCTAGCCTTAGCCCTAACCCTAACCCTAGCCCTAGCCCTAACTAAAGCCTAGCGCTAGCCCTAACCCTAACCCTAACCCTAGCTCTATCCCTAAATCTAACCCATACACTAGCCCTAGCCCTAGCCCTAGACCTAACGCTAACCATAACCCTATCCATAGCCGTAACCCTACCCCTAAACATAACCCTAACCCTATCCATAGCCGTAACCCTACGCCTAAACCTAACCCTAACCCTAACTTTAGCACTAGCCCTAACATTAACCCTAACCCTAAACCTAGCCCTAGCCCTCTCCCAAGCCCTATCCCTAAACCTAACCCTAACCCTAGCCCTAGCACTAGACGTAGCCCTAACACTAACCCTCACTCTAAACCTACACCTAGCCCTATCCCTGGCCCTAGCTCTAACCCTAACCCTAGCCCAGCCCTAAACCTAACCCTAGGCCTAGCCCTAGCTGTAGCCCTAACCCTAATCCTAATCATTACCCTTACCACAACCGCAACCCCAATCCCGACCCCAACCCTAACACTAATCCTACCCTAAACCTAACACTAGACCTAGCCCTGAACCTAACCCTAAACAAGCCCTAGCCCTAACCTTAACCCTAACCCTAACCCTAGCCGTACCTCCAGACCTAACCCTAACAGTAACCCTAACCCTAGCCCTAACACTTGCCTAGGCCTAACCGTAAACCTAACACTAACCCTAGCCCTAACCCGAACCCAAACCCTAACCCTAGCCATACGCCTATCCCTATCCCTAGCCCTAAAAATAACTCACACTAGCACTAGCCCTAGCTTATCCCTAACCTTAACAATAACCCTAACCCTAGCACTAGCCCTAGCCCTAGCCCTAGCCCTAGCCCTAATATTAACCCTAAACCCAACCCTAACCCTAGCTCTAGCCATAACACTAAACCTAACCCAAAACCTTACCCCAACCTCAACCCCAACCCCGACCACAACCTTAACCCTAACCCTAACCCTAACACTAGCCCTAACCCTACCCCTAGCCTTAACCGTAACCATAACCCTATCCCTAACAATAGCTCTAGACCTAACCAAAACCTAAACCTATTACTAGCCCTAGCCCTAGCCCTAACCCTAACGCTAACCATAACCCTAGCCCTAACCATAACCCTAAACCTAACCCGAGCCATAGCCCTAAACCTAACCCTAACACTAACCCTAACAGTAGCCCAGCCCTGACCCTAACCCTAGCCCTAACCTTAGCCCTAGCCCTAACCGTAACCCTAACCCTAACCGTAGCCCTAACCCTAAAACTAACCCTAACCCTAATCCTACCCTAGCCCTAGCCCAAGCCCTAACCCTAAGCATAACCATAACCCTAGCCCTAGCCCTAAACCTAGCCCTAACCCTAACCCTAACCCTAGCCCTTACCCTAAGCTTAACCCTAACCCTAACCGTAGCCATAAACCTAAACCTATCCCTTATCCTAACCATAATCCTAGCCCTATCCCTAACACTAACACTAAACCTAACACTAGCCCTAACACTATCCCTAACACTACAATAACACTACCCTTAACCCTAACCCTAACCCTAGCCCTAGCCCTAGCCCTAGCCCTATCACTAACCCTAATCCTAATACTAGCCCTAGACCTGGCCCTAGCTCTAACCCTAACCCTAAAACTAACCCTAACCGTAACCCTAACCCTAACCCTAACCATAACCCTAGCTGTAACCCTTAACCTAACAGTAGCCCTAGCCATAACCCTAACCCTAATCCTAATCCTAACACTTACCCCACCCCGAACCCCGACCCCAAAGCTAACCCTAATCCTAGCCCTAACCCTAACAATAAACCTAGCCCTAAACCTAACCCTAAACAATCCCTAGCCCTAACCTTAACCCTAACCCTAACCCTAGCCGTACCCCCAGGCCTAACCCTAACAGTAACCCTAACCCTAGCCCTAACCCTTGCCCTAGGCCTAAACCTAAACCTAACACTAACCCTAGCCCTAACCCGAACCCAAACCCTGACCATAACCATAGGCCTAGCCCTAGCCCTAGCCCTAAAAATAACTCTAAACCTAGCGCTAGCCATAGCCCTATCCCTAACCTTAATAATAAACCTAGCCCTAGCCCTAGCCCTAACATTAACCCTAAACCCAACCCTAACCCTAGCTCTAGCCGTAACACTAAACCTAACCCTAAACCTTACCCCAACCTCAACCCCAACCCCGACCCCAATCCTAACTAACCCTAAACCTAACACTAGCCCTAACCCTAACCAAGCCTTAACCGTGACCCTAACCCTATCCCTAACAATAGCTCTAGAGCTAACCAAAACCTAAACATAATACTAGCCCTAGCCCTAGCCCTAACCCTAACGCTAAACATAACCCTAGCCCTAACCATAACCCTAAACCTAACCCTAGCCATCGCCCTAAACCTAACCCTAACCCTAACCATAATAATAGCCCTAGCCCTAACCCTTACCCTAGACCTAACCTTAGCCCTAGCCCTAACCGTAACCCTAACCCTAACCGTACCCCTAACCCTAAACCTAACCCTAACCTAAGACTAGCCATAATCCTAACACTAAACCTAACCCTAACCCTAGCCCTAGCACTAGACCTAGCCCTAACGCTAACTCTAACTCTAGTCCTAGCCCCAACCCTATCCCTAACCCTAACCCTAAACCCAACGCCAACCCCAACCCTAACTCTAACGCCAACCCCAACCACACCCCAATCGAAACCCCAACCCCAACCCTAACCCTAACCCGAACCTGAACATGATCCCTAACCCTAACCCTAACCCAAACCCGAACCCAAACCCTAAACCTAAACCTAACCCTAACCTGAAACCGAAACCAAAAGTGAACGTTAACCATAAACCGAACCCGAACACGAACCCTAACGATAAACCGAACCCGAACACGAATCCTAACCCTAACACTGATCATAATCCTACACCTAACCTTAACCATAACCTTAGACTTAGTGATAGTCCTAACTGTTAACACAACACTAGCCCTAAACCTAACCCTAGCCTTAGCCCTAACCCTAACCCTAACCCTAACCCTAAACCTAACCCTAACCCTAGCCCTAACCCTAACCCTAGCCCTAACCCCAATCATAAACCTAGCCCTAACAATAACCATAACTGTAAACCTAGCCCTAACCCTAACCATAAACCTAACCCTAGCCCTAGCCATAAACCTAACCATAACCCTAACAATAGCCCTAGCTCTAACCTAACCCGAACCCAAGCAATAGCCATAACCTAGACTTAGACCTAACCCAAACCCTAACACTAACCCTAACGCTAACCCCAGCCTTAACACTAATCCTTGCACTAACCCTAATCCTAACCCTATCCCAAGCCCTAACCCTAAGCCTAACACTAACCCTAACCCTAGCCCTAGCACTATCCCTAAACCTAACAATAAACCAAGACCTAGCCCTAGCCCTAGCCCTAGCCATAACCATAAACCTAATCATAACCCTAACTCCAACCCCAACCCCAACCCCGACCCCAACCCTAACCCTAACCCTAGCCCTAAACCTAACAATGGCCCTAAACCCAATTCTAAACCTAGCCCCAACCATTACCCTAACGCTAAAAGTAGCCCTAACCATAACCCTAACTCTAGCCTTAGCCCAAGCCCTAACCCTAAACATAACACTAACCCTAGCACTAGCCCTATCCCTAGCCCTAACTCTACCCCTAAACCTAAACCTAGCTCTAGCCCTAGGCCTAGCCCTAACCCTAAACCTAACCCTAGCCATAGCCCTATCCCTAGCCCTAACCCTAACACTAACCATAACCCTAGACCTAACCATAACCCTAACCCTTCTCATAGGCCTAGCCCAAGCCCTAGAAGTAACCCTAAACCTAACCCTAGAGCTAGCCCTAGCCCTAACCCCAACCCTAATCCTAGCACTAGCCCAAGCCCTAGACCTAACCCTAAACCTTACCCCAACACTAACCCTAGCCCTAGTCCTAGCCCTAACCCTAACCCTAAAACTAGCCCTAGACCAAGCCCTAGTCCTAACCCTAACCATAGACCTAACCCTTGCCCTAGGCCTAACCCTAAACCCTAACACTAACCCTAGCCCTAACCCTATCCCAATACCTAACGCTAAACCTAAACCTAGCCCTAGCCCTAACCCAAACAATAACCCTTCTCTTAGCCGTAGCCCTAACCCTAGCCCTAACCCTAACCCTAACCCTAACCCTAATCATAGCCAGACCCTAACCCTAGCCCTAGCCCTAGCCCTAATCCTAGTCCTAAACCTAACCCTAACCCTAAACGAAGAACTAATCCTGACACTAACGCAAACCCTAAACCAAACTCTAGGCCTAGGCCTAGCCCTAACCATAACCCTAACCATAACACTAGCCCTAACCCTAACACTAACCCTTCACTTAGCTGTAGACCTAACACTAACCCTAACCCTAATCATAACACTAACCATAGCCCTAGACCTAACCTTAACCTTAGCCCTAACCCTAACCCTAACCCTAGCTCTAAACCTAAATCTAACACTAACCCTAGATCTAGCCCTAAACCTAACCCTAGCCCTAACCCTAACCCTAACCCTAACTCTAGACCTAACCCTAACCCTAGTCCTAGACCTAACCATAACCCTAATCATAACCGTAAACCTAGACCTAAACCTAACCCTAGCCCTAACCCTAACCTTAAACCTAAACTTAACACTCCGTAACCATAGCCCTAGCCCTAAACCTAACCATAACCCTAGCCATAGCCCTAAACCTAAACCTAATCTTCACCCTAAACCTAGCCCTAGCCCTAGCCCTAGCCCTAAACCTAACACTAACCCTAACCCTAGCCCTGGCCCTAACTCTAATGCTAACCCTAACCCTAATCATAGCCCTATCCTTAACCTTTACCCTAACCGTAGCCCTAAACCTAACGTTAACCCTAACCCTAACCATAGCCCTAAACCTAACCCTAACCCTTATCCTAACCATAGCGCTAGCCCTAGCCCAAACCTAGTACTAAAACTAACACTAGCCCTAGCACTATCCCTAACACTAACAATAACCCTATCCCTAAACCTAACCCTAGCCCTACCCCTAAACCTAACTATAACCCTAACCATAATCCTAGCCCAAACCCTAACGCAAACCCTAGTCCTAGCCATACCTTAACCCTAATCCTAACCCTTACCCCAACCCCGACCCCAACCCTAACCTTAATACTAGCCCTAACCCTAACACTAGACCTAGAACTAGACCTAAACCTAACCCTAAACCTAGCCCTAGCCCTAACACTAACCCTAACCCTAGCCCTAGCCCGAACCCAGGCCCTAAACATAAACCAAACCCTAGCCCTAGCCCTAACCCAAACTGATATCCTAACACTAACCCTAGTGCTAGAACTATCCCTAACCCTAACAATAACCATAGCCCTAGCCCTAGCCTGACCCTGAGCCATAACCCTAACCCCAACCCTAACTCTAACCCTAGCACTAACCATAAACCTAACCCTAACCCTTACCCAAACACCAACCCCAACCCCGACCCCAACCATAACCCAAATCCTAGCCCTACCCAAACACTAGACCTAACCCTAGCCCTGGCCCTAGCCCTAACACTAACCTTAACCCTAGCCCTGGCCATAAACCTAACCCTAACCCTAACCATAGCCCTAAACCTAACCCTAACACTAGCCCTAGGACTAGCCCTATACAAAACCCTAAGCCCAACCCCAACCCTAACCCCAACCCTAACTCTAACACCAACCCCAAACCCACCCAACCCCAAAAATAACCTTTAACCTAACCCTAACGCGAACCCGAACCCTAAACCTAACACTAACCAGAACCCAAACCCTAAACCCAACCCCAACACTAACCATAGTCCTAACCCTAGCCCTAACCCTAACCCTAATCCTAATCATAGCCATAGCCCTAACACAAGCCCTAGCCCTAGCCCTAAACCTAACCCTAACCCTAACCGTAGATCTAATACTAACACTAACGCAAAACCTTACCCTAACCCTAGCCCTAGCTCTAACCCTTACACTAGGCCCAACACTAACCCTAACCCTAACCCTAACTCTAGACCTAACCCTAACACTAGTCCTAGACCTAACCCTAAACCTAGCACTAACAATAACCGTAACCATAACCCTAAACCTAGTCCTAAACCTAACCCTAGCCCTCACCGTAACCTTACACCTAAACTTAACCCCAACCCTAACCCTAGCCCTAGCCCTAGCCCTAGCCCTAACCTAACCCTAACATGAGCCCTAGCCCTAAAGCAAATCCTTAACCTAAGACTAACCCTAGCACTAGCACTATCGCTAACCCTAAAAATAACCGTAGCCCTAGCCCTAGCACGAGCCCTAACCCTAAACCCAACCCTAATCCTAACCCTAGCCATAACACTAACCCTAACCCTAACCTTTGCCCTAACCCAAGCCCAAACCCTAACCTAACCCTAAACATAACACTAGCCCTAACCCTAAACCTAAACCTAACCATAACCATATTCTAGCAATAGCCCAAGCCCTAGAACTAACCAAAAGCCTTACCCTAACCCTAACTCAAGGCCTAGTCCTAGCCCTAACATTAACCCTAACCCCAACCCAAACCCAACCCCAACCCTAACTATAACCCCAACCCCAACTCCACCCCAACCCAAACCCCAACCCCAACCCTAACCCTAACCGACCCGAACCCTAAACCTAACCTTAACCCTAGTCCTAGCCCAAGCCCTAGCACTAACCCTAACCCTAGCCCTAGCCCTAATCCTAACCCAAACCCTAGCTCTAACCCTAGACCTAGACCTAACCATAAACTTAGGTCTAACCCTAAACCTAGCTCTAACCCTAACCCTAACACTAACCCTAACCCTAGTCCTAGCCCTAACCCTAACCCTAACCTGAGACCTAACCCTAACATTAGTCCTAGCAATAACCCTAAACTCTATCCCTAACCATAACCCTAAACCTAATAATAACCTGATCCTAACCCTAGCCATAGCTCTAAACCTAACCCTAATTCTAACCCTAACCCTAGCCCTAGCCCTAATCCTAGCCCTAACCCTAACACTAAACCCAACCCAAACCCAACCCCACCCCAACACCAAAACCAACCCTAACCCTAAAACGAACCCGAACCCGAACAATAACCGTAACCCCAACCCTAACCCAATACCCGAACCCTAAACCAAACCCTAACCCGAACCTTAACACTAACCCGAACACGAACCCTAACCCTAACACGAACCAGAACCAGAACCAGAACCCTAACTCCAACCCCAAAACTAACCCTAGCCCAAACCCTAAACGGAAACCTAGACCTAACCCTAATCATAGCATTAGCCCTAACCCTAACCCTAGCGCTAGCACTAGCCCAAGCAGTAGCCCTAACCCTAACCCTAACACTAGCACTAGCCCTAACCCTAACGCTAACGATAAACCTAACACTAACTCTATCCATAGCCCTATTCCTAGCCCTAGCCATAACCCTAACACTAACCCAAACAGTAACCCTAACCCTAGACATAACACTAACACTAAACCTAACCCTAACCCCAACCCCAAACCCAACAACAACCCTAACCCTAACCCTAGCCTTAACCCTAATCCTAACCCTAACTCCAGCCCTAAGCCTAACCCTAACACTAACCCTAGCCTTACCCCTAACTCTAATGCTAACCCTAACCCTAATCATAGCCCTAGAACTAACATTAACCCTAACCCTAGCCCTAACCCTAACCTTAAACCCTAACACTAATAGTAGTCCTAAACCTAACCCTAACCCTTATCCTAGCATAGCCCTAGCCCTAGCCCTAATCCTAACACTAAACCTAACCCTAGCCCTAGCACTATCACTAATGCTAAAAATAACCCAAGACCTAACCCTACCGTAACCCTAGCCCTAGTGCTAGCCCTAACTCGAACCCTAACCATAACCCTAGCCCTAACCCTAAACTTAACCCTAGCCCTAGACGTAACCCTAAACGTAACCCTAACTCTTACCCCAACCCAAACCCCAACCCCGACGCCAACCCTAACCCTAATCCTAGCCCTACCCTAACACTAGACCTAGAGCTAAACCTAACCCTAAACCTAGCCCTAGCACTAAACTTAACCCTAACCCTTACCCTAGCCCTAGCCCTAATCTTAGCCCTAACCGTAACCCTAAAACTAAAGCTAGCCCTAACCCTTGCCCTAGGCCTAACCCTAACTCTAACAATAACCCTAGCCCTAGACCTAGCCCTAGCCATAACCCTAACCCTAACCCTTACCCTAGACCTAGCCCTAATATTAGCCCTAACCCTAACCCTAACACTAAAACTAGCCCTAACACTTGCCCTAGGCCTAATCCTAAATCTAACACTAACCCTAGCCCTAACCCTTACTCAAACCCTAACCCTAGCCTTAGCCCTAGCCCGAGCCCTAAACATAAACCTAACCCTAGCCCTACCCTTAACCCAAACCCTTATCCTAACCCTAACCCTAGCCCTAGCCCTGTCCCTAACCCTAACAATAACCGGAGCCCTAGCACTAGCCCTAGCGCCAGCCCTAACCCTAATCCAACCCTAACCCTAGCCCTAGACATAACACTAACCCTAACCCTAACCTTTACCCCAACCCTAACCCCGACCCCAACCCTAACCCTAATCCTAGCCCTAACCCTAACCTTAGACCTAACCCTAGCCCTGGACATAGCCCTAAACCTAATTTTAACGCTAGCCCTAGCCATAACCCTAACCCTAACACTAACCCTAACCATATTCCGAGCACTAGCCTAAGCCATAGCCCTAACACTAACCCTTACCCTAACCCTAAACCTAGCCCTTGTACTAGCCCTAGCCCTAAACCTAAACCTAACCCTAGCCCTAAACCTAACCCTAAACCTATCCCTAGGCCTAACCCTAAACCTAACCCTAGCCCTAGCCCTAATCCTAACCCAAACTCTAGCCATAACCCTAGACCTAGAGCTAACCATAACCTTAGCTCTAACCATAACCCTAGCTCTAACCCTAACACTAACACTAACCCTAACCCTAGCCCTAACCCTAACCCTAACCCTAAACCTAGTCCAACCCCTAACCCTCACACAAACACGAACACTAAGCCTAACTCTTACCATAAACAGAACCCTAACCCGAAGAAGAACCCTAACAAAAACCCAAACACGAATCCGAACCCAAACCCTAACCCTAAACTAAACCCTAACCTGAACCCGAACCTGAAAACGAATCCTAACCCCAACCCCAACACTAACCATAGGCCTAACCCTAAACCTACAATGACCCTAACCCTAGCCCTAGCCCTAACCTGAATACAAACCCTAAACCTAATCATAGCCATAGCCCTAACCCTAATCCTATCACTAGCCCTACCACTAGCCCTAATACTAACCCTAACCGTAGACCTAACCCTAACCCTAAACCTAACCCGAGCCCTAGCCCTAGCCCAAACACTAACCCTCACCCTAGCCCTAGCCCTATCCCTAACCCTAACAATAACCCTAGCCCTAGGCCCAGCCCTAGCCCTAGGCATAGCCATAACCCTAATCCTAACACTAACCATACCCCTAATCCGAACACAAACCCGAACCCGAACACTAACCCTAACAAAAACCAAAACCTGAATCCGAACCCGAACCCTAACCCTAGCCAGAACCCAAACCCGAACCCGAACCCGAACACTAACACTAACCCCAACCCCAACACTAAAACTAACGCTAACCCTAACCCTAATCCTAGCCCTAATCCTAACCCTAATCTAACTCTAGCCGTAGAACTAACCATAAAACTAATCCTAGCCTTACGCTAAACCTAAGCCTAGCTCTAGCCCAAACCCTAGCCCTAGCCCTAACCCTAAATCTAACCCTAACTGTAGCCCTAACCTAACGCTAACGCTAACGCTAACGCTAACCCTAACCCTAAGCCTAACCCTAGCCCTAGCTGTATCCCTAACCTAACCCTGACCCTAACCATAGCCCTAGTCCTAGCCCTAGCCATAACCCTAAACCTAACCCTAAACCTAACAGTAAACCTAGCCCTAGCCATAACCCTAACACTAACCCTAACTGTAACCCCAAACCCAACAACAACCCTAAACCTAACCCTACCCCTAACCCTAGCCCTAACCCTGGACCTAACCCTAACCCTAATACTAACACTAACCCTAACCCTAGACCTAGTCCTAGCCCTAGCCCAAATCCTAAAACTAACCCAAGCCCAAAACCTAACCCTAACACTAGCCCAAACCCTAAACCTATCCATAACCCTAACCCTAGCCCGAAACCTAACCTTAACCCTAACCCAAGCCCTAACCCAACCTTAACCATAACCCTAACCGTAGACCTCAACGTAAATCTAACCCTTATCCTAACAATACCCCTAGCCCTAGCCCTAACCCTAACACTAAACCTAACACTAGCCCTAGCACTATCCCTAACCCTAACAATAACCCAAGAATTAACCCTAAACCTAGCCCTAGCCCTTGCACTAACTCTAACCCTAAACCTAAACCTAGTCTTAGCCCTGGGCCTAGCCCTAGCCCTAAACCTAAAACTAACCCTAACCCTAGCCGTAAACCTAGCCCTAACCCTAAACTTAACCCTAGCCGTAGCCATAACCCTAAACCTAACCCTAAACCTTACCCCAACCCCGACCCCAAACTTAAACCTAATCCTACCCCTAACCCTAACACTAGACCTATCCCTAAACTTAACCTTAAACCTAGCCCTAGCCATAACCCTAATTCGAACCCTAACCCTAGTCCTGGCCCTAGCCCTAACCCTAAACCATACCCTAGGCCTAACACTTGCCCAAACCTTAACCCTAGCCCTAGCCCTAACCCTAACCCTAACACTAAACCTAGCCCTAACCCTTACCCAAACCATAACCCTAGCCCTAGCCCTAACCCTATCCCTAACCATACACCTAACCCAAGCCGTAGCCCTAACCCAAACCCAAAACCTAACCCAAACCCTACTACTAGCCCTGTCCCTATCACTAACAATAACCCTAGCCCTAGCCCTGGCCCTAACCCGAGCACTAAACCTAACCCCAAGCTTAACCCTAGCCCTAGCCATAACACTACCCTAACCCTAAACCTTACTAAACCAAACCCCAACCCGGACCCCAAACCTAAACCTAAACCTAGCCCTAACCCTAACCCTAGCCCGAAACCTAGCCCTAGACCTAACACTAACACTAACCCAAAACGTAGCCCTATCCCTTACCCTAACCCTAACCCTCACCTTAGCCCTAACCCTAACACTAACCCTAACCCTAGCCCTAGCTCTATCACTAACCATAACAATAATCCTAGCCCTAAGCCTAGCCCAAGAAATAACCCTAAACCTAACACTAACACTAGCCCTAAACCTAACCATAACCTTAGCCCTAACCCTAGCCCTAGCCCTAACACTAAACCTAAAACTAACCTTAGCCGTAACACTAAACATAACTCTAAACCTAGGCCTAGCCCTAGCCCTAACCCTAAATGTAACCCTAAATCTAAACCTAGCAATAGCCCTGGCCTTAGCCCTAACCCAAAAACTAACCCTAAACATAACACTAACCCTAAACCTAACCCTAACCCTAAGCCTAAACATAACACTAAACCTAACCCTAACCCTAGCCAAGCGCTAGCAATAACCCAAACCCAAACATAACCCTAGCCCTCACCCTAACCCTTACCCTAACCCTAACCATACCTAGCACAAGTCCTAGCACTAACCCTAACCCTAACCCTAACCCTAGCCGTAGCCCTAGCCCTAGACCTAACCCTAACCCTAGCCCTAAACTTAAACCTATACCCTAGCCCTAGCCCTAACCCTAACCCTAACTCTAGCACTAGACCTAATCCTAACACAAACGCTAGCCCTAGCACTAGCCCTAGAACTAACCCTAACCATAACACTAGCCCCAGCCCTAGCCCTAAACCTAACCCTCACCCTAGCCCTAGCCCTAAACCTAACTCTAACCCTAACCCTAATTATAGCCCTAGACCTACACCTAACCCTAGCCCTAGTCCTAGTCCTAGCCCTAACCCTAACCGTATCCCTAACCCTAACCCTAAACATAAAACTAACCCTAGCCCTAGCCGTAATCCTTACCCTAATCCTATCCTAAACCCTAACACTAGCCTAGCCCTAAACCTAACACTAACCCTAAACCTAGCCTGAGCATTGCCCTAGACCTATCCCTAAACATAACACTAACCCTAACCCTAACCCTAACCCTAAACCTAAACCTAACCCTAGACCTAACACTAACCCTAACAGTAACCCGAACCCTAGCCCTATCCATAAACCTAACCCGAACTCTAACCCTAATCATAGCCCTAGCCCTAACCCTATCCCTAGCCATAGCCCTAACCCTAGCCCTAGCCCTAACACTAACCCAAACCGTAGCCATAACCCTAGAACTAGCTCTAGTCAAAACCCTAACCCTAACACTAACCCTAGCCCTAAATCTAACCATAACCCTAGCCCTAGCCCTAGCCCTAAGCCTAACTCTAAACATAAACCTAGCCCTAACCCTAACCCAAACCTTAACCATAGCCCTAGACCTAGCCCTAGCCGAAGCCATAACCCTAACCCTAAACCTAAACCTAGCCTTAACCCCAAACCTAACCCTAATCCTAACCCTTACCACAACTCCAACCACAACCACGATCCCAACAATAACCCTAATCCTAGCCCTAACCCTAAACCTAGACTTAGCACTAGCCCTGGCCCTAGCCCTAACCGTAACACTAAACCTGAACCTAGCCCTAACCCTAACCCTAACCCTAGCCCTAGCCCTAGCCCTAACCCTAACCTTAAACCTAGCCCTAGCCCTTAACTTAACCCTAACCCTCACCCTAGCCCTATCCCTAGCCCTAGCACTAACTCTAACATTAACCCTAACCCTAACCCTAGGCCTAGCCCTAACCCTAACCCTAACCCAAACCCAAACCCCAACCCCAACCCTTACTATAACCCAAACCCCAACCCCAAACCTAACCCTAAACCGACCCGAACCCTAAACCTAATCCTAACCCGAACCCGAACCCGTTCTCTAAGCCTAACCCTAAGCCTAACCATAACCCGAACCCATCCACAAACCGTAACACTAACCCAAACCCGCACACGAACCTAACCCTAACCCTAACCGGAAACCGAACCTGAACACGAACCCCAAACCTAACAAGAACTCGAACCCGAACACTTAACATAACCCAGTCCCTAATCCTAAACGTACATTAACCATAGCCTTAGACTTAGTCATAGTCCTGTTACTACAACACTAGCCCTAACCCTACCCCTAAACCTAACCCTAACCCTAGCCCTAGCAAAAACCCTAGCCCTAACATCAATCCTAAACCTAGCCCTAACCCTAACAACTGTAACCCTAGCCATAAACCTAAGCCTAAACATAGCCCCAGACCTAGCCCTAGCCAGAACCCTAACCCTAAACCTAGCCCTAGTCCTAGCTGTAGCCCTAAGAATAACCCTAACCCTAGGCCTAGGCCTAGCCCTAACCCTAACTCTAAACCTAAGTCTAAACCTAGCCTTAGCCCTGGCCCTAGCCCTAACCCTAACCCTAACCCTAGGCCTAGCCCTAACTCTAAAATTAACCCTAGCCCTAGCCCTAGCCCTAGCCCTAGCCCTATCCCTAACCCTAACACTAACCCTAGGCATAGGCCTAGCCCTAAACTTAAGTCTAACCCTAAGTCTAAAATTAGTCCTAGACCCAGCCCTAACACTAACCATACCCTAACCCTAGTCCTGAACCTAATCCTAACCCTACCACTAACCCTAATCATAGCCCTAGCGCTAACCCTAACCCTAGCCATAGCCCTAGCCCTGGCTCTAGCCCTAACCCTAACACTAATCCTAACCCTACTCCTAAACTTATCCCTAACACTAACAATAAAACAAGTCCTAGCCCTAGCCATAACCCTAACCGTAAACCTAATAATAGCCCTAGCAGTAACCTTAGCACTACCCCTAACCCTAACACTAAACCTAGCCCTAACCCTAACCATACCAAAGCCCTAACCCTAACCCTAACCCTAACCCTAGCCCAAGCCCTAGCAGTAACCCTTACCCTCATGCTAATCATAGCCCTAACCCTAACCATAAACCTAGCCCTAGCCCTATCCCTACCCCTAACCCTAACCATAGCCCTAACCCAAACCCTAACATAAACCTCACCCTAGCCCGAGCCCGAGCCCTAACCCTAACACTAACCCTAAACCTAGATCTAGCACTATCCCTAACCCTGACAATAACCTTAGCTCTAGCCCTAACCAACCCAAACCATAACCGTAATCATAGCCTTAGCCATAACCCTAACCCTAGCCCTAGCTCTAGACCTAGCCCTAGCCCTAACCCTAACCCTAACCGTAGCCCTAACCCTAACGCTAACCCTAACGCTAAACCTACCCTATCTCTAGCCCTAACAATAACCAAAACCAAACCCAAGCCCTAACCCTAACCCTAAGCCTAGCCCTAGCCCTAACCATAATCCTAACCCTAGCCCTAACCCTGAACCTAAACCTATCCCTAAAACTAACCATTACCCTAGCCCTAGCCAAAAAACTAACACTAAAATTAGCCCTAGCCCTAGCCCTAATCCTAACCCAAACCATATCCCTAGCCCTACCATAGACCTAAGCCAGCCTTAGCCCTAAACCTAACCCTTGCCCTAACACTAACCCCAGCACTAGACCTAACCGTAACCCTAACCCTAACCCTAGTCCTAACCCTAACCATAACCCTAGACCTAGCCCTAGCCCTTGCCTAACCATAACCCTAACCGTAGCCCTAGCCCTATCCAAAATCCTAACCCTCGCCCAAGCCCTAGCCCTAGCCCTAGACATGAACTTAACCCTAACCCAAAAAGTAACCCTAGCCCCAGCCATAACGCTAACACTAACCCTAACCCAAATCCCAACCCCAACCCAAACCCCAACCCCAACCGAACCCAAACAATTGCCCTAACCCTAAACATAGCCTTAACCCTAGCCCTAACCCTACCCTATCCCTAGCCCTAGCCGTAACCCTAACCATAACCTTAATCATACCCCTATCCCTAACCCTAACCCTAATCCTAATCCTTAACTCTAACCGTAGCCCTAACCCTAAACCTAGAGCTAGCTCTAGCCCTAACCGTAACAATAACCATAACCCTAGCCCTAACCCTAACACTAACCCTAACCCTAACCCTAGGCATAAGCCTAGCCCTAACGCTAACTCTAAACCTAAGTTTAAAACTAGCCCTAGCTCTGGCCCTAGCCCTAACCTTAACACTAACTCTAAGCCTACCCTAATCCTAACCCTAAACCTAACCCTAGGCCTAGGACTAGCCCTAAACCTAACTCTAACCCTAAGTCTAAACCTAGCCCTACCCCTGACCCAGGCCTAACCCTAACGCTAACCCTAAATATAAAACCTAACCCTAACCCTAACACTGACTCTAACCCTAACCCTAACTCTAAACCTAATCCTAACCAGAGCCCTAGCCCTGGCCCTAACACTAAACCTAACCACAACAATAGTCTAACCCTAATCTTAACCCTAACCCTAGCCCTAAACCTAACCCTAACCCTAGCAGTAGCCCTAAGCCTAACCCTAACCCTAGCACTAGCCCCAATCTTAACACAAACCCTCGCCCTAGCCCTAGCCGTAGCCCTAGGCTTAACCCTAACACTAACCCTAGCCTTAACCCTAACCCTAGCCCTAAACCTAACCCTAAACCTAACCCTTGCCCTAGCCATAATCCTAACCCTAACCCTCTCGCTAGCCCTAGCCCTAACCCTAACCCTAGCTCTAGCCCAAACCCAGGCCATAACCCTAACCCTAAACCTAACAGTAACCCTAGCCCTAGTCATAAATCTAACAATAACCCGAAACCTAGCCCTAGCCCTAACCCTAACCCTAACCCTAGTCCTAGCCTTAGCCCTAGCCCCAACCCTAACCCTAAATCTAACCCTAATCCTAGCCCTAGCCCCAGCCCTAACCCTAACCATACCCTAACCCGAGCCCTGAACCTAACCCTAACCCTAACCGTAACCCTAATCATAGCGCTAGCCCTACACCTAACACTACCCCTAGTCTTACCCCTAGCACTATACCTAACCCTAAAAATAACCCTAGCCCTAGCCCTAAACCTAACCCTAACCCTAACCCAAATCATAGCCTTGACCCTAATCCTAACCCTAATCCTAGCCCTAGCCCTAGCCCTAACCCTAACCCTAACCCTAACCGTAGCCATAGCCCTAAAGCTAAACCTAACACTAAACCTAGCCCTAGCTCTAGACTTAACCATAACCATAACCATAACCATAACTCTAGCCCAAACCCTAAACCCAACCCTAATCCTAGCACTAGCCCAAGCCCTAGCCCTAACCCTAACCCTTACCCTTACCCTTACCCTAACACTAGCCGTAGCCCTAGCACTAACCCTAACCTTAAATCTAACCCTACTCCTTACTCTAGCCCTAGTCCTAGCCCTAACCCTAACCCTAACCCTAACCCTAACCCTAGCCCTAGCCCTAATCCTAAAACAAACCTTGGCCCTAGCCCTAGCCCTAGCCCTAGACCTAACCAAGCCTTAGCCCTAACCCTAACGCTTGCCCTAACCCTAAACCTAACACTAACCCTAGCCCTACTCCTAACCCTAACCCTAACCCTAGCCCTACAGTAACCCGAACCCTAACCCTAATCCTAGCAATATCCAAGCCCTAGCCCTAACACTAACCCTTACCCCAACCCTAACCCTAGCCCTAGCCTAAGCCCTAAACCTAACCCTAAACAAAACCCCAAACCAAGCCCTAAACCTAACCCTAAATCTAGCCCTAGCCGTAAACCTACCCTAACTCTAGCCCTAACACTAACCTGAACCCAAACCATAGCCCTAGGCATAGCCCTAGAGCTAACCCTAAACTTAGCCCTAAACATAACCCTAGCCCTAAACCTAAACCAAACCCAGGCACTAGCCAAAGACCTAAACCTAAGCCTAAACGTAACCATAGCCATAACCAAAACCCTAACCCTAACCCTAGGCCTAGCCCAAGCACTAACCCTAACACTAACCATAACCCTAGCCCAAGCACTATCCCTAACCCTAACAATAACCCTAGCCCTAGCCCTAGGCCTAGGCCTAGCCCTAGCCCTAGCCATAACCCTAACCCTAACATTAACCCTAGCCCTAACCCTAAGCCTAATCCTGGCACTACCCTTAGCACTAGTCCTAACCCTAACCCTAACCCAAGCACTAACACTAACCCCACCCTAAACATAGCCCTAACCCTAATGCTAACCCTAGCCCTAAACCTAACCCTAACCCTAGCCGTAACCCTAAACCTAACCCTAACCCTAACCCTAACCCCATAACCTAGTCCTAGCCCTATCTCTAACCCTAACAATAACCCGAGAACTAGCCCTAGCCCCAGCCCTAGCCCTAACCCTAACCCTAACCGTAGCCATAAACCTAACCCTAACACTAAACCTAACCCTAGCCCTTGCCCAATTCCTAACCATAACACTAACCCTAACCTTTGCCTTAGCACTATCCCTATCCCTAACACTAAACCTAACCCTAGACCTTGCCCAATTCCTAACCATAACACTAACCCTAACCTTTGCCTTAGCACTATCCCTATCCCTAACAATAACCCTACCCTAGCCCTAGGCCTGGACCTAGCCATAGTCTCAAACTTAACACTAAATCTAGACCGAAACCTAACCCTAACACTAGCCCAAGCCCTAGCCCTAGCTCTAACCCTAACCTTAACCCTAACCCTAGACATAACCCTAACCCAAACCATAAACCTATCCCTAGTCTCAGCCCTAGTCCAAAACCTAACCCTAACCGTAGCCATAACCTTAAACCTAACCCTAAAGCTAACCCTAGCCCTAGCCCTATCCCTAACCCTAACACTAACCATAACCCTAGCCCTAGCACTATCCCAAACCCTAACAATAACTATAGCCATAGCCCTAGGCCTATCCTTAGCCATAACCCTAACCTTAACACTAACTGTAGACCTAAAACTAACCCAAACACTAGCCCGACCTCTAGCCCTAGACCTAACTCTAACCTTAAACCTAACCTAGCCCTAACCCTAACAAGAACCAGAATCCGAACCCTAACCCTAGCCCTAGCCCTATCCCTAACCCTAACAGTATACCTAACCCTAGGCCTAGCACTATCCCTAACCCTAACAATAACCCTAGCCCTAGCCCTAGTCCTAACCCTAACACTAACACTAACCCTAATCATAGCCTTAGCCCTAACCCTAATCCTAGACCTAGCCCTAGACCTAGCCCTAGCCCTAGCCCTAATCCTAACCCTAACCATAACCATTGCCCTAACCCTAATGCAAATGCTAACCCTAACCCTAAATCTAACCCTAGACAAGCCCTAACAGTAACCCTAACCCTAACCCTAGCCCTAACGGTAACAATAACCTTAAACCAAATCCCAGCACTAGCCCAAGCCCTAGCCCTAACCCTAACCCTTACCTTAACCCTAAACCTAGCTGTAGCCCTTGCCCTAACCCTAACCCTAAACCAAGCCTAGACCTAACCCTAACCCTAACCCTAACCCTAACCCTAGCCCTAGACCTAACCCTAACCCTAACCCTAACCCTAGCCCTAGCCCTAATCCTAAAACAAACCCTGGCCCTAGCCCGATCCCTAGATCTAACCCAGCTTTAGCCCTAACCCTAACACTTGCCCTAACCCTAAACGTAATACTAACCCTAGCCTTAGACCTAACCCTAACCCTAATGCTAACCCTAGCCCTAAGAATAACCCTAACACTAACCCTAATCCTAGCACTAGACAAAGCCCTAGCCCTAACCCTAACAGTTACCCTAACCATAACCCTAGCCCTAGCCCTCGACCTACCCCTAACCCTAACCCTTACACTAGCCAAAACCTAACCCTAACCCTAGCCCTAGCCCTAACCCTACACTAACCCTAGCCCTAGCAATAATCCTAAACCAAACCATAGCCCTAGGCAAACCCTAGACCTAACCCTAAACTTAGCCCTAAACATAACCCTAGCCCTAACCCTAACCCTAACACTAACCCTTGCCCTAGCCCTAACCCTAATCAAACACAAGTCCTCTCCCAATACCTAGCCCTAACTATAACACTAACGCTAGCACTAAACCTAAGCCTAACCCTAACCCTAACAATAACCCTAGCCCTAGCCCTAGCCCTACCCCTAGCCCTAGACCTAGCCCTAGCCCTACCCCTAGCCCTAGACCTAGCCCTAGCCCTAGCTCTAGCCCTAGGCCTAGCCCTAAACCTAAACCTAACCCTAACCTTGGCATAGGCATAGCCCTAACCCTAACTCTAACCCTAACCCTAAGTCTAAACCTAGCCCTAGCCTTGGCCCTAGACCTAACCCTAACCCTAGCCCTAGCCCTACCCCTAAGCCTAACAATAACCCGAGCCCTAGCCCTAGCCCTAGCACTAGCCCTAATCATAACACTAACCCTAACCCTAGGCATAGGCCTAGCCCTAACCCTAACAGTAACCCTAAGTCTAAACCTAGCCCAAGCCCTAGACCTATCCCTACCCTAGCCCTAACCCTAACCCTAGCCCTAACCCTAACTCTAGCCCTAACCCCAATCCTAAACCTAGCCCTAACCATAACCATAACCGTAACCCTAACCTTAATGCTAAACCTCAAAATAGCCCTAACACTAGCCCGAGCCCAAACCCTAACACTAACCCTAGCCCTAGCCCTAGCCCTAAACCTAACCCTAACCGCATACCCAACTCCAACCCCACCCAAACCCTAGCCCTAACCCAAACCGTAACCAAACCCTAAACCTAACCCTAGAACTAGCCCTAAACGTAACCCTAAACATAACCCTAAAAATAGCCCTAGCCATACACCTAAACCTAACAATAACCCTAGCCCTAACCCTAGCCCTAGCCCTAGCAGTAACCCTAACCCAAACCCTAATCACAGCCCTAGACCTAACCGTAACCCTAGCCATAGCCCTAGCCATAGACCTAATCCTAACCCTAACCCTAACACTAATCATAGCCTTAGCCCTAAACCTAACCCTAGCCCTAGCCCTAGCTCTAGCCCCAGCCCTAGCCCTAACCCTAATCCTAACCCTAACCCTAACTATAGCCCTAACCCTAAGGTTAACCCTAACCCTAAACCTAGTCCTAGGTCTAGCCCTAACCATAACAAAAGCCAAACCCTAGCCCTAACCCTAACCCTAACCCTAAACCTAACCCTAATCCTAGCACTAGCCCAAGCCCTCGCCCTACCCTAACCCTTACACTAACCCGAACCCTAGCCATAGCCCTAGACCTAATCCTAACCCTAAACCTAAACCTCACCCTAGCCCTACCCCTAATCCTACACCAAACCCTGGCCCTAGCCACAGCCCTAGACCTGACCCAGCTTTAGCCCTAAACCTAACCCTTGCCCTAACCCGAACACTAACACTAACCCTAGCCCTATACCTAACCCTAACCCTAACCCTATACCTAGCCCTAGCCCTCTCCCAAGCCCTAGCCCTAACCCTAACCCTAACACTAACCCTAACCGTAGCCCTAGCCCTATCCCTAACCCTAACACTCGCCCAAGCCCTAGCCCTAGCCCTGGACCAAGACATAAACTTAACCCTAATCCTAACAGTAACCCTAGCCCTGGCCATAAACCTAACACTAACCCAAACACTAATCCCAACCCCAAACCCAACCCCAACTGTAACCCTAGCCATAACCCTAAATATAACCTTAACATTAGCTCTAACCCTAACCCTAACCCTAACCGTAACCCTAACACTAACACTAAACCTAGCCCTAGCCCTATCTCTAACCCTAACAATAACCCTAGAACTAGCCCTAGCCCTAGCCATAACCCTAACCCTAGCCCTAGCCATAAACCGAACCCTAACCCTAACCCTTACCCCAACCCCAACCCCAACCCAGACCCCAACACTTACCCTAATCCTAGCCCTAACCCTAACAACAGACTTAGCACATGCCCTGGGCCTAGCCCTAACCCTAACCCTAAACCTAGCCCTAGCCCTAAAATTAACGCGAACCCTAACCATAAACATAGTCCTAGCACTAACCCGAATCCTAAACGTATCCCTAGCCATAAAACTAACCCTAACCCTAACCCTAACCCTTTCCCTAACCCTAGCCCTACCCCTCTACCAAGCCCAAGCGCTGACCCTAAACCTAAACCTAGCCGTAGCCATCTCCCAAGCCCTAGCCCTAACCCTAACCCTAGCCCTAGACCTAACCCTAACCATAACCAAACCAGGCCTTAGCCCTAGCCCTGTCCCTAACCCTAACCCTTGCCTAAGCCCTAGCCATAGCCCTAGCACTAGACATAAACTTAACCCTAAACCTAAGAGTAACCCTAGACCTGGCCATAACACTAACAATAACACTTACCCTAATCCCAACCCAACCACAACCACAACCCCAACCCTAACCCTAGCCCTAACCCTATACATAACCCTATCCCTAGCCAGAACCCTAAACCTAACCATAATCATAGCCCTAGCCATAAGCGTAACCCTAGCCCTAGCCCTAGCCCTATTCTTAGCCCTAACCCTAACACTAACCATAACCGTAGCCCATCACTAACGCTAACCCTTACCCTAAACCTAGCCCTACCTCTAGCCTTTACCCTATCCCTAATACTAGCACTAGCCGTAAACCTGACCCTAACCCCTACCCTAACATTAGCCATACCCATAGCTCTACCTGAACCCTAACACTAAACCTAACCCTAACCCTAGCACTAATCCTAAACCTAACCCTAATCCTAACACTAAACCTAAACCTAACCCTAACCCTAGCCGTAGCCCTAACCCTAACCCTAACCATAACCCTAGCCTAGCCCTATCCCTAAACCTAACCCTCGCCCAAGCCCTAGACCTAGCCCTAGCCCTAGCCCTAGACATAAACTTAACCCTAACCCTAACAGTAACACTAGCCCTAGACATAACCCTAAAACTAACACTAGCCCTAATCCCAACCCCAACCCCAACCCCAACCCCAAACCCAACCCTAAGCCTAGCCCTAACACTAAACATAAGCCTAATTTAAGACCTAACCCTAACCCAAGCCCTAGCCGTAACCCTAACTCTAACCCTAAACCTAATCATAGCCCTAGACCTAAATGTAACCCTAGCCCTAGCCCCAGCCCTAGCCCTAACCCAAACCCTAACCGTAGCCAAAACCCTAACCCTAACCCTAAACCTACCCTAGTCCTACCACTATCCCTAACCCTAAAGTAAACCTAGCCCTAGCCCTAGGCATAGCCCTAGCCATAACCGTAACCCTAACACTAACTCTAGACATAACCCTAATCCTAACACTAGCCCTAACCATAGCCCTAACCATAGCCCTAACCCTAAACCTAAACCTAACCGTAGCCCTAACCCTAACCCAAACCCAAAGCCTAGCCCTAGCCCTATCCCTAACCGTAACAATAACCCTAGCCCTAAACCTAGCCCTAACCCTAACACTATCCCTAACCCTAGCCCTAACCCTAACCGTAACCCTAACCCTAACACTAAACCTAGCCCTAGCCCTATCTCTAACCCTACAATAACCCTAGAACTAGCCCTAGCTCTATCTCTAACTCTAAAAATAACCCTAACCCTAGCCCTAGCCATAAACCGAACCCTAATCCTAACCCTTACCCCAACCCCCACCCCAACCCAGACCCCAACACTTACCCTTATCGTAGCCCTAATCCTAACACTAGACTTAGCACATGCCCTGGGCCTAGCCCTAACCTAACCCTAAACCTAGTCCTAAACCTAACACTAACCCTAAACTTAACCCTAGCCCTAACCCTAAACCTAAACCTAACCATAATAATAGTCCAAACCCTAATCTTAATCCTAAACGTATCCCTAGCCCTAAAACTAACCCTAACCCTAACCCTAACCCTAACCCTAGCCCTACCCCTCTCCCAAGCCCTAGCGCTGACCCTAAACCTAAACCTAGCCCTAGGCATCTCCCAAGCCCTAGCCCTAATCTTAATATTAACCCTAGCACTAGACCAAACCCTAACCCTAAACTTAAATGTAGCCCTAGCCCTGTCCCTAAACCTAACCCTCGCCCAAGCCCTAGCCCTAGCCCTAGCCCTAGACATAAGCTTAAACCTAACCCTAACAGTAACCCTAGCCCTGGCCATAACACTAACCCTAACCCTAATCCCAACCTCAACCCCAACCCTAACCCTAGCCCTAACCCTATGCATAACCCTATCCCTAGCCGTAACCCTAACACTAACCCTAACCAGACCCCTAGCCGTAACCCTAACACTAACCCTAACCAGACCCCTAGCCATAACTCTAACCCTAATCCTAATCATACCCCTAGCTATAACCGTAACCCTAGCCCTAGCCCTAGCCCTAGCCCTAACCCTAACCCTAACCCTAGCCCTAGCTCTAGCCCTAACCCTATCCCTAACCCTAGCCCTAGACCTAAACCTAACCCTAACCCTAACCCTAACCCCAGCCATAGCCCTAGCTCTACCCTAATCCTAACACTAAGCCTAAACCAAATCCTAGCCCTAACCCTAAACCTACACCTAACCCTAACCGTAGCCCTAACCCTAACACTAACCCAAACCAAAAACCTAGCTCTAGCCCTAGCCCTACCCTAACCCTAACACTAAACCTAACACTAGCCCTAGCCAAACCCTAAACCTAACCCTAACCCTAACCCTAGACCTAGCACTATCCCTAACCCTAACCCTAACCCTAACCCTTGCCCAAGTCCTAACAGTAACCCTAACACTAACCCTAGCCCTAACGGTAACAATAACCCTAAACCAAATCCCAGCACTAGCCCAAGCCCTAGCCCTAACCCTAACCCTTACCTTAACCCTAAACCTAGCTGTAGCCCTTGCCCTAACCCTAACCCTAAACCTAACCCTAAACCTAGCCCTAGACCTATCCCTAACCCTAACCCTAAGCCTAACCCTTACCCTAACCCTAGCCCTAGACCTAACCCTAACCCTAACCCTAACCCTAGCCCTAGCCCTAATCCTAAAACAAACCCTGGCCCTAGCCCGATCCCTAGATCTAACCCAGCTTTAGCCCTAACCCTAACACTTGCCCTAACCCTAAACGTAATACTAACCCTAGCCTTAGACCTAACCCTAACCCTAATGCTAACCCTAGCCCTAAGAATAACCCTAACACTAACCCTAATCTTAGCACTAGACAAAGCCCTAGCCCTAACCCTAACAGTTACCCTAACCATAACCCTAGCCCTAGCCTTTGCCCTAGCCCTAACCCTAACCCTTACACTAGCCAAAACCTAACCCTAACCCTAGCCCTAGCCCTAACCCTACACTAACCCTAGCCCTAGCAATAATCCTAAACCAAACCATAGCCCTAGGCAAACCCTAGACCTAACCCTAAACTTAGCCCTAAACATAACCCTAGCCCTAACCCTAACCCTAACACTAACCCTTGCCCTAGCCCTAACCCTAATCAAACACAAGTCCTCGCCCAATACCTAGCCCTAACTATAACACTAACGCTAGCCCTAAACCTAAGCCTAACTCTAACCCTAACCCTAACAATAAACCTAGCCCTAGCCCTAGCCCTAGCCCTAGCCCTAGCCCTAAACCTAAACCTAAACATAACCCTAGGCATAGGCCTAGCCCTAACCCTAACTCTAACCCTAAGTCTAAACCTAGACCTAGCCTTGGCCCTAGACCTAACCCTAACCCTAGCCCTAGCCCTACCCCTAAGCCTAACAATAACCTGAGCCCTAGCCCTAGCCCTAGCCCTAATCCTAACACTAACCCTAACCCTAGGCATAGGCCTAGCCCTAACCCTAACAGTAACCCTAAGTCTAAACCTAGCCCAAGCCCTAGACCTAACCCTACTCTAGCCCTAACCCTAACCCTAGCCCTAACCCCAATCCTAAACCTAGCCCTAACCATAACCATAACTGTAACCCTAACCATAATGCTAAACCTCAACATAGCCCTAACACTAGCCTGAGCCCAAACCCTAACACTAACCCTAGCCCTAGCCCTAGCCCTAGCCCTAAACCTAACCCTAACCACATACCCAACTCCAACCCCAACCCAAACCCTAGCCCTAACCCAAACCGTAACCAAACCCTAAACCTAACCCTAGAACTAGCCCTAAACGTAACCCTAAACATAACCCTAAAAATAGCCCTAGCCATACACCTAAACCTAACAATAACCCTAGCCCTAACCTAGCCCTAGCCCTAGCAGTAACCCTAACCCAAACCCTAATCACAGCCCTAGACCTAACCATAACCCTAGCCATAGACCTAATCCTAACCCTAACCCTAACACTAATCATAGCCTTAGCCCTAAACCTAACCCTAGCCCTAGCTCTAGCCCCAGCCCTAGACCTAACCCTAACCCTAACCCTAACCCTAACTATAGCCCTAACCCTAAGGCTAACCCTAACCCTAAACCTAGTCCTAGGTCTAGCCCTAACCATAACCAAAGCCAAACCCTAGCCCTAACCCTAACCCTAACCCTAAACCTAACCTTAATCCTAGCACTAGCCCAAGCCCTCGCCCTACCCTAACCCTTACACTAACCCGAACCCTAGCCATAGCCCTAGACCTAATCCTAACCCTAAACCCAACCCTAACCCTAGCCCTACCCCTAATCCTACACCAAACCCTGGCCCTAGCCACAGCCCTAGACCTGACCCAGCTTTAGCCCTAAACCTAACCCTTGCCCTAACCCGAACACTAACACTAACCCTAGCCCTAGACCTAACCGTAACCCTAACCCTAACACTAACCCTAACCGTAGCCCTATACCAAGCCCTAGCCCTATCTCTAACCCTAACACTCGCCCAAGCCCTAGCCCTAGCCCTAGACCAAGACATAAACTTAACCCTAATCCTAACAGTAACCCTAACCCTGGCCATAAACCTAACACTAACCCTAATGCTAATCCCAACCCCAACCACAACCCCAACCGTAACCCTAGCCATAACATAAATATAACCCTAACATTAGCTCTAACCCTAACCCTAACCCTAACTGTAACCCTAACACTAACACTAAACCTAGCCCTAGCCCTATCTCTAACCCTAACAATAACCCTAGAACTAGCCCTAGCCCTAGCCACAACCCTAACCCTAGCCCTAGCCATTAACCGAACCCTAACCCTAATGCTTACCCCAACCCCAACCCCAACCCAGACCCCAACACTTACCCTAATCCTAGCCCTAACCCTAACAACAGACTTAGCACATGCCCTGGGCCTAGACCTAACCCTAACCCTAAACCTAGCCCTAGCCCTAAAATTAACGCTAACCCTAACCATAAACATAGTCCTAGCACTAACCCGAATCCTAAACGTATCCCTAGCCATAAAACTAACCCTAACCTTAACCCTAACCCTTTCCCTAACCCTAGCCCTACCCCTCTACCAAGCCCAAGCGCTGACCCTAAATCTAACCCTAGCCGTAGCCATCTCCCAAGCCCTAGTCCTAACCCTAACCCTAGCCCTAGACCTAACCCTAACCCTAACCAGACCGTAGCCCTAGCCCTGTCCCTAACCCTAACACTTGCCCAAGCCCTAGCCATAGCCCTAGCACTAGACATAAACTTAACCCTAACCCTAAGAGTAACCCTAGACCTGGCCATAACACTAACAATAACACTTACCCTAATCCCAACCCCAACCCCAACCACAACCCCAACCCTAACCCTAGCCCTAACCCTATACCTAAACCTATCCCTAGCCAGAACCATAAACCTAACCATAATCATAGCCCTAGCCCTAAGCGTAACCCTAGCCCTAGCCCTAGCCCTATTCTTAGCCCTAACCCTAACACTAACCATAACCGTAGCCCATCACTAACGCTAACCCTTACCCTAAACCTAGCCCTACCTCTAGCCCTTACCCTATCCCTAATACTAGCACTAGCCATAAACCTGAACCTAACCCCTACCCTAACATTAGCCATAGCCATAGCTCTACTCTAACCCTAACACTAAACCTAACCCTAACCCTAGCACTAATCCTAAACCTAACCCTAACCCTAACACTAACCCTAAACCTAACCCTAACCCTAACCGTAGCCCTAACCCTAAACCTAACCCTAACCCTAACCCTAGCCTAGCCCTATCCCTAAACCTAACCCTCGCCCAAGCCCTAGCCCTAGCCCTAGCCCTAGACATAAACTTAACCCTAACCCTAACAGTAACACTAGCCCTAGACATAACCCTAAAACTAACACTAGCCCTAATCCCAACCCCAACCCCAACCCTAAGACTAGCCCTAACACTAAACATAAGCCTAATTTAAGACCTAACCCTAACCCAAGCCCTAGCCGTAACCCTAACTCTAACCCTAAACCTAATCATAGCCCTAGACCTAAATGTAACCCTAGCCCTAGCCCCAGCCCTAGCCCTAACCCAAACCCTAACCGTAGCCAAAACCCTAACCCTAACCCTAAACCTAACCCTAGTCCTACCACTATCCCTAACCCTAAAATAAACCTAGCCCTAGCCCTAGGCATAGCCCTAGCCATAACCGTAACCCTAACACTAACTCTAGACATAACCCTAATCCTAACACTAGCCCTAACCATAGCCCTAACCATAGCCCTAACCCTAAACCTAACCCTAACCATAGCCCTAACCCTAACCCAAACCCAAAGCCTAGCCCTAGCCCTATCCCTAACCGTAACAATAACCCTAGCCCTAAACCTAGCCCTAACCCTAACACTATCCCTAACCCTAGCCCTAACCCTAACCGTAACCCTAACCCCAACACTAAACCTAGCCCTAGCCCTATCTCTAACCCTACAATAACCCTAGAACTAGCCCTAGTCCTAGCCCTATCTCTAACCCTAACAATAACCCTAACCCTAGCCCTAGCCATAAACCGAACCCTAACCCTAACCCTTAACCCAACCCCCACCCCAACCCAGACCCCAACACTTACCCTTATCGTAGCCCTAATCCTAACACTAGACTTAGCACATGCCCTGGGCCTAGCCCTAACCTAACCCTAAACCTAGTCCTAAACCTAACACTAACCTTAAACTTAACTCTAGTCCGAACCCTAACACTAAACCTAACCCTAACCCTAGCCCTACCCCTCTCCCAAGCCCTAGCGCTGACCCTAAACCTAAACCTAGCCCTAGGCATCTCCCAAGCCCTAGCCCTAACCTTAACATTAACCCTAGCCCTAGACCAAACCCTAACCCTAAACTTAAACGTAGCCCTAGCCCTGTCCGTAAACCTAACCCTCGCCCAAGCCCTAGCCCTAGCCCTAGCCATAGACATAAGCTTAAACCTAACCCTAACAGTAACCCTAGCCCTAGCCATAACACTAACACTAACCCTAACACTAACCCTCGCCCAAGCCATAGCCCTAGCCCTTGCCCTAGCCCTAGACATAAACTTAACCCTAACACTAACAGTAACACTAGCCCTAAACATAACCCTAAAACATACACTAACCCTAATCCCAACCCCAACCCCAAAACCAACCCCAACCCCAAGCCTAACCCTAGCCCTAACACTAAACATAACCCTGATCTTAGACCTAACCCTAACCCCAGCCCTAGCCGTAACCCTAACCCTAACCCTAATCATAGCCCTAGCCCAAACTGTAACCCTAGCCCTAGCCCCATCCCTAGCCGCAGCCCTAGCCCTAACCCAAAACCTAACCGTAGCCCAAACCCTAACCCTAACCCTAAACCTAAACCTAACCCTAGCCATATCCCTATCCCTAACCCTAACACTAAACCTAACCCTAGTCCTAGCACTATCCCTAAAACTAACAATAAATCCACCCTAGGCCTAGGCCTAGCCATAACCCTAACCCTAACAATAACTCTAGACCTAACCCTAATCCTAACACTAGCCCTAGCCCTAGCCCTAACCCTAGCCCTAACCCTAACCCTAACCCTAAACATAACCCTAGCCCTAACCCTAACCCAAACCTAAGCCTAACCCTAGCCCTATCCCTAACCCTAACAATAAACTTAGCCCTAGCCTTAGCCATAACCCTAGCCCTAGCACTATTCCTAAACCTAGCCCTAAATACTACACATAGCCCTAGCCCTAAACCTATCTTAGCCCAAGCCCTAACCCTATTTCATACTCTAACCGTAGCCCTAACCCTAACCCTAACACTAAACCTAACCCTAGACCTAGTCCTAGCCCTAACCCTAAGAGTAAACCTAACCCTAGGCCTAGCACTATCCCTTACCCTAACAATAACCCTAACCCTAGCCCTAGCCCTAACACTAACACTAACACTAACACTAACCCTAATCATAGCCTTAGCCTTAAACCTAACCCTAGACCTAGCACTAGCCATAGCCCTAATTCTAACCCTAACACTAACCATAGTCCTAACCCTAAGGCTAACGCTAACAATAACCCTAACCCTAGCCCTAGCCCTAACCATAATCCTAACCATAACCCTAGCCCTATCACTAAACATAACCCTGATCTTAGACCTAACCCTAACCCCAGCCCTAGCCGTAACCCTAACCCTAACCCTAATCATAGCCCTAGCCCTAACCATAACCCTAGCCCTAGACCCAGCCCTAGCCCTAACCCAAACCCTAACTGTAGCCCAAACCCTAACTCAAAACCTAACACTAAAACTAACCCTAGCCCTAGTCCTAGCCCTATCCCTAACCCTAACACTAACCCTAACCATAACACTAGTCCAATCCTAGGCCTATCCCTAACCCTAACCCTAACCCTAAACCTTACCCTAATCCTAGCCCTGGCCAAAGACCTAACCCAAACCATACCATAACCCTAGCCCTGAACCTAACGCTAAACCTACCCCTAACCCAAATCATAGCCCTAGTTCTAACCCTAACCCTAACCCTAATCATAGCCCTAACCCTAAACGTAACCTAGCCCTAGCCCCAGCCCTAGCCCTAACCCTAACCCTAACCGTAGCACAAACCCTAACCCTAACCCTAACCCTAAACCTAACCCTAGCCCTAGCCCTATCCTTAACCCTAACACTAACCATAACCCTAGCTCTAGCACTATCCCTAACGCTAACAATAACCCTAGCCCTAGGCCTTGGCCTAGCCCTAGCCATAACCCTAACCTTAACACTAACTGTAGACCTAACCCTAACGCTAACACTAGCCCGAGCCCTAAACATAAACCTAACACTAGCTCTAACCCTAACCCTAGCCCTAACCCTAACCCTACCCCTAACCCTAACACTAAACCTAGCCCTAGCCCTATCTCTAACCCTAACAATAACCCTAGAACTAGCCTTACACTAGCCCTAGCCCTAGCCCTAGCCATAACCCTAACCCTAACCCAAACCCTAACCGTAGCCAAAACCCTAACCCTAACCCTAAACCTAACCCTAGTCCTACCACTATCCCTAACCCTAAAATAAACCTAGCCCTAGCCCTAGGCATAGCCCTAGCCATAACCGTAACCCTAACACTAACTCTAGACATAACCCTAATCCTAACACTAGCCCTAACCATAGCCCTAACCATAGCCCTAACCCTAAACCTAACCCTAACCATAGCCCTAACCCTAACCCAAACCCAAAGCCTAGCCCTAGCCCTATCCCTAACCGTAACAATAACCCTAGCCCTAAACCTAGCCCTAACCCTAACACTATCCCTAACCCTAGCCCTAACCCTAACCGTAACCCTAACCCCAACACTAAACCTAGCCCTAGCCCTATCTCTAACCCTACAATAACCCTAGAACTAGCCCTAGTCCTAGCCCTATCTCTAACCCTAACAATAACCCTAACCCTAGCCCTAGCCATAAACCGAACCCTAACCCTAACCCTTAACCCAACCCCCACCCCAACCCAGACCCCAACACTTACCCTTATCGTAGCCCTAATCCTAACACTAGACTTAGCACATGCCCTGGGCCTAGCCCTAACCTAACCCTAAACCTAGTCCTAAACCTAACACTAACCTTAAACTTAACTCTAGTCCTAACCCTAACACTAAACCTAACCCTAACCCTAGCCCTACCCCTCTCCCAAGCCCTAGCGCTGACCCTAAACCTAAACCTAGCCCTAGGCATCTCCCAAGCCCTAGCCCTAACCTTAACATTAACCCTAGCCCTAGACCAAACCCTAACCCTAAACTTAAACGTAGCCCTAGCCCTGTCCGTAAACCTAACCCTCGCCCAAGCCCTAGCCCTAGCCCTAGCCATAGACATAAGCTTAAACCTAACCCTAACAGTAACCCTAGCCCTAGCCATAACACTAACACTAACCCTAACACTAACCCTCGCCCAAGCCATAGCCCTAGCCCTTGCCCTAGCCCTAGACATAAACTTAACCCTAACACTAACAGTAACACTAGCCCTAAACATAACCCTAAAACATACACTAACCCTAATCCCAACCCCAACCCCAAAACCAACCCCAACCCCAAGCCTAACCCTAGCCCTAACACTAAACATAACCCTGATCTTAGACCTAACCCTAACCCCAGCCCTAGCCGTAACCCTAACCCTAACCCTAATCATAGCCCTAGCCCAAACTGTAACCCTAGCCCTAGCCCCATCCCTAGCCGCAGCCCTAGCCCTAACCCAAAACCTAACCGTAGCCCAAACCCTAACCCTAACCCTAAACCTAAACCTAACCCTAGCCATATCCCTATCCCTAACCCTAACACTAAACCTAACCCTAGTCCTAGCACTATCCCTAAAACTAACAATAAATCCACCCTAGGCCTAGGCCTAGCCATAACCCTAACCCTAACAATAACTCTAGACCTAACCCTAATCCTAACACTAGCCCTAGCCCTAGCCCTAACCCTAGCCCTAACCCTAACCCTAACCCTAAACATAACCCTAGCCCTAACCCTAACCCAAACCTAAGCCTAACCCTAGCCCTATCCCTAACCCTAACAATAAACTTAGCCCTAGCCTTAGCCATAACCCTAGCCCTAGCACTATTCCTAAACCTAGCCCTAAATACTACACATAGCCCTAGCCCTAAACCTATCTTAGCCCAAGCCCTAACCCTATTTCATACTCTAACCGTAGCCCTAACCCTAACCCTAACACTAAACCTAACCCTAGACCTAGTCCTAGCCCTAACCCTAAGAGTAAACCTAACCCTAGGCCTAGCACTATCCCTTACCCTAACAATAACCCTAACCCTAGCCCTAGCCCTAACACTAACACTAACACTAACACTAACCCTAATCATAGCCTTAGCCTTAAACCTAACCCTAGACCTAGCACTAGCCATAGCCCTAATTCTAACCCTAACACTAACCATAGTCCTAACCCTAAGGCTAACGCTAACAATAACCCTAACCCTAGCCCTAGCCCTAACCATAATCCTAACCATAACCCTAGCCCTATCACTAAACATAACCCTGATCTTAGACCTAACCCTAACCCCAGCCCTAGCCGTAACCCTAACCCTAACCCTAATCATAGCCCTAGCCCTAACCATAACCCTAGCCCTAGACCCAGCCCTAGCCCTAACCCAAACCCTAACTGTAGCCCAAACCCTAACTCAAAACCTAACACTAAAACTAACCCTAGCCCTAGTCCTAGCCCTATCCCTAACCCTAACACTAACCCTAACCATAACACTAGTCCAATCCTAGGCCTATCCCTAACCCTAATCCTAACCCTAAACCTTACCCTAATCCTAGCCCTGGCCAAAGACCTAACCCAAACCATACCATAACCCTAGCCCTGAACCTAACGCTAAACCTACCCCTAACCCAAATCATAGCCCTAGTTCTAACCCTAATCATAGCCCTAACCCTAAACGTAACCTAGCCCTAGCCCCAGCCCTAGCCCTAACCCTAACCCTAACCGTAGCACAAACCCTAACCCTAACCCTAACCCTAAACCTAACCCTAGCCCTAGCCCTATCCTTAACCCTAACACTAACCATAACCCTAGCTCTAGCACTATCCCTAACGCTAACAATAACCCTAGCCCTAGGCCTTGGCCTAGCCCTAGCCATAACCCTAACCTTAACACTAACTGTAGACCTAACCCTAACGCTAACACTAGCCCGAGCCCTAAACATAAACCTAACACTAGCTCTAACCCTAACCCTAGCCCTAACCCTAACCCTACCCCTAACCCTAACACTAAACCTAGCCCTAGCCCTATCTCTAACCCTAACAATAACCCTAGAACTAGCCTTACACTAGCCCTAGCCCTAGCCCTAGCCATAACCCTAACCCTAACCCAAACCCTAACCGTAGCCAAAACCCTAACCCTAACCCTAAACCTAACCCTAGTCCTACCACTATCCCTAACCCTAAAATAAACCTAACCCTAGCCCTAGGCATAGCCCTAGCCATAACCGTAACCCTAACACTAACTCTAGACATAACCCTAATCCTAACACTAGCCCTAACCATAGCCCTAACCATAGCCCTAACCCTAAACCTAACCCTAACCATAGCCCTAACCCTAACCCAAACCCAAAGCCTAGCCCTAGCCCTATCCCTAACCGTAACAATAACCCTAGCCCTAAACCTAGCCCTAACCCTAACACTATCCCTAACCCTAGCCCTAACCCTAACCGTAACCCTAACCCCAACACTAAACCTAGCCCTAGCCCTATCTCTAACCCTACAATAACCCTAGAACTAGCCCTAGTCCTAGCCCTATCTCTAACCCTAACAATAACCCTAACCCTAGCCCTAGCCATAAACCGAACCCTAACCCTAACCCTTAACCCAACCCCCACCCCAACCCAGACCCCAACACTTACCCTTATCGTAGCCCTAATCCTAACACTAGACTTAGCACATGCCCTGGGCCTAGCCCTAACCTAACCCTAAACCTAGTCCTAAACCTAACACTAACCTTAAACTTAACTCTAGTCCTAACCCTAACACTAAACCTAACCCTAACCCTAGCCCTACCCCTCTCCCAAGCCCTAGCGCTGACCCTAAACCTAAACCTAGCCCTAGGCATCTCCCAAGCCCTAGCCCTAACCTTAACATTAACCCTAGCCCTAGACCAAACCCTAACCCTAAACTTAAACGTAGCCCTAGCCCTGTCCGTAAACCTAACCCTCGCCCAAGCCCTAGCCCTAGCCCTAGCCATAGACATAAGCTTAAACCTAACCCTAACAGTAACCCTAGCCCTAGCCATAACACTAACACTAACCCTAACACTAACCCTCGCCCAAGCCATAGCCCTAGCCCTTGCCCTAGCCCTAGACATAAACTTAACCCTAACACTAACAGTAACACTAGCCCTAAACATAACCCTAAAACATACACTAACCCTAATCCCAACCCCAACCCCAAAACCAACCCCAACCCCAAGCCTAACCCTAGCCCTAACACTAAACATAACCCTGATCTTAGACCTAACCCTAACCCCAGCCCTAGCCGTAACCCTAACCCTAACCCTAATCATAGCCCTAGCACAAACTGTAACCCTAGCCCTAGCCCCATCCCTAGCCGCAGCCCTAGCCCTAACCCAAAACCTAACCGTAGCCCAAACCCTAACCCTAACCCTAAACCTAAACCTAACCCTAGCCATATCCCTATCCCTAACCCTAACACTAAACCTAACCCTAGTCCTAGCACTATCCCTAAAACTAACAATAAATCCACCCTAGGCCTAGGCCTAGCCATAACCCTAACCCTAACAATAACTCTAGACCTAACCCTAATCCTAACACTAGCCCTAGCCCTAGCCCTAACCCTAGCCCTAACCCTAACCCTAACCCTAAACATAACCCTAGCCCTAACCCTAACCCAAACCTAAGCCTAACCCTAGCCCTATCCCTAACCCTAACAATAAACTTAGCCCTAGCCTTAGCCATAACCCTAGCCCTAGCACTATTCCTAAACCTAGCCCTAAATACTACACATAGCCCTAGCCCTAAACCTATCTTAGCCCAAGCCCCAACCCTATTTCATACTCTAACCGTAGCCCTAACCCTAACCCTAACACTAAACCTAACCCTAGACCTAGTCCTAGCCCTAACCCTAAGAGTAAACCTAACCCTAGGCCTAGCACTATCCCTTACCCTAACAATAACCCTAACCCTAGCCCTAGCCCTAACACTAACACTAACACTAACACTAACCCTAATCATAGCCTTAGCCTTAAACCTAACCCTAGACCTAGCACTAGCCATAGCCCTAATTCTAACCCTAACACTAACCATAGTCCTAACCCTAAGGCTAACGCTAACAATAACCCTAACCCTAGCCCTAGCCCTAACCATAATCCTAACCATAACCCTAGCCCTATCACTAAACATAACCCTGATCTTAGACCTAACCCTAACCCCAGCCCTAGCCGTAACCCTAACCCTAACCCTAATCATAGCCCTAGCCCTAACCATAACCCTAGCCCTAGACCCAGCCCTAGCCCTAACCCAAACCCTAACTGTAGCCCAAACCCTAACTCAAAACCTAACACTAAAACTAACCCTAGCCCTAGTCCTAGCCCTATCCCTAACCCTAACACTAACCCTAACCATAACACTAGTCCAATCCTAGGCCTATCCCTAACCCTAATCCTAACCCTAAACCTTACCCTAATCCTAGCCCTGGCCAAAGACCTAACCCAAACCATACCATAACCCTAGCCCTGAACCTAACGCTAAACCTACCCCTAACCCAAATCATAGCCCTAGTTCTAACCCTAATCATAGCCCTAACCCTAAACGTAACCTAGCCCTAGCCCCAGCCCTAGCCCTAACCCTAACCCTAACCGTAGCACAAACCCTAACCCTAACCCTAACCCTAAACCTAACCCTAGCCCTAGCCCTATCCTTAACCCTAACACTAACCATAACCCTAGCTCTAGCACTATCCCTAACGCTAACAATAACCCTAGCCCTAGGCCTTGGCCTAGCCCTAGCCATAACCCTAACCTTAACACTAACTGTAGACCTAACCCTAACGCTAACACTAGCCCGAGCCCTAAACATAAACCTAACACTAGCTCTAACCCTAACCCTAGCCCTAACCCTAACCCTACCCCTAACCCTAACACTAAACCTAGCCCTAGCCCTATCTCTAACCCTAACAATAACCCTAGAACTAGCCTTACACTAGCCCTAGCCCTAGCCCTAGCCATAACCCTAACCCTAACCCTAACCCTAACCCTAGCCCTAGCCATAAACCTAACCCTAACCCTATCCCTTATCCCAACCCCAAACCCAAGCCAGACCCCAAACTTACCCTAACCTAGCCCTAACAATAAACCTAGAATTAGTACATGCCCTGGGCCTAGCCCTAACCCTAACCCTAAACCTATCCCTACACCTAACCCTAACCATAAACCTAAACCTAGGCCTAACCCTAACCCTAACCATAAACATAGTCCTAGCCCTAACCTGAATACTAAACGTATTCCTCGCCCTAAAACCCTAACCCTAACCCTAACCCTAACCCTAGCCCTAGACCTAACCCTAACCCTAACCTTAACAGTAGCCCTAGTCCTGTCCCTAAACCTAACCCTCGCCCAAGCCCTAGCCCTAGCCATAGCCCTAGACATAAATTTAACACTAACCCTAACAGTAACCCTAGAACTGGCCATAACACTAACAATAACACTAACCCTAACCCAACCCCAATTCGAACCCCAACCCCAAACCTAACCCTAGCCCTAACCCTAAACATAACCCTATCCCTAGCTCTAACCCTAACCCTAACCATATCCCTAGCCCTAACCCTAACACTAACCCTAACCGTAGCCCATCCCTAACGCTAACCCTAACCTTAACCCTAGCCCTAGCTCTAGCCCTAACCCTATCCCTAACCCTAGCCCTAGCCCTAAACCTAACCCTAATCCTAACACTAAACCTAACCCTAACCGTAGCCCTAACCATAACACTAACCCTAACCATAAACCTAGCCCTAGCTCTAGCCCTAACCCTATCCCTAACCCTAGCCCTAGCCCTAAACCTAACCCTAACCCTAACCATAGCCATAGCCCTAGCCCTACCCTACCCTAACACTAAACCTAACCCTAGCCCTAACCCTAGCCCTACCCTAACCCTAACCCTAACCCTAACCCTAACCCTAGCCTAGACCCATCCCTAAACCTAACGCTCGCCCAAGACCTAGCCCTAGCCCTAAACCTAATGCTCGCCCAAGCCCTAGCCCTAGCCCTAGCCCTAGCCCTAGACATAAACTTAACCCTAACCCTAACTGTAACACTAGCCCTAGCCATAACCCTAAAATTAACCCTACCCCTAATCCCAACCCCAAACCCAACCCCAACCCCAACCCTAAGCCTAACCCTAATCCTAACTCTAAACATAAACCTAATTTAAGACCTAACCGTAACCCAAGCCCTAGCTGTTACCCTAACTCTAACCCTAAACCTAACCCTAGCCCTAGCCCTATCCCTAAACCTTACACTAACACTAACCCTAGCACTAGCACTAACCCTAACCCTAAAAATAACGCTAGCCCTAGCCCTAGGCCTAGCACTAGCCACAACCCTAACCCTAACATTAACTCTAGACCTAAACCTAATCCTAACACTAGCCCTACCGCTAGCACTAGCCCTAGCCCTAACCCTAACCCTAACCCTAACACTAAACCTAACCCTAGCCCTAGTCCTAGCCCTTATCCTAACACTAAACCAAACCATAGCCGTAGCACTATCCCTAACACTAACAATAACCCTAGCCCTAGCCATAACCCTAACCCTAACCCTAACCCTAACCCTAACCCTAACCCTAAACCTAGCCCTTAAACCTAATGCTAACGCTAAACCTAACCCTAACCCTAAACCTAACCCTAAATCTAGCCCTAGCCCTAACAGTAACCCTAACCCTGATCCTAGCACTAGCCCAAGCCCAAGCCCTAACCCTAAGCCTTACGATAACCCTAAACCTAGCCCTAAACCTAACCCTAACCCTAGCCCTATCCCTAACCATACTCTAACCCTAGCTCTAGCCCTAACCCTAATTCTAACCCTAGCCCTAGCCCTCTCCCAAGCCATAGCCCTAACTCTAAACCTACCCTAGCCCTAGCCCTAAGCCTAAGCCTAAGCCTAAGCCTAACCCTAACCCTAGCAATAGCCCTAGCCCTAGCTCTAGACATAACCTTAACCCTAAACCTAAAGGTAACCCTATCCCTAGCCATAACCCTAACACTAACCATAACCCTAACCCAAACCCCAACCACAACCCCAACCTAAACCCTAGCACTAACCTTAACACTAACCCTAACCCTAGCCCTAGCCCTAACCCTAACCATAACCTAACCCCAACCCCAACCGCATCCCCAAACCTAACTCTAACCCCAACCCCAACTCATCCCCAACCACAACCCCAACACTAACCCTAACACAAACCCGAACCTAAACCCTAAACCTAATCCTAACCCGAGCCCGAACCCGAACTCGAACCCTAACCCTAACCAGAACCCAAACACGAAGAGTAACACTAACCCGAACCTGAACACGAATCTAACCCTAACACTAACCTGAACCCGAACCCAACCCAGACCCAAACCTGAACCTAACCCTAACAAGAACCCGAACACGAACGCTAACACTAACCATGTACCTAATCCTACACGTAACATTAAACATAGCCTTAGACTTAGTCATAGTCCTAAACACAACACTAGCCCTAACCCTAGCCCTAAACCTAACCCTAACCCTAACCCTAGCCCTAACCCTAACCCTAACCCTAGCACTAAACCCAATCCTAAACCTAGCCCTAACCATAACTATAACCGTAACCCTAGCCTTAATGCTGAAGCTAAATTTAGCCCTAGCCCTAGCCCAAACCCTAATGCTAACCCTAGCCCTAGCCCTAGCCCTAGGACTAACCCTAACCCTGACCCTAACCCCATACCCTACCCCAACCCCAACCCAAACCCTAGCCCTAACCCAAATCCTAACCTAACCCTAAACCTAACGCTAGAACTAGCCCTAAATGTAACCCTAAGCATAACCCTAACAATAGCCCTAGCCCTACACCTAAAACTAACAAAAACCCTAGCCCTAGCCCTAGCCCTAGCCCTAGCCCTAACCCTAACCCTAACAATAGGCAATGGCTAGCCCTAACCATAACTCTAACCCTAAGTGTAAAACTAGCCCTAGCCCTGGCCCTAGACCTAACCCTAACCCTAGTGCTAGCCCTACACCTAAGCCTAACAATAACCCTAGCCCTAGCCCTAGCCATAGCCCTAACCCTAACCCTAACCCTAAACCTAGGCATAGGCCTAGCCCTAACCCTAACTCTAACTCTAACCCTAAGTCTAAACCTAGCCATAGCCCTGGCCCTAGACCTAACCCTAACCCTAACACTAGCCTTACCACTAAGCCTAACAATAAACCTAGCCCTAGCCCTAGCCCTAACCCTAACTCTAACCCTAACCCTAGGCATAGGCCTAGCCCTCACCCTAACTCTAACCCTAAGTCTAAACCTAGCCCTAGCCCTAGCCCTAACCCTAGCACTAGCACTATCCCTAAACCTAACCCTAGCCCTAACCCTAACCCTAACCCTAGCCCTAACCCTAAACCTAGCCCTAGTCCTAGCCCTAGCCCTAGCAGTAACCCTAACCCTAACCCTAATCATAGCCCTAGACCTAACCTAAACCTAGACCTAGCCCTAGACCTAACCCTAACCCTAACCCTAACCCTAACCCTAATCATAGATTAGCCCTAAGCCTAACACTAGCCCTAGCTCTAGCCCCAGCCCTAGCCCTAACCCTAACCCTAACCCTAACCCTAACCCTAACCCTAACCCTAACCGTAGCCCTAACCCTAACACTAATCCTAACCCTACACCTAGCCCTAGCTGTAGCCTAACCATAACCAAAGATAAACCCTAGCCCTTCCCTTAATCCTACACCAAACCCTGGCCCTAGCCACAGCCCTAGACCTGAAACAGCCTTAGCCCTAAACCTAACCCTTGCCCTAACCCGAACACTAACACTAACCCTAGCCCTAGACCTAACCCTAACCCTAACCCTATCCCTAGCACTAGCCCTCTCCCAAGCCCTAGCCCTAACCCTAACCCTAAGACTAACCCTAACCGTAGCCCTAGCCCTATCCCTAACCCTAACACTCGCCCAAGCCCTAGCCCTAGCCCTAGCCCTAGCTCTAGCCCAAGATATAAACTTAACCCTAATTCTAACAGTAACCCTAGCCCTGGCCATAAACCTAACACTAACTCTAGCGCTAATCCCAACGCCAACACCAACACCAACCTCGATCATAACCCTATCCATAACCCTAAACATAACCCTAACACTAGCTCTAACCCTAACCCTAGCCCTAACCCTAACCCTACCCCTAAGCCTAACACTAAACCTAGCCCTAGCCCTATCTCTAACCCTAACAATAACCCTAGAACTAGCCCTAACACTAGCCCTAGCCCAAGCCCTAGCCATAACCCTAACCCTAACCCTAGCCCTAGCCATAAACCTAAACCTAACCCTATCCCTTATCCCAACCCCAACCCCAACCCAGACCCCAAACTTACCCTAACCTAGCCCTAACCCTAAACCTAGACTTAGCACATGCCCTGGGCCTAGCCCTAACCCTAACCCTAAACCTAGCCCTACACCTAACCCTAACCATAAACCTAAACCTAGGCCTAACACTAATCCTAACCCTAACCATAAACATAGTCCTAGCCCTACCCTAAACCTAACACTAAACCTAACCCTAGCCCTAACCCTAACCCTAAACCTAACCGTAACCCTAACCCTAACCCTAGCCATAGCCCTAGCCCTACCCTAACCCTAAACCTAACACTAACCCTAGCCCTAGCCCTAACCCTAAACCTAATCCTAACCCTAACCCTAACCCTAGCCCTAGCCCCATCCCTAAACCTAACGCTCGCCCAAGCCCTAGCCCTAGCCCTAGCCCTAGACATAAACTTAACCCTAACCCTAACTGTAACACTAGCCCTAGCCATAACCCTAAAATTAACCCTACCCCTAATCCCAACCCCAAACCCAACCCCAACCCCAACCCTAAGCCTAACCCTAATCCTAACTCTATACATAAACCTAATTTAAGACCTAACCGTAACCCAAGCCCTAGCTGTAACCCTAACTCTAACCCTAAACCTAACCCTAGCCCTAGCCCTATCCCTAAACCTTACACTAACACTAACCCTAGCACTAGCACTAACCCTAACCCTAAAAATAACCCTAGCCCTAGCCCTAGGCCTAGCACTAGCCATAACCCTAACCCTAACATTAACTCTAGACCTAAACCTAATCCTTTTTTTTTTTTTGACAGGCAGAGTGGACAGTGAGAGAGAGAGAGACAGACAGAAAGGTCTTCCTTTTGCCGTTGGTTCACCCTCCAATGGCCGCCGCGGATGGCGCGCTGTGGCCAGCGCACCGTGCTCCTCCGATGGCAGGAGCCAGGAGCCAGGTGCTTTTCCTGGTCTCCCCATGGGGTGCAGGGCCCAAGCACCTGGGCCATCCTCCACTGCACTCCTGGGCCACAGCAGAGGGCTGGCCTGGAAGAGGGGCAACCGGGACAGAATCCGGCGCCCTGATCGGGACTAGAACCCGGAGTGCCGGCGCCGCAAGGCGGAGGATTAGCCTGTTGAGCCACGGCACCATAAACCTAATCCTAACACTAGCCCTACCGCTAGCCTTAGCCCTAGCCCTACCCTAACCCTAACACTAAACCTAACCCTAGCCCTAGCCCTAGCCCTAACCCTAAACCTAACCCTAACCCTAACCCTAGCCCTAGCCCTATCCCTAACCCTAACTCTCGCCAAGGCCTAGCTCTAGCCATAGCGCTAGACATAAACTTAACCCTAACCCTAACAGTAACATTAGCCGTAAACCTAAAACTAACCCTAACCCTAATCCCAACCCCAACCCCAAAACCACCCCTAACCCCAAACCTAACCCTAGCCCTATCACTAAACATAACCCTGAACTTAGACCTAACTCTAACCCCAGCCCTAGCCGTAACCCTAACCCTAACCCTAACCCTAATCATTGCCCTAGCCCTAACCGTAAACCTACCCTAGCCCCAGTGCAAGCCCTAACCAAAACCCTAACTGTAGCCAAAACAAAAACCCTAAACCTAAACCTAACCCTAGCCCTAGCCCTATCCCTAACCCTAACACTAACACTCACCCTAGTCCTAGCACTATCCCTAACCCAAACAATAAACCTAGCCCTAGACCTAACCCTAGCCCTAGCCATAACCCTAACCCTAACACTAACTCTAGACCTAACCCTAATCCTAACACTAGCCGTAGCCCTAGCCCTAACCCTAGCCCTAACCCTAACCTAACCCTACCCCTAGCCCTAACCCAAACCCTAATCCTAGCCCTAGCCCTATCCCAACCCTAACAATAACCCTAGCCCTAGCACTAGCCCTAACCCTAATCCTAACACTAAACCTAACCCTAGCCCTAACCCGAACCCTAACCCTAACCCTAACACTAAAACTAGCCCTAGCCCTATCTCTAACCCTACAATAACCCTAGAGCTAGCCCAAGCCCTAACCTTAGCCCAAGCCATAACCCTAACCCTAACCCTAGCCCTAGTCCTAGCCCTAACCCTAACCCTAACCCTTACCCCAACCTCAACTCAGACCCAGACCCCAACACTTACCCTAATCCTAGCACTAACCCTAACCCTAGACTTAGCACATGCCCTGAGCATAGCCCTAACCCTAACCTTAAACCTAGCCCTAAACCTAACACTAACCCTAAACCTAACCCTAACGCTAACCCTAACCTTAGCCCTAGCCCTATCCCTAACCATACCCTCGCCCAAGCCTAGCCCTAGCCCTAGACCTAGCCCTAGACATAAACTTAACCCTAACCCTAACAGTAACCCTAGCCCTAGCTATAACCCTAACACCAACCCTAACCCTGATCCAAACCCCAACCCCAACCGCAACCACAAACACAACCCTAAACCTAGCCCTAACACTAAACCTAACCCTAACCCTGGACCTAACCCTAACGCTAACCTAACCCTAGCCCTAGCCTTAACCCTAACCCTAACCCTAACCCTAATCATAGCCCTAGCCCTAACCGTAACCCTAGCCCTAGCACCGGCCCTAGAAATATCCCTAACCCTAGCCCTAACCCTAACCCTAACACTAACACTAAACCTAGCCCTAGCCCTATCTCTAACCCTACAATAACCCTAGAACTAGCCCTAGCCCTAGCCCTAACCCTAGCCATAATCCTAACCCTAACACTAACCCTAACCCTAACCTTAACCCTAGCCCAAGCCATAAAGCCAACCCTAACCCTAACCCTTACCCCAACCCCAAACCCAACACAGACTGCAACAATTAAGCTAATCCTAGCCCTAACCATAACCCTAGAATTAGCACATGCCATGGGCCTAGCCCTAACCCTAACCCTAAACCTAGCCCTACACCTAACCCTAACCATAAACCTAAACCTAGGCCTAACCCTAACACTAAGCCTAACAATAAACAGTCCTAGCCCTAACCCTAATCCTAAACGTATCCCTAGCCCAAAAACTAACCCTAACCCTAACCCTATACCTAGCCCTACCCCTCTCGCAAGCCCTAGCACTGATCCTAAACCTAACCCTAGCCCTAGCCATCTCCCAAGACCTAGCCCTAACCCTAACCCTAATCCGAACCCCAACCCCAACTCCAAACCTAACCCTAGCCGTAACCCTAACCCTTGCCCTAACGCTAGCCCTAAACCTAACCCTAACCCTAACCCTAACCCTAAACCTAGCCATAGTACTAGCTCTACCCTAACCCAAACACTAACGCTAAACCTACCCTAACCGTAGCCCTAACCCTAACCCTAACCCTAACCCCAAACCTAGCCCTAGCTCTAGCCCTAACCCTATCCCTAACCCTAGCCCTAGCGCTAGCCCTAAAACTAACACTAACCCTAACCCTAACACTAGCCCTAGCCATAGCCATAGCTCTACCCTAACCCTAACACTAAACCTTACCCTAGCCTTAGCCTAACCCTAATCCTAACACTAGCCCTAGCTAGCCCTAACCCTAGCCCTAACCCTAAACCTAACCCTAACCCTAACCCTGCCCTAAACCTATACCAAACCCTAAGCCTAGCCATAGCCATATCCCTAACCCTAACAATACCCTAGCCCTAGCCCTAAAACTAACACTAACCCTAACCCTAACCCTAGCCATAGCCATAGCTCTACCCTAACCCTAACACTAATCTTAACCCTAGCCTTAGCCTAACCGTAATCCTAACACTAGCCCGAGCTAGCCCTAACCCTAGCCCTAATCCTTAAACTAACCCTAACCCTAGCCCTAAACCTAAACCAAACCCTAAGCCTAGCCATAGCCCTATCCCTAACCCTAACAATACCCTAGCCCTAGGCCTAGCCCTAGCCCTAACCCTAACACTAATCCTAAACCTAGCCCTAACCCTATTCCTAAACCTAGCCCTAAACCCTAAACATAGCCCTAGTCCTAAACCTATCTTAGCCCTAGCCCTAACCCTATTTCTAACCCTAACCGTAGCCTTAACCCTAACCCTAACACTAAACCTAACCCTAGCCCTAGTCCTATCCCTAACCCTAACACAAACCGTTACCCTAGTCCTAGCTCTATCCTAACCCTAACAATAAACCTAGCCCTTGCCCTAGGCCTAGCCCTAGCCATAACCCTAACCCTAACAATAACTCTAGACCTATCTCTGATCCGAACACTAGCCCTGGCCCTAGCCCTAGACATAAACTTAACCGTAACCCTAACAGTAACACTAGCCCTAGCCATAACCTTAAAATTAACCCTACCTCTAATCCCAACCCCAAACACTACCACAACCCCAACTCTAAGCCTAACCCTAATCCTAACAATAAACATAAACCTGACCCTAACCCAAGCCAAGCCGTAATCCTAACTCTAACCCTAAACCTAATCATACCCTTAGACCTAACTGTAAACCTAGCCCTAGCCCCAGCCCTAGCCCTAACCCAAACCCTAACCGCAGCCCAAAACCTGACCATAACCCTAAACCTAACCCTAGCCCTAGCCCTATCCCTAACCCTAACACTAACCCTAACCCTAGCACTAGCACTAACCCTAACCATAACAATAACCCAAGCCCTAGCCCTAGGCCTAGCCCTAGCCATAACCCTAACCCTAACACTAACTCTAGACCTAACCCTAATCCTAACACTAGCCCTACCGCTAGCACTAGCCATAGCCCTACCCTAACCGTGACACTAAATCTATCCCTAACCCTAGCCTAAACCTAAACCTAAACCTACCCCTAACCTTAGCCCTATCCCTAACCCTAACTCTCGCCAAGGCATAGCCCTAGCCATAGCCCTAGACATAAACTTAACCCTAACCCTAACAGCAACACTAGCCCTAGCCATAACCCTAAAACTAACCGTAACCCTAATCCCAACCCCAACCCCAAACCAACCCCAACACCAAACCTAACCCTAGCACTATCACTAAACATAACCCTGATCTTAGACCTAACCTTACCCCAGCCCTATCCGTAACCCTAACCCTAACCCTAACCCTAATCATAGCCCTAGCCCTAACCATAACCCTAGCCCTAGCACCAGCCCTAACCCTAACCCTAGCCCTAACCCTAACCATAACCTTAACCCTAACACTAAACCTAGCCCTAGCCCTATCTCTAACCCTACAATAACGCTAGAATTAGCCCAAGCCCTAGCCCCAGCCATAACCCTAACTCTAACCCTAGCCCTAGCCAGAAACCAAACCCTAACCCTAACCCTTACCCCAACCCCAACGCCAAACAAGACCCCAACAATTAAGCTAATCCTTGCCCTAACCATAACCCTAGACTTAGCACATGCCCTGGGCCTAGCCCTAACCCTAACCCTAAACCTAGCCCTACACCTAACCCTAACCATAAACCAAATCCTAGCCCTAACCCTAACACTGACCCTAACCATAAACATAGTACTAGCCCTAACCCTAATCCTAAACGTATCCCTAGCCCTAAAACTAACCCTAACTATAACCCTAACCCTAACCCTTTTCCTAGCCCTACCCCTCTCGCAAGCCCTAGCGCTGACCTTAAACCTAACACTAGCCCTAGCCATCTCCCAATCCCTAGCCCTAAACTTAAACCTAACCCTAGCCCTAGACCTAACCCTAAACCTAACATTAAACGTAGCCATAGCCCTGTCCCTAACCCTAACCGTCGGCCAAGCCCTAACCCTAGCCCTAGCCCTAGACATAACCTTAACCCTAACCCTAACAGTAAACCTAGACCAGGCCATAACACTAACACTAACCCTAACCCTAATCCCACCCCCAACCCCAACCCCAACCCTAACCCTAGCAGTAACCCTAACCCTAGCCCTAGCCCTAGCCCTGAACCTAACCCTAACCCTAACCCAAACCCTAACCCTAACCCTAGCTCTACCCAAACCCTAACACTAACCCTAACCTTAACCTTAAACGTAGCCCTAACCCTAACGCTAACCCTAAACCTAAACCTAGCCCTAGCTCTAGCCTTAACCCTATCCCTATCCCAAACCCTAGCCCTAGACCTAAACCTAACCCTAACCCTAGCCATAGCCCTAGCTCTACCCTAACCCTAACACTAACCCTAACCTTAAACGTAGCTCTAACCCTAATGCTAACCCTAAACCTAAACCTAGCCCTAGCTCTAGACTTAACCCTATCCCTATCCCAAACCCTAGCCCTAGCCCTAAACCTAACCCTAACCCTAACCCTAACCCTAACACTAGCCATAGCCCTAGACCTACCCTAACCCTAACACTAAACCAAACCCTAGCCTTAGCCTAACCCTAAACCTAACACTAACCCTAGCCCTAGCCCTAGCCTTAACCCTAAGCCTCGCCCAAGACCTAACCCTAGCCCTAGACATAAACTTAACCGTAACACTAACAGTAACACTAGCCCTAGCCATAACCCTAAACTAACCCTAACCCTAATCCCAACCCCAACCCCAAAACCAACCCCAACACCTACACTAACCCTAGCCCTAACACTAAACATAACCCTGATCTTAGACCAAAACCTAACCCCAGCCCCAGCCGTAACCCAAAACCTAACTCTAATCATAGCCCTAACCCTAACCGTAACCCTACCCTAGACCCAGCCCTAGCCCTAACCCAAACCCTAACCATAGCCTAAACACTAACCCTAACCCAAACCCTAAACCTAACCCTAGCCCAAGCCCTATCCCTAACCCTAACACTAACCCTTACCCTAGTCCTAGCTCTATCCCTAACCCTAACAATAAACCTAGCCCTAGCCTTAGGCCTAGCCCTAGCCATAACCCTAACCCTAACAATAACTCTAGACCACACCCTAATCCGAACACTAGCATTAGCCCTAACCCTAACCCAAACCCTAAGCCTAGCCCTAGCCCTATCCCTAACCCTAACAATAATGCTAGCTCTAGCCCTAACCCTAACCCTAACACTAACCCTAACCCTAGCCCTAGCCCTATACCTAAACCTAGCCCTAAACCCTAAACATAGCCCTAGCCCTAGCCCTAAACCTATCTTAGCCGTAGCCCTAGCCCTAGCCTTAACCCTATCTAACCCTAACTGTATCCCTAACCCTAACCCCAACACTAAACCTAACCCTAGCCCTAATCCTAGCCCTCTCCCAAGCCCTAGCACTGACCCTAAACCTAAAGCTAGCCCTAGCCATCTCCCAAGCCCTACCCTTAACCCTAACCCTAAACCTAGCCCTAGACCTAACCCTAACCCTAACATTAACCGTAGCCCTAGCCATGTCCCTAACCCTAACCCTCGCCCAAGCCCAAGCCCTAGCCCTAGCCCTAGGCACAAACTTAACCCTAACACGAACAGTAACCATAGACCTGGCCATAACACTAACACTAACCCTAACCCTAATCCCAACACCAACCCCAACCCTAACCCTAGCCCTAACACTATACATAACCCTATCCCTAGCCCTAACCCTAACCTTAAACCTAACCATAGCCCTAGCCATAACTCTAACCCTAACCCTAACCCTAATCATAGCCCTACCCTAAACGTAACCGTAGCCCTAGCCCTATCCTTAGCCCTAACCCTAACCCTAACCGTAGCCCTAACCTTAACGCTAACCCTAAACATAAACCTAGCCCTAGCTCTAGCTCTAACCCTATCCCTAACCCTAACCCTAGCCCTAGACCTAAACCTAACCCTAACCCTAACCCTAGCCATAGCCCTAGCTCTACCCTAACCCTAACAATAAACCTAACCCTAAACCTAACCCTAAACTTAAACCTAACCCTAACCTAACACTAACCAAAACCATAGCCGTAGCTACAGCCCTATACCTGACCCAGTCTTAGCCCTAAACCTAAACCTTGACCTAACCCGAACACTAACACTAGCCCTAGCCCTAGACCTAACCCTAACCCTAGCCCTAGCACTCTCCCAAGCCCTAGTCCTAACCCTAACCCTAACCCTGACCCTAGACCTATCCCTAAACCTAACCCTAACCATAGCCCTAGACCTATACATAACCCAACCCTTGCCCAAGCCCTAGCCCTAGCCTTAGCCCTAGACATAAACTTAACCCTAACCCTAACAGAAACCCTAGACCTAGCCAAACCCTACCACTAACACTAACACTAATCCCAATCAAAACACCAACCCGAAACCCAACCATAACCCTAGCCCTAACACTAAACATAACCCTAAACTAGCCCTAAACCTAACACTAAACTTAACCCTAGCCCTAGCCATAATTCTAAACCTAAAGCTAACCCTAATCATTACCCTAGCCCTAACCGTAATACTAGCCCTAGCCCTAACACTAACGCTAACCCTAACCCTAAACGTAGCCCTAGCTCTAGCCCTAACCCTATCCCTATCCCTAATCCTAGCCCTAGCCCTAAACCTAACCCTAACCCTAACCCCAACCCTAGCCATAGACTTAGCCCTAACTTAACCGAACACTAACCTTAACCCTAACCCTAGCCCTAAACCTAACCGTTGCCCTAACCCTAAACCTAACCCTAACCCTAGTCCTATCCCTAAACCTAACCCTAACCCTAACCCTAGCCTTGCACTAGGCCTAACCATAACACTAACCCTAACCCTAGACCTAGCACTATTCCTAATCTTAACAATAACCCTAGCCCTAGACCTAGCCCTAGCCATAACCCTAAACCTAACCTTAACCCATAGCACGAGCCATAACCCTGAACCTAACCCTAGCCCAAACACTAAACTTAGCCCTAACCCCAATCCTAAACATAGACCTAACCATAACCATAACCATAACCCTAAACCTAACCATAGCCCTAGCCCTACCCTAACCCTAACACTAAACCTTACCCTAGTGCTAGCCTGACCCTAAATCTAACCCTAACCCTAATCCTAGCCCTAGCCCTATCCCTATCCCGAAACCTAACCCTCGCCCAAGCCCTAGCCCTAGCCCTAGCCCTAGACATAAACTTATCCCTACCCTAAGAGTAACATTAGCCCTAGCCATAACCCTAAAATTAACCCTACCCCTAATCCCAACCCCAACCCCAAAACCAACCCCAACCCCAACCCTTATCCTAGCCCTAACACTAAACATTACCCTGATCTTAGACCTAACCCTAACCCCAGCCCCAGCCGTAACCCTAACCCTAACCCTAATTATAGCTCCAACCCTAACCGTAACCCTACCCAAGCCCCAGCCGTAGCCCTAACCCAAACCCTAACCGTAGCCAAAACCCTAAACCTAACCCTAAACACAAACCTAACCGTAGCCCTAGCCCTATCCCTAACCCTAACACTAACCCTAACCCTAGTCCTACCACTATACCTAACCGTAAAAATAAACCTAGCCCTACCCCTAGGCCTAGCCCTAGCCATAACACTAAGCCTAACAATATCTCTAGACCTAACCCTTATCAGAATAATAGCCCTAGCCCTAGCCCTAACCCTAGCCCTAACCCTAAACCTAACCCTAGCCCTAACCCTAACCCAAACCCTAAACCTAGCCCTAACTCTATTTCTAACCGAAACCTTAGCCCTAACCCTAACCCTAACACTAAACCTAACCCTAGCCCTAGTCCTAGCCCTAACCCTAACACTAAACCTAACCCTAGACCTAGCACTATTCTTAACCCTAAAAATAACCCTAGACTTAGCCATAACACTAACCCTAACACTAACCCTAATCATAGCCTTAGCCCTATACCTAACCCTAGACCTAGCCCTAGACCTAGCCCTATCCCTAGTCCAAATTCTAACCCTAACCTTAACCATAGTACTAACCCTAACGCTAACACTAACCCTAATCCTAAACCTAACCCTAGCCCTAGCCCTAATCCTAACCCAAACCATAGCCATAGCCCTAGCCCTAGACCTAACCCTAAACTTAGCCCTAACCATAACCCTTGCCCTAACCCTAACCCTAAACCTAACCCTAGCCCTAGCCCTAACCCTAATTCTAAGCCTAGAACTGGCCCTCTCCCAAGCCCTCGCCCTAACTATAAAGCTAACCCTAGCTGTACCCTAAGCAAACCCTAAACCTAACCCTAGCCCTTCCCTAGCCCAAGCCCTAACACTAACCCTAACACTAAAGGTAGCCATAACCATAACCCAAACCCTAAACCTAACCCTAGCCCTAGCCCTAGCCCTAGCCCTAACCCTAACACTAACCCTAACTCTAGACCTAGCCATAGCCCAAAACCTAAACCTAAACCTAAACCCAGTCCTAGCCCTAGCCCTAACCCTAATACTAACACCAGCCCCAGCCCTAGCACTATCCCTAACACTAACAATAACTCTAGCTCTAGCCGTAGCCCTAACCCTAACCCTAATCCTAGCCCTAACACTAAACCTAACCTTAACCCTAACGCTAGCCCCAGCCCTAGCCCTAGCCATAAACCTAAACCTAACCCTAACAGTAACCCTAGCCATCGCCATAACCCCAACCCTAGCCCTAACCCTAAGCTAACTCTAACCACAGTCCTAAACTTAGACCTAACCATAACCATAACCCTAAGCCTAACCCTAACTCTAACCCAAGCCCTATCCCTAACCCTAACCCTAACCCTAAACCTAGCCATAGCTCAAAACCTAAACCTAAACCTAAACCCAGCCCTAGCCCTAGCCCTAACCCTAACCCTAATTCTAATCCTAGCCATAACACTAACACTACCCTAACACTAGCCCTAAACCTAACCGTAGCCCTAACCCTAACCCTAATCATAGCCCTATGCCTAACCCTAACCCTAGCCATAGCCCTAGCACTAGCCCTAGCCCTAGCCCTAACCCTAACCCTAACCATAGCCCTAACCCTAACCCTAACCCAAAAACTAACCCTAGCTAGCCATAGCCCTAACACTAACACTAAACCTAACCCAAGTACTAACACTATCCCAAACACTAAGAATAACACTAGCCCTAGCCCTAACCCTAACTATAACCCCAATCATAGCCTTAGCCCTAACCCTAACCCTAGCTCTAGCCCTAGCCCACACCCTAAACCTAACCCTAGCCCTAAACCAAACCCTAAACCTAACCATAACCCTAGCCCTAGTCCTAGCCCTAACCCTAACGCTAACCCTAGCCATAAACCTAACCCTAATCCAAATACTTACCCTAAACCTAGTCCTAGCCCTAACACTAAGCCTAACCGTAGCCATAACCCTAATGCTAACCCTTACCGTAGCCCTAACCATAACCATAGCCCTAGCCCTAGCAATAACCTAAATCTAGACCTAGCCCTAAACCTAACCCTAACCCTAGCCCTAGCCCTAGCCCTAACCTTAACCATAACCTTAGCCCTAGCACTAGCTCAAGCCCTAACCCTAAAAATAACCCTAGTCATAGCCCTAATCATAACCCTAACCCTAAACCTGACCCTAGCCCTAGCCCTAGCCCTAACCCTAACACTAACCCTAACCCTAGCCCTAGCACTATCCTTACCTAAAAATAACCCTAGCTCTACCCCTAGCCCTAGTGCTAGACCTATCCCTAGACCTAGCCATAACGCTAACGCTAACACTAACCTTAGCCCTAACGCTAACCATAGACATAACCCTAACCCAAACCCTAAAACCAGCCCTAGCTCTATCCCTAACCCTAACAATAACCCTAGCCCTAGCCCTAAACGTAACACTAACCCTAATCTTAGCCCTAGCACTATCCCTATCCCTAACCCTAAAAATAACCCTACTCCTAGCCCTAGCCATAACCCTAACCCTAACCTTAAACTTTGCCCTAGACCTAGCCCTAGCACTAGACCTAAACCTAACCCTAACCTAACGCTAGCGCTAACCCTAACCCTAACCCTAGCCCTAATCCTAACCCTAGCCCTAACCCCAATCCTAAACTTAGACCTAACCATAACCATAACCCAAAATCTAACCCTAACCCTAACCCTAGCCCTATCCCTAACCCTAACCCTAAACCAAACCCTAGCCCTAGCCCACTCCCAAGCCCTAGCGCTGACCCTAAACACAACCCTAGCCCTAGAGCAAACCCTAAACCTATCCCTAACTGTAGCCCAAGCCCTATCCCTAAACTAACCCTAACCCTAAATGTAGGCCTAGATGTAACCCTAACCCTAACAATAACCCTAACACTAACCCTAGTCCTAACACTAACCCTAACCCTAGCCCTAGCACTAACCGTAGCCCTAACCCTAAACCTAACCCTAAAGCTAGCCCTAAACCTAACCCTAAATCTAGCCCTAACCCTAACCCAAGCCCTAACCCCAATCCTAAACATAGACCTAACCATAAACATGACCATAACCCTAAACCTAACCCTAACCCTAAACTTAACCCTAGCCCTATCCCTAACCCTATCCCTAACCCTAACCCTAGCCCTACCCCTATCCCAAGACCTAGCGCTGACCCTAACACTACCCCTAGCCCTAACCCTAACGCTAACCCTAAACTAACACGAACCGTAGCCCAAACCCTATCCCTAACCTAAACCTAACCATAAACGTAGCCCGAGTCGTAGCCCTAAAACTAACACTAACCCTAACCCTAACCCTAACACTAACCTTAACCCTAACCCTAGTCCTAACACTAACTGTAGCCCTAATCCAAGCCTTACCCTAACACTAACCCTAACCCTCGGCCTAGCACTATCCCTAACCCTAACAATAACCCTAGCCCTAACCCTAGACCCGCCATAACCCTAACCCTAACCCTAACCCTAACCCTAACCCTAGTCCTACCCTAGCCCTAACCCCAATCCTAAACATAGACCTAACCATAACCATAACCCTAAATCTAACCCTAACCCAAACCCTAGCCTTCTCCCTAATCCTAACCCTAACCGAGATCTAGCCCTAGACCTAGACCTAACCATAAACCTAACTCTAACCCTAACCCTAGCCCTAACCCTAATCCTAGCCCAAACCCCAATCCTAAATATAGACCTAATCATAACCCTAAACCTAACCATAGCCATACCCCTCACTCAAGCCCTAGCAATGACTCTAAAATTAATCCATAACCCTAACACTAACCCTAACCCTAACCGTAGCCCAAGCCATATCCCTAACATAACCCTAAACCTAAACGTAGCCCTAGCTGTAACCCTAACCCTAACACTAACCCTAACCTTAACCCTAACCCTAACCCTAGCCGTAACCCTAACCGTTGCCCTAACCATAAACCTAACCCTAACCCTAGTCCTATCCCTAAACCTAACCCTAACCCTAACCCTAGCCCTAGCACTAGGCCTAACCATAACACTAACCCTAACCCTAGACCTAGCACTATTCCTAATCTTAACAATAACCCTAGCCCTAGACCTAGCCCTACCCATAACCCTAAACCTAACCCTAACCCATAGCACGAGCCATAACCCTAAACCTAACCCTAGCCCCAACGCGAAACTTAGCACAAACCCCAATCCTAAACATAGACCTAGCAATAACCATAACCATAACCCTAAACCTAACCATAGCCCTAGCCCTACCCTAACCCTAACACTAAACCTAACCCTAGCCCTAGCCCTACCCTAAGCCCTAACCCTAACCCTAACCCTAGCCCTATCCCTATCCCTAAACCTATCCCTCGCCCAAGCCCTAGCCCTAGCCCTAGCCCTAGACATGAACTTAACCCTAACCCTAACGCTAACAGTAGCACTAGCCCTAGCCATAACCATAAACCTAACCCTAACCTTAGCCATACCCCTCACCCAAGCCCTAGCAATGACCCTAAAATTAACCATAACCCTAACACTAACCCTAACCCTAACCGTAGCCCAAGCCATATCCCTAACATAACCCTAAACCTAAACGTAGCCCTAGCCTTAACCCTAACACTAACACTAACACTAACCCTAACACTAACCCTAACCGTAACCCTAGCCCTAACCCTAACCGTTACCCTAACCCTAAACCTAACCCTAACCCTAGTCCTATCCCTAAACCTAACCCTAACCCAAATCTAGCCCTAGCACTAGGCCTAACCATAACACTAACCCTAACCCTAGACCTAGAACTGTTCCTAATCTTAACAATAACCCTAGCCCTAGACCTAGCCCTAGCCATAACCCTAAACCTAACCCTAACCCATAGCACGAGCCATAACCCTGAACCTAACCCTAGCCCCAACGCTAAACTTAGCCCTAACCCCAATCCTAAAAATAGACCTAACCATAAACATAACCATAATCCTAAACCTAACCATAGCCCTAGCCCTACCCTAACCCTAACACTAAACCTAACCATAGCCCTAGCCCTAACCCTAAACCCTAACCTTAAACCTAACCCTAGCCCTAGCCCTAGCCCTAAACCTAACCCTCGCCCAAGCCCTAGCCCTAGCCCTAGCCCTACACATGAACTTAACCCTAACCCTAACAGTAACACTAGCCCTAGCCATAACCCTAAACCTAACACTAACCCTAACCCGAGCCCTATCCCTAAACCTAACTTTATCCCTAGCCCTAACCCTAACCCTAAACCTAGCAATACCCCTCTCCCACCCCTAGCGCCGACCCTAAACCTAACCCTAGGCCTAGCCCTAATCCTAACCCTAACCCTAACCCTAACCGTACCGTAGCCCAAGCCCGATCCATAACATAACCATAAACCTAAACATAGCCCTAGCTGTAAACATAACCCTAACCCTAACCCTAAACCTAGCACTAACCCTAACCGTAGCCCTAAACCTAACCCTAACCCTAAACATAGACCTAACCCTAACCCTAACCCTAGCCCTAAACCAAATCATAGCCCTAACCCTAACTTTAACCCTAGCCTTAACCCGAACCCTAACCATAAACATAGCCCTAGCCCTAGCCATAGCCCTAGACCTAACCCTAAACTTAACCCTACCCCTACACTAAACCTAGCCCTAAACCTAACCCTAACCCTAACCCTAGCCCAAGACCTAGCCCTAGCCCTAACTCTAACCCTAACCCTAAAATTAGCCCTAGGCCTGGACCTAGCCCTAACCCTAACACTAACACTAGCCCTAGACCTAGCCCTAGTCCAAACCTTAACCATAACCCTAGCCCTAGCTCTAGCTCTAGCCCTAACCCTAAAAATAATCCTAGTCATAGCCCTAACCGAAACTCAAACCCTAAACCTGACCCTAGCACTAGCCCTAGCCCTAACCCTAACACTAACCCTAAACCTAGCCCTAGCACTATCCTTACCTAATAATAACCCTAGCCCTACCCGTAGCCCTAGTGCTAGACCTATCTTAGTCCTAGCCATAATGCTAACGCTAACACTAACCTTAGCCCTAACCCTAACCGTAGCCCTAACCCTAACCCTTACCCTAACCCTAACCCTAACCGTAGCCCTAACCCTAACCCAAACCCTAAAACCAGCCCTAGCCCTATCCCTAACCCTAACAATAACCCTAGCCCTAGCCCTAAACGTAACACTAACCCTAATCTTAGCCCTAGCGCTAGCCCTATCCCTAACCCTAAAAATAACCCTACTCCTAGCCCTAGCCATAACCCTAACCCTAACCTTAAACTTTGCCCTAGACCTAGCCCTAGCACTAGACCTAAACCTAACCCTAACCTAACACTAGCGCTAACCCTAACCCTAACCCTAGCCCTAATCCTAACCCTAGCCCTAACCCCAATCTTAAACTTAGACCTAACCATAACCATAACCCAAAATCTAACCCTAACCCTAGCGCTATCCCTAACCCTAACCCTAGCCCTAGCCCACTCCCAAGCCCTAGCGCTGACCCTAAACACAAACCTAGCCCTAGACCAAACCCTAAACCTATCCCTATTGTAGCTCAAGCACTATCCCTAAACTAACCCTAACCCTAAACGTAGGCCTAGACGTAACCCTAAACCTAACAATAACCCTAACACTAACCCTAGTCCTAACACTAACCCTAACCCTAACCCTAGCCGTAGCACTAACTGTAGCCGTAACCCTAAACCTAACCCTAAAGCTAGCCCTAAACCTAACCCTAAATCTAGCCCTAACCCTAACCCAAGCCCTAACCCCAATCCTAAACATAGACCTAACCATAAACATGACCATAACCCTAACCCTAACCCTAAACTTAACCCTAGCCCTATCCCTAACCCTAACCCTAGCCCTACCCCTATCCCAAGACCTAGCGCTGACCCTAACACTACCCCTAGCCCTAACCCTAACGCTAACCCTAAATTAACATGAACCGAAGCCCAAACCCTATCCCTAACCTAAACCTAAACCTAAACGTAGCCCGAGTCGTAACCCTAAACCTAACACTAACCCTAACCCTAACCCTAACACTAACCTTAACCTTAAACCTAGCCCTAACACTAACTGTAGCCCTAACCCTAACCTTAACCCTAGCCCTAACCCTAACCCTAACCCTAATCCAAGCCTTACCCTAACACTAACCCTAACCCTCGGCCTAGCACTATCCCTAATCCTAACAATAACCCTAGCCCTAGCCCTAGCCCTAGCCATAACCCTAACCCTAACCTTAAACCTAGCACCAGCCATAACCCTAAACCTAACCCTAACCCTAAACCTAAACCTAACCCTAGTCCTACCCTAGCCCTAACCCCAATCCTAAACATAGACCTAACCATAACCATAACCCTAAACCTAACCCTAACCCAAACCCTAGCCTTCTCCCTAATCCTAACCCTAACCCTAACTCTAGCCCTACCCCACTCTCAAGCCATAGCACTGAACCTAAACCTAACCCTATCCCTAGCCCTAGCCCTATCCATATCCCTAAACCTAAACCTAAACCTAGCAGCAGCCATAAACCTACACCTAACCATAACCATAACCCTAAACCTAACCCTAACCCTAGTCCTACACTAGTCATAACCCTAAACCTAACCCTAGCCCTAACCCTAACCCTAGCCCAAACCCCAATCCTAAACATAGACCTAACTATAACCCTAAACTTAACCCTAACCCTAACCCTAACCATACCCCTCACCCAAGCCCTAGCAATGACCCTAAAATTAACCCTAACCCTAACACTAACCCTAGCCCTAAACCTAATACTAACCCTTACCCTAACACTATCCTGAACCCTTGTCCAAGACATAACCCTAACCCTAACCCTAGCCATAGACCTAACCCTAACCCAAACCCTAACTCTAGCCCTAGCCCTGGCCCTATCACCTAGCCCTAAACATAAACCTAACCCTAGCCCTAGCACTAACCCTAACGCTAACCCTACCCCTAGCCATATCCCTAACCCTAACAATAACCCTAGCCCTAGCCCTAGCCCTAGCCATAAACCTAACCCTAACCCTAACCCTAGCCCTAGCCATAACCCTAACCCTAACCCTAATTCTTACACCAACCCCAACCCCAAACACGAACACAACCCTAACCCTAAACCTAGACCTAAACCTAAACCGAGACCTAGCCCTAGCCCTGGCCCTAGCCCTAAACCTAACCCTAAACATAGCACTAAACCTAACCCTAACTCTAACCCTAACCCTAGCCCTAGCCCTAATCCCAACCCTAACCCTAGTCCTAGCCCTAGCCCTAATCCTAAACCTAGCCCTAACACTAAGCCTAACCCTACACCTAACCCTAACCCCAACCCTAATCGTAACCCAAACACGAACCCTAACTCAAACCCGAACCCAAACCTGATCCCGAACCCTAACCCTAAACGGAACCTGAACACAAACCGGAACCCGAACCCTAACCCTAAACCTGATCCTAATCCTAAACCTAACCTTAACCATGGCCTTAGATTTAGTCATAGACCTGTTAACACAACACTAACCCTAACCCTAAACCTAGCCATAAACCTAAACGTAACCCTAGCCCTAACCCAAACCCTAGCCCTAACCCAATCCTAAATAATAGACCTAACCATAACCATAAGCATAACCCTAACCCTAACCCTAAACCTAACTCTAACCCAACACCTAGCCCTAGCCCTAGACGTAAAACTAAACCTAACACTAATCCTAACAATAACCCTAGCCCTAGCGCTAACCCTAACCCTAACCCTAACCCTAACACTAATCCAAGCCCTAGCCCTAACCCTACCCCTAGACCTAAAACTAACCACAACCCTAATCCTAACACTAGCCCTAAACCTAACCTTGACCCTAACCATAGCCCTAGCCATAAACCAACACTAACCCAAGCACTAGCCCGAGCCCTAACCCTAACCTTACCCCTAGCCCTAACCCTAACCCTAGCCCTAGCCCTAGTCCTAGCCCTAACCCTAACTCTAACCCTATCCTTCTCCATAAAATCCTAGACCTAACCCAAGTCCTAACCCTAACCCTAACCCTAACCCTAACACTAACCCTAACACTAACCCTAAACCTAACCCGAGCCCTAAACCTAACGCTAACCCTAACCCTAGCACTAACACTAAACCTAATTCTAACCATAAGGCTAAACACAGCCGTGGCCCTAACCCTAACCCTACCCCAACCCCTACACAAACCCCAACCCTAACTCTAACGCCAATCACAACCCCTAAAGAACCCCAAACCCTACCCCAACTCTAAACCTAACCAGAACATGAAACCCAACCCTAACACTAACCCTAACCCTGGCACAGGCCTAGCCCTAACATTAAACCTAACCCTAACCCTAAACCCTATCCTAGCCCTAGCCATAACCCTAAACCTAACCCTACCCCTAAACCTAACCCAAACCCTAGACATAGCCCTAAACCTAAACCCAACCCTAGCCCTGACGCTAATCCTAACCTAAACCCTAGCATAAGCCCTAACAATAGACCTAACCCTAATGCTAACCCTAGCCCTAAAACTAAACCTAAGCCTAACCCTAACCCTAGCCGTAGCCCTAACGCTAAAACTAACCCTAACATTAACCCTAATCTTAAACCTTGCCCTAACCCTAACCCTAGCCGTAACCCTAACCCTAGCCCTAACCCCAATTCTAAACATAGACCTAACCATAACCATAACCCTAAACCTAACATTAACCCTAACCCTAACCTAGCCCTATGCCTAACCCTAACCATAACCCCAAATGTAGCCATAGATGTAACCATAGCCCTAACACTAACCCTAACCCTAAACCTAGCCCTAAACCAAACCATAGACCTAACCCGAACCCTAACCCTAAACCTAGCCCTAACCCTAACCCAAACCCTATCCATAACACTAGCCCTAGCCGTAGCCCTAACCCTCACACTAACCCTAACACTAGCCCTAGCACTATCCCTAACCCTTACAATAACCCTAGCCCTAGCCAAAACCCTAACCATAACATTAACCCTAACCCTAAACCTAACCCTAAACCTAACCCTAACCCTAACCCTAAACCTAACACTAATCCTAGTCCTACCCTAGCCATAACCCTAACCCTAACCATAGCCCTAACCCCAATCCTAAACATAGACCTAACTAAAACCATAACCCTAAACCTACCCCTAAACCTAACCACAGCCCTATCACTAACCCTAACCCTAACGCTAGCCGTACCCCTCTGCCAAGCTCTAGCGCTGACCTAAAAGTAATTCTAGAGCTAGCAATAAACCTAATCCTAAGCCTAACCCTAACCATAGACCAAGCCCTATCCATAACCCTAAACCTAATGCTAAACGTAGCCCAAGCCATAACCCTAAACCTAACACTAACCCTAAACCTAAACCTAGCCCTAACACTAACCCTAAACCTAACCCTAGCCCTAGACATAAACCTAACCAAAACCCTAGCCCTAAACCAAATTCTAGCCTTAACCCAAACCCTAACCCTAACCCTAGCCCTAGATCTAACACTAACCACAACCCTAGCCTTAGCCCTAGCCATAAGCCTAACCCTAACTCTAAACCTAGCCCTTCACCTAGCCCTAGCACTAGCCCTAAACTTACCACTAACCCTAGCCCTTACCCTAACCCTAACCCTAAACCTAACCCTAACCCTAGCCCTAGCCCTAGCCCTAACACTAACCCTACCCCTAACATTAACCCTAATCTTAAACCTAGCCCTAACCCTAACCCTACCCATAACACTAGCCCTAACCCTAACCCTAGCCCTAACCCCAATCGTAAACTTAGACCAAACCATAACCATAACCATAACCCTAAACCTAACACTCACCCTAACCCTAGCCCTATCCCTAACCCTAACACAAACCCTAGCCCTAGCCCACTCCCAAGCCCTAGCGCTGACCCTAAACATAACCCTAGCCCTAGACCATACCCTAAAACTATCCCTAACTGTAGCCCAAGCCCTAACCCTAAAATAAGACTAACCCTAAACGTAGGCCTCGACGTAACCCTAACCCTAACATTAAACCTAAACCTAACCATAGCCATAACCATAAACGTAGCCCTAACCCTAACCCTAACCCTAAAACTAGTCCTGACACTAACGCTAACCTTAGCCCTAAACCTAACATTAGCCCTAATCCCAATCCTAAGCATAGACCTAACAATAACCACAACCCTAAACCTAACCTTAACCCTAGCCATATCCCTAACCCTAACCCTAACCCTAGCCCTACCCCTATCCCAATATCTAGCGCTGAGCCTAAACCTAACCCTAGACCTAGCCCTAACCCTAACCCTAACCCTAACCATAACACTAACACTAACCATAGCCCAAACCCTATCCCTAACCAAACCCTAACCCTAAACGTAGACTTAGTCGTAACCCTAAACCTAACACTAAACCTAATCCTAACCCTAACACTAACCTTAACCCTAACTGTAGCCCTAACACTAACCATAGACCTAACCCTAACCCTAACCCTAACCCAAATCCTAAACCTAACCATAGCCCTAGCCCTAGCCCTAATTGTAACACTAACTCTAACTCTAGTCCTAGCACTATCCCTAACACTAACAATAACCATAGGCCTAGCCCTAGCCATAACCCTAACCCTAACCCTAACGTAGCACCAGCCATAACCCTAAACTAACCCTAACCCTAAACCTAAACCTAATCCTAACCCTAGTCCTACACTACTATAACCCTAACCCTAACCCTACACCTAAATCTAACCCTAAACCTAACCCTAGCCCTAGCCATAGCCCTGAACCTAAACATAAGCTTAACCGTAGCCATAGCCCTAACCCTAAGCCTAACCCAAACCCTAGACCTAACGCTAACCCTAACCCTAGCCCTAACCCTAGCCCTAACCCTAACCCTAACACTAACCCTAGCACTAGGCCTAACCCTAATCCTAAAAAAAACCTAGCCTTAGCCCTCACCCAAGCCCTAGCCCTAACCCTAACCCTAACCCTAGCCCTTGCCCTTACCCTAACCCTAACCTTAACCGTAACCATAGCCCAAGCCCTATCCCTAACCCTACCCATAACCCTAACCCAAGCCCTAGCCATAGCCATAAACCTAACCCTAACACTAACCCTAACCCTAACCCTAGCTCTAGCCCTAGCCCTAACCTTACCCCAACCCTAGCCCTAGCCCTAGTCCTAGCCATAACCCTAGCCCAAAACCTACACAAACCTAGACCTAGCCCCAAACCTAACCCACAACCTAGTGCTAACCATAACCCTAACCTTAATCCTAGCCCTAACCCTAACACTACCCCAAGCCCTAGTCCTAGCCCTAACCTTAACCCTAAACCTATCCCTCTCCCAAACCCTAGCACTAACCCTAAACCTAACCCTAGCCCTAGCCCTAACCGTAAACCTAACACTAACCCTAAACCTAACCCTAGACCTAAACCTAAACCTAACCCTAACCCTAGCACTAACGCTAAACCTAATTCTAACGCTAACGCTAACCATAGCCCTAGCCCTAACCCTAAGCCTAAACCCAACCCCTAACCAAACCCCAACCCTAACTCTAACCCCAACCACAACCCCACCCAACCCCAACCACTAACCCATCCCTAACCCTAAACTTAAAACTAGCCCAAGCCCTAGCCCTAAACCTAAACATAACCTTAAACCTAAACCCTGTTTAGCCCTAGCCATAACCCTAAACCTAACCCTAGCCCTAAACCTAAGCTAAACACTAGCCATAGCCCTAACCCTACAAAAGCCCTAACGCTAATCCTAACCTAAACGCTAGCCTTAGCCCTAGCCCTAGACCTAACCCTAATCCAAATGGTAGCCCTAACCCTAAACCTAGCCCTAAAGCTAACCCTAACCCTAACCCTAGCCCTAGCCCTAACCCTAAACCTAGCCCTAACATTAACCCTAACCCTAAACCTAGCCCTAACCCTAACCCTAAACCTAGCCCTAACCCTAACCCTAGCCATAGCCCTAACCATAACATTAGCCCTAAACCTAACCCTAGCCCTAGCCCTAACATTAACCCTAATCTTAAAACTAGCCCTGACCATGAACCTAACCCTAGCCCTACCCCTCTCCCAAGCCCTAGCGCTGACCCTAAACCAGACCCTCTTCTAGCCCTAACACTAACCCTAACCTTAAACCTAACCATAGCCCAAGCCATATCCCTAACCTAACCCTAACCCTAACCCTAGCCCTAACCCTAACCCTAGCCCTAGCCCTAACCCTAACCCTAACCCTACCCCTAACATTAACCCTAATCTTAAACCTAGCCCAAACCCTAAACATAACCCTAGCCCTAACCCTAACACTAGCTCTAAACCCAATCCTAAACATAGACCTAACCATAACCATAAACTTAAACCTAACCCTAACCATAACCTTAACCCTAGCCCTATCCCAAACCATAACACTAACCCTAACCCTAGCCCTAGCACTAATATGAACAGTAACAATAACCCTAGCCCTAAACCTAAACCCTAGCCATAACCCTAGCCCTAACCCTGACGTTAGCACCAGACATAAGCCTAAAGCTAACCCTAACCCTAATCCTAACCCTAACCCTATCCCTACCCTAGCCATAACACTAACCCTAACCGTACCCCTAACACCAATCCTAAACATAGACCTAACAATAACCATAACCCTAATCCTAACCCTAACCCTAACCCTAATCCTAACCCTAACCCTAACCCTAACCCTAACCCTATCCCTACCCTAGGCATAACCCTAACCCTAACCCTATCCCTAACCCTAAACCTAACCCTAAACCTACACCTAGCCCTAGCACTAGGCCTAACCCTAACACTAACCATAACACCAGCCATAACCCTAAATCTAACCCTAACCCTAACCCTAAACCTAACCCTAACCCTAGTCCTACCCTAGCCATAACACTAACCCTAACCGTAGCCCTAACACCAATCCTAAACTTAGACCTAACAATAACCATAACCCTAATCCTAACCCTAACCGTAACCCTAACCCTAGCCCTAGCCCTAACCCTAACCCTAGCCCTAGCCCTAACCCTAACCCTAACCCTAGCCCTACCCCTCTCCCAAGCCCTAGCGCAGACCCTAAATTTAACACTAGCCCTAGCCCTAATCCTAACCCTGACCCTAACCCTAACTGTAGACCAAGCCCTATCCCTAACCCTAAACCTAACCCTAAACATGGCCCTAGCCATAACCCTTAACCTAAAACTAACCCTAAATGTAACCATAGCCCTAACACTAACCCTAACCCTAAACCTATCCCTATCCCTAACCCTAACCCTAACCCTAGCCTACCCCTCGCCCAAGCCCTATGGCTGACCCTAAATTTAAACAAAGCCCTAGCCCTAACACTAACCTTAACCATAACACTAACCATAGCCCTAACCCTAACCCTAATCCTAACCCTAACCCTAACCGTAGCCCTAACTCTAGCCCTAACCCTAACACTAACCTTAGCACTAGCCCTAGCACTAGCCCTAACACGAAAAATAACCCTGGCCCTTGCCCTAGCCCTAACCCTAACCCTAACCCTAGCCCTAAAATTAAACCTAACCTTAACCCTAACCCTAGCACCAGCCCTAGCCCTAGCCATAAACCTAAACCTAACCCTAACAGTAACCCTAGCCCTAGCCATATCCCTAAACCTAACCCTAACCCTAGCACCAGCCATAAACCTCTCCTAAAACTAACCCTAACCCTAAACCTAACCCTAACCCTAGTCCTACCCGAGGCATAACCCTAACCCTAACCCTAGCACTAACCCCAATCCTAAACATAGACCTAACCATAACCATAACCCTAAACCTAACCCTAACACAAACCCTAGTCTTCTCCCTAACCCTAACCATAATCCTGACGCTAGCCCTACCCCTCTCCCAAGCCATAGCACTGAACATAAACCTAACCCTAGCCCTAGCCCTAGCCCTCACCCTAACACTAAGTCTAGCCCTAGAACTAGCACTATCCATAACCTAACAATAACCCTAGCCCTATTCCTAGCCCTAACCCTAACCCTAACCCTAGCCCTAACACTAAACCTAACCTTAACCCTAACCCTAGCCCCAGCCAAAGCCCTAGCCATAAACCTAAACCTAATCCTAACAGTAACCCTAGCCCTACCCATAACCCTAACCCTAATGCTAGCATTAACCCAATCCTAAACTTAGCCCTAACCATAACCAAAACCGTAACACTAGCCCTAACCTTAACTCTAACCCGAGATCTAGCTCTAGACCTAGCCCTAACCGTAAACCTAACTCTAACCCTAACCCTAGCCCTAACCCTAATCCTAACCCTAACCCTAGCCCTAGCCCTAGCCCTAACCCTAACACTAACCCTAACCCTAGCCCTAGCACTAACGCTAGTCTAACCCTAACCCTAACCCTAGCCCTACCCCTCTCCCAAGCCCTAGCACTGACCCTAAACCTAACCCTAACCCTAACCCTAAACCTAAACCTAGCCTTATCCCTAACCCTAACCATAACCCTAATGCTAGCCCTACCCCTCTCCCAAGCCATAGAGCTGAACCTAAACCTAATCCTAGCCCTACCGCTAGCCCTCACCCTAACACTAACCGTAGCCCTAGAACTAGCACTATCCATAACCTAACAATAAACCTAGCCCTAGTCCTAGCCCTAACCCTAACCCTAACCCTAGTCCTAACACTAAACCTAACCTCAACCCTAACCCTAGCCCCAGCCCAAGCTCTAGCCATAAACCTAAACCTAATCCTAACAGTAAACCTAGCCCTAGCCATAACCCTAACCCTAGCCCTAACCCTAACCCTAGCACTAACACTAATGCTAGCCCTAAACCCAATCCTAAACCTAGCCCTAACCATACCCATAACCGTAACCATAGCCCTAACCCTAACTCTAACCCGATATCTAGCCCTAGACACAGACCTAACCGTAAACACAACCCTAACCCTAACCCTAGCCCTAAACCTAATCCTAACCCTAACCCTAGCACTAGTCCTAGCCCTAGCCCTAACCCTAACACTAACCCTAACCCTAGCCCCAGCACTATCCCTAATCCTAACAATAACCATAGCCCTAGCCCTAGCCCTAGACATATCCCTAAACATAAACTTAAGCCTAGCATCAGCCATAACCCTAAACCTAACCCTAACCCTAACCCTAGTCCTACACTAGTCATAACCCTAACCCTAACCCTAGCCCTAACCCCAATCCTAAACATAGACCTAACCATAACCATAACCCTAAACCTAAACCTAACCCTAACCCTAGCCTTACCCCTAACCCTAACCCTAACGCTAGCCCTACCCCTTTCCCAAGCCCTAGTGCTGAACTTAAACCTAACCCTAGCCCTAGCCCTCACCCTAACACTAACTGTAGCCCTAGAACTAGCACTATCCATAACCTAACAATAAACCTAGCCCTATTCCTAGCCCTAACCCTAACCCTAACCCTAGCCCTAACACTAAACCTAATCTTAACCCTAACCCTAGCCCCAGCCCAAGCCCTAGCCATAAACCTAAACCTAATCCTAACAGTAACCCTAGGCCTAACTTAACCGTATACCTAATGCTAACCCTAAACCCAATCCTAAACCTAGCCCTAACCATAAGCATGACCGTAACCCTAGCCCTAACCCTAACACGAACCCGAGATCTAGCCCTAGACCTAGCCCTCACCTTAAACCTAACCCTAACCCTAACACTAGCCCTAACCCTAATCCTAACCCTAACGCTAGCCCTAGACTGAGCCCTAACCCTAACACTAACCATAACCCTAGCCCTAGCACTATCCCTAAACCTAACAATAATATAGCCCTAGCCCTAGCTCTAGCTATATCCCTAAACCTAACCCTAACCCTAGCACCAGCCATAACACTAAACCTAACCCTAACCATAACCCTAAACCTAACACTAACCCTAGTCCTACACGAGCCATAACCCTAGCCCTAACTCTAACCCTAACCCTAAACCTAGCCCTAGACCTGACCTAGCCCGAAACCTAACCCTAACCCTAACTCTAACCCTAACACTAACCCTAACACTAGCCCTAGCTCTACCACTAACCCTAAACCTAAAATTAACCCTAGTCATAGCCCTCACCCTAATCCTAACCCTAACCCTAGACCTAGCCTTAGCCCTAGACCTAATGCTTACCCTAATCCTAGCCCTAACCCTAGCACTAAACCTAACCCTAACCCTAACCCTAAACCTAGCCCTAGCCCTAACCCTAACCCTAAACCTAAACCTAGCCTGAGCCCTCAATCAAGCCCTAGACCTGACCCTAACCCTAAGCCTAGCCCTTGCCCTAACCCTAACCCTAACCCTAAGACTAACCGTAACCATAACCATAGCCCAAGCCCTATCCCTAATGCTAATCATAACTCTAAACCTTGTCCTAGCCCTAGCCATAAACCTAACCCTAACCCTAACCCTAGCACTAGCCCTAGCCCTAACCTTACCCCAAACCTAGCCCTAGCCCTAGCCATAACCCTAGCCCAAAACCTACCCCGAATCTAGCCCTAGCCCAAACCCTAACCCTCAACCTAGTGCTAACCCTAACCCTAACCCTAACCCTAACCCTAACCCTAGCCCTAACCCTAACACTATTCCTACCCCTAATCCTAGCCCTAACCCTAACCCTAAACCTATCCCTCTCCCAAACACTAGCCCTAACACTAACCCTAACTCTAGCCCTAACCCTAAAACTAACACTAACCCTAAACCAAACCCTAGACCTAAACCTAACCCTATCCCTAACCCTAGCACTAACCCTAAACCTAACTCTAACCCTAACGCTAACCATAGCCCTAGCCCTAACCCTAAGCCTAAACCCAACCCCTACCCAAACCCCAACCCTAACTCTAACCCCAACCACAACCTCACCCAAACCACAACCCCTAACCCAAACCTAACCCTAACCATAACCCTAACACTAACCCTAAACCTAAACCCTGTCTTAGCCCTAGCCATAAGCCTAAACCTAACCCTAGCCCTAAATCTAACCCAAACCCTCGCCATAGACCTAAAACTAAACCCAACCCTAGCCCTGACGCTAAACCTAACCTAAACATTAGCCTTAGCCCTAGCCCTAGACCTAACCCTAATCCAAATGGTAGCCCTAACCCTAAACCTAGCCCTAAACCTAACCCTAGACCTAAACCTAAACCTAACCCTAACCCTAGCACTAACCCTAAACTTAATTCTAACCCTAACGCTAACCATAGCCCTAGCCCTAACCCTAAGCCTAAACCCAACCCCTAACCAAACCCCAACCCTAACTCTAACCCCAACCACGACCCACCCAACCCCAACCCCTAACCCATCCCTAACCCTAAACTTAACCCTAGCCCAAGAACTAGCCCTAAACCTAAACATAACCTTAAACCTAAACCCTGTTTTAGCCCTAGCCATAACCCTAAACCTAACCCTAGCCCTAAACATAAGCTAAACACTAGCCATAGCCCTAAACCTAACCCTAACAAAAGCCCTAACGCTAATCCTAACCTAAACGCTAGCCTTAGCCCTAGCCCTAGACCTAACCCTAATCCAAATGGTAGCCTTAACCCTAAACCTAGCCCTAAAGCTAACCCTAACCCTAACCCTAGCCCTAACCCTAACCCTAAACCTAGCCCTAACATTAACCCTAACCTTAAACATAGCCCAAACCCTAACCCTAAACCTAGCCCTAACCCTAACCCTAGCCCTAGCCCTAACCCTAACCCTAGCCCTAACCCTAGCCCTAAACCTAACCCTAGCCCTAGGCCTAACATTAACCCTAATCTTAAAACTAGCCCTGACCATGAACCTAACCCTAGCCCTACCCCTCTCCCAAGCCCTAGCGCTGACCCTAAACCTAACCCTACCCTAGCCCTAACACTAACACCAACCCTAAACCTAACCGTAGCCCAAGCCATATCCCTAACCTAACCCTAACCCTAACCCTAGCCCTAACCTAACCCTAGCCCTAGGCCTAACCCTAACCCTACCCCTACCATTAACCCTAATCTTAATCTTAATCTTAAACCTAACCCTAACCCTAACCCTAGCCCTAACCCTAACCCTAGCCCTAGCCCTAACCCTAACCCTACCCCTACCATGAACCCTAATCTTAATCTTAACCTTAAACCTAGCTCTAACCCTAAACCTAACCCTAGCCCTAACCCTAACAGTAGCCCTAAACCCAATCCTAAACATAGACCTAACCATAACCATAACCTTAAACCTAACCCTAACCATAACCTTAACCCTAGCCCTATCCCAAACCATAACACTAACCCTAACCCTAGCCCTAGCACTAATAAAAACAGTACAATAACCCTAGCCCTAGCCTTAAACCTAGACATAACCCTAACCCTAACCATAACGTTAGCACCACACATAAGCCTAAAGCTAAACCTAACCCTAACCCTAATCCTAATCCTAACCCTATCCCTACCCTAGGCATAACCCTAACCCTAACCCTATCCCTAACCCTAAACCTAACCCTAAACCTACACCTAGCCCTAGCACTAGGCCTAACCCTAACACTAACCATAACACCAGCCATAACCCTAAATCTAACCCTAACCCTAACCCTAAACCTAACCCTAACCCTAGTCCTACCCTAGCCATAACACTAACCCTAACCATAGCCCTAACACCAATCCTAAACTTAGACCTAACAATAACCATAACCCTAACCCTAACCCTAACCCTAACCCTAACCCTAGCCCTAGCCCTAACCCTAACCCTAGCCCTAGCCCTAAACCTAACCCTAAACCTATCCCTACCCCTAGCCAAGCGCTAGCGGTGACCCTAAACCTCACACTAACCCTAACCCTAACCCTAACCGTAGACCAAGCCCTATACCTAACCCTAACCCTAGCCCTATCCCTAACCCTAACCCTAACCCTAGCCCTACCCCTCTCCCAAGCCCTAGCACAGACCCTAAATTTAACACTAGCCCTAGCCCTAATCCTAACCCTGACCCTAACCCTAACCATAGACCAAGCCCTAACCGTAACCCTAAACCTAAACCTAAACATGGCCCTAGCCATAACCATAAACCTAACCCTAACCCTAAATATAACCATAGCCCTAACACTAACCCTAACCCTAAACCTATCCCTATCCCTAACCCTAACCCTAACCCTAGCCTACCCCTCTCCCAAGCCCTAGCGCTGACCCTAAATTTAAACCTAGCCCTAGCCCTAACCCTAACCCTAACCCTAACACTAACCATAGCCCTAACCCTAACCCTAATCCTAACCCTAACCCTAATAGTAGCACTAACTCTAGCCCTAACCCTAACACTAACCTTAGCACTAGCCCTAGCACTATCCCTAAAATGAACAATAACCCTGGCCCTTGCCCTAGCTCTAACCCTAACCCTAACCCTAGCCCTAAAATTAAACCTAACCTTAACCCTAACCCTAGCACCAGCCCTAGCCCTAGCCATAAACCTAAACCTATCCCTAAAGTAACACTAGCCCTAGCCATAACCCTAACCAAAGCCCTAACCCTAATGCTAGCCCTAACCCCAATCCTAAACCTAGCACTAACCATAACCATAACCGTAACCCTAGCCCTATCCCTAACTCTAACCCTAGACCAAGCCCTATACCTAGCCCTAACACTAAACCTAACCCTAAACCTAGCCCTAACCCTAACACTAACCCTAGCCCTGACCCTCTCCCAAGCCCTAGCCCTGACTCTAAAATTAACCCTAGCCCTAACCCTAACACTAACCCTAACCCTAACACTAATATTTGACCAAGCCGAATCCCTAACCCTAACCCTAAAAGTAGCCCTAACCATAACCATAACCCTAACACTAACACTAACACTAACCCTAACCATAACGCTACCCCAACCCCTATTCCAAGCCCTAGCACTGACCCTAAACCTCACCCTATCCCTAGCACTAACCCTAACCCTAACACTAAACTTAACCCTATTCTAAAATCTAGTCTAACCCTAAACCTAACCCTAGTCCTAAACCTAACCCTAGCCCTAAGCCCAATCCTAAACATAGACCTAACCATAACCATAACACTAAACCTAACCCTAGCCCTAAACCTAACCCAAACCTTTGCCATACCCCTAAACCTAACCCTAACAATAGCCCTAACCCTAATCCTAACTTAACCCTACATTATCCCTAGCCCTAGACCTAACACTAAACCTAATCCTAGCCCTAACCCTAAACCTAGCCCTAACCTTTACCTAAACCTAAAGCTAACCCTAACCCTAGCCCTAACCCTAACCGTAAGCCTCGCCCTTACATTAACCCTAATTACAAACCTAGCCCTAACCCTAACGCTAACGCTAAACCTAGCCCTAGCCCTAACCCTAACACTAACACTAACTCTAAACCTAACCCTAGCCCTAGAACTATCCCTAACCCAAACAATAACCCTAGCCCTAGCCATAGCCCTAGCCATAACCCTAACCCTAACCCTAACACTAGGACCAGCCATAAACCTAAACCTAACCCTAACCCGAAACCTAACCCTAACCTTAGTCCTACCCTATCCATAAACCTAACCCTAAACCTAGCCCTAACCTCAATCATACACTTAGACCTATCCATAACCATAACCCTAAGCCTAAACCTAACCCTAAACCTAGCGCTATCCCTAACCCTAAACTTAACCCTAACCCTACCCCTCTCCCAAGCCCTAGCGCTGACCCTAAACCTAAACCTAGCCCTAGCCCAAACCCTAACACTAAACCTAGCCTTAGCCCTCACCCAAGCCCTAGCCCTAAACCTAACCCTAACCCTAGCCCTAGCCCTAAACCTAACCCTAAACCTAGTGCTAACCATAACACTAGCAATAAACCTAGCCCTAACACTAACACTACCCCTAGCCCTAGTCCCAGCCCTAACCCTAACCCTAAACCTATACCTCTCCCAATCCCTAGCCCTAACCCTAACCCTAACTCTAGCCCTAACCCTAACCCTAACACTAACCCTAAACCTAACCCTAGCCCTAAACCTAAACCTAACCCTAATCCTAGCACTAACCTTAAACTTAACTCTAACCCTAACGCTAACCATAGCCCTAGACCTAACCCTAAGCCTAAACCCAACCCCTACCCAAACCCCAACCCTAACTCTAACCCCAACCACAACCTCACCCAAACCACAACCCCTAACCCAACCCTAACCCTAAACTTAACCCTAGCCCAAGCCTTAGCCCTAACTCTAACCCTAAGCTTAACCCTAAACCCTGTCTTAGCCCGAGCCATAACCATAACCTAACCCTAACACTAACCATGACCCTAACCCTAGCCCTAACCCTAAAATAGCCCTAACCCTAACCCTAACTATTGCCCTACCCCTAACCCTATCCCTAACCGTAGCCCTAACTCTAACACTAACACTAAACCAAACCCTAGTCCTAGCCCAAGGCCCAGCCCTAACCCAAACACTAACCCTAGCGCTAGGGCTAGCACTATCCCTAACCCTAACAATAACCCTTGCCCAAGCCCTAGCCCTAGCCTAACCCTAACCCTAACCCTAGCCCTAACACTAAACCTAACCTTAACACTAACCCTAGCCCCAGCCCTAGACCTAGACATAAACCTGAACCTAACCCTATCAGTAACCCTAGCCCTAGCCATAACAATAAACCTAACGATAGCCCTAACCCTAAAACTAAACCTAGCCCTAACCATAACCATAACCTTAACCCTAGCCCTAACCCTAACCCTAAACCTAGACCTAGACCTAGCCCTAACACTAAACCTAACCAAAAACCCTAGCCCTAACCCTAACCCTAACCCTAACACTAACCCTAGCCCTAGCCCTAACACTAACACTAACACTAACACTAACACTAACACTAACACTAACATTAACTTAAGTCCTAGCACTATCCCTAACGCTAACAAGAACCTAGCCCTAGCCCTAGCCCTAGCCATAACCTTAACCCTAACCCTAACCCTAGCACCAGCCATAACCCTAAAAAAACCTTAACCCTAACACTAAACCTAACCCTAACATTAGTACTACCCAAGCCATAACCCTAATCCTAACCCTAGCCATAATACTAACACTAGCCCTAAGTCCAATCCTAAACTTAGACCTAACAGTAACCATAACCCTAACACAAACCCTATAGATAACCCTAGCCCTATCCCTCTCCCAAGCCCTAGCGCTGACCCTAAACCTAACCTAGCCCTAGCCCTAAACCTAAACCTAACCCTAACCCTAACCCAAACCCTAAACCTAGCCTTGCACTATCCCTAACCTTAAGAATAACGCTAGCCCTATCCCTAGCCCTAGCCATAAAACTAAACATAACCCTAACCCTAGCACCAGCCATAACCCTAAACCTAACCCTAACTCTAACCCCAGTCCTACCCTAACCGTAAATCTAACCCTAACCCTAGCCCTTACCCCAATCTGAAACTTAGACCTAACCATAACCATAACCCTAAGCCTAACCCTAACCCTAACCCTAGCCCTATCCCTAACCCTAACACAAAACCTAGCCCTACCCCTCTGCCAAGCCCTAGCACTGACCCTAAACCTAACCCTAGCCCTAGCCCTAATATTAACCCTAACCCTAAACCTAACCCTAGCCCTACGCTCTCCCAAGCCCTAGAGCTAACCCTACAATTAACCCTAGCCCTAGCCCTAGCCCTAAACCTAAGCCTAACCCTAACCCTAACCTAAACCCTAACCCTAACCGTAGACGAAGCCCTATCCCTAACACTAAAACCTAACCCTAAACGTAGCCCTAGCCATAACCCTAACTGTAGCCCTAACTCTAACCCTAATCCTAAACCAAAACCTAGCCCTAGCCCCAGACCTAACCCTAACAATAACCCAAGCCTAGCCCTAGCCCTAAGCCTAACCCTAACCCTAGCACTAACACTAAACATAACCTTAACAATAAACCTAGCCCCAGCCCTAGCCCTAGCCATAAACCTGAACCTAACCCTAACAGTAACCCTAGACCTAGCCATAACCCTAACCCTAGCCCTAACCATAACATACCCTAACCCCAAACCTAAACCTAGTCCTACCCATAACCAAAACCGTAACCCTAGCCCTAACCCTAACTCTAACCCTACACCTAGCCCTACACCTAGCCCTAACCCTAAACCTAACCCTAACCCTAGCCCTAACCCTAACCCTAACACTAACCCTATCCCTAGCCCTAACCCTGACACTAACCCTAACCCCATCCCTAGCACTATCCCTAACCCTAACAATAACCCTTGCCCTAGCCCTACCCTAGCCATAACCCTACCCTAACCCTACATGTAGCCCCAGCAATAACCCTAACCCTAATACTAACCCTAAACCTAACCCTAGCCCTAACACTAAACCTAACCCTAACACTAGCCCTAACACTAACCGTAGCCCTAACCCTAACCCTAAGCATAGCCCTAACGCTGACCCTAACCCTAACCCTAACCCTAACTGTAGCCCTATCTCTAACCCTAACCCTAAACCAAACCCTAGCCCTAACACTAAACCTAACCTTAACCCTAACCCTAGCCCCAGGCCTAGCCCTAGCCATAACCCTAAACCTAACCCTATCCCTAACCCTAAACCTAACCCTAACTTTAGTCCTAGCCTAGCCATAACCCTAACCCTAACACTAGCCTTAAAACTAACCCTAGACCTAACCACAATCCTAAACACAGACCTAACGATAAACATAACCCTAACCCTAAACCTAACTCTAAACCTAACACTAAACCTAGCCCTATCACTAACCCTAACCCTAACACTAACCCTAACCCTAGCCCTACCCAGCTCCAAAGACCTAGCGCTGACCCTAAACCTAACCATGGGCCTAGCCCTAGCCCTAACCCTAACACTTAACCTAACCCTAAACGAAGCCCTAGCCGTAAACCTAACCCTAACACTACCCTAACCCTAAGGCTAGCGCTAACCCTAACTCTAACCCTAGCCTAACCCTAACCCTAAACCTAAACCTAGCCCTAGCACTAGGCCTAACCATAACACTAACGCTAACCCTAGCGCTAGCACTATCCCTAACCCTAACAATAACCCTAGCCCTAGCCCTATCCCTAGCCATAACCATAACCCTAACCCTAACCCTAGCAGCAGCCATAAACTTAAAACTAACCCTAAACCTAACCTTCACCCTAGTCCTAACCTAGCCATAACCCTAACCCTAAACCTAGCCCAAACCCCAATCCTAAACATTGACCTAACCCTAACCCTAACCCTAGTCCTAAACATAACTGAAGCCCTAATCCTAAACCTAACCCTAGCCCTAAACCTAACTGTAGCCCTAACCCTAACCCTAACCCAATCCATAGCCTTAACCCGAATCCTAACCCTAAAATTAGCCCTATCCCTAGCCATAGCCCTAGACCTAACGAAAAACCTAACGCTAAACCTAGCCCTAGCCCTGGACCTACCCCTAACCCTAACCCTAAACCTAACTCTAACTCTAACCCTAACCCTAACCCTAGCCCTAGCCATAGCCCTAAACCTAACCCTAAGACTAACCCTAGCCCTAGCCCTAACCCTAATCCTAACCCAAACCCTACACCTAGATTTAGCCCTAAACCTAACGCTAACCCTAACCATAACCCTAGCCCTAAACGTAACCCTAACCCTAGCCCTACCCCTAGCCCTAACCCTACCTCTAACCCTAAAGCTAGCTTTAGCCCTCACCCTAACCCTAGCCCTAGCCCTAACCCTAACCCTAACCCTAAACCTAGCTTTAGTCCTCATCCAAGCCCTAGCCCTAACCCTAAACCTAACCCAAGCCCTAGCCCTAACCGTAACCCTAACCGTAACCGTTACCGTAACCGTAGCCCAAGCTCTATCCCTAACCCAAACCATTACCTTAACCCTAACCCAGCGCTAGCACTAGCCCTAACCTTAACCCTCACCCTAGCCCAACCCTCTCCCAAGCCCTAGCGTTGACCCTAAACCTAACTCTATCCCTAGCCCTAACCCTAAGCCTAAACCCAACCCCGACCGAAACACCAACCCTAACTATCCCCAACCACAACTCCACCCCAACCCCAACACCTACCCCAACCCTAACCCGAACCCCAACCCGAACCCTAACACTAACTCTAGCCCTAGCCCAAGCACTAGCCCTGGCCCTAACCCTAACTCTAACCCTAAACCTAGTGCTACACCTAGCCATAACCCTAAATCTAACCCTAGCCCCAAACCTAACCCAAACTCTAGCGATAGCCCTAACACTAACCCTAGACCTAGCCCTAACCGTAACCCTAACCCTAACCCTAGCCCTAGAGCTAGCCCTATCCCTAACCCTAAACCTAATCCTAGCCTTTACACTCACCGTAAACCACAACCAAACTCTAGCCCTATCCCTAACTCTAACCTAAACTTAAACATAGAACTAGGCCTCTCCCAAGCCCCAGTGCTGACCCTAATCCTAACCCTAGCCCAAGCCCTATCCCTAACATAACCCTAACCCTAAACGTAGACCTAGCCGTAACACTAACGCTAACAATAACACTAACCCTAACTCTAGCCCTGACACTAACACTAACCCTAACTCTAGCCCTAAACCTAAAGGTAGCCCTAACCCTAACCCTAACCATAAACCTAGACCTAAACCTAACCATAAACCTAAACTTAACCCTAACCCTAACTGTGGACCTAATCCTAACACTAACCCTAAACCAAACCCTAGCCCTAGCACTAACCCTAACCCTAACAATAACCCTAGACCTAGCCCTAGCCCTAGCCAAAACCCTAATCCTAACCCTAACCCAAGCACCACACAAAACCCTAAAGCTAATGCTAACCCTAACCCTAAACATAACCCTAACCCTAACCGTACACTAGCCATAACCCTAACCCTAACCCTAACCCTAGCACCAGCCATAACCCTAAACCTAACCCTAAACGTAACCCTAAACATAAACCTAACACTAGTCCTAACCTAGCCATAGCAATAAAACTAACCCTAGACCTAACCCTAACCCTAGCCCTAACCCCAATCCTAAACATACACCTAACCATAACCATAAGGCTAAACCTAATCCTAACCATAACCCTAACCCTATCCCAACCCTAACCCTAACCCTAAACCTAACCCTAGCCCTAGCACTCTCCCAAGCCCTTGCGCAAACCCTAAACCTAATCCTAGCCCCAGCCCTAACCGTAACCCTACCCTAACCTTAAACGTAGCCCTAGCGGTAATTTAACCCTAACACAAACCATAACACTAACACTAGCCCTAACACTAACCCTAACCCTAACCCTAGCCCTAAACCTAACCCTAACCCTAACCCTAACCCTAATCATAGCCCTAACCCTAACCCTAACCCTAAACCAAACCATAGCCCTAGCCCTATCCTTAACACTAAACCTAGCCCTAGCTATAATCATAACCCTAACCCTAGCACCAGACATAATCCTAAACCTAACCCTAACCCTAACCCTAAACCTAACCCTAACTCTAGTCCTAGCCTTAGCCATAACCCTAAACCTAACCCTCGCCCTAAACCTAAACGAAACCCTAGAAATAGCCCTAACCCTAACCCTAAACCTAGCCCTATTCTAATCCTAACCCAAACCCTAGCCCTAGCACTAGCCCTAGCCCTAGAACTAAACCTAACCCTATCCCTAGCCCTAAACCGAAACCTAAACCTAGCCATAACCCTACCCCTAAATCTAACCCTAGCCCTAGCCCTGGCCTAGCCCTAGCCCAAATCCTAACCCAAACCCTAGCCATAGCCCAAGCTCTAACACTAACTCTAACCCTAGCCCTAGCCCTAACCCTAAACCAAGCACTAACCCGAACCCTATCCCTAACCTACCCCACCACTGGCACTAGCACTAGCCCTAGCCATAACCCTAACCCTAACGCTAAACCTAGCCCTAGACCTAGCACTAGCACTAAACCTTACCCTAATTCTAACACTAGCCCTTACCTTAACCGTAAACCTAACCCTAGACCTAAATCGAATATAACACTAACATTAGCCATAGCCCTAGCCATACCTCTAGAACTAACCCTAACCCTAAACCTAGCACTAACCCTAAACCTAGCCCTAAACCTTACCCTAAACCTAGCCCAAGACATAGCCCTAGCCCTACCTAACTCTAACACTAACCCTAAACCTAGCCCTAGCCCTAGCCCTGCCCTAGCCCTAACCCTGACCTAACCCTAAGCCTAAACCTAGCCCTAAGCCTAACCCTAACCCTAGCCCTAACACTAAACCTAACCCTAAAATAGCCCTACCCCAAACCGTAGCCCTAACACTAACACTAAACCTAACCCCAACCCTAAACCTAGACCTAACCCTAACCCTAAACTTAATCCTAATCCTAACTGTAGCCCTAACGCTAACCCTAACACTAAACCAAATCCTAGCCCTAGCCCTAGTCCTAACCATACACTAACCCTGACCATAGATTTGGCACTATCCCTAACCCTAAAAATAACCCTAGCCCTAACCCTAACCCTAGCCCCAACCTTAACCCTAGCCATAACCCTAAACCTAGACCTAACCCTGGACCTAGCCCTAACCATAACCCTAAACATGATCCTAACACTAACTGTAGCCCTAACTCTAACCCTAACCCTAACCCTAAACCAAACGCTAGCCCTAGCCCTAGCCCTAACCCTAACACTAACCCTGACCCTAGCCCTAGCACTATCCCTAACCCTAAAAATAACCCTAGCTCTAACCCTAACCCTAGCCCCAAACTTAACCCTAGCTGTAACCGTAAACCTAGACCTAACACTAGACCTAGCCCTAACACTAACCCTAACCCTAACCATAAACATAGACATAGCCCTCAACCTAGCCCTATTCCTAACCCTAACCTTAACCCTAACCCTAGTCCTAGACCTAGCCCTAACTCTAACAATAACACTAACCCTAACCCCAGCCCTAACCCTAGCCCTAACCTTACCCCAAAACTATCCCTAGCCCTAGCCATAACCCTAGTCCTAAACCTAACTCTAACCTAGCCCTAGACCTAACCCTAACCCTAAACCTTGCGCTAACCATAACCCTAACCCTAACCCTAGTTCTAAACCTAACCCTAACCCTAACCCTGAGCCTAGCCCTAGCCCTAACACTAACCCTAGCCCTAGTCCTAGCCATAACCATAACCATAATCCTAACCCTAGCCCTTGTGCTAGCCAAAATCCTAACCCAAACCGTAGCCCTACCCATAACCATAGCCCTAAACCTATCCCTAGCACTAACCCTAAACCTAGCACTAGCACTAAACCTAAATCTAACTCTAACGCTAACCATAGTCCTAGCCCTAACCCTAACCATAACCCCAACGCCTACCCAACCCTAAACCTAACTCTATCCCCAACCACAACTCCACCCCAACACCAACTCCTACCCCAACCCTAACCATAACGCGAACCCGAACCTTAACCCTAACCCTAGCCGTAGCCCAAGACCTAGCCCTAACCCTAACCCTAACTCTAACACTAAACCTAGTCCTACTCCTAACCATAGCCCTAAACCTAACCCTAGCCCTAAACCTAACCCAAAACCTTGCGATATCTCTAACCCTAACCCTAGACCTAACATTAAATCTAGCCCTAAACGTAATCCTAACCCTAACCCTAGTGCTAGCCCTAAACCTAACCCTAACCGTAGCCCTAACCCTAACCCTAAACCTTACCCTAGACCAAGCCATAGCCCAAGACCTAACCCTAAACTTGGCCGTAGCACTAACGCTAACCCTAACACTAACCGTAACCCTAGCCCTAGTCCTTGCCCTAGACCCAACACTTACCCTAACCCTACCCCTAGCCCTAGCCCTAGCCATAACTCTAAGCCTAACCCTAAACCTAGCCCTAGACTTAGCCCTAGCACTAGCCCTATCCCTAACCCTAACCCTAACCTAACCCTAACCCTAACGATAACCCTAAAACTAGCACTAGCCTAAGCCCTAGCCAAAACCCTGACCCTAACCCTAAACTTAGCCCTAGACATAGCCCTAGCACTAGCTCTAACCCTAATCCTAGCCCTAACCCTAACCCAAACCCTAACATAGCCCTAGCCCTAACCCTAACCTTAACCCTAACGCTAACCCTATCCTTAGCCCTAACCCTAAACCTTACCCTAAACCAAACCCTAGCACTAGCCCTAGCCCTAACACTAACACTAACCCTAACACTAGCCCTAGCACTATCCCTAACCCTAACAATAACACTAGCCCTAGCCCTAGCCAGAGCCATAACCCTAACGCTAACCCTAACCCTAGGACCAGCCATAACCCTAACCCAAAACCTAACCCTACCCAACCCCAACCCAAATCCCAACCACAACACTAACCCTAACCCTAGCCCTACCCCTAACCGTAGCCCTAAACCCAATCCTAAACCTAACCCTAAGCATAACTCTAACACTAACACTAGCCTAAACCCTAACCCTAACCCTAATCATAGCACCAGCCATAACCCTAACCCAAATAATTACCCTAAGCCCAACCCCAACCCCAACCCCGACCACAACCCTAACCCTAACCCTAGCCCTACCCCTAACCATAGCCCTAACCCCAATCCTAAACATAGCCCTAACCATAACTCTAACACTAACCGTAGCCTAAACCCTAACCATAACACTAACCCTAAACCTAGCACTAGCACTAAACCTAACTCTAACCCTAACACTAACCATAGCCCTAGACCTAACACTAAGCATAACCACAACCCCTACCCAATCCAACCCTAACTCTATCCCCAACCACAACTCTACCCAAACCCCAACCCCTACCCCAACACTGCCCTAACACTACCCCTAAAACTAACCCTAGACCTAGCCCAAGAATTAGCCCTAAACCAAACCCTAACCCTAGCCCTAACCCTAGCACTAACCCTAGACCTAGACCTAGCCCTAACCCTAATCCTAACCCTAGCCCTAACTCTAACCATAACCCTAAACCTAGCCCTAGCCCTAGCCCTAACCCTAGCCCCAGCCCTAGCCCTATCCCTAAACCTAACCCTAAGCCTAAACCTAGCCCTATCCCTAACCCTAATCCTAACCCAAACACTAGCCCTAGCCCTCGTCCAAGACCTAACAGTACCCCTCACCCTAGAAATAACCCTAAACATAGTCCAAAACTTAACCCGAAACCTAACCCTAGCCCTAGCCCTAACCCTAACCCTAACCCTAACCATAACTGTAAATGTAGCCCGAGCCCTATCCCTAACTCTAAACTTAACCCTAACACTAGACCTAGCCCTAACCCTAAACTAACCCTAACACTAGCCCTAACCATAAACCCTAATCTTACCTCAACCCTAACCTTAGACCTAACCATAACCCTAGCCTAAACCTAACCCTAACCTAGCCCTAGCCCTAAAATAACACTAAACATAGTGATAACCATAACCCTAACCCTAATCCTAGCCCTGATACTAACCCTAGACCTAACCATAGCCCTAACCCTAAAACTAACCATAACCCTATCCCTAATCATAACCCAAACCCTACTCTATCCCTAGCCCTAGACCTAACTCTAACCCTAACTCTAACCCTAAACCTAGCCATAAGCCTAACCCTAACCCTTACCCTAACCCAAGCCCTAGCCCTAGCCCTAACCGTAACCCTAACCCTAGCCCTAAAACTTGCCCTAAACTAGCCCTAACCCTAAACCTAACCATAGCTCTAGCCCTAATCCTACCCCAAACCCGAGCCCAGGCCCTGACCTAGACCTAACCATAACCCTAGCCCTAACCATAAACCAAGCCCTTACTCTAACACTAACCCTAACTCTAACCCTAGCCCTAGCCCTATCCCTAACCCTAACCCTCGACTAAGCCCTAGCCCTATCCCTAACCCCAACCCTAACCCTAGCCCTAACACTAAACCTAACTTTAACCCAATCCCTAGCCCTAGCCCTAGCCATGACCCTAAACCTAACCCAAAACCTAACAGTAAACTTAGCCCTACCCATAATGCTAACCATAGTCCTAACCCTATAACTAGGCCTAACCCCAATCCTAAACCTAGCCCTAACCATAACCATAACCGTAACCTTAGACCTAACCCTAATTCTAACCTAGACCTAGCCTTAACCCTACCCCTAACCCTAAACCTAACCCTAAACCTAGACGTAGCCCTAGCGCTAGCCCTAAACCTAAACCTAACCCTAACCCTAATCCTAGCCCTAGCCCTGGCCCTAGCCCTAGCCCTAGCCCTAGCTCTAACCCTAACCCTAACCCTAACCTCAACCCTAACACTAACCCTAGCGCTAGCCCAAACCCAAACCCTAACCCGAGCCCTAGCCCTAGATCTAGCCCAAACCCTAACCCTAACCCTACCCTCTCCCCAGCCCTAACCCTAACCCTAAACATAACCCTAGCTCTAACCCTATCCCTAACCCTAGCCGTATGCCTAACCCTAACCCTAACCTTGCCCTAGCCCTAATTCTAACCCTAACCCTAGCCCTAGCCCTAGGCCTAGACCTAACTCTACCCTAAACCTAGCCTTAAACCTAACCTTAACTCTAGCCCTAACCGTAAGCCTAACCCTACTCCTAGCCCTAGCCCTAACCCTAACCATAACCCTAGTACTAGCCCTAGCCCTAACCATAACCATAACCCTAGCACTAGCCCTAGACCTAACCATAACCCTAAACCTTACCCTAGCCCTAGCAATAGCCCTAAACTTAACCCTAACACTAGCCCTAGAACTAACCCTAACCCTAACCCTAACCCTAACCCTAACCCTAACCCTAACCCTAACCTAGCCCTACTCTATGCCTGGGAGTAGCCCTAACCATTTCCCTAACCCTAGCCTAGAGCTATCCCTAGCCGTAACTAACCCTTACTCTAAACCTAGCCCTAGACCTAGTCCTAGCACTAGCCCTAAATCTAACCTTAACCTAATCCTTCTCTAACACTAACGCTAACCATAGCCCTAGCCATAGCCATAACTCTAACACTAACCCTAAACCTAGCCCTAGATCTAGGCCTAGCGCTAGCCCTAACCCTAACCCTAACCCTAACACTAGAGTAAACCCTAAATCTAGCACTAAACCTAACCCTAACCCTAACCCTAGACCTAGCCCAAACCCTAGCCCTCTCCCTAACCATAACCCTAACCCTAAACCTGACCCTAAACCTAACACCAACCCTAAGACTAACCCTTGCCCTAACACTAACCCTAACCCTAGCCCTAACCCTAACCCTAACCGTAGCCCTTACCCTAACCCTATCCCTAGCCCTAACCCTAACCCTAACCCTAACCCTCACCGTAGCCCTAAACCTAACCCTAACCCTAATCCTAAAGTAAACCCCAGCCCTAGCCCTAGCCCTAACCCTAACCCTAACCCTAACCCAAACCCTAGCCCTAGTCCTAGCCCTATCCCTAACCCTAACCCTAGCCCTAACACTATCGCTAACACTAACCCTAATCCTAGCCCTAGCCCTAGCCCAAGCAATAACCCTAACTCTAACCCTAACATTAACCCTAGGTCTAGCAACATCCCTAGCCCTAGCCCTAGCCCTAGTCCTAGCCTAACCCTAACCCTAACCCCAGCCCTAAACCTAACCCTAACCCTAACCCTAACACTAACGCGGCACTAACCCTAACACTAACGATAACTCTAACGCTAACCATAGCCCTAAACCTAACCCTAAGACTAACCCCAACCCCTCACCCAACCTCAACCCTAATTCTAACCCCAACCCCAACCCTAACACTAACCCCAATCCAACCCACCCCAACCCCAAACCTAAACCTAGTCCTAAACCTAAACCTAATCCTAACCCTAGCCCAAGCCCTAGTCCTAGCCTGAACCCTAACACTAACCATAACCCTAGCCCTAGCACTATCCCTAACCCTAACAATAGCCCTAGCCCTAGCCATAACCCCAATCCTAAACCTAGCCCTAACCATAACAATAATACTAACCGCAGCCTAAACCCTAACCCTACCCTAACCCTAGCACTAACTCTAAATACCTAACTCTAACCCTAACACTAACCATAACCGAGCCATAACCCCAATCCTAAATCCAACCCCTACACAAACCACAACCCTAACTCTAACCACAACCACAACCCCACCCCAAACCCAACCCCAATTCCATCCCTAACACTAACATGAACCCGAATCATAAACCTAAACCTAACTTTAACCCTAAACATAGTCCTAGCCCTAGCCATAACCCTAGAACTCACACTAGCCCTAAACCTAACCCAAAAACTAGCCATACACCTAACCCTGTCCCTATCCCTAGCCCTAACCCTAATCCTAACCCAAACACTAGCCCTAGCCCTAAATCTAGACCTAACCCTAACCCTAAACCTAGCCCTAACCCTAAACCTAACCCTAGCCCTTGCCCTAACCTTAAGCCTAACCCTAGACCTAGCCCTCTCCTAAGCCCTAGTGCTAACCCTAACCCTAAACCTAGCCCTAAACCTAACCTTAACCCTAACCCTAGTGCTAGCCCTAGCCCTAGCCCAAGCCATAACCCAAACCCAAACTCTAACATTAACTCTGGTCCTAGCCATAACCCTAACCCTAAACCTAGACCTAGCCCTATCCCTAGCCCTACCCCTAAACCTAACGCTAAACCCAGCCCGTACCCTATCCCTACCTCTAGTCCTAGCCCTAACCCTAACCTAAACCCAGCCCTAAACCTAACACTAACGCAACCCTAACCCTAGCCTTAACCCTAACCCTAACCCCAGCTCTAACCCTAGCCCTAGCCCTAGTCCTAGCCCTAAACATAACCTTAAACCTAAACCCAGCCCTAAACCTAACCCTAACGCTAACCCTAACGCTAGCCCTAACCCTAACGCTAGCCCTAGCCCTAACGCTAACCCTAACCCTAACAGTAACCGTGCCCTAACTATAACCCTAACCCTAACACGAACAGTAACCATAACCCTAGACATAACCCTAAACCAAAACCTAACCCAGCCCTAAACCTAACCCTAAAATAACCATAACGCTAGCCCTAACCCTAAACCTAACGCTAAACATAGCCCTAGTCCTAACCCTAACGCCAACCCCAACCCCAACCCTAACATTAACCCCAACCCAAACTCCAACCGCATTCCCAACCCTAACCCTAACCCTAACACTAACCCTAACCCTAACCCAAACCCTAGACCTAACCCTAACCCTAACCCTAGCCCTAAACCTAACCCTAACTCTAACCCTAATCATAGCCCTAGACCTAACCCAAACCCTAGCCCTAGCCTTAGACCTAGCCCTAGCCCTAACCCAAAATCTAACACGAACCGTAGCCCTAACCCTAACCCTAAACCTAGCCCTAGACATATTCCTAAACCTAACAATAACCCTAGCCCTAGACCTAGCCCTAGCCCTAGTCCTAGCCATAACCCTAAATCTAACACTAACCATAAACATAGACCTAGCCCTCAGCCAAGCCCTAGCCTTACCCTAACCCTAAACCTAGCCCTAGCCCTAAGCCTAAACCTAACCATAGTGTGAGCCCTATCCCTAACCCTTACCCTAACCCTAACGATAGCCCTAGCCCTAGCCCTAAACTTACCCCAACCATAGCCCTAGCCCAAAACATAACTAGCCCTAAACCTAACTCTATCCTAGCCCTAGACCTAACCTAACCCTAAACCTAGCCCTAACCTTAAACCTAACCCTAGCCCTAGCCCTAGCCCTGACCTTAAACCTAAACCTAACCCTAGCCCTAGCCAGAGCCCTACCCCTAACTCTAACCTTTTAGATGAACCTAGCTGTAGCCCTAGCTCTAGCCCTAACCCTAACTCTAACCCTAACACTAGCCGTAACACTAACAATAACCCTAACCCTAACCCTAGCGCTAGCCTGAGCCCTAATCCTAACCCAAACCCTAGACCAAGCCCTAGCCCTAGCCTTAGCCCTAGACCTAACACTAACCCAAGTCCTAACCCTAACCCTAACCCTAGCCCTAGCCCTAACCCTAAACTGAATCCTTACCCCAAACCCAACACCAAACCCGACCACAATCATAAACCCAATCCTAACGCAAACCCTAAACTTAGACCTAACCCTAGCCCTGGCCCTAGCCCTAACCCTATCCCTACCCTTAGCCATAACCCTAACCCTAAACCTAGTCCTAGCCCTATCCATAGCCCTAGCCCTAACTCTAACCCTAACCTTACGCTAACCCTAGCCCTAGCCCTAGTCCTAGCCCTAACCATAAACCTAACCCTACTCCCAGCCCTAAACCTAACCCTAACCCTAACCCTAACCCTAACCCTAACACTAGCCCTAACCCTAACCCTAATGCTAACCCTAACGCTAACCATAGCCCTAACACTAACCCTAAACCTACCAAACCCTACCCTAACCTATATCCTAACTCTAACCCCAACCCAAACCCAAAATCTATCTCCAACCATACCCCAACACCAACACCAACACCAACCCTAACACTAGCCCTAAACCTAAGCCTAACCCTAACCCTAGGCCTAACCCTAACTCTAACCCTAAAGCTAACCATAGCCCTATCCCTAACCCTAACCCTAAACCCAACCCCTACCCCAACCTCAACCCTAACTCTAACAACAACCCAACCCCAACCCTAACCCCAAACCCATCCCTAAACCTAATCCTAATCCTAACCCTAACCTTATACCTAGACCTAGCCCTGGCCCTAGCCCTAACCCTAACACTAACCCTAGCACAAAACCTAATCCTAACCCTAACCCTAACCCTAGCCCTACCATAACCCTAACCTTAACCTGAAACCCATCCCCAACCCCGACCACAATCCTAACCCCAATCCTAATCCAAACCCTAACCTTAGACCTAGCACTAGCCCTAACACTAACCCTAACCCTAGCACTATACCTAACCCTAAGCCTAATCCTAACCTTAGACCTATCCCTAACCCTAACCCTAACCGTATCCCTAGCCCTAAACCTATCCTTAACCCTAGCCCTAGCCCTAAACCTAAGCCTACACCTAAACCTAACCCCAAACCTAACCGTAAATCAAACCCGAAACCTAACCCTATCCCGAACCCGAACCCGAATGCTAACCCTAACTTGAACACGAACCCGAACCCTATCCATAAACCGAACCCGAAACCGAACCCGAATTCGAACCCTAACCCTGACACTAATCCTACACCTAACCTTAACAATAGCCTTAGAATTAGTCATAGTCCTGTTAACACAACGCTAACCCTAACCCTAACCCTAACCATAAAACAAACCCAAAACCTAGCCCAAAATCTAAACATAAACCTGAAACTAGCCCTAGCCCTGGCCCTAGGCCTAACCCTTACCCTAACGCTAACCCTAACCCTAGCCATAGCCCTAGCCCTAAACCTAAGCCTAACCATAACTGTGCCGTAACCCTAACCCTAAACCTAACGCTAACCCTAGACCTAACCCTAGCCCTAATCCTAGCACAAGCCCTAGCGCTAACCATAACCCTAACCCAAGCCCTAAACCTAACCCTAAACCACACCTAGCCATAAACCTAACCCTAACCCTAGCCCTAGCCCTTCTCCTAACCCAAACCTTAGCACTAGCCCTAGTACTAGACCTAACCCTAACCATAGCCCTAATGCTAACCCTAGCCCTAAGCCTAACCCTAACCCTACCCCTAGCACAAACCCTAACCCTAACCCTAGACCTAGCCCTAGCCCTATCCCCAACCCTAACCATAGCCCTAACACTAACCATAACCCTAACCCTAACCCTACCCTAGTCATTGCCCTAGCCATAACCCTAAACCTAATAGTAACCCTAGCCCTAGAAATAACCCTAATCCCAACACTAACACTAACCCTAGCCCTAACCCCAATCCTAAACCTAGCACTAACCATAACCATAACCGTAACCCTAGCCCTAAACCTAACTTTAACCTCAGACATAGCCCTAGCCCTAGCCCTAAACATAAACCTTACCCTAACCCTAGCCCTAGATCTAGCGATAGCCCTAACCCTAAACCCAACAATAACCCTAATCCTAGACCTTGCCCTATGCGTAATCCTAGCCCTAGCCCTAGAACTAGCCCAAGCCCTAGCCCTAGCACTAACCCTAACCCCAACCCTAAACCTAAACCTAGCGCTAACCATAATCCTAACCCTAACACTAACCCTAACCATAGCCCTATACGCAACCTAATCCTAAACCTAGCCCTAACCCTATCCCTAGCCCTAGCCCTAAACCTAAACCTAACCCTAACCCTAACCCTAACCCTAACCCTAACCCTAACTCTAGCCCTAACCCTAGCCCTAGCCCTAGCCCAAGCCCTAGCCCTAACCCTAACCCTAAACATTTCCCTAGCCCTAGCCATAGCCCTAAATCTAACCCTAACTCTAGTCCTAGCACTAACCCTAACCCTAACCCTAAACATAACCCTAGCCCTAACAATAACCATAATCCTAGCCCTAGCCCTAGCTGTAGCCATAACCCTAACCCTAACCCTAAACCAAACCCTAGACCTAGCCCTAGCACTAGCCCTAACCCTAATCCTAAATGTAGCCCTAAACCTAACCCAAACACCAGCCATAGCCCTAACCCTAACCCTAACCCAAGCACTAACCCTAATCCTAGCCCTATCCCTAGCCCTAGACCTAACCATAACCTTAACCCTACACCTAACCCTAAACCTAACCCTAACCCTAACCGTAGCCCTAGTGGTAACCTTAACCCTAACACTAACCCTAACCCTAACCCTAGCCCTAACAATAACCCTAACCCTAACCCTAGCCCTAACCCTAACCGTATCCCTAACCCAAATATAACCCTAAACCCAGCCCAAAACCTAACCCTAACCCTAACCCTAACCTAGGCCTTAACCCTAAACCTACCCTTGTCCTAGTCCTAACCCTAACCCTAACCCTAGCCCTAGTCCTAGTACTAATGCTAACCCTAGCCCTAGCCCTAACGCTAACCGGAAGCCTAGCCTTAGCCCTAATTCTAACCCAAACAGTAGCCCTAGGCTTCAACCTAGACCTAACCCTAACCCTAAACCTATCTCTAGCAGTAAACCTAGCCCTAAACCTAAACTTAACCCTAAACCTAGCGTTAGCCCAAACACTAACCCTAAACCAAAACCTAGCCCTAGCCCTCTCCCAAGCCGTAGGCCTCACCCTAAACCTAGCCCTAGCCCTAACGCTAACCCTAACCCTAAACCTAGCCCTAGCCCTAGCCCTAACCCTAACACTAACCATAGCCATAGACCACCACTAGACCTATCCCTAGTCTAACCCTAACCATAAACCTAATAGTACCCCTAGCCCTAGCCGTAATTCTAACACTAATTCTAACCCTAAACCCAACCCCATCCCCAACCTCAACAACAACCATAACCTTAACCCTAGCCCTAACCCTAACCCTAACTCTAATCATAACCCTAACCGTAATCCAAACCCTAGGCCTAACCCTATCCCTAGACCTAGCCCTAGCCCGAACCCTATCCGTAACCATATTCCTAACGGTAACAGTAACCTAGCTCTAGCCATAACCCTAACACTAACACTAAACCTAACCCTAGACCTAGCCCTAACTATACCCTAGCCCTAGCCCTAGCCATAACCATCACCCTAACGCTAACAGTAACCCTAACCCTAGCCATAACCCTAACACGAACACTAAACCTAGCACTAGCTCTAGCTCTAGGCCTAGCCACGACCCTAAACCTAACCCAACCCCTAGCACCAGCCATAACCCTAACACTAATCCTAACCCTAACACAAACCCCAATCCCAGACCCGACACCAACCCTAACCCTAACCCTAGCCCTAACCCGAACCATAGCCCTAAACCCAATCCTAAACCTAGCCCTAATGATAACCGTAACCCTAAACCTAACCCTAGCCCTAACCCTAACCGTAACCCTAACCCTAGCCCTAAACCTAAACCTAACACTAACCCTAGCTCTAGACCTAACCCTAACCCTAAAACTAACGCTAGTTCTAGCCCAAGCCCTATTTCTAAACTTAACCCTAACCCTAAACATAACCCTAGCCCTAGCCTTAACCCTAACCCTAACCCTAACCCTAGACCTAGACCTAACTAAACCCTAGCCCTAACCCTAGCCATAACCATCACCCTAACGCTAACAGTAACCCTAGCCCCAGCCATAACCCTAACACGAACACTAAACCTAGCCCTAGCCCTAGCCCTAGCCCTAGCCCTAGCCGTAACCCTAACCCTAACCCTAACCCTAACCCTAGCACCAGCCATAACCCTAACCCTAATCCTAACCCGAATCCCAACAACAACCCCAACCCCGACCACAACCCTAACCTAACCCTAGCCCTAGACCTAAACACTAAACCTCACCCTAAAACTGACCCTAGACCTAGCCCTAACCCTAAATCTAATCCTAACCCTAAACCTAGCCCTAGCCCTTAGCCTAGCCCTAACCCTATCGCTAAAACTAACCCTAACCCTAGACCTAGCCTTAGTACTAGCCCTAACACTAACCCTAATCATAACCCTAGCCCTAACCCTAACCCTAACCTTTGCCCTAGCAATAACCCTAACCCTAACCCTACCCTTACCCCAACCCCAACCCCTACCACGACCCCAATCCTAACCTAAGTCCTAGCCCTAACACTAACACGAAACCTAGTCCTAAACCAAACCCTAGCCCTAGCCCTAACCCAAACCCTAACTTTAGCACCATCCATACCCTAACCCTAACCCTAACCATAACCTTAGCCCTAGCCCTAAACCTAACCCTAACCCTAACCCTAACCTTATACTTCTCCCAAACCCCAGCCCTAACCTAACCGTGACCCTAACCCTATCAGTAACCCTAGACCTAGCCATAACTCTAACCCTAACGATAACAGTAACCCTAGCCCTAGCCATATCCCGAACACTAACCCTAACCGTAACCCAAATCAACCCGAGCACCAAAAAAAACCTAACCCTAAACCTATCCCTATCCCTAGCACTAGACCTAAACCTAAACCTAACCCTAACCGTAGATTTAATGATAACCCTAAACCTAACACTAACTGTAGACCTTGCCCTATCCCTAACCCTAACACTAACCCTAACCCTAGCCCTAGCCCTAGCCCTAGCCCTAGCCCTAACCCTAACAATAACCCTAGCCCTAGCAATAGCCCTAGCCCTAACCTAGACGTAACCCTAAACCTAACCCTAACCGTAGCCCTAGACCTAACCTTATCCCTAGCCCTAACCTTAACCCTAACCCTAACCCTAGCCCTAGCCCTAAACCTAACCCTATGTCTAGCCCTTTCCATAGCTCTAACCATTATCCTAATGCTAGCCCTAGCCCATGACCTAGTCATAACCCTAAACCTAACCCTAACCCTAAACCTAGCCGTAGACCTAGCCTTAGCACTAGCCCTAATCCTAAACCTAAACCTAACCTTAAACCTATCCCTAACCCTAACCCTAACCCTAAACCTAGCCCTAAATCTAATACTAACATTAACCCTAAACATAGCCCTAGCACTAACCCTAAGCCTAATTGTAGCCCTAGCCCTAACCCTAACCCTTACCCTAGCCCTAGCCCTAGCCCTAGACCTACCCCTAACCATAACCATAACCCTAACTGTAGCCCTAAAGCTAACCCTAACCCTAAAACTAGCTCTAGCTCTAAACCTAGCCCTAAACCTAACCCTAATCATAGCCATTTCCCTAACCCCAGCCCTAGCCCTAGCGCTAGCCTAACACTAGTACTAACCCTAACCCTGACCCTAGCCCTGGCCCAAGCCCTAACCCTAACAACAATCCTAGCCCTAGCCCTAGCCCTAACCCTACCCTAACCCTAAACCTAATCATAGACCTATCCCTAACCCCAGCCCTAGCCCTAGCCCTAGCCCTACCCCTAAACCTACCCCTAAACCTAGCCCTAGACCTAGCCATAGCTTAGCCCTAACCCTAACCCTAAACCAAACCAGAATCCGAACCTGAACGCGAACCCTAACCCTAACACTGACCTTGATCGTACACCAAAGATTAACCATAGCTTTAGATTTAGTCATAGTCCTAACTGTTAACACAACACTAGAAATAAACCTAACATTAACCCTAACCCCAATCCTAAACTTGCCCTAACCATAACCATAACCGTAATCTTAGCCCTAACCCTTACCCTAACACTAGCCCTAACCCTAACACTAGCCCTAAACCCAAACCTAAACCTAGCTCTAACCATAAACATAACCCTAACCCTAACCATAATCCTAGCCCTATCACTAACCCTAGCAACAACCATAACACTAACGCTAATCCTAACCCTAACCCCAACGCCAACCCCAAACACGACCCCAACACTATCCCTAACACAAGCCCTAACCCTAACCATAGTCCTAACACCAATCCTAAACCTAGCCCTGACGATAACCCTAACCCTAAGCCTAACCCTAGCCCTAAACTTAACTGTAACTCTAGCCATAGCCCTAAACCTAAACCTAACCCCATCCCTAGCCCTAGCCCTAACCCTAACCCTAAACCTAACCATATCCCTGGCTCAAGCACTAGCCATAACCCTAAACCTAACCCTAACACTAACCATAGCCCTAGCCCTAACCAAACACTAGCCATAGCCCTAGACCTAGCCCTAGCCTTAGACCTAACCCTAAACCTACCCCTACCCCTAGCCCTAACCCTAACCCTACACCTAGACCTAGCCCTAACACTAACCTTAATCATAGCCATAGCCCTAACCCTAACCCTAGACATTGTCGGAGCCCTAGTCCTAGCCCTAACCATAACCATAAACCTGACCATAGCCCTAAAACTAAGCCTAACCCTAACACTAACCATAGTCCTAGCCCTAGCCTTAACCCTAACACTAACCCTAACATTAGCCATAGCATTGTCCAAAACCCTCACAACAACCCTAGCCCTAGCACGAGCCCTAGACACGACCCTAACCCTAACCCAAAATCTAGCAACAGCAATAACCCTAACCCTAATCCTAACCCTAACCCCAACCATAACCCCAACCCCAACCCTGACCCCAATCCTCACCCTAACCCTAGCCCTAACCCTAACCATAGCCCAAAACCCAATCTTAACCTAGCCCTAACGATAACCCTAACCCTAACCCTAACCCCAACCATAACCCCAACCCCAACCCCGACCCCAATCCTGACCCTAACCCTAGCCCTAACCCTAACCATAGCCCAAAACCCAATCTTAACCTAGCCCTAACGATAACCCTAACCCTAACCCAAGCCCTAACCCTAAACCTAACCCTAGCCCTAGCCCAAAACCTAAACTTAACACTAACCCTAGCTCTAGTCCTAATCCAAATGCTAACCCTAACCCTAGCCCTATCCCTAGACCTAGCCCTAAACCTAACCCTAACCCTAGCTCTTATCCTAACCCCATCCCAAAAATTAACCCTAGTTCTAGCCCTAGCCCTATTCTAACCCTAACCCTAGCCCTAGCCTAACTAAACCCTAGCCCTAGCCCTAACCCTAACCGTAACCCTAGCCCTAGCCCTAACCCTAACCGTAACCCTAACCCTAGCCCTAATTCTAACAAAAATCCTAGCACAAACCCTAGCCCAGCCCTAACCCTAGCCCTAACCATAGAACTAACCCTACCCCTAACCCTAACCCTAGCCCTAGCACATTTTCTAAACATAACTATAAACCTAGACATAACCCTAACCCTAACCCGAATCCTAGACCTAGACCTAACCCTAACCCTAGACCCAGCCATAACACTAACCATAATCCTAACCCTAACCCCAACGCCAACCCAAAACCAGACACCAACCCTATCACTAACACAAGCCCTAAACCTAACCATAGCCCTAAACCCAATCCTAAACCTTGCCTTAACCATAACCTTAACCCTAAACCTAGTCCTAACCTTAAACCTAACCCTAGCCCTAACACTACCCCTACACCTACCCTAACCTAAAACCTAGCCCTAGCCCTAGGCCTAACCCTAACCCTAGCCCTAGCCCTAACTAAACCCTAGCCATAACCCTAACACTAACCCTAACCCCAGATCCAGCCCGAATTCCAAACCACACCATAGCCTTAGCCCTAGCCATAGACCTACCGCTAACCATAACACTAATCCTAGCACTAGCCCTAACACTAACCCTAACCCTAAACCTAGCCCTAGCCCACTCCCAAGCCCTATCCCTAAACCTAACCCTAGCCCTAGCCCTAGCCCTAGCCCTAACTCTAACCCTAAACCTAGCCCTAGCCCTAGCCCTAACTCTAACCCTAACAATAGCCCTAGCCCTAGCACTAGACCTAGCCCTAGACATAACCCTAACACCAACCCTAAATGAAACCCTAGCCCTAGGCGTAACCCTAACACTAACTCTAACCCTAAACACAACCCCATTCCCAACCCCAACAACAACCCTAACCCTAACCCTAACACTAGCCCTAACCCTAACCCTAACCCTATCCCTATTCCTAACCATATGCCTAACCCTAGCCCTAGCCCGAGACCACAACATGACCCTAACCCTAACCCAAAATCTAGCAACAGCAATAACCCTAACCCTAACCCCAACCACAACCCCAACCCCAATCCTCACCCTAACCCTAACCCAAGCCCTAACCCTAAACCTAAACCCTAGCCCAAAACCTAACCCTAAACACTAACCCTAGCTCTAGCCCTAACCCAAACCCTAACCCTAACCCTAGCCCTATCCCTAGACCTAGCCCTAAACCTAACCCTAACCCTAGCTCTAACCCTAACCCTAACCCTAAAAGTAACCCTGCTTCTAACCCTAGTACTAACCCTAACCCTAACCCTAGCCCTAGCCTAACTAAACACTAGCCCTAGCCCTAACCCTAACCGTAACCCTAGCCCTAGCCCTAATTCTAACCCAAACCCTAGCCCAAATGCTAGCCCAGCCCTAACCCTAACCCTAACCATAGAACTAACCCTACTCCTAAACCTAACCCTAGCCCTAGCACATTTTCTAAACATAACTATAAAGCTAGACCTAACCCTAACCTAACCCGAATCCTAGACCTAGACCTATCCCTAACCCTAGACCCAGCCATAACCCTAACCCTAATCCTAACCCTAACTCCAACGCCTACCCGAAACCAGACACCAACCCTATCCCTAACACATGCACTAACCCTAACCATAGCCCTAATCCCAATCCTCAACCTTGCCTTAACCATAACCTTAACCCTAAACCTAGCCCTAACCTTAAACCTAACCCTAGCCTTAACCCTACTCCTACCCCTACACCTAACCTTAACCCTAGCCATAACCCTAACACTAACCCTAGCCCTAGCCCTAACTAAACCCTAGCCATAACCCTAACACTAACCCTAACCCCAGCTCTAGCCCTAATTCTAACCCATACCCTAGCCCTAGCCCTAGCCCTAGACCTACGCCTAACCATAAGCATAACCCTAACTGTAGCCCTAAAGCTAACCCTAACCCTATCCTAACCATAGCCCTAGCCTTAGCCCTAACCCTAACACTAACCCCAAAACTAGCCCTAGCACTATCCCTAACCCTAATAAACCTAGCCCTACCTCTAGCCCTAGCCCTAGCCATGACTCTAACCCTAACCCTAACCCTAGCATCAGGCATAACCCTAACCCAAAATCTAACCCTAAACCCAACACCAAACCCAAAACTGACCGCAACGCTAACCCCAACACTAGTCCTTCCCCTAACCTTAGCCCTAACCCCAATCCTAAACCTAGCCCTAACGATAACGTAAAACCTAACTGTAACCCTAGCCCTAACCGTAACCCTAACCCTATACCTAACACTAACCCTTGACCAAGCCCTAGTCCTAACTCTAACCCTAACACTAAACCTAGTCTAGGCCTAACCCTAAACCTAAAACTAAACCTAACGCTAACCCTATCCCTAACACCAGCCCTAACCCTAACCCTAGCCCTGGCACTAACCCTAACCCTAACCGTAACCCTAACCCTAACCATAGCCCTAACCCTAGACCTAACCCTTACCCTAGCACTAGCCCTAGCCCTAGCCCGAGCCATAACCCAAAACCTACCCCCAAACCTAGCCCAAGACCTAGCAGTAGTTTAGCCCTAATCCTAACCCTAAACCGAACCCGAATCCGAACCCGAACCCGAACCATAACCCTCACCCTGACCATAATCGTACACCTAAATTAACCACAGCCTTAGGCTTAGTCATAGTTTTAGCTGTTAAAACAACACTAGCCCTAAACCTAACCCTAGCCCTAACCCTTGCCCTAACGCTAGCCCTAACACTAACACTAGCCCTAACCCCAATCCTAAACTTGCCCTAACCATAACAATAACCGTAATCCTAGCCCTAACCCTAAAGCCAACACTGGCCCTAACCCAAACCCTAGCTCTAACCCCAAAACTAAACCTAGCCCTAACCATAACCATAACCCTAACTGTAGCCCTAACCATAACCCATATCCTAGCCCTACCCCTAACCCTGCCCCTAGCACTATACCAAAACCTAACCCTAACCGTAGCTCTAACACTAGCACTAGCCCTAACCCTAACCCTAATTCTAAACCTAAAGCTAGCCCTAGACCTGGCCCTAGACCTAACCCTAACCCTAACCCTAGCCATAGCCCTAAACCTAACCCTAGCCCTAGTCCTATCCCTAGCCCTAATGCTAAACCTAAACCTAGCCCTAGCCCTAGCCCTAACCCTAACCCTTAACCTATCCTTAGCCCTAGCCATAGCCCTAGCCCTAGCCCTAACCCTAAACCTAACCCTAAATCTAACCCGAACCATAGGCCTAGCCCTAACCTAACCCTAACAATAGCCCTAGCCCTAGCCTAGCTCTAACCCTAACCATAACCGTAACCCTAGTCCTGACCCTAAACCTAATCCTAGCCCTAGACCTAGCCCTAAACCTAAACCTAACCCTAGCTCTAGACCTACCCCTAAAATTAACCCTAGCCCTAAACCTAACACAAACCGTAGCTCTAACCCTACTCCTAACCCTAACCCTAGCACTATTCCCAACCCTAAAAATAACCAAAGCCTTAACCCTAATCCTAAACCTAGCCCTAGCACAAGCCCTAAACCTAGCACTAACCCTAACCCTAACCCTAGCCCTAGCCCTAACCCTAACACTAACCGTAGCTCTAACCCTACCCCTAACCCTAACACTAGCCCTAGCACAATTCCTAACCCTAAAAATAACCAAAGCCCTAACCCTAATACTACACCTAACCCTAGCCCTAGCCCTATCCCTAACCCTAGTACCAGCTATAACCCTAACCCTAATCCTAACACTAACCCCAAAGCCAACACCAAACACGACCACAACCCTATCCCTAACACTAGCCCTAGCCCTAAGAATAGTCCTAACCACAATTCTAAACCTAGCCCTGACGATAACCCTAAACCTAACCCTAACCCTAACCCTAACTCTAACCGTAACCCTAGCCCTAGCAGTAACGCTAAACATAATCCTAGCCCTAGCCCTAGCCCTAACCCTAACCCTAAACCTAACCCTATCCCTGGCCCTAGCCCTAGCCCTAGCCCTAACCCTAACACTAACACTAACACTAACCATAGCCCTAGCCCTAACATAACCCTAGCCCTAGCCCTACCCCTAGCCCTAACACTAACCCTACCCCTACACCTAGCACTAAACCAAACCTTAACACTAACCCTAACCCTAATCCTAATCATAGGCCTAGCCCTAATCCTAACCCTAGCCATTGCCGTAGCCCTAGCCCTAACCATACCCATAACCCTGACCGTAGCCCTAAAACAGACCCTAACCCTAACCCTAACCATAGTCCTAGCCCTAGTCCTAACCCTAACACTAACCCTAACCCTAGCAGTAGCATTACCCCAAACCATAACAATAACCCTAGCCCTAGCCCTAGCCATGACCCTAACGCTAACCCAAACCCTAGCACCAGCCATAACACTAACCCTAATCCTTACCCTAACCGCAACCCCAACCGCAACCCCGACCCCAATCCTAATCCTAACCATAGCCCTAACCCTAACCATAGACCTAAATCCAATCCTAAACCTAACCCTAAAGATAACCCTAATCCTAATCCTAACCATAACCGTAACCCTAAAGCTAAACCTAACACTAACCCTAGCTCTAGCCCTAGCCCAAACGCTAACCCGAAACCTAGCCCTATCCCTAGACCTAGACCTAAACCTAACCTTAACCCTAGCTCTAACCCTAATCCTAACCGTAAAACTAACCAGGGCACTAGCCCAAGCCCTAGCCCTAAATTAACCCTAACCCTAAACCTAACCCTAGCCCTAGTCATAGCACTAACCCTAACCCTAGCCCTAGCCTAACTAAACCCTAGCCCTAGCCCTAAACCTAAACCTAACTGTAACCCTAGACCTAGCACTAATTTGAACCCAAACACTAGCCCTAGCCCTAGCCAGGACTTAACCCTAACACTAACCATAGCCCTAACTCTACCCCTAACCCTAAGCCTAGCCCTAGCACTATTCCTAAATATAACAATTACCCTTGCCCTAACCCTAACCCTAGACCTAGACCTATCCCTAACCCTAGCACCAGACAAAACCCTAACATTAATCCTAAAGCTAACCCCACGCCAACCTGAAACCCGACACAAAATGTATACCTATCACTAGCCCTAACACTAACCAAACCCTAAACCCAATCCTAAATCTTGCCCTAACCATAACCTTAACCCTAACCCTACCCCTACCGCTAACCCTAACCCTAACCCTAACCCTAACCTTAGACCTAGCCCTCACCCTAACCCTAACCCTAGCCCTAGCCCTAACCATAGCCCTAACCCTAGCTCTAGCCCTAATTCTAACCGAATACCCTAGTCCTAGCCCTAGCCCTAACCTAACCCCAACACTAACCCTATCCCTAGCTGTAACCCTATCCCTAAACCTAACCCTAACCCTAACCCTAGCACTAGCCCTAACACTAACCATAACCCTAAACCTAAACCTAGCCCTCTCCCAAGCCATATCCCTAAACCTAACCCTAACCCTAGCCCTAACCCTAACTCTAACCCTAAACATAGCCCTAGCCATATCCCTAACCCTAACCCTAACAATAGCCCTAGCCCTAGCACTAGACCTAGCCCTAGCCATAACCCTAACACTAACCCTAACAGAAACCCTAGCCCTAGGCGTAAGCCTAACACTAACTCTAAACCTAAACACAACCCCATTCCCAACCCCAAAAACAGCCCTAACCCTAACCCTAAACCTAACCCTAGCCCTAACCCTAACAATAACCCTAGACCTATTCCTAACCCTATGCCTAACCCTAGCCCTAGCCTTAGCCATAACCATAATCCTAACGCTAACAGTAATCCTAGCCCTAGCCATAACACTAACACTAACACTAACACTAAACCTAGCCCTAGCCCTAACTCTAACCCTAACCCTAAACCTAGTCTAGCCCTACCCTAAACCTAACCCTAAACCTAAACCTAACCCTAACCCTAACCCTAACCGTAAACCTAACCCTAGCCCTAAACCTAACCCTAACCCTAAACCTAGCCCTAGCTCTAACCCTAGCCTTAGCCCTAACCCTAACCCTAGCCCTAGCCCTATCCCTAACCCCAGCCCTAGCCCTAGCGCTAGCCCTAACCCTAGTACTAACCCTAACCCTGACCCTAGCCCTGGCCCAAGCCCTAACCCTAACAACAACCCTAGCCCTAGCCCTAGCCCTAACCCTACCCTAACCCTAAACCTAATCATAGACCTATCCCTAACCCCAGCCCTAGCCCTAGCCCCAGCACTAACCCTAGTCCTAGCCCTAGCCCTAGCCATAACCCTGAAACTACCCCTAAACCTAGCCCTAGACCTAGACTTAGTTTAGCCTTAATCCTAACCCTCAACCAAACCAGAATCCGAACCCGAACGCGAAACCTAACCCTAACTCTGACCATGATCGTACACCTAAACTTAACCATAGCCTTAGATTTAGTCATAGTCCTAACTGTAAACACAACACTAGAACTAAACCTAACATTAACCCTAACCCCAATCCTAAACTTGCCCTAACCATAACCATAACCGTAATCTTAGCCCTAACCCTTACCCTAACACTAGCCCAAAACCCAAACCTAAACCTAGCACTAAACATAAACATAACCCTAACCCTAGCCCTAAACCTAACCGTAATCCTAGCACTATCCCTAACCCAGCACCAGCCATAACCCTAACGCTAATCCTAATTCCAACCCCAACGCCAACCCCAAACACGACCCCAACACTATCCCTAACACAAGCCCTAACCCTAACCATAGTCCTAACACCAATCCTAAACCTAGCCCTGATGATAACCCTAACCCTAACCCTAACCCTAGCCCTAAACTTAACTGTAACTCTAGCCATAGCCCTAAACCTAAACCTAACCCTACACTAGCCCTAGACCTAACCCTAACCCTAAACCTAACCATATGCCTGGTTTTAGCACTAGCCCTAACCCTAATCCTAACCCTAACACTAACCATAGCCCTAGCCCTAACCTAAACCTATCGATTGCCCTACCCCTAGCCCTAACCCTAACCCTACCCCTACACCTAGCACTAACCCTGACCTTAACATTAACCCTAACCCTAACCCTAATCATAGGCCTAGCCCTAGGCCTAGCCCTAACACTAACCCTAATCATAGCCCTAGCCATAACCCTAACCCTAGCCATTGCCGTAGCCCTAGCCCTAGCCCTAACCATAACGATAAACATGACGTAGCCCTAAAACTAACCCTAAACCTAACCCTAATCATAGCCCTAGCCCTAGCCCTAACCCTAACCATAAACCTAACCATATGCATGGTTTTAGCACTAGCCCTAACCCTAATCCTAACCCTAACACTAACCATAGCCCTAGCCCTAACCTAAACCTAGCGATTGCCCTACCCCTAGCCCTAACCCTACCCCTACCCCTACACCTAGCACTAACCCTAACCTTAACACTAACCCTAACCCTAACCCTAATCATAGGCCTAGCCCTAGGCCTAGCCCTAACACTAACCCTAATCATAGCCCTAGCCATAACCCTAATCCTAGCCATTGCCGGAGCCCTAGCCCTAGCCCTAACCATAACCATAACCATAAACATGACCGTAGCCCTAAAACTAACCCTAAACCTAACCCTAACCATAGCCCTAGCCCTAGCCCTAACCCAAACACTAACCCTAACCCTAGCCATAGCATTATCCCAAACCCTAAAAATAACCCTACCCTAGCCCAAGCCCTAGTCATGACCCTAATACTGACCCAAACTCTAGCAACAGCAATAACCCTAACCCTAATCCTAACCCTAACCCCAACCACAACCCCAACCCCGACCCCAATCCTCACCCTAAACCAAGCCCTAACCCTAACCATAGCCCTAAACCCAAACCTAAACCTTGCCTTACACATAAACTTAACCCTAAACCTAGCCCTAACCTTAAATCTAACCCTAGCCCTAACCCTACCACTACCCCTAACCTTAACCCTAGCCCTAGCCTTAGTCCTAACCCTAACCCTAGCCCTATCCCTAACTAAACCCTAGCCCTAACCCTAACACTAACCCTAACCCCAGCTCTAGCCCTATTTCTAACCCATCCCCAGCCCTAGCCCTAGACCTAACCCTAATACTAACCCTAGCACTAGCCCTAACACTAACCCTAACACTTAACCTAACCCTAGCACTCTCCCAAGCCTTATCCCTAAACCTAACCCTAACCCAGGCACTAGCCCTAACTCTAACCCTAAACCGAGCCCTAGCCCTACCCTTAACTCTAACCCTAACAATAGCCCTAGCCCTAGCACTAGACCTAGCCCTAGCCATAACCCTAACACTAACCCTAACAGAAACCCTAGCCCTAGGCATAACCCTAACACTAACTCTAAACCTAAACACAACACCATTCCCAACCCCAAACAACAACCCTACCCTAACACTAACCCTAGACCTATTCCTAACCCTATGCCTAACCCTAGCCCTAGCCCCAGCCATAACCATAATCCTAACGCTAACAGTAATCCTAGCCCTAGCCATAACACTAACACTAACACTAAACCTAGCCCTAGCCCTAACTCTAACCCTAACCCTAAACCTAGTCAAGCCCTACCCTAACCCTAACCCTAACCCTAACCGTAAACCTAACCGTAAACCTAACCCTAGCCCTAAACCTAACCCTAACCCTAAACCTAGTCCTAGCTCTAACCCTAGCCCTAACCCTAACCCTAATCATAGCCCTATCCCTAACCCCAGCCCTAGCCCTAGCGCTAGCCCTAACAATAGCACTAACCCTAACCCTGGCCCTAGCCCTGGCCCAAGCCCTAACCCTAACAACAACCCTAGCCCTAGCCCTAGCCCTAACCCTACCCTAACGCTAAACCTAATCATAGACCTATCCCTAATCCCAGCCCTAGCCCTAGCCCTAGCCCTAACCGCAATCCTAGCCCTATCCCTAACTCTAGCACCAGCCATAACCCTAACCCTAATCCTAACCCTAATCCCAACACCAACCCCAAACACGACCCCAACACTATCCCTAACACAAGCCCTAACCCTAACCATAGTCCTAACACCAATCCTAAACCTATCCCTGACGATAACCCTAACCCTAACCCTAACCTTAGCCCTAACCTTAACTGTAACTCTAGCCATAGCCCTAAACCTAAACCTAACCCTACACTAGCCCTAGCCCTAACCCTAACCCTAAGCCTAAACCTAACCATGTGCCTGGTTCTAGCACTAGCCCTATCCCTAAACCTAACCCTAACACTAACCATAGCCCTAGCCCTAACCTAACCCTAGCCATAGCCCTAGACCTAGCCCTAGCCTTAGACCTAACCGTAACCCTACCCCTAACCCTAGCCCTGAACCTAACCCTACCGCTAGGCCTAGCCCTAACATTAACCCTTATCATAGCCCTAGTCCTAACCCTAACCCTAGACATTGTCGCAGCCCTAGCCCTAACCATAACCATAAACCTGACCGTAGCCCTAAAACTAACCCTAAACCTAACCCTAACCATAGCCCTAGCCCTAGCCCTAACCCTAACACTAACCCTAACCCTAGCCATAGCATTATCCCAAACACAAAAAATAACCCTAGCCCTAGCCTGAGCCCTAGCCATGACCGTAAACCTAACCCAAAAGCTAGCAACAGCAATAACCCTAACCCTAATCCTAACCCTAACCCCAACCACAACCCCGACCCCGACCCCAATCCTCACCCTAACCCTAGCCCTAACCATAACCATAACCATAAACCCAATCCTAAACCTAGCCCTAACGATAACCTTAACCCTAACCCTAACCCAAGCCCTAAACCTAAACCTAACCCTAGCCATAGCCCAAAACCTAAACCTAACACTAACCTTAGCTCTAGCCCTAACCCAAACGGTAACCCTAACCCTAGCCCTAACCCTAGACCTAGCCCTAAACCTAACCCTAACCATAGATCTAACCCTAACCCTAACCTGAAAACTAACCCTAATTCTAGACCTAGCCCTAACCCTAACCCTAACCCTAGCCCTAGCCTAACTAAAACCTAGCCCTAGCCCTAACCCTAACCATAGAACTCACCCTACCCCAAACCCGAACCCTGCACCTAGAACTATTCCAAAACATAATAATAACCCTAGCCTTAACCCTAACGCTAACCCTAACCCAAGACCTAGACCTATCCGTAACCCTAGCACCAGCCATAACCCTAACCCTAATCCTAACCCTAACCCCAATGCCAACCAGAAACTGGACCACACCTTAAACCTAGCCCTAGCCCTAACCAAAAACCTAACCCTAGCTCTAGCCCTAGCCCTAACCCTAACCTTAAACCTAGCCCTAATCCAAGCCAAAACCCTTACCCTAACACTAGTCCTAACCCTAACCCTAACCCTAGCCCTAACCCTAACACTAACCTTAGCTCTAACCGTACCCCTACCCCTACCCCTAGCCCTAGCACTATTCCCAACTTTAAAATTAACCAAAGCCCTAACCCTGATCCTAAACCTAACCCTAGCCCTACCCAAGCCCGAAGCCTAATCCTAGCCCTTACCCTAAACCTAACCCTAGCCCTAACCCTAACACTAACCGTAACTCTAACCATACCCATAACCCTAACGCTAGCCCTAGCACTATTCCTAACCCTAAAAATAACCAAAGCCCTAACCCTAATCCTAAACCTAACCCTATCCCTAGCCCTATCCCTAACCCTAGCAGCAGCAATAAACCTAATATTAATCCTAACCCTAACCACAACGCTAACCCCAAACACGACTCCAACACTATACCTAACACAAGACCTAAACCTACACATAGTCCTAACACCAATCAAAAACCTAGAGCTGACGATAATTCTAACCCTACCCTAACCCTAGCCCTAACCTTAATGGTAACTCTAGCCATAGCCCTAAACCTAAACCTAACCCTAGCCCTAGCCCTAGCCCTAACCCTAACCCAAAACCTAACCATATCCTTGGCTCTAGCACTAGCCCTAACCCTAAACCTAACCCTAAAACTAACCATAGCCTTAGCCCTAACCCTAACCCTAGCCCTTGCCCTAGCCATAACCATAACCATAACCATAACCATAACCATAACCATAACCATAACCCTGACTGTAGCCCTAAAACTAAAACTAACCCTAAACCTAACAATAGCCCTAGCCATAGCCCTAACCCTAACACTAACCCTAACCCTAGCCCTCGCATTATCCCAAAACATAACAATAACCCTAGCCCTAGCCCTAGCCCTAGCCATGACCCTAACACTAACCCAAACTCTAGTAACAGCAATAACCCTAACCCTAAACCCAACCCCAACCACAACCCCGACCCCAATCCTAACACTAACCCTAGCCCTAATCCTAATAGTCCTAAACCCAATCCTAAACCTAGCACTAACGATAACCTTAACCCTAACCCTAACCCAAGCCCGAACCGTAAACCTAACCCTAGCCCTAGCACAAAAACTAAACTTAACACTAACCCTAGTTCTAGCCCTAACCCAAATGCTAACCCTAAATCTAGCCCAATCCCTAGACCTAGCCCTAAACCTAACCCTAACCCTACCTCTAACCCTAACCCTAACCCTAAAGCTAACCCTAGTTCAAGCCCTAGCCCTAACCCTAAACCTAACCATTGCCCTAGCCTAACTAAACCCTAGCCCTAGCCATAACCCTAACCGTAACCCTAGTCCTAGCCCTAATTCTAACCAAAACTCTAGCCCTAACCCAAGCCCAGCCCTAACTCTAACCCTAACCAAAGAACTAACCCTACCCCTACCCCTAACCCTAGCCCTAGCACTATTCCTAAACATAAAAATAACCCTAGCCCTAACCCTAACCCTAACCCTAATCCTAGCCCTAGCTGTATCCCCAAACCTAGCACCAACATAACCCTAAATTTAATCCTAATGCTAAAACCAAAGCAAACCAGAGACCCGACCCCAATCCTATCCCTAAAACTAGCCCGAACCCTAACCATAACCCTAACCCAAATCCTAAATCTTGCCCTAACCATAACCTTAACCCTAACCCTAGCCCTAACCCTAAACCTAACCCTAGCCCTAACCCTACCCCTACCCCTAACCCTAACCCTAGCCCCAGCCCTAGCCCTAACCCTACCCCTAGCCCTAACCCTAACCCTAGCCCTAGCCCTAGCCCTAACCCTAACCCTAACCCTAACCCTAGCTCTAGCCCTAATTCTACCGCATACCCTAGCCCTAGGCCTAGACCTAGACCTAACCCTAACCCTAACCCTATCCCTAGCCTTAACCCTATCCCTAAACCTAACCCTAACCCTAACCCTAGCACTAGCACTAAAACTAACCCTAACCCTAACCCAAAACATAGCCCTAGACCTCTCCCAAGCCCTATCGCTAAACCTAACCCTAAACCTAGCCCTAGCACTATCCGTAGCCCTAAACCTAACACTAAATATAAACCTACACCTAGCCCTACCCCTGGCCCTAGCCCTAAACCTAACCCTAGCCCCAGCCCTAAACCTAACCCTAGGCCAAGCCCTAGCCCTAGCCCTAACCGTAAACCTAACCATAACCCTAGCCCTAACACTAAACCTAAACCTAGCCCTAGCCATAGCCCTAAACCTAAACCTAACCCTAGCTCTAGACCTAGCCCTAAACCTAACCCTAAACATAGCCCTAACCCAAGACCTAACCCTAGCCCTAACCCTAACCCTAACCCTAACAGTAACCATAGCACTAGCCCAAGACCTAGTTCTAAACGTAACACTAACCCTAACCCTAACCCTAGCCCTAGCCCTTGCCCTAACCCTAACCCTAACCCTAGCCCTAAAGCTAAACCTAACCCTAACCCTGGCCCTAACCCTAACCCTAACCCTAGACCTAGACCTAATTCTAACCCAAACCCTAGCCCCAGCACTAGCCCTAGACCTAACCCTAAAAATAACCCTATCCCTAGCCGTAACACTTGCCCAAAACCTAACCCTAACCCTAACACTAGCACTAGCCCTAAGCCTAACCCTAACCTTAAAACTAACTTAGCCCTCATCCAAGACCTATCCCTAACCCTAAACCTAACCCTAACCATAACCCTAACCCTAACCCTAGCACTAGCCCTATCATTAAACCTAAACCTAACCTTAGCCCTAGCCCTAAACCTAGACCTAGCCCTAGCCATAACCCTAACCCTAACCCTAACAGTAACCCTAGCCCTAGCCATAACCCTAACACTAACTCTAACCCTAACCCCAGCCCCAACACTAACCCGAAAGCAACCCAAACCCTAACCCTAGCGCTAACCCTAGCCCTAACCCTAACGCTAGCCCTAACACTAAATCTAACCCAAACCCTAACCCTAGTCCTAGCCCTAAACCTAACACTAACCCTAGCCCTAGTCCTAACCCTAACCCTAGCCATAGCCCTAGCCCTAATGCTAACCCTAACCCGAACCCTAGCCAGAACCCTTGCTCTAGCACTATTCCTAACCCTAACAATAAATCTAGAACTAACCCTAACCCTAACCCTAATCCTAGCCCTAGCTCTATCCCCAACCCTAGCACCAGACATAACGCTAACATTAATCCTAACGCTAACCCCAACGCCAACCTGAAACCCGACCCCAATCCTATCCCTAACAATAGCCCTAACCCTAACCATAACCCTAACCCCAATCCTAAATGTTGCCCTAACCATAACCTTAACCCTAACCCTAGCCCTAACCCTAAACCTAATCCTAACACTAGCCCTAACCCTACCCCTACCCCTAACCCTAAACCTAACCCTGGCCCTAGCCCTAGACCTAGCCCTAACCCTAGCCCTAACCCTACCCCTACCCCAACCCTAAACCTAAACCTAGCCCTAGACCTAGCCCTAACCCTAAGCCTAACCCTAGCTCTAGCCCTAATTCTAACCCATACCCTAGGTCTAGCCCTAGCCCTAGACCTAATCCTAACACTATCCCTAACCGTAACCCTATCCCTAAACCTAACCCTAACCCTAACCCTAACCCTAGCACTAGCACTAACACTAACCCTAACCCTAAACCTAGCCCTAGCCCTCTCCGAAGCCCTATTCCTGAACCTAACCCTAACGCTAGCCCTAGCACTAGCCATAGCCCTAACCCTAACCCTCACTCTAAACCTACACCTAGCCCTACTCCTGGCCCTAGCCCTAACCCTAACCCTAGCCCTAGCCCTAATTCTAACCCAAACCCTAGCCCTGGCACTAGCCCTAGACCTAACCCTAAAAATAACCCTATCCCTAGCCGTAACCGTGCCCTAAACATAACCCTAACCCTAACCCTAACCCTAGTACTAGTCCTAAGCCTAAACCTAACCCTAACCCTAAACCTAACCATAGCCCTAATCGTAACACTAACCCTAACTCTAACAATAGCCCTATCACTAACCCTAACCATAGCCCTAGCCCTAACCCTAACCTTAACCCTAGCACTAGCCCTAGCCATAACCCTAACCCTAACCCTAACAGTAACCCTAGCCCTAGCCATAACCCTAACACTAACTCTAATCCTAACCGCAACCCCAACCCTAACCCGAAAACAACCCTAACCCTAGCACTAACGCTAGCCCTAACCCTAACCCTAGCCCTAACACTAACCCCAAACCTAACCCTAACTCTAGTCCTAGCCCTAAACCTAACAATAACCCTAGGCGTAGCCCTAAACCTAACCCTAGCCCTAGCCCTAATCCTAACCCTAACCCTAACCCTAGCCCTAACCCTTGCTCTAGCACTAATCCTAACCCTAAAAATAACCCTAGCCCTAACCCTAACCCTAACCCTGATCCTAGCCATAGCTCTATCCCGAACCCTAGCACCAGCCAAAACCCTAAAGCTAATCCTAACCATAACCTCAACGCCAACCCCAAAAATTACCCCAAACCTTTCCCTAACACTAGACCTAACCCTAACCATACTCCTAAACCCAAACCTAAACCTAGCACGAATGATAACCCTTAACTTAACCATAACCCTAGCCCTAAACCTAACGGTATCCCTAGCTTTAGCCCTAACCCTAAATATAACCATAACCCTAGCTCTAGCCCTAGACCTAACCTTAACCCTAGCCCTAGCCCTAGCCTTAGCCTAACCCTAACCCTAACCCTAGCCCTAACCCTAACCCTAACCCTAGCCCTAACCCTAACCCTAACCCTAGCACTAGCCAAGCCCTAGAACTAAACTTAACACTAACACTAACCCTAACCCTAGCCCTAGCCCTAGCCCTAGACCTAACCCTAACCCTAACCCTAATCATAGTCTTAGCCCTAGCCCTAACACTAACCCTAGCCCTAGCCCTAACCTAGCCTTAGCCCTAACACTAAACCTAACCATAACCCTAGACCTAAACCTAACCCTAACCCTAGCCCTTACCCTAAACTTAACCAAACCCTAATAGTAGCCATAAACCTAACCCTATCCCTTATCCTAACCGTAGCCCTAGCCCTAACCCTAAACCTAACACTAAACCTAACCCCAATACTGGCCCAAGCCCTGGTACTAGCTCTAACACTAACCCTGAAAATAACCCTAAAACTAACGCTAACCATAACCATAACCATAACCTTAGCTGTAACCCTTAACCTAACCCTAGCCCTAGCAGTAACCCTAACCCTAATCCTAATCCCAACCCTTACCCCAACCCCAACCGCAATCCCGACCCCAACCCTAACACTAATCCTAGCCCTAACCCTAAACAAGCCCTAGCCCTAACCTTAAACCTAACCCTAAACCTAGCCCTACCCCCAGCCCTAACCCTAACAGTAACCCTAACCCTAGCCCTAACCCTGGCCCTAGGCCTAACCCTAAACCTAACACTAACCCTAGCCCTAACCCGAACCCAAACCCTAACCCTAGCCATACGCCTAGCCCTAGCCATAACCCTAAAAATAACTCTAAACCAAGCACTAGCCCTAGCCCTATCCCTATCCTTAACAATAACCCTAGCACTAGCCCTAGCCCTAACACTAACCCTAAACCCAACCCTAACCCTAGCTCTAGCCATAAAACTAACCCTAAACCTAACCCTTACCCCTACCTCAACCCCAAACCCAATACCAACTTTAACCCTAACCCTAACACTAACACTAGCCCTAACCCTAGCCCTAGCCTTAACCATAACCCTAACCATAACCCTAACCCTATCCATAACCCAGCCCAAGCCCTAACCATAAGCATAACCATAACCCTAGCCCTAGCCCTAAACCAAACCCTAACCCTAACCCTAATACTAGCCCTAGTCCTATCCCTAACTCAAACAGTAGCCCGAGCTCTAACCTAACCCTAACCATTATCCTAACCATAGCACTAACCCTAGCCCTAATCCCAACACGAAACCTAACCCTAGCCCTAGCACTATCCCTAACACTAACAATAACCCTAGCCCTAACCCTAACCCTAGCCCTAGCCCTATCCCTAGCCCTAACCCTAAACCTAACTGTAACCCTAGCCCTATCCCTAACCCTAACAATAGCCCTAGCTCTAACCTAACCCTAACATTTATCCGAACCATAGCCCTAGCCCTAACCCTAAAATGAAACCTAACATTAGCCTTAGCACTATCCCTAACACTAACAATAACCCTAACCCTATCCCTATCCCTAGCCCTAACCCTAACGCTAACCCTAACCCCAACCCTAATCATAGCCTTAGCCCTAACCTTAGCCCTAGCCCTAGCCCAAGCCCTAACCCTAACCTAATACTAACAGTAGAACTAACCATAAAAGAAACCCTAAACCTAACCCTAGCCCTAGCCCTAACCCTAGCCCTAACCCTAACCCTAACACTAATCATAGCCTTAGCCCTAACCCTAGCCCTAGCCCTAACTTAGCCCTAGCCATAACCCTAAACCTAACAATAACCCTAGCCCTAAACCTAACCCTAATCCTAGCCCTTACCCTACCTTAACCCTAACGCTAACCATAGCGTAAACCTAACCCTATCCCTTAACCTAACCATAGCCCTATCCCTATCCCTAACACTAACACTAAACCTAACACTAGCCCTAGCACTATCCCTAACACTAACAATAACACTAGCCTTAACCCTAACCATAGCCCTAGCCCTAGCCCTAACTCTAACCCTAATTCTAATACTAGCCCTAGCCCTGACCCTAGCTCTAACCCTAAACCAGAAACTAACCCAAACCCAAACGCTAACCACAACCATAACCCTAGCCGTAACCCTTACCAAAACCCTAGCCCTTGCCGTAACCCTAACCCTAATCCTAATCATTACCCTTACCACAACCCCAACCCCAATCCCGACCCCAACCCTAACACTAATCCTAGCCCTAACCCTAACACTAGACCTAGCCCTAAACCTAACCCTAAACAAGCCCTAGCCCTAACCTTAACCTTAACCTTAACCCTAGCCGTACCCCCAGCCCTAACCATAACAGTAACCCTAACCCTGGCCCTAACACTTGCCTAGGCCTAACCCTAAACCTAACACTAACCCTAGCCCTAACCCGAACCCAAACCCTAACCCTAGCCATACGCCTAGCCCTAGCCCTAGCCCTAAAAATAACTCTAACACTAGCACTAGCCCTAGCTTATCCCTAACCTTAACAATAACCCTAACCCTAGCCCTAGCCCTGGCCCTAATACTAACCCTAAACCCAACCCTAACCCTAGCTCTAGCCATAACACTAACCCTAACCCTAAACCTTACCCCAACCTCAACCCCAACCCCGACCCCAACCTTAACCCTAACCCTAACCCTAACACTAGCCCTAACCCTACACCTAGCCTTAACCGTAACCATAACCCTATCCCTAACAATAGCTCTAGACCTAACCAAAACCTAAACCTATTACTAGCCCTAGCCCTAGCCCTAACCCTAACGCTAACCATAACCCTAGCGCTAACCATAACCCTAAATCTAACCCGAGCCATAGCCCTAAACCTAACCCTAACACTAACCCTAATAGTAGCCCAGCCCTGACCCTAACCCTAGCCATAACCTTAGCCCTAGCCCTAACCGTAACCCTAACCCTAACCGTACCCCTAACCCTAAACCTAACCCTAACCCTAACCCTAACCCTACCCTAGCCCTAGCCCAAGCCCTAACCATAAGCATAACCATAACCCTAGCCCTAGCCCTAAACCAAACCCTAACCCTAACCCTAACCCTAACCCTAGCCCTAGTCCTATCCCTAAATCTAACAATAGCCCTAGCTCTAACCAAACCCTAAACCTTAACCTAACCATAGCCCTAGCCATAGCCCTAACCCTAACACGAAACCTAACCCTAAGCCTAGCACTATCCCTAACACTAACAATAACCCTAGCCCTAACCCTAACCCTAACCCTAGCCCTAGCCCTACCCCTAGCCCTAACCCTAAACCTAACTGTAACCCTAGCCCTAGCCCTATGCCTAACCCTAACAATAGCCCTAGCTCTAACCTAACCATAACCCTTATCCTAACCATAGCCCTAGCCCTAACCCTAAACCTAAAAGGAAACCTAACACAAGCGCTAGCACTATACCTAACAATAACAATAATCCTAGCCCTATCACTCTCCCTAGCCCTAACCCTAACGCTAAACATAACCCTAACCCTAACCATAACCATAACCCTAATCATAGCCTTAGCCCTAACCCTAGCCCTAACCCTAACCCAGACCCTAACCCTAATCATAGCCTTAGCCCTAACCCTAAACCTAGCCCTACCCTTACCTAGCTCTAGCCCTAACTCTAAACCTAACCATAACCCTAGCCCTAACCCCAGCCCTAACCCTAACACAAACCCTAATCATAGCCTTAGCCCTTACCCTAACCCTAGCCCTAGCCCTAGCCCTAATCCTAAACCTAACCATAAACCTAGCCCTAACCCTAACCCTAGCCCTTACCCTAACCATAACACTAACCCTAACCGTAGCCATAAACCTAAACCTATCCCTTATCCTAACCATAACCCTAGCCCTATCCCTAACACTAACACTAAACCTAACACTAGCCCTAGCACTATCCCTAACACTACAATAACACTAGACAAACCCTAACCATAGCCCTAGCACTAGCCCTAGCCCTATCTCTAACCCTAATCCTAATACTAGCCCTAGCCCTGGCCCTAGCTCTAACCCTAACCCTAAAACTAACCCTAACCTTAACCCTAACCCTAACCCTAACCATAACCCTAGCCGTAACCCTTAACCTAACAGTAGCCCTAGTTATAACCCTAACCCAAATCCTAATCCTAACCCTTACACCAACCCGAACCCCGACCCCAACGCTAACCCTAATCCTAGCCCTAACCCTAACAATAGACCTAGCCCTAAACCTAACCCTAAACAATCCCTAGCCCTAACCTTAACCCTAACCCTAACCGTACCCTCAGCCCTAACCCTAACAGTAACCCTACCCTAGCCCTAACCCTTGCCCTAGGCCTAAACCTAAACCTAACACTAACCCTAGCCCTAACCCGAACCCAAACCCTGACCATAGCCATACGCCTAGCCCTAGCCCTAGCCCTAAAAATAACTCTAAACCTAGCACTAGCCCTAGCCCTATCCCTAAACTTAACAATAAACCTAGCCCGAGCCCTAGCCCTAACATTAAACCTAAACCCAACCCTAACCCTAGCTCTAGCCATAACACTAACCCTAACCCTAACCCTTACCCCAACCCCGACGCCAACCCTAACATAACCCTAACCCTAACCCTAGCCTTAAACCTAACCATGGCCCTAAACCCAATCCTAAACCTAGCCCCAACCATTACCCTAACCTTAAAAGTAGCCCTAACCATAACCCTAACCCTAGCCTTAGCCCAAGCCCTAACCCTAACCCTAGCACTAGCCCTATCCCTAGCCCTAACTCTACCCCTAAACCTAAACCTAGCTCTAGCCCTGGGCCTAGCCCTAACCCTAAACCTAACCCTAGCCCTAGCCCTATCCCTAGCCCTAACTCTAACACTAACCATAACCCTAGAATTAACCCTAACCCTAACCTTCTCCTAGGCCTAGCCCAAGCTCTAACACTAGAGCTATCCCTAGCCTTAAACCTAAACCTAACCCTAGCCCTAACACTAACCCTAACACTAACCGTAACCCTAACCCTAATCATAGCCTTACCCTAACCCTAGACCTAGCCCTAGCCATAGCCCTAACCCTAACCCTAAGCATAGAACTAACCCTAACACTAACACAAACCCTAAACCTAACCCTAGCCCTAGCCCTAACAATAACCCTAATCTTAACACTAGCCTTAACCTTAAACCTAATACTAGCACTAGCCCAAGCCCTAGCCCTAACCCTAATCCTTAACCCAATCCTAACCCTAGCCCTAACCCTAACCCTAACCCGAGCCCTAAACCTAATCCTAACCCAATCCCTAGCCCTAACCCTAACCTGAACCCTAACGCTAGGACTAATCCTAACCCAAACCCTAACCCTAACCCTAGCACTAGACCTAACCATAAACTTAGCCCTAACACTAAACCTAGCCCTAACCCTAGCCCTAGCCCTAGCCCTAGCCCTAACCCTAACCATAACCCTAACCCTAGCCCAGGCCATAACCCTAACACTAACCGTAACCTTTCCCCAACCCAAACCCAAGCCCGACCCCAACCCTACCCTAATCCTAGCCCTAACCCTAACCCTAGACCTAGCACTAGACCTGGACCTAGCCCTAAACCTAAACCTAAACCTAAACCTAGCCCTAGCCCAACCCTAAAACTAACCCTAGCCCTAGTCCTAACCCTAACCCTAGCCCTAGCCCTGACCCTAACTCTAAACTTAACCCTAACCCTAACCCTAACCCTAGACCTAGCCCTAGCCCTAGCCCTAACCCTAACGCTAACACTAGCCCTAACCCTAACCCTAGCCCTAACCCTAACCCTGAACCCAACCCCATCCCCACTCCAAACCTAACTCTAACGCCAACAACAACCCCGCTCCAACCCCAAACCCAACTCCAACCCCAACCCGAACCCGATTCCGATCCCTAACCCTAACCCTGACCCAAACCCTAACACGAACCTGAACCCGAAAGCAAACCCTAACCATAAACCTAACCTGAACACGAACCCTAATCATAAACCGTACCCAACAGGAACCCTAACCCTAACCCTGACCATAATCCTACACCTAACCTTAACCATAGCCTTACTTAGTGATAGTCCTGTAAACACAACACTAGCCCTAAATCTAACCCTAGCCCTAGCCCTAACTCTAACCCTAATGCTAGCCCTAAACCTAACCCTAGCCCTAACCCCAATCATAAACCTAGTCCTAAAGATAACCATGACCGTAAACAGAGCCCTAAACCTAACCCTAAACCTAACCATAAACCTAGCGCTAGCCCTAACCCTAACCGTAACCCTAACAATAAAAATAGCCTGGGGCCCTAACCTAACCCTAACCCAAGCAATAGCCCTAGACCAAGACCTAGCTCTAACCCAAACCCTAACCCTAACACTAGCGCTAGCCCTAGCCCTAAACCTAACCCTAACCCTAACCCTATCCCTAACCCTAACCCTAGCACTAACCCTAACCCTAAACCTAACACAAGCCCTAACCCTAAGCCTAACACTAACACTAACCCTAGCCCTTGCACAATCCCTAAACCTAACAATAAACCTAGACCTAGCCCTAGCCCTAGCATTAGCCATAACTCTAACCCTAATCATAACACTAACTTCAACCCCAACCCCAACCCCGACACCAACCCTAACCCTGACCCTAACGCTAAACCTAAACATACCCTAAACCCAATCCTAAACCTAGCGCTAACCATTACCCTAACCCTAACCCTAGCCCTAACCATAAACTAACCCTTGCCCTAGCCCTAGCCCTAGCCCTATATACCCCTAAACCTAAACCTAGCTCTAGTCCAGGACCTATCCCTAACCCTAAACCTAACCCTAGACCTAGGCCTATCCCTATCCTTAGCCCTAAGCCTAACACTAACCATAACCCTAGACCTAACCATAACCCTAACCCTTCTCATAGGCCTAGCCCAAGCCCTAGAAATAACCCTAAACCTAACCCTAGAGCTAGCCCTAGCCCTAAACCCAACCCTAATCCTAGCACTAGCCCAACCCCTAGACCTAACCCCAAACCTTAGCCCAACCCTAACCCTAGCCCTAGTCCTAGCCCTAACCCTAACCCTAACCCTAGCCCTAGACCAAGCCCTATCCCCAACCCTAACCATAGCCCTAACCCTTGCCCTAGGCCTAACCCTAACCCTAACACTAACCCTAGCCCTAACCCTATCCCAAAACCTAACCCTAAACCTAAACCTAGCCCTAGCCCTAACCCAAACAATAACCCTTCTCTTAGCCGTAGCCCTAACCCTACCCTAACCCTAACCCTAACCCTAATCATAGCCAGAGCCCTAACCCTAGCCCTAGCCCTAGCCCTAATCCTAGTCCTAAACCTAACCCTAACCCTAAACGAAGAACTAATCCTGACACTAACGCAAACCCTAAACCTAACCCTAGGCCGAGGCCTAGCCCTAACCATAACCCTAACCATAACACTAGCCCTAACCCTAACACTAAACCTTCTCTTAGCTGTAGACCTAACACTAACCCTAACCCTAATCATAACCCTAACCATAGCCCTAGACTAACCATAAACTTAGCCCTAACCCCAACCCTAACCCTAGCTCTAAACCTAAATCTAACACTAATCCTAGATCTAGCCCTAAACCTAACCCTAGCCCTAACCCTAACCCTAACCCTAACTTAGACCTAACCCTAACCCTAGTCCTAGCACTAACCCTAACCCTAATCATAACCCTAAACCTAGACCTAAACCTAACCCTAGCCCTAACCCTAGCCCTAACCCTAACCTTAAGCCTAAACTTAACACTAACCATAACCATAAACATAGCCCTAGCCCTAAACCTAACCCTAACCCTAGCCATAGCCCTAAACCTAACCCTAATCTTCACCCTAACCCTAGCCCTAGCCCTAAACCTAACACTAACCCTAACCCTAGCCCTGGCCCTAACTCTAATGCTAACCCTAACCCTAATCATAGCCCTGTCCATAACCTTCACTCTAACCCTAGCCCTAAACCTAACGTTAACTCTAACCCTAACCGTAGCCCTAAACCTAACGCTAACCCTTATCCTAACCATAGCGCTAGCCCTAGCCCGAACCCTAATACTAAAACTAACACTAGCCCTAGCACTATCCCTAACACTAACAATAACCCTAGCCCTAAACCTAACCCTAGCCCTAGCCCTAAACCTAACTATAACCCTAACCATAATCCTAGCCCTAACCCTAACGCTAACCCTAGTCCTAGCCGTAACTTAACACTAATCCTAACACTTACCCCAACACCGACCCCAACCCTAACCTTAATACTAGCCCTAACCCTAACACTAGACCTAGACCTAGACCTATACCTAACCCTAAACCTAGCCCTAGCCCTAACACTAACCCTAACCCTAGCCCTAGCCCGAGCCCAGGCCCTAAACATAAACCAAACCCTAGCACTTGCCCTAAACCAAACCAATATCCTAACACTAACCCTAGTGCTAGACCTATCCCAAACCCTAACAATAACCATAGCCCTAGCCCTAGCCCGACCCCGAGCCATAACCCTAACCCCAACCCTAACCCTAGCCCTAGCCCTAGCCCTAAACCTAACCCTAACCCTAGCCATAGCCCTAAACCTAACCCTAATCTTCACCCTAACCCTAGCCCTAGCCCTAAACCTAACACTAACCCTAACCCTAGCCCTGGCCCTAACTCTAATGCTAACCCTAACCCTAATCATAGCCCTGTCCATAACCTTCACCCTAACCCTAGCCCTAAACCTAACGTTAACTCTAACCCTAACCGTAGCCCTAAACCTAACGCTAACCCTTATCCTAACCATAGCGCTAGCCCTAGCCCGAACCCTAATACTAAAACTAACACTAGCCCTAGCACTATCCCTAACACTAACAATAACCCTAGCCCTAAACCTAACCCTAGCCCTAGCCCTAAACCTAACTATAACCCTAACCATAATCCTAGCCCTAACCCTAACGCTAACCCTAGTCCTAGCCGTAACTTAACACTAATCCTAACACTTACCCCAACACCGACCCCAACCCTAACCTTAATACTAGCCCTAACCCTAACACTAGACCTAGACCTAGACCTATACCTAACCCTAAACCTAGCCCTAGCCCTAACACTAACCCTAACCCTAGCCCTAGCCCGAGCCCAGGCCCTAAACATAAACCAAACCCTAGCCCTTGCCCTAAACCAAACCGATATCCTAACACTAACCCTAGTGCTAGACCTATCCCAAACCCTAACAATAACCATAGCCCTAGCCCTAGCCCGACCCCGAGCCATAACCCTAACCCCAACCCTAACCCTAGCCCTAGCCCTAACCATAAACCTAACCCTAACCCTTACCCCAAACCCAACCCCAACCCCGACCCCAACCATAACCCTAATCCTAGCCCTAACCCAAACCCTAGACCTACCCTAGCCCTGGCACTAGCCCTAACACTAACCTTAACCCTAGCCCTGGCCATAAACCTAACCCTAACCCTAACCATAGCCCTAAACCTAGCCCTAAACCTAACCCTAACGCTAGCCCTAGGACTAGCCCTATCCAAAACCCTAGCCCAACCCAAACCCTAACCGCAACCCTAACTCTAACACCAATCCCAACCCCACCCAACCCCAAAAATAACCTTTAACCTAACCCTAACGCGAACCCGACCCTAAACCTAACACTACCCCGAACCCGAAACCTAAACCCAACCCCAACACTAACCCTAGCCCTAACCCTAAACCTAACCCTAGCCCTAGCCCTAGCCCTAACCCTAAACCAAACCCTAACCCTAGCCCTAGCCCAGGACTAGCCCTAATTCTAACCCTAAACGTTAACCTAGACTTAACCCTGGCCCTGTCCCTATGACTAGCCCTAACCTTAACCCTAACCCTAACCATAGCCCTAACACTAACCCTAAACCTTCACTTAGCCCTAGCCCTAACCCTAATCCTAATCATAGCCATAGCCCTAACACAAGCCCTAGCCGTAGCCCTAGACCTAAACCTAACCCTAACCCCACCCGTAGATCTAACACTAACACTAACGCAAAACCTTGCCCTAACCTAGCCCTAGCTCTAACCCTAACTCTAGGCCTAACCCTAACCCTAACCCTAACCCTAAACCTAACTCTAGACCTAACCCTAACACTAGTCCTAGCACTAACCCTAAAGCTAGCACTTACAATAACCGTAACCATAACCCTAAACCTAGCCCTAAACCTAACCCTAGCCCTCACCGTAACATTAAACCTAAACTTAACCCTAACCCTAACCCTAGCCCTAGCCCTTGCCCTAGCCCTAAAAATAAGCCTAACCCGAGCCCTAGCCCTAACGCAAATCCTTATCCTAAGAATAACCCTAGCACTAGCACTGTCCCTAATCCTAAAAATAACCGTAGCCCTAGCCCTAGCCCGAGCCCTAACCCTAAACCCAACCCTAATCCTAACACTAGCCATACACTAACCCTAACCCTAATCCTTGCCCTAACCCAAGCTCAAACCCTAACCTAACCCTAAACATAACACTAGCCCTAACCCTAACCCTAAACCTAACCCTAAACCTAACCATAACCCTATTCTAGCAATAGCCCAAGCCCTAGAACTAACCCAAAGCCTTACCCTAACCCTAACTCTAGGCCTAGTCCTAGCCCTAACACTAACCCTAACCCCAACCCAAACCCCAACCCCAACCCTAACCCGAAACGACCCGAACCCTAAACCTAACCTTAACACTAGTCCTAGCCCAAGCCCTAGCCCTAACCCTAACCCTAGCCTGGCCCTAATCCTAACCCAAACCCTAGCCCTAACCCTAGACCTAGACCTAAACATAAACTTAGCTCTAACCCTAAACCTAGCTCTAACCCTAACCCTAACACTAACCCTAACCCAAGGCCTAATTTTAACCCTAACCCTAGCCCTAGCCCTCTTCCAAGCTCTAGCCCTAACCCTAACCCTAACCCTAACCCTAGTCCTAGCCCTAACCCTAACCTTAACCCTAACTCTAGACCTAAACCTAACATTTGTCCTAGCAATAACCCTAAACCCTATCCCTAACCGTAACCCTAAACCTAACCATAAACCTGACCCTAAACCTAGCCATAGCTCTAAACCTAACCCTAATCTTAACCCTAACCCTAGCCCTAGCCCTAACGCTAGCCCTAACCCTAACACTAAACCCAACCCAACCCCAAATTCACCCCAACACCAAACCACTAGCCCTAACCCAACCCTAACCCTAGCCCTAGACATAACACTAACCCTAACCCTAACCCTTACCCCAACCCCAACCCCAACCCCGACACCAACCCTAACACTAATCCTAGCCCTAACCCTAACCTTAGACCTAACCCTAGCCCTGGACATAGCCCTAAACCTAACTTTAATGCTAGCCCTAGCCATAACCCTAACCCTAACCCTAACCCTAACCATATTCCGAGCACTAGCCTAAGCCTTAGCCCTAACCCTAACCCTTACCCTAACCCTAAACCTAGCCCTAGTCCTAGCCATAGCCCTAAACCTAAACTTAACCCTAGCCCTAAACCTAGCCCTAAACCTATCCCTAGGCCTAACCCTAAACCTAACCCTAGCCCTAGCCCTAATCCTAACCCAAACCCTAGCCATAACCCTAGACCTAGAGCTAAGCATAACCTTAGCTCTAACCATAACCCTAGCTCTAACCCTAACCCTAACACTAACCCTAACCCCAGCACTAACCCTAAACCTAACCCTAACCCTAGCCCTAGCCCTAATCCTAACCCAAACCCTAGCCATAACCCTAGACCTAGAGCTAACCATAACCTTAGCTCTAACCATAACCCTAGCTCTAACCCTAACCCTAACACTAACCCTAACTCCAGCACTAACCCTAAACCTAACCCTAACCCTAGCCCTAGCCTACTCCCAAGCCCTAGCCCTAACCCTAACCCTAAACCTAGTCCTACCCCTAACCCTAACCCAAACGCGAACACTAAGCCTAACTCTTAATATAACCAGAACCCTAACCCGAACAAGAACCCTAACAAAAACCCAAACCCGAATCCGAACCCAAACACTAACCCTAAACCTAACACTAACCTGAACCCGAACCTGAGCACGAATCCTAACCCCAACCCCAACACTAACCCTAGGCCTAACCCTAAACCTACAATGACCCTAACCCTAGCCCTAGTCCTAACCTTAATACAAACCCTAAACCTAATCATAACCCTAGCCCTAACCCTAATCCTATCACTAGCCCTACCACTAGCCCTAATACTAACCCTAACCGTAGACCTAACCCTAAACCTAAACCTAACCCTAGCCCTATCCCTAACCCAAACACTAACCCTCACCCTAGCCCTAGCCCTATCCCTAACCCTAACAATAACCCTAGCCCTAGGGCCAGCCCTAGCCCTAGCCATAGCCATAACCCTAAACCTAACACTAACCATACCCCTAATCCGAACACAAACCCAAACCCGTACACTAACCCTAACAAAAAACAAAACCCGAATCCGAACCCGAACCCTAACCCTAACCATAACCCAAACCTGAACCCGAACCCGAACACTAACACTAACCTCAACCCCAACACTAAAACTAATGCTAACCCTAACCCTAATCCTAGCCCTAATCCTAACCCTAATCTAACCCTAGCCGAAGAACTAACTCTAACACTAATCCTAGCCTTAGGCTAAACCTAACCTTAGCTCTAGCCCTAACCCTAGCCCTAGCCCTAACCCTAACCCTAACCCTAACTGTAGCCCTAACCTAACGCTAATGCTAACCCTAACACTAAGCCTAACCCTAGTCCTAGCCGTATCCCTAACCTAACCCTAACCACAACCATAGCCCTAGCCCTACCCCTAGCCATAACCCTAACCCTAACTCTAAACCTAACAGTAAACCTAGCCCTAGCCATAACCCTAACACTAACCCTAACTGTAACCCCAAACCCAACAACAACCCTAAACCTAATCCTACCCCTAAACCTAACCCTAACCCTGGACCTAACCCTAACCCTAACCCTAATCCAAACATTAACCCTAACCCTAGACCTAGTCCTAGCTATAGCCCAAACCCTAAAACTAACCCTAGCCCAAAACCTAACCCTAACCCTAGCCCAAACCCTAAACCTATCCATAACCCTAACCCTAGCACTAAACCTAACCTTAACCCTAACCCAAGCCCTAACCCAACATTAAACATAACCCTAACCATAGACCTTAACCTAAACCTAACCCTTATCCTAACATTACCCTAGCCCTAGCCCCAACCATAACACTAAACCTAACACTAGCCCTAGCACTATCCCTAACCCTAACAATAACCCAAGAATTAACCCTAACCCTAGCCCTAGCCCTTGCACTAACTCTAACCCTAAACCTAAACCTAGCCTTAGCCCTGGGACTAGCCCTAGCCCTAAACCTAAAACTAACCCTAACCCTAGCCGTAATCCTAGCCCTAACCCTAAACTTAACCCTAGCCCTAGCCCTAACCCTAAACCCAATCCAAACCCTTACCCCAACCCCGACCCCAAACTTAAACCTAATCCTACCCCTAACCCTAACACTAGACCTAGCCCTAAACTTAACACTAAACCTAGCCCTAGCCCTAACCCTAATTCAAACCCTAACCCTAGTCCTGGACCTAGCCCTAACCCTAAACCTAACCCTAGCCCTAACACTTGCCCAAACCTTAACCCTAGCCCTAGCCCTAGCCCTAGACCTAGCCCTAACCATAACCCTAACACTAACCCTAGCCCTAACACTTACCCAAACCATAACCCTAGCCCTAGCCCTAACCATATCCCTAACCATAAACATAACCCAAGCCCTAGCCCTAACCCAAACCCTAAACCTAACCCTAACCCTACTGCTAGCCCTGTCCCTATCACTAACAATAACCCTAACCCTAGCCCTGGCCCTAACCCGAGCACTAAACCTAACCCCAAGCTTAAACTTAGCCCTAGCCATAACACAACCCTAACCCTAAACCTTACCAAACTGAACCCCAACCCGGACCCCAAACCTAACCTTAATCCTAGCCCTAACCCTAACCCTAGCCCTAAACCTAGCCCTAGCCCTAACCCTAACACTAACCCCAAACGTAGCCCTATCCCTTACCCTAACCATAACCCGCACCTTAGCCCTAACCCTAACACTAACCCTAACCCTAGCCCTAGCTCTATCACTAACCATAACATTAATCCTAGCACTAGGCCTAGCCCAAGAAATAACCCTAAACCTAACACTAACCCTAGCCCTAAACCTAACCCTAATATTAGCCCTAACCCTAACCCTAGCCCTAACACTAAACATAAAACTAACCTTAGCCATAACACTAAACATAACTCTAAACCTAGGCCTAGCCCTAGCCCTAACCCTAAATCTAACCCTAAATCTAAACCTAGCAAGAGCCATGGCCTTAGCCCTAACCCTAAAACTAACCCTAAACATAACCCTAACCCTAAAACTAACCCTAACCCTAGGCCTAAACATAACTCTAAACCTAACCCTAACCCTAGCTAAAGTGCTAGCATAACCCTAACCCTAACATAACCCTAGCCCTCACCCTAACCCTAACCCTAACCCTAACCATAACCATACACCTAGCACAAGTCCTAGCACTAACCCTAACCCTAACCCTAGCCCTAGCCCTAGCCCTAGACCTAACCCTAACCCTAGCCCTAAACTTAAACCTATACCCTAGCCCTAGCCCTAACCCTAACCCTAACCCTAGCACTAGACCTAATCCTAACACAAACCCTAGCCGTAGCACTAGCCCTAGAACTAACCCTAACCCTAACACAAGCCCTAGCCCTAGCCCTAACCCTAACCCTAAACCTAGCCCTAGCCCTAAACCTAACTCAAACCCTAACCCTAATTATAGCCCTAGCCCTACACCTAACCCTAGACCTAGTCCTAGTCCTAGCCCTAACCCTAACAATAACCATAACCGTAGCCCTAACCCTAACCCTAAACCTAAAACTAACCCTAGCCCTAGCTGTAACCCTTACCCTAATCCTAACCTAAACCCTAGCACTAGCCTAGACCTAACCCTAACCCTAACCCTAAACCTAGCCCGAGCATTGCCCTAGACCTATCCCTAAACATAACACTAACCCTAACCCTAACCCTAACCCTAAACCTAAACATAACCCTACACCTAACACTAACCCTAACAGTAACCCTAACCCTAGCCCTATACATAAACCTAACCCGAACCCTAACCCTAATCATAGCCCTAGCCCTAACCCTATCCCTAGCCATAGCCCTAACCCTAGCCCTAGCCCTAACCCTAACCCAAACCGTAGCCATAACCCTAGACCTAGCACTAGTCATAACCCTAACCCAAACACTAAACCTAGCCCTAAATCTAACCATAACCCTAGCCCTAGCCCTAGCGCTAACCCTAACCCTAACCACAAACCTAGCCCTAACCCTAACCCAAACCTTAACCATAGCCCTAGCCCTAGCCCTAGCCGAAGCCATAACCCTAACCCTAATCCTAAACCTAGCCCTAGCCCTAACCCTAACCCTAATCCTAACCCTTACCACAACTCCAACCACAACCACGATCCCAACAATAGCCCTACTCCTAGCCCTAACCCTAAACCTAGACTTAGCACTAGCCCTGGCCCTAGCCCTATCCCTAACCGTAACACTAAACTTGAACCTAGCCCTAACCCTAACCCTAACCCTAACCCTAGCCCTAGCCCTAGCCGTAACCCTAACCCTAAACCTAGCCCTAGCCGTAACCCTAACCATAATCCTAACTCTAGCCCTAACCCTGACCATAAACCTATCCCTAAAACTAACCATTACCCTAGCCCTAGCCATAAAACTAAGACTAACCTTAGCCCTAGCCCTAGCCCTAATCCTAACCGAAAACATATCCCTAGACCTAACCTAGACCAAGCCAGCCTTAGCCCTAAAACTAACCCTAGCCCTAACACTAACACTAGCACTAGACCTAACAGGAACCCTAACCCTAACCCTAGTCATAACCCTCTCCCAAGCCCGAGCGCTAACCCTAACCATAATCCTAGACCTAGCCCTAGCCCTAGCCCTAGACATACCTTAACCCTAAACTTAAAGGTAAACCTAGCCCTAGCCATAACCCTAACACTAACCCTAACCCTACCCCAACCCCAACCCCAACACCAACCCAACCCCAACCCTACCCCAAGCCCCAACCCTAACCCTAACCCTATACCTAACCCTAGCCCTAAGCTTAACCCTAAACTTAAACCTAACCCTAGCTGTAACCCTAACCCTAACCCCAATAATTGCCCTAGCCCTAACCCTAAACCTAGCCCTACCCTTAGCCCTAGCCCTAGCCCTAACCCTAATAATAACCCTAGCCCTAGCCCTAATCCTGGCCCTAGACCTAGAAATAACCCTAACCATAACACTAACCCTAGCCCTAACCCTAAATTTAATCCTGGCCATAGCCCTAGCCCTAGCACTAGCACTAACCCTAACCCTAACCCTAACCCTAGCCCTAAAACTAACCCAAACCCTAACCCTAGCCCAAGCCCTAGGCCTAGTCCTAAACCTAACCCTAACCGTACCCTAGCCCTAGCCCTAGCCCTGGCCCTAGACATAAACTTAACCCTAACCCTAACAGTAACCCTAGCCCTAGCCATAACCCTAACACTAACCCTAACCCTGATCCAAACCCCAACCCCAACCGCAACCACAAACCCAACCCTAACCCTAGCCCTAACACTAAACATAACCCTAACCCTGGACATAACCCTAACGCTAACCCTAAACCTAGCCCTAGCCTTAACCCGAACCCTAACCCTAATCATAGACCTAGCCCTAACCATAACCCTAGCCCTAGCCCCAGCCCTAGCCATAACCCTAACTGTAGCCCTAACCCTAACCCTAACCCTAACCCTAAACCTAGCCCTAGCCCTAGCCCTAGCCCTAGCCCTAGCCCTAGCCCTAACTCTAACACTAACCATAACCCTAGCCCTAGCACTATCCCTAACCCTAACAATAACCCTAGCCCTAGGCCTAGGCCTAGCCTTAGCCATAACCCTAACATTAACACTAACTGTAGACCTAACCCTAACCCTAACACTAGCCCGAACCCTAGCGCTAGCCCTAACCCTAACCCTAACACTAACCCTAAACTAGCCCTAAACCTAACCCGAACCCTAAACCCAACCCTAGCCCTACCCCTAACCCTAACAATAACCCTAGCCCTAGCCCCAGCCCTAACCAGAACATTAACCCTAACCCTGTCCCTAGCCCTATCCCTAACTCTAGCCCTAACCCTAAACATAGCCCTAGCCCTAAACCTAACCTTAGTACTAGCCCTAGCCCTAGACCTAACACTAATTCTAACCCTAACCGTAGCCCTAACCCTAACACTAACACTAAACCGAGCACTAGCCCTAGTCCTAGCCCTTACGCTAACACTAAACCAAACCCTAGCCCTAGAAGTATCCCTAACCCTAACAATAACCCTAGCCCTAGCCATAACCCTAACCCTAACACTAACCCTAACCATAGCCCTTACCCTAATGCTAATGCTAACCCTAACCATAACCCTAACCCTAAACCTAACCCTAAACCTAGCCCTAGCCCTAACAGTAACCCTAACCCTAACCCTAGCCCTAACGGTAACCCTAACCCTAACCCTAATCCTAGCACTAGCCCAAGCCCTCGTCCTAAACCTAACACTTACCCTAACCCTAAACCTAGCCCTAAACCTAAACCTAACCCTAGCCCTAGCCCTTACCATACCCTAACCCTAGCCCTAGCCCTAAACCTAATTCTAACTCTCCCCCTAGCCCTCTCCCAAGCCATAGCCCTAAATCTAAACCTACCCTAACCCTAGCCATAAGCCTAACCCTAACCCTAACCCTAGCACTAGCCCTAACCCTATCCCTAGACATAACCTTAACCCTAAACCTAAAGGTAAACTTAGGCCTAGCCATAACTCTAACACTAACCCTAATCCTAACCCCAACCCAAACCTTAACCCCAACCAAAACCCTAGCCCTAACCCTAACACTAACCCTAACCCTAGCCCTAGCCCTAACTCTAACCATAACCTAACCCCAATGCCAACCCCATCCCCAACCCTACCTCTAACCCCAACCCCAACACCTCCCCAACCCCAACCCCAACACTAACCCTAACCCTAATCCGATCCCTAACCCTAAAGCTAACCCTACCCTAACCCGAACCCGAACCCGAACTCGAACCTTAACCCTGACCAGAACCCAAACAGGAAGAGTAACACTAACCCAAACCCGAACACGAACCTATACCTAACCCTACCCGAACCTGAACCTGGACCCGAGCCTGAAACCTAACCATAAAAAGAATCCAAACCAGAACCCTAACCCTAACACTGTCCCTAATCCTGCACGTAACATTAACCATAGACTTAGACTAAGTCATAGTCCTAAATGTTAATTCAACACTAGCCCTATCCCTAGCCCTAAAACTAACCCTAACCTTAACCCTAGCCCTGACCCTAACCCTAGCCCTAACCTCAATACTAAACCTAGCCCTAACCATAACCATAACCGTAATCCTAGCCTTAACGCTAAAACTCAACATAGCACTAGCCATAGCCCGAGCCCGAACCCTAACGCTAACCCTAGCCCTAGCCCTAGCCCTAGCCCTAGCCCTAGCCCTAAACCTAACCCTAACCCGAACCCCATACCCAACCCCAAGCCCAAGCCAAACCCTAGCCCTAAACCAAACCCTAACCAAACCCTAAACCTAACCCTAGAACTAGCCCTAAAAGTAACCCTAACCATAACCCTAACCATAGCCCTGGCCCTACACCTAAACCTAACAATAACCCTAGCCCTAGCCCTAGCCCTAGCCCTAGCCCTATCTCTAGCCCTAGCCCTAGCCCTAAACTTAACCCTAACCCTAACACGAGGCATAGGCCCAGCCCTAACGCTTAGTCTAAACCTAGCCACAGCCTTGGCCCTAGACCTAACCTTAACCCTAGCCCTAGCCCTAACCCTAAGCCTAACAATAAACCTAGCCCTAGCCCTAACCCTAACCCTAACCATAACCCTAGGCATAGGCCTAGCCCTAACACTGACTCTAACCCTAAGTCTAAACCTAGCACTAGCCCTGTCCCTAGACCTAACACTAACCCTACCGCTAGCCCTACACTTAAGCCTAACAATAACCCTAGCCCTAGCCCTAGCCCTAGCCCTAGCCCTAGCCCTAACCCTAACCATAAACCTAGCCCTAACCCTAACCCAAACCTTAATAATAGCCCCAGACTTAGCCCTAGCTGAAGCCATAACCCTAACCCTAACCCTAACCCTAAACCTAGCCCTAGCCCTAACCCTAACCCTAATCCTAACCCTTACCACAACTCCAACCACAACCACGATCCCAACAACAACCCTAATCCTAGCCCTAACCCTAAACCTAGACTTAGCACTAGCCCTGGCCCTAGCCCTATCCCTAACCGTAACACTAAACCTGACCCTAGCCCTTACCCTAACCCTAATGCTAACCCTAGCCCTAGCCCTAGCCCTAACCCTAGCCCTAAACTTAACCCTAACACTCACCCTTGCCCTATCCCTAGCCCTAGCCCTAACTCTAACACTAACCCTAACCTAACCCTAGCCCTAGCCCTAACCCTAACCCTAACACAAACCCAAACACAAACCCAAACCCCAACCCTAACTATAACCCCAACCCCAACTCTACCCCAACCCCAAACCTAACCCTAACCCGACCCGAACCCTAAACCTAACCCGAACCCGAACCCGAACCCGAACCTGAACCCTAACACTAACCCTAACCCTAACCATAACCCGAACCCGAACACAAACCGTAACACTAACCCAAACCCGAACACGAACCTAACCCTAACCATAACTGGAAACCGAACCCGAACACGAACCCTAAACCTAACAAGAACTCGAACACGAACACTTAACATAACCCAGTCCCTAATCCTAAACGTACATTAACCATAGCCTTACTTAGTCATAGTCCTAACTGTTACTACAACACTAGCCCTAACCCTAGCCCTAAACCTAACCATAACTCTAGCCCTAACAAAAACCCTAGCCCTAACATCAATCCTAAACCTAGCCCTAACCCTAACAACTGTAACCCTAGCCATAAACCTAAGCCTAAACATAGCCCCAGCCCTAGCCAGAACCCTAACCCTAAACCTAGCCCTAGTCCTAGCCATAGCCCTAAGCCTAACCCTAACCCTAGGCCTAGCCCTAGCCCTAACCCTAACCCTAACCCTAGGCATAGGCCTAGCCCTAAACTTAAACCTAACCCTAAGTCTAAAATTAGACCTAGCCCCAGCCCTAACACTAACCATACCCTAACCCTAGTCCTGAACCTAATTCTAACCCTACCACTAACCCTAATCATAGCCCTAGCGCTAACCCTAACCCTAGCCATAGCCCTAGCCCAGGCTCTAGCCCTAACCCTAACACTAATCCTAACCCTACTCCTAACCCTATCCCTAACACTAACAATAAAACAAGTCCTAGCCCTAGCCATAACCCTAAGTGTAAACCCAATAATAGCCCTAGCCGTAACCTTAGCACTACCCCTAACCCTAACACTAACCCTAGCCCTAACCCTAACCCTAACCCAAGCCCTAACCCTAACCCTAACCCTAACCCTAACCCTAACCCTAACCTTAGCCCTAGCCTTAGCAGTAACCCTAACCCTCATGCTAATCATAGCCCTAACCCTAACCATAAACCTAGCCCTAGACCTAGCCCTAACCCTAACCCTAACCATAGCCTTAACCCAAACCCTACCATAAACCTCACCCTAGCCCGAGCCCGAGCCCTAACCCTAACACTAACCCTAAACCTAGATCTAGCACTATCCCTAACCCTAACAATAACCCTAGCTCTAGCCCTAAACCAACCCAAACCATAACCGTAATCATAGCCTTAGCCGTAACCCTAACCCTAGCCCTAGCTCTAGACCTAGCCCTAGCCCTAACCCTAACCGTAAACCTAACCGTAGCCCTAACCCTAACGCTAACCCTAACGCTAAACCTACCCTATCTCTAGCCCTAACAATAACCAAAACCAAACCCAAGCCCTAACCCTAACCCTAAACTTAGCCTAGCCCTATCCCTAACCCTAACCCTAAGCCTAGCCCTAGCCATAACCCTAACCATAATAGTAACCCTAGCCCTAACCCTGACCATAAACCTAACCCTAAAACTAACCATTACCCTAGCCCTAGCCGTAAAACTAACACTAACCTTAGCCCTAGCCCTACCCCTAATCCTAACCCAAACCATGGCCCTAGCCCTACCCTAGACCTAAGCCAGCATTAGCCCTAAACCTAACCCTTGCCCTAACACTAACCCTAGCACTAGACTTAACCGTAACCCTAACCCTAACCCAAGTCCTAACACTCTCCCAAGCCAGAGCCATAACCCTAACCATAACCCTAGACCTAGCCCTAGCCCTTGCCTAACCATAACCCTAACCGTAGACCTAGCCCTATCCCAAACCCTAACCCTCGCCCAAGCCCTAGCCCTAGCCCTAGACAGGAACTTAAAACTAACCCTAAAAGTAACCCTAGCCCCAGCCATAATGCTAACACTAACCCTAACCCAAATCCCAACAACAACCAAAACCCCAACCCCAACACCAACCCAAACAATAGCCCTAACCCTAAACATAACCTTAACCCTAGCCCTAAACCTAACCCTATCCCTAGCCCTAGCCGTAACCCTAACCATAACCTTAATCATACCCCTATCCCTAACCCTAACCCTAACCCTAACTTTAACCCTAACCGAGCCCTAACCCAAAACCTAGAGCTAGCTCTAGCCCTAACCATAACAATAACCATAACCCTAGCCCTAACCCTAACACTAACCCTAACCCTAACCCTAGGCATAGGCCTAGCCCTAACGCTTACTCTAAACCTAAGTTTAAAACTAGCCCTAGCTCTAGCCCTAGCCCTAACATTAACCCTATTTCTAAGCCTAGCCCTAACCCTAAACCTAAACCTAACCCTAGGCATAGGACTAGCCCTAAACCTAACTCTAACCCTAAGTCTAAACCTAGCCCTACCCCTGACCCAGGCCTAACCCTAACGCTAACCCTAAATATAAAACCTAACCCTAACCCTAACACTGACTCTAACCCTAACCCTAGCCCGGGCCCTAACACTAACCCTAACCATAACAATAGCCTAACCCTAATCCTAACCCTAACCCTAGCCCTAAACCTAACCCTAACCCTAGCAGTAGCCCTAAGCCTAACCCTAACCCTAGCACTAGCACCAATCCTAACACAAACCCTCGCCCTAGCCCTAGCCCTAGCCCTAGGCTTAACCCTAGCCTTAACCCTAACCCTAGCCCTAAACCTAACCCTAAACCTAACCCTTGCCCTAGCCGTAATCCTAACCCTAACCCTCTCGCTAGCCCTAGTTCTAACCCTAACCCTAGCTCTAGCCCTAACCCAGGCCATAACCCTAACCCTAAACCTAACAGTAACCCTAGCCCTAGTCATAAATCTAACAATAACCCGAAACCTACCCTAGCCCTAGCCCTAACCCTAACCCTAACCTTAGTCCTAGCCTTAGCCCTAGCCCCAACCCTAACCCTAAATAAAACCCTAATCCTAGCCCTAGCCCAGCCCTAACCCTAACCATACCCTAACCCGAGCCCGGAACCTAACCCTAACCCTAACCGTAACCCTAATCATAGCCCTAGCCCTACACCTAACACTAACCCTAGTCTTACCCCTAGCACTATACCTAACCCTAAAAATAATCCTAGCCCTAGCCCTAAACCTAACCCTAACCCTAACCCAAATCATAGCCTTGACCCTAACCCTAACCCTAGACCTAGATCTAGCCCTAACCCTAACCCTAACCATAAACATAAATCTAGCCCAAAGCCTAAACCTAACCCTAATCCTAAAACTAGCCCAAGCCCTAGCCCTAACCCTAACCCGTACCCTTACCCTAACACTAGACATAGCCCTAGCCCTAACCCTAACCTTAAATCTAACCCTAACCTAACCCTAGCCCCAGCCCTAGCCCTGACCCTAACCCTAATCCTAGCCCTAGCCCTAATCCTAAAAGAAACCTTGGCCCTAGCCCTAGCCCTAGACCTAACCAAACCTTAGCCCTAACCCTAACGCTTGCCCTAACCCTAAACCTAACACTAACCCTAGCCCTACTCCTAACCCTAACCCTAGCCTTAACAGTAACCCGAACCCTAACCCTAATCCTAGCAATATCCAAGCGCAAGCCCTAACCCTAACCCTTACCCCAACCCTACCCTAACCCTAGCCCAAGCACTAAACCTAACCCTAAACAAAACCCTAAACCTAGCCCTAAACCTAACCCTAAATCTAGCCCTAGCCGTAACCCTACCCTAATCCTAGCCCCAACCCTAACCCGAACCCAAACCATAGCCCTAGGCATAGCCCTAGACCTAAACCTAATCTTAGCCCTAAACATAACCCTAGTGCTAAACCTAATGCTAACCCTAGCACTAGCCAAAGCCCTAAACCTAAGCCTAAACATAACCGTAGCCATAACCAAAACCCTAACCCTAACCCTAGGCCTAGCCCAAGCCCTAACCCTAACACTTACCCTCAACATAGCCGTAGCCCTAGCCATAACCCTAACATTAAACCTAGCCCAAGCCTAGGCCTAGCCCTAGACCTGGCACTAGACATAACCCTAACCCTAACAATAACCCTAGCCCTAACCCTAACCCTAATCATGGCACTAGCCTTAGCACTAGCCCTAACCCTAACCCTAAGCCTAGCCATAATACTCACCCCAACCTAACCGTAGCCCTAACCCTAATGCTAACCCTAGCCCTAACCCTAACCCTAACCCTACGCCTAACCCTAACCCTAACCCTAACCTAACCCTAACCCTAACCCTATAACCTAGTCCTAGCCCTATCTCTAACCCTAACAATAACCCTAGAACTAGCCCTAGACCTAGCCCTAGACATGGCCATAACACTAACCCTAACCCTAACCCTAAACCTAGCCCTAAACCTTACCCCAACCCCAACCCTAAACCAGACCCCAACACTGACCCTAGTCCTTGCCCGAACCAAAACCCTAGACCTAGCACAAGCCCTGGTCCTAGACCTAACCCTAACCCTAAATCTAACACTAACCCTAAACCTAAGCCTAGCCCTAACCCTAACCATAACCCTAACCATAAACAAAGTCCTAGCCCTAACCCTAACCCTAATCCTAACCCTAGCCCTAAACCTAAACCCAAACCTAACCCTAACCCTAACCCTAACCCTAACCCTAACCCTAGCCATAGACCTAGTCCTAACCTAACCCTAACACAAAATCTAACCCTAGACCTACCCCTAACCATAACCCTAGACTTAGCACAAGACCTGGCCCTAGCCCTAACCCTAACCTTAAATCTAACCCTAGACCTAACCCTAACCCAAACCATAACCCTATCCCTAGTCTCAGCCCTAGCCCTAAACCTAACCCTAACCATAGCCCTAACCGTAAACCTAACCCTAAACCTAACCCTAGTCCTAGCCCTATCCCTAACCCTAACACTAACCATAACCCTAGCCCTAGCACTATCCCAAACCCTAGCAATAACCATACCCCTACTCCTAGGCCTAGCCCTAGTCATAACCCTAACCTTAACACTAACCCTAGACCTAACACTAACCCTAACACTAGCCCGAGGTCTAGCCTTAGCCCTAACTCTAACCCTAAACCTAACCTAGTACTAACCCTAACACGAACCAGAACCCGAACCCTAACTCTAGCCCTAGCCCTATCCCTAACCTTAACAATAACCCTAGCCCTAGCCCTATCCCTAACCCTAACAATAACCGTAGCCCTAGCCCTATACCTAACACTAGCCCTAACCATAAACATAGCCGTAGCACAAAACTTAACCTTAGCACTAGCCCTAGCCCTAGCCCTAACACTAATTCTAACCCTAACCGTAGCCCTAACCCTAACCCTAACACTAAATCTAACCCTAGCCCTAGTCCTAGCCCTAACCCTAACACTAAACCTAACCCTAGCCCTAGCACTATCCCTAACCCTAACAATAACCCTAGCCATAGCCATAACCCTAACCCTAACACTAACCCTAATCATAGCCTTAGCCCTAACCCTAACCCTAGACCTAGCCCTAGACCTAGCCCTAGCCCTAGCCCTAATCCTAACCCTAACCATAACCATACCACTAACCCTAATGCAAATGTTAAACCTAACCCTAACCCTAGCCCTAACGGTAACAATAACCCTAACCCAAATCCCAGCACTAGCCCAAGCCCTACCACTAACCCTAACCCTTACCTTAACCCTAAACCTAGCTGTAGCCCTTGCCCTAACCCTAACCAAAAACCTAACCCTAAACCTAGCACTAACCCTAGCCCTACACCTAACCCTAACCCTAACCATAGCCCTAGCCCTAGCCCTAATCCTAAAACAAACCCTGGCCCTAGCCCGAGCCCTAGACCTAACCCAGCTTTAGCCCTAACCCTAACTCTTGCCCTAACCCTAAACGTAATACTAACCCTAGCCTTAGACCTAAACCTAACCCTAATGCTAACCCTAGCCCTAAGAGTAACCCTAACACTAACCCTAATCCTAGCACTAGACAAAGCCTTAGCCCTAACCCTAACAGTTACCCTAACCATAACCCTAGCCCTAGCCCTCGCCCTAGCCCAAACCCTAACCCTTACACTAGCCTAAACCTGACCCTAACCCTAGCCCTAGCCCTAACCCTACCCTAACCCTAGCCCTAGCCCTAATCCTAAACCAAACCATAGCCCTAGGCAAACCCTAGACCTAACCCTAACCTTAGCCCTAAACATAACCCTAGCCCTAACCCTAACCCTAACACTAACACTAACCCTTGCCCTAGCCCTAACCCTAATCAAACCCAAGTCCTCGCCCAAGCCCTAGCCCTAACTCTAACACTAACGCTAGCCCTAAACCTAAGCCTAACCCTAACCCTAACAATAACCCTAGCCCTAGCCCTAGCCCTAGCCCTAGCCCTAGCCCTAGCTCTAGCCCTAGCCCTAGCCCTAAACCTAAACCTAACCCTAATCCTAGGCATAGGCCTAGCCCTAACCCTAACTCTAACACTAAGTCTAAACCTAGCCCTAGCCTTGGCCCTAGACCTAACCCTAACCCCAGCCCTAGCCCTACCCCTAAGCCTAACAATAACCCTAGCCCTAGCCCTAGCCCTAGCCCTAACCCTAACAATAACCCTAACCCTACCCCTAGCCCTAGCCATAAACCGAACCCTAACCTTAACCCTTACCCCAACCAACAGCCCAACCCAGACCCCAACAGTTACCCTAATCCTAGCCCTAATCCTAACACTAGACTTAGCACATGCGCTGGGGCTAGCCCTAACCTAAACCTAAACCTAGTCCTAAACCTAACAATAACCCTAAACTTAACCCTAGTCCTAACCCTAACCCTAAACCTAACCGTAAACATAGTCCAAACCCTAATCTTAATCCCAAACGTATACCTAGCCCTAAAACTAACCCTAACCCTAAACCTAGCACTACCCCTCTCCCAAGCCCTAGCGCTGACCCTAAACCTAAAACTAGCCCTAGGCATCTCCCAAGACCTAGCCCTAACATTAACATTAACCCTAGCCATAGACCTAACCCTAACCCTAAACTTAAACGTAGCCCTAGCCAAGTCCCTAAACCTAACCCTCGCCCAAGCCCTAGCCCTAGCCCTAGCCCTAGACATAAGCTTAAACCTAACCCTAACAGTAACCCTAGCCCTGGCCATACACTAACACTAACCCTAACCCTAATCCCAACCCCAACCCATCCTAACCCTAGCCCTAACCCTATGCATAACCCTATCCCTAGCAGTAAACCTAACCCTAACCCTAACCAGAGCCCTAGCCATAACTCTAACCCTAACCCTAATCATACCCCTAGCTATAACCGTAACACTAGCCCTAGCCCTATCCCTAGCCTTAACCCTAGCCCTAAACCAAAACGTAGCCCTAACCCTAACGCTAACCCTAACCCTAAACCTAGCCCTAGCTCTAGCCCTAAACCTATCCCTAACCCTAGCCCTAGACCTAACCCTAACCCTAACCCTAACCCCAGCCATAGCCCTAGCTCTACCCTAATCCTAACACTAAGCCTAAGCCAAACCCTAGCCCTAACCCTAAACCTAACCCTAACCCTAACCGAATCCCTAACCCTAACACTAACCATAAACCTAAACCTAGCTCTAGCTCTAGCCCTAACCCTATCCCTATACCTAACCCTAGCCCTAGCCCTAAACCTAATCCTAACCATAAACCTAACCCTAGCCATAAAATTAACCCTAACCCTTACCCGAACCCCAACCTGAAACCCGACCCCAACCCTTAACCTAATCCTAGTCCTAACACTAACCCTAGACTTAGCACAAGCCCTAGCCCTAGCCCTAACCCTAAACCTAAACCTAGCCCTACCTAACACTAACACTAAACCTAAGCCTAGCCCTAACCCTAACCCTAACCCTAACTCTAAACATAGTCCTAAACCTAAGCTTAAACCTAATCCTAACCCTAGCCCTAAATCTTAACCTAACCCTAAACCTAACCCTAACCCTAAACCTAGCCCGAGCCCTAGCCCTATCCCTATCCCTAACCCTCGCCCAAGCCCTAGCCATAGCCCTAAACCTAGCCCTAGCTCTAGACATAAAATTAACCCTAACTCTAACAGTAACCCTACCCTAGCCATATCCCTAACACTAACCCTAACCCTGATACAAACCCTAACCCCAACCTCAACCACAAACCCAACCCTAACCCTAGCCCTAACACTAAACATAACCCTAAACCTAGACCTAACCATAACGATAACACTAACCCTAGCCCTAGCCTTAACCCTAACCCTAACCCTAATCATAGCCCTAGCCCTAACCGTAACCTAGCCCTAACCCAGCCCTAGCCCTAACCCTAACCCTAACCGTAGCACAAACCCTAACCCTAACGCTAACCCTAAACCTAACCCTAGCCCTAGCCCTATCCTTAACCCTAAACCTAACCATAACCCTAGCCCTAGCACTATCCCTAACCCTAACAATAACCCTAGCCCTAGCCCTAACCCGAACACTAACCCTAACCCTAGCCCTAGCCCTATTCCTATCTCTAGCCCTAACTCTAAATATACCCTAGCCCTAAACCTAACCTTAGTGCAGGCCTAGCCCTAGACCTAACACTAATTCTAACCTAACCATAGCCCTATCCCTAACCCTTACACTAAACCTAAACCTAGCCCTAGTCCTAGCCCTTATCCTAACACTAAACCAAACCATAGCCGTAGCACTAGCCCTAACCCTAACAATAACTCTAGCCCTAGCCATAACCCTAACCCTAACCCTAAACCTAACCCTAAATCTAGCCCTAGCCCTAACAGTAACCCTAACCCTAACCCTAGCCCTAACGGTAACCCTAACCATAACCCTAATCCTAGCACTAGCCCAAGCCCAAGCCCTAACCCTAAGCCTTACGCTAACCCTAAACCTAGCCCTAAACCTAACCCTAACCCTAGCCCTAGCCCTAACCATACTTGAACCCTAGCTCTAGCCCTAACCCTAATTCTAACTCTCGCCCTAGCCCTCTCCCAAGCCATAGCCCTAACTCTAAACCTACCCTAGCCCTAGCCCTCAGCCTAAGCCTAAGCCTAACCCTAACCCTAGCACTAGCACTAGCTCTAGCCCTAGCCATAGACATAACCTTAACCCTAAACCAAAAGGTAACCCTATCCCTAGCCATAACCCTAACACTAACCATAACCCTAACCCCAACCCCAACCACAACCACAACCAAAACCCTAGCACTAACCTTAACACTAACCCTAACCCTAGCCCTAGCCCTAACCCTAACCATAACCTAACCCCAACCCCAACCCCATCCCCAATCCTAACTCTAACCCCAACCCCAACTCATCCCCAACCCCAACCCCAACACTAACCCTAACCCAAACCCGAACCCGAACCCTAAACCTAATCCTAATCCGAACCCGACCCGAACCCGAACTCGAACCCTAACCCTAACCAGAACCCAAACACGAAGAGTAACACTAACCCGAACCCGAACACGAACCTAACCCTAACACTAACCTGAACCCGAACCCGAACCCAGAACCGAACCTGAACCCTAATCCTAACAAGAACCCGAACCCGAACCCTAACCCTAACCCTGTACCTAATCCTACACGTAATATTAAACATAGCCTTAGACTTAGTAATAGTCCTAAATGTAACACAACACTAGCCCTAACCCTAGCCCTAAACCTAACCCTAACCCTAACCCTAGCCCTAACGCTAACCCTAAACCTAGCACTAACCCCAAACCTAAACCTAGCCCTAACCATAACTATAACCGTAACCCTAGCCTTAACACTAAAGCTAAATTTAGCCCTAGCCCTAGCCCTAGCCTAAACCCTAATGCTAACCCTAGCCCTAGCACTAACCCTAACCCTGACCCTAACCCCGCACCCTACCCCAAACCCAACCCAAACCCTAGCCCTAACCAAAATCCTAACCTAACCCTAAACCTAACGCTAGAACTAGCCCTAAACGTAATCCTAAGCATAACCCTAACCATAGCCCTAGCCCTACACCTAACCCTAACAATAACCCTAGCCCTAGCCCTAACCCTAGCCCTAACCCTAACACTAACAATAGGCAATAGCTAGCCCTAACCATAACTCTAACCCTAAGTCTAAACCTAGCCCTAGTCCTGGCCCTAGACCTAACCCTAACCCTAGTGCTAGCCCTACACCTAAGCCTAACAATAACCCTAGCCCTAGCCATAGCCATAGCTCTAGCCCTAACCCTAACATTACCCCTAGGCATAGGCCTAGCCCTAACCCTAACTCTAACCCTAAGTCTAAACCTAGCCCTAGCCTTGGCCCTAGACCTAACCCTAACCCTAGCACTAGCCCTACCCCTAAGCCTAACAATAAACCTAACCCTAGCACTAGCCCTAAACCTAAATCCAACCCTAACCCTAGGCATAGCCTAGCCCTCACCCTAACTCTAACCCTAAGTCTAAACATAGCCCTAGCCCTAGCCCTAGCCCTAACCCTAGCACTAGCACTAACCCTAACCCTAGCCCTAACCCTAACCTTAACCCTAGCCCTTACTCTAACCCTAACCCTAGGCCTAGCCCTGGCAGTAACCCTAACCCTAACCCTAATCATAGCCCTAGACCTAACCATAACCCTAGGCGTAGCCCTAGCTCTAGACCTAATCCTAACCCTAACCCTAACCCTAACCCTAACCCTAACCCTAATCATAGATTAGCCCTAAGCCTAACACTAGCCCTAGCTCTAGCCCCAGCCCTAGCCCTAACCCTAACCCAAACCCTAACCCTAACCCTAACTGTAGCCCTAACCCTAACGGTAATCCTAACCCTACACCTAGCCCTAGCTGTAGCCTAACCATAACCAAAGATAAACCCTAGCCCTAACCCTAACCCTAACCCTAAAGCTAACTCTAAACCTAGCACTAGCCCAAGCCCTCGCCCTAACCCATACACTAACCGGAACCCTACCCGTAGCCCTAGCCCTTCCCCTAATCCTACACCAAACCCTGGCCCTAGCCACAGACCTAGACCTGAAACAGCCTTAGCCCTAAACCTAACACTTGCCCTAACCCGAACACTAACACTAACCCTAGACCTAGATCTAACCCTAATGCTAACCCTATCCCTAGCCCTAGCCCTCTCCCAAGACCTAGCCCTAACCCTAACCCTAACACTAAACCTAACCGTAGCCCTAGCCCTATCCCTAACCCTAACACTCGCCCAAGCCCTAGCCCTAGCCCTAGCTCTAGCCCAGATATAAACTTAACCCTAATCCTAGCAGTAACCCTAGCCCTGGCCATAAAACTAACACTAACCCTAACTCTAATCCCAACCCCAACCCGAACCCCAACCCCAACACCAACCTCAACCATAACCCTATCCATAACCCTAAACATAACCCTAAAACTAGCTCTAACCCTAAACCTAGCCCTACCCCTATCTCTAACCCTAACAATAACCCTAGAACCAGCCCTAACACTAGCCCTAGCCCTAGCCTTAGCCATAACCCTAACCCTAACCCTAACCCTAGCCCTAGCCCTAGCTCTAGCCATAACCCTAACCCTAACCCTAACCCTAAACCTAGCCCTACCCCAACCCCAACCCAGACCCCAAACTTACCCTAACCTAGCCCTAAAATTAACACTAAACCTAACCATAACCCGAGCACTAGCCCTAGCCCTAAACCTAGCCTTAGCCCTCACCCAAGCCCTATCGCTAACCCTAACCCTAGCCCTAGCCATAAACCTAACCCTAACCCTATCCCTTATCCCAACCCCAACCCCAACCCAGACCCCAAACTTACCCTAACCTAGCCCTAACCCTAAACCTAGACTTAGCACATGCCCTGGGTCTAGCCCTAACCCTAACCCTAAACCTAGCCCTACACCTAACCCTAACCATAAACCTAAACCTAGGCCTAACCCTAACCAAAACCCTAACCATAAACATAGTCCTAGCCCTAACCTGAATCCTAAACGTATTCCTAGCCCTAAAACTAACCCTAACCCTACCATAACCCTAGCCCTAGACCTAACCCTAACCCTAACATTAACTGTAGCCGTAGCCCTGTCCCTAAACCTAAACCTCGCCCAAGCCCTAACCCTAGCCCTTGCCCTAGACATAAACTTAACCCTAACCCTAACAGTAACCCTAGACCTGGCCATAACACTAACAATAACACTAACCCTAAACCCAACCCCAACCCCAACCCAACCCCAAACCTAACCCTAGCCCTAACCCTATACATAACCCTATCCCTAGCTCTAACCCTAACCCTAACCATAGCCCTACCATAACTCTAACCCTAACCCTAACCCTAATCATATCCCTAGCCCAAACCGTAACCCTAGACCTAGCCCTATCCCTAGCCCTAACCCTAACCCTAACCGTAGCCGATCCCTAACGCTAACCCTAAACTTAACCCAAGCCCTAGCTCTAGCCCTAATCGTATCCCTAAACCTAGCCAAAGCCCTAAATCTAACCCTAATCCTAACACTAACCCTAAACCTAACCCTAACCGTAGCCCTAACCATAACACTAACCCTATCCATAAACCTAGCCATAGCTCTAGCCCTAACCCTATCCCTAACCCAAGCCCTAACCCTAACCCAAACCCTAACCCTAACCGTAGCCCATCCCTAACGCTAACCCTAACCTTAACCCTAGCCCTAGCTCTAGCCCTAACCCTATCCCTAACCCTAGCCAAAGCCCTAAACCTAACCCTAATCCTAACACTAATCTTAAACCTAACCCTAACCGTAGCCCTAACCATAACACTAACGCTAACCATAAACCTAGCACTAGCTCTAGCCCTAAACCTATCCCTAACCCAAGCCCTAACCCTAACCCTAACCCTAACCCTAACCGTAGCCCATCCCTAACGCTAACCCTAACCTTAACCCTAGCCCTAGCTCTAGCCCTAACCCTATCCCTAACCCTAGCCCTAGCCCTAAACCTAACCCTAACCCTAACACTAAACCTAACCCTAATCCTAAATGTAGCCCTAACCATAACACTAACCCTAACGCTACCCTAGCCCTAGCCCAAGCCCTAACCCTAACCATAACCATAACCCTAGCCCTAAAACTAAACCTAACCCTAACCCTAACCCTAGCCATAGCCCTAGCCCTACCCTAACCCTAACACTAAACCTAACCCTAGCCCTAGCCCTAACCCTAAACCTAACCCTAACCCTAACACTAACCCTAGCCCTAGCCCTTTGCCTAAACCTAACGCTCGCCCAAGACCTAGCCCTAGCCCTACCCCTAGACATAAACTTAACCCTAACCCTAACAGTAAGACTAGCCCTAGCCATAAACCTAAAATTAACCCTACCCCTAATCCCAACCCCAAACCCAAACCCAACCCCAACCCTAAGCCTAACCCTAATCCTATCTCTAAACATAAACCTAATTTAAGACCTAACCATAACCCAAGCCCTAGCTGTAACCCTAACCCTAACACTAACCCTAACCCTAGCCCTAGCCCTTAGGCCTAGCACTAGCCATAACCCTAACCCTAACATTAACTCTAGACCTAAACCTAATCCTAACACTAGCACTACCGCTAGCACTAGCCCTAGCCCTACCCTAACCCTAACACTAAACCTAACCCTAGCCCTAGCCCTAAACCTAAACCTAACCCTAACCCTAACCCTAGCCCTAGCCCTATCACTAACCCTAACTCTTGCCAAGGCCTAGCCCTAGCCATAGCCCTATCCCCAGACATAAACTTAACCCAAACCCTAACAGTAACACTAGCCCTAGCCATAAACCTAAAACTAACCCTAACCCTAATCCCAACCCCAACCCCAAAACCAACCCCAACACCAACCTTAACCCTAGCCCTATCACTATACATAACCCTGATCTTAGACCTAACCCTAACCCCAGCCCTAGCCGTAACCCTAACCCTAACCCTAACCCTAACACTAACTCTAGACCTAACCCTATCCTAACACTAGCCCTAGCCCTAGACCTAACCCTAGCCCTAAACCTAACCCTAACCCTAAACCTAGCCCCAACCCAAAACCTAAGACTAGCCCTAGCCCTATCCCTAACCCTAACAATAACCCTAGCCCTAGCACTAGCCCTAGCCCTAACCCTAACCCTAGCCCTAACCATAACCCTAACACTAAACCTAGCCCTAGCCCTATATCTAACCCTACAATAACCCTAGAACTAGCCAGAGCCCTAACCCTAGCCCTAGCCATAACCCTAACCCTAACCCTAACCCTAGCCCTAGTCCTAGCCCTAACCCAAACACTAACCCTAAACCTAGCCCTAACCCTATTCCCAAACCTAGCCCTAAACCCTAAACATAGCCCTAGTCCTAAACCTATCTAAGCCCTAGCCCTAACCCTATATCTAACTCTAACCGTAGCCTGAACCTTTACCCTAACACTAAACCTAACCCTAGCCCTAGCCCTATCCCTAACCCAAACACAAACCCTTACCCTAGTCCTAGCTCTATCCTAACCCTAACAATAAACCTAGCCCTTGCCCTAGGCCTAGCCCTAGCCATAACCCTAACCCTAACAATAACTCTAGACCTGTCTCTATTCCGAACACTAGCCCTAGCCCTAGCCCTAGACATAAACTTA